>CM057450.1:902663026-903920526 GCA_016271365.2 Neoceratodus forsteri
TAGGACTATTGTGTGAAAAATGGCAGCTTCTTTTTACAAAGAATGCTGGTATTTTTTACACAGTTCACAGTCTGTTCGATGGATTGAGCTGGGTTGCATCCACCATCTCGTTTTTGCTGCTTAGCGAGGATGTTAAAGTATTGAAGGGAAGCTTTTAAAAATAGAAAAACACATCAGAACCCAGCTAAAGAGGACCTCTTCAGGTGTATTCTGATGTTTTTTTTTTCTTTTTCAGCTAGCCCCAAACTAGTTTTTATGTCAGCTGCCGGCTTCTCAACAGAATGGCTTGAAAGCTGTTCTCTGTATGAGAAGAGTCAGTATTTTCTTGACTTCTGCAGCCATAGCTGGAACTCGTGCTGCTGACTACAGAGTCAAGGAACACCCACTTTGTTACGCACAGGGTGCTCAATCCCGTGTCAGAATGTATGCCCCCCCCACACACACACACACAGATATTTGGTATACTCGGAGCCCACCCCAGTGTGTCCTACTGTTAGATTTATTGAAAACCCTGTAAATAAAAAAAGAAAACCATCCCCAATGCCTTTTATTCTATGCAGGATCCTGCGTCGAAGTATTCTGCCCCGACATTCCTATTTTTCAGACCGACATTGTGGTGCCCAATCCCCGTGTTGGTTTGTAACCCTTCCATCCCCCCAGTATTGTGGCACACTGGGATCCCACCCCTCTGTGCCCACATAAATGGTGTTTTGTGCAAAAAAAAACGTTCCAATAGCAGGATACCACTACCGGTGTTGGATGCCTCCCTAGCTCACTTTTATTGCTGATGGGGTGCCCAATCCTCACAGTATCATGATTCCCATCAACTTTTATGGCATACTGGGAGCCCACCCTCAGTGTGCCCAATTAGTTTTTTTTATTTTAACCAGTGGAAAAAGAAAACTATCCTTATTGTCTTCGATGCAGAATCCTGTATCACAATTGTAAAATGTTGATGCAGGATCCTACATCAAAGTATTCTGTGCACCTCCATCCTGGTTTTGCACAGACATTGGGGTGCTAATCCCTGCACCAGTGTGGAACCCCCAGTATTGTGGCACACTGGGGCTCACCCTGTGTGCCCAGATAAATGGTATTTTGTGGGACAAAACAACTTTCCTACACCAAGATGCCCACTCCTGGTGTTGGATGCCTCCCTAGCCCACCACTTTAATTGCCAATGGGAGTGAACAGTCACCCTGCTGGCATCATGATACTTCACCTTTCAACATTTATGGCACACTGGAAGCCCACCCCAGTGTGCCCAGTTATTTTTTTTTTTATTATTTTAACCTGTAAAAAAGGAAAACAATCCCCAAAGTCTTTTAACCCTGCAAAAAGAAAACCATCCTTCATCGCACCTCACCCTCTCCCCATCCCCACTCTCCCTCTGTGCACCCACCTCCCCACACACCCTCACCCATACTTACCTCGGAGGTTGGGATCAGTGATCTTCTCTGGACCGAGAACACGTCTGTATGCATCAAAGCCAAACTGCAATCTGAGGAATCAAAGTAAGCCATAAAATGGGAGTAAATGGGGGGCAACTTATGCTGATATCTCATCCAATTTTAGAAATTTTGGCCCAAAATTTTCAACATAGGATTCTTGGTACCCCATGTCATGAAGACTGGCATTGTCATTTTGTTTCTTAGTCAGGAAAGGTAATTTCATGGTCATGAAAAGTGATTTCATGGTCACTGTGCAGAATCACCTTTTGGGACTGATTCACAAAACACAATGCCACTATATGTAAGGCAGAGGTCCAAAAACCCTATGTTGCAAATTTAGTGAAACAATTCCCAAAAATGACTGCGTTATGAGCATGCAGTGCACAGTTTCTACATATGCTCATAACTTTTCCAATTTTTAATATGTTCACTTCAGATTTTTAACATTGCCATTTTTGCACCTCCTTATGAAAAGTACAGCTGTCATTTTGCACATCCTGCCCGGAACATGTTTCACAGCTGTGTAAGAAATGGCACAGTCACTGTGCAAAATTTACTTTTGGAATGGATTAACAAAATCACAGTTGCACTGTTTGTGAGGGGAGGTCCCAGGATGCTGATGTTGAAAATTTGGTGAAAAAATTCCAAAAAATGACTGCGTTATGGGCCTGCGTTGCACAGTTTCTATGCATGCTCTTAACTTTGCCAATTTTTCCTCTTTTCACTCCACATTTTTACATTGCCATTTTCCACACCACCTCATAAATATTACAGTTGTCATTTTCAAATCCTACTAAAATATTTTTCTGCAACTGTGGTGCAAAACGGAGTTACAGTTGCAGAATTACATTTTGATGGGGATTTGAAAGTTTCTGTACTGGTTACATGTGGTAAGGTGCTAAAACATTATAGCAGCATTTGGGGTAAAATTATTTGAGATGGCACAGTTATGACTATCTGTTGCAATTTCATTATGCCTGTTCATAACAATGTGGAAGCGCAAGGGCCACAGCCCTGTGTTTCCATAGCTAGATGCATATGTGCATCTTTGAAGGGATGGGAGCGCAGGGTCCAAAGGTCCCTACACTCCCACTGTGACATATAGATACTGTTGTTCAGTCTGATGGAGGGATGGAGAATAGGGTAAGAAGGACCCTGTGCTCCACTTTGACATATGGACAGTGTTGTACTATCTGGATGGAGGTACTGTTATTCTATTGGATGGAGGTATGGGCCCACCGTGACCTAAAGACAGTCTTAGTATCTGGATGGAGCTCCACCATGACATATGGACATTGTTATACTATCTAGGTGGAGGGATGGCAGGGTCCAAAGGACCCTGCTCTCTCACAGCAAAATGAAGATACAATTATACTATCTGAAAAGAAGGGAATTCTTTGCAAAAACTTCACTAATGTAGCAGTTAGTGTGAATACCACAATGACAAAAAGCAGAGAAATGAGGCATTAGGGTTTCCAACCCTAAAGCCCCACCCCCAGGGTTCTCACCCACCACCTCACTCCCATCCCCCCCCTCCACACACACCAAAAACATCAGGGTGTGTGCCATGGGTTGTCAGGCCTAACTCCCCATACCGATCCTTACTGTTACTTCATATCTCTAGTGCTGTGCTTCCTAGCTAATTATTTCTCCAAAACTGTGGCATTTATGTGTAGAAAGAAACTGTTTTTTGTTTTATTATTTTGAGAAGGCCTCCTATGAAATCACCTATTTTGTGCATCTCAATGCAACACAGGCAATAGGAAAACTATAGACATGAACATCCAAGTAATGTCATTAGATAGTCAGAAAGAACAATACCAATCTCAGTTACAGTTGAAATACCCTCTTAGTTGGCATGTTTATGAGCTATGAACCTTTTGTGAAAGAGAATTCTACCCACATTAAAGCTAATAACCATATTATCACACAAAATAGTGCTTGCAACACTGCTCAGCTCAATGAACACAGCAGACTGCTTCAGTTAGCACAGTGAATCCACAAAACCTTCAATTTTAACTAGTCCTTTTGGAAAATAGAGAGCTCCCTTTTTCTACTAATAAAAAGACGTCTGCAGTGTTCCATCCACTGCAGCCATAACAATGTGCCCACATGCTGGCAGAAGAGTGCTCCATCACCCACATGAGCTACCAAAGAGGCTGATCAAAATGTACTCCTGTAAAATCTGATATATAGGGTATTTACAACACAATTGTTTTTCTTTGGCTCATTTGTTTTAATTTGGAACATTTCTAATGCAGCAGAATACAAGACACTACAATTTAATTTATATAGTGTTTTTGATACAAATGCATCTCAAAGCAAGCTACTGTAAATGAATGTCAGAATCAACACACTGAGTGATCTCACAAAAAAGGAAATAATAAAAGCAGCAGAATGAGTAAGTGAAACTAAATATGAGTGAGTTGACCTATTAGTACTGAAAATTATGATGCTACAATGGGATTGGGAGTATCAATAAAGTTTAAACAAAACAGTTATGGGGCAGTGTAGACTAGTGGTTAGCTTGGGAACTAGCAGATCATAGGTTCATACCATTCTCAGTGTGTGTCACTGGGCAAATTACAGCAACACTGAAAGGAACAACTAAACAGTACAGTAAAACTGAAAAAACAAATTAGGGGCTCAGAACTCATATAGTAGGTATGCAAAATGGGTGGTTTTAATTTATTTATAGTATACAGTTAGTACTTATTGTGTACAAAATCAGTACCTGCTTAAATGTTGTTGTGCACATTCTAAAAGTTATTGTTTACATTCCACAATTAATATTCATGAATCCCTTTTTAATATTCATCAGGACCACACTATCTATCACCTGAATGGATGAAACAAAGCTTTTCAAAGAAGGAATCCAACAAACATGAGTGGCACTGCATAGTGAGCAGTGCACATTGACGATTTGGACATGCAGTGCTGTAGCTGGCTCTGTGTTATCACACCATAATATATTTTTTAAATAAATGAAGTCCTGCTGTTAATCTTTCAAGGCTCAGGACTGGAATGGGACTGCAGTGACAACCAGCACCGATGAACATTACAGTAGCTCAGGGATTTGGCTTCACTGGGGACTGGGGCTCCACCTGGAGGGATACAGGCCTATACAGGCATGATGGTCTGCATCTATCCAGGAGGGGAACCAGAATCCTAGGTGATAGGTTTAAATGCTTCATTGGCAAGCATTTAAACTAGCCAAGAGGGTAGGCACTGAAAAGGAGAAGGGAAATCCTAGTCCATCACAAAAAAATCAGGGTAGTTAGTGAGGTAAACACCAAGACAGAGCAGTTGATAGGGAGAAGGGCAGGGGTAAATGGAGAAAAGACAAAGTCAGTAAGGACAGGGGTGGGGTAAAAAGAAATAAAGCCTTAAAAAATGGAGGGTAATGAGTACCAATGCCCGTAGTTTAGGTAAAAAGCTCCCCGAAATGGTGGCCTTGATGGAAGAGGAATGCCTGGATATCGTGGCAGTCACAGAAACATGGTACACACAGAACCATGACTGGGATGTCAACTTACCAGGGTACACAATCTACAGGAGGGACAGGGAGGGAAGAAGAGGAGGAGGTGGAGTAGCTCTTTCTATGTAAGGGAAAGGATCAAAGCAATGGAACTAAAGGGTAAACAGGGATGAGAGAAGGCACTGTGGGTCACCATGGAGTCTGGAAATGGCACCACAATCTGCACAGAGGTTGTATACATACCCCCATCTCAGGGTGAGGAAATGGACAAGGAAATGATAGGAGGCATTCTTGGGATTGCAGAGAAAGGGGAACTATTGCTAATGGGGGGACCTGAATATGCCAGATGTTAACTGGAGCACCTTTGCTGCAACCACATCCAAGAGCAGGGCCATTCTCGATGCCCTATAGGGGGCATGCCTCAGACAGCTAGTTTTGGAACCCACTTGGGAGGGAGCAATCTTAGACCTGGTACTCTCAAATGGGGATGGAGAGAGGATCTCCGATCTTGAAGTGGGTAGCTATCTGGGAGCAAGTGACCACCAAACAGTGTGGTTCATGATAAACTTAACTGTAGAGTGAAGCCATACAAAAGTGAAGGTACTGGACTTCAGGAGGGCTGATTTTGTCAAAATGGGAGAGTGCCTCAGAAGAGCACTAGCAATCAGGCAAGAAGGTGGGGTGGAGCAACAATGGGGACATATCAAAACTGCCATCACAGAGGCAACAAGCCTTTGTGTGAAGCAAATAAACAAATCAAAACAAAAGAAAAAAACACTATGGTTCTCAAAAGAAGTGGCAGGAAAGGAAAGGGAGAAAAAGGTAGCATTTAGGAAGTATAAGGAAACACAGAAGGAGCAGGACAGAGAACTGTATCAGTTAAAGCAGAAGGAAGCAAGGAAGGCAATTAGAATAGCAAAGGCCCAAACTGAGGAAAAGATAGCCAGCTCAGTTAAGAAGGGGGATAAAACCTTTTATAGGTACATTAGGGAGCAAAGAAAGACTAAGGCAGGGATACTGAGGCTGAATAAAGAGGAAGGTGGTTGGGCAGAGTGCGACAGTGAAAAAGCAGGGATACTGAATGAACACTTCTGCTTAGTATTCACAATGGAAAAGCAGGGGCAGATACCTACAGTAATTCAGTCAATAGAAGAACTCTGGATGGGGGTTGATATTAGTCCTTTCACAGAAGAATGGGTTCTGAAAGAACTCTTAAAACTGAAGGTGGATAAAGCAATGGTGCCTGATGGGATTCACCCCAGAATTTAAAAGAACTAAGGGAAGAACTGGTAACACCACTGACTACCCTTTTTAATAAATCATGGGAGGATGGGGTTACCTGAGAACTGGAGGAGGACAGATGTGATTCCTCTTCACAAAAGTGGGAGCAAGACAGAGGTAGGAAACTATAGACCTGTCCGTTTGACCTCAGTGGTAGGGAAAATGATGAAATCACTTCTGAAGGAAAGAATTGTTGAGTACCTAGAGGTCAGTGGGTCACAGGGTCCAAGGCAGCATGGATTCACAGCAAGAAGGTCATGTCAAACAAATCTAATTGATTTCCTTGACTGGGTGGCCAAAGTAGTAGACCAGGGAAGGGCTGTGGAGATGGCCTACCTAGACTTCAGTAAGGCATTTGATACAGTCCCGCACAAAAGATTAATAAACAATTAGCCAGCCTGGCAGTGGGTCCCAGGGTGGTAGCCTGGGTAAAACACTGGCTGGACAACAGGACACAGCAGGTAATAGCAAATGGAGTCCACAGTGAAGAAAGAGGGGTCACTAGTGGGGTACCGCAGGGTTCAGTACTAGAGCCTGTTCTTTTTAATGACTTTATAAGTGACATTGCAGAATGACTGGAAGGGAAAGTATGTCTCTTTGCAGATGACACAAAGATCTGCAACAGGGTTGATATGCAAGGTGGGGTGGAAAGGATGAAAAGGGACTTGGCAAGGTTGGAGGAATGGTCAAATGTATGGCAGCTTAGATTCAATGCAAAGAAGTGCAAAGTAATGCTCCTGGAAATAAAACCCAGGAAAGATTATGCAATGGGGGTGAGATACTGACAACAACAAAATGGAAAGGGACCTGGGGAGTCATATCAGATGACCTAAAGGGGCCATCAATGTGAGAAGGCAGTAAGGAGGGCTGGGGGAATACTGGGATACATAGGGAGAGGCATCACCAGTAGAAAACAAGAAGTTGCTGGCCCGCCATACAGACAGTTGGTAAGACCACATCTGGAGTACTGTGTACAGTTCTGGAGACCCCACCTCCACAAAGACATATACAGGGTAGAGGCTGTCCAGAGGAGGGCAACCAAAATGGTGCAGGGTCTGCACCAGAAGACATATGAATAAAGACTAAAGGAGCTTAAGATGTATAGCCTCGAGTAAAGGAGGGAGGGGGGGACATGATAGAAACTTTCAAATACCTCAAGGGAATCAGCAAAGTCCAAGAGGGTAGCATCTTTCAGAAAAAGAGATGTGCAAGAACAAGTAGACACAATTTGAAGATAGAGGGGGATGGCTCAGAGGTAGCGTGAGGAAATATTTCTTTCAGAGAGGGTTGTAAATGCATGGAACAGCCTTTCTGAGAAAGTCATAGAGTCAGAAACAGTGGGGAATTCAAGAATGCATGGGACAGACATAAGGCAATTCTAGTGGGGTAGGAGGAAGTAGGCTGTTGGTTAACTAGGATCTGCAGCTTATCCGTTAGGTAGAGAAATAGGTAGACTAGGTGAGCCAAGCAGTCCTTATCTGCCATCAAATTCTATGTTTCTATGTTACACTTAGCTGCCCACAACAAGTGGGAGAGTGAACACAAGGAAGGAAATTTTGAAACTAAAAAGTTCAGAAATATAGCTTTTAAAAAAAAATCTCAGGAACCATATACAGTAATAATAAATAAAGTTTGGTGCCCAAACACAGCTCCCCCTGTGTTTCCATCTTGGGGTTGAGATACCAGTATGGACTCCTTGAGCTTCACTCTCAAGGTCCATATGCTGGTATCTCAACCCCTCGATGGAAACACATGATCGTTGAGTATGGGTGCCCATGCTTTATTCCTTATATGGTGTATAGTGGATTATTGTTCTATAAAGAATTCCATTCAATTCAAAATGCTGCTGCACCACAGTTCAAAGGTCATGGAATGTGCTTGGACCCTTCTGTAGTACAACAGTATTCTGAAACCTCTTGAGATTGCGTAAGTCAATTTCATTGTGAAAGCAAAAGAACCACCATGTGAATATTTCAAAATACAGGATGAGCAACTTTATGCATAGCAGTGTGTTCTGCGTCACTCTCGAGGTCAGAGGGAATCAGAACCCCTCTGTGGCAGAACACACTGATTGTGCATAGTTGCCTATCCAGTATTATCTATATAGTGTATGGTGGAACGGTTCCACCATGCCACAGCGACAGGAATTTTGTCAGCAACTGTTACAGTGCCGGCACAATGGGAACAGTTGGCATTGTGTCATCTGGAACATAAGTGTTTTTTTTTTTGGGGACTTCACCCACCCATAGCCCCCATGAAGAGTTCTACACTGCACTATTGATTTCAACTTTGAGTCAGAGTTGTGTTGGGGAGGGGGAGAAAACTCAGAAGACAGCGGCATCAGTAACACAACGGACCAGTACAGCAAACAGCTGATTTTGTCACTGTACTGGTCTTTGCCGTGTTACCATCACTGTAGCAATAGTATATGTGGTGGAACCCTGTTATGCATGGGATTCCATGCCTGGAATATGCCTGTTGTGCAACAGTGGTGGCATCATTATGTTGTTGTGCTTCAGCAGTGATGCCAGTACTGCAGCACAACTTAGAGTGCTGCCACACAGCTGCTCTCCTCTATCTAATTGAGTTGGAAGGTTTTTGTTTGTAATCCTGAACTTACAGAAAAAGCTGCAGCACACTGAATCAGTAATTTGAGGCTGCCACTAGCTCTCAAATGCTCCCGTCAACCACCAGCTCACTGAAGGAAGCAAAGTGTCTGAAATGAGCATGAATACTGATACACTATAAAGGATAATGTATGGGCATCCATACACAGAATAGCCTAGGTCTTCATCTAGACTTTTCAGTGGTGACCAGTGAACTTCTCAAGCTTCACTCTCAAGGTTCCAGATTGCCATAGAAAACTCTTGATGCAGACACATGCTTGTTGTGTATGGTTACCTGTACATCATTTTCTATATTTATGTACCATTTATTATACAGGAATGTCCTATGAGTTGCAAAATCTTACCATTTCCACATGTGTCCTGTGATGGCAGAAGAAGCAGCAGTACATGACACTTTACAAACAACAGGACAAGACAATACAAAACATTTTAGACAAAAAAATCATAGCTGACATATGCAAATATTAATGAAATGTGATAAGAGCTCAGCCATAAATGGACCTACTGTATAGCTGATGTACCCCTAATTAGAAATGGAAGATTGTATATCAAGTGGAGGAAGGGGAGAAAGATGGCTGGTTGATTGCAATGAGTGTAGGAAGCCTCTGCTCCAGAGATACTGTTTTCTAGCTCTAAATATGCTGATGGAGATTGAGAGTCTCCAATGACTTTATAACCACTTGCCAGCTATGTGCTATGTCTAATAATTTCACCATGCTAAGGAGAATACAGACCTTCTCACCTTGGAGAAGAGAAAGAGTCAAACCGATACAGTATCAGGCATATACACTGACTCTCTCATCAATGCTATTTTTGCTGTGATACCTAACCCTGTACAGGATGCTCTTTCAGAAGCAGACATGGCTAGCACCTCTATATCAGCCCTAGAGTTGCCAACTAACCCCAAATGGCTTTGACACCAGTCTCCATGGCTTTAAAATTATAAAGTTAAATGAAAAGGAAAGGCACCACTGAAAAGGAATGCCAGAGCTAAGGACATACATGAAATGGTGCTGTGAGAGGTGAGGCAGGGTCTCTCAAATGTGTATGACTTATTAGGTGCAGTAAGTTGAATGACTGAGCCTCAGGGCTTGTTAACAGTATAGATGCACTCTCATTCCAAGCAACTGATTTAATGTGCCTTAAGCAAAAGCACCTTGCAGCTAGTTACATGAACTGTGGAAAGATTGACATGAGAGTTAGAAGCCCTAAAATTAACAATAGATGCACTGAGACCCACGCTGTAGTCATGATAACCTTAAGCTGGATGGCATACCTGAGTAGGTAAGGAGGCTGACTCCCTGAATTATTTGAAGCAGATCCTCAATAATGCCATTGCAGTAAATATAGTAAACAAAAAATTGAGCAGGATCATGCACACTGGGTTGCTTTCAACCCAAACTCTTTAGGGAACTAGCCCAGATTTGTTTTGATGAAACCTAACGATTATCGGGATCAGGAGGTATTATTAAGGAAGACCCTTTTGAAAAAAGGGTTACACACTCAGGGTTTCTTTTCCAGGTATACCCTGACTTTCCTATGGAAGTCCTTTACAAAAGTAAGGCTTCTGGGGCAGCAAAAGAACTTCTGCATAATCATAATAAAAGATTTACTATGTTACCCCCCTGAAAAACTGTCCATTACTTTCCTCTCTCAATGGGGCAGAATGGTCGATGAGTGACAACCTAACAACCTCCCAGTGCAACTCAAAGATCCTCTGTGGGACCCCCATGGAGAGAGAGCTGAAGGCGAAACATGTTTTGGGTAAAAGGAAAACTAAATTTTTCACCAATCGATCTTAAGAATACTTAATGATGTCACTATCTCTAACTTTTACTCCCTTATCCATATGATCATACTTTTTTTATTTGGTGTTTACGCCTCTTCTGCACCACTATCATAGCTTCCTTCAGGGTCTCTTAGGCACCTGGCTCAGCCAAGTTCTGTACCTTTCCAGGCACCCACCCCAGTTCTGCTGTGGTCTCAGTCCCTTCCCACGGGCAGGGAAGGGTACCCCCGTACCTGAACATTCTGCTGTCAGGCTAGCAGCTGAGTGTTCAGAGCTGGTCTTTCATTTGGTCCGCTGAGGCTGTCAGCTGTCTTGCAGTGGGATCCTTTCATGGTTTTCTCCCCTGCCCAAGGATGCAAGCATGCATGGGAGGTCCAAGACACATGTGCACAATGAAATGTGCTGCAACACCAGACCTTTGACCTGTATCCAACCCTCCCATGGTGCTCATGGCTGTACTGCCACCTGTCGTCACCATAGTAATAGTATTCCAGTAAGGGTAACAACCTACCCACCTGGAGGAAGCAAGCATCCCCTGGAACATTCAGTGTTCCTTCCCCCATCTGGCCTCTGTTTACCTGAGCTCATTCCTGAACTCGAGTCACTGTTGTTGCAAGCGGTCAAATGATGTTGCTTAAGTGTATTTTGTGAAATGTCAAGCTTCAAGGCAAGGGTTAAAATAAGGAAAAAAAATACTGAAAGCTGTAACCAAATGGATGCACTATGTGTCGTCCTACAGTAACACTTCACCACTGCTGATTTTACATATAGTAGTTTATTGATCTTAATAAAGGCCCTGATCTCTAAGCACCATATATTGCAAACTCTCATCAATTATCAATTATACTAAAAGTAAGACTTAACTTAGTAATGGAAGACCAAATCATTGATCCTGGAGGTAGATATATTATTGTTAGAGTTAAGTGTGGCTCTCAGGTATTAACCTTCACAATCATATATGTGCCAGATCAGGAGGAACCTGATTTCTTCACACATTTTCTTCTTAAACTTCTCATAGTCTGCTACCCTCCACACATAATTGCTGGGGACTTCAGTTTGACTCTGGCACTGTCTGATAAGTCACTGTGCTCTTTGGAAAGGAATGCCAGTGCAGCTTTGAATATACAATGCTTAATGACCAACATAAACTTAATCAACCAGTTCTGAAAACTGTATCCTAACAACGAAAGCCATACATAAATTCTAACATGTATTGCAGATATTCCAGAATAGTTGTGTGCCTGCAATCTCATAATATTGTTATATACAAAATTATACAACACTCATCCAATCACAATGCAGGAAAACTGTCATTTACTAGCCCGCAAACTACTACAACTACATTTTGGCCACACCCACAGTAGCTTATCGTATTTTAGACAGGCTCACAGAAGGTTATCCACACTTCAGACTCACCCACTCTCAGTTACTGTATCTATTTAGTTCACAGAAAAAGGGGGGAAAGGCATGTTCCACTTTATCTGCTACAGTATTTTTAAAATCCTGGGTCGAAAATTCCTAGTTGTTTAAAAGTAATAACATTCAGCAACAATACATTTGCATTTGGATTACCATTTAACATGACAAAGAATTTATACATACAGTAATGTGCTCTGTCCCAACAGGGCAAGAAGTGCAAGTATTTAGGTCTGAGTGAAAGAATACCTATTTAAGTGTTGAGGGGTAAGGAGGCAGGTGAGAGGGAGGTGGAGAAGTGGATAGGGAGGACATGGATGAGCTTACAGTTTGCCCCTCCAGAATGCAGAGAACCCTGTCAGGGGCAGAATGCCTTGGAGACCAGAGTATAAGAAGGGGGTGGGTGGGAGAGATGGAGAAAAGCAGGGGAAAAGACAGGGGGGAAAATTAATTTAGCAGCAGAATATAGATTAGGTGGGTGGGTGGTAGTGGTGGAAGAGGGGAAGAAGGGAGCTTGCCTAAGACTGGACTCTCCAGGATACTGAAAACCCTGTCAGAGGGCAGAAATTAGGGAAGGGCAAGAACTGAGTTGAGAGTATAGGGGGTTGTAGGAGGGAGGGAGGGAAGGTGCTTGTCCAGTACTAGACCTCTCCAGGATGCTGAGATCCCTGCCAGGGGGCATGGATAAGCACAGGTGAGTTGGTAGTGGGGTTAGATGGAGGGCAGAAGTAGAAAACAAGAGGGAGCAGGAAAGTAGAAAAGTGTGAGTGCTGGGCAACAAGCTCAAAGGGGGTGAGCGTGCAGTGGAGTAGGCTCATAGAGGAACTAGTTAGGGAGGATTAAAGCAGGAGCAGCTAACAGAGAAATTATGTAAGGTGGAGGCTAGGGAGTGGGAGGAGGAGGAGTGTCATATTGGGGGGTTCCAGATTTTGGGGAAACAATGGGAGAAGCCTGATTGAGTGATGAGGGTGGTCAGATGGGGGACCAGCAGAATATGAGTGTCAGTGAATCTAAGGGAGTGGGAGGGAGGGGGGAAGAAAGGGAGCATGAGAGTTAGGGAGGAAGTTCTCCCAACCAAAGTTTAGAAATGAGTTTGGCACAGTGAGCGAGGCATCTGTTACCAATCAGGGGAAAGGACAAGGCATGGTAAAGGTCGCAATGATAAGTGCCAGATGGAGTGCAAGGGCCAAGTGACAGGAGACAAAGAGAGATTCCAATCTGGTAAGGGAAGATTTGGGAATGGCACCAAAGACTACATCACAGTGGTCAAAAATGAGAAGGATCATTTTCTGTACAAGTTCACACCAAGCTCGGGGCACAGTTTTTTCAGAATGGTGTCAGTGTGGCCAGAGAAGCTGAGGCGTTGGTCCAGCCAGACCCCAAGGTATCTGAAAGAGGAGGTGTCCTCAAGGATTGTCCCATCAAGGGTGTGGAAAGAGAGTAAGAGTGGAGCCTAGAGAGTCTCTTCCTAGTGTCCAAGGTCATGGAGACTGTCTTTTGGCATTTAGGAGTAGCTGATGTGAGACAAACCAGAGCTGAACCTGGTGGAAGTCATGCTGAAGAGTGGTTGCTACATTGATGGGGATTTTGCCAGAGGTGAATAAGACGGTGTCATCGGTATACATATGGGTAGAAAAGGAGGGGGAGCAGACTGTAAGGAGGTCATTTAAGAAGATGGAGAAGAGAATGGGACCGAGCACAGACCCCTGTGGGACTCCTGGGGGTAGATTGCATCATGACTCTTGACTGATTGTGTTCTGCCTGTAAGGTAAGCTATAAACCAGGTAAGAGCAGGAGCAGACAATCCAGCAGCCATAAGGGAATCAAGAAGAAGAGCATGGGAGACTGTGTCAAAAGCCTTAGCAAGGGGGGTGTATCTTGGACGCCGAGGAAGATGGCCGCTTAAGCTAACAACTCAGTTCCCAGCTAAACTAATCTGAACCAGAATGAAGGCATCCAGGGACTTTTGCCCCACCTGATGCCACAGTATGCCTCCCTAACCTTTACATATTCGATCAGTGTGGGTCTTATTGCCCTTGGGATCTGGTTCATTGTCTTCTGGTGCCGGTCCTCTCGTGACCCTTCCTAGAGTCTTATAGGCCACAAACTGCAACCCGCCCTGGTGGTCATCTCCCTACAACTGTGCTGCATCGATCTACTGCAAACCGCTCCTTGTACCCACCTGACGAGCAGAAGGCTTGCTCCTCATCATCTCCACCTGGAACCCACTGACGATCTATCTCAGCTGCTATATGGCCTCCCCCTCACCCTCACGGAGTGGACAGGCTGCTTCCGCCTTGGAGCCCACCTCACAACCGCATGATGTAGGCACCTCCCTCCAGCACATAACAACTCTACTAGAAACATTACTTGTAAGGGTGGACTCAATATCAGCAACTTTAGTGGGCATGGTAGCTGAAGCGCATATCCTCAATGACAAAATGAATATGGTAGAACAAGAAACGGAGGGCCTAGAGCTTAGCCAAGCAAAAATCCTACAATGCCTCCAGACACATGATAATAAACTGGCCACTCTTTGGCAGAGGGCAGAAGACCAAGAGAAGCACAGGAGGAGAAACAATACAAGAATTCTTGGCATTCCTGAAGGGTTGGAAGGCCCTAACACAGAGCATTTCTGAATGAGGAAATTCCTAAAATGCTGGGGGAGAGGTGGCATGGCACGATCGATGTGGAGAGAGCACATCAGATACCTAGCAGAACCCGCTCTACGAATTCGCAGCCATGACCTATTATTGCATATATATATACTCAAATACTCTACTAAAGAACGTGTATTGCGGGCAGCTAGAGACAAGGAAGAAATTATCTGGCGTGGGGTGAAAATCTCCTTCTTCAGAGACTTTTCTGCTGAAGTGGTGGCCTGAAGGAAAGCTTTCATCCCTATTAAACAATCCCTGGCTCAACAAGGCTTCAAATATGGTTTTCGCCACCTGGCTTACCTGCATGTTTCTAGGGAAGGGAGGGATATCACAGCTGAAATGCCTCATGAGGTCGAAATCTGGCTTACTAAACATTGGCCTCAGATGCCCTTAAGAACTTCATCTCCCAGGAAGCTTTGGAGTCCGGGAGATTGCGAATTCACCAGGGGGAACCAATCAGCAGGCAGCAGCTTCCAAGGGGACCAAGCTGACAGACAGACAGCCCCACGCTCAAATGTTTCCCCCAGATCTCCCTTCCATACAGCACCACTGAGACTGGTAAATGAGAACTCTAACATGCAGCAACAGCATATAGCAAACTCTCTCCTTCCCAGACCACAGCGGTGATCTGGCCAAACAGCACAAATTCATCATTGCTCGAATAGTGGCCATAATGCAGCCCCTGAAGGACCAGAGATGGCCCCACCAGCCAAACAAACTAAGGATGATCCCTCCTCGGAAACTCATCTTGAGCCTACGGACATTCCTGATGACCTGCTAATGGAAGCTGCAGCTACTGACTCATGGGCAGATCTCCCTTCAGAAATCGATGACCACACAGATATTGCCACACTGCCTATCAAGCTGGGCTTGCTCACATTTGCTGAAGCACTCTCTAAGGACCTACAAAGCACCGATACCTGTTCAAATCCCACTGGAGGCGATGCCCCACTGAACTGATTTGCTTAGGTTTATCTCTTTCTCTTTACCTAATGTTTGTAACAGTATAGGTAATGCTTAGAGAGGCACAGCAAGGGGAGCTTATCACCCTATGCTACTGTATCATATAGCCCCCCCAAATTTCTGCCAAAGGGTGCTTTGCAGTACATCCCACTGAGGCACAGATGGCTGCCTATATGTAACATCCCAGATAATGAGGTGCCTTTTGTGAAATAGTTGCTCTACTAGAGGGCGGGTACCGTCATATACCCATGACCCTCCCTTTAATGGGTAGTCACCCCAGCACTAGCCTACCTTGATTTTTATCCCCTATTGGAGAGTGTCTTGCCCTCTTAGGAGGGGCCCCTCTCAAGTGTCAGGATCACAAGTGCCCCTTTATATGCAGTGTGTAGTGCCCGCCCTAGAAATCAGTTTCCCTGTATAATATAAGGAGCCATATTAACCCCTTCCCTCACCCTCCCTGTTTCCCTCACCCCCCCACACTTTTTTTCCTTTTTCTCCCTGGATGCCACACCCATCAGTCTTATTTAAGACAGGGTGGTAAACCAGTATGGATGCATTATAGCTGGGGATGGCTGCCTCAGAGCATACACCGTTAAACTCCTAAACCCCCATCTCAGGTGCTCAGATAGCACGGCTGTGCACTTCTCCCTTCCTGGTGGAAAACCTGCCCTTACGTTGTAACCCAAGCTACCTATAGTTTGTTGCTTGTATGAATTGTTCTACAATTGTGTTAATATCGTTACTGACAGTCTGCTTAATATAGCACTAGGCCTGCCTCTGAGTAATTAGTCTCTGTTCCTTTTTCTGCATTTGCAACATATTGTTCTTTGTATCTGTATTTACTGTCTTCTAGTGCACTGTATTTACCTGCTTTATTTTGCCACTAGGTTGCAGCTGCTTTCCTCTCACTTTACCAGCTCATCCTGATCTCTTTCACCGGCTGACTTCTTTTGCCACATCTCAGGTACTCTCTCTGTTCACTTCTGCTCTCCTCTGCTGGACCCCTGGGGTGAGTACCTCTATACCTATTCCCCTCAGGTCTAGTCATGCAAAACTGTAGGATGGGAATCAAACTTATCTCATGGAATGTAAAGGGACTGAACCACCTAACTAAGTGATCAATGGTCTTCAAACACTTATGCTCCTTGCAAGCAGATATCACACTCATTCAAGAGAAGGACCTCACTGCAAGAAATGTATTGTGGCTCAAAAAATCTTGGGTGGGATCTGTATTAGCTAGCTCAGCACAAACCAAGTCCAAGGGGGTAGCTATCCTCATCCAGAAAACGTGTCCCTGGGTAGCGGATAAGGTGATCACCAATGCTCAGAGCTGCTGGATAGTGGCAAGGTTTTCATACCCAGGAGGACATGCAATCCTGGCCAATATCTATGGACCAAATGTGCACTCCCCAGACTTCTTTTTGGATATCAACCATGCCCTTGAGTCCTTTTCCACAGGATACCCCAACATCCCCATTATGCTGGGGTGTACTTCGATTTAGCACTAGATATCTTCCTGGACAAATCTAAGCCAACCCCACAGACGCACCCCAAAGCGGTGCTTATGTTACAGGAAGCAATGAAAGAATGGGGGCTGATTGAAATATGGTGGAGAGACCATCCATCTGGGCGAGATTACTCCTTTTTCTCCTCAGTGCATACCACATACAGTCGCATAGACTTCTGGCTGGCTAATTCCCCTGCAGCTCATGACATTGTCTCCTCCAAAATAGACAACATTCTTGTCTCTGACCATGCCCCTGTTTCTTGTACATATACACCTTCGGAACAAACTAGTTCATGCCCCAGGTGGCGTTGTAATCCCCTACTGATTAAGGACCCTGCATTCCAAGCAATGGTACGAAACACTGCCCAAGATAATTGCCCAAGGCCACTGACACCTCTGCTGCTACGGTCTGGGAGGCTTTCAAAGCCATTCTGCAGGGCCGCATTATAGCATATGTAGCTCAAAAAAATCAAAGCTAGATGAGCCGATCTGAACCACCTTCAAGCTGAACTTACAGCGCTGGAGTCCCAGTTCAAACTGTCCATAGTGGGTAGGCCAGACTCAGTGAACCTCCGAACCATAGTTGGGCTAAGATATTGCATTAACACAATACTGCACCAAAAGGCAGAATGGTTGATGGCCAGGCCTAAACATGAGTATTGGGAGGGGGGGAGACAAAGGTGGTAAACTCCTAGCTTACCAGCTTAAGAAACAGCAGGCAGCCTCCCGCATCCATGCACTTAGGAATCACAGGGCGGAGGTGATTACTGACCCCAAACAGATCAATGCTTGCATGCTACAATTCTACCAACAATTGTACCAGTCGTACACCACCCTGGAAAAGACCCAACTAGAGTCCCAGTTGCAGGATTTCTGCTCCATAGCCACCATCCCTCAGCTGGCAGAACACATGAAGGTTGCACTGGACAAACCCTTCACTGAGTCAGAGCTAAGGCTTGCACTATCTCAACTCACCAAAGAAAAATCCCATGGGCCAGATGGCAATGCCACTGAACTGCACCAACATATGAGGTCTGAAATCAATGTCCTATTGCTCTCGGCCCTCCAGGAGGCTCACAAGACTAGTATCATCCCACCTACCATGCGTGAGACACTCATCACCCTTCTCCCAAAAAATCAGATGATCAACTGAACTGTGCCAATTATCGCCCATATCTCTAATATCAGTGGACAATAAAATTGCAGCAAAGATGCTCGCTAGTCGCATGATGGAAGTCCTATCCTCCATCGTGCACCCATCAAAGGTTGGGTTTACCAAAGGAAGAGCCACTGTAGACAACAACCGCCTGATTCTCAACCTTAAATGGTTGGATCTGCACTCTCCTACCCCTATGGCCGCCATGGCAGTGGATTTCTAGAAAGCCTTTGACTCAGTCGAATGGCCCTATTTACATGCTGTACTTCACCTTTACAGTTTTGGCCCATACTTTAGGCAGTGGATTTGAGTACTATACAATGAACCTCTAGCTCGTATCTCTACTAATAAAGACATATCCTCACCTTTCCCATTACAGCGAGGTACATGACAAGGCTGCCCGCTTTTGCTACTACTATTCCTGGTTGCACTCAATCCTCTTACTCAGAAGTTACAGACCACAAACGAGATCAAAGGTATCTCGGTAGGTGAGCACTCATATTTAACGGCCTAATACACAGATTACCTGCTCCTTACACTCTCTCATCCACGAGATTCCCTGCGCCCAACCTTGGACATACTACATACATTGCCCATTTATCTGGTTTGAAAATTAACCAAAGGAAAACTAGTATTACCCCCCTAAATGCAGCCTGCTCCAAAGACTGTATACAGGACTTGGGGCTCACCTGAGTGCCCAGCAATCTTACATACCTGGGCATCCATATACCATTTGACTGGAAGTACATTTAATCCAGGAACTTCTACCCTCTCTTAGAACAGTTAACAATTGAATTGTCTCGCTGGCTCCATCTCAATCTTTCCCTCCCAGGGAAGGTTGCTTCGATCTGAAAGCTTCTGCTGCCTAGAGTGGCATATCTTTTCAACAACCTCCCCATTACCCTGTCACAGAAGGTCTTTTGACAACTAGGCAGACTTATCTCTCAATTTCTTTGGGAGCATAAGAGACCGCGGTACAGCACTCATAAATGATGAGCTCACTGGTCTACAGGTGGCCTTGGGCTCCCCTGGCTACAAGGATACCATTTGTCCTTTCTCGCAGCTCAGGCCACTAAATAGTTTCTTCCTACACTTTCTCCCCCTGCACTGTGGGTTTAGCTAGAAGCTCAAATTCTACAGCATACTACCCTTGGCCTCCTTCTGACCAACCTCCCGATTTCCCAGAGTACGCTCACGCCAATCATGGTTGAAACCAAGAAAGCATGGTTCCACCTTATGGCTGCAGTCCGGACTAAGAAACCTGCGTGTTTCTTACCATTCAGGTACCTTAAGCTCTGGCACAATCGACTCCTAATGATGGACAACAAATCATTCAACTGGCCAACGTGGGACAAGAGTGGGATACGCATAGTTCAGGACCTTTACCTACCTGACTCCACCATGCTCATGTCTTTTGAACAAATTAAAATCTGATATTCACTTCAGTCCCAAGACTTCTGGAAATTCTTGCAGTTCCACACTGCAGTTCAGTTTATTAGTCAGTCCCAGATCGTCGACCCAAAATGGCTCTGGCTATCTACATTGCATTTAAAGTCCTCCTCCTGGGCCCTAGCAACTAAGTTTTATAATACCTGGCAGGAGGCACAGCCAGACCATACGGAAGCTTGCAGAACTGCATGAAGCATATACTTAAACTGCCCCATCGCACCAGAAGTATGGGTCCAATGCCTGCATATGGCCCACTCCGCTTATAAGGATGTCAAGAGTCAGCTAATCCAGCTCAAGATTCTGCTGCACTGGTATCGCACACCAGCAGCCCTCCAAAAATGGGGTATCCTCCCCAATTCTAAATACTGGAGATGCCATAAGAGTCCAGCCCATATCTTTCACCTCTTGTGGCAATGTACCATTTTGGACCGTTTCTGGTCCACAGTGGGAATAGACTGTTCAGGGGTACTTGGACAACCCATTGATCTCTCCAACCCCATGCTCTTACGTGGAGATACCACCTCTCTGGAGCAAATTGAACCACAACTATGTCCAACTCATGGTCTGCCATCTGTGAAGACAACTAGGTCCATCTCAGTGGATACTAACAGCTCTTTTAGATGCCAAAAGGCTTTTATTGATGTCCTAGCGGCAGCCTTCTCCACCTGCTATCTCTCTATGGCACTCTGCTCTAGTCAGGCTGACCACCTTTGAGAGGCTCACTTATGCCAACAGAGGAGAACTATCACTATACCACAACAAATGGAAGCATACCTCAATTCATCCATGTAACTCCTCCCTCCCGAAACCCGCCTGCCTAGATAGACCACAGACCCTAGTTCTGAAGTGACTAGCCTCGTAGTAAGGATTTGTGTATTGACTATGACAATCTCTTTTTTACATGTTGGTACTCTCCCATGCTAACTCCCACCTGTATCTTCTTTTCTTCCCTTGGCTACTCTCTGGCATAGCACTTGACATTAATAGATTTAAAGTATTAAAATGAGAGACTTGTTTATGCTGGTAATTATGAATAATGTTTTATACTCCACTTCCTGAGCACAGGTTTATGAAACAATGCACAGTTGTTTTAAAGGTTGTATTACTATTTATACTGAATGATGCGAGACAAAAGATTATCGTTAGTCTTTTTGGCTGAGATGACAGCCTGGTGTAAGCTTCCCCCTAGATGACCACGGTTAATTATGTTACTTATAGGAATACTGTGTTGTATTTCTGACTGTACATGACCTACTGATTGTGGTATGGACCTACTGGAAAATAATAAAAATTATGCTATGATAAAAAAAAAAAAAGCCTTGGTGAGGTCGACAAAGACAGCATAGGTGATGAGACTTTTGTCTATTCTGGTGAGGATGGAGTGAGTGAGCCTAAGGAGGGAGGTGGTAGTGGAGTGGTTCTTCTGAAAACCAGATTAAAACAGGGTGAAGAAGGAAGATTCAGCAATAAAGGAGGTTAGTTAAGAGAGGACCAGGTGTTCTTGGAGATTGGCAAGGGTGGGGAGGAGGGAGATTGGGCAATAGTTGGCAGAGGAGGAAGCATCACCACCTTTTGGGAGAGGGAGGACCACTGCATGTTACCTGGGTGTAGGGACAGAGGAGGACTTAAAGTAGAGATTTAGAATTAGGGAGAAAGAAGATAGGCAATAGCAGGGGCTGAGAGGTAAAGGACGTTAGTTCAAGGTCATCCAGAGAGGAGCCTTTGAAGGACTGAGAGAGAGAGAGGTCCATTAGTGTGTCCTCAGGGAGAGACATGAGTGAAGGAGAAGGAGGGGCGGGCATGGGAGGTTGAGGATAGAGAGGAGTATGGGAAGTAGAGGTTTGAGGGGAGGACTTTATAAGGGTTCAGGCACGGGAAGTGTAGTAGGAGTTAAACTCCTGAGCCACTATACATGGTTCAGACACTAGTGTGTTTTTTTTCTTTTTGTTGATTTATTTATCCTCCTGTGGCCGCCTTGCTGCATCCCAGCTGTTCTCTCGCATCCCTGTCAGCTGGGATCCAGCCACCGTCCATCTCGCCTGGGACCGCTGGCACCCATATAACCCCTGCGGCTCACCCCCCACAGTGAGGTGGCAGGGGGCCCCCTAACTCCCCATTCAGAATGGATCCAGCTCAGCTGCCAGCGTCCCGATGAAAACACTCGCGGGCAGCCACAAAGTTACAGGAGGCACCATTTTTTCCCTGTTTGAGCTTCCCCAGAGTCAGTGGGTGTGCAATGACGCCAGTGGTCATGAACGCACATGTGTCCACATGTGCCTCCATCGAGCATCTGCCCCGGCTCCTCCTGAGTATGGCATGCATCTCTGCCCCCACCTCTGCCTGGGGCAATCAGGCACCGACCATGGACCCCTCCTCAGAGAAGGAGAGCCATCCTCAGACGCCAACCTCTCCTCCCCTGCCAGTCCCCAGTGACCTGTGCTCACTTCCGAACCCGGGTCGTCGCCATGGTGCAAGATGCTGCGACCAGCGCCTCTGCCCTCAGCACCACTGGGACGGCCAGTGTGTTGTTTATATTAAGCACAGGAAGTGGGTGATGCTGGGGGAGGTAGTGAGTGGACCACTTTCCAGAATTTAGAGGGGGAATTAATGTTATTTAGGGAAAAAATATTTTAAATATTCAGACTTGGCTAACCTGGTAGCTTTTGTATAAGTGTTTCTTAGTGGCCCTCCATAGCCAATCTTTGCCTAAATATATCATGAGATTCTCTGATGTCTAGTGGTCCCCGTGACCATCGTGTGCCCACTGCTCAATTAAATTCCCTGGTGTCTAGTAGTCCAACCACTCCCCCACCCTGGCAGGTAATGCCCCCCAACCCGAGCAGGCTACCAGCACAGCCCTCCCCTCTCCACTATGCCAGCTGCATTACTGAGCTGTCACTGAATGAGCACGTACTTGTACAAGCATGCACTCATTAGCTGAGAGCTCACGCTCATTCATTGAGCTTGTTGAACTCTGTCAAGGGTTTAGAGAAAGAGGAGGGCTGTTCTGGTCACGGTGGAGTGGGTGGGATGGGAGAAAGGGCATTGTGGACTTGTGAAGGTCCACAATGCCCTTCCCCATCCACCTTACCCTCTAATGACTGGAACAGTCCTCTGCTCTTCTTTGTGCCCATGACCGAGCTCAAAGAGCTCAATGAATGGGTTTGAGCTGGTGGCTTGTCAATGACTGAGTGTGTACTTGTACAAGTATATGTTCATTCATTGACAGCTCAGTTGAGTGGCTGGCATGGTGGAGAGATGAGGACTGTGCTGGTTGCCAGCCTTGAGTTGGGTTGGGGAGATGGGGTAGAGGGGCAGTACCTGCCAGGGTTGGGGTTGGGGGACCACTAGACACCAGGGAATTTAATTCTATATTTGGCTAATGATTGGCTATGAGGGATCCACTAGACAGCAGGGAATTTAATTATGCAGTGGGCTGGCAGTCAGCTGTGGGGGGGCACTAGACACCAGATAATTTAATTATACATTGGTTAGTGATTGGCTAATGGTGGGGGGCCACTAGACACCAGGCAATTGAATTGGGGAATTCACCATTTGTGTAGCTTGACCTTGCCTTTTTTTTAAATGCAATTTGCCCTTAAAAAACCCAAAGCAAGGCAAAGTTACAAATGGTGCATTTCTTATTAAACTGGACAACCTTATGAAATGATCCAGGGTGGAGAATTTGGCAACTTCACTGGAAATTCATCATCGAATTAAAACTTCACTGCATCATTACTTACTGGCTCCAAGGGGGAGGTTGAACCATACAGAGTAATGACTGGACCATGGCAGCTCACCTAAGCTGTCCCATCCCATAGAGAATGGCAGCCTGCCTAGTGAATTCCTTAACCAGCTGCACCATTAGGCAGTCCTACAGTGTATACAACAGGGCCAGACTTCTGGAGCTGCTGTCCACTGAAATACCTTAATCAACATCTGTCAGGTTAGGTCTCTCACCACCATCTCCCCCTTTGCTATTCCCTTTCTAGTTCTGCTGCTAGGTCCTTATCTCTCTCTTCCCTCTATCCTGGAGGTATATGGAACACCTCCATCTCTAGTTTCTTGCCTGAGGCCACTGTGAGCTGAAAGCAAGCGATTCTGTTGCTCCATTACCTCCTCTTGAGTTTCCATCCTTTACTGTCCATTCCTTACTTGACATATAGGGCTGCACCTCCTACTTTGCATTTTCCTCTCTCTGTCTAAACATGATGTAACCTGGGACTGTCAAGTTGCAATTGTTATTATCTGTAACCCAAGTTTCTGTGATGGCTACTATGTCCAACTCATGGTCTGCCATCTGTGAAGACAACTAGGTCCATCTCAGTGCCTTGTACTCCCACATTTTATTTCTGAGACTCCTGACATTAAGGCATACCTCTTTTCAACTTTCTTCTGATTCCCTCTTGCATTTTCCTATTCCTACACCCTTATTTTTCTTGGTCTCCCTAGTTTTTAATTTTTCATGCTCAGTGTAGGCTTTGTCAACCCTCCCTCGCAGACCTTTCCCCTAGCCTAATTTGAACTTCAGTCTTACTGTTACCCAGCTTGCCACTATTAGTCTCATGTTAGGTTCCCTACCAACTATCCCTTCTCAGTGGTTCCCCTTTCTTCTGTCTTCCCCATAGTCAATTTAACTGTCCAATGTAGATGCCAAACTTCTGCCCCAGAGCACTGGCCTCCTCTCTTGTCAGATGAAAACTATTACCCTTGAAGAGCCTTCTGTCCCTGAAGCCCCCCATTCCTACATAAAGTAATACCCCTCATCCTTACACAACCCCTTCAACTGCCCATAAAACTCTTCCTTCCTTACTTACTCTATCATTTGCATTCCCCCTATTCCACACAGAGAGGGCCTTAGAAAAGAACAGTGAAGCAAAGTGCACCTTAAATCTCTCCCCCAGCTTCCTAAAGTTCTGCTTCACTGCCTCCACAGGCTGGTTCCACAGATCTTTAGTACTTAGGTGTACCAGCACCCCCCCTCTTCTAAACCATCCTCCCTATCTTATCTGTATCCTGGATGGCTAATACACTAAGAAGGCATCTCACAATCCCTCCCTTCCCATGCTGATCTCAGGTCTACTCCCCTAATTACTGAGTCTCCAGTCAGTACAGCTTTCCTTGCTGACTTCCTCCTGCTCATCTCCTGAGTACCACCAAGTCATACTACCCATTTCCCCTGAGTGACTGAAGACTGAGGTCACAGTAGCAGCCAGAGACAGTGCCAGCTATTTCCCAAAATTTCTGTGATATTTCCAGAAATATCTCCTGCGTTCTGCATTTTCACAGTAGGGGCAGCAGAGAGAAACTCTTCAGAAATTTCTCGAAATATCTGGAAATAGCTGGCAATGTATGTGGCTACTACTGTCAGGTACCTGAACCTCTTCTAGGGGTGTAAAGTGAATTGCTGCCATGGTGAGGCAATTGGTCGACCCTCTTGTGACTGCCCCTGCCACCATTCCCCCTCCCCAACACCTGTCATCCCCATAGGGCAGTGGGCCTCTGAGGGAGTGAATGTGAGTGGTGTGAACCCCAGCTGAACCAGTGCCACAGCTGAGATATCCCATCTCTTGCTGCTACCAGCTGAGCATGGAGCTCAGCAAAGGTCCTGCAGATGAGGCAGTGATCCTCGTCCAGAGAGTAACCCTAGAGCAGAGAACCTCACAGTCCCTACAATGGACTACCTCCCTACTGTACCTCATCTCCATACTGATCCTGTGATAACACCTAGACTGTTAATAACTTGATTTCCTTTATCTGCCTAGTACCCTTAGACTAGAACCAAAAAGGCCTGTCTTATATATGGAGTTCTATTACAGTTCCTGTCTTACCTGGTTTACTTAACTGTCACTCATAGACTACTACCTTGTACCTCTACCTTAGATAGGTAGTTAGATAGGATTCTAATTTACCACAAGCTTTCAGTACAATACCATTAGTACTGTACTCTGTACTCTTACCCTAGCTAGACAGTTAATTACAGATGCTAATTTTATTCAGCAGTTTCATAGGTAAGACACCACAGTCATATAAGCATTTAGTTGAAACACCTCAATCATACAAGAATTTAGTACAACACCACTTATATGAGGTAACACCACAGCTAGGAAGTAGGTGTGCCCTAAATAGGGTGTTAAATACAGTATTTACAGATGTGCTGGTTATGACACCAGAGGCCTACTCAATACCTTCAGTGGCAGAGTCCTCAGTGGACCTGTAGTCACTCCACAGGCAGTCTGCAGACTTCCGTAGGTGAGGCTCTACACCCCTACGCAATTGTACTCATGAACACCCTGGGGTCATTAATGGTTTAGCCTCATAGAGCACAAGCAACAGAAATCTAGACTGCTCAGCACTCAGTGTTAGCAGTGTGTCACAATTAGGCTTGAACATCAGTCTCCCACACAATTACCAATTAATAGAATACAGAATCTGAAACAGTTTAAAACAGCTTCATCTGTTTCCCTATCTGTGTCTATGTGGTTGGTGTGTGGCAGCCAGTCATTCTGACATATAGCCCAGCAATGAGATCCCTCTGACTGAGGTCTTCTAACAGAAGGTCTGCTTGAACTGCACAGACTCAAGTTTCCAAACAAGATGTGGCTATTTAATACTTACATCAGTGTAGATAATCAATGCTGAGCCTATGACTAAAAGGTGCTGTCCCTAACACTATGTGCAGTTCGTGAGCTGGGTGTTTGTATGAGGCTCTTTTTGCAATACAGTATATGTGTTTTTTGTTTCTTCCAGATTCTGTTTTGACCTTTGGTACTGAATGTGTTTGCACAAAACTGAGCTTAATAACTAAAGGAAACAGCATTAGAATACTGTATATGTGATGGAAAACTGAATGGCTCTGTGGATCAGTAATGGGATAACAAGCTTTTCACCTCTAAGTCACTGGTTGAAATTGGATCTATGATGCTGCTGCAACATCCCCCACAGTGACGTCCTCGACAGCATGGGAAACCTGATGACACCCCCAACACTGACACATCCCCGCAATGGCTGGCAACCATGTGATACACAATGCAGGGGGGCTGCTCCCCCTGCACCCCCCTATGTGGGGGGCTGTGCCATCTCACCCCCCCTAATTAAATATCTAATTCCACTTTGCACAGATAGTGGAGTTAGATACTGTATATGCCCCCATTGCTGCAAAGTCCATTGAAGTGAAATCCCATCACTGTCAATACAGGCACGGTCAGGGTTTTGCTGTGGGTCGCTGTGCCGGTGTCACCATATAGATGATATACCATTGAAATCCAGCCAGGTTTGGTAGTGACTGAAAGCTATTATCATGTGGGGGCTGTTCAGTAGCCTGTGTTAATTGAGTTCTGGTGATCTCAGTTCTTTTTCCAGTGGGCAGTGTTGTAGGGCGCAGGTGTATGTGGACAATCAGTTAACGTGACACCACAGTAGTTCTTCGTGTGCTTCAAAGTTTTATTATATAACAGGAAATTTCATCATATTAACAGGATGCATATTCTTACAGTGACCGTCATTGGTGCTCCAAACAATCAGAGGAAAGTCATTTTACTTCAAGCTTCTTCATCCATGAGCGGTATTTCCAAATTGCATCCCCATTTTATCTCATAGAAAGTGATCCTGTAATACCTTTATTCTTCCATTTGGTACAAGATATAGATACAGTCTTACTCCTCAGAGCACTTTAAAATGGCACTTTAACAGCATTCCCTGGAGTTCACCTCCAGACCCAAAGTCGATCTAACCTAACTGAACCATAAGTTCCGCCTTTATACCCAGAAGGGGTCAGGTGACCTTAAAACTCCACCCCTACATGTTGTTTTAACAATATCTCTTTATTTACTACATATTTATTTTATTTCAAGTAGTGATACCCCTTTAAATTGATGTAACAACATACTTTCCAGCTTTCATGTAATTCAAACCCCTTTTAAGTATTTTAAGCTTTAATTCTGGTAGTAAAGAAGCACCAACCCTTTTCAATAGTATTTAATAATACACAGAATTGCCGGCCGGGCTCTTAAGAGAACCTGCAGGAACTAGACCATGACACCGAGCACTCCACAATGCCAACCCTCTAGTATATTCCTTTAATTTAGTCAGTTTCCAGCCGGACAGCTCTAAAAGGAAGGCTAACTTAACAGCTTGACAAGGTAAACCTAAACTTAAATTAAACATAGAGCATTATAAAGCAAATACTGCACTGGGGTGTTTACCAGACTGGGCTTATGAAAGGGTTTTATAAACGGGGCTCAGTTAACTTAAAAAGTGTTTAAGTTTTACAGATTTGAAACATTCTGAGTTTGTACAACTTTGCAGCATATAGCTCAGCTAACCACAGGCTGCATGAATTTCTAGACATTCACAGAGCTAAAATCAGCTACTAGCCTAACCTATTACTCGGCATTACAAAGCCTGTTATAAAGCAGGAAGAATTTTAATGATTTTATATGCCAAATAAACGAAGCAGCGCTCTAGAAACACAGACGAACGCCAGCGCTTAACAGTTCGGCGCCGTTGTTTACCGGGAGACGCCAGAGGCACATTAGACCAACAAGAGGAAATACCTTTTAAAAAAAAACTTCAGTCTTACCTTTTTATTTAAGTTGCTAGCAGTCTAGCTTTGACTGTAAATGGAAGGGCTATCTATTTTTACCATAATTTGTAAAACCTCCACTGTTATCTTGACAATTGCTACGAGGGGGAAATTTCAGGGATTTCCTAACCAATGAAATGCAACAAACTTAATTACAAAGCTTGCACAACACAAGCAAACCCATTTCCCGACGGCTGACATTTCAGCCCGTTGGCATACATTTCAATTTGCCACTTTCTTTAATTTATTAAACCATTGCATCTAAAGGCTAACAGGGCCCTCTGTTACCTGTAACGTTTTTAAGAGGGAATTCCTCTATTGGAACAAAAAGGCTAAACATTATAGCCCAACTCTACACATACCTTGAATTCTAGGACAGCTGTAGATAAACCAATAAAACTAAGCTGTCAGCTGAACGTTCTCACTACAAGAATATATTTTTGAGCTGCACGACTGTGTGCACAATCGCGTAGTCGTGCCACTATAAGGATCGTTCAAGCAATAACAGAAACATGGCAAGGCTATTCACAGGAGCAAAACAACTTTCCCTTACACCCCCCAAGGTCCACACTGAAGGTTAATGTCCTGAAAACAAAGGAAAGTAATATTACCAGCTCCAAATTCAACATACTTTCCCTCTTAAAGGGAGAGCTTCCAATTACACCAGTACAAAAAGAAAACAAACATCTAGCCCCATATATAATTATATTTTTCCATTTTGCATCTCACAGAGCCACTCTGTGACATTCCTCCCCAGCCAAGAGGGCAACCACATATTTGGTTGTCCTACTTCATTAAAGCTCTTTAGCTTAAAAAAGAAGAGGGGGGAATCAACCATAGCCCTGGCCCGCCCACACCTTAGAGCTCTACTAATGCTCAATATTACTTTACCCTAGGGCTTATACTAGATACCCTATATCCCTATTCTGTATCTCGAATTATAAACCGAATTTAATTTCTAAGTACTGTCTAGTAGGGCCAGCTTTCTAAATAATTTATACCACTCTAAGATGTCATGTTTAAATCATTTTATGCAAACACTATTGGAACAATAGAACAGCAGTCAAAAACAACATTTTTAACAATCACCTATACAGTGAATAACATCTCTTCAGCAAACAGGCTATTACTTTCTCTATCTCAAAACAAAATACAGTAAGGACAAATGCAACATAAACAGAAATATAAATGTAATAAAACACAATAAAGACAGCTACAGGTGGCCAACCCAACAGTCGTTACAAAAATATGAATAGAAAGGGCATAGCACCGAAGCTTTAAGATGTTTATACATTTACATAGATGTATTCCTTCGAATTACCCTGGGCATAGGATAACAGTAACCCCATAGTACTCCTCCCATATATTTTAGTGTACCCAATTGTTTTCCTTAAGTGTTTTCCTCCCCATCTGTCTCACTCTTCATTCAGACAGTTATTCCATAATGTAATCATTCCAAATTCTCAATATATCCTCACAATATTATTAACACTTTTTATTCTTCTCCAGTAAAGGATCAGAATTGTACTATCCAGGTTAGAATACCCCAAGCTGTCCTAGCCTAGTACAAATATTTTCCTTTTTTATATTCAACTAGTCCCCTCTTAACTAATAACTCCTTCATTACTCTGAATACTGGTCACATACTGGGATTCAAGTATTTGTCAGGAAACCACTTAGGTACATACACAGCATACTCAGGGCTATTCCTCTAGTCCCCTCACCCACTGTGTAATCCTTTAGAAAACCTACCAAAGCAGCAGTACCCATTGTGTCCAATTACCATTCTTATTATATTATTATTAAGGGCACCTAAAGCAGGATACCCCTTTCTTACTGTATAGAACTATGAGCTTCTACCATCTACAGTCCATACCCTTTTTAATCACTCTCCCTTTTCCAAGGGAGCCAATTATTATATTTGTTTCCCTTCTGAGATGTATTCCTGTCAATTTGCCATGCCTATTTATTCTGAATGTCTGCCAATCTCCTTAAATAAAGAGCCACCTGACTATACATTCCAGGTCAATAAAAATGAGAAATAAGCCGCCCCAAAAGTTCCTCATGATTCACATGTTTGGTGTTAATACATAAGGTATCTAGCAGATCCTGTCTATATTTACTAGGTACCACCACCCTGGCATCTACCTGTTTAGTACGGGGATTTGGTCTCATGTGGTATAATACATTGTTATTTACTTCGTACCACCATAACTGTTTTTTTTTCACATCCACACTTATTTCCTCCCTGTTCAGGATAACAGAGCTACTTAGCTGATAGATTTCAGGATCCTCAGCCTGTATAGTTTTCCAGCAAGCAGCAGGGATATCAAAAACATTTTTTTTAACATTATCACATGTCACTAAACAAGTCCCTCGGCAACTACTGCCTCTTCTGTTTTGCTTGCATCCTTCACCCCAGATACCAAAACAGTCTCACCTGGGGACTTGTCTGACGTCGTTCGTCCATCATCCCCATCATCTCCGACCCAATACATTCCCTGGAACATGGGTAGCACAGGAAGCTGATCCTCCACAGAGTCCACACAATCCACACAAGATTTCTTTTCAGCCCTCTTCATAGGCCTTTGATAAACCAAATTGTCCCTCATTACCGTCAATTGGCTTAACACCTCCTGGTACCTTTGTTCTGCTTCTTTCCACCGACTCTCCACCTCCATCCAGTGATTAAATAACCATTGTATCACCTCCATCCGATCACTCTGGTCACTCTTCTGATCAAACAAAATTTCACAGTGGCTCCTCATTTTCATTTAGCTTGTTCAAACAAGGCCTCACCACCATCCCAGGACCATCACTCAGTTGGCTTCGTCCATGAAACAAAGTACTCTCACCAATAACCAATAGAGAGGAGTTAGTTCAAAGCACCATTTTACTAGGCTCTCCGCCCACCAGACATTATGTAGATCATGAACATCCCACTTCTGACACCATATGTGGTAGGGCACAGGTGTATGAGGGCAATCAGTTAATGTGACACCACAGTAGTTCTTCATGTGCTTCAAAGTTTTATTATATATAACAGAAAATTTCATCATATTAACAGGATGCATATTCTTACAGTGACCATCATTGGTGCTCCAAACAATCAGAGGAAAGTCATTTTACTTCAAGCTTTTTCATCCATGAGCAGTATTTCCAAATTTCATCCACATTTTATCTCATAGAAAGTGATCCTGTAAAACCTTTATTCTTCCATTTGGTACAAGATATAGATACAGTCTTACTCCTCAGAGCACTTTAAAATGGCACTTTAACAACATTCCCCGAGTTCACCTCCAGACCCAAAGTCGATCTAACCTAACTGAACCATAAGTTCCACCTTTATACCCAGAAGGGGTCAGGTGACCTTAAACTCCACCCCTACATGTTGTTTTAACAATATCTCTTTATTTACTACATATTTATTTTATTTCAAGTAGTGATACCCTTTAAATTGATGTAACAACATACTTTCCAGCTATCATGTAATTCAAACCCCTTTTAAGTATTTTAAGCTTTAATTCTGGTAGTAAAGAAGCACCACCTCTTTTCAATAGCATTTAATAATACACAGAATTGCCAGCTGGCTCTTAAGAGAACCTGCAGGAACTAGACCATGACACCCAGCACTCCACAATGCCAACCCTCTAGTATATTCCTTTAATTTAGTCAGTTTCCAGCCGGACAGCTCTAAAAGGAAGGCAAACTTAACAGCTTGACATTGAGAAAGGACTGTTCACTTAATCCACAAGGTAAACCTAACTTAAATTAAAACATAGAGCATTATAAAGCAAATACTGCACGGGGGTGTTTACTAGACTGGACTTACGAAAGGGTTTTATAAACGGGGCTCAGTTAACTTAAAAAGTGTTTAAGCTTTACAGATTTGAAACATTCTGAGTTTGTACAACTTTGCAGCATATAGCTTAGCTAACCACAGGCTGCATGAATTTCTCAGACATTCACAGAGCTAAAATCAGCTACTAGCCTAACCTATTACTCGGCATTACAAAGCCTGTTATAAAGCAGGAAGAATTTTAATGATTTTATATGCCAAATAAACAAAGCAGCACTCTAGAAACACAGACGAATGCCAGCACTTAACAGCTCGGCACCGTTGTTTACCGGGAGACGCCAGAGGCACATTAGACCAGCAAGAGGAAATACCTTTTAAAAAAAAACTTCAGTCTTACCTTTTTATTTAAGTTGCTAGCAGCCTAGCTTTGACTGTAAATGGAAGGGCTATCTATTTTTACCATAATTTGTAAAACCTCCACTGTTATCTTGACAATTGCTACGAGGGGGAAATTTCAGGGATTTCCTAACCAACGAAATGCAACAAACTTAATTACAAAGCTTGCACAACACAAGTGAACCCATTTCCCGACGCCTGACATTTCAGCCCGTCGGCATACATTTCAATTTGCCACTTTCTTTAATTTATTAAACCATTGCATCTAAAGGCTAACAGGACCCTCTGTTACCTGTAACGTTTTAAGAGGAAATTCCTCTTTTGGAACAAAAAGGTTAAACATTATAGCCCAACTCTACACATACCTTGAATTCTAGGACAGCTGTAGATAAACCAATAAAACTAAGCTGTCAGCTGAACGTTCTCACTACAAGAATATATTTTTGAGCTGCATGACTGTGCACACAATCGCGTAGTCATGCCGCTATAAGGATCATTCAAGCAATAACAGAAAACATGACAAGGCTATTCACAGGAGCAAAACAACTTTCCCTTACACCCCCCCAAGGTCCACACTGAAGGTTAATGTCCTGAAAACAAAGGAAAGTAATATTACCAGCTCCGAATTCAACATACTTTCCCTCTTAAAAGGAGAGCTTCCAATTACACCAGTACAAAAAGAAAACAAACATCTAGCCCCATATATAATTATATTTTTCCGTTTTACATCTCACAGAGCCACTCTGTGACAGGCAGGTGTCCACATCACAAAACCACCAACACAATTATCACTAATTGAAACCCTTGGTGGTAGTCTCACATGAGAGTCCAAAGACTGAATGGGCATGGCATCTAAACTATATAACCTCTCACCAATGTGGTGGGTCCTCCAGGTTAGGACTGAGGCACATTGATAGGACAGTGTGGGAAAGCTAGCACTGTGATCTCCCATGCTTTGTTTTTCATGCTGGATAAACAATGGGCTTTGGTTTCCAAGTGCTATCAATCTAGTACCCTCTATAAGCACTAAAGGCTATTTGTGCATAGAAAATCAATCAATCAATAACATACATTTGATGACAAAGAATGAGAATCCTTGAAGCAAAGAAAGGGATAGTAGCTGTTCCAGCAGTAAGGACAGATATGTTGAAATATCTACCTCCAATGGTTTAGATGGAGCTATAAGGGACATAAATAAGGGTAGAGATAAATTAATAGAGAGCTAGGGAAGGTGATTAGGCAGTGATAAGATATTGGGAGAAGCAAGAACAATTAAGATTTCTGAAAACAAGTAGGACAGGTACAGTATATGATGGTAAGATTGAATTAAAAGTCAGCGAAGGTGATGCAGGATGAGAGTGATGTCTCAATTCTAGGATCAGGTAATTGGATAAGTAGTTGCATTTTGAATAGACTGAAGTGTAGAAAGGAGGGACAGGGGAAGATTATGGGAGAGTAAATCATGTCAGTCAAGATGGGAGAAGTGGAATGCATTAAACAAGCATTTCAGCAGAGAAGGTACCCTAGAAATAATATACTGTATGCAGGCAATATTGTCAAAGTAGACAGAGATGTAGACAATAGAGATGTGTAAATCAAAGGGGAGTTCTGGGTAAAGAAGTTTAGATCCAGGAGTTGGTTTTTGTCAACATGGGAGCAAAGGAAGGCTACAACTTGATCAGAGAAGGTTGAAATCTTTAGTTTGTAAAATTAGCATAGAAACAATACCCAAGGCTGAAATAAGGGATGCTGCTGCCCAAAGAAAAAGGCTTGGTAGAGAAGATAGGAGAACACAAGGAATGCAGCCTAGAAACATACCAGAAGAAAGGCTCAGATGGTGCGGGAGTGGGGGAATTCATTGCTAGAGATACACCAAGGATGGTTGGAGAGACAGGTGTGAAATCAGGATAGAAGAATGTCCAAATCACAGAGCAGTACTCAAGATGGTTAGGGAGGAACAGTGTCAAAAACTCATGTCAAGTAAAGGAGGACAATAACAGGAACCATTAGAAAAAAGATTTTAAATGAGCATTGACAACTTAGAAAACACGCTTTTTTTTCTGATATGGAAAGAGTGAAAGTCAGATTGTATAGAGTCACAAAAATTGCTCAGGGAAAAGTGATTATACAGATAGGTGATGAAACATTTTTTCAAGGATTTTATTGATAAAAGGACACCTACTGTAAATCCAAATGCATTTGGGGCACATTTGATAAAAAATATAATATTTAGACATAGGTCTGCTTAGATTTCATATTATTTTCTGTAATTCTTACTTTATTTCTTAGAACAGTCGAAGAAAAGCAGGACAAGTGAAGGCAAAAAAGCTGGGCTCAATGCACTTAAGACACAGGAACTCCAACACTTTGGAAAGGTTAATAGAAATTTTGTTATGAAAAATTTCACTATGGTAGTACCAGCCCAACAGAAGTTGACAATATTTTATTTAGCCTCCTGATCATTTTTGCTGCCCTTCACTGGAAAGTCTCTAGCCTCTCCCTGCCCTGTTTCAGATACAGGTTCCAAAACTACATGCATCACTCCTGCTGTGGTCTAATTGATTACCTGTACATTAGCAAAATCGCCCTCTCACTATTGAAACCCTCTCCTGATATATCCCAGCAAATGATCAACTCTATGTCTTGTAATGCATTGAGAAAAGGATTTCAGAACTGCTGTTTATTATAACCCCTGGGTTCCTTTACTCCATTAAATGATCTATTTTAACTCCATTGATTCAGTATTCCAGATTTTGGTTTCCCATGTGCATCACTCTACATTTTCTTGACACTGAATTTTAGTTGTCATATGTTTGAGCACTGCTCCAGCTTTTCTACATCCTTTTTAATGCTGCTGAAACCATTTTCATTACTCAAGATCCCACAAAGTTTGATGTAATCGGTGAATAAACTCACTTTACCCTGTAACCCCAGCCTGATTTCACTAATATGTATCTTAATAAGTACTGGCCCTGGAGAGACCCTTGTGACATTCCAATTGTAAATTTCTACATTTGAGAATTTACAGTGGGAGCCAACACCAGATGCAGTATATATATTCTCTACATACAGAGAAATATCAGAGAACCCTAATTGAAATTAAGAGAGATGTTTTGTGATATATCCTGATATATCATGATACTGTATATCTGGATATTCTGCACCCTGTCACTGGCAGCCATTGTACCATTGTACCAGTTTAGACCACTATCTGTATCATATATGACAGCCAGCTGCCAATTCACCTCGTTAGTCCTCCACCAATTCCTATCTCCCTCACCTTCTAGTATTGAATGTTAAAAAACCCAAGTATGATGTTTCAGCAGAACAACAGACCAAGACACAGCTGGTTGCACACTATGAGTCAAAACAGCAGATCTAGCCACTCGCCAGCAAGTACACAACTATCGCTACCCAGGTGTTTGGCTGGATGAGAAGATCAGATGGAACATACACATAGAAAATCTAACAAAAAACCTGTGGAAACATCTAGGAGCACTATACAACACCAGACTCTCAACAGGCACCCTAACCAGGAAAAGGATAGTTGAATCAACAGTCTTCCCAATCCTCAACTATGGTGATCTATTGTACGCAGGAACTCCCAGTCTGCCCTTGGCCAAATTGGAGACAATGTACGGCAGATTTGTTCACTTTATACTGGGTTCCCATCGCAGAGCACACAGGTGTGAACTCTAACAGACTAGGCTGACAAAGACTAGAAGACAGAAGGAACGTGCACAACATAATATACATGCACAAATGCTACAGAAAAAAAGCAACAGATTACATCACACGTGACATCCACACAAGAACTATCATGGGATCACTAAGGTTGATGGATGGGTTAGAATTCATGCTCCCAAACAGAAACTAGAAGTGGGTAAGCAACACTTCCTCTACACGGTGGAAAGGGGGGGTACCACTGGACCACCAGGGGTGAGATTATGAATTCTGCCCATGATCGGGCACTGGGGGGGGGTTCCACTGGACCACCAGGGATACTTTAACATATGCCCACGATCGGGCAATAGGGCAGTCCAACTGGGCAATAGAGAGTGGTCCACTGGACCACACAGGGATAATAGTAACACATGCCCATGTTCAGGTGGGGGGGGCACAATGCTTCCAGGCAGGGGGCTAGTGGACAGTGTTCTGGCGGGCAGATGGCCATCCACTGCTGGCGGCTGCTGTGTTGCACCCTGCAATATGGCAGCTCACCTGTGGGTGACCAGGACTTGCTCCTGTTGTTTCCAGGCACAACTTTGCACCTCCCTGAGCGGCGCAAGGTGGGGTTGTGCCAGCATATGCACTACACATCCCAGGCTGAATATTGGGATGTGCTGCATATGCATGGGCACGCCCCTCACACTTGCACGGCATACATTACCAATGCACCCTGCACATTGGGTGTTGTGCAGAACAACTTGCCCTTTGAATATATGCCAAGGTGTATTGCGGGTTGCACATGGCACAACCCTGTTTTGCCATGCGCAACCCTTTTCAATATCCCACCCTCTGTCTCCAATCAGTTGCTGTCCAGTACCCTTGAATCTATTCTTGCTTTAAGTAACTAGACCTGTAATTTCCACTGTGAACATAGAGTTAAAGTACTCTTTAATGTTTGCCTTATTTTCATTGTCTTCTATGCTGTTTCGATCTATTTTTATTGTCTCTTATTTCATGTACCTATTGAGTGTGTTGTCATTCTTTCTTACTCCCTCTGTAATCCTTAGCTCTGTGTTCACTTGTCCTCTCCTTATGATGTTGTTTTTTCCCCTAATTTATCTTTATTTAGAGTCCTATAGTCCTCATTCTGGTCCTCCTTTTAGAACCTAAACGTCTTTTTTTTCTGCCTGGCCCCCCTTACTTGCTTGTTAGCCACTGTGACTTCCTTTGCTTTTTGGTCCTACTGACCCATTTTATGCAAGCATGGGCAGCCCCTATTATTGCCCCTTTAATCACTGATCACTCTTTCACCACCCCCTCTGTTTTGTGTAGCTCTTCTAGTTGTTCTTCTATTGTTTTTTTTATAACTCAGCTTTATTGAGAAATTCAGATAATAACATAACATACAGATACTCATAACATGTTCAGTGACATTGCTTCATATAATCATAGAATGAGTACATTTCAATATGCCAACATTGCTTAAATGGTTATAAATTTAACCCTACAACAATGCCTATTTTTGAACATTATTGTCCTTGGGTACATCCTCAGTATATTCCAGAGGTCCTTTATGGAAGATCAGTGCATATGTACAGTCTGTGCTTTGTTGTATCAGTCCTTCCTGGAAGGACTAAAGTTAGAGGCCAGGAGAAAAATAACAAGTACATCCTCTTACCAAGAAAAAAGTTTGCTGTGGGTTATTCACCTAGTCAGAGTGTCTCTGTAGTATTATGAAGAATCTGTGGTTGAAAAATCATCCCTGTGAAGTTTTAGCTCATAGGTGATCTGATCTATGTTATGAATGTCTTCACCTTTTTAATCCATGTAGAGACCAGAGGAGTTTCATGTGATAACCACAACAAAGTGATACATTTAACTGCAGCTAACTGCAGAATTTGTAAGTGTTTTGAGGTGTTTGTTTTTAATGTGGTGGATTGAATTCCCAAATCTAAGGTGTGAAAGCTGAATGGAATGTCCTTGCTCATGATATTTGGAATCATTTGTGTACTTCTGACCAATACTTTTGCAGTCCAGTGCACCCCCAGAAAATATAGTAATGGGAACCTATGTGGTTACAAAGTCTCCAGCAGAAGTCTGCGTTAGAGGATTTGAGGTGCTTAGTAATGGTGGGTGGCTAAAATATTGAACTGTCACCATCCATCCAAATTCCCTCCAAGAAATGAAATAAGTTCCCCTTCATCTAGTTTGTAGGAATCTCTCCCACACTTTCCCTGGGAGTGGTGTCTCAATTTTTTGTTCCAATCTCTGCCTCACAGTGTTTAGAGGATTTTCATTAGATTTCAATAGAAGAGATTATAAGTCTAAGACATATCTAAACCTACTGTAGTTTTCAAGGTTACTCCCTAATAAAGAAAAAAATCTTCCATAGCAGTGTGATCTCTTGCAAGTCTTTGCAAGTTATTAGAAACATAGAAGTTGATGGCAGATAAGGACTGCAAGGCCCATACAGTCTGCCCATTTCTTTTTTTATCATAAATGTGCCATAGGCCTTTGCCCTGTTAATGGCCTTTCTATTCATACTCATCTGTATTGCTCCCTTATGCCTATCCCATGCCTGTTTGAAGCCCTGCACTGTATTCATATCCACCACTTCCTGAAGTAGGCCATTCCATGCATCCACCACCCTTTCTGTGAAAAAGAACTTCCTCACATTACCCCTTAATTGGCCTTGTTCTAATCTCATGCTGTGTCCTCTTGTACTGCCATTTTCTTATATTAAAACATGTTAGACTCTTTCACCTTGTTAATGTCCTTAAGGTGTTTGAATGTTTCGATCACATCACCTCTCTCCTCCTTTGCTCTAGGGCATATATTGAGCTCTGTTAATCTGTCCTCATATGTTTTCTGATGCAGTCCCTGCACCATTTTGCTGCCCTCTCTGGACTGCCTCAATTTGGTTAATGTCCTTGTGAAGGTGTGGCCTCCAGTACTGCATGCAGTACTCCAGATGGGGCCTAACCAGTGTCTTGTAAAGAAGGATTATTACCTCCCTCTTCTGACTTGTGATACCCCTACTAATACACCCTAACATCCCCTAGCCTTACCTACTGCTTTAGTGGTCTGCTTGGATGATTTCAGGTCATCGGTGATGATGATGCCCAAGTCTCTTTCTTCTCTTGTGACTGACAGCAACTCCCCTCCCAGCCTATAGATGGCTTCAGTGTTTCTCTTCCCTATGTGCATGATCTTGCACTTCTTTGCATTAAACCCTAGTTGCCACTCTTCCAACCATTTTGCTAGTTTATCCAGATCTCTTCTCATTCTGCCCACCCCATCTGGATCATCTACTCTGTTGCAGATCTTGGTGTCATCTGCAAACAGACAAACCTTACCCTCCAATCCATCTGCGATGTCACTGATGAAGATATTGAAGAGGACTGGTCCCAGGACTGATCCCTGATGTACCCCAGCTGTGACTTGCATCTCTTCTGACTTTTCATTTACTACCATTCTTCTGTTTTTCGCTCGTCAACCAGTTTGCCTTCCAGTTGACCAACTTCTGACCCACCCGAGCCTACCCAGCTTATTAATCAATCTTCTATGTGGAACAGTTTCAAAAGCTTTTGCTGAAGTCAAGGTAGGCAACATCAAATGCTCTCCTTGGTCCACAACTCTGGTTACCCAGTCAAGGAAATCTACTATATTAGTTTGACAGGACCTTCCTTTTATAAACCCATGCTGTCTTAGATCCTGTGCTCCAATGGATTCCAGGTATTGCACTATCCTTTCCTTAAGGAGTGCCTCCATAATCTTGCCCACTACTGAGGTAAGACTTACTGGTCTGTAGTTCCCTACCTCCTCCCTGCTACCACTCTTGTGGAGCGGGATCATAAACAGTTCTGATAATGGCTTTGCTAGTTCCACCCTTAGCTCCTTTAGTACCCTGGGATGTATGCTATCAGGTCCCATTGCCTTGTCCACCCTGAGCTTATCGAGCTCTTGTAGGACCCTTTCTTTTGTGAAGGGACTAGTGCTCACCTCCCTCCCCCTGTGTCCATGGTGCTGAGCTGTGGACCCTGCCCTACCTTCTCTTCAGTAAATACTGAGCAGAAGTATCTATTTAGGATACTGTAGATGCTTTTACATAGTTCTCTCCTCACATGCCCCCATATCTCCTTTGGTCTTAGCAATACCCCCTCTGGACTTTCTCCTTTCACTAATGTATCTATAGAAAGTCTTGTCACCTTCTTTTACTGTTTGTGCTAGTGTTTCTTTGGTCTGGTCCTTTGCCTGCCTTACTGCCTTCCCTGCTTCCCTTAGGAAGTTTGATATACTCCTCTATCTTCATCCCGCTGTGTTCCCTTATATTTTCTGAAGGCCAGCCTTTGGCTCTGACCTTTTCTGCTACTGTTCTTGAGAACCAAAGTGGTTTCCTTCTTCTTTGCATTTCCTTTTCTATAACACAATTGGATGTTGCTTCAAGTATTGCATCCATAATGCTTGCCCACTTTCCCTGTATCCCTTCACCTGTATTTCTTTTTGCCAGTGCTAGCTTAACTCTGTTGGCCATCTTATCAAAGTCAGCTCCTCTGAAGTCCCATATTTTTGCCTTGGAATGAGATGGGATGATTTAGTTCTAGTGGCCAAACTTGAACCATACCATGTGATGGTCACTGGCCCCCAGGTGACCTTCTACCTGGAGATCTGTGATCCTTTTCCTGTTAGTCAGTGCTAGTTCCAGGATAGCCCTGTCTCTTGTGGGTTGTTGTACCAGTTATTTGAGGCCCTCCTGTGCAGGAATCCACTATGTGTCTAGTTCTGGCAGATGTTCCTGCTGGTATTGACCAATTGTATCCGCATGTTGAAGTCTCCTATTATCAGAACCTCCCCATTAGCTGTCATGTTTTCTTTGTCTTCTAACAGTAATGTGTCTATGTCCTCCTCCTGGTCTGGGGGCTCTAGACCACCCCAGTTCTTATGGCTGTCCCATTTCCTGTTTCCTGGTGACCCACAGTTCTTCTGGCTCCTTATATGTATTCTGAATTTCTATAGCTTTGATATTTTCATTGACATACAGGGCCACTCCCCTTTTGCACCTTGGTCTCTTCTGAAAAGTACATAGCCAGGTACTGAAGTCTCCCAGTGTGGTTACTGGTAAACCACATCTTATTAATTGCTTACTATGTCCAGTTTAGCCTCTGTCATTATTGGCTGCAGGTCTGGGATCTTGTTTCACAGACTCTTGACATTTATTATAATTTTCCATTGGCCAGATTTGGTCTGTTAGTTGTTGGGTGAGGTCTGGTGTTTCCTCTGTGCATTGTGAGAGCTGGACTATTTCCTTACCTGGTGATGCAAATGAACTGCAAACATGCTGAACTCCTGTTTGACCACTAGCTGGGGGTTCTTCCCATTCGATGTATGGGGTGCTGCACCCCTCTCCCCATTTGCTAGTTTAAATATTCTGCAAAGACATCAAACTTCTGCCCCAATGCACTGACTCCCTCCTTAGTCAGATGCAGTCCATCAAATTTAAAGAACTTTCACTCCCAAAACTGTTGCAAGTTCCCTACAAATTTGTGTCCTTTTTCCTGGCACCAGCCCTTGAGCCACATGTTCAGCTCCCCTATCTCCCCTTCTCTGACCTTCTGTCCATCTGACCCCTCTCCCAGACTGGCAGGATCTCAGAGAAGGAGATGCTGGATGAAATGGATGATAGTTTGTTACCCAGCCTGGTCAGGTGTTCCTTGTCTCCACAACTGACCAGTTGGTGAGATCATTAGTTCCTATGTGTACCAGGACATCAATGTTTTCTCCTGCTTCCTGAACAATTTTAGCAATGTGGTCATTGTCACTCCATGCTGATGTACCTGGGAGATATCTGACCATTACCCTGGTCTCCCATCGTTATCGTATCAACTCCCGAATCATGGAGTCTCCTATGATCAGAAGTTTTTGGATTTCCTTTTGCTTTTTTGGTTTTGGTTCCTGTTTTGGGCTAGTTTTGTTGTGCTAGCTCCTGTGCTGCAGTGTCCTGCTCTGCAGTGTCCTCTGCCCCTTTGTTTGATCCATTTGGATGAAGTGCCTCACCTAGAGGAAGTGGAAAAACTTGCTGTTTGGCAGGTAGAATTATTGTGCTAGTTCCAGAAAACTCCTAACCTGTCCCAAACTAATACATTGTGAGAATCTGGTGAGGCCATTGCTTTGCTAGAGTTTGTGCCTCTGATCCTGAGATGCAGGTGTGAATGATTTGGTGTGTCTGTTTAATGTTAAGGGCCCAAGATCATTTGCTGTATGTGTTAACTTTCTGACCCTGCACAAGATTTTAAGGAGTGTAAGACTCATGGATTAGAAATCATACCTTGGATGGTGGAAGATATGGGATTGATGGCAGATCAAAGACAGGAGTGTAGTAGTAAAGTAGTAAAATCTTTATTTTTATACAGGAAAATGGTAGGGGATGTACACTATTAGGACCAAAGGCCCTGTTTACAAGAGTCCTGCTTATTTTCCGTGCTATTCCATTGGGAGGGAAGTCACCGCTTACCCCATGTGACTAACGAGGTTGTTTCTGTTACTAAATAGCACAGTTTTAGGTCTGGCATAGCTAGGCCTCCCACCTCCCTAGGAGTTGTTAATATTGCCTGTTTCTCCTTGGCCTATGGCCTCCAATACATTTACAAAGGCCTTTAAGCACCCTGAGCCAGGAAGAATTCAGAAAGAGTAGTGGGAGATTTTTGAATAAGAATAAAGATCTTAGCAATAAATCCATCTTAAAGGTATTTGTTAATGCAGCCTATGAGGGACAGAGGTAGTAATTTCGAAAGAGCCATATCAGTCTCAATTGAAACATACGTGGCAGAGTAGTTTAGTTAGCAATAACCCACTCCAGTATATGGGGTTATAGGCATTTAATCCATACCTCGGGTGCGTTGTGAGGCACAAGGTTGCAGGCCAAGTGTCCTCACAGCACCCAGGGCATGGATTAAATGCCTATGACTCCATACCCTGAAGTGGGTTATTGTGCTTATAACATAGGTTATGTTGACAAACAAAAACAAACAAACACAAAGGTGTTTTTTCCCTGTTTGAATAGGGAACATTTCAGTGGATCCTGCTGGCTTAAAAAGTAGTCGCCAGAAGTCATGCATATAATATTTGTTTTATGAACAAAGAAATTCTAGAAATACAGTCCTGAAATTATTTCGACATTTCTATATTCATAAAAGAAAGAAAATATGCATGACAGCTGTGTGTGTGTGTGTGTGTGTGTGTGTGTGTGTGTGTCTCTCTCTCTCTCTCTCTTTCTCTGGGTCTTACTGCTTCAGGGGACTTCATTCTCTCCTCTGTAAAGTGTGGTGTGCTGCTTGCTCTGTCGCTGTCTCACTTTTTTTCTTTTGCTTCCCACAATGCCATCAGCTGCTTGAGGAGATGGCCACAAACAAAACCAACTGCACTGGTGACAGGGAAAAATCCCTTTCTGACTACATACCTGAAGAGAGATAGAGGGGACTGCAGGGATTCTAAATTACATGTCCCAGTCTCCTTCTCTGTCACTGTTACAGTCTCTGGCTGCAGGGCTCACTGTGTGGACTAACATGTCCCTTTTCAGTATTGGAGCTACACTGATGACCCCTCACTTCACAGAAACACTCATCAGTTACTCGACCAGTTCTGTATTACAGCACTTTTTCTCATACTCTCCCTCACAGTGCTTCAGCTCCTTCAATCCTTTACACCCTCGTCTCCACTGCCATCCTGGTCTCACTACTTCCATAACCACTCTTATGCTTGTCGGGTGAGGGAAGGGGAATTACAAAGATACTTTCCCTGTTGCTCTCTCTCCACACAGCATGGTGCTGCTGATGGGGAAACAGACAAACAGACAGTAATTGCATGGTGAGGAAAATTAGGCACAATCAGCAAGACTGATTGGGACTGTTACTGCATGTGGGGGGGTATTAGTGAGGGGAGGCTGCCATTTCCATTAACCCTATGCAGCACGTCAACACAGTGACAGTGGGTCAGAGCAGCCTCTCACATTTAATGTAGCTGTGTACATATCACAGATCTGCTGTCACTACATTCTCCCTGTTACTGGCAGTGCAGGTGTCTCTCATTTCCATGCCTTTTTCAATGGCTGCCTTTGCTTCTCACTGTTCAAGCACATAATGAGTATTGTTGTGCCCCTGGATACTGCTAGCCAATGACTCACAGCAACTGTGCATTTACAGGCATTTAATCCATGGTCACCTAATGGTGTTTCACCAGTTGGATTTCTTTTTTTTTTTTTTGCTAACCCATGTTATAATAGTCAATATCTTTGAGAGTCGAGTTGTAGCCTGCACTCCCAGCCACCTTATCTTGTTGTTTTTAGCCCATGAAAGAGGAGAATTTGCTTGAACTTGTGGGTGCATTTGCCACTGAGTATGAGAATCTCTTGACTTAGAAAAATTGAGCTTTTACCCAGATAAACTCCCAAAGTCAACTAGTGTATCAATAAAAGCTGACACAGAAGATTTCACTGTAGATAAAAAAAATTGGGGTCATCTGAATAGAGTGATTCTTTTTGAGTATGCAGGCCTACCACTGTCCTCTATATTCTTGAATTCTGCCTTACCACAGGGCCTAAAGATTTCAGGCTTATAGCAAATAATAGTGGCAAGAGGGGTCAGCCTTCACATGTCCCCCTTTCCAACCTGAATCTGTCTAAGTTATATCCATTAACCTTAATAATATAGTGTGGAGGAATCTGGGGTCAAATTGGAAGGCCAACAGAGAATAATTTAGAAATTGCTAACTAACTCAATCAAATGCTTTCTCTGTGTCCACTGATATGGCCAGCTGTGTGTGCTAGTTATTTGTTTGTGGGGGAAAAATGTTTAACAACCACCAAATATGACCCTGAAGAAATCCAGTCTGATTAATCCAGTATGATGTGGATGTGTAATAATCTGGATGTGAATCTCAAGTCTATAAGCAGGCAACCCAGTCAGCAGCTTCATAGCATTACACATGTGCGAGAGACTGGTCAGTAAGATCTGCACTTAGTAGGATCTTTCCTTACCTTGTGCAACACTGTAATCTGAGCTTGTCTCCATGCAGGTGGAGATGTCCCCTCCTAAAACTTCGTTAAACACCTTGATAAGGTGTGGTGTCAATGTAGTGGCATAATGTTTATGCCATTTTGATGGCAGGCTATCTGGACCTGGGAACTTCATATTTTTTAAGGTTATAGTTCTGGTCCTAAATTTCAAACCCTCAGAAGTGGTTATTTATCTCTATACTAGCCTCCTGTGAATAATGTAAGTAGCTCTAAATATTGGAAGAAAGGGGTTGGGTCTCCCACCCTCATCCTTACATAATGTTTGATAGAAGCACTCAAATTTGTCTAAGATAATTTTAGGGTCTCCTGAGAACTCCCTTTACCCTTTCTGTGCTTGAGTCATTGTGGAGTATCTTGAATCCAACAGCTTACAGGATCAGAGACAGCATGGTTCACTGGTGGATGTCCTGTCAAATTAATCTGATAGATTTCTTTGACTGGGTGACCAGGAAATTAGATCTGGGTGGAGCAGTGGATGTGGCCTACCTTGATTTCAATAAGTCTTTGGCATCATCCCACATAGGAGACTCATAAACAAGTTGGACAGCCAGGGAGTGTGTCCTAAGGTGGTAAACTGAATTAAAAATTGGCTGAGGGATAGGTGACAGAGGGTGGTGGTAAATGGAGGTCACAGCGAGGAGGGGAGGGTAACCAGTAGGGTGCCATAAAGATCAGTACTGAGGTCAGTCCTCTTTAATGTGTTTTTTAGCAACATTGCAGAGGGGCTAGAAGGGAAGGTATGTCTTTTTGCAGATGACACAAAGATCTCATGTCACTGTGGAGGTGTGTGGAAAAAATGAGGAGGGATCTAAGTAAGCTTGAGGAGTGGTCAAGGGAGTGGCACCTAAGACTCAATGCAAAGAAGTGCAAAATCATGCACTTGGGGCACAGAAACACAGAGGCAGTGTACATGATGAGAGGAGAGGTACTGATGACCACCAAACAGGAAAGGAACCTAGGGGTAATCATATTGGATGACCTACAAGTGGCCAAGCAGTATGACAAGGCAGTAAGGGAGAACCAGTAGGATGCTGGGGTGCATAGGGATGGGTATCACCTTCAGAAAGAAGGAGGTGGTGATACTGCTATTCAAATCATTTTTTGCGATCTCATCTAGAGTACTATGTCCAATTCTGGAGGCCACTTCTCTGGAAGGACATAGAGTAGAGGCAGTCCAGAGGAGGGCAACTAAAATGGTGCAGGGTCTACAACAAAAGCCTTATGAAGAGAGACTTAAGAACCTCAATATGTACACAATGGAGGAGAGGAAGGAGAAGGGGGGGATATGATAGAGGCGTTCAAATACCTCAATGGTATAAATAAGATAGAAGAGGGAAACATTTTTCAGAAAAAAAGATGCTCAAGAACAAGGGGTCATGATATGAAGCTGGAGGGGGGTAGACTCAGGGGAATCATGACAAAGTACTTCTTCATAGAACGGGTGGTGGATACATGGAACAGTCTCCCAGAAGAGGTGGTGGGAACTAAGGCCTGTTTACATGCTCATAATACAGTTACCTATTGCAGTGAACATTTTTTTCCACTCTCTCATTCAGCATTTTATTTTGTGCTGACCCTTTTATTTCCAGTTATTGCTTGACCCCCTCATTGCTGTTCTCACAAGCCACTGTTTTTTATGTACATAAATTCTGTAATAGTACATGTTTTAATACAGAAGAGAAATACTGTATGACACTTACCAACAAGAAACCCCATAGCAATCAGTGCCCAGATGGAAGCTACATGTTGCTGAGTGGTGGAGTAGCTGGGAAAGCAGGATTGCTTAGTGCCATTGTACCTTTTAAAAATAGTAAACCACTGTTGCCTAAGCAAATCTTTCAAGAATATCTTGTGCTTCCATCAGGGCTGACTATTTCTCTTCAGGTATTCTCTTGTGTCCCCTAGGAGGAAGGTTTTGTGGTAGCCAGACAGCGACACAGAGGAACCCCTTGGAAAGGTTCCAACCTGTGGAGACTGGCCTTGTAAAAGTGATCACCCTGGATTATTTTAAAGTCAAAGTCCTTATTCTTGGAGATGATATTATGCTAAAAGGATGAAAGGATGTTGAAAGGATGGTAAAGGATGGTAAAGTGGAAGCAAGACAGAGGCAAAGGAGTGAAGAAGGAAAAGGTGAAAAGGAAAGGATAAAAGAAAGAGTGAAAGACTCTGGGAAGGGGGGAAAGGTATTTACCACAGCTGTTTCCCCTTTTCTTTTGATATATATTTAACTTTATTATATATTTATGGCAAAGAACTGAGTTTAATGCATCAGTTAGGGTTGAAGCAACAAAAGTCAGGAACAGACATTAGTAGTGAGAACTCATCTCTCATACTCTTTCCCTCCACAGACTGACAGACACTGGGTGAGACATGGATCATACACTCTAACTGTCACCCCATTCCATGTGTAAGCAGGTTGACATGCTACTGTAAAGGAGAATGGGGTGAGAGTTAGGCCGCAAGACCCAGTGTGACACCCTGACATCTATCAGTCTGTGGAGGAGGGGTATGGAGAGGTTAGGTGCTCACCCCAATGTCTCATTTCCTGACTTTTGTTGCTTCAGCCCTAACTGATGCATTAAACACAGTTTTTTGCCATAAATGTCCTTACTTTTTGAAAAAATGTAATATAAGTAGTAAAAAACATATACTGGTTGGAACATGGGGCCCGCTCCCACCAGGTACCCAAGGAGTATTGGTGGGAGTGTGGGGCCCACCATGATGCCCATTACTGCTTAACAATATACATCTGGCACAGCTATACAGCATCCCTATACAGCAACAAACCCCTGGAATACAAATGTAACAATATCTCATAAGCCGTGCAATCTACCAAAAAAATTCCACTGCAGGCTTAAAGTACAGTTTAAAATCTTGTTTCAGTGGCATAGATCACAAGCCACCTGTAGCAAAACGTCTGCATCTCGCTTTGTTTTTGAGATAATGGTGCTGAAAGTCATGGCACAGACTGCAACGTAATCTTAGGGGAAAAATTTCAGCTACATCTTTGAATATCTGTGCAACCAATTAACTCCCCAACATTTAAACAACATAATTCACATCTCTAGCACATCACCTCAACACCCTGCAAATTTCAAGTAAAAAGACCGAACCGTTATTGAGATATGCAATTCTAAAGCTTTATGCCTTTAAAAATTTTTCGGTTGTAAGAAAGCAAATTTGTTGCCCATGAGAAAATGTTTGGCCATGAACTAACAAAATCTTCTGCCACAAGCGGCCATCTGGTCGCACCAGTCTGGGCCATCTGGTCATCCGTAGGGTCATCTGGTCATGAAAATCTGGCTATCTGGCTGTCCCATCATGGAGGAAGCTCATGGCCAAAAATTGTCTCATGGCTGAAGATTTTGCAGGCTTGCGGCGGAGAAACGTTAGCGAATCACGAACAAAGAATTTTAAATTTTAAAACTATATTTTTTGACAAAACCAAAGCAAACCAAAGGCATGGTTTGATAGAGGGCCCCCTGAACAAAATCCATGCCTCATGTGCCCCAAAAGTCATCCGTGGAGAAAACTACAACATTTTTTCAGTCAGAAAGCTGAAAACAAGATGGTGGCTCTCGCAGCTGAAAAATGCGGTGGAAGATTTTCCATCGTGAGCATGCAAAATCTTCAGCCATGAGGGGATGACCAGATAGCCCTGAGGTCAATTTTCTTTTGCAAAATATACATTTAAATTTTTTTTGGACTGAGCATGCTCAGAACTCAAAAATTAAAAATTAAATAACTTTAGAATGGATTAATATTTTTTCACAAAACTAATGCTGGATTATTTCTTGACCCAACCTCTTTCTATGTTCCATGGTTCAGACCAATAGACCAAATGGTGTCTGCGCAGCTTCACAGGCAAAAAACACATCAAAAGTGTCGAAAAGTGCATTTTTTGGCACTTTGCTGAGCAAAACCTGCATGTCCAACTGAAACACAACTTGGTAAATCAAGAGATCTATCATACCAGACACAGTATTCCAAATTTTGTACAAATCCATTGAACAGCTGCAAAGTTATTAATGTGCAAAATTTGAGGCTTAACATTAAAGTGCCTACTCAACCCTAACTAACATATATCTATATATATCTATATATATATATATATATATATATATATATATATATTTTCCCATTTAATGCATCAGTTAGGGTTGTTCCACAGCTGACAAAAGTGAGGACATTCAGTTTTAGGTTGCCACCCTTAAACTCCAACCCACCCATCCCCACCAACAGGCATTGGGGGTGTTGGGTCATCGGTCCTAACTCTCACCCCGTCCCATGTGTAAACAAGCTGAGGTGGTGCAGTATAGGAGAATGGGGTGAGAGTTAGGACTGACAACCCCAACACACACCCTGATGCCTGTTGGTGGGGATGGGGTGGGCTTTGGGTGCAAGGGATGGCAACCCTAACACTGAATTTCCTCTCTTTTGTCGCAATGCAACAGCCCTAACTGATGCCTTAAACTGATTTTTTTGCCATGAATTTCCCTTCTTTTTGAGAATGAGCACTATAAACAGTGAATGAAATGTAGTGGTGGGAGCGTGGGGCCCGAACCATATGATGTTTTTGTGACACAGTAACGCTAACGGTAACACAAATACAAGCGCAAATGGTAACGCACATGGTGACACAAACATAAATGATAATTCAAATGGTAAGAGAAACACAAGCACAAACATTAATAAAAACAGAAACGGTAATGCAAACGACAATGCAAATGCTAACGGCAACAGAAATGCAAATGGTAACAAAAACAGTAACATAAACGCTAACACCAACGGAAATGCAAATGGTAAGAAAAATGCAAATGGTAACACAAACGCAAAAAGAAATGCAAATGGTAAAGACAACAGTGTTGCTGAAGGAAATAGAAATGAAATCGACATCGGAAATGCAACCAAAAATGCAAACGCTAAGGCCAGCAGAAACATGAATGGTGACAAACATGCAATTAACGGTAATGCAACTGGAAATGCAAACAGTTACAGTAACAGCAACGATGATGCCAAAAAAAAACAGTAACACAAGCAGAAATGCAAATGCAAGCACGTACAGAAACGCAAATGGTAAAGCGCACAGTCACGGTACTGCAATTGGAAATGCAAATGCTAACATAAACACCAATGATGACGCCAAAGGAAACACAAATGCAAACAGAAACGTGTACGCAAACATAAATGGTACTGCACACAGTGACGCAAAATGAAACGCAAAGAGAAACAGTAATGGAAACGCAAATGGTAACAGTAATGCAAATGCAAGTGCAAATGAAAAAGCAAAGGGTAATGCACATGGTGGTGTAGATGGGAACACTAATGCAAACGGTTATGGAAACGCAAGTGAAAACGCTAACTATAACATTAATGGAAGTGCACACCCTTTTTTTCCCCAAAAGCTGCATTGAGAAACACAGGAATGCAAAGAATGTATGCATAATAATGGGCCTCGGAACAGAAAATGAGCACTTGGAATACTAAATTGCTTATATCTCAGGAACAGTGCGACATAGAAAAAAAATTAAAATTTCATATAATTTATGACTTTCCTGGCTAGGGCTAAGCATTTTGCTGATGAACAGTCTGTATCTTGAAGCGTTTCCGAGATACGGGCCCCAAAATGTGCGGCTGACGCCATAATGTTAGTCTATGAGAAAAATATTCAATTTCAGAGTACCGTAAATTTGCAGCCCTCTATTATTTTGTCACCAAACCACAAAAACGCACATCTATGGTCTCTTGTCTTTCTTCCCTCCAAATTTAAGGCTAAAAGACCAAACCATTCTTTTGCAGCAGGGTGGGAAAGATTTCCTATTCTTTTGGGCATAGTGTTGCAAAGTAGTGTCGCAAATCATGACACTTTCCCCAAAAAAATCACAAAAGTGTCACAAGTGCGACATTACTTTGCGACACTACAGTTTACAAAAATTTTAAAAACATATTTCTGGGGTGTTTAACACCCTAAAAAAGACATGGTTAGCATCCTCAGGGCTCGACTAGGTGAAAACAAAAAGAATTATGTTCCTAAAGGGTCCCAAATTTAAATGCCAAACATTTTTGTGACCAGTAACTGAAAAACAAATGGCTGAATTATGACACTACAGGGGTCATTTACGACACTAAAAACTGCATTTGCGACACTGTCAAACTTTTTGTTAACTTTTCCCATTGACTATAATGGGAAATTGTTTTTTGAATAACTTTTGAACTGTTTAATATTTTAAATTTCAAAAGGCACATCAGGGACCCAAGCATGTTCCTGCAGATTTCAGACTGGTCACACAAACCATGCAACCTGTAAGCGCAAGCAAAGAACGCGCAAAAAAGCATAAATGTGACTTTATATTGTGCTTTATAGCTCTGCAACCGTACATCTGGTCATTATGAATCTTGGCATATCCAGAGACCTATGGTACCACTCCGAGTCTACCAAATGTCAGACAAATCTGTCATATGGTGGCAAAGTTATTAAGCTGCAAAATTTCACACTTTAACCTTAACTAGGGTACTCAACCAAACTATGGTAATTATAATATATATATATATATATATATATATATATATATATATATATATATATACACACACACACAGACACATATATATATATATATATATATATATAAACTTTACTTACTTTTTAAGATTTTATTTCTTCTATTTTAAGTCACCCTATTGAATACTAACCTCGTGAGCAAGTGGTATTTTTGTGTTAAATATGCATGTGTGGCATCCCTACCGGAAATCGTCATTTTCTCCAAATACATGCTGTGCCTGAGTTACTACGTTCGCTCTGTTGTGGTCACTGTTTTTGCAGGCTGCTCATGGGCAGTTGGGATTTTACAAAGGTAACAATTTTTTACTTTATTATTTGAATGTTCACCATATAAGGCTGTTTCTAGGAGTTTTGTTTTTATATTACTCCAACCATCTTTTTTTTTCCCTTTTGCTCTTTTCCTCATAGATGCTGCTTACCTCTCTTGTCTACCATATTGAGGACTGGTTGTTCAGATTTTGCTCTGGGGTCTGGCAATATGCTGTTGGCAGTGTTTGGGAGTTTTATCTCTTGCTTGGAAGTATTTTTTATTTAATTCTTTTTCCTGTTTTTACCATATCACCTGTATCATGGCTAAGCATTTGTTCTCAATTCCCTATTTCTCTTCTAAAACAGTTTTAATAGCCTATGTGGTGTAGATATATTTTCAGTTTAGGGTGCTTATTTTATTTATTTACTTTTTTCTTTTTTAGCTGTTTTAAATCTTTTTATTTCTTCTAGCCAATAGAAGTGATTTGTACCCACTGCTACGTGGACATTTGGAATGTACCCACAACTACAATAGAGGCATTAGCAATATTACTCCAGTCCTGTCATGAAAGCCGAGGTTGGAGGACCTTAAAAGAATTTTGAAAGCCGTGCACTTTGAATGATATCATTGTGATGACTGCCATCTGTCCTTTATGAACTTATGATAAGGACTTCTGTTTGAAACTGAACATTTTTTGATAAAGCTTGTTAAAGGGTGCTTAAATTATTTGTTGTAGTATTTGTAGTTGCATTAGTATTGTTGCATAGTAACTTCTTTATACAACATTTTTTACTACCTTATAGGTCTTAGAGCCATATATTAAGTTAAGAAAGATGTTATAAATGGGAGTTACTAAACAAAGTAAACAAAAGTCATGGAATTACCCTCAGTTATGGAGAAACAGTTAAAAGTTAAACAAAAAAATAAGGGAAGACATGGAGGGAGCAACCTCCAAAACTTCTAAGAAATCTAATGCCTCAAATAAAATAAAAGATGAAAAAGGAAGTAAAGTAGACAAGTTTCATAAACAAGTGGCAATAAAAACAATTTCTTCATACTTCTACCCCTCACTTCTTAATGAGTAATGCCTCAGGTATAGACACAGAGTATGTAATAGCTAAAGAGGCACCTAAATCTTCTATATTATTGCCCATAATTATAAGTGGGTCTCCTTTCACCCCTGAGCCCAATAAACAAAAAATGTTATCCCCACCAACCCCAACTGAATTTGAATGGGAACCATACCTAGAATCTATTACTAAAATTGATGTTGACTTCAATTCATTGGGTGGTTTAACTGAGACATCATTGGAAAAGTCACCAGACTTATCTTTGGTACAGGATCCAATTACTTTAAAATCTAGAGCAAAAGAAACTGTGCATGATAAATGGTCTGATAGAGTAAAAAGTTATCCTACTCAGTTTATTCCTCATTTAATATATGCCCTTCTTGAGCCTCACATGGCTACTGTATTACTAGTTGAACAGTTATGCATCATCAGGGATGAATTATCAGGTATTAAAACCAGTTATGGCATATCATGAATATCTGATCAGAAATTTGTTTAGGGAATTTGCTAAGACAGAATTAAGTAGCGAATTAGATTCCATGAATCTGGACATTTTAGAGCCCACCAATGGATGAGTAAATATCTCAAACCAGGAAACACATTTAGCACAATGGGGTGTTAAGATTAAAGAAAAGTGGAAAAAGAAAAAGAATAACAAAAGATCTAATAAAAGAAAACAAAAAGAGAATATTGAAAGGGAGGGAAGTTTAATTGGTTAGTTTAACAAACATAAGAAGATATCCTCAGGATCTAATCAGATGACTAAGGACCATAAAGCTGTTAATAAGGAGCCAAAAATAGTGACATACCCAGATTCCATTATGAAAAGGATGAAATATCCCTGGTAAAAGAAAAAAAAAACTGCTCAGGAACATAATAATATACAGATAGGAAGAACCCCTAAGGTGTTAGGCTGTAATGAGGAGAGTCTGGTTCCTTATTCTGATTTATCAATTCAAGAAAGAAGCAGAAATTGGCTTTTGGTTAACTGGGAATGAAGCAATTTCACTATATCTGGTGTTAATCAGATTGAGGCCTAAAACAGATGAAGCCCTTTATTAAAGGTGCAAAATTTATTAGAGACAGATTTATGTATTAGTAGAAGTAGGAACAATGCAATCTGTGTATTTAGAGACAGTCCCTGAAGAAGGGATTGTTCAAATGATTTTGTCAGACATGGAGTTAGCAAAGAGGTTTGAAAAAAGATAATTACCCCACATTTGGGGGTTTATGCTGACCCTCCCATTACTTTTCCAGTACCTGAACAAACCAAAAAATAATTTTGAACAAGGAAAATTCTTTTTAAAACATGTCCTTCATACTCTTTTGTCTAAGAAGGACCAGAGTATTAGAACACAGAAGCTACAAGGTGGTTTTGTTACCTCTTTGTTTAATAAGGACCAGGGTAATAACGTTCAGGAGCCAAAAATGAAAAAAAATATTTACTCATACTACATGGAGTAGAGCAAACCCCAGATGAAACACAGCAGTCTTTAATGCAACTAGTTTGTTATACACTCAGAAACTATCTTGGAGTGAAACTAGGTTTCAGGGGTGTGATTTGTGTCAAAAGAGAAGCCAGTATTAATAACAATGGCCAAATAACTTTTGAGGTGAGATATGATATTGTGTACAGCTGGATTTTGAAAGAAGCCTACAGATTAGATGAATTGGGTATTTTATTGTGTGAATGGCCTCTTTTTACTGAACAAGGGGTTCTTAAGAAATCAACTGTACCTAATGTATTTGTTGAGAAAAATAGTTCCTGTGGTATTTGTTTATAGAGTAAAAGACAAAATCAGGTGGATGCTAGCCTTATAAATGTTCCTACACAAAACAGACTTCAATGTTTAACTGACATAAATGAGTGACTAAGTCCACCATTGGAAAATATTGATATGACATGTTCATCTAGCTTGGGGACCACACAATCTATAAAAGACAATGATTCATGCCCCTTGAACATTGTAAATATAAATGCTTTTCAGTTGGACAATATCATTTCTTGGAATATTGCAGGACTTTTTAAAAATATAGTGGATAATCAGGTGAAAACCTTCTTATTACAGTATGGTATTATTTGCCTTTGGGAAACATGGGCACTAGATGAACTAAGTCTATAAGTATATACCAGTTTTTCCTCACCTGCAAATAGATGTTTAGAAATAAGTAGACCACAGGGAAGCATTATAACATTTATAAAAGTTCAGAAAGATATTTATATATCAGATGTACCCTTAATACCATCTTATTTTGTATGTGTTAATCTTAGATGACATGCAGATTTAATATTTGTTTTGAACTGCTACATCCCCCTTCTAATTTGAATTATTGTACCCCTGATGTTTGGTAGGATATAATTGAGGGTGCATTATATAAAAATCCTGATTTGAGTATAATTTTACTGGGTGATTTTAATGCCCGTATTGGTCACCCAAGACCCAGTGGTGACCCAGACTTTGTAATAATCAAAAAATTCATGGATAAAAACTATAAATATCCATGGTAGATGCATTTTATATATGTTGGAGAAATTTGGCCTGATTATTCTGAATGAGACTCTAGAAGGGGAAAAGTGCAATTACTACACTTTTACTACTATATGTGGAGTCAGTACTGTTGATTATATATGTATTTTTTCCATGGAAATTACTTTTATGTAAATCAGTTGTTATTATTTTAAGACCGGAAAGTGATCGCTATCCTATTAAGCTTTCTTTGAATACAAATAGTAAAATATTTAAGATATGTGAAATAGAAATGACTCATTTACCAAGTATTGGACTCAGGAATCATAAAAAAGTTATGCTATCTGCTGCACTTGATGACAATATAAAAGATAATGTTTTAAACTTGGAGGCACAACTTAATCTCAGTTTAACAGCTCAGCACCTACATGCCAAGGAAATGTATAATAAGGTGTATCAAACTTGTCAAAAACGATTCCATTAATCTATGCTCCATACAAAAATTCAAATACAACCTGAACTTGGTTTTGGAATGACTGTAAGAAATATGAATTATATTTATTTAAATTTACTAGGGCAGTGAAAACCAAACCATCTGCAGAGGGATACAAGAACATTAATAGACTTATAAAGGAATACAGAAGATTTTTGAAAGATAAACAATGTGCTTTTCAGCTGAAAAACTGGGAAAAGATGTTAAATGTCATTAAAGCAAAGGATGATAAAAAAGGTTGGCAATCAGTGTCCAAAGGGGTAGGAGGTTACAGTCCTAATATTGAAGCTCATGTCACTCCATTAAATAGGATCACCTATTATGAATAAATATTCTTCAACAAACAAAGTGAATATTCTGAGATCATTTGCTCAGAGAATTAGTTCTTTCTCCCAATTAACATTACACCTATGAAAATTGAAGTAGCAATAAAGAGTATGAAGCCAAATAGTGCCCCAGGTTCAGGTATGATTCCATCAGGCATTTATAACATTGAAATTATGTGGTGGAGTAATCTATTGGCTGTTCTATTCAACAAAATGATTATAGAAAATTCAATTTCAGAAAGTTGGAAGAGTAATATTATTATACCATTACATAAAAAGAGCAACTTATCATCACCAGAAAAGAATAGGCCTATAAGTTTAACAGACTGAATGAGTAAAAGTTTTAAAATAATCATTTTACATAGATTGTTAACTTGGTTAAATTAGACAGGACATCTGAATAAGTTTCAGGGTGGTTTTAGAAAAGATTTTTCCAGGGTGGACCACATTTTTACTTTACACTATATTCTTGAAAAAAATTATATTAAGAAAAAGATCCCAGTATAAATTGCTTTTTGTTGATTTTAAAAGTGCCTTTGATAAAATGAATAGGAACTTATTATGGAGTAAATAATATAACATGAATATCCATCCCACTGTTTTAAGGACAATAATAAATCTGTTTTCTGAATATTGGACAAAGATCAGATATAGTCTCCAGGATAACCTTACAGAACCATTTATGACTAACCTAGGGGTGAAACAGTGGTGTATTCTTGTGCCCTTATTATTTAATTTATTTATAAATGATTTACCAGATTACTTCTTAATGGATAGCTCATATTCACCAGCAATAAGAGATATTTCAATACCCTCCTTGTTATACACAAATGATTTAGCTCTCTATTTCTATCTCACCTGTGGGCTTGAAAAAAATCTTTGAAATTTTGTATAAGTAGTGTGTGCAAAATTAGCTTATGATTAATATTCAAAAAACAAAAATGCTAATTGTTGGCAAATGTACAAATAAGACAATATAGAACATTGACAACAAGGTTACTGAAGTTGTGAAATCCTTCTGTTATTTGGGATATAATTTCTCATTTAATATGAAAGCTAATTCTCATTTATCCTATATTGATAATAAGTTGACCAAGTCTAAAATGCCTTACTGAGATTTAACTCACAGTATGGGGGTTCTACGGTTCTTCCTATGCTAAGAGCAATTGAAGCAAAAATGATGCCCATTATCCTTTATGGCATTGCTGTTTGGTGTACTAATAGACTTGAATCCTTACCTTGAATCCTCACTATATAAAACTGTTCTGCAGGTATCCAAAAGTATAGCAGTGTGTGTGGTAAGAGCTGAGTTAGGCAGAATTCAGTTAAATCACATGGGAAAGGCAGTTAAAGTCACCTACTAGATTAAGTTACTTGCCCAGGATGATTGTAAGCTAACTAGTGTACTGTTAAAAGAGAAAATGGACTGGTATAATAAGGGTACCTGCCCTGCTGGTTAACTGGCCTATTAGATACTTTGAATAAAATAAACTCTATCCACCCATGGAAGAACTCTCTTAAGGGTGTTAAAATCTCAGCAGATTATTCCAAACTTGTAAAAAATAAAATGAAGCTTTTGTCAATTGATGAAGACATGAATAAGCTTAGATCTTCTCATTTCCATAAATGGTTTTCTGAAAATAAATTAAATCATGTATTAGAATCCTATCTATTATTTTTAAATGGTAAAAGGGAGAGACAAATCTTTATGAAATTCTGATTGGGATTATATCCATCCACATATTTAAATTATATTTATTCAAAGCCTATAGGACAAAGTTCAGATTTATATTGTGACTGTGGACAGGCAGAATTTGAATCACTTATATGTATTATATTTCACTGTCCCAATTATAAACATATCACTGATTATGTACTGGCACAGTATACTCATTATGTTGATATGCCTAAAGAGGAATTATTGAGGTTATTAATGCCTCTTCAGACAATAGAATTGGTCAGGGATATGATTGTATCCTCAAAACAATATTTTTTTATGCTTGCAAGTAAGAGAAATGTATTTTATAATTGATCTCTTAGTGGGGATTGGGATTGTGAGTTATGATATGTATGCTTTTATAACACTATTGTTAATTTAAGTATTTATATGGATTTGTAAATTGCTAACCTTTTTAATATGTTTTATAAAGGCTTAATAAACTTTGAACTGAACTGAACTTACTAACAAAAGCAAATCTTAGCCATTTCATGAGGCTTTGGTCTCATACATTCAAAAGAAAGTAAAGGGTCCAGCTTTGCATCACATGAAGGCAGCTCCAGCTGTTGCATTGACATAGTGATGAAGCTTGACTATTTATTTATGTTGAATCCATATTACCAATGACTTGTTGTTTTGCATGATTTTAGTGAAAGACAACTATAAACTGCATTTGAATTAAACATTTGTAATTTAAGATAAAAGGTTATCAGTACTTTATACCATTGATGGACAGAAAATTAACCCTGCAAATCTTTAGGCAAACCTAATCATAGAAATGATACAAGGGAATCTACAAACATGGCTTCAAATCTTCAGGCTCTGTAAGACAGTCACATTAATTCAAAGCAAAGGGGATGGGCATCCAACAGACATAGCAAAGAGAATATAATACATTTCCTCCTGATTAACAGTGTGAACAGATTTGAACTAATGTTCATCACCTCACAGACTCAGGAGCCAGGGAGTGGTTGCTTGGAAAGGTGACAGTTTTTTTAATTATGTATTTTGGGAAATGCTCAAGAGATTCTAGTGTACAGAAAACTGACCCTACACTCAAGTTTGGATATGCAGAGGTAAGCTGAGAAAATATCAGTAGTACTGGGTAAGAGGAAGACATGAGGGAGATTTTAGGAATAAAAATAAGCATTTAATTGTTTTACTACCAAACATTTTTAATAAAGTCATAGTAGTTTAAAAAAATAAACAATTTGTCAGATAATCATTTGTCAGGTTGCTGAAAACAAGATTAACACACACACAAAAAAGACACATCAATTTTTTATTCTGGTCATTGTTGCAAAGAAATGTTATCACTAGTAGGTGGTCATAAAGTCATTTTACATATATTGCAATGTGGTGCATGTCAAATGAAATGTATCACATGTAAAAGCTGACATGATTTGTGAGACTGCAGAAGGAAACTTGTGACAATAAATGGCCTTCATGAGTTGTATTTATCTTTAGAATCAGCACTGTGTTGCCATGGTCCTCACAGTAACCTAATGCCCTCCCAGACCTCAGTATGGAGTTGTGAGGCAAGGGGAGCTGATCACTGGCTGGACCAGCTAATCCCACACTGGTTGCCTGTAGATACATAGCCACTATGGCAGACTTCTGGGTGATGAAGGCTATGCACCCCTGGAGTTGCAGAATGGATATCTTAGCATCTTTCAGGAATCTATATAGTATGAGTTCATCTTACTTCCCACCCCTTTCAAACCAGTAAGTTGCTATGCATTTTTGTTGTGGATTGGGTACAGAGGGAGCAAAACACTGATTCTTGAAAGCTGTAGTGGCCCCTGCATGGGCACAGGGGGGCCTCCATGGTACATGTGAGTCCTACACACCAATATGAAGGGGCATTTAGGGCTTCATGAACTGGGCTGGCAGAGTAACTTTATGGAATTATTTAGAGCTGCCTACATAAGTGCAGAGCTTTCTTGCAAATTGCTGAGGCTGAGACTCCTAATTTCTATATTTATTCCTGCCTGCATAGTTGGCTGAAATAAAATATTAACTTTAAAAAAATTACCTTCCAGTTTGGGCCCTTTATTTAAAGGAAAGAACACCACACAAGACCATCATATGAATTTAGTAGAACATTCGTCCCTTGCTAGCCTGACTGAGGCCCCAGACTCACTTATAGTATTTGACTCCTAATGCTACTGTAAATATATCCTGAGTAAATTGTAACTTTTTCTCAACTCCTGACATGATTTTAAGAAGTGATTTATGAGGCAATACTGTCCTATGAACTAAATATTTATATTGTTTTAAAGCTGGTAATGGCAACTTTAAAAATGTATAGAGCTTACGTTAATAGGTTAAATATTTATTTAGACATCTACCACACAAACTGAGTTAGGAATTAAGAAAACAATGCAATTTACATTGAAGAATGTGCTTAGTATTTCTGGCACCCAAATCAGGATACAGATATTGTTATGTGTAGTGCAGAAGAAGCAGATCTGAAGGCAAACCCCACTCCTTATTTATTTATTTATTTGGTAACTGGGTAAGGCCCACTAGGCAAAAGGCCTATTTTCTGGGGTGACCCAGGTGCACTGGGGAGGTTAAGTGACTTATTGAGTTATACAGTATGTAAGTGGAGGTTCTGAGAATCAAACCCAGGTCTGCTGGATGTACCAAGCTCATTCATAGCTCCTTACTTTAACCTCTAGGCCATATACCACTTACCCCTATATATGTCTTATTCTGGAATTCTTTTTCATAGAGGATGGGTGAGTGGTTAATAGGCAAGGTTTCGATTGTTTGATTGGGTGCTCTTAAGTACATTTAGGTGCCAGCCTGCCAGGACCTTCCATTTCAATTGAAAATCAGGCTACACACAAAAAATTACAAAGGGGAGCATGACTGATTCCCTTATGACCTTGCATGAATTAAAAGGGCACTTTGAATGCTCATGGCAAAAGTGTGTGTATCGGTGGTGCTACTGCCCCTTCCCTCATAGGGTCTGGCACCTATGCCACTGATCATAAAGAATCCCTACATTGAGCCACCATGTGGCGTTATGAGCAATCTGAACTGTCTCCAACTGTAATGCTAGGGGGGCATGATCTGAGAGGGTCAAGTTATCAGTTTTCTAAGAGGTTACCATATGCATCCAGGTAGTTGAAATAAAAAAAGTGGTCAATTCTTGAATAAGAATTGTGGTGGGGGGAGTAGCAACTATATATCTTCACTCTCACAGATTAAGAAAATCCAACACATCTGCTAGCACCAGCTCCCCCCTCCCCAGTCTATTAAGCAATTTACCTGACTGAAGGTCTCCATGGTCTCTCCCTCCCCCAGTGGTCCAATTTACTAGCAGCTGCTGAGATGAAGTCACCTATGATGATGTATATGTGGTCTGGGCTAGTAGCTGTGTATAGGAGAAGTTTTGTAAGAAAGGTAGTTCATTCTAGTGAGGCATTTGAGACATACAAATTAAGCAGAATACTTGGTATATCTCAATAAAGCAGCCTAGCTTAATAAAATGCCCCACCTCACCAATCCTGTATAACTTTCTGCACCTGCATGGGCATATCTCGTCTTTTCAGAATTGCCACTCTTCTCTTGTGTGGCTGCATTTCACAGCTGGAAGCATAACTTTCCCCTAACCATTGCCACTTCAGTTTGTGGTGCACTTGTGTTAAGTGGGATTCTTGAATGAATGCCACCAGGACCCCTTCATGGTTCAAATCCCAAAGAGGGCTTGTTCTTTAATGGGGTTATTAATTCCCCATATAATATAAGTAACTATTCTCAGGTCCACCATATGGATCAGTTAATGAGATGAACGAAAGGATGTGCCATGGCTGCTTTACCAATGTCATGATAATCCCCAGGAAAGCACAATGTCTCATTGTTGGTCTTAAGCTGTGATATCAAAGCAATGTTGTACTCTACCTTGCAACATACATGAGTAGTGTATAACTGAACAATAACCTTTTGCAATATAACATGTTTGAACAATGCTAGGCTGGTGGCTTGTAGTTTCTGTTGCTGTTTCCAATGTACCCTCTACTTGTGAGAATCCACCCATACGGGGGTCTGAAAGCTATTTATGTCATCCCAATTGCAATGGGGTTTTACCTCTATGCACCAAGGGTGCAGTTGTGAGTGGTAGAGAATGTATATGTGTGCCCCTTTTACAGTCTATTATGACTCTCACACTTATAGAAGAATAACCTCCTGCCTATAAAACTGGTAGTGTGAGGTGCCCTGAACAACTATACAGCCCATGGCAGACAATCCCCTGCCAGCATGACTCCCCCCTGGCAGTCTCCCCCCTACTCCGCCAATATTGAATCTGACCTTAGTGTTCCATTGTAGCTGGGTTCTCCATAACCCTTGACAATCATAACAAGAGGGATTGGGTAAGGGGTGATTGAGTTCAGAACCTCCCCTTTTCCCCTATCATTTTTTCCCATATGTGGTGTGTTGTGTAGTTGGTCTATGAAGGGTACACCCTGTTTAGTGTGGAATGTAGCTATGAACTAGGGAGCCCTTTCCCACAGGGTAAAGGCTATTTGACTCCCCATGGCTCCTAAACAAAGTCCTGCCACTGGGTTCATTCTTACTCATTCATTGTAGCCATTAGACTCCCCACACCTCAGTGAACCCAGGCGTTCAGACAGTCCCTATAATCTGAATTGACCAGCATTTATCCACAGCTCAAGATTTGGCAGGAAGGGCAGAGTGCTGTGCCACCCCCTCCTTCCTATCTCTTGGCCAGCAGCCAACATCAGTAACGAGTAGGTAATTCAACTTACCTGGCTGTACCATTTAGTTTTCTAAAGCAATTATCTCTCTCTCTCTCTCTCTCTAACTTTTTAGAATTAGTAAGCAAAATATGAGGTTAGGCAGGCCCTTACCCAGAGGTCCAAAGTCACACCATTGTAGAATATTGTACTACCAGCTGTTGCTGTGCTGCTCAAGGAGCCCCCGCGCAAAAGTCAGCCATTTAAACCACTTCTACCCCAACTCTAGAAGGGAAAATAATCACTAGTTTCAGCACCTCAGGCTAGCCTCTGAAGCTATCCTCTGGTTTCAGGATTATCTATCCAGAAGAGCACAGAGCGTAACAATTGGGACAGCTATCTCCTTGTCTAGGGATATAGTACTGGGCGTCCCACAAGGACTATATTGGGCCCCCTCCTCTTTAGCCTGTCGATCAATAGGCTTCCAGAGGCCTGCAAAAGCAAGATTATTCTGCATGCAGATGATGCTTTCACCCTTAGTAGTAGTGCCCAGCTTCAGCACCTACAGGATGATTTGCAGCACTCATTTTGCAGCTTGGAGGACTGGTTCAGCTCTCAGAAATTGCTTCTCAATGACAAGAAGATGAAGACAATGCTGATAACCACTCACCAGCACAAGAGATCTCTTCTGTCCCTTACTATTGCTAACAATAAGGCTGCTCCACTTGAGCAGATCAACTCTTTTAAATACTTGGGTGTGATCATTGATGACACCCTCTCATACATGCAGCACATCAACCAGGTTATCAAATCAGTTAATACCAAACTTGTAGTTCTCTATAGGCACAGACAGTACCTAACTCCGAAGGCACTCAGGTTGGCAGTCTCCTCTTCCATCTTGTCCGTTATTGACTATGGACTCATGGTCTATGGGTCGGCATCAAACACTGTGGTAAAAGAGTAAGCGTGGCCCCCAACAAGGCCTGCAGGTTGGCTCTGGGGGCTAATCATCTCCTACACACATGCTCCCTCTACGAGTGCACTAACTGGCTCAGTCTTGCCAGCAGAATCAAATACAAAATGTGCCTGCTTTGCATGAAATCTCTCCTAGGTAAAACTCCATTGGCCTTCAAAGAACTGCTCCAGTGAGGTAGATCTGAGTACTGCACTAGCGAGCACACTCCACTTGCTAGCCCCCTCAGAAAAATGGCACTTGGCCAATGGTCCTTCACATACATAGCTCCTTCTAGGCTAAATGAGATCCCAGCATGCCTTTTACTCATTAACAGCCTCTCTGTCTTCAAAGTGGAACTAAGAAGTCACCTTGCCAAGGCTGAGGTATGTAGCTGCAGGTAACCTGTAGGACTAGCAACTGGTAGCTTGGAGTCAGCCTACACCTGGCATGCATTCTCCTATTTGATTCCCGACTGCCCAGTAACCTTGAGTTTAAACTCCTACTTCCTACTATTACTTGCCAGCCCTCAACGTTGAGCCTTCCATAGCCACAGCCTGTCAGCAAGCCTTCTATCTACTGTCCTTAACTCAGCACTCTGTTTTAAGTTGCTCTCCTACCATTGACCGTTCACAAATGTGATTGTCTCAAAGCACTTGTCTTCCCCCCAGCTTATTTTGTATATGGTCCTCTCTCACATTGCACTCTAGTATAGTCCTACTAGGTCAGTCATGCACAGAAAAGTACCCCCCACCCTTGACTTGAATTAATGACATAGCCTCCTCTTGGCTGCAATAACTTTCAGGGTGTGAAAGCCTATTTTGAGTTTCTCCCCACCTGACTTTATGTGAAATAATGGCAATGCCTTCCCTGGCAGCTTTACCTCCTGTTAAATTAGTTCCTTAAACCCACAGCACTCACCATGTACCTTGGGCTGTACTAATTGCAATATGTACCTCTATATGAGATAGCTTACAGTTGTAAATAGTCAGACCAATTGCTGTTATTTCTTGTATTCTTTGTCTCTGTACTTGTCAAGACATGGAACTTTTGAAAAAGAGCATTTTGTTTAAAGGTTATGTCCGAATGAAGAAATAAATAAATAAAACTAGACAATACACAAAACTTATATTCAGTTTCAGTTTCTAAGCAATTTACTCCCATTCCTGTCTCAAGGTACAAATTTAAATTAATTCAGTTCTCTTCTTCCCCTTCCCCCCGGCCCACACAGGAAGAGGAGAGAGAGTTCAGCTGTATTGCCAAGGCACATTTACAGTGGTTAACTGTAGATATCCTGATCTAAGTCCTAGTGTTCAAGTCCCTGTAAAGGGATGAGGTTCTTCCACCCAGCTGTCGGAAGTAATTTTAACATGAGCTTGCTCAGACTATTTGTTTCTAGACTTTTATTTGATGCAAGTGGAGTAGCATTTGAGGAAAGAGTTCCTGCAATACCTCATTCTTTTTGCCATTTCTGATGTTCCAGGTCTTGGAGTGGCAAATGTCCAGAGGTCTCCTCTAACTGAATGCCATGCTTAAGATGCATAGCTGCAGTGTCAGTTAAATTTTCAAATATTCTACAGCATGTTTCTGAGTAGACATGCAGGGAGTCGGGGCATTTAAGTTGGACTCTGATGCCTTTCTTTTTGAGTTCCTTTTGAATGGCCAATACTCAGTGCTTCTTTTGCATTGTGGCTTGGGCAAAATCATGTTCAAGGAAGAGTTTGGAATCTTCAAAAGGAATATCTTTCTTGCCCCACGTTTGGTGCTAGACTTGTACCTTTGTTCTTTGGTTAGGAATGGGATAATAAATTATCTGGAGTGGATTTTTGGATCTTCAGGAGGAGCGGCAAGGGGGCAATGAATTCTTATGATGTTTAGCTCCATAGCGGTATCTCGTCCCAGGAGTTTTTTCATCGGTCCCTCTATATATTTTATGGTATCCCCTGACTCAGCGTTTTCTGGAATGCCATGATTCTAATATTAGTTTGGCAATAATGATTCTCCAAATCTTCCACATTAAGTTCCAGTCTTAATTTCCTTCCATGAAGCCTAAACAGTGCCTCCATTTGATTGTCTGTGGTGGCTGTATACTTGGACAAGCCGGCCTCAGCTGCAGTGGTTCTCTTTTCTATGATCCGCAGATCTCTGTGCCCATCTTCCACTCTAGATTCCAGTTTCAAAAAGGCAGCCCATATAGTTTTCAATTCTGCACAAAGTCCTTTTGAGGTAATTGTATACAATCTCTTATGATCCATTTGGTTGCTCTCTGGTGAAGATAGTGTTGCAGCCCTGAAGGATGAGCAGCTGCTGCTCCATTCCCACTCAGTCTCTGCCCAAGACTGCAGTTTTGTAGCATATCCTTCAACTGCTGCCTCGTTGACATTAGGAATTCTGCTATGGTCTGCTTTTTAGACAGCTTAGCAATGTAAGAGACTAGGAGGAAGACAAATTTTGTTTGTGGCTGTGCAGAGCTATGAGGTTAAGCTACTATCATGCTTGTGATAAAACCAGAAGCACCCGTTCTTCTGTTATTGACTCCATTTTTCAATAGTCAGCTTTTCTAATGTCAAGAACCATAGTGCTGGATTTCAGTTGCTCAGATCTCAGCACAATGTCAATCATACAGTAATTGTGTTGTGGTCACCCTCTCCAGTTAGGTCCTGTATCTAGATATTTCTGTTAATGATCTGGTTGGACATAACCAGGCCTAAAACTGCCTGCCGTCTTGTTTATTCTCATATCCGTTGTGTGTGCAAGTTGTGCTGAGCTATTTCTAGGAACATATAATGTTTATGACATATTATTATAGTTGGGTTATTAATGGAATGTTCCAGTGTATAAGGAAAGCAGGATGGAAGCACTCCCAATCGCTTTTGAGGCAGCTATCTAAACAGCATATTCAATGTAGATTTCACAGTTTTATTTATTTCTATGACGTCACAATCACCAGGACAGTGCAGATGCAGTGCCCAAACCTCATAGTTGGGCTGTGCTCTGCACTGATCAGGTTGATTGCTTTGATGCCTTGGATGTTAAATAAACTGTGAACATTCTGCATTGAATACAAGTTTAGACAGTGCTCTCTGTGTGAGTGGTGAGTGCTTCTATCCTGCTTTCCTGCAACAATACCTCTGGAGTGCACCACCGCACTTGTGCTCTGCTCTTACCTTTAATCTGTTCCAGTGTGTACTCTGAAGGTTGACATCCTAGGAGAACTTTTCTTGCCTTACTTGGTGATATGTTTATTGACAATACAGACATATAGATCTAATGTAGGAAGGCAAGTGTAATGAGGCAGGTGGGAACAGGTTCTTGTGAGCCGGTATTCAGATTCATAGACTGAGTGTGTTCAGAGAGGTTTGAGGTGGCAGTTGAAAGAAAGAAGAGATGATCAGGAAGGAGGGGGGGGGGTGAGGTACAATCTGTGTGCAGAAAGGGAAGGAGCAGAGCTGCAATTAATATAAAAACATAGCTGTCTTGTTTGCATAGGCTCAGAAATTCATGTTACTGGTCTTGAACTACTTAATGATATAGATAAGGTCTAGTAATATTAACATTTAGTCTGACAGTAGTATGTATCCCCACAACTGAAGTTTGTGACATTGCCCCATAAAAACAATGTGCCAACACTGGTTAGTCTGAAATCCCCCCCATCACACCCCGTGTTTTATGTCATTTCCTTTAAATGTAGCAGTCACTGATTTCCTGTCAAATGTGTTACATTCTCTGGATGCTCATAGGTTTCAACTGTTCCTTATTTTTGAGTATGCCCCTGATTTCACCTCAAACATTTTCTTGGTCTCTCTTAAACTTGGCATTTTTATCACTGAAAAGTAAGGATTTTAAGCATAAAATACTGACAGACCTTAATGTTGCAGTCTAGTTTCCTTTCTGAAAATGCTTTTCACACTAAGCCCCATAATACACAAGCTTCTTTAGTTGATATTTCTATTTTGAAAAATGTGTCCCTAAATTTTTGTAATTTGTCCCTCTTTTTGAAGCCATGTCCATGATTTACAAGACAGGAGGTTGACAACTGTGCAGCTGCTATCAGTTGTGAGATAGCTGATGTAATTGTGCTTATTGCACACAGTACATCTTTGTGCTAACAGCCCCCTAACTTGGTAATCTCTAGATGCTGGTGCAAACTAATGAGCTCCTCACCCTACCCCAAAACACAGGACATCCTGCTTGCTCTGAATACGTTTTTCTGTTCAAAGGCTGATTTATGCCTTTAGAACAGCCATTGTATGCAGTTGAATTAGGAACAAATACTGTACAAAGCAGATAATAATAATGGTTGTATGAACTCTGTGGCAAATGTTTAACAGAAGTTATGAAATGGGCATCCAGATTCAAGCTTTCTCTTTGGCCAAATCCTGTGTGATAATGTGTCTGATGCACAAGAAAAAGGTCCAGTACTGCCAGTGAGTACTGATTCTGGTGAATCTGCCATTTAGAATGTGGGCAAAATAAAACTCAGCCATCTTGTTTTTGCCAACTGCAAGTGAATTGCACAGTGAGCTGGTGGGGTATGAGAAAGATTTTTTTTCTCCTCACACAGCCTCGAACTTTACCAATTACAACAGCCCTTACTTCTTTTATAACCCACATCCTTTCTTACTGCTTATGCTGCTCTGCCCTTCCTCACTTTAGTTCTGCTCCTGTTTTCCCCATGTGAGCAGCATGTCCTCCCTGGTATTTCCTGGCACCATAAAAAATGTAATTCTCCCCTCAAAAAATGAATAAATAAATAAAACAAGGAAACTTCTGCACTCCAGTTTCTAAGTACTGGATTTTGAAAAATGAAATGAAAATGGGAGTGCTGCTTGCTGGAGTATGGGGACACTACTATAACAACCACTTATGTTACAACTACGGCAGCCTTCCTAGGACATAAGTCCTCAACTCAAAAAAAAAAACACTGTAAACTAAAGACGGAGGAACTATTTTATTTAAATTAAAGACAAAAGATTTGTTTTTTATTACTTAATATAGTTATTTTACTTTTCACGTCCTTTATGATTTAAGCCCATTTCCATAAGTGCAATAAGCCACTCCAGTGTGTCGTTTAGACACTTTAACACATGGGTAGGAGGCTGGACGCACTTGGCCTGCAGCCTCATGCATCACTGCACTGCCTAGCCCTGTGTTAAAGTGTCTAACGCACACCCTGTTGTGTCTTAGTGCTTACCAAGCAAACCATTCCATAACCAAAATTTTACTAATGTCTTCACTTATACTCCCTAGTTCTAGCAAGACAGAACGTAAAATGTAAACTTCTACCACTGAGTGCTTCCAGCAATTTGATATGACATACTTGTTTAGAGTCTCAGTTCTGTTATTATTTTAATTACAGAGGTTTCAGAGTATCTAAAATACAATACCTGCACTATGTGCTCCAGACCCCAAACCAGCCATTTTATTTTGCACATTTGTTTGCTATAGTACATGTGGTGCACCTTTGTTAAAATTCAAATCATATGAATGTGGATTTTTAAATTTACGCACCAGAACACATAACTCCAGCATCCTCTTTATGTTTGCAGTTCTGCTTTCCCCATTTCACTGATGGACACTCCCATAGTAGTGACTCATTCCCATTGCACTGCATATCATCCAGCCACACTGGGCCCGTGCCTTGTCCAAAAGAAGCTGCTACAGTTGCATTCAGAGCTCGACCACAGTCAAGCTGCCTGCAAACAACCTCAGCATCAGGTAGGTCCCAGTGATCATCTCAGACTGTCCCCCAGGAGCCATTGTAGTAGACTTCTACTCTTCCTGCACACTGACTTCCTCCATCCACCAGTCGGAGCTGTAAATGATCTGCAATATAGAGTTACCATTTCAAAATGTACATACCTTTGTTATAACAGTCTAATTAACACAAGGACATTAACTGCTGAAAATTCCTCAGTGCCATATTCCTGCTAGGCCACTAACCAATGCAATAATTACAGTTGTTAAAGAAGTATGATATATTATTTTTGTATTGGAAATAAAGACAATGGTCCAGATTTTCAAAGGTGGAACAGGGCCTGAGTCAATCCCTGCACCGCAACACATTGAAGCTGCTGCTACGCCAATGCCGATCGCCACAACTGCACCTAATTTTATGAGCTCAGACACAGTTGTGACAGTTTCCCACTTTAAAGCAGTTTGCTCCATATCTTGGATGCAAGCTCCGTAAAACACTTGCTATGCCTGGTGGAAACTAGACCCCCAAAAATTGATCTAACTTTCATTGATTGTCACATTGGATAGAAAATCCCATTAGATTGCCTGCGGCCCAATGTGCCATATCTTTGGTGCACCAGGGCTTATGGCAGTCCTGAGGCTTTGAAAATCAAGCTCCATGAGCCCAATTCAAACAATTATATAAAAATATACATCATTGCCAGCATAGTAGTGTGCTGCAACCTGAAAACCTGGATTCAGCAAGAAAACTGGGCGTTGGGGACCTTAAGGCTGCCGCAGGTTAGAGTGCATTGCAGTGATAACATAGCGAGCCTTTATTTGAAATTGTATTTTGTACACTTGTTTTTATATATATAAATATATTTATTTTACCAGGAAAATGCTGCATTCAGCAATGCTCATTTACAAGGAGATCCTGGTAAGACAGTATGCAAAACAATTTCAAACAACAGTACAAACAGGATACATGGCAATACAATAGTATGAAACATAAAAAAAAGATAGCATGAGGCTATAAAAGTCATTGCCAGCAAGAAGACTTTATATAAGATGCATGAGGAAAATAAAAAAAAAAAACAAATACAGAGAGCAGATATGACATGATATAATATAATAAAATAGCATATACATGGTATGCAGTGCAAAAAACATACAGAAGATGGCATAGTAGGGTAGGGACATAAGACACAGAGAATCATGGTTTAGCCACATTTACAAACCTTGATACAATGGCCATCGAAGAGATCTTTGAACACATTATGACTGACCAGGGACCCCCAATTTAAAAACATAAGAACATAAGAAAGTATTGGCAGATGGGGACTGTGTGGTCCACCTAGTCTGTCCAAGTTGACTACCCCCCCATTATACTTTTTTTCCTAAGTTGCCCACATTTCCTGTCCCAAGCGAGTTTGAATACCCTTACTGTCTTTGATGCCACCTCTTCTGGTAGCAGACTGTTTCATGGGTCTTTCACTCTGAAAATAAATTACTTTCTAGAGTTGCTTTTAAACTTGCCTCCCACCAGATGTAAAGTGTTCACTCTTGTATGTGATGCCCTGTTTTCCTAGAAGAGGTTTTCCTTCTGAGTTGTGTTATTAGTAAGACGGCATTACAGTTTGTTCCACAAGGTGGGGATAGTGTGGCTGAGTGCAGATTTTACAAATAGTGTGAGATACCTGGCAATTTCAAGGACAATGGAATTATTTCTCCTCAGAGCATAAGAACTCTATAATATAGGGTGGTAGTCATTTTGTAACACCTTGTCATTTCCTATCCAAAGATGTTTTAGCTGCATTGTTGTTATGGAGGGGCAAAACAACTGTAGCATACAAAGAACAATGGTGGGTCCTGAATGCTAGTTTATTTATAAATGTAAGAACCCTATGATATCTTATATCCAATTTGGCTAAGCTTGTGATAGAACAACATCTGTAGATCAGATCAGCATACGGTGAAGCCCACCAGGATGACACGCAGTATCACAGTCTTCCTGCATGACAAAAGAGATTGACCCCCACTGAAACTGCATTGTTTGCTGTAGTAACTCTCCTGCTGAATTCTGCAGAGTAGGGCTTCATCCTGGTGGGCTTCACTGTAGTCTATGACCTGGAGAAATGTGGCCTGTACCAGTCATTTTCTTGCATCAGAATTGAAACAGAATTTATTTCTATTGTACAAACCCAAGCTGGCACATAGATTTTACCTGCAATCCCAATTTGAGTGGTGAACATTTGCTATCTATCCTTAAATCCAAGTACAGAACTTGTAGCTGTCCACTAACTCCAGAGAATGCCCTACTAGTGTACTGATAGTGAAAGAGGGAGTACACAGAGGAAGGGACAGTTTTGTTGAGAAAAACATTACCTTAGTTTTAGAGGCATTGTTTACAAATGTTGATGGAAACTGTTAAGCTTTAGCCTATTAAATGCAGCTTGGAGATCAGATAATACTGCTTCAGTGGTAGGTCTTGAAATGCACAGGGCAGAATCATTGGTGTAAAAATGCAGATTGGCCTCACCTATGTTTGAAAAACTAGTGGGCAGCTTCCTGAAAATGGCATCAAGGTGGCTTTCAGAAACATTCTTGAAATGAGGCAGCAAGTATTTACCAGAGAAAGGATCCAGAATGTAGCTAAAGCTCCAGGGCAGAATGGGATGCACCCTAAAGTTCTAAAGGAATTAAAAAACAGAAAATAGCCACACTCAAGGGAAGAAAAAACTCTAACTTGAGCTGAAAATTCAGATGCGTTAGATGTGTTTTATTCTGGCAGTGTTCCAAACACATAAGTGGCACTAAACCCAGCACTCTGGGCTCCATGACCCTTCATCAGGGTGTGGGGGCCAGATGTACTTCTGTGTTAAGACAGGTAATTAAAGGCACAGGTATAAAAGCACACAACCAACCCACAGAAGCAGACACAGTATAACATTATAAAAACCAAAAAAGTGAAAAGGAAAGAGACATTTGTTTCACACAGCAAAACTATTCATATAAACATTACATTTTCACAAATGGCCATGCATATATAAAGCATATTTTGTAGTCTAGGCTTCAAAAGACATGCAGGAGGAGGGAGGGGGATGGAAGGAGGGGAATCAGATAAATGGTCACAATATAAATCAAATGTCTGTTAAAAATCAGAAAATCCTAGCCACAAAAATATTTTATCTATCCAAGCCCCCCCAAAAGTATCAGTTTGTTAAGTAAACTTCTAGAGCAAAGTCTGCTATACCCAAATAGGTATAAATATAGGAAGGTAATAGCAACACTTTAAAATGGGGTTTACAATGATTTTTGTAATTGTCACTTATAGATGGACCAATACAATTGTACACATAGGACAGATGCAGATCCAACAAAAAGGAATGGAAAAGGGTTGGTGGGAAGGGGAAAATGAATCTTCCAAAAAAGTGGCAACACTTACTGTACATCAGCTAATCAAGTGCAAACCTCTAATAAGTGTTTCAAATACTAATACTGTATTCAAACCAACTACTATAGTTACTGTACATATTCATAAATACAACAAACTGCATAAACTAATAATATAAATAAATATTCATTGCAAGAAAAAAAACTTAGTTGATGCTCTATTTAGTGTTAAAGCAACAAAGGTAGGGAAATGTGGTGTTAGGGTTTCCAATCTAACACCCCACCCCTAACCTGTAAGCAGCAACAGATGTGGGATGTGCCTTGGGGTTGTCAGCCTTAACACTAACACCATTCCATGAGTAAGTAAGCTGAGATGGGTACAGCATATGAGAATGGGGTGAGCATTAGGGTTGACATCCCCAAGGCACACCCCATGTCTATTGTTGCCTGCAGGGCGGGGTGTTAGGGTTGGAAACCCTAACAGCACATTTTCCTACTTTTGCTGCTTTAACCATAACTAGTGCTTTAATGACATTTATTTTACAATTAATAGCATTACTTTTGGAGATACTTCTTTTTCTGTAACTAGTTTTTATAAATGCATAAATATTTTTCTATATTTAGTTTTTATAATCGCATGCCTTACTACAAAAAAAAAATAACTTTTGACCATCTTTATTGGGGGCTTTGAGATTCAAACCCAGGACTCCAGGATTACAGCCCAGAGCCTAAGCCACTAAATTGTCTCCATTGATATCACTGTGTCATGATCTCTTGTCATCTGATCCCCCAAGGAAATAAAACTAGCTCCACAACTGCTAGCTTGGATGCTTGTTGGCAACAATGTATTTTAAGGCACTAAATCATAATTACATTCCACTTTCTTGTCCCACAACAATACATCTCAAACAGTAAACAAAACAGGTGTTCATTTATTGCTTCTGGCCTTTTCTTCCTTACTGGTCCTCTTTCTCGTGCATGCTTTGCCTTATGGGTCCGGACACTCAGATCCGACCCCCGCACCATCACCATTACCAGGTACCGACTTACCAGGTCCTCCACCACCTTAGGTATGGACACTATGATCCAACCCTCAGTCTCTACCCTTCCCCAACCCCCTTCTACTTCCATGCCTGGGTACCATTTGCCCCAGCACGTGTTGTACTTCACTCTCCCCCATCTGCCTACCCTCCCATTTTCCCCTCTCTCGCTCCCCCCTTTTCCCACTGACACATCTCCCGCTGGCAATGGAAGATGGGGATCCCCCCTTGTGGACTAGTATCCAGCACCCCTCTTTTCGAGCACCCCCCTACCAGATCTATCATGGTTCTCAGGAATAGGCACATACCAAACTCCATTAGGTGAACCCCATCAGACCTATACACTTCTGCCCTCTCAAAAGATATGTCTCGATGTTGTATGTGCAGTCCCCCACCTCGATCACTGCTTTTGCCATCTTTCTATTGAGCCATTTTCTCCCCTTCTCCACTGCCTGAATTTCTTTGACCCCTCTCCACACTCTGCAGGATGTGATCTTGGACCAGCCAATGGCCACTCCTGGCCACCAACCCTTCACTCTTTCTAGGACTGCTGTTATGGCATGTACTAGTGACACCCATGGTGTTTCTCCCTGGTTGTTTCCAGCTAAGTGTGTGATGAGCCAGTCCAGCCTGCTCCACCGTACCCAAAGCTCCTCCAACAGTGGCATCAATTGCACCCATCTCATCCACCTCATTCCTTTCCATAGCAACTTCGTGTGCTCCACAACCATCTGCAGTTGTGTCCCACCACTCATCAATGCCACAAATCTCTCAGCCCAATAGACAAAGGAGTGCCCCACCAACCAGACCTGACATTTTTCTCCTTCAAGGAAAAAGAGAACACCATGATGAGAAAGTGCTCTGTCACTACCTCACATACTTCTTATAGCAGTTGGATCTCCACCTCCCCACCTGCTTCACCTCTGCCTCTGACCCCCCTGGGCAGCGGCCTCCGATGCCACCCCTATGTGAAATGAATGGAGGGAAAATTCATTGGGATCCTCCCTGATAAATGTGAGTGCCTTTTTAGGGATACCCTTGACCAGAAAACCTGTCACTGGGCTCCCACCCCATGGCAGAACCATATCCTTTCCCCTGCTCCCCACAAGCTTCTATATGCTTCCAATTCCACAACTGCGCATACCTCTCTTGGTCCATGCATGACCAAAACCACGGTTTCACCCTGCCCCCAGTCCAGTTCTGACTGTGACAAATGAATGACCACCCTGTTCTGTCCCACTGATGTCCCCTGCCTGCAAGCCCTGGCTGACCCCAACTTTCATGGGACACCACCTTCCTGACCCTGAAAGCTCCTGTGCCATGACTGGAAACTGCTCTAAATAGGCAGGCCTCTTTGCCATAGAGCATAAGCACATGCTGCAGGACACCCATTACCTCTGAGGAACTGCCCATGATGGGCCTCCTCCTATCCTTCCTTACCCCTGCCCTCTCTGCCAACCTGTAACCATTCATCTCACTGCTGTTTCTGGCCAGTCTCTGTCTTTACATACCCAGGTAATGCTGGCCAGCTGTACCCCATTATGGTATGGTCCATCCCATCCTCCCATTTTCCCACTACATATTGCTTCACTTGGTCTTCCGAGACTTGTTCCCCCGTGTCCCAGCTGGCCCTGGTCCAGAACTCCTGAAAAGCCTCCCAAGCCCCTTTGCATGCTCTCAGTGTGTTGGGCTCCCAGCATTTCCAATATAACCATCTGGCCTTTTCCTTCCAATCTCCCATAGATGGTCCAGGACCCTGGTCCTGTGCATTGCTGTGTTTCTTACCAACTCCCAAACCTGTCCAACTGCAAGCAGGAAAGACTGTCAGCTACATCATTCTGGATACTTTCAATATGGTGTGCTTTAAATGACAAATTTGGTTGCAGACCCAAAAGACAAGACAACGATCACTTCTCCTATGGGTCAGTGACCCCTCCTTGTCTGTTTATTACCTCCACCCCCCTCTATTGTCTCACTTCAGACAGTATGCATTTTCCCCTCATCCTGTAGCCCCAGACCTCTAGTGCTACCAAGATGGGAATATCTCCAAAAAGGTAATGTCCTTCAGTAAACCCACCTCTTTCCAGGTGCCCGGCCATGCCTCTGAGATCCAGTCCCCTTTGAAATAGGCCCCCAGCCACAAGGCCCCGGAAGCGTTGGTGTATAGTTCCAAGTTGGTGTTGTAAGTCCACTCTTCTTGCCAAAATGTAACCCCATTATAGCCATCTAGAAACTCCTCCACACACCCCCTTCCATGATGTCTACACAGTGGTGGGGCCACTTTGCTTTCCCTGTAGCCCTTGCCAATCTCCTAGTAAAGGCTCTGCCTGGGCTTATGGCCTTGCAAGCAAAATAAGGTGCCTCAGCAGCTGCTGTACCAATACCAGCGGTACCCTCCTCCTCCCTTTTACTTGAGCTAACAAACCCCTGAATCATGCCACTTCGCCCCTGGCAGGAGGAAGCATTCTTGACCATGTCCACCTCAATCCTCAAGAATTCCAGCTGGCGGCTCTGTCCCTCCACCTTCCATTCTGCCAGTGGGATGCCTATAAGCCCACACATCTTCTTGAAGTCTGACAACATCCTTTCTGCCTCTGCGTTATTTTCTTCTATGAGCAGGAGATCTTCCAAATAGTTGATCATCCTCCTGTGCCAGTATCTCTGACCGAACACCCATTGCACCCAAGAGCTAAAAGTCTCAAAGATGGAGCAGGCAACTGAGCACCGCATTGGCATGGCTTTGTCAAAATATAGGCTGCCCTCAAACTGAAAACCCAATAGGTCCCAATCCTCGGGCCTAACCGGCAGCAGCCTAAAAGCAGATTCTATATCTGTCTTCATTAGCCAAGCCCCTTGTACTGCCCTTATCAGCACCACCACCTGGTCCAAGGATGCATATGAGACTGCTTGTAGGTCATACGGAATCCCTTCATTTACCAAGGCCCTCTAGGTAAGAAAGGTGGTGGATGAGTCTAAACTCACTTTCCTGCTTCTTCAGGACCACCCCAAGAGGTGACACCAGAAATGCAGTCAGGAAGGTTTGGAAAGCAGGCCCTCTACCTCCCAGCTAGCACCTCCTTCCGATCTTTGCTCAAACAATGTCCTCCTTCCCTTTTACTGAACCCAAATTGTTTGCCATCATTGCCCTGCGCCCACCCACAAAACCCACCTGAAAACCTTCTTTGAAACCTTTTTGCAGGAATTCCGTACTAGCTGTGTCTGGATATTCCTGCGTCCAGGCCTCAATCACCTTCCATGCTATGGGGGTACATGCTAAGGAAAAACCCAGTGCCCCTTTGCTTTTTCACTGTCAGTTCCACCCATAATTGGAATTGTAGCCCCCTTTACTGTGTCCACCCCTGCTCACCCCAGAAGGACTGCTCCTGGGTACTGCTCTGTGCACTTCTCTCACCCTTGACAGCGGTTTGCTGCTGGGTGTGGTCCTGCGCAACGAGCAAACACGCCGGAATTTATAGTTTGCCACATACAAGAGGCCCTGTTGTAGCCCCAACATGTCTTCACCACTGGGTGGGGGGTGCCCTTCTTACTGTGCTCCCCCCAGGTAAGCTAGCTGGGCCCATTAGAGTTCGCACTCATAGCTCCAAATGTGTACAATCCCATCTCAGATCCCTTTTGCTGCCATTCTATTCCTAAATGCCTCATCATACTGTAACCATCCATACCCCAGTTTTGCCTTGTATGCGTCCCTGATTCTTGCTGTGTAAGTCAAGAGGGGAATTGTTAACTCCGGCTGCTTTTCCAGGATCAACGCACTGTATGTAAGGAAACCCACCTGCCACATGTCTATGCTTTTTCCTTAGTACTTTGCCTTCTCTTCCTTGTACCCCAGTGCTGTGAGCACCCCTGCCATCTCTGATTTTCCCACTGATTCTTTTTGCTCATATTTTTTGGCTGTGTCCTCATCCACTAGACCAAAGATGTCCACATATTCACCTTTCCAGATTTTTTCCTTTAGCGAAGACACTACATGGTTGCCAAGTATGAAACCCGGGGGTCCGTCATACAACTTCTTCTTCCCCAGTGGGTTCCTCACGACCCCCTCCCTCTCCTTGCCACCACTCTTTATCACCTGCAGTGCCTGTTCCATCTTTTACATTCCTTTGTCCTCCAAATAACCTATCAGCCTTCAGGTACTCCTTCAGAGTTACCTCGTTTGTCACATCTTATGGCTCTTAGCCCGTTCAGGCCTGGCCAGCTGGTGTTGTGCGGGCTCAGGTGTTGGGACAGGCAAGGGACCAAGCCCTGCTCCATGTGGCCTTTCCTCCCCAGCCCCCGCCGGTACTTCTTCTCCTTCCTCTTCCTTGATGCTTCCTCTTCTTCCTCCCTCCGTGTTGCTGCTTGACCAGCTCCATCATCTGACTCTTCAGTTTGACACCTCCTCCATCATCTTGGCACTGGAATCAGGGCCTTCTTTAATGCAATTCTGCTGCTCAGCTGTAATACTATAATGAGGGAAGAACGTGACAAACGGTGGGCTTTGACATCAATCTCCCCTCCCCCCTGGCCCTTGCCAGGATGCCATTCTGCTTGGCATGTCCCCCTGGTAAACTGGGCCCTCTCCTGCCAGGGCACCCCTCGCCCTGTCCATCTGGTTGCGCCTCCTTGTGTGAGTCCCTTTTATCCACCTAATCCTTGTATCCTTGTTTCTTTCCTTCTTCTTCTTCATTGTTTATTATATTTATTTTCTTTTGCCCTCCCTGTTATCCCTTGGACCCCTGAGCCCCCCCACCCAAACTCCTAAACCTTTACCTCCAGACTGGGTCCCTCAGGGACCCTTTCACCTTCCACCTGTCTGGTCTACCCAGAGAGGCCCTGCCCATGCTTCTTCCATGGTTCCCCAGCTGGCTTGGCCCATCTCCTCACCCCCGCACTCACACCTTTTTCTACCCTGGCCCCTTTTCTTCCAGAATTATCTTGCAAGTCATTCACTATCTCCCAAATTGTCAAAATACAGAGGTGGTAAGGCTCAACCCCAGGCCTACTGCATGAAGAAAACCTGTTCACAGTGTGTGGCTCAAACCTCAACCCCCTGACAGCAGCACCCTCCTTCTGTATATTTTCTTTGTCTTGTTCCCGATAGGTGCCCGCCACTGTATCTCACCAGTGGCAGGGCTGCTTGCAGCCCCATTACTTGACTATATCTCTCATTGCAAGCCTCATGCTTATTCCCTGCTTTACCTCACGTCAAGTCCCTGCCAGTGCTGCTGAAATACTGGAACAATCCACCAGTTTCCTTGTTGACTCCCATTTTATCCTTATGCTTTTTTTTTTATTCCACTGCACAGTTCCTCAGCCCCTGGCAGGATGTCCCCATGAGCCATTTCAACTGTCCCCAGTTTCTGCTGCATCCACATGCCAGGCCTCCTCATGCCCTCTGCCTGACTGCTCACTTATCCGTTCCACACCATGGCCCTGTCCGGGTACCACCACCAACACCAAAACGCTATCTTATTCCCTGCATGCTCTGTTGCTTTATCCTTGCACTCCACCAGTACAAAAACTCCCTTGTACCTTTGAAACACACAAAAACACCCCCCAGTTCCATGCCACTGGCCTCTCTAGACTGCCCCTGCATTCCCACGTGGCCTCTCTGACCCCTCCGGTCCTCTCCAGACTACCCACTCCCCCATCCTTCTACCAGCCACAGAAATACCAGGATCATCCTTCCCAGAAGCATTCATTGTTAACCACCATTGAGCAGGACAAAAAATGCAAAAGGTATAGGCCCATGGGTCATCTTTTCCTCCCTGAGCCACCAACCACTACCATAGGATGGGCCTCCTCCTCTTGCACCGTGGTCCTTTCTTCATATGCTCACCACCAAAACTCCCTAAACCTTCTCCACACCATCCAACAAACCTGGACAAACAACAAAAAAATGCCATCAAGCGGCAGCCTCCTGTCCCATGCCAAACACAATGCTGCTCACCTCCTTGCACTGCTTTAAAAACAAAACAAAAAACACTTTAAAGGAAAACAAAACCAGCCTACCCACATAGCGACTTCTGCCCCAGGTACCCACTGCAGCTGCAGATTGCTGGTGCCATGGCCCGCAGACTCCCGCTTGCAGCCCGCCTCTCACAGGGGTATCCAGCCTTCCCTAGCTCAACCACCCACACAACTTCATCACAACCTATGTGGACTACCATCATGTTCTTTATATTTTAAGAAAAACTAGCAAATACTATCTCTTTCCTTTCTTACAGAACCAAACCGCTGCTCCACATGGCCTACAAGGCCCAAAGAGCCTTAGTTTGTGTCTTACCTGAAAACTTGCCAATGAAAGTGCTGAGAATCTCACTCTGAAAATCCCAGCAAAAGAGGGCTCCTGGAGGGTTGCACAATCTTTTATAACCCTCAGGTCCCTCAGCCAGGCTTCCTCAAAGCCCCTCACCTCAGCCCAATCTACTGGGTCATAACGCCGCGACACTTAATAGCTGACGGCATTAGCGGTGGCGCACCCCGACCTATGAGCTCTGAGTTGGAACCCTGGAGTTAGAATCCTTAGTGGGGTGTCCCGCCGCAGTCCTCATAATGGAGGGGTGGGCTGAGCCCCTAGAGAACAAATAGAAAAGATAAATCGCTGAACACTATTAAGTCGCACGGCATTACACTGTAGCAACATTTTGACCCCATGCCTTGGTTAATGGTCACCCCCTGTCAAAATGACACACTGGTGACCTCATCCCCCCTCCACTTCTCTCCTCCTCCCCTGTCTTTCTTTTTCCTTAGGGGCCATTTGACAATTTTGGTTGCCTTTTATTGACAACTCAATTTATCCTAAGTCAGACAGACCCAAACCAAAACAGCCACTAATACTTTCCTGTTTCTCTGTATTGCCAAAGCTCTTTTTTTTAACTTTGCATATTTCTAAGCCTTTGAATGGTCTGAAACTTTTTCAATCCACATGAACACAAAATCAATACTCTAAAGTCATTTTAACATAAGTTAAAAAATGACTTGTTTCCTTCTATAGCCCTAATGTTTAATATACAGGTTTGTAACCCATGTTTCACGTTTCACAAAGATGGCTAGCTTGTAGTTTTCATTTGATTTTTCTAATCCCTCAAATTAAAAAAAATAGGGAAGCAGAAAAGCTCATTAGTATTTTTGAGCTACAGTACAGTGGTATTTTTGAAAATGTTGGGCACATACGGAATTGTTCTTCTTGAAATGTGAACAGCTGAAACCAAAAAGAAATTGTAGTAAACAGTGAGTCTGAACAGAGCAATCTTCCCAAAGAGGGATGGCTTATAATTTTCACCCAGTTTTTCTAATTCCCTCCATTAAAAAGAAAATGGGCATACAAATAAGCTCATGATTATTCATGAATTGTGAGGTGACTCTAGGTGTCCAAGCCATGTTCCTTTATACAGCTATTTTGAAGTGCTTACTGAGTATGCTCAGAACCCCATATTTTAAAATTTAGTATCCTTGAAATCGATTAATAGTTTTCACCAAATCTGCAAAAGGCACCTCTGTGGGCCAAGCCCTTTCTGCCTGGAAATGTTCACACCAAAGTTCCAAACTGTCTGTGTGCAAGACAATGACAAAAAACAGCAAACAACAGCAATTGTTTTTTTCTCCACTCTCTGCATCTCAGAATCTGCACAGTTGAGCAGAAAAAAACTTCACACATCACGAGATCTACCCCATGAGACCATGCATGCAAACTTTTGTGCAAATCTGTTGAACAGTTGCAAAGATATTAAAGATCAAAATTTAATGCTCACTACTGTCATCTGTAGGGCAGTTGTTGAACTGCACATGAGTTCCATTATAAATTATACACTTGCCTGGTTAAAGCTGATTAGTCCTGCCATCTTGAGGATAGTCATTAGATTACACATGAATTACATTATAAATTTTACATTAACCTGGCTAGAACTGATCCATTCTGCCTTCAGTGGGGCAGTCACTAAATTACACAGAAGTTCTATTATAAATTATACACTTACCCAGCAGAACTGATCCCTCCTGCCATCTTTCAGGCAATCACTGAATTACACATGAGTTCTGTTTAAGCAATAATGTATGACAGGTGGTGTGTTGTAAGATTTACATGCACCTAGTAATAATTTGGAATGGATTAATATGTTTCACCAAACCAGAGAATAGCACATCTTTGGGCCAAGCCCTTTCTACACTAAAACATTTCAAACCACAATTCCAAACCACCTGGGTGCAAGGCAATGACAAAAAAAAGCAAAAAACTGCATTTTGTTTTAAATGTTTTTACTATCCATGTCTCGGAAGCCACACATCTGACTGGAACAGAATGCGACACATCAAGATGTCTACCTCAGAAAATCATACATGCAAATTTGGTACCAATCTGTTGAGCAGTTGCAAATATATTAAAGTGCAGAATTAAATGTTCACTACTGCCATCTGTAGGGCAGCTCCTGAAGTACACATGAGTTGCATTATAAATTATATACCTTCCCTGGCTAGAACGGATCCCTCCTACCTTCTATAGGGCAGTCGCTAAATTACACATGAGTTCAATTATAAATTATACACTTACCTTGCTAGAACTGATCTCTCCTGCCATCTGTATGGCAGTCACTGAATTACACATGAGATCCATTTAAGCAATAATGCATGACAGGTGGTGTGTTGTGAAATTTACAAATGCCCAATAATAACTTTGGAATTAATTAAAACCAGCAAAAGTCACATCTCTGGGCCAACCTCTTTTTACCCTGAACATTTCAGACCAAAATCCAGATCATCTGAATACAAGGTGAAGACTAAGAAAACAGCAATTTTTTTAAACAGTTTTTTTCACTATCCACATCTCATCATCTGCACATCCAACCAGAACAAACCTTGACACATCAAGAGGTCTACCCAATGAGACTGCACATGCAAACTTTTGTGCAAATCTGTTGAACAGTTTCAAAGATATTAAAGTGCAAAACTTAACACCTACTGCCATCTGTAGGGCAGTTGCTGAATTACACATAATTTCAATATTATACATATACCCTGGCTAGAACTGATCCCTCCTGTAATCTGTAGGGCAGTCGTTAAATTACGTATGAGTTCCATTGTAAATTATAACATGTAGAAAAACTGTTAAAACATAAAATTAATAAAATAATCATAAAACTGCATTAAAAACATTATAATTTATTATAAAATGGCAAGAAAAAATCTAGTAATTTCATTGGCCAAGAGACAACAGCTGACTGTTCATTAATGCTGAATCTCATTTTCCTCCCTGAAAAAAGCTCCTTACTGAACAATATCACTAAGCCTCGCTCAAAACGGAAAGTAAAAAAAAATCCACTGTCTGCCATATTGAAAATTCTAGCCTTTATTACTGCATCTTTTTAAACTAAATTCTAACATACTAACATACTAAAATGCCAGCAGAATAGGCCTAACGGTCTCAAGTCTGCTCGATTGGTCAGCCCCCACCCTGGATGCTGACCTTGCTGCCCCCCTCGCCTTCTCTGGCTTCTCCCTTCCCAGTTCTGGATATTCTTGCTGCATTGGATTTTGCTTCCAGAACCCTTACCCTGTACTGTCCCAGCCCCTCTTGAACCCCTCCACCATCTCTGCCTCCACCAGCCCCCTAGGCAGTGCATTCCATGGCTCCACCAACCTCTCAGTAAAGTAGCACCTCCTCCTTTCTCCCCTGAATCTTTCCCTTCCAGATTCCACCCATGCCCTCTAGTGGCTCCCTCCTCCTTCCTTCGAAGCACCCTGACTGTTCCTCCCCTATTTACCCTCTTCATGTACTAGAAGACCTCTATCATGTCCCCCCGGTCCCTTCTCTCTTCCAATGTGTACATATTTAGCTCTTCGAGCTTCTCCTCATAGGTCCTGTCCCCCAAGCCCCAAATCATTTTGTTTGCCCTCCTCTGGACCCTCTCCAGGAGTTTAATGTCCCTCTTTAAGTGTGGCCTCCAAAACTGCACGCAGTACTCAAGTGTGGCCTCACCAAGCAGTTATACAGAGGGAGCATCACTTCCTCCTTCTGGGTGATCCCCCAGCAATGCATCCCAGCATCCTGTTGGCCTTGGCTGCTGCCCTCCTACAAGTCTCCGAGTTGTTCATTTTGACATCCACCACCACCCCCAGGTCCCTCTCAGCCATCGAGACTTGTGGCATTTCTCCCCCCCAGGGTGTACACTTGGCCCGGGTTTCTGGCCCCCAGGTGGAGTACCTATCTACCTAATTCTATCAAACTAAACCCCACAGTTTCACAAAGAAAGTACCCTGCCAGCATCTTAGTATCATAAAAAAAGTTTCCATACATTTTGCAAAAAAAAAATTTAAACCATTCACACAAAAAAACTCTTGGCCTTTGCCTAAACATACACTGTATACACTGACTCTCCTGATAACACTCCTCTGCAATACTGAAGGGAATCCCTTTCCTGAGTTTCTGCCAGCACTACTTCTCCACTTTAAATAGATTTAAATTTCAGTTCTTCACTCACCAGTTAAGCATCATATCATGTTCTTTGGATGTTTCATTTGACAATAAATATTCAAAAACATTGAACGATGGTGTGGGGGCAGAAAAAGCGTGCTGGTCTGGCAGCTCATCATGTGTAACTGGGAGTAAAAATGTGCTACTACTAAGCTCCCCATCACATTTATACATTTTGTGGAGCCCAGAGATCAATTGCCATGATCCTTCTGGGGGGAGTGGGGATGACGATGCACATGCAACATCTGCTGGGAATAACAATGGCTGTGTGTCTGCTCCCAGCCATTCACAACTGATTAGGCAGCAATTCCCACAGCACAGCAAGTCAATGAAGATCAAGTTTTCCACTTTGGTAGTTGTCTGAAACTGCACTGGAAGGGGGGCGGCAGCTTACAAAGCTAAAAGCTAGGTCTAGGAGTTGGAAAATGTGGCTATTTAACTTCCTGTTTTTGTTAACACAACTCACTGTATGCTTCAAAAGTCATCATCCCAATGACTGCAAGGGGTTGACAAGAAGCAGTGTAGCCCAATGAGTAGCAAACATACCTTGACTGGCATGTGTTGCATTAATTAAAGCAGCACGGAGACCATTTGTATATAACTTTTTGCCTTAACATATTTCTGAAAATTCTGTACTTCTTAATGTTTTTATACAGAGCTCCCATTCACTGCATATAGAAAAACATCAGTGAATGACTATCTATATTGACTTAAGGGACACCATTGCCAGTCTACCACACTACAATTACCTTTAAACTGTTTAAATTTAATGTTTACTTAATTCATTTACTTAATTTATTTACATTTTTTTATTTAAACACTGAATGAGCCATTTTATAAGTATAATAGGCTGCTTCAGGGTGTGCATTAAATGATTTTAATGCGCATTCTGGGGCGTAAGAACACTTTGCCTCTGGCCTTGTGGCTTACATGCTCCTGGGGCACACCATGCCATGGCTTATTACTTACTTATTGTAACTGCATTTGAACTTAAAATAGTCCCTTTTTGTTAAATCAGCTAACTCTTATTTTGCTAATGGTTACAGCAGTATGTTTAGTTAGTTTTTGCTGACCAGGAAAGAAGGACTAGGCAATCTTGTCTATTTTCAGCCTCATTCGATGGGGGGGGGGGGGTTATACAGATGGTAACCAACTGAAATTGAACCAGATTAAGTTGTTGGTGGTATTTTTAGTGAATGGGGCAAATTTGGCTAGCACACTGGGGAATTTTCCCTACTCTTTTTGAGAAGTGCCATGGGATCTTTAACATCTACCCAAGCAACCACCAGAACAGAGAGATGGGACCTTGGTTTAACATCTCAGCTGAAAGATGGCACATCAGAAGTGCAGAATCCCCCTCATCATGCAGTACAGTGGCAGTACTGGGATTTTACTCCAAGTGCCTGGTGTGAGGATTGAACCCACAACCTTCTGATCTTCCAGCCTGAGGAGCAGGTGTGCAACCTGCTGACCGCTGACACTAATAGGCTGACTGCTACCAGCTAATAGGTTGATTTACAACCAACAATGAGGAATTCTTCATAGATTATAAAGTTTACTTAATTTTTTCTTACTCAGAGGTGCAGTCTTCTGTTTTGCAGTGGTGACTGCAGTGTAGGACCTAATATGTAGATATGTCTTCTGTTAGCACCCTTTGCAAACTGTGTGAGAGGCCTTTCGGCACCATGCAATTCTGCTTAAAGTTGGACCAGCATAACATTCTGTGGTGATTTGCATATGCAGCCCATGATGCTTTGCATTGTGGGGGCATGTGTGATTTTGTATTTTCCTAATATGTAGATGTGCATAACAAGGCATTGTTGGTACAATATGAATTTGTCTTTTATTTCACCTTACTTGAAGGGACAGTCTTCTGTTTTTGTAGTCGTTACAACAATATAAGATCTCAGATGTTTATTTTCAAAATGAGGCATTGTGCATACAGTACTGTATATAGCTAACACCATTTCTTTACTGAGAGTAGTCTCCTATTTTTGTAGTGAGTACAAAAACATCTAGCCAGTTTTTATAATTCCCTCAATTTTAAGGAAAGGGTGTTCAGTTGTTCATTAGCTAGGCTTACACTGACATTTTTGAAAATGTGAGGCATATAAGGAACTGTTCTTCTTGCAATGTGAACAAGTGAAAGCAAAAAGAAATGGTTGTAAACAATGATTTTGAACAGGCCAAGCTTCCCAAGTAGGGATAACATGTAATTTTCACCAAGTTTTTCTTGTTCCCTCAATTTTAAAAAATGGGTATGCAAATAAGCTAATTATTATTCATAAGCTATGAGGTGACTCTTGACATTCACAGCTAATTTTTTAGGCTGACTGAGCATGCTCAGACCCAGAAATATACAAAATATAATAACTCTCAAATGGATTAATATTTTTTCACCAAACCACAGAAAAGCACATTTGTAGGGCAAGCCCCTTCTACCCTGAAAATTTCAGATTAAAATTCCAAACCGTCTGGCTGCAGTGCGATGAAAAGAAAACAACTCAAAAATCAGCACATTGTTTATGTTTTCTCAATATGTGCAGCTCAGAATCGGCACATCCAATCAGAAAGAAACTTGGCATGTCAAGAGATTTTCCCCAAGAGACCACACATGCAAAATGTTGTGCACATCCATTGAAAGTTGCAAAGACATTAAAGTGCAACATTTGAGGTTTAACATAGAACCCCCTGCTCAACCCTAACTATATAATTAACGTGCATATCTACAGAAGTTACATATAAATCAATTCATTTAAGCAAATAGGGAGAAATAACCAATTTTTTGTTCAGTCCATAGGGTGCCAATGATTTGAAAGAATAAATCCAGTGTGTTTCTTTTTTCAGCAGCATCAAAGTTCGATCCCCACCACATGGGTGTGCTGTCTCTCAATGCCCATGAACTGAAATGAAGACACGTCTTTATAGTGAAACTGCAAAATGTAGTCCAGTAGAAGTAATGATTGTGTCTGATGTTATAGACCTGATATGTTCTTGGATGCTCATTTCTAGACTTCGTACAGTGCTTCCAACATATATCATACTACAATAACAAGTTAAAATGTGAGCAACAAAATTAAAATTACATCTAACGGATTGTTTGATCTGTACATTATTGCCATCTGCTAGATAGAAACATAGAAACATAGAATTTGATGGCAGATAAGGACCGCTTGGCCCACCCAGTCTGCCCATTTCCCTACCTACTGGATAAGCTGCAGATCCTGAGTTAACCAGCAGCCTACTTCTTCCCCACCCCCAGAATTGCCTTATGACTATCCCATGCATGCTTGAATTCCACCACTGATTTTGACTCCACAACCTCCTCCGAAGGCCATTCCATGCATCCACAACCCTCTGTGAAAAATACTCCTTAAATTACCTCTGAGCCGCCCCTATCTTCAAATTGTGCCCTCTTGTTCTTGCACCTCTTTTTGAAAGATGCTACCCTCTTGGACTTTGTTGATTCCTTGAGGTACTTGAAAGTTTCTATCATGTCCCCTCTCCTCCTTTCTCGAGGCTATACATATTAAGCTCCTCAAGTCTCTCTCATATGTCCTCCGGTGCAGACCCTGCACCATTTTAGTTGCCCTCCTCTGGACAGCTTCCATCCTGTCTATGTCTTTACGGAGATTGGGTCTCCAGAACTGCACACAGTACTCCAGATGGGGTCTCACCAGCTTTCTGTACAGAGGGATAATAACTTCCTGTTTTCTACTGGTGATGCCTCTCCCTATGCATCCCAGTATCCCCCCAGCCCTCCTTGCTGCCCTCTCACATTGCTTGCCCACCTTTAGGTCATCTGATATGACTACCCCCAGGTCCCTTTCCATTTTTGTTGTTGTTAGTATCTCACCCCCATTGTGTACTCTTCCCCTGGGTTTTTGTTTCTCAGGTGCATTACCTTGCACTTCTTAGCATTGAATCTAAGCTGCCATACATTTGACCATTCCTCTAACCTTGCCAAGTCCCTTCTCATCCTTTCCACCCCACCCTGTGCATCAACTCTGTTGCAGATCTTAGTGTCATCTGCAAAGAGACATACTTTTCCTTCCAGTCCTTCTGCAATGTTGCTTATAAAGACATTGAACAGGACTGGTCATAATACTGAACCCTGCGGTACCCCGCTAGTAACCCTCCTTTCTTCTGAGTGGACTCCATTTACTATTACTCTCTGTGTCCTATTCTCCAGCCAATCTTTACCCAGGTTGTCATCTGGGACCCACTCCCAGGCTGGCTAACTTATATATTAATCTTTGTGTGGGACTGTGTCAAATGCCTTGCTAAAGTCTAGGTAGGCCATGTCCACGCCCCTCCCTGATCTACTACTTTGGTCACCCAGTCAAAGAAATCTATCAGATTCATCTGGCATGACCTTCCGCTGTGAATCCATGCTGTCTAGGGTCCTGTGCCCTTCTGGCCTCTAGATAAGCGACAATTCTCTTCCTTAGAAGTGATTCCATCATTTTCCTATCACTGAGGTTAAACTAACAGGTCTATAGTTTCCTGCTTCTGCCTTGCTCCCACTTTTGTGAAGGGAATCACATCTGCCCTCCTCCAGTCCTCGGGTACCACCCCATCCTCCCATGATTTGTTAAAGAGGGTAGTCAGTGGTGTCACTAGTTCTACCCTTAGTTCTTTTAGAATTCTGGGATGAATCCCATCAGGCCCCATTGCTTTGTCCACCTTCAGTTTTAAGAGTTCTTTCAGAACCCTTTCTTCTGTAAATGGGCTGGTATCAACTTCTGTATCCAGGTGTTACTACTGTTTGTTTTATGTACCTCCCCTCTTCCTTTGTAAATACTGAGCAAAAATATTTGTTTAGTATCTCTGCCTTTTCACATTCTCCCTCTGCCCACCCTCCCTCCCTTTATTAAGCCTCACTATCCTCCCTTGGTCTTCCTTCGCTCCCTGATGTACCTATAAAGGTTTTATTCCTTCTTAACTGAGTTGGCTATCTTTTCCTCAGTTTGGGCCTTTGCTGTTCTGACTGCCTTCCCAGCCTCCTTTTGCTTTAACTGATACAGTTCTCTGTCCTGCTCCTGCTGCGATTCCTTGTACTTCCTGAATGCTGAGTAAATAAATAGCCAGTTATGATATATCTGCAGATATTGCACTTGCCACATTTGTGAAAACCTAGGGGCAGGGTGACAGCCAATTTCTTTGCATTTTAGGATGTTTGTACATGGAGATTGCTATTCTGTCCCCTACAGTAGGCCCACAATTGTAAGCAACCCTTGGTTTATTCCCTACTGCCTGAAATAACTCAGTGTCACATCTTAAAATGTGCCAATACTTAGTGCTGCTATTTTAAATGTTTGATTTCAAATTGTTAAACTTTGTAACAAAGGTTACTTTATTATTATCTTGTGTTCTACACGTAGGCTGTAGGAGAGTGTCCCTATTGATGTTACTGGCTCTTTCATGTGCTTTGTCTAAAGTTGTTGGTGTGTACCCTCACTCCAAACATTTCTTGTACAATTCGTCAGCTTGAATCTCAAAGGAATTCAAGTCTGAAACATTTCTGCACCAATGAATAAACTGTCCATAGGGCACAGCATGAACAATATGTTCAGGGTGCTTAATAGCAGTTAATAATAACTTGTTGCCATTCATACATGTCTTATAGGTGCTGACATGAATTACTTCAGCTTTATAAATTTTTATACTGATGACCAAAAAGTTTGTCTCTGTCTCACTTAGATTTTCTGTAAACCGTAAGTTAAAATTTTGTTATTTAACTCCCCAATAAATTCCATGGCTGAAATTCTGTTTCCATCCCACACTACAATAATATAATCTACCTATCCAACCCCCTGAAAATAATCAGAGGCAAATATTGGTTTCTGCCATGCGCAAGCATCCTCCCACCACCCCAAAAACAGGTTGGCATAAGAGGGTGCCATGGTGGCACCACAGCAGTACCATAGATCTGTAAGTAGTATTCACTGCTAAACATGAAGTAAATCATAGTCAAAATCATTTCCACAACTTGTAACCAAAATTCAAAAGGAAAATTTTTGGCAGTATCATTCTGACCAAAATGGTAATTGTGACAGGTTCATATTAGGTCCTGTCCCATGAGTGTTATATAGGAGGAAACCAGAAGCAAGGATCCTATTACTAACTCTATCTCTGTCTTTTCTAACACTCTCTATTAGAGTGCGCAGTCATTACCGCTACTGTACTAATTCCTAATTTTCTAATTTCTTACTTGCTGGGTTCCCGATACATACATAGAGATAGTGAAATGATGTCTGAGACAGGCAGCTATGACAGAGTGTGACATCAGACTGATGTAATCAGTCACAATGTTCTAGCCACCTACAAGAAGCATCACAGTGTTAGGCCTAACACCAAGATGGGTCACAATCATATGCCTGGCAACCAGCTGCTTTTTCTGTAATAATGCTGGTTGTGATGTCATACTAATTGTGACATCGTGCTTTCTGTATAATCTGATGTCCTGAACTGAATTAATCAGTCTGTGTCTGAGTCTGTGTCTGGGTGGAGACTCACCGACAGCCAGTGAAGAGAAGGAGAGAGATTTTCAGCAGAGGACAGGCTGCTTTATTTCCTGCTGGAGAGATTGATTTGGAGAGACTAGATGAGAGATGCTGATCTTTTCCAATTAGTTTATTTGTTTTTGTTTTGTGTACAATAAATCACCACTTGTGGTTTTTTCTGCAACTTCTCCTGGACTGCTCATGCCTCCTGACCTATAAGCCTCCAAAATATTTGATGATAGTGGTATCTGGTTTAGTTACAACTGGTGTCATTTTTAATCAGAAGCCACACCACATCTGGAAACCTCTCCACATATGGTGTCAGAAGTGCAAGTCTCCACATATGGTGTCAGAGGTTAATGGATTTAAGCCATGCATACTCTAACTCCAAGAGTTTGTTCATGGGTTCCAGACTTGGAACCAGGGAAGCATAGCAGAACATCATGGATCCAGTAAAAGAAAGAGCTGGAATGACCACCAGTTGTATGACTGTGAAACCGTCAGAGATGGGAGAAGACAATAAAGCAGCAGCAGAACCAAAAAGTCTTTCTGACTTTTTCAAATGGTGTGTGATACAACAAATAGAGACCAAGAGGTGGAGAGAAAAAGACCTCCAATGAGTAGAGGCTCAGAGAAGAGTAGAGGCAGAGCAGAGAGAAAAAGACCTCCAATGATTAGAAGCTTAGAGAGAAAAAGAGAGAAAAGAAGACAGACAGCTATGGCTGGCTGCTTTGCAAGCTATTATAGGTGGAGGAACTAGTAGAGCTCCCACAGATCAGCAAAACACAGATTGCCTGAAAGACATTAAAGTGACAGTGCTGTGCCCCTCAGAAGGCTCGGAGGAAGGCTCAGATGATGACAATTCCCAGACTCAGCTGGAGGAGGAGTCTATGGTGGAATAGGACTTTCCAGTATTGCCCAAATTCCCAGGTTGCTATTTTCTGGAGGACGGATATGCCAGCATAGATGTGAGCAACACCCATGATGAGACTGTGACTAAGGATACTTTATTTGGGGTAATGACTCCAATCAAGAAAGAAGAGGCATATATAAAGGTTGAAGGGACTTTTGCTTGTTGTATGCCATCTGTATCTAGTCACAGTAATGTTATTCAAGATAGTACTGACAGGGGCAGGCTTCAAGCTGGAGATGCTGCTATTGGGAAAATAATGCAATATGTAAAGGTTAAAGAAGGCGTACCTGTAAATGGTGGGGTGGGCATCAGACAATACTCATAGTATGAAGTGCAAAGGGGTATTCTTTACCTTATGAGACCCAATCCCTGCACCCAGAGAGTAGATGCCCAGGTAGTAGTGCCACAGACCTACAGGCAGCAGGTGTTGGAGGTTACTCATACCAATACTTGTGGAAGGCACATAGGAATATGAGGGACACTGGCTAATTTGTTGCCCCACTTTTACTTGCCAGGCATGTACAGACATGTTGCAGCCTACTGCAAGGCCTGGTCTGTCTGCCAGTCTATGTCAGTGACTACCAGGGTGGCATGGGAGAAAGTGCCCCAGAGTAGAAAAGGTGCCTGTACACTCATTAGGAAGGTGGTGGTGGCATATCGAAGGGATAAAGTCAACTGGGGAAAAGAATGGAGGCCCTGGAAAATGAAGGGTTCCCATACTACTTGGCTAGGAGGTGCATAAAAGTAAAAATACTTCTTAACTAAGGTTGAGAGGCTGTTATGAAATGGAATGATGAAAGTTTGTGAAACTGGTTTATGGTTAATGGCAAAGAGCCCATGGTAAAATATTAAGTATTTATTCATAATTATAAAGAAAGACCTACATGGGAATAAGTAGGTAGGAAAGTTAATGGACCCTGCACTAGGGTAACACAACTGTTTACCCTCAGGTGTCTGAAACTGCACAGGAGATAAAAGATACTGTGGGTTTAAATAGTGGGTGGAACCTAAGGAAAGGGCCCGTACTTAGTACCAACATGTCTGGTGGGGATGAGTAGAGTAATTAGCCACCCCTAATGAAGGTGCTACATTTTGCAGTTACATGTAGATTGTGCAGAGCTAGACCCTACATATATGTCAGATGTTTCTTTAGAAGGTTAAGGTTAGGAGTTAGTTAAGAAAGAAAACTAACACTTCCCATATGGTTTTCCTCTTAAGCTGAGGGTTATGTAATAGAGTCAGTAGGTGACCTATCACAGGTAACATCCCAGGATCACTGCAGATTTTGTCATGGTATGGTGCAGGAATTTAGAAAAGAGAAAAGATTAGGGAAGGAAGAAAATAGTGAAAATGTATGTGATGAGAATGAGTAAAGGTTTTGGAAACCTGTTTTAAAGAGAAAAAGAGAAAAAAAAAAAAGGTTCCTTCTTGGGGGGGAGGTATATGTGACAGGACTCATATTAGGCCCTGTCCCATGTGTGTTATATAGGAGGAAATCAGAAGCAAAGATCCTGTTACTATCTCTATCTCTATCTTTCTAACTCTCTATTAGACTGCGGAGTCATTACTGCTACTGTACTAATTTCTAATTTTCTAATTTCTTACTTGATGGGTTCCCTGATACAGAACATAGAGATAGTGAAATGATGGCTGAGACAGGAAGCTATGACAGAGTGTGACATCAGACTGATGTAATTGGTCACAATGGTCTAGCCACCTACAAGATGTATCACAGTGTTAGGCCTAACAACAAGATGGGACACAATCGTATGCCTGGCAACCAGCAGCTGTGTCTGTAATATTGCTGGTTGTGATGTCATACTAATTGTGACATCATGCTGTCTGCATAATCTTGTGTCCTGAACTGAATTAGTCTGTGTCTGAGTCTGTGTCTGGTGGAGACTCACCTGCAGCCAATGAAGAGAAGGAGAGAGATTTTCAGCAGAGGACAGGCTGCTTTATTTCCTGCTGGAGAGATTGATTTGGAGAGACTAGATGAGAGATGCTGATCTTTTCCAATTAGTTTATTTGTTTTTGTTTTGTGTACAATAAATCACCACTTGTGGTTTTTCTACAACTTCTCTTGGACTGCTCATGCTTCCTGAACTATAAGCCTCCAAAATATTTGATGATAGAGGTATCTGATTTAGTTACAACTGGTGTCATTTTGAGTCAGAAGCCACACCACATCTGGAAACCTCTCCACAGTAATCCAGTACTTCATGACCTAAACTGTGTTTTACAGATGTATATAAAGAACATACATCTATAGTCATCAAAAGGTATCCCTGTTTCCATTGTATATTTTCCAATATTGATCTTAAATCCATTGTGTCTATAATATAAGGTGGGATTGTTTGTACTAATTCCTGTAAAAATGAGTCCAAGATTGAGAGATGTTTTGTGAGTGACCCTGTCTGGAAATAATTGGATGGCCAGGGAGAATTCTCTAAATCATTGAGAATGTTCGGTAAGATATATATATGGTGGGAATTTGGGGGGTAATTCACTACCATGTAATCTCTTTCTGACTCCGTGATCCACCCTAAACCACATTCTTCACACAAATAAGCATGGATCTTGTTTTTAAAGGACATTGATGGATCAGATGGTAACTTTTTATAGGCACGTGATACAGATAATTGCCCCATAACCTCAATCAATGAATCAATCAATCACCATTGAGAATAACTCTTGCAAGTTGGACCTGGGTTGGTGCACATAAAAAATCAACAATGATACAATCAGATTAGAGACAACAACAAACTGTACATAAAAAGAATAGAATACAATACATAGAATAACATTATAACAATACCTATATACATAGGATACAAGAGTTACATAATATATACATAAAATATGAACTAGTACAACATAGCCCTCTAATGTATTGAAGGATAAAAAGACAATATGGTGAAAGAGAGGAGTGAGGAGGTAGAGGCCAGTCAACCATGGGTAAGAGTGGTCAAGTTAAAAGATATTATTTATAGGGCAGACACAGTAATTGGGGATGGTTACAAGATACAATAAGGAAGAGCCTTAAGGGACCCTTATGATAATACTTTATTTTGTCCATAATGATCATGAGACTGCCTTTATCAATGGGTTTTATTTCAGTGGGCTGATTCTGTGCTAAATCATGAAGTGCCTGTACCTCCTCTGCTGAAATATTAGATTTTTATTTGGGCCATGTAGAATTCATTAATTTATTAAAGTCCTGTCACAAGATGGTGGGGGACGAGGAGGAGGGGCAGCAACTAGTCTAAAAGGTTGAAGTCTGCACATTTGAGCAGACTAGACAGACCATAAGGCCTATATCTGCTGGCAATTTCATATGTTCATATGTAAGCAATTGGTATGTTTTTAGTGCCGGGATCCAAAGTCAGATGGACAGAATGTGGATTTTGACTTAAAGTTAATTTTTCTTTCATGAACATATTATTGTGATCTATGACCTCACCACTTCATCATCCATCTGAGAGGGAGAACATGGCTTCTGTGCCACTGATAGTTCTCGTCAATTAAAATCTACAATTGTATGTTGTGAGTAATCTGCCTCAGAGTCTTCCACCAGACTTATTAATGTTTGAAAGTCAGTCTCACTGGGTCCACTACATGGGTCAAGAGAAATTAAGTCTGCATGGTGCAATGATGTACTGCTACTCTTCAAAAGTGATTCGATTTTACCAATAAACCTCATGTTCTTTTGAGAATAATATTTCTTCAGATTAAGCCTTCTGAAAAACTTCTGAATGTCAATGTACAGTTTAAATTTGTTAACGTTCAGGGACAGGATGGAATTTAAACCTTTGCTCACAACTTTTATTTTAGCTTCTTTAAGTTGCATATGTAGAAATGTTTAGGATCTGGGTACTCTTGCTCTCAGAACAACACTTCTGTTTGCTGCCTGATGCCTCTCCCCTTCCAGCCATGCCTTGTCTTTCTGCACCTTGACCGTTTGGGGAATTTTGATTGTTAACTTGTTGGATAATAGGAAAGGAGAAGGTCACATTTTTATTAACATTGTTTGTAGAATTATTTAAATGTTCCTTGGTGTTCCATCTGCCCTGAGATCTGGATCAAGAGGCAGCATGTCTCTGTCTGAATCTAGAGAGACCCTTTTGAAAACTGGTATTTTTTTTTATGCCTGTCCATGGAAAAATCTGACCAGTCTCATAATCTTTAGAGTCTCGCTGAAATGTATCATTGTTTCATAGTAACATGTCAGCAGGAAAGGACAAATCTGGCCAATCTAGTCTACTGTACCCATTTCCCACCCATGCCCTACTTGTCTCCACTTCCCAGAGATATTTTCCTTTGCCCACCAGCCTACCCATTTTGTCTGTCCCACGCCCTCTTGAATTCCTCCACTGTTTCTGCACATACCACCTCATTAGGTAATCTGTTCCAGGGTTCCACCACTCTCTCAGTGAAATCACATCTCCTTACATTGTTCTTAAATCTTCCCCATTTCAATCTTAAATTATGACCCCTTGTTTTAACTCCTACTTTCCTTTTGAATAATCTGCCTTCATTCACTTTATATATTCCTTCATATATTTAAAAGTCTCTATCATGTCACCTCTATCTCTTCTAACCTCCAGCGGTATAGATCTAATTCTCTCCATCTAGTCTCATATGGCTTCTCTTGCATACCTTGCACCATCTTTGTTGCCCTTCTCAGAACCCTCTCAAACCCATCTATATCCTTTTTTAAATGAGGCCTTCAGAACTGTAGCCTATACTCCATTTTATTTATTTATTTTATTTATATTTACTATGTTTTCATTCTGAGACTTGATTTTTTTGTGCTGTCAGCTTACATTACAAATTAGTTTGACAGTTAACAAAGTCTGGTTGTTCTTTTAACAGTAATAGTTTGTCCTTTAGCCCCTCAGTTTCATCTGACAGTTCCTAGTACTGATTTTCCTCTTGATCAATGAATGTTAGATAATTCTGTAGCAGTGGTATTTCGGCTCTTGTACCATCTCTCAAGATAAATATCTTTGACAAAGCCACCTATAGGTAATTTCTCAGTTCATAATCCTGGTGGGGCTTACACAATTTTCTTTATACAGTTTCAGTGTTTCTTTATTGCAGAAGATGTTTATTTCTTTTGTTTTATATTTTTCAAATTCAGAAAACAGAGATTATAAGTCGTGTGCTTCCTCCGTTTGTCGAGTATTGATGTAAACAATTCCCCAGTAATTAATCTGTTTCAAGCTGACGCTACCACTGTCTCAAATAGATTGACTAGGTTAATTGAAAAAGACTCATTTGTATTCCCCATACTCATACCTGCATTACCAAAGCTCCTGTCTGATGTAAAATATCATTAGAAAATGGCTAGGAGAAAGGCTAGTTTCCGATTGGCTGACACCACTATCTAACTGGTCGGGTATCATGCAATAGAGACTGGAAAATAACGAGTCCCAGTCTCTGGCTACCCGATTACCTTATAATATTATTGAACTGATAGAATGTTCAAATTAAAATAGTAGCCATTTGTTGTTGTTTTTTTCCTCGGTTAGTGAGAGACAGAGTCTGCCATACTATGGTTTAACAGAGAAATGAGTGGCTGGAGGCTCACAGTAAAAAGTAAAAGCAGTAGGGTTTCACTGAGAAAAAGCAAACCCGAACCATGAGGGCGTAGCTAATCTGTTTCATCGTCACAGACTGTATCAATAAATTCAAACACCTGTCTCAAACCGTCATTAAAATGACAGCCTTACCTCATTTAACACACACACAGAAAAAAGACTGCCTTAAATTGAGCCACGTCCTCATTTTTAATTTGGCAAACAAAGTTCTTTTTTTAATCAGTTCCTCAGTGTGATTACTGTAACAGCAAACACAGACTGCTGCCACACTGACGACTCCTCGGGTCCCGCTCACGGTACCTCTGCCTGCCCGCCCACTGCAATCCTATACAGATCTCACAACAGTACTTCCCTGACCAGACAAATCTACCTTCTGTATGCAGTTTAAATATTCCTTTTGATCGTAGCTCCCTGATGAATAAAATCTATAGCCCTCCCCTCTCTACTCCATTCTTCAACAGTGCCAGCATCTGCCTGCCACTATCATGCTGCTGTCAATTCCCCAAAGAGCCTGTTGTTTAAATATTGCAGCCTTTCTGAAAACAAAGGATGTACTGAAGCATTAAAATCTACACTTAGGCTACAAGGCTTACTTTTGCCCTCTCGGTTGTCCGGCCACCACTGCTCCTGCCTACAGTCCCCAGACGAACCAACGAATAAGGAAGTCCTACATTAAATTAATGAAAAAGAATAAATGGATGATAAAAAAAAAGATTACAAGGGAAAACAAATGCAGCTGAAGCTGAACTGCTGAACTTCAGTCCGCTTCTGTCGGGTAGGGGACGAAAACCATGACAACCAGCAACCAAAATTTACATTTAGGGAGACTGCACTAGGACAAAGTCACTAGTTAAAAAAATCACTAAAATGCAGGTGGAGAAACTGGGGGAAAAAGCATCTCTATCTGAAAATAAATAAAAGAAATGCAGTTCTGTGGTTCTGAGGCAACCTATAAAGATGCAATGGCTAACACACAGAGCATACTGCTTTAAAACAATAGCTACAGTGCCCCTAGTGTCAGTACTAACAATACGCATACATCATTAAAGAAAACAATTCTAAGGTGGAGAACTATTTTCTAACAAAGTTACTTTAAAATAATTTTTCCTTAACTTTTTGTATTAAACTTATTTTTTGACAGTGCCCATTTTCTAAAGCAATAATACCTCAGGGTAGGCGTGTGTGTATACCAGACTTTCAGGGGCTATAAGGCCCTCCGCCTGTGTCCGGACCCACACGCCCCTGGGCGGTCGGGTATAGCACAATACCGCCCACCCTGTTGGGTATTATTGCTTACTTAGATCTTCTTGTCTCCTGACAATGGCAAGTAATGCTGTTCATGTCCGTTGTGATGTAATCAGATCTCTTCTGTTGGCTGACATATTATTCAAACAAGTCACAGGTGAGCAGGGAATCTTTTGAAAGTATTTAATAATGACCAATAGATCACGAGATACTAGAATACCAAACAATGTTAACATAAATTTCTGTGAAAACGGTTTTCTTCCTTCACAAAAACCCTATTTAGAGTTTTAGTTGACTGCAAGGAAAAATGGCAATAATGCAACAGCAAACAATCACAAGAACCGTGTGCACAGGCTGAAATGTGATGGTGCTATTATAAATGCCACTCAATACAGAAGAACACAAAAAAGCCAAACTCCAGTGAATAAAAAACTCCAACTTGAGCTGAAAATTCAGATGCAGGAAATATTTTTTATTCTTGCAGAGCTCCAAACATAAAAGTGGCACAAAACCCCGGTGCTTTGTGTCTCTACATGCCCCTTCATCAGTGAGTGTGGTGCTAGGTATAGCACTCAATTTTAAGGCATGTAATTAAAGACACAATGAACAAAAAGCACACAACCAACCCACAAATGCCTGACACAGTATAAAAAACACAAATGGGAAAATAAAGGGGATATTTATTTCACACAGCAAAACTATTTATATAGACATCAGGGAATTGGCTGTGGAACTGGTTGAAGCCCTAATAGGGATTTTCAGTAGCTTAGTTCAGACAGTGGTAGTTCTGAAAGACTGGAAGGTGAGCAGATATAGTCCCCACTATAAAAGGAGAAGGATAACAAGGAACAATGGGGCAATTACAAACGTGTCAGCCTTATCTCTGTATTAAGACAATTGATGCAATTACTGATCAAAGCAGACCTTGTGGACAACCTAGATAGCAACGATCTACAGGATAGTAAACATCACAGGTTTATGGCAGGGAGGTCTTGTCAGATCAGTCTGATAGTTTTCTTTGACTAGGTAACAAAGATAGGCAATACGGGCCATGCTGTGGACTTAGTCTGCTTTGATTTCAGCAAGGCTTTTGACATTGAGCTACACAGAAGACTGCTGAATAAGCTGTAGGACCTGGGCACAGCTAGGGACATAGATAGATGGGTAGGAAACTGGTTGAAGGAGAGACAACTATGGGTGGTGGTAAATAGGGTTAAATCAGAAGGTCATGAGTGGGGTACTGCAGAGATCTGTCCTGGGTTCTGTACTCTTCATTATGTTCATCAGGGCATTGGAGATGGCATCTGGGGCAAGTTGTGTCTCTTCACAGATGACACAAAGTCCTGTTTAGAGCTGATAGTGATGAAGGGATCAGGGAGATGCAGAGGTGACCTACAAAGGTTAGAGTGGTGGTCTAAGGTTTAGAAGTTAAAAGTCAATGCCAAAAAAATGCAAGGTTGTGTGCCTAGGGGGGGAAAAACAGGAGTGACCTGGGTGTCATCAATAGTGACTCCCTCAAATAATCAAGCCAGTATAATAAGTCCTACAGTAAGGTTAATTGTATACTAGGGTGTATAAGAAGGGTTCTGACAGCAGGAAAAAGGAGGCACTACTGCCCTGATGAAAAGGCAGTGTGTCCTCGAAGTGCCAGACTGTTACTATCTACTGCTGGAGATCTGCATAAATCTGGTATTTTTGCATTAATACAAATTGTATGGCAGCTTAGACTATAAATGTATGGCAGCTTAGATTCAATGCAAAGAAGTGCAAGGTAATGCACCTGGGAAACAAAAACCCAGGGGAAGAGTACAAACTGGGGGAGATATGACAACAACAAAATGGAAAGAGACCTGGGGTAATTATTTCAGATGACCTAAAGGCAGGCAGTCAGTGTGGAGAAGGCAGTAAGGAGGGCTGGGGGATACTGGGATTCATAGGAGAGGCATCAACAGCAGAAAACAGGAAGTTGTTGTCCTTCTGTACAGACAGTTGGTGAGACCCCATCTGAAGTACTGTATGCAGTTCTGGAGACTCCGTCTCTGCAAAGACATAGACAGAGTGAAGGGTCCAGAGGAGGGCAACCAAAATTGTGCAGGGTCTGCACTTGAAGACGTATGAAGAGAGACTAAAGGAGCTTAATATATATACTCTTGAGGAAAGAAGGAAGAGAGGGGACATGATAGAAAGCTTTCAAGTATCCCAAGGGAATCAACAAAGTCCAAGAGGGTAGTATGTTTCAGAAAAAGAGATGTGCAAGAACAAGGGGGCACAATTTGAAGATGGGGTGGCTCAGAGGTAATGTGAGGAAGTATTTTTTTCGCAGAGAGGGTTGTGGATGCATGGAACAGCCTTCCTGAGGAGGTCATGGAGTCAAGAACAGTGGGGGAATTCAAGAATGCATGAGACATACATAAGGCAGTCCTAGTGGAGGGTAGGAGGAAGTAGGCTGTTGGTTAACTAGGATCTTCAGCTTATCCATCAGGTAGGAAAATGGGCAGACTAGGTGGGTCAATTGGTCCTTATCTGCCATCAAATTCTATGTTTCTATGTTTCTATTATACTCTGGAGTGTGCTGTTTCATTTTGTGTCTGCTCATACAACTACTTCTATATAGGTCACTGGTGAGGCCGCATCTGGAATACTGTGCTTAGTTCTGGAGTCCTCACCTATGTAAGGACAAAAAAGGTTGTAAATGGTGAAATGTAGGGTGACCAGGATGATTCAGAGCCAGCAGGGCAGATCTTATGAAGATCATCCTAAGGCACTGAACATGTACTCACTAGAGACCTGGCTAGGGGGGTATAATAGAGACTTTCAAGTTCCTAAAGGGAATGAACGAAGTGGACTGTGAAGGACTACTGAGCAAGAGTACAGAGTCAAGAACCTGAGGTCATGAGTGAAAACTGGCAGGTGGCAGGTTTAAGAGGGATGTGAGGAAGTTCTGTTTTATGGAAAGGATGGTGGAGCCATGGATCATATTGCCAGTGGAGGTGGTGGGTGACAAGGCCATAAATGGCTTCAAGCATGGTTGGTACAGATTGAAGGGTTTGGAGGCTGCTAAGGTCAACAGAAGTAGGGAGGGGAGCAGGGGGATGGACTGTGAAGAATAAAACCCCATACATGTAATAGCTCCTGGGGCAGATAGGGAACTCTGGTAGACTAGCTGGACCTATGGTCTTTTTCTGTCATCATTGTCTATAATTCTATGTTTGAACCCCAATCACTGATACAAATCATAAAGAGAAGAGTATGTAAAATTGACTCTTGTGGAACTCCCTTACATAGGGAAGCACATGAGGAAGAGAAGCCTTCTACTTGCACCTGTTGTTACCCAGATAAGCAGTTAGAGAACCAATGCAAGGAGGCTGTGCTTACCCTTCCGGTATGTTATGATGCTACTGCAGAAGAATATAGTGGTCAGCAGTATCAAAAGCTTTGTTGAGGCTGAAGGAGGTAGCTCCCATGAGGATTTTATGACATAAGGCACAAAACCAGTCACTGGTGACCTTACCAGAGTGGAAAAGGTGATGTGCTTGGGTCTGAAAACAGACTGCAGCAGTATAATGACATTTGCTTGTTCAAGATAGGCATGCAATTACATATTTACCAGTTTTTCAAGCAATTTTACTAAAATGGGAAGGATAAAGATGGATCTATAATTATTGAGGTTATTGGTATCACCTGGTTTAAACAGGTGGAAAATACTGTATGTTCAGTTTTTCATGATGTAGGAAGGTTGTTTTGCGATATCAAGAGTACAAACAGAGGAGACATGGGGCTACGAGGAGAGGTTATCTAAATTTAAGGATATGTGGCATTAAACTATCAGTTCCAGCATTTTTGTTGGTGTCCAGACCAAGGAGGAGCTGTTCAACCTGATTGTAGGAGATTTGTTGGAATTGAAAGAAGGAGTCTATACAGGCAAGCTGCTCAGAAATACCAGAACAGGGACAAGCTAGGACACAGGAGGGGAATTATTAAAAGCCATTCCTGCTGAGGCAAAATGAATGCTTATCTCCTCCAATGTAGTTTGCTCTTCATTTATAGATTTTTGTTTTGAAACATAGAAACAATGAATTTGATGGCAGATAAGGACCGCATGGCCCATGCAGTCTGCCCATTTACTCTACCTACTGTACACTGCAGACCCTACTTGATCGACAGTTTTACCCATTTCCTAATCACTATAGTTCTCTTATGGCTATCCCATGCCTTCTTGAATGCCATTACCATTTTTCCCCCCACCTCCTCTGGGAGGCTGTTCCAGGCATCCACCACTCTTTCTGTGCAGAAGTACTTTATCACATCTCCCCCTGAGTCTATCCCACTCCAGCTTCATTGCATGTCCCCTTGAACTTGAGCATCTTTTTTTCTGAAAGATGCTCCACTCTTGAACTTTTATATCCATGAGATATTTGAAAGTCTCTATCATATCCCCCCTTTCTTTCCTCCATGGTGTACATATTGAGGTCCTTTAGTCTCTCCTTATGGCTTTTGATGCAGACCCAACACCATTTTAGTTGCCCTCATCTGGATCGCCTCTACTCTGTCTATGTTCTTCCAGAGATGTGGTCTCCAGAACTGGACACAGTATTCTAGCTGACATCTCACCAGTGGTCTATACAGCAGTAACACCACCTCTCTCTTTCTGCTGGTGACATCCCTCCCTATGCACTCAAGCATCCCACTAGCTCTCCCCACTATTTTCTCTCACTGTCTGGACACCTTTAAGTCATCTGATATGATTACCCACAGGTCTCTTCCCTGCTTGGTGGTTGTTAATACTACACACCCCATTTTGTACTTTGCCCCTCAGTTTCTGTTCCCGAAGTGTATGATTTTGCATTTCTTTGCATTGAAACTCAGCTTCCATACCCTTGACCACTCCCTTAACATTCTTAGATCACTATTCATTTTTCCACCACCCCCCGAGTGTCTACTCTACTGCAGATTTTTGTGTCATCTGCAAAAAGGCATACCTTCCCTTCTAGCCCCTCTGCAATGTCACTAATAACGACATTAGGTAGGTAGGTAGGTATGTTTATTTATATGGTGGAGTCTCTGGGCACCTTACACAGTCAACAAGCAGGGAAAAACAAAACAAAATACAAGCAAGGACCACAAAGTGCAATTAAAGTAGTAACATGCAATACTATAAATAATTAATAAAAACAACCTTTAAAGATATAAACTTGTTTTGGTTAGTCCGGAAAAGCCTGAAAAGTCTCCACCATTGGGGCATCCCTAAGGAAGCTGGAAAATAAGTTTCATAGGGCCAGAGCAGAGACTGCAAATGTTCAGTCATCAAATGTTTTTAGTCTAGCCCTTGGAACCACAAGGAGGCCCTGGTGCAGGAGTGGAGGGCGCATACCAAGGTGCCAGGTGTAAGGAGATCAGTCAGGTAGACAGGATCCAATACATATTGGGCCTTGTAGATGAGCAAGCCCACTTCGAAGATGATCCTCCTTCTGACAGGCAGCCAGTGCAAAGCCCACAAGGCCAGTGTCACAGATCTTGACAAACACATCAGTAACCTGGCTGCTGTGTTCTGCACCAGATGCAGCAGGCAGAGGGTCCATCCACAGACCCAGATGTACAGAGCATTGCAATAGTCGAGTCTGGATGTAACAAAAGCATTTACTATTGTTGCCAGGCCCTCGAGGGGAACGAAGGATTTAATCCGGGTGACATTCCATAAGTAGTAAAATCACCTTGGACAACAGATGACACCTGGGCATCCAGTGTCAACATGTCATCCAGGAAGATGGCCAGATGTCATACCCTAGGAGAAGTTATCAATGGGTGGTTCCCAAGACCAATCCTGTTACCACGCTGGATGCAGTCCAATCATACCCATGACCAGGATCTCTAGCTTGTTGGGATTCAGTCTTAACCAGCTGGAAGACATCCAGACCTGGATCTCAACCATTCAGTAGTTTACTCGGTTTACTCAGTTAGGTATAGACATAAGCAGGCAATTGTCCATCTAGAATGTCTCCCACACAGTGTGAGTGAATTATCAATTGTTTGGAACCCAGAAGAGATGTTTGTCTAATCTAGATTTAAAGACATGGAAGTTATCTGAATCTGCAACATATTGGGGGAGTTTGTTCCATTCCTCAGTGACTCTCACTGTGAAATAGCCATCTCTTTTATTAGTGGATGCCCTGGGTTCTATTAACTGCTTGCTGTGAGATCTAAGAAAAGGAGTACATTGATTATATTTAAAAGAACACTGTACAGTTAGCTCTGGATCTTGTATGATTTTATAGAGCAACAGAAGGTCACCCTTGTTTCTGCTTTCCTCTAAACTTACCAACCCTGTTGTAATTAGTGTCTCCCTATAGCTAAGGTTTTTTAAAATTGGAATCATTTTTGTAGCTTTGCATTGGACCCACTCGACTAGATTAATATCTTTTCTCAGATAAGGGCACCAAAAGGGAGACCCAGTGTCTAAGAGGGGTCTGATATATAACCTTTGTAGTGGCATGATACATGCCTCGCTTCTATTTACAAATGAGCATTTGACGTGGGTCAGAATTCTATTGGCAGTTAATGTAATTTTACTGCAATGGTCAACAGACAATAATTTAGTATTTACTAATGTACCCAGATCCCTCTCTATCAACAGATTTTAAAATATTATTATTATGTGAATAGGAATATAGAGGTTATTACTACAAAATGTAATACTACACATTTATCAAGGTTAAAAGTCATTTTGTTTGATGCTGCCCAGAGTTCTATGGCTTGGAGATCAGATACCAAAGTAAGATATTTATAGTAAGTGTTAACTTCATCCCCTAGTTTTGAGTTATCTGCAGCTTCATACAGTTGATTAGCCACATTGGTGTTAAGATCAAAAATGAAAAGATTGAACAAAGTGGGACCCAATACTGAGCCTTGGGGTACTCCACTGCTAATGAGGCCCATGTCAGATAAGACTCCATTTATGTGTACAAACTGTTTTCTATCTTTTAGCTAGTTATCAATCCATCTAATTAGATGACAATTTAGTCCCATTTTGATTAAGTTAAGTATTAATTCATAATGAGGGACAGTATCAAATGCCTTGGCGAAATCCAACATAATAACATCAGATGAAATGTTAATATGAAGGTTTGCACTAATTGTATTATAGAAACTGACTAGATTCATAGTACAAGACAATCCATTTGTGAACCCTTGTTGGTAGCGGTCAATAAGACTAAGTGATTTAATTTCAGATTCAATTCAATCCTTAATAAGCCATTCCATAATCTTACAGCAAAGCGAGGTTAAACCTATGGGACGATAGTTACACACAGATCCTCTACTGCACTTTTGTATATTGGTACAATAATCACTGATTTCCAATCACTGGGTACATTGCCAGTTTTGATCGATTTATTAAAGAGAATAGTGAGAGGTGTAGATGACTGACAACATTTCATTTAAGAATCTGGACTAGATATTGTCTGGTCTGACAGCAGTATTAACTTTGAGTTTTTTGATGGCTAATTCAGTTTGTAGTGTATTGAAGTACAAGTTGCAGTTCTCATTGACTAATGGCATATCTACATGATTACTTTCGACATTAAAATCCGAACAGAGGTATTCGTTAAGAGTATTCGCTGTTGTTTTGTCATCCTCAACTAAGGAATCATTTACAACTAATGGACCAATAGACTTATGGACATATTTATTACTGTTAACATGTGAGGAAAAAGGCTTTAGTGTTCCCCTTAGTATGAGCTATTTTAAATTCTACCTTGTGCTTTTTATTTTTTAACATTTCTTTAAATTTTTTTGGTTTCGGATTTGTATTGATTTCTAGCCGGAGTGGAATTTACTTTTTTAAGTTTCCTGAAGGCTTTTTCTTTTTTCTTATTTAACGTTTAATTGAAGTGGTTAACCAGATTGGGACTCAACCCTTTTTAATGAATTTAATAGTTTTGGGAACAAATAGGTTTTCCAGATCAGTAATTTTATTTTTAATTAAGGCCCAAGTATCTTCAACCAAAAGATTGTTTGTTGTTGTTTCCCAATTTATTGCTTTTAATGCATCCCTAATACTACTAAAGTCAGCCTTATTGTAACTGGGGAATGTTAGGTTGCGAGACGATTTGGGTTTTCCGATGTCAAATGAAAATTTAATAGAGTTGTGATCACTGCCACCTAGGGGGCATCCTATCCTGATATCAGAATGGTCAAGATCTAGGTTGGTAAAGACTAGGTCAAGTATATTTTTACCTCTGGTAGGAACCTTGACTAGTTGGTTTAGGCTGAGGCCAATGATTGAATTAATGAACTCACATTCCAGTCTATTAGAACCAGACAATAGTTCCCAATCTATTCCTGTGAAATTAAAGTCCCCAATGATGATGGAGTAGTTTGAGCACTTCCATGGTGTCACTTGTTCCATGGAAAAAAGGACATACACAGTTGGTTATCATTTGCATATCAGTGGAAAACCCAAACTGTAACACCTAATGAGATCTCTATTCCTGTGAAATTAAAGTCCCCAACGATGATGGAGTAGTTTAAGCACTTCCATGGTGTCACTTGTTCCATGGAAAAAGGACATACATAGGGGTAGCATGTACACCGTGAAAAACATTGGCAATAGGATCAAGCCTTGAGGAACTCCACAAGGCAGGAGAGCTTTGGGGAGGAAAGAAATTCCCCATCACCACCCATTGCTTCTGGCCCAAAAGATAGGACTCAAACCAGTTGATGATGGTACCTCAAGTCACAGTACTCTCTTAGGCAATCCAAAAGCTCAATGTGATCCACGGTGTAAAATGCTGAGGAGAGATGAAGAAGAACAAGATTTGACCAGTCTTCTCTATCTCGTGCCCTGAGAAGGTAATTTTGCACCCTGCCCAATGCCATGTCAGTGCTATGCCTTGCCCTGAAATTGGACTGGAATGGCTCATAGATGTCAAAGGCTGGGAGGTGTGCTTCAAGCTGCAGCACTACAGTTTTCTCGACAACCTTACCCAAAAATGGGAGGTTGGAGATAGGTCGATAATTTGCCAGAATATCAGGATCACAAGATGGTTTCTTCAGGAGAGGTCTCACCAATGCCTACTTCATGGCATTAGGGAAGACTCACTCTGAAAATGAACACCGGACTATCCTGGTGAACACTGGATCAATATTCTCAACATATTTCACTAGGAAACAGACCAGGGCCAGTTCCAGTTCACAAAAAATGTGCCACAGTTTTGAGATCACCTCAACAGCCTTCACCACTTCCACCAGCCTAAACTTGTTCCAGACAATGGAAGTGCCCATGCTCCTATCAAGCTGACCACTGTGGGGCAATACTTGTCTAACTGGGGTAATCACTGAATGAATGGAGTCCACCCTGTCAGAGAAGAACTGAGCAAACTCCTCACACGCAGTGGTTGAAAATGCTTTTTTCAGCTGCAGACAGATCAGATGGAGTAATCTATCCACACTCTGAAAGAGCTGGTCTGGCCTTTTGTTCCCTGCAGCAATCTCCCTGGACAGGAACTCTGCCTTCTTATGGTTGATTGCCCCTTGGTACCCATGATAATGAGCACACAAAGCCAGTTTGTCCTCCTTAGAATGGGTCCTCCGCCAACAATGCTCCAAATTCTGATCCGTGATCTTCATTGCCTTGAGAGCCCCATCAAACCATGAGGGTCTCAAGCAAGAGGATCTGGGTCACATAAGGACCAGTGAAATGGCATCAAGTGCCCAGGAGGCAGCCTTATTAAAGGCAGTGACTGCCTCACCAGGGCCAATCGCACATGCAGCACTCACACCAGATAAATCTATTGAAGGCTGAAGTTGTTCTGGGGACAGTCCCCTTAAAGAACGATAGCTGATCCTCTCAACAAGGAAGGAACCAATGGAGAGGGCCCCATATGAGAACTCCATTGTGCAATGATTGGACCAAACAACCCAATCAGTCTTGAGGTTTGTGACCACAAGCCCAAATGAGAAAACTAAGTCCAATGTGTGGCCTTGGTGATGGGTCATAGAGCAAGCTGCTTGTGTGAGGCCCAGTGATGACATCAACTGAAAGACATCATGACCATGTGAGATTCATCATCAATCCAAGCATTGACATGCCGAATTAACCATATGGGGTACTCAACACTTTGCTGATGACAAAGTCCACGACCTCCTGTAGGAAATATCTCCCGGCCCTGGAGGATGGTAAACAAGTAGCATCCTCAAACATACACCTGGACCTCCACGAACAGCCACACATTCAAAGGACAAGGTGGAAGCCACTGGGTGCATGGTGAAGCTCAGGCTGGATCTAAAACAGATGGCCACCCCCCACCCTGCATTGTCTCCTTGGGCAATGCACTACAGCATACCCGACGGGAACAGCTGCCTTTAAAATTGGCCTGGCATCATCTCCCAGTCAGGTCTCTGTGATGCAAGCCAGATAAAGGGACGAAATCAAGTCCACCATAAAAGAGGACCAGTCCCAGTACTGACCCCTGTGGCACCCCACTGTTCACCCTTCCTTCCTCGGAGGGAATGCCATTTTCCACCACTCTCTGTCTCCTGTTCCCTAACCAATTCCTTAACCAGTTTACCACCTTTGATACCACACCTAGGCTACCCAGCTTGCTTACGAGTCTCCTATGTGGAACAGTGTTGAAGACCTGACTGAAATCTAGGTAGACCACATCCACCACTCCACTCTGATGTAATTTCCAGGTCTCCCAGTCAAAAAAATCTATCAGATTTGTTTGACACGACCTCCCACCAGCCCCACTGCCTTGTCCACTTTCAGATTTGCAAGTTCTTTTAGGACTCTGTCCTCTGTAAATTGACTAGTGTCTACCTCCCTTCCTTTCATGTTCTTGACACTTTTCTTTGGTCCCTCGCCTTCCATTTCCTCTGTGAATACTGATCAATAGTCCACTTTTTCCTTGTCCCATTCCACACAGTCCCTGCCTTCCCTCCTATGCCTTACTATCCTTCATTAGTCTTTCACCTTTTGCTTACATATCTGAAAAATGTCTTGTCCCCTTTTTTACTGCCTGGGCTATTTCTCCTCTATTTTTGCCTTTGTGGCTTTAATTGCTTTTCCTGCCTCCTTCTGTTTTACCTGATAGACCTCCCTATCCTCCTCCTTTTGTGTTTCCTTACACCTCTGGAAGGCTAACCTTTTTGCCCTTATCCTCCAGTCCACCTCTTTTGAGATCCATAGCAGTTTCTTTTTCCTCTTGCTTTTGCTTACATGCCTGACACAGAGGTTCAATTTCTTCACTATCCCCTATTTTAATTTTTCCCACTGTTCCTCTACTCCGCTGAAGTCCTATCCACCTCCTAGTGTTTCCCTTAGGAATTCCTCCACCTTTTTAAAATTGGCCCTCCTGAAGTCCAGGACTCTTCGCTTTTGTGTGACTCGATTCAGCCACAGTGCATGTATCAAACCACACAGTACAGTGATCACTGGTCACCAGATGGCCACCCGCTGCAATATTTACAACACTGTCCAGTGGTAAGTACAAGGTCCAGTACTGCCCCCTCATGAGTGGGCTCTTTTACTAGTTGCCCCAGGAAAGCTCCCTCCGGGGAGTGCAGGAAGTCCCTGCTCCTAGCTGAAGCTGCATCTGGGATGCTCCAATCCACATCAAGCAGATTAAAGTCCCCTACCAGCAGCACTTCCCCCTTATTTGCCATCTTTTCGATGGCTTCCACCAGAACCTTGTCCACCCCTTCCCCCATGCTGGAAGTCTGTAGATCACACCAGTGTGAATTACAGCTCCATTCTCTGTTTCTAGGGTGACCCACAGGAGCTCTTCCCCTCCTTGTATTCCCTGTATCTATTTTGATTTTATGCTATCCCTTTGGGATACATTGTATATGAAAAGCGCTATATAAATGCTGATTCTTCTTCTTCTTCTCATAAATAGAAAGCCACTCCTCCCCCTTCTTTCCTACCTTGTCTTTCCTGAACACGGTATAGCCTGGAACTGATATATCCCAGTAATGGTTGCTATTGCACCATGACTTGATAATAACAACAATGTCCAGGTCAGCCTCTACCATGATTGCCTCTATGTCTTGGATTTTATTTCCCAAACTTTGAGCATTTGGACACATAGTCTTCCAGATTTTGTTACCACCCTTCTTGTCAATCCCCAGTTTTCCCTTCTGTCTTCTCCCTTTACCCCCTCTGCTCTCATTCCTTTCTCTCTTCATTTCTAACACTTGTTTTGGTACCCTTGGAGATTTCTCTCCCTTAGGGTTCTCCCTACTGACTACTTCAGCTTGTGGGAGGGGGAAGTTTATTTCTCCCTGCTTCTTTCAACCACCCTCCTCAGCTAGTTTAAATGCTCACCAATGTAACATTGAAACTGCTCACTGAGGACTATGGTTCCCATCCCGAATGGATGCAGGCCATCAACCCTGTATTGGCCGGTATCCCTCCAGGTAGGATCCCAGTCCCAAATGTAGCTGAACCCCTCCTCTCTGAAAAACTTTTTTAACCATGCCTTGAAGATCCTTGCATGGAGTACCCTATCCTCCTCCCTCTCGTTGACCGGCAGCACCTTAGAAAAAGCCATTGAGCCTTTATCAACTTGTCACCAGCCATGATTTGTTTGTGCAAGGAGGAAGCATTTACTCCTCTGTGCAGTGATTTTACTGCTTTCTAGAATTTGGAAGCATCAGATTTGTATTCTTCCAGTAGTGTTAAATAACAGTTAGCTTTAGTGTTTCTGATAAGTGTGGCACAGGGATTTCTTTTTATGTTTGAAAATAGCACAATCTACATTGGTTTTCATGCATCTAGCTATAGCCCAGTGTAAGTCCTTATCTCTTAGTGCTTCCTTCAGATCCATATTGAACCATGGGCAGTTAACTTTTTTTAACCTTGTGCTTAACCAGTGTGGCATGTTTGTTTATAACTCCTATAAGCAGGTTATTGGACATCTTTGTTATTGCATGAACCATAGAGGCAAGATAGAAATATTGACAGTTAACAGCTGACAGATCTCCTAGATAATCTACAGAAATAGGTGAAATGCCCTTTTAGTACAGTTTTCTTATCCCCGACACAACAACAGAATTGTGAGCACTCATGTTGTTTTCAAAGACAGTAGTGTGAGTAATTTTCTGAGATCTGTTCATTAGGATAAGGTCATAAGTAGTGGGGTTTGCAGGATTAATTGGGTTTGGCCCTGTAGGTTGACTACAAGTTGAGGAAGGCCAAGGTTGTGACAAATCTTTTTTAATTCTCCTGATTTGTTTGACAGCCAATCCATATTCAAGTCATCAAGTATAAAGGCTGTGTTAGAGTGAGAACTTACAACATTTGATAGGTGTCACAGAAGTGTGTTGTTGTCTTTAGTGGGTCAATAGCTTCTAACCACATTATTAGATAATTGCAGGAAAGGTTGATTTTAGTTGCTATGCACTCCAATTCATTTGAAAGGGAGCTGATTGAAGTGGAAGACAGCTAATTGCTAACATAAAGGAATAGTCCACTTCCTCTTGAGGGTCTGTGAAAGGGATATAGGTTACAATTAGGTAGAGAAATTTCTTTGGAGCATACAGAACCACTGAGCCGTGTTTCAGTGAGGAGAAGGATGTTTGAGTTGTTATGGGCTACCTAACCTTTTATGTCATTCAGTTTCTTCATCAGACTGTGGATGTTAGCTGGCCCAGTGGTATGGAGGGGCTGAGGCAGCAATGCCTTACTGCCTGCCACACTGACAACCCGTGTTTGCTGTGCGATTGGGTCATCAGGGGTTGTCTGGGAAGGGAGTGGATTAAGTGTCCAGAGGATAGCTCTCCTCTCCCGGGGGAGGGTGGTGAACAGAGACTGGCACCTGCCTGACACCTAGCAGAGGCTAGGTGTTGGCATGTAAGGTCCTGTACAATGAGGGACAATGGAGGAGCAGCCAACCAGCATGCTGCATGTGAACGTGCGTGCAACTCTGTCATTATCAGCTCTGCACACTCCCCTCTGCAGAGAAAAGTAGAAAATCTGGTCTCAGTCATGCAGCATGAATGCTATCCTCCACAGGTGTTGTCCACAGTAAGACACTCCTCAACACTGGATCCAGACTTGATGGGTTGAGTTGGTGGCTCCCCACCACTCTGCCAAGGACAATAAACCATGGGAGAACACAAGAGGGGGTCTAAAGTTTGGGGATGGGGCTGGCAGGATGGCAATGAGGTAGGGCAGACTCAGACAGGGGAGAAATAAAAAACTGCAGTTGTTTATAGTCATAACCTTTAGACCTTTGAGAGCAGCAGATTCAGTGGGAGTGAGCTCAGATAGGCTGGGGCCAAGGTTAATCTTAAGGGAAAGTGCTGTTGGGAATCAGGATACTGCACAGTAGAAGTCTGAAGATATTATTTGCTTAATATTGCAGATATTTTTTTTCTGTGCAGGATGAGGCTGATAATGGTCCATTGCTAAGAGCACAACTTAATTTGAAAAAAAAGTAATTTTTGTCTTCAGATTCCAAGACATCCAACTATAAACTTGCCCTTGCCAGTTCCTTTTGCAGTAATCTCTGTAGCTTTTCTCCACTTAACACGTAATTTCACTGCATAACTCTTTCACTCCCTAAAGCTTTTCTTTTATCTTCCTGGAGGATCCTGGTGCCAGACCCCCTGCTACTCCCTCTCTCTCTGTTGCTTCCCCCATGCCCACTGTTTGCACCCTCACCCCCTGCTTTTCTTTCCCCTACTGCCTGCCCTGACTTAATCTGCCTTTTATTCCTTTCCCTGTTGTGTCCGAACTCATCTTTTGCTCTTTCTGTCTGCAGGTGAGCCCTGATAAAGAGCTTCACCACCGTCCACAGCTTCTGCTCCTTCTTTGGCCAGCTATACTTCTTCTCTGGTCTGCCCACCTGCTCAGCTCAAGTCGTAAGATACGGAACTGAGCTCCAGCTTTCTATGGCTCATAAACAGATAATCTGATTGCACAACTGTGGATTCAGTCTGCTTCCTATTGGCTGATAATGGCTTTGCTGCTCGGCAATTTGAACTTTCTTATTTCTTGCACCCTGTGCTTTCTGATCTCTGAATTTGCTCCCTGCTTGAATTTTCTCCCACCCACCTCCCACCCCTAGCATCTATTACATGCTCTTACCTCAGTTGATATCCTCCACTTAAACCAATTGACGATCCTCCTGAACCACCTCTGGCAGCTCTCCCTCTTAAAGGGGCTACTCATTCTCTGCTCATCTTTCACTAAGAACTCTCATTATGTCCCCCAGCTGTGCCCTATTAGTGAGAGGGATAATAGCGCTCACACTTATAACATTTCCTGGTCAATTAAGTGCCTATCAACCAGCATAAGCAGGCCCAGCTCTGCTTGGCACTTCCCTGAATGGGTACAGCACCATAGCATTAACTACTATCAACAACTTTCATATACTCCTCGGGTTATGCCTATTTCAAGTTACAAGGACTCTTAATACAACATCCTGGTGGCTGCCTGTTAGCCCTCCTTCTGGGATTTTTAACACTCAGGTCAGATACTCTCTACCCTCAGAGTAGGCAAGGGAAACATAGTTACAAGCAGTTAAAAGAATATAGCTGTCACTTAGCACTACTACTACTATTGCTCTCAGGAAATATTCACTCCAGTCCAGGCCCTCCTCTGTCCACAATCATCTCACAGACAAATGTCCCACAGAGAAACATAGGGCAGCTAACTATTAGCTCAATCAACATCTGTAACCTGCCACCTAATATGGATAACCTGAATGCATGGATCCTACAACATAAACCAGACATACTATCAGTGGTAGACACCTGGCTCTCCCCAATAGTAGCAGATGCATCAATTTCAATTTCTGCTTTTACTGTGTACAGAATGGATCACCTTACAAAATGTGGGGTGGATGTGTGATCTACATTAGCAATAACCTTCAGGCACTTGTCCTACCTCTACCTGATACTGGGACAAGCATGCAAGTGCTGGCCATAAAAGTGCTCCTCGGGAAGCATAATAAAAACCTTACTATATTTTCAATGTATATTTCACCTGGGCAGAGGACCCCAGGGCTAGACTCCCTCATGGAGTGCTTAGGTACATTGAATCTTAACAAAGAAATCATGTTGCTGGGAGACTTTATTGCCAATTGGCTCTCCCCAGATGTTAGCCCATACAGGGATGCAGTCTCAGAAGTGCACCTCTCCCAACCTGTAGACTCACCAACCAGGATAAACTACAAAACTGGAACAGCTACCTTGCTGGACTGGGTTTTGTCTACCCACCCAGACCACATCTCACAAACAACAGTACTCATTGATGTCTGTAATGACCACTCACTGGTCTTTTTCCTATAGTCCTATAACTACTCCAAACATCCAGCTAGAATAGTTACAAATAGGGTCCTTAAGTATGGGCATCTTGAATTGCTGAAAGCTGACCTCTACAATCAGGACTGGTCCAGTATCTATTTTTCCAGCTCTGTAGATTCTGCTTTAGATCAATTCATCCAGATATTTAATGGTATGTGTAGCTGGCACACATCGCTAAAAAGCATAAAATCAAAGGTTATAGCAACCCATGGTTCTCTCCAGACCTTCTTTTTTTTAACTCTATTTATGGCACTGCCTTACTCTGAACTTTCTCAAGATGGTTGCTCAGCTTGTACCTGATCCCACCTGTCTGAAGCTCCCTATTCAGCTCCTCTCAGGCCCCAGGTCTCCATCTCCTGTCTGGCCACCTGACCCCTCGGCTCTGAGGTCCTCCAAGTGGGACCGTTACTCTCCTTACTAGCCTCTATCTACAATTTAGAAGTGACCAGGCGGGAGGAGAGCTGAGAGAAGCAAGCAGAGAAGCCTGACACTGGGGTGGTGGCCAGCCCCCGGACCATCCTTCGGCTATCAGGAGGCAGGGATTTTTACTTAGGTTTTCCCCTTTGGCATGGCGTGCAATGGATGCTAGTGCGGGTCTGCCTGCAGGCATCCTGAATTATGCCAGCACCTCTTTCAGTATCTCGCTACTGAGTGATGCACCCAGCCTCTTCCGGGTGCTGCTACTGAGCTCAGTGTTCCCCTGGATCCCAGCCCAGGAGAAGAGAGCAGTCCCTCAGATGCTCGATATTCTCCTACCCCACTGACCCCCAATGGCTGAGGCTTATTCCCAAGCCTGGGCCACTGGCATGGCGTGAGGTGTGGCGTCCAGCGCCTCAACCCTCAGTGCCACTGGGCGGCTTCTCCAGACCTTCTTGATCAAATGAAATCAAGGGATCACCCGTGGTTCACCTGTGGCATAGATCCCAGGCCACAGGTAAACTGGTAGACATTCAGAGCTACTAAAAAGCCTGTAATGACTGCACTAAGGCCATATAAGGCAGCAAAAAATCAATACTAGAAGGAAACCCTTAAAAATTCATGGAGTGACAGCGGAAAATTTTGGTCAAACCTTAATGATGTAATTGGTAAAGAGTACAAGACAGCCCCCTAAGTGCTCAATATTAAGGGAGTACCCACCATTGATCCCACTATCATAGCTAATTCTTTTAACAAAGCTTTCACTGATCTTAGTGGTGTACTTCCCCCAGATTTCTTTCACCATAATACCGCAACTCCTAACACTAGTCCTGCATACCAATCTCCCTCTCACCCTTCACTCCTCTTTAAAACCATCTCAACTGGTGATGCAAGGAAATATCTGTTAAAGATTCTAGGGAAGTCGTGCTTTAGTGGTGATTACCTTGACCTTAAATTTGTTGCTCTTACATTAGATGATATATTGTCACCGTTAAGGCACATTATCAATACCTCACTCAGGTTATCACAATTCCCACACCTATGGGAGGCAGACTTAGTTACTCCTGTCTTTAAGAGTGGGGATCGCTCCTCACAGGTAAACTACAGACCCATCTCAATACGCTCACCTTTATCAAAAGTGCTTGAAAAACAGTTGCTGATCAACTGGTTGAATATTTAGAAAGCATAATTTACAATACCCACAGCAACACTGGTTTATAAGGACATAGCACCACTACCACAATACCAGAGTTTATGGGTATATCCCAAATTCACTGGATCATGGGGCACTAGTTAGTGTAACATTTATTGACTTAACTAAAATATTTAACACAGTTAATCATGCCCTACTGGTCAAACAACTCACATCAATTGTTCTAGCTGATGACAGTCTCTTGGTTCAAAAGCTACCTCACAACTTGTTTACAGAAAGTTAAGATTGACAATGTACTATCAGATAGCAGACATGTTCTCTCCAGTGTTCCACAGAGGTCCATAATGGGACCCTTCTTGTTCAGCATTTTCCTCAACCAGCTGTCTTCTGCCTGTCACTGTCAAATCCTGTTATATGCAGATGATACAGTCCTATACACTAGAGACCCTGACCCAATATCTTTGGAACACAAGCTGCAGGAAAGTGTTTCTGCAGTTGAAAATTAGTTTAGTGAGCAAAAACTCTTCTTGAACTACAAGAAAACTAAAAGCGATGTTGTTCTCCAGTCCCCAGAACAGGCATGAGCACACCCCTCACCATCACAAATAAGGTTGGTTCTCCTTTGGAACTAGTCCAACATTTTAAATATTTGGGGGTCACGACTGACAGTGCTATGTCACATGCTTGCCATATTGACAATACTGCCAAAGAAATCGATACTCGCCTTGGATTGCTGCATAGGCATAAGCATAGTCTAACCCCAGAGGCTTTTAATCTGGCCAACCTTAGCTTTGTGATTTTACTTGTTGACTATGGACTAGTAATCTATGAGTCTGCAATGGACAGAGCTCTCCACCATATCATAGTCACATTAAACAAAGCCTGACATCATTGTACCAGCTCTGCATGGCTAACACATACATGCGACTTGTATTCCCAGGCAAACTGGCTCCAGTTCTCAGGCAGGCTGAGGTATCAAACCTGCCTTATGGCAAAAAGAGTGAGTCTAGGCCTGGTGCCTTCTGGTGTTCAGAAGCTCCTTTCCCCTTATGAAAGTAGCCACCAGAAGTTTGGACAGCGTGGTTCCTTGATGTTGCCCCTCCCTAGGTCAGAGGGCTTTTGCCCATCATGCCCCCAAATGGCTTAATAATCTATCCCCTGACATTTCCTCTTCAAGTACATTAGGCCACTTTAAATGTGAGCTCAGAAAACATCTTGTTTCTAATGCCAGTTGTGACTGTTTTTACTAGCCCTGCATTGCTGATCTTCATTTGGGACAAATTCTACACTCTCCCTCATATCATAATATATTGCACTTGCTGTCTTTGGTTCATCTAACCTTACAGGCCTATCTTTTTTCTGCCACTACTGCATCCCTCTACCCCTCTACTCCTTCCATCGCATGATTGTGAACGAACACTGATGAGGCTTTATGGGCCTTTTTTTCCTATGAAGCCTAATTGTGCTGTTGTACTCTCCCCTCTGTGCATTAACTCCTGTATACTCTTGTGCCTAGCTCACCTCTCTCCCTTTCTTGTACCTCTCCAGCAACCTTTTCTCTTGCTGTGTAATCATGTTGATGGCATACATTGTACAACACCTACACAATGTTATTTATTGTCATAGTTGCTATAGTGAATGTTTAATCCTAACATTACTGCTTAATGGTAATTTGGGTCCTACCTATATTGTGTGTTTGATCCTCTGATGTGGAAACTATGTAATGAGCTTGTTCTCAAAGGTGCCATTCCGAGATCATAATAAATAATTAAATAAATAAATAAACATTAGAAAGGATAGTCCTGGAGGATCAGAAGAAATTTCAAAACAGCCTCTGTCCTCCATGACACCAAAACATGTCAGCCAATGAATGGACAGCTTTGAAAGAGCTTAAACATCTCAAATCATTTGTTATAACCAGGGCCACTGGAAAATTACGGCGCACAAAATCCGCAATTTCTTGCCGTTTCATACATTTATGGAATTTTTGACTGAAATCGTATAAAAATATTTAAATTATCAAGGAAATCTACTCAGATATACTAACAATTTAGTACACAGACTTGGATTTGACCAAAACAGTACAGTGTGAGGTGAGAATGGGTCAAATGTGACTCTGCTTTCATGTGATTCACTTCCTGCTTTGGTTTCAGAATCCTCTGGTCATGCATATGTAGACTTGCACACTTAAAATCTGTGTTAAAGCAGACTATCAGAGAACTTTTTGCTGACACAGAGACTGACACAATAGATGTTAGAAGAGGTGCAAAGTGCCCCATTCACCTAAATGAAGCCTTGACCACAATGCTTGTTTTTTGAATGGTAGGGTAGATTTTCCTTGTATAAATACTTTCAATCTGAAAGGATTTTGATTAAAATGTGATAAGAGTTTAGATGGCCTTGCTAATTATAAACTTGAATGTGCTTCTGAGGGGGTTGGTGACAGTGATTCCTTACATGTCAGTCTGCCGCAACTGCATACTCACATACAAAACCTACAAAAGGAAACATTTCTGAAAACATGCTGAACAGATTAAGCATAGTTAAACAGTTACCTTCAAATAGACAAAGTAATTGCAACCCAAGTAAATTCACTGCAAACCGAGTAGAACAGAAGTGCAGTATAATGTATTGAAAACTATTGTATGATGTAATTAAAAGCTATTGGTATGATTTGATACTTTTATCATGTGATTTTAAAATATACTTACGTAATTACAGTGCTGATTAAGAACAGTAATTACTTTAACCAAATAAATATTTTTCTTACTAGACCTTTATTAGGCACCCTGCTTATCTGTTTATTTTGTTATTGCACCAAAGCAAGTAGTTTAAACATGCTTCATTATTTAACATCTAGAAACTGGCAAATTGTGTTGTTTCAGGATGTTTTCAGTACAGATTAACTGTAAATTACTGAATAAAATCTAGTTAGCACTGCATGACTTGGATGTCTTGATTTTTAGAAGACATGTTACATAATGATTAGTTTACAGTGCATTTCAAAAACACACATCTTTCTTCATATTAAAAGCATTTACAAGTGGCAATACATTTATCTAACATTTTATGTGATCAATACAAACTGCAGCAAACAATAAAATATTTATTAGGGGGCAGTTGGGATGTATAGTGAACCCCCACAATTTTCCTGCAATTTTTGAAAGAAAATCCCCACATTTTGGGGTAAAATTTTCCGCAGTTTTCCAGTGGCCCTGGTTATAAAACACACCATAAAGGTGGTGACATGGTGGTACAAGATACTGACTAATACGTAATAGAGATTATGTGCCAACTCTCTGACACACAGTGTTATTAGAGATTGATGTTTGTCCCACAGTTCCTTTCAAAAGCATGCTATATGAGTTGCTACAGGAAGTACATGATAGCAGCTGGATAAATGACTCAGAACACCAATATTTGAAAGAAGATTTTCCAATTTGCCCCACCTCCTATACCCTCTCCAAGATCCGTTAGTCTGCAATGGACCCTATTGGGTGTCCCAATTTCTGGCATCAGGTTGCTCAGTGAGGGTCCCTCTAAATTAGTAAACTATATTCTCAAGGAGGTGGTGGAAAAATCTCCAACATATCTGCATGATTTCACTGATGTGCTGAATAAATCGGAAGGTTGTACCTGGTCACTGTACTTATGTTGGGTAGCTATAGAGATGATGGTATTATATATAGTACAAGTATTCAGTAGAATGAAGAAGTGGATGCTGGGAGATATTTTTCAGAGAAGGAAGAAAGCTTTAATACTGTACCAGATGAATTCATTGTCAACCTTCTAGAAACGTATTACACCAGAAGTATTTCACCTTCAATACAAAATTCTGTTTACAATGTCATGGCACAGATATATGGAGGGGTCACTAGTGTTGTCTTATGCCAGTCTGTTCGTGGCCTATTAGGAAAAATCTGGTTGTTTTCTCTGATCTCAACCCCACCTCAGACACATCTTTCTTTGGTATTGTTTCATTGATGATATCATATGTGCATGGGGCTGGGATTCAGAATCAGTGGAACAATTCATGAATTGGTTAAATTGTAATGATTGGAATTTATAGAACCGTGGGATAAATGACAGACACCAGATAGAATATTTAGTGCATAAAAAACACAATAAATGTGTTTAGCAATTTATTTGCAAACTTTGCAAAAAATACAAAATTAAAAAAAAAACATGATATTTACAGAAAGAAAAATTGGGTGTTAGTCCATCACACCATTCAAAATATCAGGAAATATTTCTCCTTGAGACTCCTGTCTTTCTTCTGTAGATTAAATATCAAACACAGTGTGTAAGCACTCACACTAGTTCCGTCTCCACAGTGGTCAGAAGATACTGCCATCACACACTTTCTTAACCCCCTGGTGGCAGGTTTTATAGGAATTCCCAGGGTGACATAATCAGGTGATCTCCTAGTTAACATGAATAGATCTTTTCTAGGTCCTGTCTAAGTATATCTAGGATACTCTTCATACAAACAAACAAGACAGGCATTTATGTTATATCCATTCTGTGAATATTTTTATTCTATTTTATTTTATTTACTTTTGTTAACCGGGTAAGCACACTAGACAGCCAAGTGCCTATTTTCAGGTATGACCCGGGAAATCCTAAAATCCTAAAATATCAGTTTTAGATCATCTAAACCTTAATTAGGGGGTTTCTACCCCATTTGGAGCATAGCTCCTCCCACCTGCAGTGACCTCATCTCTCCTGATTCCTACAAGAGCAGTCATTACCTGGGCTGACAGTCGGGCTGACAGTCCCATAGTAGGAGTTTCCTCAAGTGATCAGGATTTCAGGTAAAGAAGAATAATTATTTTTAAACTTGGTAATATATAAGATTTCCCAGTCTGGACAGGGGAATGGAAAATGAGGGGGGTAGCTCCCTATTTGCCTTTCCCTGCCATACCAGGAGATCTGCCATTAAAGCATGTTTTATTTAAGCAAGAAAAAGGAATAAATACATTCTGTCTTGCTATTATGCAGTACAACATTGTGCAACTGCATACTTTGATTCAAGCAGGGCTCTGCACCCTTTTGAGAGCGTTTCTACTTCACACAATCTTTTCTATGCAACTCAGTGGCTGAAATGTCAGCCATCAGCTCAACATTTCAATTTGGTCTTCTGGCAGCTCCCAGGTACTCCTTCTCTGGGGCTGTCCTTTACAACAAAAACTGCAACTCTTAAATTGGTGACACTACCGGGCTTCCCTTTCTGCCCTTCGTGTCCTTTTATGGGCTTGTGTCTTGCACTTTCTCCATCCAGGGTGGCACTTTTACTTTTAAAGGTGAAGCACCCTGCTTCATGTCAACTGCAAGCTGCGTGTGTACATCAGAGTGCAGTCCTGCTCTGTTGCACAGTGCAGCGCTACTGTTTCTTTTGCTGTAGAAGGCAGCTCTTCTAAATTCAATCTCACAAAAAGAGCTTTTCAGTTTTACAGCAACAAGTGGTTTCTTTTTATTTACACGGCCCGACCGTGGGCTTGCAGCATGACACTCCTTGCATCATGTGTTTTGCTTGGTTAAAGGGCACCATCATAACAGCACATAGCACCACATGCACAATTATGGACAACTATTATCATAAGGGACATTGTTTTTAAACAAGTCAAGATTTATTTTGGAGATGTGCACTAAAAGGGTTATTAAAATGTTAAAGGGATAGTAAATTTGTTTAGAGAATGCCAGGTTGGCCACCCTGCCATGAAAAGAAAGAAAAGAAACAAGAAAAAAAGACAATAGGAAAGCAGGAAAAGTACATTTGGGAAAGGTGCACAAATTTTTATTTCATTTAATCACTTTTAACAGGATCACCCTGTTAAAGAATTTAAAATGTGCTCACAGAATTAACCAAATTTCTATTCACTTCCTTGATATTACACTCAGTGTGGATGAGCAGCATAGGGTAGTGAGCCCACAATATTGAAAAGCCACAGCAGGATACAGTTTGCTTTGAGCAGACAGTACATCTTAAACCTTTTGTTGATAGCTAGTGACAAAATTTGAAAATTCCATCCAGCAAAATATTTTGCATAATTCATGCATTTTGTGAAATATTTCGCCCGGCGAAATATGAAATTTCACCTGCAGAGAGGACAAAATTTTGCCCTAATGCCAGTGAAATTCACTGCTCCCAGGCAGAATTGTGCCACCTGCAGGCACAATTTTCTGCGCTAATGACTCTCTGGTGTCTAGTGGTTCCCCCCACAGCTGCTCACTGGTCCAAAGTTCTATTAAAATTAATTCTCCCTTGTGTCTAGTGGTCCCCCCAGTTGATCACTGGCCCAAAGTGAACAAAAGCATGCCCCTCCAGTTAACTCATTATTTTTCTCAATCCCCCTGGACCCCCAATCCTAAAATAAATTTTAATCCCCACTCCTCAGTGCATCTTTTGGATCCCTCTCCCTGTCATCTGATGGCACACACCCTGCTTCCCCCCAGTACCCCAATCAGGCCACTGGCACAGCCCTCCACTCACATCCCTGGCCGGCAGCCTAACTGAGCACTTCAATGAATGAGCACATGCCTGTAAGCATGCACTTATTCATTGAAGTGCTCAGTCAGGCTGCCGGCCGTGGAGGTGAGTGGAGGGCTGTGCTGGTGTCCAGATCCAGGTACTGGGGAGGGAGTGGGTGGGTGTTATCTGATGACATGGTGGGGAGTCCACTAGACACCAGGGAGTGGGGATTGACATTTCTTTTTAGGATTGGGAATCCGGTGGGATTGGTAAATAAAATGAGTAAACTGGAGGGGCTTGCTTTATTCACTTTGGGCCAGTGATCAGCATCGGTGGACCACTAGACAACAGGGAGAATTCATTTTAATGTAAATTTTGGGCCAGTGAGCAGCCGGGGGGACCACTAGACACCACCAGGGAGATAATTTGTGGCAGGTGAGATTGCAAGCAAAATTTCACCACAATTTTGAGAAAAATTTCACACAGCGAAATTGCTCATTTTGCCACTATTTCACTGACAAAATGTTATTTTGCAACATCCCTATTGATACTGTCTTCTATGGGAAAATTTGAAGGTTCAGATGTAATTGTTCAAAAGATGAGGTGTATTGAAAGGGAAGCTGAAAAACTATTGATTAGTTTCAGACAGAGGGGTTGTGTCTTTGACATAGTTTGGGGTGTGCTAGAGAGAGTAAAAAAAGAGAGACAGATGGTTCCTATTCAACAAACCTGCAGGGCAGATAAATATTAACCAGGAAGTGCAACCAGTCACATTTGTGAGTGATTATCATTCTGGAACTACAAAAGTGAGGCACGCTATTAGGGGCAGATGGTCCATTTTTACAGTGGATGATACTCTGAAACTTTTTGTTAGAATGGCACCTAGAATATCTTTCTGCAAAGGGGAATCAATAGTCGCCCATGTTACTAGCAGCTATTTTATTGAGAAAAGTCAGGAAGCAAAAAGTAACAGAACATGCTTTCAAAAATGCATATGCTGTTAGACCTTTAATTATGCCAAGACAAGGGATATATTCTAACTTCCACAGACAGGGACAACATATTTTTTCAATTTTTACATTGATTGTCAAACCAGTTTCTGTGTGTACATATGTTGGTACCCCTCCAATCTCCTTTATGTTGGCCAAACTGTACATCCTCTTAAATGCAGGATGCATGAGCATAATAGAGCAACTATCAATTGTAACCATGACAATACCCTAGGACATTATTTTGGAGAGGTACATAATTTAAGAGTACATCATTTCCAATTCTGAGCAAGCACACTCCACCTTTAATCCAAGGGTGGGGGTTGCATCAAAGTACTACTACAGTGGGAAACATGGTGGATTGCAACTTCTAATAGCCTTTCTCCTTTTGGCTTAAATTATCAAACAGACTATAAAACTTTTCTGTAACACTTCTGTATGAATTGTCTGGTCCCCCTTCCCTTGTCCTTATTTCCCAACCACATGCAAATATGGATAAAGTAAATTATATGATTTTTTTTCCTACCCCCACCCCTGGAGTTTTGGGTTCTGAAACATTAGATAGGAACCAATGAATTCATTTCTAGAGTCCAGTCTTTGCATTAATTTCTCCTATATTTATCTTCTTTCTCCACCTGTAACTGAGCTGTATCCTATGTCCTGCCTCTCTGCATGGTCCACATTACCTAACACTGCTATGAATAATCCTCAGTGTTTTGCAACTATTACATTTTGCAGTGCAGTGTTTTTTTTTATTTTATTATTATGGCTTTTTATAGCCCTGCTTTTGCACATCATTTTATGGTGCCGTATTGACCTTGTGCAAAAGAAAAATTTCCCCTTCCCAATTTTTCTGATTGGTCTCGGTCCTTACGATAATGTTAGTTCTATCTGTGGACATTAAGGTTACCCAGGGATCCTGTTTTTCAATATAATTTTATAACAACTAATCATATATACTGGTTTATCGGCAGCCATTTCTACCATTGTGGAAAATTGTAGTAATTTTTTACTCAGTTTTTTATTACGTGATTTTTACTATATTTCATAAGCACAATTTTCATTACTAATTCCCTTGCTTATTGCTTTGAACAGTTCCTCATTGTTAGTGGTGGGTGAAGTAGGCTCAATCCGCTCCGTGAAGTGATTCACAGAGCAAAGGTGGATTTGCGAATGCTCCGCAATGTGAAGTGGAGTAATTCACATTATAACGGGTAACTCATGAAGTCCATTGAAAACACTGACTTCACATTACTCTGCCTTCCCAGACCACTACTCCACCAATATCTTAAGTGAAGTGCATTGAGAGCAACGCACTTCACCTCACTTCACCTTGTTTTTGAGCTCTGAAGGCAAATTTTGAAGTGATTCATGGGATTTCAGCTCACATGGGCTCTATATTGGTCTGCACAACCTCAGTTCAGGGTAGTGTGTGTAGGAAGCAGTAGGAGACAGTGTGCTCTGAGAGCTGTCTGTGCTTGAAACCTTCTAAAAGCTGTTAAAAAAAGCATTTTTGCATTTTTTTGAGGGGGCTCCACCTTTAGTTCATTGATTGCAGGAAACCCTTCTGTGCTAATATCATTGAGCATTTTTGTTTTTGTGTGGATTTTGAATGTTAATGTACAACATTGAGTGTGTGTAGTGAAAGACAGTGAAAGTGTCCTTTGGGGAAAGGGGTATCAGTGGTGTAGGTAGATTTAAGTTGAAGAAATAGTGATTTCTTTATTTTTTAGTTATATTTTTGTTATATAACTGATTGTGTTAGTGTACACACAGTAATATTGTCAGTAATTGCTGACATTTTCTTGCTGATTGTGTGTTGTGTGGATCTGGTGCAGCAGTTCATAATTTCTGGTTGTTTACATTACAATGCGTGGCATATTACTGAACTTATCAATTTACTGCGCATTACTCGTCACCATTGTAGAGAAACTGTTATGTGTGTGTGTGTGTGTGTGTGAGTGGTATTGCGTGACATCAAATAATACACCTTTTATTGTGCCACAGGCTATTGTAATTGCAGGCACAGCAGTGTGAACCTGCTAGCCACTGCAGCTGCATGATTTTGTACTGCGATTGTGGTATCTGTTCTTTGTTTTGCTGCTTGTACTGCCGTAAAAATCTGCAGTCAGTGCCCCCTTACAACAAACAGCAAAAGGAATTTTTTACCAGATTGGATTGTTTCTGTGACCTCATCAGCACCACTGGTTACTGAAGTTGTTTTCATTGCATGACAGTCTCTATCTGTTGCTGAAGCCACAGTTGTTTATTTGGCTTCACATCCAGTGTCTCCTCAATCAGATTGTGAACATACCAAAATCTAAATTTGTTTATAATATTGTTGTTAATCCTCAAAATGCCCACAAAGAGATGTTCAAGCAAAGCTGGTTCTCACCATGGCAATGCTGGCATAAGATAGTCTGTGGGCAAGGTAGTACGCAGAGGCAGAAGTGCATTGCTGATGGTAAGGAAAGGTATTTCTCCTACAATGTTTCTTACAGCCCAATCAGTAGCTTCACTCATAGTTGGAAGAGATGATGTTTTCCCAGCTGGTGGTGTTAGCGTTATTGGTGGTGGTAGTATTAGTACTGGTGCCTCAAGTTCAAATTCTGACCAGTGCACTGTATCCAAAAATATAGTGGAGTGTGAAGCAGTGCAAGTGTGTGGCAGCGTTGATGATGTCATACTTCCCAGTAACATCCCAGTAACTGAACCTGAGGATTCTGATGATCATGTCAACGATAGCATACAATGTGATATTCCAACAGCCGTGGTGGTTAATGTCATGCATTTTCCATGCAGTGATTCACAGTGTGGTGAAAAAATATCAGGTGATGGTGGTGTAGATGATGATGATGAATGTGATGATGATGGTGATGTTGCTGTTGTTGCAAAATGCAGCTCACATGATAGCATCCAAACAGAAGATGTGGATGTGTGTGACATTGATGAATATGATGATGATGTAATTGACCCGAGTTGGGAACCGGAGAAAGAGAAATTCAAAGTTGCTGTGTCTGAGTCTGTTTGCAGGAATCCACCCCTGTAAAAACTTGTGATTTACCAGTTTTAGTTGATGATGATGACCCAGTAATAATGATAGATAGTCGTGGTGGTTGCAGTCTAGGTGTGCAGTGCCCAAACATCATGTGCCCCCAATTCAGTGCTTAAAATAATGGAGTTAAATAAGCAACATCATGGACATGTTAAAAGCAGAGCATCACAATCCCTTGTTTGGGATATTTTTGTTCAAGATGCAAATGATAAGTCAGTTGCTGCAATCTGCCAGGTTTGCCATATGTGTGTGAGTCAAGGTAAAGGGGAGCAATCTGGGCACAGGAGGACAGCAAACACATCTTAGAGAATAGCACATGACACTGTGGACCCAGCACAAGCTGGCAGCTAATACCACAGTGGGGCGTTTACCCTCATCACCAAACCATAACCAGCATGTTATCCCTTCCATGACTGTTAAGTCCAGTAGTAAATTAAACTTGTGCAGTAAGTTAGGTAATAAGAGCAGATGATTGCTACAGGCATGATGAGGTGGAGGAGCATAATGACTTTGAAATGTTGTCCAGTGCTGGCAGAGAGCAGTTTGGTGGTCGTGGTGGTGGTGGTGAATGCAGTATGCCTAGTGCAAGTGGTACATCAACCCGGTTGTCAAATCTGGCAAAATCACTGCATTTCTGTGTTTGTCATCATCACCTGTGCAACTGTCTTCATCAAACATCCACACTCCACCCCCTGCCAATGCCATTCATCACAGAGCAAAACCATTTGTGATCACACCCCATGTAAAATGTTTAAGTCAGCCCACGTTACAAAGTGTTTTTGTGCATAAGGTGAAGTACCCCCCCAATCATACAGTGTCACATGAACTTAATGCTGCTGTAGCTGAAATGCTGGCAATTGATCTTTTCCCATTCTCCTTTGTGGAGAATTCTGGGTTCCAGTGGTTTGCTGCATGTGTCTGTCCAAAATGGAGAGTCCCATCCGGGACATACTTTTCTACCCGTGCTGTTCCCAAGTTTTTCCGCAATGTGTGTGACTGAGTAAGACATGCCCTTCAACATTCCTCCTCTCCATTCATCCATTTAAGTATGGATATGTGGACAAGTGGCAAAATAGCGGTGGAGTTCATATTTGTATATAACTGCACACTGGGCGCAGGTGCAGGAGGTTGTTTGTGATGTTGGTAGTGTGAATAATCAGTGCAGTAAGGTGGATTGTCATGGTAGCAATCTTCCAGGAATTCGACAGCATGCAACGATTGCTATGTGCAATGTGACCTGTTCGCACACTGGTGAGAACATGTTGGATATGGTACTGACTGAAATTGACAAATTGCTAAACCCCTGTCCCTGAGAGCTGGGTTCATAGCAAGTGACAATGGGTCAAATGTGGTGAAATGCATCATGAATGGTGTTTTTTTTCGTGTTCCATGCATGGCCCATTGTTTAAAACTTGTGGTGCAGGAGTTTCTGCAACACCCTGATGTAAAGGAAATGCTAACCATTGCACGACATATCTGATCTCACTTTTCATGATCTAGAAAGGCCCGTGACCAACTGCGGCAGTTGCAGATACAAAACAGCCTGCCTCAGCACAGCTTGAAGCTGGAAGTTGTCACCCGATGGAACTCCACTTTACACATGGCAGAGAGGTTGTATGAACAATACATAGCCATCTCAGAATATCTTGTCATGCACACCAGCTATGACAGTTCTGGGGCCTCCATGTCTATGACGACTGAACAGTGGTGCCTCATGGACTCTGTATTAACAATTTTGCAGCCTTTTGAACATGCCACACAGGCAGTGAGTGGCAAGTCTGCCTCCATTATCCAATCAATTCCACTGCTGCGGGTGCTGAGGCAGACATTGGTGAATGTGCAGCATGGCCTTGATGTTGCCAGAGACGGTGGTAGCAGTATGTTGCTGCAATACATGCTGACAGTATTTGACCAGAATCGCTACACTGTGAGCATTCAGTGTAGTGACAACTTTGCCATAGCAACAATGCTGGACGCATGATACAAACATGGAACTGCATCAGTACTGGAGGGAGGGCCTGAAGAGGTAAAAAATATCAGTTGTAACTGTGCACTTGGTTCATGGGGCACAGAAGTCACATGCCAAGGTCAGCAAACCTCAGCTGCATAATCCAGCTGAAGGTGTACCTGTAGGACCATCAAGCATATCCCACAAGGGGAAGGGGACTGAAGTTCCCGGTGGTCTTTCATCCAAAATGGCTGCCGTCAACCCGCTTTGGGAGGCTTTGTCCCAAGTGGGTATTTGTGAAATAAATGGTTCGGAGAACAGGATGATGCATCAACAACTGGACTTAGTGTGGCACAGAGAATGTTTGAGTCATATTTGTCTGAAAACAGGCATCTGACAATAATTGAAGATCCTCTTTTATACTGGAGTGGAAAGGTCAGTGACTGGTCAGAGCTGATTGCAGTGGCACTGAAGTACCTCACATGCCCACCCTCCAGTGTAAGTGTTGAGAGGGTATTCAGCTCAACAGGTGCAATAGTCAGGGACCATTGTACAAACCTGTCTCATGCAAAAGTTAGTTTGCTAACATTCATTAAAATGAATGAGAGGCACATACCTGCACAGACTGCAACCTCGGTATTCATACCCCAGCCTAGTCATGGTGCTTTTAGTGATGTGGAAATAGACCATCCAGGTGGCACTGGCAGTGGCTGCCTGAAACATCACACCACTGATGTAGATAATGACACAATGGAAAAAGAATTTCCCAGTGGTCAGACTTCAGACATAGATGGCTGGGAGGAAAGCTTTCTTTATGAGGATGATTATGTGGTTAATGCTGACAGGTTTTAACTGAAGTTGTTAAAGGCAGTGTGCCACCCCAGACCACCACCACCGGACTGATGTTAGCCAGTGCCACCACTGAGCATGAGTCTGTCTGGCCCCGGGCCACCACCACCACCACCACTGGGACTGATGTTAGCCACTACCACCACTGAGCATGAGTCTGTCTGCCCCTAGACCACCACCACTCGGGACTGATGTTAGTCATTGCCACCACTTAGCATGGAGTCTATCTGCCCCCAGACCACCACCACCACCACGGGACTGATTTTAGCCACTGCCACCATTGAGCATGAGTCTGTCTGCACCCTGGACCACCACCACGACCACCGGGAATGATGTTAGCCACTGCCACCACTGAGCATGAATCTGTCCGGACCACCATATTCATCAGCCACAGACACAAATCTTCTTAATATTTAAACCCTAAATTGAGTATGTGTACTCATGTTTATTATGCTATTTCACTTTCTTTAGTTGTATGTTTTGTTTTCTGTAGCTTTTCAGACCCGCAATGGTCAAACACATATGGTACACTTTTTTTTTTTTTTTTACAGGTTTATAAAAAGTCTCCTTCTCTGAAACTCAGTGGGAATGGTATGGCAGCTGTACTGTACAGAGGAACCTATGGAATGTCCATGTGAAATCCATTCTGGTAAGTATGAAGATTTTATTTCATCCATTTCATTGTTTTGGAAAGACTGCAACAAATGCTACTGAGTATGATTCATAAACTAAGTGACATGTGTATGTCACCAAAACTATTTCTGTAAGCTATCATTCATGCACTGTATTCTGAACTTGCAGCTATGCAGCCACGACCATGACAGTGTTGAAAAAGTTGCACACAGGTTGTGTTACTTGACAAGATGTGGGTTTGAAATGTAACTGACTTGAGATTGAGAACCAGGGAGGACAAATTACAATTAAGTTGTAAGAAGTTATTCATTTCTTTTTAGAAACTTCCAGATGCTTTGTTGTTCTGTCAAAAGTGGCCTTATCCAAAAAGTTCTTCAACATCAGGCACCCCCCTCCCCTGGGATGGGGCACATACAACACGAAGTGTTTCATTAGATGACCATGACCATTATTAACAACCAGACTCCAGAAGGATGCAGATGAAATCTGTGAAGAAGTAACAAAATAAGAAACCATTACAGACAAACTTGCAAATATGCTTCCCACCCATGCCCCCCAAAAAAATACTTACCTTCATGTGCTTGAGAGTTATCCATTTCCAATTTCAATGCAAAGAATTCTCATTGAGCACTGGAATGTGCACACCAACAGTTTCTGTGACCTGTGATACAGAACAATGCCATGACTACATGTCCATGCCAACCCCCCTCCTCACCTACAAAATACACAAACATATATCTATATATACATATCAACTCACCAATGCTACTATTAGTGTACAGACAAAGGGCACCCTTCCATCCTGTTGAGATGATCGCATTGCATTTGCTCAAACCACCTTGCAGAACACATTGGACCAGCAACAGTTCGCTCACAGTCATCATTTTATTCTGGGGGACTTTGAATGTGCTGAAATGATCCCATTTCTCTTTGTTACCACTTGTCAATTTTCTGCATACAAGGAGGATGCATTGTGGGCATGCAGAAAAAATCTGATTCTGTGCCACCACTGCATGCATGACTGAGTGTGCCATTAATGCTTGGGGACTTTGTATGTGCTGAAATGCTCCCATTTCACTTTCTTACCACTTGTCAATTTTCTGCACACAAGGAGGATGCATTGTGTGCATGCAGAAAAATCTGGGGACTCTGTGCCACCACTGCGCGCATGACTGAGTGCACCATTAATTCCGAGGGACTTTGTGTGTGCTGAAACTATCCCATTTCACTTTGTTACCACTTGTCAATTTTCTGCACACAAGGAGGATGCATTTTGTGTGTTGTGTGATTGTTGTGAGCTCATGATGTCATACTGACATTATCAATTAAAGCAGCATTGCAAGAAAGTCATGACAATTTTGAACTGTACTTTTTATGCTACTTTACATTGCCACAGCCACTAGTTACCTCCGAGTCGTGACTTGAATGATACGCTTCTTTTCACAATTTCTGTCTGCTTTACTTAGTTGATCACTTTTTCATTTATGAAAAAAGAGCATACTTTCAATATTGATCTGACCAGGTTTGTGTTTGTTGCAGCTGCTTTCCAATAAATATTGTTCTGTGATGTCATAAAACACTGCCTGCTCCATAACTGTTTACAACAGAAATGATATATAACAACTAACTGATGTGATGGAAAAGCAGGGGAAAACAATGACAATGACCAGGTCAGCACCAATTTAAAAGTTGCCCTTTCATTGACTCTCATGAAAAAAGGTAGTACAGCAGACTCAAATACTGGAAATTATAGTATCATACGAGTCAGGATGTAAGTAAAGGAAGTTGTAACATAGCATTAAAAAATACAGGTCAGAGTTCTCAACAGATTGTTGCACTGCTGCTTTACAGAGATTCACCACGTTACATAGTTATAGTGTTGCACATAACCTAATATGTGGGCGCCTTAATTCCTGGGGAGTCTTTCTTGCTCCACATAGTGCATTACATTTCTACAAAAACCGCCCCTAATTTCATTACAGTGTGTCACATCACAGAGGAATTCCCATTCAGAAAAGCCACCCACATTCTGCCCATCTTTCTCAGCAATGTTAGGTCATGATGCCAGGGGGAGCGCAGGTGCATGCTCCACTATAGTGAATGTCCAGCAGCTATCCCAATGTTTCCTTATGTTATAAGGCTCACTTTGTGGTGAAATGTGGGCACATTTCCACTAACAAGGCTCTTCTTACTGGAAACATGCCCACAGATTTCACCACAAACTGACCATTATAACATAAAGAAACATTCAGAAAGCTGCTGGACAATTGGACATTCACTATAATGGAGCACTCACCCATGCTCTCCCTGGCATCACATCCTAACGTTGCTGAGAAACGGGGGCAGAATTTGGGTGGCTTTTATGAATGGGAATTCCTCTGTGATGTGACACACTGCAATGAAATTAGGGGCGGTTTTCACAGAAATGTATTGCACTATGTGGAGCAAGAAAGATTCCCCTGGAAGTAAGGCACCCATATATCGGTGCAATGCTATAACTTGGTGAATCTCTTTCATGTCTATTTCACAAGCAAAATAGTTACAGATCTTCAGTAATGTTTACTTTGTGTCGGGACTCATGAATCAGATTTTAACTGTTTCGCAAAGAGTATGAAGACTGAGCAATGCGAGTATGTTGTGCTAAACTGCATGTGTGCCATCACTGTTCTTTCCTGTGTGTGCATACATTGTCCAGCTTCATGCAAACATATATATGATAAGACTTGTTGCATTATCAAGAATAAAGATAACAAAGAATACCTGATGTATATTTTATTGGTGCCATCAGCGCCAGCGGACTAAGTGATATGATATTTTTTCAGAGATATCGGGTCACTGTGCACCTCAGTCACTCACAGTGCACACATGACTTTGCAGAGATCATAGCACAAAAAACACGTGCTTTCCTAAAAGTTATGTGTGCAGTATAGTATATAATGTGACTAAGGTGCACTCTGGCCAGACACCTCTGAAAAAGTATCTTATCACTTAGTCCACTGATAATGATGGTGACAATAAAAAATACCATATTCTGGTCTCTATTCTATATAGAATAAACACTGTCTGCAGTGAGTCAGCAACAGCAATATATGTTTGCAACACGCTGCACAATGTCTGATGTCACATACACACACACACACACACACACACACACACACACACACGAAACAACATTGACTGCACACATGCAATTTTACACATCATACTTGCACTGTTCACAGCAGCTTGTCTACAAGCACTCCAAACCAAAATGTAAACATTATTGAGGCACTGCATCTACAGAAGGGAAAATATGTATTATTAAACAAAAAAAAAACACACAAAAACAGTACAGCACAGTAGTGGGGGGGGGGGTCCAGAAAACAATCCCTTAATATGGGATGCCATGGTGTTCCAGCAGCAGGTGCAGCATTGTGACTATTTACAGCTGCTGTTGATGGATTGTATCGACCTGCTGCTGTACAGCACCTACCTTCTCACTGTTCTACTCCAGGGCCACCCACACCAGAGCAATGTTGGCCTGTGTTGCTGGCACTGTGGCGGGGTCCACTGCAGGTGGAAACCCAGGTAGTGGTGGTGGTGGAGATGGTGGTGCTGGTGGCTGTGGTGGCGGTGGTGATGGTGGAGCAGCTGTTGCACTTGCCCTCCTCCTGCTGCGGTGGTGAGGCACAACTTCAAATGCAACAGCACCCTTGGCCACTACCACAGAAGGACCAGCAGGTGGATGCCTGACCCCTTCCATGGCAGCCTGCCACTCCACCTTGTGGTTGTTCAACATGTGGGTGCACTGGCCACCAGTCCCCAGATGTGTTCCCCAGGGGCCACAGTGCACCAGCACACCACACAGATGGCACACCATGACTGCGCTGTCTCCCCCACACAGTTAAAAAACTCTGACACTGGGGAGCTCCGGGGCCCAGATACAGTCCTAGCACCACCTACATTTTCCTGGGTCACCTCCTGTGGCTGTGGAGGTGGTGGAGCGGGTGCTGCTGGAGCTACTACAGCTGCATCTGGTGGTGGTGGTCGTAGTGGCAGAGTAGGTGGATGCACAGCAGCCACCAGTGGCACTAGTGCTGCTGCTGCTCTGGGAAGCAACATCCATGAGTCGGGAATGGTCCAGCAACACAACCACCCTCACTCCCCTCCTCTGCCTGCACTCATGGGCCAGCAACTCTCCATGTCCAGGGTACATCCCGTACAAGTCCCCAACCCCGACTATAAATGAGTCAAGAGTAGACGCCTAGCTTTCACCCAGCGGCCGCAGTCACTCTCACACTCCCAGACACACACACACACATTGACACACACAGTCACACACACACACACACAAAACAAAACAATATTTATAAAAATCATTCAGTATCAAAAAAACAATCACAAACACAATACAAAAACTAAATAAAGATGTAGCTTTTAAAAAAGCTGTTTTTTTTTCTGGCACAAAAGCAATAAAGCACTTTTCTGACACAAACTGCTCTCCTCTCCTCTTTGAACAAAAGCCTTCTCCTCTACAACTGCAAAGGAGAAAGTGAAACTACTTCTCTGACTCACTTCCTTCCTGCCTGGCTAAAGCATGTGACTTACAGTTCTGTAAGCCATGTGATATGTGGGGCTGCCTATTTATTGTCACTTCACCTTACTTTGCATTAAGGCATAATGACAAAGTGAAGTAATAATGAGAATATGAGTGAGCACTTTGTGGTGCCCACTTCATTGCTCCACCCACAGTAGCCGCCGCATCCACTTCACCAGTGGATGTAAAAGTCTCTGCATCTCTACTCATTGGAAGTTTTCATTATCTTTGATGAAATTCTAATACTTCATTTGCACTTTTTTGTTTGCGCTTTTTATGACATGCAATTATAATTCAGTTCTGCCCCTAAAGAAGCCACAGAGCACAGTAATATGTAGGGGTGGTTGGTCAGTCGGAGGTTCACCGAGCCATGTACTGATAAACTATATTAGCCTTTTTGTATCTGATGAATGCACCATTTCTTTTTGTTCCAGTTTAATGTCCACATTGCCTGAGCAGAGCAACAGGATAAATTTTACCTGTTCACTAATGTGGAATTTGCTATACAGCATATCCATTTTATTGAACCTCATTTTGTTTGTAGGGGAGGTAGCGGTACAGATGTTACCATAGTATGCTCTCTGTAGGTGAAGGGCAAATGCCAAGGAGAGGGCACTAGAAAGGAAAGGCTTGGTAGAGGCTAAATACAAAGCCAACAGAGATGAATTTTGGTTTAGGTTTCAAAGGAAGCTTTAGCTGGAGAGGGGGATCTAAGTATGTGCTACTAGAAGGCAGGGTGGTCTACAAAGTAGCTGAAGAGAACAAGTACCCCCACAAGCACCATTTTAGCAAGACAGTACTCCAGAAAATAGGTTGGGAATGTCAGACATACTGCAATGTACAACTTCTTGAGCCTTAATGAGCAAAATTTCATATGGCTCCCTGAGTAGTTTAACATTTTCCCTGTAACACCAAGAGGATTTTCCTGTAAGTTACATCATTCTCTTTGGAGCATACATTTTTCTGTTTTCCTGCATAACCAAGGGAACAAATTCCCTGAAGACTGTTCTATTTTCCTGTAAAAAGCAGCAATCACTCTAGATCTCTGAGCCCTGTCATTTTAGATGTAAGACCAACCTGTGTCCTGCATTCAGAACTGTTGAGGTAAATTTTTTCCATGGTGCTTATCCTCAAAAGATGTCTGGCCTACAGTATGTCCAGAGTGCCTATTTGGTTGCCCACTGTTTGGTTGGAAGTACTGAAGGTCTGTGGTTTCAGTGTATTGACATAAAATAAACCAAGCAAGCAATCAAGGTTTTATTTCTCAGGCAGCACTGTACAGAATACAGGCAGAAGAAAAAATGTACTGTAATTAGTGCAAGACATAAAAACATCAACAATAAAATCCACAATAAAAGGACAGTGTGCTAAGCCCTGAATGCTTCTCTAAAAGGGTATGTCTGCAGACCCTGTTTGAAGAATTCCACTGAGGGGGCCTCCCTCGAGAATCTGGAAAGTGAGTTCCACAGGGCTGGTGCTGCCACCTCGAAGGCACACTCTCCAGTTGTTTTTAGCTGGACCCTGAGAACCTCTAGGAGGCCCTCCTTGGCAGAACAGAGAGAGAGTGCAGGGGGCAACCAGGAGTCAGGAGGTCTTACAGATAGCCTGGACCTGAACTGTATAGTGTCTTAGAGGTGAATAAACCTACCTTGAAGGAGATCCTCGACCTTACTGGAAGTCAGTGCAGGCTGTACAGAACTGAGGTCACATGACAGGACATTGGAAGGCCTGTCAGCAATCTGGATGCCATGTTCTGAAACACCTGGAGGTGGTGCAGGACCCTTCCAGTGACCCAGAGATATAAAGCATTGCAGTAGTCCAGTCTGGATGTCTCAAATGCATACAGTAGTGATAGTAGGTCACCTTAAAGGATTATGGTTTTAATTGGGGAGATATTCTAAAAATGGTAAAAACTAATCTGGACAACAGATGACACCTGAGCCTCAAGTGTCAGTCTAGAATCATGCCCCGATTTTTCACCTTCACAGATGCCAAAAGAGTATCTGTCCCAAGCATCAAGCCTATTTCAGTCCTCATGGTATCCGCCTCCCACGAGTGGTCCAGTATGATCACAGGCACCTCTGTCTTACCTGGGATGAGCTTCAACCAGTTAGAGGACATCCAGTACTGGTTCTCAGCCAGACATTTGTTCAGAATCACCACTGCATCACATGTCCTAGGCACAAAAGACATGTACTCTTTGACATCATCTGCACAGCAGTGAAACTCCACACTGTAATGTATAATGATCTCACCCAGGAGCAGCATGGACACCGTGAACAGCATAGGTGAGAGGACAGACCCTTGCAGGACACCACAAAGCAGGGTCTTGGGGCTGGAAGAAAAATGTTCATCATCACCCTCTGAGTCCTGCCTGTGAGAAAGGACTCAAATCAGCTGATGACAGTGTCAGTGAGTCCACATAGCCCTCTCAGGCAATCCAACAACACTGCATTGTCCACAGAGTCAAATGCTGAGGAAAGATTGAGAACAAGTACTGAACAGTCTTCTCTGTCTCTAACCCTGAGGAGCTCATTTTGAACCTTGACCAATGCAGTCTCAGTACTATGTCCAGACCTAAATCCTTATTGGAGGAGATCATAGATGTCAAAGGCAACAAGGTGTGCCTCAAGCTGCAAAGCCACGATTTTCTCCGTCACCTTACCCAGGAAAGGGAGTTTTGAGGCTGGTCTATAATTTGCCAGGACATCCAGGTCGAGAGAAGTTTTTTCCAGAAGGACTTCACCAGTGCCTCTTTCAAGACATCTGGAAATAGCTCCTCCAAAAGTGAGCACCAGACTATCTCAGCAAGCACTGGACCAACAGACTCTACACATCCCACTAGAAGATGGGTTGGGCCTGGGTCCAGTTCACAATAAGTGGACCACAGATTCAAAATCACCTCACAGACCTCTTTCATCTGCACCAGTCTGAACTCACTCCAGGCAAGGGGAGTGCTCTCAGGGATGTCCTACATGTCACTGTTGGGCCAAAATAACCTGGTTGGGAAAATTGTAGCCCTGATGGAGGACACTCTGTCAAAGAAGAACAGAGCAAACTCCTCACATTTTGCTGCCAACTCTTCTCTAACCGGCTGTAGGCAGGCCGGATGAAGTATCCTGTCCCCAGTCTGGAAGAGTTGAACAGGTCTGTTCATTCTTGCAGCAATCTCATTGGACAGGTAAGCTGCTTTCTTATGGGAGATTGCCTTCTGATATTTACCATAGTGAGTTCTCAGGGCCAGTGTGTCCTCATCTGACTGCATCATTCATCAAAAATGCTCCAATCTCTGACCTTTGGTCTTCATCTCCTTGAGCTCCCCATTAAACCAGGGGACCTCAGATGAGAGGACCTAAGTCGTATACAGACTGGCACAACAGAATTGAGCACCGAGGTGACAGTCATATTATAGGCCACCACCGCTTCACTTGAGCTGATTGCACAGGCAGCACTCACTGCCCAGAGGCCCATTACTGCCATAAGGCCCTCTTGAGATCACCAGTATCAAGCCCCAGTGAGAATACTAGGTACAAGGTGTGACTGTGTTTGTTGGTCGCAGAAGCAACTGCTTATGCAAAGCCCAGTGATGTCATCAGCTGGAGGAAGTTATGTCCAAATTGCAATGATTCATTATCGATTCAAGCATTGAAGTCACACAGAACCAATCACTTAGGTGACTCCAGTGCTCTTGGTGATTAATTCTTTGACTTCCTGCAGAAACTCCTTCGTGTGCCTCGGAGGCCAGTGCACAAGAAGTATTCTGCAGCATGCACCTGGACCCCATATATGGCCATGCATTTGAACAATGAAGTAGATCTCACTATGTGAGCAGAGAAGTTCAGACCAGATCTAAAATAGATGGCCACACCCCCACCCCTGCATTCCCTCCTCAGGCAGTGTGCCACAGAGAATCCGGCCAGGACAGATGCCTCTAAAACTGGACCAGTGTCATCTCCTGACCTGGGCTCCATAATGCAAGCCAGATTGACAAAGGAAATCAAGTCTGCTATAACAGCAGTCTTGTTCCTGATCGATCTCGCATTACACAACAGTGCTCAAAGTGGACTAGCTGAGGCTACCAGCTCAATGGCTACCTGTCTGCTCAGTCTAGGCTAGGAATGGGCAACAACATATCTGGCCTCTCACAAGGTCCCATTTCATCTCAGAGTGCCTCCTGGTCTTGATCACCCCAATGTGAGTCTCTCCCACTAAATCCCATAACTCTGCTGCCCTCCCTTCGACCTTTGAACAATACCAGCCTGCCTACAGTGCCAAATAGCTGCAGGAGGCAAAGAGGGATCAAGGAAAGGTCTGAGGTCCCTCAGCTGGGATCCCAAGTAAGTGATCTTGTGGGGTCTGAACCCTACACACATCCTCTTCTATAATTATTCACCTAAAATGTTAAATTACCACTTTCTTCCCCTAAAATCAACGATAAAACAAGATAAAATAATATAAAACCTCTAATCACCATATGCTCAGTCAACCACTCAGCCACTCTAAAACAAGCAAAGCCCTAACCCACACAAGCCCAACAACCTCCACTACCCAGCCCCCTTCCCCACCCAAAAAAATGTTTTTGTACTTATAAAAATAATGAATCAATGATAAAATAATAATAAAACAATGGCAGGCGAATCCTGATAAGGTGCTGTTGAGGAGCATTGTTCAGAAAGTGTATCTCCTGTTAAGGAGCAATGTCCAAAACTTTGCTGCAAATATATGTCCACATATAAACTAACTAAAACTAAAGTCCCAACAGTTCACTGGCAGGTGCCTTCCAGCACTGCTGTCACCAATGCAGAAGGAAAAGAATAAAGACTAATGAATAGACATAATGGGCAACGGTGCTTTCACCACCAAGACGGACTCTCATACCATGAAAACATCTACATACAGTACAAGGCAAAGCTGGATGAAAGGACTGAAATTCACTTCACAAAGTGCTTGATAAAGTTGGCAAAATTCATGAAGCACCAACTTTGCAACATTGTTGCCAGGTAAAGTGACCATTTTTCAATACGAAAGATCAAAATTTGTTCACGATGTTCCCACTTCGTGAAGTTCTTCACAGAAAAAGGCCACTTGATATGGCAAACTTCACAAGAAAGGTAATGTACAAAGCTGGGCTTACGGGAACTTCTCGAAGCTTCACAAAGGCAAATTTTGGCCACTTGGCGTCAGCTTCTCAGGTGAAGTTTAACCTTTAGGCTGCCAACAGAATTAGAACATATAGGAATGCTGGACTGATATATCAATCCATGGCACAGCAATGGTTACATTTGCTTTATCTCTATTACTGTATAAATCAAAATTCAGTTATCTTTGAAGGATCCGTATTTAAATAAAAATGTTCACCCTTATAATCCTCCTACTCCTTTTTCATTGACGTGCAATGAAATCACAATACTATTGTATGCCTGTGACATTGCAGTCAAGCCTGTGTCAACAAATGCAACAAACACAGGGCTATGAGATAATACAACATGTTCAAGCATTAAGAGAAGATGAGTGGCTAGAAGCATGCTCTTATTGAAAACACTAATCTTACGGTAATTGGCAATAAGAGGAAAGTCAATGCAGAAAACAAAATGAGTCTGGGCTTAAACAATACATTTTAATGACGTTAGTCTGAGTGTGAAAGTCTCGCTACTCAGTTTGCATTGACAAACTGTTACCATAAAAAGCTGGTCAAACAGTTGTTCTAAGCCTTGTCACCTGAATATGTAAGAACATGTTGGAAAGTGTTTTTTGTCTGTGGGAAATGCCTTTCCTTTGGGTTTTGTTATACTTTTATGCATGGGAGACTGGACTCAAAGGCTCACTTACTAAACATAATATTATATACAAGTTTATTTAAACATCCAGAAGCATTAAAATTCCAATGTTTTGGGGCCAAAATACCCTTACATCAAGGAATCTAGAAGTTAATAAATAAAATTAAAATTAAGCACAGAAGTGTAGTATCAATTAAGTCAAAATAAATATGTGCGCCCACACTTATGTTTTTTGCCGCTCCACTTCCTAACAGATAGTTAACATGAAGTTTACATTCTCAAGCTATCAAGCTATTAGAAGTAAAAATAAATATAAAACATCTAGTTTATGTTTCTTTCTAATATTGTCTAATGTTCTCAAACATAAACCAATCACAAAGATATAAAAAAAGTTCACCTTAAGTGTATCATATTTTTCTGATAATGAAGTTTACAGTTAGGTTACATTAAAATTTGCATGTGGACTTTTTAGAATTTATTACTTGTGAAAACATTTATGCTGTAGTTACACTACATACAAAGAATGATTTTTCTTTTACAAAATGCTTGCAATATATAGAATTTGTATACAGAGACTGCTGTATATGTTTTGGTGTTTCACAGAAAATGTACAGTACTTCATTATTAGAAAAATCCAATATACTTAAGGTGAACCTTTTTTTTCTATATCTTCATGGTTGGTTTATATCTTCATTGTTGGTTTATGTTTGAAAACTTTAGACAGTATTAAAACAGGCATTAAGTAGATGTGTCATTTATTTTTACATCTAATTGCTTGAAAACATATAATTCTACTCATCTGTCTGTTAATAAGAGAAGTGGCAAAATAAGTAAGTGTGGGCCACACATACTGTAGGTATGTGTTTCAGATTGCTTGATATTGCAAATCATTGCACTGACTACTTAACAAAGGTTATTCATTAAGACACACACTTCTGTGCATTCTGACTGTGGCTGTCTTTCATTCTTGGGCTCTCCCTAGACATTATGCAGCTAGCATTTAAACTGAGTTGTAAGCAATACTTATGTTCATAATAAAATACTCATGGTTCATTTGGGTGTGTGCATAAAAAGTTATTGGTTCTGGACATGATATGTTTACTATCATTTTGGGATATCACTGGAGCAAATGAGAAATTTCAGAGTGAAAAACAGAGTTGGGAAAAGAGATGGATTTTGGTTGTTCAGTGAATGCTGGACAGATTAAATTGTGCATGTAGACTTTTCTGAATGTATTATTTGGGAACAAGTTTGTTCTGTATTTGTACAATGTGTAAAGAAGTTTATTTTTATCAAAATGCTTGCAACATATAGAATTTGTATACGGAGACTGATGTATATGCTTCTGTGTTTCACAGCACTATTAAAAGTAAGTGATAAAGTATTACAGTGCATGCATTATAGGATTTTAATGCACATCCCAGGGTGCAGTAAGGCACAAAGCTGAAGGCTGAGTGTCTTTATGCCCTTGAGAAGTGAATTAAATTCCTATGATTCATACCCTGGCTTATTACACTTATAAAATGGATATAAGTAGTTTTTTTGGGGGGAGAAAAATTAGATTCAGCACCTGACTGTGCATTCATGGACATTTAATACACAGTTAGGTGATGTCTCTCTGCCAAGGAAATTTCTAGATTTTTTTTCCTTGCCAATTTACAAGAAACCAATATACATAATGTGACTCTTTTTTATATCTTCATGATTGGTTTATGTTTGAAACGTTTAGAAAATATTAAAAACAAGCATTATCTAGATGTTTTATACTTAAGGTGAGCCTTTTTATATTGTCATGATTGGTTTATGTTTGAAAACTTTAGAAAATCATGTATGTACTACTTCTGATGTGGAACCTTTGTAAAAGAGCCTTGGCTCAAAGATACTTGTAATCCTAGAATTAAATAAATAAATACATACAATAATAAAATAAAATATTAAAAACAAGCACCAACTAGATGTTTTATATTTATTTTTACTTCTAATAACTTGGGAATGTAAAATTTAAATTAATGATCTGTTAGGAAGTGAAGAGGCAAAAAAGCATAAGTGTGGGGCACACATTCGTAGTTTGATTTACTTAATATTACACTTCTCTGCTTAATTTTATTTGATTTAAAATAATTTATGAATTAGATTCAAAATTCCCTGATAAAGTGTAATTTTGTTTCCAAAATGCTGGAAATTGAACACTTCTGGGACCAGATATTCAAAGTTTTGCACCAGGCGCAAATCTGTAGCACTGGAATAGCACCGAATTTGTGCCAGACTGCAATATTCAAAAGCCCTTTTAGCACCAGCACTGTGTGATAGCACCAATGCTAAAAGTTAATGTATGCAGGGTTGGGGAGGTAGGGGAGTCTCCATGAATGCCGGTGCACAGGCATATTCAAAATAGTAGTGCCACGCTACCGGTTGTTGTACCACTGGTAGTGTGGTGCTAAATACCTACTGCAAAAAGCATGTGGTAAATGGTGGTGGAACCCAAAGTAAATCAAAGTGGCACTTCAAATTACTACCATAGTAATTTGAAGTGTAACTTCTAATTACATCCATGTCCAATCCCGGTAGTCTAGTGCCCCCCCCAGTACACTTTTATTGCTGACGGGTCTGCTCAATCCCCCTGTTGGCATCATGATTCCCCCTCAATTCATGTGGTATACTGGGAAACCACCCCAGTGTGCCTAACTGTATTTTTTAATTTCTGTACCTGTAAATAAAGAAAACCATTCCCCGATGTCTTTTTACTTCAGTGCAGGATCCTGCATCCATATTTTGGATGCAGGATCCTGCATCAAACTTCTGTTGTCTGGCCCAACAAATTCACTGACATCGGGGTGCCCAATTCTCACATCAGCGTCATGTTCCTCCCACCCCCCAACTCATGTGGCACACTGGAAGCCCACTTCTGTGTGGCCAAAAGTTATTTTATTTTTTATTACCTTGCCAATGGGGGTGCCCAGTCCCACTGTTGGCAGCATGTATCCTCCCCAACTCATGTGGCACACTTGAAGCCCAACCCAGTGTGCCCAAAAGTTATTTTATTTTGTATTTATTGCCTTGCCAATGGGGTGCCCAATCCCCCTTTCGGCAGCATGTATTCCCACCCCAGTGTGCCTACATTTATTTATTTATTGTTTGTTCCTGTAAATAAAGAAAAACATCCCCCAATGTGTTATTTGCATTTTTAACCTGGAAAAAAGAACAGGTTCCTCGTTGTCACCAGTCCCCCTCATCCCCACCCTCCCACTGAGCACCCTCCCCTTACCCCATATTACTTCCGGAGATAGGCACTGTCATCTTCTGAGGACCAGGAAAAGTCTGCACTCTTCAAAGCCAAACCACAAAATGAAGACTCAAGGTGAAGAGCCATATAATGAATGTCAATGGGGTTTCAACTTTGATGATATCTCAGCCATTTGTGAATTTTACCCAAATTTTCAACATGGGGTTCTTGGGACCCCACCTCATGAACACTGTCTCTGGCATTTCATTACTCAGTCCCAAAAGGTGATTTCATGGTTGCTGTGCAGAATCACCTTTCTGGAGTGACTAAAGAAACAACAGTGCCACTTTTCATGAGGTAGGATCCCAAAAAGCCCATGTTGAAAATCTGGTGAAAAAATTCCAAAAAAATGACAGAGTTATGAGCGTAAGTTGAGTAGTTTCTATGCACGCTCATCACTTAGCCAATGTTTCATGTTTTCACTCCAGATTTTCAATATTACCATTTTTCATACCGCCTCATGAAAAGTATAGCTGTAATTTTTCAAATCCTGCCAAAAATGTTTTTCTTCACCTGTGGTGCAAAATGGCATTACACTTGGCAAGATTTATATTTCCACAGTGATTTGAAGGTTTACTGCACTGGGTACATATGGTGAGGTGATGAGAAGGTTATGTTGAACATTTGGGGTGAAAATTATTTAAGATGGCACAGTTATGACTATTTGTTTGTGATTTTGCTACGCCTGCTCGTAACTTTATGTATGGAAGCACAGGGGCTAGAGACCCCTGTGTTTCAACAGCTAGATACATATATGCATCTGTGGAGGGATGGAAGCACAGCTGTGCTCCCACAACAAAATAAGAATACAATTATAATATCTGAAAAAGAAGGAAATTCATTGTAAAAAACTCCATTAATGTACCAGTTAGGGTGAATGCTATACAGACAAAAGCAGGAAATGAGGCATTATAGTTTCCAGCCTAATGCCTCACCCCTAGGTTCCCCTACCACTCCCACCACCCACTCCACTCTCCACACACCATAAGGTGCCTGGTGTGTGGGGGGTCTTCAGCCCTACTTTCACACCACTCTCCTATATTGTAAAACCTCAGCTTGTTTACACATGGAATAGTGTGAGAGTTAGGCTGTCAACCCCAATGCACACCCAGATGCCTGCTGGTGTGTGGAGAGTGGAGAGGTGGGGGCAGATTGGTAGGGATGGAAACCCTGGGGTAAGGTAGTAAGAAACTCCTAACACCTCATTTTGCCTGCTTTTGTTTCTACATTATTCACCCTAACTGATGCACTAACAGAGTTTTTGCAATGAATATATATACACACACACACACACACACACACACACACATATATATATATATATATATATATATTTATGCAAAAACTTTGTTAATGCATCATTTAGGGTTAAAACACAAGAAGTCAGGAAATGAGACCTTTAGGGTTGCCCTTTCCCCATGTACCCCCATCCTCCCGAGACTGACAGATGACAGGGTGTGTCATTGGGGTTGTGAGGCTTCAATGTCACCCCATTCTCATGTGTACTCATATTCACAAGCCACAGTAAAGAAGAATGGGTAACACTTAGGCCTCACAACCCCAATGACACACCCTGTCATCTGTCAATCTCGGGAGGATGGGGCACACGGGGAGGGGCAACCCTAAAGGTCTCATTTCCTGACTTTTGTGTTTTAACCCTAAATGATGCATTATATAACTTCCTTACTTTTTGAGAAAGAATAGAAAATTAGTTGGTGGGACAAGTACTGAATATCATATGTATTGGTGGGAGCACATATGGTTGGGATCCCAAAGTTTCATTCATCAGAGTGTCATAATTCTACACCCGTTTACATGCCAGACACCTAACCACTGAAAATTATCTCCATGGCAGTAAGACTAGGTACCATATAATTGTCAAGCCACTACCACAATGCATAATGCTATCCGCAAAATGTAAAGTGTGTCGCACAACATCTCTGCAGCAAATTAATTTTCCAACACCAAAATACAATAATTCATGTGTACAGAACATCCCCTCAACACCCTCCAAAGTTCAATGTAAGAGACCAAACCATGTCCAAGATATAACATTTTAAAGTTTGAGATTTTCATTCATCGGAGTGGCAGAATTCCTCACCTGTTTACATTTTACACACTTAACAACTGAAAAGTACGTCCATGGCAGTAAGGCTAGCTACCCTATACATTTTAAGCCACTACCACAATACAAAATGCTGTCAGAAAAATGTAAACTGCGCCACACAATATCCCCACAACAAATGTATTTTCTGACACCTAAACACCATAATTCACATCTACAGGACATCCTGTCAACACCCTCAAAATTTCAAGTTAAAAAGACCAAACCGTTTCCAAGATATTTAATTTTAAAAGTAGTTAAAATTGGGCTGTCTGGTCCTTCCAAATCTGGCCATCTAGTCCCTCCCTCGCAAACAAAGATCACAATCAAAGAATCTCAAGATCAAAGAATTTGCAGGCTCGCAACCAAAGAATTTGCAGGCTGGTGAACAAAGAATAAAAAATGGTAAAACTAAATTTTTACACATAAATACATGAAACCACAGCCATGACTCAATAGAACAAAGCCCCCTGAGCAAAACTCATCCTAGTTTGCCTTTATAAGTCACCCCGTGGCTGAGAAATTAGATTTTTTAATCTGGCTATCTAGTTGTGCCCTCGTAATCAAAGATCGCATTAAAGAATCCCGCGATCAAAGAATTTGCAGGCTCATGATCAAAGATTCTTAGTGAGCCACGATCAAAGAATTAAAAATTTTAAAACTCTGTTTTTTGACATTTTTATAAAAAAAAACACAAGCATTGCTCGATAGAGGGAAGACCCCTGAGCAAAACCCAATATAGTTTTACTTCAGAAGTGACCCCCTGAGCCGAGATATTTGTTTTTTTCCTACCACAAAATGAAAACAAGATGGTGGCCATCACAATCAAAGAATTCCTCACGATCAAAGATTCTTTGATAGTGAGCCTGCAAATTCTTTGATTGTGAGGAGGGAGATGGCCAAAACCCCATTCTTCTTTCTCAAAATAACTGTATAAATTTTCCCATAGACTTATAATGGGAACTTAAAACTTTAATAACTTTCGAATGGATTAATATTTTTTCACCAAGTAAAAAGTGACATATTCCTTGACCCAAGCTCTTTCAACCTGCCAAGTTGCAGACTGGCATGTTGCTCAATGGCCGTGTAGCACCATGGATAAAATCCGGAAAACTGTCCACAACTGGTGAAAAGTGCAGTTTTCAGCATTTTGGTGCACAAAAAGTGTAAGTCTGACCCAACAAAATTTGGCAACTCAAGAGATCTACCATGCCCTACCACACATACCAAATTTCATGCAAATCTGTTAAACATGTCCAAAGTTATTAATGCGCAACCTTTCGAGTTTAACATAGAAGTGGCTTCATAACCCTAAATAAAGGGGGGAGACTGTGCCCCTATAATGTATATATATCATATATATGTACATATTTATATATATATGTGTGTGTGTGCAAAACAAGGAGGTTTCACACCGGGTCAGTGGTGCTCTGGCTAAAAACAATTAATACAAAACACAAAAGCTGAGCACTCACCACCTCAAATAATAGAGACACGGGAGATTTAAGCAAATAAATTCACTTTATTCCATAAAAGTTGAGTTTAACATAGAAGTGGCTTCATAACCCTAAATATAGGGGGTGACCATGCACCTATAATATATATATATGTGTGTGTGTGTGTGTGTGTGTATGTATATATGTACATATGTATAGATAGATATATATACACACAGTTATACAGTCCTCTACAGTGTGCCTCAGTACAGGGGACATCCCTCTCTGTGTTTCCCACACTATAGCTCTAACCTGCATTCATCCCTCCTGGGAACAGTGGTGCACACACAGAGACTATACTGTACATCCAGACTTTCAAGCAGGGAGTTATATTATTATATGGTGCTACATAACTCTTACCCATGTACATATGAAGGTAATGTTTTCCATTGTGTCCTGAGTTTGAGTCTCCATGTTTGCAGATGTGCCTCTCATTATGGGGATCAGTGTCCCTCTTTGTTCCACGTTCAGAGTGTCTGTGTCCCTCATTCCAGTGCTAACTGGGTGAGAGGTATGCACTGCATATGCCTGTCGACATCCATGTCCTGCAGCTAACAAACTGTTTTTCATGGCTGGCCTATGGGTGGAACTATGTGCATACCCTGGCCAGTGGCTTTTAGCCTGTATGTCCAGTCTGACCTACAGATGGAGCTGTGGGCACCATCCAGCCTGTGTTTTTTGATTTGTAGTTCCAATCTGACCTACAGGTGGAGCTGTATGCACCATGGAATAGCACCAGGCAATCTTCATGCTAATGTATGCTAAGCAGGCCTTAATGAGATGCTAATGTGGCTGTTTGTACATGGATTGCCTAAGTAGGCTCATTTGCATAGGAGCTTTGAATACAGCAAACTTATGTCCTGGGCTATTGTGTTTACACCGGACTAATGTGTTAGTACTGTTTAGTTGGGCTAGCCCCAGCAATCCTCTCAAAAGCATATCACAGTTCTGCAGTGTGTGGCCTGCATCATTGTTTGCAGTTGTTGTGCAACACTTCATTACTATCACACACATTGTCCATCAACCATCAACTTCAGTTCTGCCTTACTGCACCTCTGTGTCCACTGAGCTAATGTTGCATTTTGCACTTCCCTGTTGCTATATTTAGAGCTGTCTTATTTCCTGGGTTATTTTAGCACTGCACTCCCAGCCCTGTTTGCACTGCTTCCTCTGCATGCTATATTCAGCAGGTTTAGCCCCGAGTTTTTTTTTTCTTTGAATATAGCTTACTTCTGGTTCAGGGCTAATTTAGCATGCTGTGCAGTGCTAATTTAGCCCCAGGGCTAAGTTTTGAATATCCGGCCCCGGATGTTTAAATCTACTTGAATATGATAATATTACATTTGTAGATTGAGGCTTTGATTCTAGTCTCCCATTGCATGTATCTGTACCTAGACTGGATTAGGCTGCTCCCCCTGATTAGTGTTTGTGTTTTTATACAGAGATGAGCTACACTGGAGAATTTGTCTTTGCTATACTTTTCCTAATAGTGACCATATTGAGAAGACTTCTGTCCAAACAAACTGTAGCCTGACTTGCACCCACATCAGTCTGCATCCAAACTGTTGAAAGCAGGACAGAAGAACACATATAGGGGTGGAGTTTAACATGACTCCAGGTGGTTGCTTTCAGCAAAAGTTCCATGCAAGTGGCTTCATAATAACACAGATTATAACTTACTGTTGAATTCCTCAGATGGTTGGTAAACAAAAAATGGTTTTCTCATCATATTCAGAAGAATTTTTTGCCTCCAAGGACTAAGCCACTTGAAAAGTATTTCAAACCAGAAGATGGCACAGTGGGCATCAGCAGAGCAGGACAGTGAAGCTCCTGTTCCGGACGTGAGAAGCCTACTGCTGACCCTCACAAGCCTGCAGTGGAACCCTTTAAAAGTAAGCTCTCCTAAAACAGTAAAGCCGCTCCTAAACCCAGTACTAGTTCTATAGGTATAACACAAGCAATACATCATAAACCTGTTGACTATAATACTACACTTTCAGTACAAAGAAAATTGCCTTCCACGACCACAAAAATCCTTAGTTTCCCATCCAGACAAAAACATCACTTCTAGACCTAGGAGTCAATAAAAAACATTTATTGGTAAGAAAGATAAACAGAGAGCAGCACCCCCACCATAAGTCAATGTTACATGTCATACAGATGCTTTGTCAAGACCAAAAATTGTCTTCCCCAGTCAATGCTACTTCATTAGCAGCTGAGATGGCCACAGCAATGGCAAATACAACTGCAGAGACTGGGGCAGAGGCCTTAGATGTTTGACTGTTCTCTAGGCAATGACCTGCTCAATCTCAATCCCCTGTTTCATCCTCACTTGTTTCACCTCCACTGTTATCTGTTGCTTCTCCTGAGTTTAGGAGGCTGGGAAAGATGGTTGCAACTGAGTCTGTCATTGCTGCAAGTGCTGGAAATACAAGTGCTACAGGTTCTCGGTACACAATTGATTGGTTGGGAACACCTTAGAAAAACTTCTCCAGCGGACACAATCATTCGACCATAAATTTCATACACTTACAGAAAAGGTTGATTTTTTCCAGTGTGATGCCAAGCAAAACAGGGACAAGACTGAAATTATTTCAAAAGATACTGAGACCCACAAATAGGGAACTGACAAATCTGCCAATAAAATAACCTGAATGGAGGCTACAACAGCAGATCTAATTAGAGATCATTTTTCAGTGACAAGAAAAATTTGAATACTGGAAAACCAACAATATTATAAAAATCCTCATATTGTGGGATTACCTGTTTCTGTGGATTCAGCTTTTCAAAATACTTGGGATATGCTTAAATATATATTTGTTACATTATTTGAGTTACTGGAAGATAATTTATCATTTATTATTAAAGCATACTGTATATAACCTAAACAACATAATCAAGGTATAGATCTGAATCTGACAGCCTCGTAACCTGCATCTGAATCTACATGCTGGGGTGCATAGAGAGAGAGAGAGAGAGAGACGTATGACCAGCAGAAGAAAAAAGGTGGTGATGTCACTGTACAGATCATTGGAGAGGCCTCATTTGGAGTACTGTGTCCAGTTCTGGAGGCTGCATCTCTGTAAGGACATAGACAGGGTAGAGCCATTTCTAAAAAGGGCAGCAAAGATGGTGCAGAGCCTGTAACAAAAGTCATATGAGAAGAGACTGTGAGAGCTCAATATGTATAACCTGGAGGAGAGAAGAGATAGGGGAGATAGGATATAAACCTGCAAATATCTAAAGTGCATAAATATGGTACCAGAGGGTAGCATCCTTCAGAAATGGAGATGTTCAGGAATGAGTGGGCATGATATGAGGTTGGAAAGGGGTAGACTAAGGGGTAACATGAGGAAGCACTTCTTCAAAGAAAGGGTGGTGGATGCATGGAATAGACTTCAGGTGGAGGTGGTGGGGGCAAACACAGTGGTGGAAGTCAAAAATATGTGGGACTGGCATAGGGGAACGCTGATGATAGGAATGAGAAGATAAAGCTGGTGATCAGGTAGGGCCTGAGACTTTTGCAGTAGGTAGGAAAAATGAGCAGACTGCATGGGCCTAGTGGTCATTATCTGCCATCAATTTCTATGTTTCTATAGCAGAAAAAATATGTATGATGATGGTATCTTTTGCCTTTGAGTCACAAAGAGACTTTATTATGAGGCTTTCTAGAATTAAAGCTTCCCTGACTTATAAATTGTTAAAGCTTTACATTTTTTCATGATTACTCTTTCATTATGCGGCAAAGGAGATATTGCTTCCTTGGCTACTGTCAAGAACTTTTGGAAATGGGAGCAGAGTTCCAGCTCCTTGCCCCTGTTAAAGTCTGAATGAAATATAAAGGGATCCAGTACTTAGTTTCTGATTCTGACCAACTGTCTACTTTTATTCATGTTCAGTATAACCAGGACATAGAGATGCAGCGAATTTAAATTCCTCCGGTGAAGTGAACGCGAAGTGGGCACTTTGCGTTGCCACTCTGCTATGCGGAGTGGGAAATACAAAGTGCTCACTCCGCCTTGTCATTACCACTTTGCATTAAGGCAGAATGGCAATGCGAAGTAAGGCAAAGTCATTGTTTTTAATGGACTTCGCTTTCCTCATTATGATTCTAAGAGATCCACTTGGTGTTTCAGATTTGGCAGCCCCCACGCATCACATGGTTTACAGTACTGTAAGTCACATGCTCTTTAGCTAGGCAGGAAGAAAGTGAGTCATGCAACCAGACACTTTTACTTTCTCCTGTGCAGACAGAGAGAGAGTAGTGTGTTTTGTGACTGCTGATACTTTTAGATCAGAGCGAGGAGGTTTAAACTTTGATTTACACCCAACAGCTTTTTTAAAAGCTACATTTTTTGTCTTTTCTGTACTCTTTTTTACTTAATTTGTTCTTTCTGTAAATTTAATTTTTCTTACCTTTATAAGTAGTTAGTTGTTTGTGTCTGTGTGACTGTGTGTGTGTGTGTGTGTGTGTGTTGTGTGATAGTTTGAGTAGTGATTGCTCGGACTGAGGGAGCTCAGTAGGAGAGATGGACCAGGGTGAGGGAATATCTGGGGCGGGGCAGCTCTGGGAGAGCGTGGTAGTGGTAAGCGTTGTACCGTGTGCATGTGTGGAGGGCATGGGTGCCCATTCCTGTTGGACCACTCAAAACATGTGAGTGCCCCCACCAAAGAAGGACCAGCACCACCTCCTTTCCTGACTCTGAGGCAGTTGAACCACCACCACCACCACCACCAAGTCCAGCACCAGGTCCTCTGGAGCAGGATGTGCCTGTTCCCCTGGGCCCAGGTGTGGATCCCATCCCTGTTCAGCACCGTGACCAGCAGGCTTACAATACTTCAAGTAACTATTGAAAAAAAATAATGTTGTGATTCATGACTTAATCATAAATCATGATTTGTGACTGCATTTGTGACCGTGATGATGAAGAAACATGAATGCCTACGGCTGTACTTCCCGGGGCCCCGATGAGCTGTAGCTTAAATCTCCCAGACTTAAAAATACATATCAATGAGTACAATGGTGGGGTGGTGAAGCCTGGAGAGATACTACAAAACAGGCTTACAATACATCCAAGTAACTAGAAAAAAAAATAATGTTGTGATTTGTAACATGAATGATCATGAATTGTGATTTGTGACTGCATTTGTGACCGTGATGATGATGAAGAATGTGATTTGTATCACGAGTGACTTATGATGATGGTCCTGACTTAAAAAACACATATTAATGAGTACAATGTGCATGTAGAATTAAGCACCACACCTGTCCAGTACTCTGAAGGGAAGCCAAAGAAACAACTGTGACTTAAGTTACAGATGGAAATTGGGCCCTAAAGAGATGCAAATGCACAGACAGATTAAGATTGCGCTGTGCACTGAAGAGATGCAGACACAAAGGCACAACACCTAACCAGTGCTCACCATCAGAAATTCAAATCTGGAAAAGAATACCTTTGCCAGTTGGGGCGGGCCATGGGGGGGTACAGTGTACTGTACTGCTGCAGTAACAGTCACAAGTACTAGTACTAGTAAAGATACCACAAAGAAGTACAAAAATCACACAGCTGCAGTGGATAGCAGCTTCACATTGCTGAAATTATTATGTGGCACAATAAAAGGTGTCTAATTTGATGACACATGTCACACACATACTCATACACACACTAAGTAATGCATAGCAAATTGAAAACTTCAGTAATATAACCACATATTTTAAACAAACTAAAATTATGCACTGCGGCAGTAACAGTCACTAGTACTAGTACCAGTAGAGATACCACAAAGAAGTTACAAAATTCACACAGCTGCAGTGGATAGCAGCTTCACATTGCTGAAATTATTATGTGGCACAATAAAAGGTGTCTGATTTGATGACACGCATCATACACATCCTCACACACACTCTAAGTAATGCAAATTGAAAACTTCAGCAATATAACCACGTATTTTAAACTAAAATTATGCACTGCTGCTCCACCACAATCAGCAAAAAAAGGCAAGAAATATTGAAAATATTACTGTGTGTACATTAACACGGTTATACAAGAAAAATATCACCGAAACAGAAAGCGCCTATCTTTTTTCTCCAAGTTAATCTACCTACACCACAGATACACCCCTCCCCAAAGCACACTTCCACTGTCTCTCAATACACAGACTGAATGTTGTACATTAACATTCTAAATCCATACACAAACAATAAATGCTCGATGATATGAGCACAGGAGAGTTTCCTATAATCGATGAACTAATGTTTGAGCAAAAAAAAATGACTCAAAAAGGCTTTTTAACAGCTTTTTGAAGGTTTGAATTGCATAGAGCTCTCAGAGCGGATTGTCTCCTACAGCTTCCTACACACACTACCCCAAACTGAGGTTGTGCAGAACAATCTAGAGTCCATGTGACCTGAAATCCCATGAATCACTGCAATATTTTCCTTTGGAGCTTAAAAACAAGGCGAACTGGAAGGCGGAGTAACATGAAGTCATTGTTTTCAATGGACTTCACGTTACCCATTATAACGTGAAGTACCTTGCTTCGCATTGTGGAGCATTCCATGAATTCGCCTTCACTTCACGAATCACTTTGCGGAGCGAATTGGGGCCACTTCACCCATCACTACCATGACACACAAAAAAATAAAGAAACTGATTACTAATGCTTTCTGAAGAGGAAATGATAAAACTGTAGAAGAAACAAACATCTGAATGCTTAATATCTTCTTTTTTATCAGTTTTGTTCCTTATTTTTGTTGTTGTTTAAGAATTGGTAGATTGAGACATTAGTAGATGGGCTAGTATTTGCTTTTGTACTGAATATTATTCATTTGGTTTCATTTTACAATGGATAGAATTATAAATGCAGCATATAGCGGAGGGAATTTAAGGAGTGGGGGAATATAAACATATTGTAGATAGTGTGAAATAATACTTCTTTAGAGTATTGATGTATCTTGCAGTAAGGGAAAGTGGCATGGATTAAACATGTTAGAATGAATTATATATAGGATAAAGTATAGGGTGCAGTGTGAGACTTTAACACACAGAGGTTGTTGATGGCACAAACCCCGAGGCGTAACCTGAGGGGTTTATGCTAGCCTCCAACAACCAGGGGTGTGTGTTAAATTGAGTAAAACACACTGCACCCCATATTTTATTTATATAATTGAAGGGGTTCCTTTTCCATTGAGAGGTATGAAAATTAATGAAACACAGAGTTTTGCCTTGTCTGGTGGATTTTCTTCATTTGGTAAAATGTGGAGTTTGTAAGAGTGTTACAGTGGGAATGTAAGTAACGGACAAAGAAAAAAAAAGTCCGATTCAATCTCCCGGTTTTTTTTTTAGGTTGCTATGGTGTTGCTAAGTGTTGCTTAGCAGGTGGAGTCGAGTCTAGTAACCTGCAGAGGGAGGGAAACGCGATAAAAAAGTTGCGAGAATGCTTCGCTTTAATTTTATTGAGGTAGTAGAAGAGAGAAAATATCTTGTGGTTTCACAGCAGCTCAGGAGGTGAGTGTTTGGCTGACTGAATTCACGAGGGACACCGTTTGTGACAGTCTCGAGCTGCGTGCATCTCAAGCATTTTCCAATTGAAAAAGGCGTGAATGCGTAGCTACCTACTCAGGTGTTACGATGTTAACACACTTTTTCAATAGGAAAAACGGAACCTGTTAATTATATATATATATATATATATATATATATATATATATATATGCTTTGATAGAGAGTGAATATGTTCTAGTTTTGGCCTGTTGCTTATTTTTGATTACAGAATATAGCATAATGCATGGGAAGTGTGTCTAACAAGCATTTTAGTGTTCACCCAAGTAGTGAGATGCCCCATAAACCCCAAGAGCAAAGCTGAGCCTTTATCAAAGGCATCGCACACTGAGGGTGTGCATAAAATCTGAGATGACACACACTTCCTCATGTTTTATTTTTGTAATAACTGGTTTCCTTTATTTTTTTTTTATTTTAGAGGTTTTGCAAAAATTGCTTAATCAAATTCTGTTATACACAGGTGATTATAAACATTTGTGTATAAACAAACTCCATTATACATGGGTGATTATACACATATGTGTATAATCAAACTCTGTTATACACATATGTGTATAACCACCTGTGTATAATAGAGTTTGACAGCTTCTACCCACAGCTGTTAATCATCACTAACCAGTTACTATAATAATATAATCTCCTTGGTTATGTTTTGGGCTAGACATGCCTTACATTATAAGTAATGATATTTTTTGAGCTATTGTTTAATAATTTATCATTGTTTCTTTGATGTATATAATTGATGATTTAATAAACCATAAGTATAAAAAATAACATATATGTAAGGGGAAAAAACAAGTCCCAATGTGAATGCTATTTAGAGTAACTGGCATCTGGATTCAGAAATCATTTCTGAGTTATCGGCATTATTCTCACATGTCAGGTTAGTTAAGAAAACACACCAAGGAATAAGGGTTAAGCTACCTTAAATATATACTGTACTTTTGCTGTGTCATAAATTGTATATAATGTAATTTTCATTATTGAAGTCAGTTTGTTTAAAATTTCTATGTGCATGCTGTAACCTTTTTAAGCAAGGGTCTTTTCAATGTTCAGACTTAAAAAGCACAGAGCTGCTGAACTAGAGAAGAATGCACCTTAAGAGTGAAACACTTGTCTTTGGGCCTTAATGACTTAATCTGGGCAGTTAAAGCACACACTATCGCAGTTTTGATCCCAAATCAGAATAACAGGCCAGCATGTGAGACTCAAAACCTATTCAGCTACAGATTGAAATGTGGATAGAGAAGGCTAAAGTGTTCATCTCCAGGGTGGCACTGTTGCTCACATATTTTAGATTGACTAGGGGTAAAAAGAGGGCCTACACAATGCCACAGATAAACAACTGATCACTGTAGGTTAAGACATGTCCTTACCCCATGGAATTCTGGGCAAACAGAGTGGCTCTTATTCCAAGGGTACTGACAGCTAGTAATCAGTCAGGTCTCACACTTTGAATCTAGGCACACATAGATTGACCTGTCTCAAGTCAGTGAGAAGTTCTCTATGTTGTGGAATTGATATCCTACAGTATGTAGACAGCATATTTTTAATGACAGTCCAGTGAGATGAAAATTTAAACTTTTTTCTGGCATTTTTCTTTCATAATAAGTCTTTATTTCTTTACTGTGTTATTTATATCCCTGGTATGACTCAGCAAAAGGTAACTTGGGGAGGCATAGTTGGTGCCAAAGTGTTTGAAAACAGTATGATAGGAAAGGCAATAGCTTGACTCTTTACAAATAGATTCAAAAAAACTCACCTCAATTGGTGGTGGATATAGTTGTGGATAATTTTCTTTTATTGCTCAATATCCAACAATACGCAACAAACACAATGGTGCTCCCAACAGCAGCCAACGTTAGTCACGTGATGGTGTGCTCTTTCTCTTGGGCAAACTGGGAGCTCCTAGCTCTAAAAGTCTTGCACTTTATAAGCAAGGGCCTAAAGTGGCATGAAAGAGGAACAACCCTGTTTACAATTCCTGACCAGACTGATGGCAATATTGGTGACATTTTTTTGTGCAATGCCAAATGAAAAAAGAGCCACTGTTTTGCCACCCAATCCATCAAGGTATAGAAGATGTAAGAGATGCAAGTGCTGTTATGCAATCCAGAATAGAAGTACTTTTCTGAAGCCAAAGGACGGTCAGACAAATTATCATGAATATTTTCATGAACTGTAGCAACAGACATGTTATATACCTGGGGATGATCCCATGTGGGGCCTTCTGGGTGGGTCACAATAACATGCAAACTAAAGGAAAAGATAGGTGAACGTGTGTGAACAATTCCCTCCCAAATAAAAAATGGAAGAAATAAGCTGGCCATACATATGGAGGATATGTGTGTGTGTGTGTTGGGGGGGAGGTCTGAAGAACATGTTCATGTGTTTGTGGGAATAGAAAGAGTGACTCAGGGACTGAGAAGGTGTAATTTTGAGTAGTTAGGATATACCAGTTAGGAACACTGCCTTGGCCATGTCTTAATGTATGAATACAGCTAACACCTTTGCTGTGATGTGATTATTTTCTGTGTGTTCCTCTTTTACAGACACATGCTCCATGAGAGATAATACAGAGAATGAAGCACATTGCTGCAACTAGATGTTATAGATGTATAATAGCAAATATTCAATAAACTGACATTTTTGATACAGATATAGTATTGCTACATGATTCTGTGTTTCGAATAATAGTGAAAGAGTAGTAATTGTGAAGGTAGTACAAAAATGTAGTTATAAAATGAAGATTTCTTTTAAGATGAGTTGCAAATAGATTAACAGTGCAATTTTTTTTGCAGTGATACCTTCAAACAGTCAATTAACTTATTGAGATGTTTTTGATTTTTTATTCTAATAATTTTTTACATTTTTATTGCAAAAGTTTTTTTTTTTTTTTAATTTCTTTATCCTCCTAGTCCTGGATGGCATTCTATCTCACCTAATCCCCCAGCCTCGTCCCCCACTCACAGTTTGCCTCCTTGCTTCCTGCATGGCTGGCCCCCATGGCGGGGTGGCTGGAATCCCTCAATCCGCTGATACAGATCTGGTGCAAGAGGTTCCTGCTTGTTCACGGGAGTGGCACCTGCAGAGATTGACTTCATCCAGTTGTGCCCAGGACACACTTTTTCTCCTCCATTTTTCTCCCTCTTAGGAAATGAGGTGTGCAATGATGCCTATGGAGGGAGCATGCACATGTCCACACATGCTCCTTCCAAACATCTGCCTCTTCTCCTCCTCCCCTTGCTGGAGCATCGGTGTGCTGCTCCCCAGCCACCATTAGGGGCCAGTCAAGCACAGACTGCTGTTGACCCCCCCTCCCTGGAGAAGGAGAGAGAGAGAGAGCAGTCAATCGGACACTCAATTCTTCTCCTCTGCTGCCGATCCCCTGCAGCCTGTGCTCGTTCCAGAACACGGGTTGCCAGTGTGGCACGAGGTAAGGCATCCAGCTCCTCAGTCCTCAGCACCATCAGGCCAGCTTATTGCAAACGTTTTACCAAAAAGGTGGTATTGAAGATAATACAAAAGAAGAAGCAATAAACAGTAATTAACAGATATATGAAAATAATAATAGACTACACAAGCAGTACAATATATCAAAAGGAGCATAATCATAAATGTTGGAAGACAAAACAGTACAGCAAGGTACAATGCTGTAGATAAACACTGAGATTGGATCTGAACTTGGATTTGTACTTTTTGGGGTGGCTTTCTTATTAAACAGTGGTTTGGCTTCAAGGTGGATACTCAAATAACTGCCCAGTAGATGAGACCAGACAGTTTGATAAAACAGTAGGGAGCAGGAGGTGCAAAAATTGAAGCTCCAGTTGGAGCACTGTGCTTCCTTTTCACTGTTGTAAGCTGAACTATAAAAAAAAATCCACTGCACTCACCAGTGAAATACAACTGCCATAGACACTGAAATAGCAGATGCAGAAAACATTATTGGAGTGTCAGGAATTCAAAGTTAAGAAATCAGGCTCCACCAGACAGAAAGCTGCCTGATGTATTTGACATTGATTACAGTGCTTGTTCAAAGGCAATGTGCTGAGTTGATGATCACATATATAATGGCCATTCTTAAAGCTGTATAAGCTCACAATATAAAGCGCCAGAATAAAACAGTGTTAGCATAAATAGCATGTAATAAATAACATCTAAAACAAGCTCTGGCAGAGCCACTACGACTGTGAATGCATTAACTAGATAAGGTTGTTTCATGGGCGTAAACATAAACATTTATTTATTTTAATAAATATCAGATTTACAAACCTTTGAGTCAGAGACTAATTTACAAAGGCACCTCATCGAAACTAATACAAAGACAGCACAGTTAACAAATCCAAAAACAATGGCTCAGGAAAGCAGACAGTTATAACAATCATTCACTGAAGATACATGGGTAGCAGTAGATGAGTAGATTACGTAGTTTAGGCACATAGGCACCACATCAAGAAGACCAAAGCAGTTCAAACAATATACAATAGCTAAAGCAAATAGACATCAGGAGTCAAGAGAAGCCCAGAGTGTTCACATGAAGGCTGTTGCATACACTAACTGAATCATGGTATAGCACATTGAGAAAGGGCATATTTAAGCAATAAGGCATGACAGGGTGTGTTATCATGTAATGATGTCCTCCTGGGGTGGGTTGAAGCATGAGGCGAGTTTAGTATTTATTTATTTATTTATTTGCATGTATTTATTTGATCCACTGGATCAGCAATATTTGCATTAAGCCATGCCCAGTGCAGATTTTACAGCACTGGTCCTGGTTTGGTGATTTGGTTTTACCCATACCACACTGCATATAGCTTAGTGATATACTGTACAGATGGCTGCAGAGTCTAACCCATTGAAGATTGAAGTTTCAGTAAACCATTGTGCTACAAATATCAAGACTCACTTCATCCCTCACCCCCAGTTACAAATAATCCTCTACTAAAGTCATGCTTAAATACTGGAGCCCCTACATCCATGCCACTAAGTTTTTGATGCCAACATGCTTCTTCTGCTCATGTGAGTTAACCTCTTTATTTAAAAACATTTTGTTGAGAAATTTTTGTTTTAGTATATCCATGGTCAGGAAAAATGAATTTGTAAAAGAAATCAAAATCCTCATTTATCAATTCATTGAAGCACAATACAGCATGTTATGAATTTTTCAGATTCTATGTGTAACCTACAGTAAGTCAAACAGAAATTAGACACAAATGCCTACCTATTTGCAAGTAAAGCAAATGTGGTTATTATCATTCTGTTGTAAACACCTATAGTCACAGCCAGGATTCACATTGCTAGACTCCAGTGGTGTCATGCCCATAGGGCCCAAGGGGGCATGTGCCCCCCCAACATCATAGCTCAAAACTAGTATAAAATACCCATAAATGTATTTTATTTTCCAGAAAATCACAAGGTCTAAAACAATATTGACTTTTTTGAAGTCATAATTGGTGGGGGGGGGATCTGTTGACACCACCATGCATCAAATAGTGGATTTTCAGGCACCATCTTACTCTGTGCACTCAAGGAGGACAGACTGAGGAGAAGACTGGTATGAGAAAAACTAAGCAAAACTGCAACCAAGAAGGGTAAACATTCTTCTATGGCAGGCCACGTTATTGAGTGAGATTGGTCGTGGGTGTGTGTGTGCCACTGCTACTTCCCAGGAGAGGAGTACTAGCAGTACCAGCAGCAATAGGAGATGGGTGAGTCTGAACGTCTTCATTTGTCGGTCTGGGTTGGCTTGTAAAAGGGCTCTGTTCTTGGAGGACGTTGTATGTGACAGAGGGATGGAGCAGAGTGGGTGAGATAACAAGCCTAATTCTTCCGAGCTGTGCCCAGTGTCCATCAACTACTTGATGAGCCAGCCGTGGCCCACAGACAAAGATTTCTGTGTTTGAAGGCTGTGGAGTGGCGTCCACCTGGAATGTATTCTCCGTCCCCATTTTTTTTTTGCAGGTACCTCTTCTCCAAATTGCCGATCGCTCCCCTCCCTTCCGACTTTCAGGTTTTGTTTTCCTTTTCTCAGGTGATGGACGTTTGAGCAGAGTTTTGTTTCATTTCTTTCTGAAGCATCATGGAAAGGAAAGGAAATGAAACTCTGCTCACATGTCCATCACCTGAGAAAAGGAAAAAGTTGCATCAGACATGCTAGTGTCTCCTTTGAATGGTTAGCTTTTGTTCCTTTTCCTGAAAACTCTGAGACAGATTGTAACTTAACCAGGTAAAAAGAAACCTGAATTTGATTTGTGAATTCAGTTTTAGCTTTGGAGTGTAGCAATGCTCAGAACACAAAACTATGCCATTTTTGTAACTCTGCCATGCTGGATTTTGACTTTTCTTTCTTGGCATGTCTCCTTATTAAAGATAATATATAATGAGCAACAGGGATCTAGGGTTCTCACTGACTGTAACAACTGCAGCCCACATAATTATCTTCAGAAGCTTTTTTAGGCATATGGGGCCAATACACAGTGGCTCTTAGGGGCCGATATGTGGTGGCTGTCGGGGGTGATGGACTTTAGGGGCACACAGAGGCTCTCCATACTGCCATGCCATAAAAGTGCTTTACACAAAGCCCCCACTTAGTGGCCAGGCAAGGAGTGTGTGTGTGTGTATATATGTGTGTGTATATGTGTGTGTGTGTGTGTGTGTGTGTGTGTGTGTGTGTGTGTGTGTGTGTGTGTGTGTGTGTGTGTGTGTATGTGTGTGTCTGGGGGAAATGGTGAGAATTGTCACTATCAGTGGCCAGCAGGGATACTTAGGTGGGATGGGTGTTGGAGGGCTGCCTCTGAATGCCACAGACACTTGGGCATAGGCAGGGTGGTGTTGGGGTAGCACCATACACCTGGGATACTTGTACATGGTGTTGGATGTTACTGGACTGTGCAGTCCCACTGAGAAAGTTGCAGGTGCCATAGTGCTGGGACTCAGAGCAACAGGAATAACAGATGCCCCCCCTGAACAAAGCAACATACTTAGTGGAAGTGACCAATGCAGACCAGCCTCCAGCATCTGCAAAAAGACAGTAGACTGGCCATGAGCTGAGCAGTTGTGGGGTCTGGGGAGCAAGAGAATCAGAGGGAATACTAGTGATAAGAGTTCTCCTGGGTTCAGTGTAGGGGACACAGAGGGACACGACCGTTGGACCACCCCAGACACCAACAGAGAGCTGTAAAGTTTGGTTTTCGGGATTGAAAGAATCCTGTACTCAGCTGTAGCAGCAGGTGTGAACTGTGCCACATTCACCACAGCTTGATCTGACTGGGGATGCCCTGTGGTGCTGAGAGGCAGGCAGAGGAGCTGACCACCTGCCACCATGGACAAGCCAATCAAAGTGGGGCAGATGTTCATGCAGCAGCAGAAGTTCAGTAGGGTAAGGGCTAAACACAGTGGGTGGGTTTGTCTGTTTTATTATTATTAGTAGTAAACTAATAATCTATTCATTATTATTGGGCATACTGTGGATGCACTTTGTAAGAGGTCGAGTGTGCATGTATTGGTGCCGACTCAGAGGGGCAGCACAGCACTTCCCCCCTTGTAAAAGAGCCTCTGGCTCAAAGGTAGTAATTCCTAGAACAATAAACTAAATCATTAGCTTTCACTGTAGTTCAAGTGACTTCTGTTTGTTTGCATAGATAAGCCCCCTCCCAAAAAAAGAAAAGTTGGCTCTTATTCAAATGTTAGGGGTGTGATTATTGACTGGGATAGGTTATTTCAACCACCCCACCCCTGGGTTGTCAGTCTGTGTTGTATTTTATTGCCATTCATCTGTTTCTGTTTGGAGGGTTTGCAAGAGAAGGTCGCTAATCTGTGCGTGGTGTTACCATGAATACCACCCCTGTCATGTGTCAGTGTTGGAGGGTTATTAGTAAACGCATTAATTTGTTGTTATTAGGCTTGCTCTGGTTTGAGATCCTGCAGGATGTGGTTGTGCTCTTGAATGGAGTGTGAACTGTGTGACTTGGGGAAGGTTATTCCCCTCCCAGGGCAGTAGGAGTTTTACAAGTAATATGAATTAGTGTGATCCTTTATTATGTTGTTCTGATAGTTATAATTTTGTTAGCAATACTAAGTACAGTGTATTGCATTACAAGCTGGCTTTCTCTGTTTGCAGTACTTCATTTGGAGGGCCTGTTGGTAGGGAGGTGGTACTGATGTTTATTTATTTATTTATTTTTTGTTTTAGTCTTTGGTAACCGGTTAAGGCCCACTAGGCACAAGTGCCTGTTTTCAGGGTGACCTGGGAGCACTGGTCGGTTAAGTGATTTGCTCATAGTCACACAGTATGCAAATGGAGGTTGTGAGAATGAAACTCAGGTCTGGTCTGCTGGATGTATCACACTCATTCACACCTCATTCCTCTAACCTCTAGGTTATACTGCCAGCCCAAATGTGATGGACTATTCACACCTACACTTATTTCTACCTTGCATTGCTCATCATGGTCTCTGTCATGCCTGTTCACAGTTTTTCTGGGTTGTTTGCAGTTTCATAATAAAAATGTAACTTTTATTGAAACATACTTTGGCACTAAGCATAGGAAACCCACTATTTGTATATTGATTAAGAATGTGCTACATTCAGACAGTTTGCTTGCAATTTAAAGACAAGTGCTGACATGATAAGATAGGCGGTATGGTCCAGACTTCTGAGGTCAAACAGCACTTGTGCAGATAAATAATTTATCTGACAGCTCACTATTGTATATTTCCTTTATACAATAAGGGATGCTTTCTGACACTGCAGGGACATTTGCTTTTGTTGTTTTTTAAATGATAGGTTGTGTGGCTTTTTGTCAACTTTCTGACTAGCACAGTGGTTGCTGTTAAATGAAATACCACTCATTTTGTAGATAGTTTTGTGTTGAACAACTTGTGTGCTCAAAGTACCATGCTGTCATTTTTTTTGTTTAAAAGTTATTTGCATTTGTTTCTTGCAAAAAGTGAACAAAATTGAATTTTCTATTTTTTGCTAATTATAAAAAAAACTAAAAGTTATCTATAAATGAAACACCACTCATTTTGTAAATATCTTTCTGCTGAACACCTTTTGTTCTTACAGTATTATGCTATCATTCTTCATTTTAGAGTTATTTCATTTGAATAAGGGAATATGTGACATCACTACTGTGCAGATAAATGATAATGACATAAATAATGTGTGGATAAATGGTGATTAAATCACTACTGCATAGATAAATTTGATTTATTCAATGACTGTGCAGATAAATGGATTTTATTAAATGGGTTTTGTGTCCATGTAGGGTATTAAATAATCCAAAAAAATTGATTAGCAGTTTCACAAGTGAAAGTGCTAATCAGCTGCAAAAATGCATAGTATGTGGTACAGACTGGTTAGCAAAATGAAAAATACTTTGTTTTAATGTGTTTTGTATGTGTAAACTTGAATAAAAAACATAAAAAATGTTAAGCAGTCTAGTGCTTTATAGTTCAGAGAATGGATAGCACCACCCTCTGATACAGAATAGCATTATGCTATGCTATACTAGCTGTTAATACCCTGCCAGCCTATTGCATGAATGAGGGATATCACGGAGACGACTGTGTGATAAGCGGTTATCTTGTGTAGTTGCCATTGACCTCAAGTAACCTCATGAGTGGTGGAGCATGATGTAATAACTGTGTGTATAAATGAAATTTATACACACAGTTACTCAAATAAATGGATTCATCATACTCTGTTTATCATCATCCATATTGCGTATATGTAAGTAATACATGGAAAAGATTACACAGTAAACAAAGTATCGGCAAGAACAGATGACCTGTGTCATTATTTTTCATGTAAAACATTTATAGTAGATGACTGTAATAATTTGACTATTCAAATGGTGCATTTCTGGCTTTTAGCAGGTAATTAATTAGTTAGGAATGGACTGTAAATAGCTAGCTGATTCACTGTATGGTAAAAGCCACCAAAATGTCCCATTTCAGTTCAGTTTTTACAAAATTGCTTTGAAAATACAAGAGGTCACTCTCACAGACTAAACAAAGAAAAAAAGTATCATTGTGAGAGCATTTAGCATGTTAAGGAAAAGCTTCTTGGCCTTGAAAAGTCACCAAAATGCAGCATTTTACCTCAATTTTTCAAAATGTTCCTGGGGAAGCATGCCCCCAGACACCCCTTGAGAAATTCTGATTTTGTACCCCTCCAAAATTTCTGGTTGCATGATGCCCCTGCTAGACTATGGGTAAGTATGACAAGTTTGCTAAATAATGGTACCTTATCCAGCTGTGTTCTGCTTGGGGTGTGTGTGTGTGTGTTTAAACATGTAACTTTCTATAGTATATTATATAGTACTGTGAATCCTATCTGCTGTGTTTTTTCTCTCCTGTGGCAAGACATTGTAACAAGACACTGGCCTGCTGTAGGGGCTATTAAGCATCAAACAAAAGGGTAAGCTGTGAAGACTAACTTAGAGAAGATGCAATAAAACAAACTTGAATGACAGCCCCCAGACATCATAAAACACTGAGGGAAAATTAGAAAAACTCCTCTAACAGCCTAGGCAGAAACAAAACACTGGATTGAAGTGAGAACTCAAAACTGGTAGTAATACATATATTCCTGATTTTAACATGCTGTTTTCCTTTGAGAAGATTCAGTAGAATATAAAAAAGTAGCCCAGAACTGCCTGCCTGAGAATGATGATGGTATATTATTTTGAAAAAGGGAAGGCTAGTCTCTTGTTATGCAACATCCTCTAAAGTAACACACTGACTGCTCTTAGGATCCTAGTGTCAAATGCTTTGAGGTGCCATGGGGAACTTGTTATGCAGAAAGTTCCAGGAAGTGTTTAATCCATTCTACTTCTCATGGCTTTCTCTTCTCAAACTTAAAAAGAAAAACACACTTCAGCACAGACAGTGTTTAGCAAGCACTGTGCCCATGATTAAAATAATTTGAACCCCATCCCCAAACAAATGTGCCCTCACATGAACAATCATGATTTATCTGTAAAGACAATTAAAAAATGTATTTCTAAATACATTAGTAACATAATATTTTCAAGATTTTGAAAGTACTAAAAGACAAACTATATATATATATATATATATATATATATAGATATATATATATAGATAGATAGATAGATAGATAGATAGATAGATAGATAGATAGAATACGGTAAACAAATATTGTTAATCCCAAAGCTGAACTTTGTTTTTAGTATTTAAATGTTTAAGCAATACCTGAAAGCTGTCTATTTTCCTTAGTTTTTAGACACTTCTTAGTCTTTCCTTTTAAGACACCAAGTGACTCTGATAATCATTTGTTCCTACGCTACAGACGAGGCCTACCTTTCACCTAATCTCCTTTTATTATAAAGAGCTGCATAAAAGAGTTACAGAACTAGAAGGTACTCCCTATTATACATGGGATAGGATACTCCCCCCAATCTCCGCGGGTCCCCGTCAATGGTCACAAATCTGGAAAAGGTTATATAAGGATGTTAGGTGGGACCATTACAGATTGCTTCGATATCAGATAATACAGGATCTATATTACACCCCTGTTAAACTTTGTAAAATGGGCAAGCTTCAGGCAGACCTATGTAATAGGTGTGGAACTCAGCAGGGCACACTGTTACATATTTTGTGGGAATGTAACAAGGCATCCCCTCTCTGGGAAGGTATTCGCTCTAGACTTAACCCATTATTGGGTTTACAAAATGCCTTCCAGCCTGAAATTTGTATTTTGGGGGATTTGGGAAATATCTTCATTGGAAACCAAAGGAAATATATGATGTTAATCTCCTTATGTGCTAAGAAAGTGATACTACATCATTGGATAGATCAGCAGACTCCCACATACACGGAATGGTATCAAGAAATTATTTTCGCTTTGCAAGCAGAATACACCATAGCAAGTATCTCCAGTAATAATAAAAAATATCAGAAGATTTGGGCCCATCTGCAAGCCCTACTCTGTACCTAACATTCCCCATATCTACATTATAGAGTATGTCTCTCAATATATGGAGTAGAGTCGGATATAGGTGGTAGTTCCTTTCTGATCTCCTTATTTTCCTTCTGGTTTTTCCTCTCCCCTTTCCATTCCTTCTCTTCTTCTTGGTGGGGAAGGGTAATGGGGAGGTGGGGGTTGGGGGAGGAGGGGGGGTTGTGGGGTGTGTTTTCTCCTTTTTTTTTTGACACCATCAATTTCCTAACAGCAACATAAATTACTTCTTTTCTTAAGATGCCAAATATTAGGTACTGATCTGTAATAATGGGTTATTGGATCCATGTTGTTGCTGCAGTACTTCATGGTATGCTATGTAATGATGTTTTTGAGTTTGTCTGTCAGAATGGTAAACTCAATAAAAGCTTATTAAATATGATAATCATTTGTTTCAAGGGTTTTAAGTCAGTTTGAAAGGAATTTTAAGTATCTTCTGCAGGTGACTTTGCTAATCATTTGTTCCAAGGGTTAAGTCAGTTTGAAGGCATTTTAAGTATCTTCTGTTCTAGTCCTTAACAAAATGCAGGGACTCTACAGACATCTGTTCTTGGTCCACATCCCCACATGTGAGTCTTCTTTCAGGATGATAGATGCACCTCATGCCCCTCCACATGAATAAAAAAAGGAAGGATGGACCTTTTGGAGCTTCTTGGGTGGAGGTCGGGTGGACTACTTCCCCCAAAAACAATGCTGCCTCCCACTACTCAGGTTCCAGTTCTTGTACCACCAATTTAAGAAACAAATAGTACCTTCGAACCATTGACTAACATGAAAGTATATTTATTTGAGGACGGAAAACATTTCTTGTAGAAGGTATAAAGGAGGAGACTATTTACACCTTCAGTCAGTTCCACGGACAGAAAACATGACATCACTCCTTTTTAGATGCAATACTTCTGTAGGCTCCGCCCACAGTCATAAAAAGTAAAAGTGCAAAACTTACAAACTCCCATACAATTAACTCATTAGAAGGTGTGCTCTAATACACCCTGTAAACATCATAAATACTGTAAATTCCATCCTGCTTGCTATGAACCAGGTTTAATCTAGAGGGTACAAATATCCTTATATTTCTGGACTTCTTCAAATAAAGTACATAGAACCTGTCTTCAGGGATAAAAACATTGCGGACCGGTACGAGAACTAAATAGAAGACAGAAAAACAATATCAGTGATTTGCACACATCAGGCCAATTCTAGAAGTTGACTGTGTCATGCACAAGTTGCAGCATGGAAGGGGAATATGGTCAATGCAGCTGCAGCAAATGCAAGTTGAGCTATTCCAGAAGGTTTGTCACTTACAGCAAACCAACTGGAATAGGCCCAGCCTGCATCCCTGTGCTTGACAGAGTGGCACATTCGGAGGCATTGACATAGGTCTGCAGCACATCTGCAGGCAAGGCGCAGGGGCAGTCAGGTGCCCAAAGGAGCAAATTCTGGGAACATGGGCAGGATATGGGGAGCCCCACAATGCAGTGGCACCAGGTGGGTGTCCCACATACACAGTAGCTCCCTGTCATCTGTGTAGCCAGTGGCACATACCCCTTGTGCTGGCAGGGGACTGGCATCACCAGCAATCCCCACTGGTACCATTGTGGCACCCCCACAACTGTTCCATGGCCCCGATCCTCATTCCTGATGTGGTCCCAGTCCGTGTGTCCCCCCCTCACTCCCACTGTGACCACACAGAACTGGCACATCATTATCTAGTGGTCTTGTTGCCCCCTCCTTCCCTCCATGATGAAGCAGTGGTCAGCCACCCTAGTCCATCATCCCTGACCCACTTCTTTGACTGGTATTGCCCTCTTCACACCACTCACAGAATGCAATAGCACAGAACACAAAACTGAATTGTACACAATGTGCAATTGCATTCTGTGAGTGGTATGAGTAGGGCAGTACCAGTCAAAGAAGTGACGGAGAGCAGGGTGGTTGACCACTGCTTCTCAGGGTGGGGAGGGAGAGGGCCACTAGACCATCAAGACATATGCCCTGTGTTTATAGGTTGCATTTCTGTAGATCAGGGATGAGGGTGTGTGCACTATTGCACAGTCCTGGGACACAGTGGGGATAAAAGAGTGGGGTGATACTGTACCACCTGGGGTGAGACATCAGTGTGTTGAATGGGGCTGGGGCGCACACTACCAAAGTAACATTATTGATGGTAAGATCAGGGATTCTATCTTGTTTTAGGGTGCCAAGTCATTGGGGTGATGGACAACTGTGCCCAGACACACAGCTTGGTTTCTTCCTGCCCTTAGTGCACCCACTTTCCACAGCACTCCCAAGTCCCTGTGGTACAACCATTTTAGACCACCTCCTGGCTGGTCTAAGTGGTATCCCCTGCTGTGTCCATGGTGGGGCATCCAAACACATTATATGGGATGTGGCAACCCTGCCATGGTGCAAGCCCCTTGTGGCCTGGGTGCACTGAATTGCTGGACACTACCCTGGCACAACAGGGCTTTGGTAAACTGTGTCTGTGACAGTCACAGGCTGCCTACCAGAATGGTAGGGTGAAGCAAGGTGTGATGAAAATCACCACTAGTGTCATACTTCTGTGATGCAAAACCCTTGTGTCCTGCCAGTCTCTTTTAGAATCAGACCCATTATGTCATTTTCTATGAAAAGGTGTCAGGTCAAAACCTGAGTTAAGACCTGTCCACTCACTAGATCCCAGGGTGTAAATCCAAAATACCCCCCTTTGTAAAACCTTCTGGTCATAATCATCCTTGCCTCTCCCGGTTAGGGAGGACCTTTTCAGTCGCTTTAAACACAGATTTGTCTTGCTGCTCATCCCAGCTATGTGTACATGTAAAGCTGTGGCATAATTTATATTTGTTTCACTGAACTGCACAGCAGTGTTCTCACATACTAACACACAGTTTTATAACTGTATTTCCTACCTAGTAGGCTCCACATTTGCATATCACTAAACAGATGACCCCACAGCTGTCACAGATAATCAGATCTTCAATGGCCTTAGCAGAAACAACTTTTCCCTGTGAGATGACATTACAGTACGTACATCTTTTGCAAGCAAAACACCCTATGCTACAGCTGGTAAGACATGCAGTGGTCCCACTTTCCCTCGGTTGTTTATTGTTGATGAGTTCATCTTTTAATGTGGTGGCTCCTCTATAAAACATTTTTGAAGGTAGGGAAATGTACTGTTCCAGGGCTTTGTCACCCTTTACCACTGGCCAGTGCTTCTTAATAACAGCTTCTCACTTGACTGGTGTGTGCTGAAAAGGTTGTGACAGAGCTCACTCTTTCCTGGTTTGTCTTTGGAGTCAATGCCCTAGATGAAAGTTCCTTCCTATTTTGGCTCCTAGCAAATGATTCTACCATATTGATGTTACCATGTAAATATCCTTTCTTAAGAACATCTCTTTCAAGTCTGTGGCTCCCTGATTAAAGGCTTGCTGTATACTACTATTTCTCCAAAGTCAGAGATACTGGCCCTTAGGTATATTTGTGACTGTGTGGCATGGAGGACAAATTAATGACAGAAGTAATTAATGCATTTTTTATCTATCGGCTTGTGGTATATGTTTGTGTCACATTGCTGTCACTACCCCTTGAAATTTCCAAACCTAAGAAATTATTTTTAAAGAATCAAAGTTGCAAATAAATTTGAGGTGCAAATTTCAAGAACTGATAAATGTCATAAATTCATTGGAGTTATTTTGCTATTCCATACCACACGGCCTCAACATCATCACTATATTACTTTCAGAGGCACAAATTGTAGAAGAATCTATCTTTTGTAGTGTCATAGATGTTTTCCATCTCCTGCAGGCCTACGTATAGATTAACCATATGGGGAGCAAAAGTTGCCTCAGTGCAGTCCCCCTAACCTGGTGATGGTATCCAAAAATGTAAACGTTAAATTTCAACACACACTCAGACAACTTGAAGAGGGACTCACTGGGAGGGTTTTGTAAAGTATGCCTTTGGTTAAAGAAATGAGCAATGTCATCCAACACTCCCTCATGAGGAATGTTGGTGTATACCACCAGTTTGTCAGTTGTTACCAACAGTGTGTCTTCCACCAATTAGCATCTCTTGGGAATTTTTAAGACTTCTGTGATATCCTTGACATAGGAATGCAAAGTGGATTAATAAGGTGTAATGTAAAAAGCCCTACATTTGAAAAGTGGTTCTGTCAGAGAGCCAATTCCGCTATCAATGGAGTCTTCTAGGTGGGTTCTCAAGCAACTTATGTGCTTTAGGTAAAATACACATAGTTGGCTTCTATAGGAAGAGGTAATAAGGAAGTTTTGGTATGTACATCAATGAAGCCTTTCTTATCAGCCTTATTTATTGCTTCATCTACCACCCACTGGAAGTCTATCAATGGATCCTGGTCTAACTTTTTATAGAAAGATCTATCAGACAATTTTCTCAAAACTTCTTGGTTATAATTAGCACTGTCCATAATCACTATGCTGCCACGTTTATAAGCAGGCTTCACAGTAGTTGATTTACTCTTTTATAGATTCTCCAGTGCTTTCTCTCCTTAGTGATCAAGTTGTTAAATGTATTTGCTGGTGGGTTAGTAAATAAACATTGTACACTATTTTTACACAGGTTCTTAAAAGTCTGAATAACCACACTGGGTGCTGGCTGAAAAGTTGATCTCTTCCAAAAAGAATGAACATGTTCCAAATCTTCCACTTCTGTATTTTCTTCAGACAAAAATATCTCACCAAGGTCACCCAGCTCTTTCTCCCTGAAAGCGATACAGATTTACAAAGCTCAGATAATTGAGAGGTTTTTTTTTTAGAAGAGGAGGATAATCAAAATGACCCCCCCCACTCAGGTGGACCAATCAGAGAACCAGAAACCAGGGCTTCAACAAATGCCAACACCAAAGAGCAGATGGGGGAGGCAAGAGCTGGAGAGGGAGAACCCAAAGGCAGATGGCAGAGACAACAGCCTCATCAATAACCAGCCTTACTGCAGTAGAGGACACAAAGATAATTCATCTTTCAAACCATAACTTAATAGCAGTTGAAGTGAAGTTGTTAGATAAAGGATTGCCTTTCACTCCTATCATTCTCACTAATAGAGTCACTCCTATCATCCTCATTAATAAATTTGTGACCTTTGTAGTCCTGTACAGATAGTGTGAAAATGTGTCCCTTAAATATTTTTTCAGCAAGAGAAAGATGGGCTAATCTGATGAAACATATTTGTCTGAAGAGAACCTGGAAGTGGAAGATTTGGAACATGTTCAACCTTTTCAGAAAAGATCCACTTTTTAGCTAGCACCCAAAGTGACGATTCAGACATTTTAAGATCCTGTCCAAAATTACCTACAATGCTTATTTACAATGCAATGGCAGTCAAATTTAACAACTTGACCACTGAGGAGAGAAAACACTGGAGAATCGACAGAGAAGAATAAATCAGCTACTGTGAAACTGGCTGATAAAAGTGGCAATATGGTGATTATGCACAGTACTGACTATAATCAAGAAAACTGTCTGCTAGATCTTTCTATAAGAAGTTAGATAAGGATCCAATGAAGGACTGTGGTAAATGAAACAATTAATGAGGCTCATAAGAAGGGCTTCATTGATGTACATACCAAAAATGTCTTTTTTAACCCCTTCCCTATAAACTCTACTGTACATTTTACTTAAATTACATAAGTCACTTGAAAAACAACCTGGCAGACCCATCATTAGTGGAATTGGGTCCCTGACTGAACTTCTTTCAAAAGTAGTGGATCTGTACATCACAGCTTATATATCCACTTCATGTTTCCATGTCAAGCATACAACAGTCTTAAAAATTCTCCAAGAGATTGAACTGGAGGAAGACACACTGTTGGAAACATTTGACATACAGGTGTTATGCATCAACATTCCCCATGAGAGAGCATTGGATGCCATTACATATTACCTTAACTGAAGGGATACTTTAGAAAACCATCCCACAGAATTCCTCCTCCAATTCTCTGAGTCTGTGTTGAAACGTATTTTTTATTTCAGTTTAGGATTTATACCTTTGAGTTCAAGACTCATTTTCAAAGGTTCCAGGTCATTGTTGTACAGACATTACAAATATAAAAGTGTTTACAGAAAACAATTACACAGACATTCAAATACCAAAGAAATTATATACATCCAACAAAAGGTTGAAGAAGATAGGGTCAAATAGGGTTCAACCTTGTAGCTCACTAGTTTGTTGGTTAGTCTAGGTGGAAGGGGTAGGGATTCAGCCAGGATGGTGTCGTCATCGTGGAAGTGGTTTGTCAGCTGAGTGGGCCTCTTTGGGGATGGGTGGGGTTGATGAGATAAAAAGGGAGGATGAAAGGTAGAGGGTTGGGTGGCTGAAATTCTGCCATATTAGTGCAGGAAAGCACAGTTCTTTTTTGCATCAAGAAGGGATCTGAGCCCAGATTTGAAGGTACTAATCTTGGGTGATTCTGTTAGGTTATCGGGTAACTCATTGTACCATTTTGGTTCTTGGTACAGAATGGAGTACTGGTGAGTTTTGTCCTTATGAAGGGAATCACCAACCTGTCTGTAGCAGCGCTTCTTGATGATTTGGTGGGAACTGCTGGCATAAAGAGGCAGCCCAGTGTGGGGGCCCAGAGCACTTTTTTTAGAAGTAGGCAGTTTGGTATTGTGCTTTAAGATGGAGTGGCAGCCACCCAGTTTCAGTGTAGAGCATGCAGCTGTGGGTGTCCTGGGCAGCCCCTATTGATAGTTGGCAGGCCTTATTTAGTAGTGTGCTGACCCTGTTTAGGGCTGTTTTAGTGCCTGCCTCATAGCTAGGCAGCCCATAATCTATGGAGGACATTACTAAACTACTGATGGCAAGTTTCAGAGCATCAGGTGTTATAGAGTGCAAATGGTAGTGGAGGACCCCAAGTTTTGTATTTGCTGACTTAACAACTGAGTCTATATAGCCTGAGAATGTTAGTGTATTGTCAAAGGTGATGCCCAAGTATTTGAACTTTGTTACTTGTTCTACTGTTTCACCCTTGGTGTTCTGAATGAGCAAAGGCTGGTACTTCTTTTTGCGTTGGGAGGTAGAGAAGAGTAGACTCTTAGTTTTTTTTATGGATTAGAAGTAGTTTGTTTTGAGTGAACCAGGATTCAAGCTTGAGGAAGCTGTGTTGGATTTTGGTTGTGATGTACTTGTGATCTTTCCCAGAGACAGATATCACTGCATCGTCAGCATAGAGGATAGTGCATGCTGTACATGCAGATGGTGCGGAGTTGATGAAGAGGCTGAAAGCAGTGGGCCAAAAATAGAGTCTTGTGGGACCCCAAGGGATGCTTCCTTAGTAGATGATAGGGTGTCTCCAATTTTGACTCTTTGTGACGTGTTGGTGAGGTAGCTTCAGAACCACAGTACCATGTCTGGGGATAGGCCTGTTGAAAGGAGGCAGTTTATGAGTAGTTTGTGGTTAACAGAGTCAAAGGTCTTTGTAAGGTCAATGAAGACTGAGACAACTGCCTCCCCATTATCTAAGGCATCATAAAGCTGGGAAGAGTAATCAACAAGGGCGGTAAGTGTTGAGTGCTTTTTTTCAGAACCCATGCTGCTGTGGCCAAAGTAGGTTACATTTATCAAGGTACTCTGTAAGCTGAGACCATTCTTTCAAGTGCTTTAGAGAGGGGTGGTAGAATGGATATAGGTCTGTAGTTGGATGTTAGAGTTTTGTTCCTGGCTTTAAAGACAAACTTGATGTTGGCTAACTTCCATAATATTGGAACACCCCTGTTCTTTGAGATGCATTAAACACCATCAAGAGGAACTGACCAATTTGTTTAGAGGAAGACCCATGAGTTTCATATCCTCTAGATCAGCCCCATCCTGGTCTTGCCAGGAACCCTCTTAATGTGCTTGATGGTTTTGGACTCGTGACCTACTTAAAGTAGAAAGGTGGTATGGCATCCTTTGGGGGTTAGGAGGGCTAGTGGGTGTTGTTGCCCAAGCTGATCTTTAAAGTAGTCAGCAGGGAGTACACCGAAAGCTCTATGAAAGCATGGTTGAGCTCTATTTGTGATGTCAATGGGTTTCTGTAGGGACCCTCTCTTGTTACTAGTAGATCGGTGGGGCCTTAGGGATCTTTCCTGTTAGGATTTGATGGAGTTCAATAATTCCATACCAGAGTCCCAGGTCTTGCTTAAGAGGTACTTATAGTAGGAAACTTTTGCCTGCTTGGTGTAGGCATTTCTAGCTGCCTCTGTAGGGCAATGAGTGATGCAGGAGTTCCAGATGATTTTGCAATGTGCCAGAGATTGCCTCTATTCTTCATTAAACTGATCAGGGATTAGAGAACCGTGGGTTGGAGGTACCCCAGACTTTCTTTGTTATGTATGGAGCAAAATGTCACAGGCATGGTTGAAGTTCGTTATGAAATAATTCAAGGCCTCATTGCCATCAATATCTCCTGCTAAGGGGACCAGTCCAGTTGTGATTATGTACTGCTTGAAATAGTCATAGTAGCCCCTGTTACCATGTTTATGATTTTGGATACTATCTCCAGGTTAAGGGGACTACAATGGTGGCAACATTTTCCCCCAGTGTGGCTAATTTAAACTCAAGCTTGTGAGATGGAAAACATCTATGATGCTGCAAAAAATGGATACTTTGGCAAATTGTGCATCTGGAAGCAATATACTGATGATGTTGCAGCTGTATGGTGTATAACAGGCAGAAGACTTTCATGAATTTGTGGCACATATCAATTCTGCAAATCCACACCTCAAATTTACTTGCAACTTTGTAAAAAAAAATTCTTACATGTAGAAATTTCATGGGTAGTGATGGTAACTTGAACACATACTGCACATGGACCACAAGCTGACAAATAAAAAATGCATTAATCTTGTTGGCAATTTGTCATCCACACCTCACAGTCAGGAACATACCAAAGGGCCAGTATTTCCAACTTTGGAGAATTGTAGTATGGAGGAAGCCTTTAATCAAGGAGCCATAAAACTAAAAGGAGACTTTCTCAGAGAGAGGCTATTTTCTGGGAAACATTAATAAGGCAGAGTAATTTAATAGGAGCCATAATATGGAGAAACTGTTATCTAGGGAATGGACTCTGTGGACAAATCAGGAAAGAGTGAGCTGTCGCACAGCCTTTTCAACACACTTCAAACAAGTGGAAGCTATTATTAAGATACATTGGCTGGTGCTGAAGTTTGACAAAGTCCTGGAACAGTATGTTTCTCTACATCCAAGAATGGCTTATAGAAGACCCGCCACATAAAAAGATAAACTGGTCTACAGTAAATGACTCAGGGAAAGTGTGACCAGTGCATAGTTTCTAGCTCTAGCACAGGATGTTTTATGTGCCATAAGATGTGCAGAAAAGCCCCAGGATGAAGCACAGTGCTGCAGAATTCTACAGTAGAGTTACTGCAGTAAACAGTGCAATTTCAATGGGAGTCAATCCCTTTTGTCATGCAGTAAACCTGTGATACTGTGCTTCATCCTGGAGGACTTATCTGTATGTACTGTAATGTCATCTGACAGGGAAAAGAGTCTATAAATCCAACAAATGTCTCCACTATAGCCATAAAAGATCTGATTACCTGTGACACCTATGGGGTCATCTATTTAGTGATATGCAACTGTGGTCCATACTATATAAGAAAGACAGTTAGATAACTGTGTGTAAGGAACATTTACTTGCAAGCCAGCAAAAATAAAACTGTAAGCTATGAAATGCCTTTATATGTACACACAGCTAAGTGGGATCAGCAACACAACTTCGTGTTTAAAGGGATTGAGAATGTCCACCTAACCATTGGAAGGGGATGATTATGATCAGTAGGTTTAGAAAGGAAGGCATTTTGGATTTATGCCTTGGGATCTAGTGAGTGGCCAGGTCATAACTCAAGTTTTAAGCTGGCACCTTTTCTTAGAAAGTAACATAAGGTGTGGAAATCACTGATACTGTTTTTTGTCCGCCATTTAGTTCTCCTACCAATCAGCAATGTATATTGTTCTAGAATAGAGGTTCCATGTACCTATTTGAAGGAGCTAGAAATATAAAGATATTTGAACCCTCTAAATTAAAACTGGACCATAGCAAGCAAAATTTATAGTATTTATAGTTTTTTTCAGTGTATCATGGCACTTCTCCTGATGAATTAATTGTAACATGTAGCATTATATAATGTAGTAACAATGGTGCTCTTTTTAGCAAAGTTATTGGTGGTTGTAATTTTTAAACTTTTACTTTTTTGTTTGTTATTTATTGCATGCTGTTTATCATAACACTGTTATATTGGTACTTCATGTTGTGAGTGTATACCACTTTAAGGAATAGCCTCTATAAATGTGGTCATGAACTCAGCATCTTGCCTTTGAAACGCATTGCAATCAGTTTGAAATATAGCTCCCACAGGCATCCCTCCTGTTCAGAGCTTTTGGATGTCTCCTGTTACCTTAATTAGGGTTGAAGTTGTACTGTGGGGTGATCTGAAACCTGATTGGAAACACAAAATGTACCTCCTTTCCAGAGTTGTTTCAACTACTTAAAAAGCAATTTCTCAAAGATCTTGGAAATTACAGGTGACAGAAAAATCGGTCTGTCATTTTGGGTATCCAGTGAATAAGGCATCAGCAATTGAGCACCTACAAAAACAGTGACTTAATTATGGCACCTGTATTCAGGGATACCTGGCAGGGTAGCGACTGGATACCAGGGTGGGTGAACTAGGGCGAAAGGGATCTACGTGCATATGTGTGTAATGACACTGGAGGGGAAGAAGGGGAGGAAATGTGTGTGGGAGGGGTGTGGCAGCAGCTGCTGAGCTGGTCTGCTAGTGTGGAGGAGAGTGGTCAGTTGGGAGGCACAGGGTGCAGTATTTGGTCTGGCACAGCACATTTTTTCTTTGCGGTGCAGCTTTTTCTTATTTCAAGTATTTCACCCCGACATTTCCCTGGAGTTGAGAATCCTTTAGTAGGGGGCATGCTTGGGGGTGCAGTCTCCCACATTAAAAAATACACCCATGGATCTCGGGCACCCTCTTCCCAATCTCCACAAGTGTGCATCACCAAAATTCATTTTCCACAATGTACATTCGCCGTAACATCAATCGCTATTCCACGATCGCTATTATCACATAGAACTATAATTTTCTGTTTTGTTTCTCTGCCCATTTTTATGGATTCAGGGTGGAATTTTGCAAACTGTCTGACTATCACTCTGGGAAAAAAGAGCACGTCAGACTCCCAATGAAGCACATATATTTTGGAGTTGAAGCACAATCCTGCACTACTTGCAAAGCACTCCATTATCTCCATTCAGTAGACCACAATGTTGTTCTTTTTCTCTGCCCTTACCTGCATTATTTTTATTTCTTGCTCTGGGCTGACCCTGGTTTAGCCAGCACAGAGGGTAAAGAGCTGAACTCAGGATGTAAATGGATAAATTGCGAAGAGTTGTGAAACTGTTGCATTCCTTTTTGTATACTTAAACCATTAATTGGTTAGCAAAGTTCTCAGATTAACTGATTAGTGCAGTGTCTTCTCAGGTTACTTTCGGGGGGTTTATAACAGTACTGTTGCTCCTCGCATTGGAAAAAAAAACTTTCAGGGTTATACTTTACTGTTTGCCTCTGCCAGTGTATGCTAATTCAAACAGCGATTGTATCCACTGATGTCAAATGAAATGTGCACTTAAAGTAACTCAGGCTGTAAATGGACAAATTCTGAATAATGCAGTCGTAAATTGTAAATATTTACAAGGTGGAACTCTTATGACTTTATTCGCATTTTTTGTTTTTATTCTGATCCAGGCCCTGCAACATGAAGTGAAGCCTTTCTTTATATTTTAAAAGGAACTTATTAAATTGTCTTTCAGCACTGAATCAATTCTGCTTTCTGGTTCTCATAATGATACTCTCAGGTACTCTGACTATACTCATGGATAAAAATTTCTGGAAGAGGGCCTCCACCTCAGGAGACACATCACCCCAACCCCTCTCAGTAATTTATAGGAATACTGTCAACATTATGAATCCACTCCTGCCCTAATGTCTTCTTGTCACTTGAATATTCAGGTCAAATTGTTCTCACAAGTTTACTATATGTGCAATTCTTTATTATTTGCCATGTTGGAAATGATTTCCTCCAAAATGAATAAAGTAGTAAAAAAGAAAAAACATAAATAAAAAGGTCTCAAATTGTAAGGAGCATCCTTGGTTATGTGTCATTACTGTGTAGACAATGTCTGGATATTAAAAAATAAATATATAAATAAAATCCCATATTGTAGCTAACTCAGCCCCTGGTACATATCTGGGTAGCAGCATAATACACTAACTTTAAACAGTATGTACCTATCATGGTGTCACCACTCTGAGTAGTTTATTGCTTCATATGTTTTCCTCTTGATTTTTTCTCGCTTGCTCAATGCTTACATTATTGCCCATTTGAGTATCGTGTCTGTGTTGCATAGTACACCATAAATTATGTGTGACACAGTTTACAGCATCAACATTGTGCATATTAACAATTTTACACTGTATCCATTTCACATAATGTATCATACATAGAAACATAGAAACTGATGGCAGATAATGACCGCTGGGCCCATCTAGTCTGACCATTTATAATTATGAGCACTTATGAGTACTTTTGCTGCAGACCCTACTTGATCTGCAGCACTGTCTCTCTAACACCCCCTTCCTTCCTTCTTCCTAGGATTCCTTTATGCTTATCCCAGGCATTTTGAAACTCACCAGTGGTTTCACCCCCACTGTCACTAATGGAGGGCTGTTCTAGAAATCCACCACCCTTTCTGTGAAGAAGTACCTCCTCACATCTTTCTTGAATCTACCTCCTTCCAGCTCCATATCAGATCCAGTAGTTTTATAGCACCTTTTTCTCTGAAACGTATCTCCCTCCTGCGTCATATTAACCACTGTGAAGTATTTGAAGGTTTCCATCCTATCCCCACTCTCCCCCATCTCATCCAGGGTGTACATATTGAACTCTTTTAGTCTCTACTCATAGGACTCCTGATGCAGACCTTGAGCCATTTTGACAACTCTCAGCTCTCTTCTTGTCACTTTCTCCTTTTCCCAATGGTTTCCCTTCCCTCGCCTTTCTCCTTTGAATGCTCCTTCCCCCTTCCTCCTTTGCAAACCTCTGCTTCCTAGAATAACTTGTATCATGGTGGATCTCTCTCCCATTGGGATCTCCTTGCTGTCTATCTCAGTCTGTGGGAGCACTCTTTCTGCCTCCCCTATTTCTTCTGTCACTCCCCTTAGCTACTTTAAATGTACATCAAAAAAACATTTTAACCATCCACTGAAGACTATGGTTCCCTCCTGGATAGAAGCAGACCATTTCCTCAGTATAGGCTCTTATCCTTCCAGGTTGGCCACAGTGCCCGGTGTAGCCATACCTCTCCTCTCTGCACCATTCCTTCTACCATTACATGAAGGCCTTAGTGCAGAGCTCCCTCTCCTTCCACATATAGTACAATACCCACTCGCTGCTCACATTTTAAACACATGGGAAACACAGAATCAGACAGATAAATGATCTAACCTTACCAAAATGAATTTACAAACAAGCTGACTACAGCAACTCATCTTTATGTTTAAGCCCACTGAACACCCTTAACCAAGTTAATGCACCAAATCTTGTTAAAAATGAGGACAACTTTTGCTTTTTTCCACTCTTGAGGGTAGTCCCTGGAGCTAATAGATACATTTAATGGGACTATAAGGGAAGGGGCAATGACTAGAGCAGAGAGTTTAAGTAATTGTGGTGGAGATTTGTCAAGCCCACGTGCCTTGTGAGGGTTTATTTTTAATAGATCATCTCAAGCCTTTTCTATGATGATAAGTTCAAGTTTAATTTTTTTTAAAGAATCATCCTCTTCTTCTTCTGTTTGTATCATATTTGGTACTTCCCCCAAACACCTCTGTACCCATTTTTATAAAGTACTCATTTAATTTATCTGCAATGGTGTTACATTATGGTTCGTCTTGTCCCTCAGTTTCAAGGAAGTTAATAAAATCTTCTTAGTGTTTCCTACATTGTTGAACTTTTACAGTAAAATCAATTACTTCTTTGTTTTCCTTTAAGATTGAACATTATGTAGGAGGTTGTATATGCTGAATCGTTTAAAGCACACAGAGCCATTGATTACAAAACGTAGAAGATGGATACATTGTAAGGCTGTTAGCAATTGAGAAACAATGTTGTACTTAATGAAATTTGATATTACTAAGATATCTTTTTGCATTTAGACTCAGGGACTCCTTATTCTCTGCCCTTCATGCCTAAGCTTGAAGCTAAGCTACAACTTTAGCTGTGACTATTGCTTCTCTGTTGGGACTGGAGCTGAACTGTTTATTGTTGCTCCATATTGAATAACCAACTGTCATCTCTAAGAGGAGTACTAATTCCAGATAGCTACTGTACTTGGAAAATCTTGTTACTTAACAAGTCAACTTGTAGCATTTAAACTTATAACAACATGTCGTGATTATTTACTCTCCTAACCTTTGTTTGTATTGTTACACTATTGATTTAGCATATCTCTGAGGAGAAATAATAATAGATAAATAGATACTGTCAGCAGACAATGGCATATGGCCCACCCAGTCTGCCCATTTAAGCTTGTAAGTTCACTTTATGTTTTTCTAAAAGTCTGTTGCCCCTTACCCCTGACCTCCAGAATTCCTTTATATCTATCCCATGCATTCTTAAATCCTGTGATTTTTTCAGATCCCATCACTTTCCCTGGCAGGGCATTCCACTTGTCCACAACCCTTTCTATGAAGAAATTCTTCCTCATGTTTCCTCTAAATCACCCTCCCTCCAACTTCATCCAATGCCTTCTAGTCCTGAAACATCTTTTTCAATGGAAAATAGTGTATTCCTGCACCCTGTTCCTCCCTGTAAGGTACTTGCATGTCTCCATCATATCCCCTCTCTCCCTCCTCTCCTCCAGGGAGTACATATTCAATTCCTTCAGCCTGTCCTCATAGGACTTGTGATGCAATCCTTGTACCATCTTTGTTGTTCTCTTCTGAACCCTCTCAACTCTGTCTATGTCATTATGTAGGTAAGGTCTCCAGAACTGTACACTGTACTCAAGCTGGGGCCTCACTAGTGTCTTGTATAGTGGAATTATGACCTCCCTTTTCCTGCTGGTGATGTCCATGCCTGTGCATCCCAGCATCATATTCTTTACCTGCTGCCTTGTTGCACTGTTTCCCTACCTGAGGTCATCAGATGATAACCCAAGGTCCATTTCCTGTGGTGCATGCTACATCCTCACCCCCTAACTGATATGTTGTTCAGGGTTTTTGTGCCCCATGTGCATTATCTTGCACTTCTTTGCATTGAATTTCAACTGCCAAACCCCTGACCATTCTTCAAGCTTCTGCAGGTCCCTCCTCATTCTGTTTACATCCTTTGGCATGTCCACTGTATTACAGAGCTTCGTGTCATTGGTGAATAGGGAAATTCTGCCTTCTAGGTCCTGCACAATGTCACTGATGAAGACGTTGAATAGGACTGGTCCCAGCACTAATCTCTGTGGTACCCCACTGGTCACACTTCCCTCTGTGGAAAGTGACAGCCATTTACCATCACCTTGTGTCCTGCTACCCAGCCAATTACCTACCCACTGCACTACTGTCCTGCCCACTCCCATATTCCCCAGTTTGTTTGAGACCTTCTATTGGCACAGTGTCAAAGGTCTTGCTGAAATCCAGGTAGGCCACATCCACTGCTCACCACTGATCCACCTCCTTGTCACCCAGTCAAAAATTCAATGTGGTTGGTCTGGCGTGACCTCCACTGGCAAAACCATGCTGCCTTGGGTCCTTCAGTCCATTGGCTACTAGAGTTCCACCATTCTCTCCTTCACTAGTGCTTCCATGATCTTCTTCACTACCGCGGTCAGGCAGACTGGTCTGTAGTTCCCGGCTTCCTCTTTGTTCCTACTTTTGTATAAAGGGACTACCTCTGCTGTGCTCCAGTCTTTAGGTACCTCTCCTGTTTCCAGTGATCAGCTAAACAGGATTGTCAGAGGTTCAGCCACCATCTCTCTTAGTTCCTTTAGGACCCTGGGGTGCACCCCTTCTGGCCCCATTGCTTTATCAACACGTATTCCTTCCAGTTCCTTCAGGACCCTTACCTGTGTAAAGGGACTTGTGTCCATTTGTGTGCCACTCCCACCCCTTGCACTACCTTCAGGCCCATTACCCTCCTCTACATTAGTAAAGGCTGAGTAGAAGTATCTTCTCAGTATGTCAGCTTTACTGTTGTCATCCTCCATACAGCCCCCATCCTCCCTTATCAGTCTCACTATCCTTCCCTTTGCCCTTCTTTTTTCACTTATGTACCTGTAAAAGGTTTTGTCCCCTCTACCCACTGATTTTGTGATGCGCTCTTTTGTCTGAGCTTTGGCTTCCCTTACTGACCTCCCTACCTCCCTTTGCTTCTCCAGGTGCTTCTCTCTATTCCCTTCTGCCTGTATCTTTTTGTATTGCCTAAATGTGATCTTTTTGGCTTTCACTTTCTCCGCTACCTCCTTGGAAAACCATAATGGCCTCCTCTTCCTTTCCCCCTTGCTAACCTGCTTAATGCATAATTCTGTTGCTCTTGAAATCCCTGTTTTAAATATTTTCCACTGTTCCTCAACCCCTGATTCCCTCCCCATTCCCATTATTGCCTCTTTCAAGCATCTACCCATTTTCCCAAAGTCTGCCACCCTAAAATCCAGGATACATGTTTTTGTGCAGTTTGGTTCTGCTCCTTCTGATTTCAAACCACAGTGACTGGTGATCACTGTTCCCCAGGTGCTCCCCCACTGTTACCCCCATCACACCGTCCCTGTTTGTGAGCACAAGGTCCAGTATTGCCTTCTGCCAAGTCGGTTCCATGACCAGTTGCTTGAGGAAGGCAACTTGAAGGGAGTCCAGGATAAATCTGCTCCTGGTTGATGATGCTGCTGGGAGGCTCTAGTCCACATCTGGAATATTGAAGTCTCCAACCAGCACAACCTCACCCTTGTCTGCTATCCTATGGATGGCTAGCATCAGCTCCCTAGCTGTTTCTTCCTCCTGGGCTGGTGGTCTGTAGCCCACCCTGTGCTGATGACTGACCCCTTTTTAATTTCCACCTTAACCCACAGTATCTTTCCCCTATTTTGTTTCTCCTGAATCTCTGTGGCCTTTATGCCATCTTTCACATAAAGTGCCACTCCTCCTCTCTTACTGCCTGCCCTGTATCTTCTGAATATGTTTTAGCTGGGTATGGCCATCTCCCAGTTGTGGTTATCATGGCAGTCTCCAGATCCTCTATCTTGTTGCTAAAGCTCCTGGCATTGGCACACATGGCTTTCCTTGATGTGGACTCTCTCTGGACTGTTCAGCTGTTCTATTCCAGCCCCTCCCTGGTTGTGCTATATCTGTGGTTCTCTGCTGTCTGCCCTTCTGTTGAATTTTGCCCCTTTCTGCCTATCCACCCCTTGGGTGCTTATCTCCATCTTTTGCACAGTGCTTTGTAGAGCTATCCATTCCTGCTGTTCACTAGTTCCAATGGTAGCTGTGGGAGGGTGGCCAATTAGGTACCTTCCTTGCTGGCCTGCCTCCCCCTCCGTGGCTAGTTTAAATGCTTGTCCATGTAGCATTTAAACTTATTGTTGATTGCTTGGATTCCCCCTAGGATGGATGCAGGCTGTCAGGCTTGAACAAGCCCCATCCCTCAGGTTGGTCCCCAGTTACTAACAAATCCAAACCCTTCCTCACAGCACAAGCTATTCAAACACAAGTTAAAGTTCCTGGTATGTACCCCTAAGCTCTCCCATGCCTCTCACAAGTAGTACTTCAGAGAGGTAACAGAAGTAGCTACTTGCTTGAGACCCCTCCCAAATTTCCTAAACTCTTCCTGAACTTCCTTAGGCTCCTCATTTGCTAGGTCATTGGTACCTAGGTGGATAATGATATCCAGCTCACCCTCCCTTCTTGTCTTCCCATCAATCCCCAGGCTCTTCCTTCCATCCCTTCATGCCATGGCACTGGTAGGCACGCCACCTCCCTGTCCTCCCTCCTGTGTTTCTAGCTGGATCCCTCTTATGATAGAGTCCCCACCAGGATTTACTTCTCTCTCCTCTGTGGTCCACTGCTCTCCCACTGAGGTCACCTCATGGTTGCCCTCCACATCTTTTCCTTTCACTTCTCTGGGAATTTCTGTTTGGTTTCCCCATTTGCCAGTGTGGCATATGAGTTCTGGCATAGAATAGGATTTGGGATGTGCCTCTGCCCTGACTGCCAATCCTCCCCGAGTCCACCATCATCCAAGTGCTCTTAATTCTTGGCATTCTTTGAGGCAGCTGCGTTGTACTGGGTGGTCTCTGGATGGGGAGAAGGTATGCCTGACCCAGTTTACATCTGCTCTGAGTCTGACTACCTCATCCTACCGTCCAGAGAGATGCCTGCAGATAGGGCAGCACCTCAGCATCCAGAAGGTCTGCCTGAATATGACTGCCCTGCATACACTGCATTGTGCCACTTCCCACATTATACTGCACTTATACTGCTATTTCAGTACTTGTCTGTTACCGAAGCTTTCCTTGTAGTTCCTCCTTTATCAATTTATTGTCCTGAAAATCCTGCCATCAATCCTCAAATACTTTTTTAAAGAAGAAAAACAGACAAAAATACAAATAACTACAACAAAAAAAGAGTCAAAATGCTTGTTGTGCTGAGGGTAGGCTTCCTCCCCTTTATACCCCTCCTACTCCACAACCCCTGCTATTCCCTGTGCTTGGCTCCTGTCAATCAGATTTAACAGGGCATATAATTAAGAGTGGGAACAGGGCAGGGAGGGTAGGCAAAGCATTTCAGCAAGTAAAGACAGCAAAGGAAAACAGCACCACTACAAGCACACCAAACTAGGTTTAAAATTTTCAGTAACCCAAAAACAATTCTAAATAAAGACAGCAAAGAAATAACAGTATCACTGAAAGCCCACAAATCTAGGTTTAAAATAAAAACAGCAATGAGCAATTACTGCACTGCACTGAAATGAATCTGGATCCTTCCCCTTCTGGCCTATTCTGAGAAACCAAAAATCAACTTGCTACCCTAAATCTGACTTAGCCCCACCTCCAGTTATCACATAGCAGAGGTCAGACAATTAGCACCCCTCCCCCAAACTACAGGGCAAGACAGACAAGGCAACATTTTCAGAAAGTAAAGACAACAAATGAAAACAACACCACTACAAGCACACCAAACTAGGTTTTAAATTTTCAACAGTCCAAAATCAATTCTAAATAAAGACAGCAAAGAAATAACAGTATCACTAAAAGCCCACAAATCTATGTTTAAAACAAAAACAGCAATGAGCAGTTACTGCACTGCACTTAAATGAATCTAGATCCTTCCCCTTCTGGCCTCTTCTGAGAACAAAAATCAACTTGATACCTTAAATCTAACTAGCCCCACCTCCAGTTATCATGTAGCTGAGGTCAGAGGTCAGAAAATTAGCACCAATCCCCCAAACTACAGGGCAAGACAAACAAGACAAGACAACATTTTGCAAGTAAAGACAGCAAATGAAAACAACAGCACTACAAGCACACCAAAATAGGTTTAAATTTTCAACAGCCAAAAACAATTCTAAATAAAAGCAACAGAAATAACAGTATCACTAATAGCCCACAAATCTAGGTTTAAAACAAAACATCAATGAGCAGTTACTGCACTACACTGAACTGAATCTGTATCCTTCCCTTCTGGCCTATTCTGAGAAACAAAAATCAACCTACCTTAAATCTGACTTAGCCCCACCTCCAGTTATCATGTAGCTGAGGTCAGAGGTCAGACAATTAGCACCCTTCCCCCAAACTACAGGGCAAGACAGACAAGACAACATTTTCAGCAAGTAAAGACAGCAAAGGAAAACAACACCACTACAAGCACACCAAACTAGGTGTTAAATTTTCAACAGCCCAAAAACAATTCTGAATAAAGACACCAAATAAATAATAGTATCACTAAAAACCCACAAATCTAGGTTTAAAACAAAAATAACAATGAGCAGTTACTGTACTGAAATGAATTATAGATCCTTCCCCTTCTGGCCTCTTCTGGGAAACCAAAAATCAACTTGCTACATTAAATCTAATTTAGCCCCACCTCCAGTTATCACATAGCTGAGCTCAGAGGTCAGGCAATTAGCATCAATCCCCAAACTACAGGGTAAGACAGCATTTCAGCAAGTAAAGATAGCAAAGGAAAAAATGTCACTACAAGAACACCAAAATAGGTTTTAAATTTTCAACAGCCCAAAACAATCCTAAATAATGACAGCAATGAAAAAACAGTACCACTAAAAGCCCACAAACCTAGGTTTAAAACAAAAACAGCAATAAGCAGTTACTGCACTACACTGAAATTAATCTGGATCCTTCCTCTTCTGGCATCTTCTGAGAAACCAAAAATCAACTTGCTACCTCAAATCTGTCGTAGTCCCACCTCCAGTTATCATGTAGCTGAGCTCAGAGGTCAGACAACTAGCACCTTACCCCAAACTACAGGAAAGACAGACAAGACAAGACATTTTCAGCAAGTAAGGACAGCAAAGGAAAACAGCACCACAAAAAGCATACCAAACTAGGTTTTAAGTTTTCAACAGCCCAAAAGCAATACTAAATAAAGATAACAAAAAAATAACAGTACCACTAAAAGCCCACAAATCTTGGTTTAAAGCAAAAAAAAAACAGCAATGAGTAGTTACTGCACTGAACTGAAATTAATTTGGATCCTTCCCCTTCTGGCCTCTTTTGAACAGAAAACCTTGCTTTTGCCATACCCAATCAAAACTAAAAAGGGTTACCGCAAAAATTAAAAAATTACACATGGAGGGGACGGTAAATTAATTACCAATTACCTTTTTCTTCACCATTGTGGATAGAAATTGACAAAGCTAGCAGTTTAATTACTAGAAATAAAGGTATTAACCATTTACAAATCATTGGGCCCGATGCCAAAGGGCTAAAGTACACGACAAAGTTAGGTACCCCACCTAAGCAGCTCTGCACCCATGGACAGGTGCTCACCAGCCAATATTCACTATTGCTGGCCACCTGTCTGTGGCCCCACCCCCCAGTGCACAGCTGTGCATAGCTGGATCATGACTGCATGGGCTGGAGTGTGGGACCCAAGCAGGCATCACATCAGATGCCCAGACTGAGTCCAAGAGTGGATCCCTCATGCCATGGGTGCAGGTGTGTGTGTATGTATGATGGGTCATGTCAAGACCTGCAGATGGTACAGGCACCCACCACTTCAGAATGACGGCAACACTATAAGCAATGTAATACAATACTTAACATAGAAGATAATGGATGGGAACCAATTAATAACAACACTGTGTTCCCATCTAGAGGTTGGCATGACAACTTAGTAAACCTCAAGGGTGAAGCTCGAGGTTTACAGTTGGCATGATGACCTCGAGATGGGAACACAGCATTGTTGTTAACTGATGCCCATCCATTGTCTTTTATAGTGTTACTGTATTGTTCCATCCCAACACTCTCCTTCTCTGCCAGCTATCACCATCGTGGCTGTTCATCAGAAGCCAGTAGTTTGAATCAAGCACATGTGCAGAGATGTCCATATTGTTATGGTATCGATGTGACATACTCAAGAAGAGTTAAAAACCTTTTGACGTCACAATGATACCATAGCAAGGATAAGAATTCATTGAATTCCATCCTTAATCACCCTCTTGTATTCATTAAATGCATGTATTTAGTGCCGAGATTTCCAACAGCATACATTCATGGCACCAGTACAAACAATCCATATAAAACAGGCATTACCATTACTCAACAATTCTTTCCTTCAGAAGTGTTCCATCGCTTTCCCTACCACAGAGGATAAACTGACAGGTCTGTAGGTTTTCCTGCCTCTGTTTGCTCCACTTTTTGTGAAGGGAATCACATCCGTCTTCCTCCAGTCCTCGGTACCACACCATCCTCCCATGATTTGTTAAAAAGGGTAGTCAGTGGTTTCACTAGTTCTCCCCTTAATTATTTTAGAATTCTGGGGTGAATTCCATCAGGCCCCATTGCTTTGTCCACCTTCAGTTTTAGGAGTTCTTTCAGAACCCTTTCTTCTGTGAAAGGACTGGGATCGACACCCCTATCCAGAGTGCTTCTGTTAATTGGATTAGGCACCTCCCCTCCTCTTTTGTGAATACTGAGTAGAAATATTCATTCAGTATCCCTGCTTTTTTACTATCCCCCTCTGCCCACCCACCGTTCATTCTATTCAGCCTCACAATCCCTCTGTTTGTCTTTCTACACTCCCTGATGTACTTATAAAAGGTTTTATCCCCCTCCTTAACTGAGTTGGCTATCCTTTCCTCAGTTTGGGCCTTTGCTATTCTGACTTCCCTCCCTGCTTTCTTCTGCCTTAAGTGGTACAGTTCTCTGTCCTGCTCCTTCTGTGTTTCCTTATACTTCCTGAATGCTATCTTTTTCTTCCTGACTTTCCCCGCCACCTATTTTGAGAACCATAGTGGCTTTTTCTTTCATTTTGATTTGTTTATTTGCTTCACACAAAGGCTTGTTGCCTCTGTGATGGCAGTTTTGATGATTCCCCATTGTTGCTCCACCCCTCTTTCTAGCCTGTTTCCTAGTGCTTCTAGAGGCACTCTCTATCTTACAAAGTAAGCCCTCCTGAAGTCCAGTACCCTCACTTTTGTATGGCTTGACTCTGTAGCTGAGTTTAATGTGAACCACACTATTTGATGGTCGCTTGTTCCCAGATGGCAACCCACTTCTACATCTGAGATCCTCTCACTCTCTCCATTTGAAATTACAAGGTCTAAAATTGCTCCATCATGAGGGGGTTCTGAAACTAGCTGTCTGAGGCATGCCACCTGTAGGGCATTGAGAATGGCCCTGCTCTTGGATGTGGCTGCAGCAAGTGTGCTCCAGTTAACATCTGGCATATTCAGTTCTCCCATCAACAGTATCTTCCCTTTCTCTGCCATCCTAAGAATGCCTTCTATCATAACCTTGTCCATTGTTCTGTTCCTATGGGCAGTATGTCCCACTGTGTGCCATCCCATGTGCATATCATGGCATGTCCCACTGTTGCTATCATCTCTGGGCCTGGCTGTCTTGCAGTAGTGTCGCATGCTGTGCAGTGCTGGGTTGGGTGGTGTCAGTATGCTGTGATGATGTTGGCACCCTTCTATTTGCATCCATGTTCATCTGGCTGTTGGGTGTTCTCTGTGTCTAGCTGCACCATCTTGTGGGCACTGGTTGGGTGTACATTTCCATTGTGGTCTGCAATGCCATTAGCATGGCTGTTGGGACATGCTTTCCATCCCTGGGTTGCCACCTGGGGCTGCATTGTGCCTCCTTGCTGGTATCCTATTCTTACTTGCTCCCCCTTACTCCTGTAGTTCCATGGTATTCCTCTTTGTGGATGACCCAGCCGGAAGAATCAGAGGGAATGGAGAACCTCCTGCAGCAGCTCGTGAGGCAGCAATGGATGTCAATCGAGCAGCAGGCGGTGATCATTGTGGAGTCAAGGAGGGCGGCCACTGTCCTGGAGCAATATCTGCCAGATCCATCCAGTGCCCAACTGTAGTGATGCGCACACCCTTGTTTGCCTTTGTTCCCCCCTTCCTGGACTGCTGGTTGTGTTGCTGCCATGTTACATCTTTGCTTTATGTCCACATCCCTGTCCCCTCCTGTTACATGGCTTTTCTGTTGTTTTTCTTACCCTGTATATATGTTCATTGTGTTACATAGCATTGTTGTAGTGGTAGGTTTAGTTGTAGTGGTAGTTGTGGTGTAGACAGTTCTGTAGCATATTTTGTTTTGTAGTTGTAGCATAGGTAGCGATAGTAGTTATAGGTCATGTTATAGTGTATATAGTTGTAGTTTCCTTGTTGTTTTCCATTTATATATTCCTTACATTGCTGTTTGTTTTGTTCCTTGTTGATGTTCACATGTTGATTTACCTGTTACCTTCCATTGTGTTAGTGACATAATACATGCTTTTCTCATGAATTCACTGTGTTCTGTGCCATTCTTGTGTGCTTGGCTTTTTCCACAGGGTTGTACTATTTTGTTGTTTCAATCCTGGGTTCTGGTGGCCTCTGGCCATTCCTCTGGCTGGGTGTGTGTCACTTTCTGGGTTCTGCACTGCGGTCTGCTGCTGGGATAATTTTCAGGCATGTGCTCCTCTGCATGTGGTCCAGGACATAGTGGCTTACCTCTGCACTGTGTTCCACTGGGTGTTTGCACTGCTTACCTGGGTGCTGTATTCAGTGCTGTTTTATTTGCTATATTTAGTGCTGTCTTATTCGAGCTATTTTGTACTGCTCTCCGGTTCAGTTTGCCCGGCTTCATGCCATGCTATATTCAGCAGGATTAGCATCGGGCTATTCCTTTTTGAATATGGGTGGGCTATTTAGTCGGGCAATTTTGCACGGGCAGTGCTAATTTAGCCCTGGGGCAGAGTTTTGAATATCTGGCCGTATCAGTCTTAGACATACTAGGTTTTCAGTGACCTACCCAGACTAAATATGTAGCAATTAGCAGGAAATTTCTACTATGCCTTTTAGGAAAAAATATATTGAGCTACAGCAACATACACACACACACACACACACACACACACTGTACACACCATCATCATGGCCACAACATGCAAGATAAATACTGCATTCTAATATGTTATAAAACAATAAGAAACTGTTTGTCAGTGAACACAGTGAAGTTCAGTTTAGAGTAGATTTCCTTTAAATATCTCCTATCCAATATTTTGTATCCTGTATAATTCAAAATGAATACTGCATTCTAATATGTTAGAAAACAATAATTACACAATGACAATAAAAAATCCTGGAACCTGATTGGCTGTCTTCCCTTGGCAACAGTGAGATTACCTGAGAACAACCTTACTGTTTGGATTTGTAGTTGCATTGTTTGCATCTTCTCTTAAGAAACAAAGATATATTGCCACACTAAGAATCTACCAAAAATGTTTTTTAATTTTTATTTTTTTATTTTGTGTAACAACGAGCCATTGTGTAATAGCAATAATGCACTCCAGGGTGTGGGTCTTGCTGGGTTAACCTCAACTCTGGGACATTGGATGCACTCAGCCTGCATCCTCATACCCAACCACCCAGGCATGAGGTTTTCCCAGCATAGCCCACATCCTCTCATGCATTACTGCTTAAAGAAACTCTTTATTTATGTCAGTGAACATAGTAAAGATCAGTTTAGAGTAGATTTCCTTTAAATATTTCTCATCCTATATTTTGTATCCTGGATAGTGCAGAGGAGATGCTACATCTTATTGTCATAGGGATCTTCACTTTCACATCATTTTTGCACTGTATTTACTCAGTCTGTCCCAGATTAGATGCAATATCTTGTTTTCAGTGGGGTCTTGAATTTACTATTTTGATAATGTATTTCTTCAGTGTAGCCTAGTCCAGGGCCTCCATATTCATAGAAACATAGAAACATAGACTTTGAAGACAGATAAGAACCGCTAGGCCCATCTAGTCTGCCCATTTCCCTACCTACAGGATAGGCTGCAGATCCTAGTTAACCAACAGCCTATTTCTTCCTACCCCCCACAAGAATTGTCTTATGTCTCTCCCATGCATTCTTGAATTCTCCCACAGTTTTAGACCCCACAACCTCCTCAGGAAGGCTGTTCCATGCATCCACTACCCTCTCTGTGAAATAATACTTCCTCACATTGCCCCTGAACTGCCCTCCTTCTATCTTTAAATTGTGTCCCCTTGTTCTTGCAAGTCTCTTTTTCTGAAAAATCCTACCCTCTTGGACTTTGTTGAGTCCACTGAGGTACTTAAAAGTTTCTATCATGTCTCCCCTCTCCCTTCTTTCCTCAAGGATATACATACTAAGCTCCTTTAGTCTGTCCTCATACGGCTTCTCTTGCAGACCCTGCACCATTTTAGTTGCCTCCTCTGACTGCCTCTATCCTGTCTATGTCCTTGTGGAGATGGGGTCTCAGAACTGGACACAGTACTCCAGATGGGGTCTCACCAACTGTCTGTACAGAGGGATAACAACTTCCCGTTTTCTGCTGATGATGCCTCTCCCTACATCCCAGTATACCCCAGCCCTCCTCTGCCTTCTCACATTGCTTGCTAACCTTAAGGTCATCTGATATGATTACCCCCAGGTCCCTTTCCTTTTTGTTGTTGTTACTACCTCCCCACCCATTGTGTATTCTTCCCTGGGTTCTTGTTTCCCAGGTGCATTATTTTGCACTTCTTTGCATTGAATCCTAGCTGCCATACTTCTGACCATTCCTCCAACCTTGCCAAGTCCCTTTCATCCTTCCACGCCTCCTTGTGTATCAACCATGTTGCAGATTTTGTGTTATCTGCAAAAGGCATCTTTCCTTCCAGTCCCTCTGCAATGTCACTGATGAAGACATTCAAGGACATTCAAAGATGAGCAGCTCATCCCAGCAGAAAAGGGAGATGTGTCATGAAACTCCAACAATGTGCTTCAGTGTGATATTCAAACATGCGGGATGCACCAGCACAATGGAATGGGCCATGGTGCACTCAAATAGTATGCCATGCAAGTCAAGGGTGCATTCCCATGTATATGCCGTGCTGCAGCATACTCAGTGGGAATGCACCCCTCATAGTCAGGGCAGTGCAGCCCACAGCTGAAGCTTGACTAGCTGGCCTAACCTGGCCAGCCACCCACAGGTGGGCTGCAGAATTTCACCCAGATGCACAGTAGCCAGGCAGCCCTGGTGGACTAGAGGTACCCCCTACCATCCCCGATCAGTCCAACTCCATCCCTGAAGAGCTCCATGGTGTAGGGCCTCCCCAGACCCAATCACACCAGAGTAAACCATGGTCCACATCCATAGCATAAAGGACCCACACCCACCACCTTGGTACATAGACACCCCTGTTCCCCCACACCTAACCTGTTGCACAGAATGGCACTGCCCTCCGATCCCTGCCATGGCCATCCACCAACTATACTTAACCCGGCCGGGAACGGCACTCCAGAATGACCCAAGTGACTGTACTGTGCATTGGGGCACTACAAAAGCTGCAGATCCACCAGTATATGCAGCCATGTGTATGTCCCTGACAAACCATAAAAGGGAATTAACATACCTCCAATACATGCCTTGTCAATGCTGTATCTTCCTGCTGTCATACACCACTACAGGCCCACACTCTTCCCTGTTTCCCTGTGTAATATGCCACCCTCCAGGCTGCTGAGGTATCCTGGGTGCCACTGGGTGCAGTATCTTACAATGCCATTTGCATTGTACACTCCAGGCTATGGATAGTGTGTCCGCAGTTCCCTGATTGTACAAACAAATGGGAGGTTGTCTGTAACATGCCTGTTCTGGGACCTGTATTAGTGGGTACAGCATCGGCTATCACTTGCACTGAGCAGTGCAACAGCACCGGGACAATGGATCCACATGCAAGTGACTGAGTAGTATGGCCACTGGGCATTAATGCCTGCACACAGCTTGTGTCTATGTATGACACATTCCAGTGTCCTACTGCCAGTGCACCACCACCTGAAAATAAGATGCAATCTCTTCTGTGAACTATCAAAGCTAAATATTTAGCAATCAGCAGGCATATTCTATTAAAATACATTGTAAAATTTGTAAAAGGAAGGTCACATTGAAACTGCCTCTCAGCAGATCTGCATTGTGCAAATTCATTAGAAATAATGTGTGTAAAAGCATCCTAAAAGGTGTCCACAGCCATATCAGTTTTGACCAGATTTTGTTTCTATTGTAATGTATTTTTGTGACTCTTTTACCTACTTACCTGTATTTGTATGACATGGAGCCTTTGTAAAGAAGCAATAATGCTCAAAGGTTGTTAATCTGAGATTCAATAAATAAATAAAATATCAACATCAGCATAAGATGAATATATTTTAATTAGAACCGTGGCCCTAGAATAATTAGAATTGGGAGTTAAACAAAATGATAGGCTAGTGTTTATAGTAATACACATTTTCATGCCTCTGAAACCGAAAAAGAATGAAGAAACTAGCCTTTTTAACAAGTTTAACTACATTTTGTTGGAGGTTGCTGGAATACATAAAAAATATTCTACTAACAAGTGTAGCCAGGTTTTGTCGAAGGTTGCTAGAAAGCATAAAATACTCCACTGTTTATTATGGGTGATTTGAATGTTAGAACTGTAAATTTGTTGGAATGTTACTTATCCAGCTGGACCATAGATGAAACAACTGGAATTCCATTAAGAAACTCAAAATATTTAAAGTGCAATAGAAGAGGTATGTTTGGTAAATTTTGCTGCTGGTACTCTGTTCAGAATTTTAAATGGGAGAACATCTGGTGACCTAGCAGGGAAAATCACCTATTCTGCAAAAAGGGGTGGATTGGGAATTGATCTGTCATTGATAGACGCTCCTTCCTTTCCACTGATGCACAGACTAGTTATACTGGAAGAGAGAAATAATGATTACCATCTTGTTACCCTATAAATGGCTTGAAAGGATGGTCCATTATATAATTTAGCATCTAAGGATTAGTAGTACAGCATTGATAATATGGTGGTTAGATATAAAAAGAAAAGCATATGGAATCCTTATTCAGGTTCCAAGGTGACGGAGATACTTCATTTCATTGCTGATACTGAACCCTGTAAAGTTTTAGCAATGCAGCATTCATTGTTTAACACTGGTATCTCTGCATTTACAGTTATGAGAGACTAATCAAACTAATATTAGAAAAGGTAGGTAAATATGATTGGTTAATAAAATAGTAATTATAATAAACAGCCCAAATGGTTTGATTACAGATTTTCACAACTGAAGGAAGGGTGCATAAAAACTGGAAAATTAATAACTGGATACACAAATGTGGAATTTTGTACAACATTAATTCAACATGAGAAATAATATAAAACCCCCATAAAAGGAAAAAAAAAGAATTATATAGGGAGAATTTATGGGGGAACCTTCTGCAGGCCATCAGAGACAAAGGTGGCAGCTCATTCTGGGGTCTGGCTGCACCAAGCACCAGCAATAAAATACATAATATACAGAATGATTAATTCAATTTATAAAATGGAAAGAAAAAATCTAGAAATGTCATTGACCAAGAGATGTCACCTGACTGTTCATTAAATCTCTAAAAACAGGGTGAAGTGCTGAATCTCATTTCCTCCCCAAATAAACCTAATTAGAGTGATTTTATAAAGCCATCCAGGGTGTGCATCACAGGATTGTAATGCACTTCCAGGGGAGTAAGGTCTCTCGGCCTTTGGCCTTGTGCCTTACTATGTCCCTGGGGTGTGCATTAAAATCGTATAATACACACACCCTGTCATGACTTGGTACAAATATATATATTTTAAGTTATGAATAATGAGCCATTGCATTTACAAAAAAAAATTCCCTCCTTAGCTTCCAGTCTTTGTCAACAAAGTGGTTGATGAAGTTATGGCCCAAAAAAGCAACAAAGCACCTGGTATTGATTAGATACCATCTGAACTCTTTAGAGAAGACTCAAACTGGTTGATACCAAAACTGGCTAAGCTGTTTACAATTATTAATGACACATTTAAGTTGCTAAAACAATGGAAAGTGGGAGTGATGGTCCCTTTAGTTAGGAAAGGAGATGGGTCTGACCACTCATGTTACCAACCCATCACCCTTCTATGTGCTATACAAAAAATTATACCAGAATTATTTTGCACAGAATTGAGGAATGTGCAGTGAGAGAAGATGTTTGGTCTGTATACCAAGCTGTTTTTGCTCAGGTTACAGTACAGTCGATTATCTTTTCACACTATTATACCTTACTGATAAATACATTATGCAGAAAAAGAAGTGTTTGTTTATTGCATTTATAGGTATCAAAGATGCTTACAATAACTTCAGTAGGGAAAAACTGGACTATTTTAGCCAAAAAGAAAGTTGCTCCTAGACTCCTAAATATTTGAAAAGTATTGCACCATGAAACTGTTGCTAAGATAAGCATTACAAAACAAGGGACTTTGACAAAGACAATGTCAATTCAGAAAGGTATAAAGTAGGGGTGTCGTTTGGGCCTAATTCTTTGTAATATATATCAAGAAACACTTAATGAAGTATCACATAAGGTTGATTCTCAACCAGCAATGGCTAACAGAAAAGCTATTGGCACTTCATTGTACACTGATAATGCAATACTAACATCGTGAACTAAAACTGGAATCATAAGAGCATTTAAAGCAGCGACTGAGCATTTATCTAACCTAGATCTTTAAATAAATGTACACAAAATAAAGATAATGGTTCTGGAAAAGGGAAAAACTAAAGCTAAAGGCTGAAATATGGATTATACAGAAATTGATGGACAGTGGGGGAATAAATACTTGGGGTAACTGTAGATACAAGTCAAAAATGGGATACTCATATGAAAAATATAAAATTGTCAGTTTTTCCAACTATCAAGGAAATATTAAAATTTGCCAGAAAGTTTGGATAAAACACTTTTCCAACCTATGTGCACAGATTTTATATGACTCAGAGGTCTGGTCCATAGAAGTAAATACTAAAGACTTAAGAGTTACAAAACTTTTTATTTATGTATTTTATTTATTTAGTTTTTGATGACTGGGTAGGGTGCATTAACCATAGCAATGACTATTTTCAGGCACGACCCGGGAGGGTACAAAACAAGATTGCTGAGATAACAGGTTATAGTATATAAGATCACAAATTAATCAAATGTAGGAATAAAAGATACATGCAGATGATTACATTTCAGGCAAGCTGTAGCATAAAAAACAAGGCCAGGAACAAAATTAAGGTACAAGACAGTATCATTTACATTTAAACAAAATAACAATTAGGATTAGTCATAAGTGCTAGATATAATAAGGGCATCAAGGAGGACTATAACAGATGCATTATAGTAGTTGCATACAGGATAATGTAGGGGAGTAAAGTTAAAGTGGGGGAAGTGGGGAAATAGTAGAATATGGGCATGCTGATATAGGAAGATGGGGACACAGTGTGAGAATAAAAGTCCTTAGGTAATAAGAAGCAAGAAAACAGGTGGGATGAAAGGAGCTAAGCATCAGGAGTGGACAATAAAATAAGAAGTGGCAGAAAACATAGAGATGGGAGGCAGAGACTAGGGTGGTTTAAAGTAAGAGCAAACTTGTATGTTACATCACCCAAGGGACACTTCTACGGCCATTCTAAGACATGAAGCAGAAATGCCCTCACTTGAAGCAAAGGCTCTGATATGAGCAATTATGAACTGGAAAAAAAATATTGAAAAGGATGAAAAAAGTATCCCAAAACTATGCTGACTAGAGCTTTTAAAATCCCCTTTAGTGAATTGTTGGTTTGTATTGTTTAAATGATAAAACTAAAAAAAAAATTTCTAGACTCAATAGACTCATTTTCTTCATCTTAATATACTGTACATAACTATATGATCCAAGCTGAGCACAGAATACTGCTAAATGGTTTCTTTTCATATCTGGAAACAGTAACATGTATTTCCAGTCTAAAGCTGGATGCCAGTATTAAAGCAAGCTGGGGACCTGATATTTACCTTTAATTTTGTGAAATGTTGTCACACAGGAAGGAATTAGCACACCTTTTGGGGCTGATTAATAACTTAATATGTAATTGGAGCTTTCAGACTATGTCAAATACTACGAACTCTTGTTTCTGCAACATTAATATACACTTAATGGTTGCACATCTTTATAGCTGTCCTATTTTTCATTCTAAGAGACAAAGGTGGATAGCTCCTATATTAAGAAGCATCGTAATAAGCAACAAGAAATCATAGCTGCCAAGCTAATGTTTGTAAAATGTAAAACCCTACTTGAAATAGCTAGTTTTGCTTACAAAATATTTTAAAGTTAAATAGTCTCTAAGGCCAGGATTTTCAAAGCATGGATGCAAGCTGTGACAATGGCAGCTTGCCAAGTGCTGTTGTGTCCAGGATCCTGTGCCCGATATTCCAATGGACAGGGCCCCAGCCCCTAAGTCCCATAGCTTGCGGCAACAGTAGCAGTGCACCAAACAGATGGCACATCCACTCTGAATGCCACAGCAGCTGTGGGGCAGATGGGGTGAGAGCTACACCCTTGGATCAGGGCATTCTAATGGCTCACTCCCCCATCACAACCATGCTGCAATCTGCCAGTAGGATAACAGAGGAATACCCCAGTCCCCTCTCCACTCTGATCCCTGGAAAATTGTAAGAGGACTAAAACTGCCTGGTGATCTAGAGGCTCCACACCCTGGCAGATAGAAGCCATCACACCATTCCCCCCATCCAGACCCCAAATTTGGCAACTGGCACAGCCCTCCACACACCATCATGTCTGGATGCTGAATGAACTGTCAGCACGTGTACTGTATACAGTATCCACTCTGATAATTTATTCAGAGGCCACCTGTGGTGATGTGTGGAGGGCAGTGCCAGTCGCTGAATTTGGGGTCTGGTTGGGGGATGCAGGGTGGTGGGTACTACCTGCCAGGGGGAGTCAGGGGCCACTAGACCACTACGTAGGGATGGTTACTGCTGTTCGGTATTTGGGCTAGGGGCTGGTACCCTGATGGGGGCATGTATGCATTATGAGCATAGTTAGCAAGGAGGAATACCAGGGACTTACTGTACAGTGATGCCATTAAGGATAAGGGCTGGGAGGGATGCTGCTTATGCACAGGAGACTGATTGGTCTCTATGGCATATGTGGGGCACTGACTTACCAGCGTAATGGGTGGGGAGGTGTCAGGTACCAGCTGCTGGTGGTGGGGGAGGGGGAACATAATGGTCTATGGTGAGGACCCTCCTAGAGGATCTCTAAATACCATTACACGAGCCCTTGGCTGTTCTAACTGTACTTGGAACTTCATCCTCAGGATCATTTCTGAAAATACAAGATTAGGGGATATGGTGGCCATCATCTGCTGCAAGCCCCTAGTGCCATGCCACAGTCACATTTGCAGGCTGCCTGCAGTTTGATGCAGACAGCATTGGAAAACAATGTAAGATGCAGCCATTGGCACAAGGTGCCTGATGTGTCAGACATTTTGATTTATGCACTTTGCATCTTTCTTAGGGCTTTGAAAATCTAGCCCTGTAAGTCTAGTTATTATATATTTCTAGTGATACACTGTATTTTTATACCCATGATAAACCTTGTTTTTTTATGCAAGTTTTTCCAGTATACTGAACTGAACACCCTGCTTCTTTGTTTACCTTTTCCACTTTCAATAGAATGGTTACTGTAGATGGAATACAAGAATTTAAATTTCTGCTCAGTTCTACAGGAAGAATATTCACCCCCCAACACACACACATATACACAACAGAAGGCCTCAAATGGAACCATGTCTTTAATATTCTCTGTGATAGAACAAACTGCAGAGAGTTACAAGGCAAATACTGTAGGTAAGTTTAACTGTAGGATTTTTTATTGTCAGCAAAGAAACTCTAGATATTAAAACAGTGAGTAGTTGTTCATGTTTTAATTGGTGTATGTGTAGGTAAGAAAAAGAGTATGAGGGGCAATGACATTATATTTTTTGAATTTTAGGCAATTCTATTTGAAAAGCCTAGTTGAAGGTTGTTGATGTGTAAATATGGCATCCACGTTTGTGACTGTGAATGTGTGGTTAATGCGAATCCATTGTGGCATGTCTACCTAATCTTTATCCATGCTGTTGGCTAAGATAAAAGCAACATGTAAAGAAGGCCCTCGGGTGACGATATTTGGACAAGGAAATGATAGAAGGCATCCTTAGAATGGCAGAAAAAGGGAGTTATTTTGATGGGGAACCTGAACATGCCAGACATTAGCTGGAGCACCTGGCTGCAGCCACATCCAAAAAGCAGGTTTATTCTTGATACCCCTGCAGGGGGCATGCCTCAGACAGCTAGTGGTGGAACCCACTATGGAGGGAGCAATCTTAGACCTGGTACTGTCAAATGGGGATGGAGAAGAATCTCAGATCTAGAGTAGGTAGCCATCTGAGAACAAGTGGCCACAAAACAGTGTGGTTCACAATAAACACAGCCATAGAGTCGAGCCATACAAAAGCAAGAGTGCTGGACTTCAGGAGTGCTGACTCTGGGAAAATGGAAGAGTGTCTCAGAAAAGCTAGCAAACTGGCAAGAAGGAAGGTTGGAGAAACAATGGGAAAAATCAAAACAGCCATCACAGAGGCAACAAGCCTTTGTGTGAAGCAAATCAACAAAGTAAAATAAGAAAAAACCACTATGGTTCTCAAAAGGGTGGTGGAGAAGGTTAAGGAGAAAAAGGTAGCATTCAGGAAGTATAAAGGAAACACAGAAGGAGCAGGACAGAGAACTGTACCAGTTAAAAGCAGAAGGAAAGTGGGAAAAGAAGTCAGAATAGCAAATCCTAAACTGAGAAAAGATAGCCAACTCAGTAAAGAAGGGAGATAAAACCTTGCATAGGTACATTAGGAGTGGAAGAAAGATGAAGGACGGGATAGTGAGGACTTACTAAAGGGATGGGAGGGTGGGCACAGGATGATAGTGAAAAAGCAAGGATACTGAATGAATACTTCTGCTCAATATTCACAAAAGAAGAGGAGGGGGAGGTACCTAAATCAAAGAATAGAAGTACTCTGGATAGGGAGATCAATGCCAGTCAGTTCTCAGAAAAAAAGGGTCCTGACAGAACTCTTAAAACTAAAGGTGGACAAAGCAATGGGGCCTGACTGGATTCACCCAAGAATTCTAAAAGAACTAAGGGTAGAATTAGTGACACCACTGACCTTCCTTTTTAACAAATCATGGGAGGATGGTGTAGTACCAGAGGACTGGAGAACGGCAGACGTCATTCCCCTTCACAAAGGTGGGAGCAAGAGAAAGGCAAGAAACTACAGACCTGTTAGTTTGACCTCAGTGGTAGGGAAAATGATGGAATCACTTCTGAAGGAAAGAATTGTTGAGTTTCTAGAGGCCAGTGTGACACAGGACCCAAGGCAGTATGGGTTCACAGCGGGAAGGTCATGTCAGACTAATCTAATAGATTTATTTGGCTGGGTGACCAATGTGGTTGACCAGGGAGGGGCAGTGGACATGGCCTACCTAGACTTTAGCAAGGCATTTGACACAGGCCCACACAAAAGATGAATATACAGGTTAGCCAGCCTTGGAGTGGGTCCCAAGGTGGTAGCCTGGATAAAAAACTGGCTGGACAACAGGATACAGAAGGTAATAGTAAAAGAAGTTTACTCTAAAGAAAGGGGGGTTACTAGTGGGGTACCACAGGGTTCAGTACTGGGACTGTTCCTCTTTAATGTCTTTATAAATGACATTGCAGAGGGACTGGAAGGAAAAGTATGTCTCTTTGCAGATGACACAAAGATCTGCAACAGGGTTGATACAGAAGGTGGGGTGGAGAGGATGCAAAGGGACTTGACAAAGTTGGAGGAATGGTCAAATATATGGCAGCTTAGATTCAATGCAAAGAAGTGCAAAGTAATGCACCTGGGAAACAAAAATCCAAGGGAAGAGTACACAATGGAGGATGAGATAATAACAACTACAGAAATGGAAAGGGACCTGGGGGTAGTCATATCAGATGAACTTATGGTGGGCAAGCAATGTGAGAAGGCAGTAAGAAGAGCTGGTGGAATACTGTGATGCATAGGGAGAGATATCACCAGTAGAAAACAGGAAGTTGTTATCCCTTTGTACAGACAGTTGGTGAGACCCCATCTGGAGTTCTGTGACCAGTTCTGGAGACCCCATCTCCACAAAGACACAGACAGGATGGAGGCTGTCCAGAGTAGGGCAACTAAAATGGTGCAGGGTCTGCACCAGAAGACGTACGAAGAGAGATTACAGAAGCTTAATATGTATGCAATCGAGGAGAGGTGGGGGGCATGATAGAAACTTTCAAGTACATCAAGGAATCAACAGAGTCCAAGATGGTAGCATCTTTCAGAAAAGAGATATGCAAGAACAAGGGGCACAATTTGAAGATAGAGGGGACAGCTCAAGGTAATGTGAGAGAGTATTTTTCACTGAGAGGCTATGGACATGGAACAGCCTTCCTGAGGAGGTAGTGGACTCAAAACAGTGGAGGAATTCAAGAATGCATGGGGCAGGCATAAGGCAGTTCTAGTGGGGGTAGGGAGGAAGTAGGCTGTTGGTTAACTAGGATCTGCAGCCTGCATTAGAGTGAGAAATGGGCAGACTAGATGGGCCAAGTGGTCCTTATCTGCCATCAAATTCTATGTTTCTATGTTTCATATTGTAATATCATAATATTCTCATTCTTGATGGATGATAAAGCCAATACTGTCACTGTAGGTCACAAAGTTTCAAAAGTTTCACAAAGTTTAAAGGAGTGAAAAAGGATTTGGGCCCATGATTGCTCCTATCTAAACTTAATAATATACCAGAGTTCACGTTCCATAAAAAACATAATCAGTCTATATTTAAAATTTTCTTTAGTGGCACCTTCAATTATGTTGGAAGGAAGATTATTGCAAGTGTTAACCACTCTAATAGAAAATAAGTACTTTATATTATTTGTTTTAAATTTGGTAGAGCTTCAGCTGTAAAGAATGACCTCTGGTGTTAACCTCTCTATTCCTCAGAGCCAAATTAAAATTGTATGAAATGGTAAGAATCCTGTACTATGCTATGCATTAATAAGAGATCTCCATAGTCTTCGATGCTCAGTAGTGTGCAGGTTTAAAGCTTGTGGTCAATCATGGTGTGACAGGTATTGTAAACCTTTCACAAGTTTAGTGGCTCTCCTCTGTACCCATTTATTTATTTTATTTTATTTTATTTTATTTTATTTTATTTTATTTATTTGTATTTCGGATGACACCTTTCAGCCAAGGGCTCTTTTGCAAAGGTTTCACGTCAAGGCAACAAGGACAATAAGGTACAAAACATAACATGATCATTACAATGGAACTTACAAAAAAAACGACAAGTAAGGTTACAATAGTAGCAGCCAAAGGCATTGTCAAGGAAATTGTGTTGCAAGTTAATCATACAGTACAAGTCATAGGCAGTTCAGTGAAGCTTTGTTAAGAGTGGGTTAGTGGGGAAAAGAGAAGAAGAGTGGTGGTGAGAGGTGATATGAGAGAGAGAGAGAGAGAGGGAGGAGAGGAAATAGGGAGGGCATTGCATTGGGTATGTGGCAGATGGAAACAGCAAGGGAGGAGGAAAGGGGATGAAAAGTAAAGGAGACAGATTTATCCTATACCCAGTAATGGGGGGTAGGAGTAGAGGAAGGCTGAGGCAGTGAGGAGGGATGCTTGAGGGTAGTATGCCTGGAGGGGATTATAAGAAGCAATCACAGAAGACACTAGCCACAAGGTGTTTACGCAGTTTACACTTAAAAGCACCAATCGTGGCAATGTTGGAGATTTCTGTAGGTAGCAAGTTGAACCAGGAGGAGGCTCTGACAAGGTAAGAATGCTTAGTTAGTTAAAAACATTTAGTTTTAGTATATCGGAAGCTCTGAATGATCACCTGACTTAGCTCCCATATTCTAGTATTGGATGTATATATGCCCAATACAAAGTCATAAGAACTTTCACCCTTCCACTACTGAAGTTTCTCCTGATCACACCCATGGCCTTATTAGCTTTAGACACCACAACTTGGCACTGGTCACTTGAAGTGAGTAAGTTATTGATTAAAACACCAAGATCTCTTTCACTAGGAACACTTTTCAGAATACTGCCACACAGTGTGTAAGTGTGCAAGATAGTCTGCTTACCTTGGTGTATTACATTGCATTTAGAGATGTTAAAACTCATGTCCCAAGTAAAGACCCAAGTTGAAATAATGTCAAGATCATCTTGGATTTTACGAATTGCATTAATAGTATCACTGTGATGACCTTAGTTTTGTGTCATCACTATAATTTATAGTTAGGTTTGAGATGTTGTTACTCAAATCAGATATGAAATTCTGAAACAAAAATTGGTTCCAATACAGAACCCTGCAGAACCCCACTGGACACTCCCCACCCCCACCCCAAGGCGTATCCATGTATTGAGACTCTCTGTGATTGATCTGTCAATCAGTTATCTAAGCAGCATATTAGTGAAGGGTCCAATTTCATTTGTTCATTTTATGTAAATTGCCCAATGAGGTACTGTGTTGAAAGCCTTACTAAAGCATAAGATCTGTACACCTGTTGTCATAAGATGGCAGCTAATATGTCAATAAAAATACAGAAAATTGGTTGTACAAGATCTACCTGCTGTGAACCTGTGTTGTTTTTGTCTAGCTTATCTGTCCTTTTTAGATGATCCAGCAATTGATCTTTAATTATAGACTCCAGTACTCTACCTTTGGTAGGTGTAAGGATAATAGGCCTGACGTTTGAGATATCTTGCCTGGACCCTTTTTTATGTATGGGGACCACATCTGCACATTTCCTGTCAGATGGGACAATACCACAATTCAAGGACTTTTCAAATAGAAATTTAAGTGGAAGGGAGATAGTGTTATTCACGATTTCGAGCATTTTAGTGGAAATTCCATCTGGACCAGGAGCTCTGTTAGTTTTACATTTTTGGATTTTATCCCGAATGCATTCCTCTGTGATATTGGAGTAATTAGTACATTTAGCAGTCACTATTGAAGGGGTTAGGTTTTTATTATTAAATACAGAACACAAATGTTTAAGTGTTCTGCCTTTTTCTCTTGGGTTTGAAATAGCCTTGTTATTTACTACAATGTTAGAAAGTATTGGGGCAGATTTTGATAATGAATTGATGTTCCATAGAATAATTTTGCATTCTTTTTATCAGCACAGTTGGCCAGTTCAAGTTCCATTAAAGCTTTTCCTGTTTTGATTTCTTTTTTGACTGTTTCTGGATGCTAGTAAATTTATTCCACAATGAGTCAGATTTTGCAGACAGATACTTAGCATATGTTTTGTTCTTCGTTTTCATTAGTTTTGTTAATTTCCTATTTAGCCATTTGAATTTTAGACCTTTTGATTATATTTTAGCCTTTCTAATGTGAGTGTTGCAGAGAGATTTAGTAGTGTCTTTTATGTAAAGCCATGTATCATTGACTGTTTTATCTCTTAGGATTTCTGTCCATTTGATGGGGGTGGGGGAGATGTATGGTATCTGGAGATGTTTACAGATTCAGATGCTAACATGAGGTCCAGTATGTTGTCACCTCGGGTTGGATTTTTAACATATTGTATTAAACACAGCTTGTTACATAGTGTTAAGAAATCCTGGTATTGCATGTTTTGTGCCACTTCAATACACCAGTTTAAGTCATTACAGTTAACATCTTCAGTACTCACTAAGTCTCCCAACTGACTGGCCTTTTCCAGTTCCTCTAGAATACAATTATTTAACTCAGGAATTGTTTAAAGTGGTTTGTAGATTACCCTTATGATTATGCCCTCCCTACCAATTCTGTTTCCGAGTAATTTAACCCATATTGATTCTGTGTAACTACTGCATTTAAATCCTTGATTTTTTGAGAAATGTCTGTAGCTGTAATGCTACATTTTAGAAACACAGCAATACTTCCTCCCTATTTACCACTTCTGTCTCTACAAAATAGAGTGAATCCTTCAATATTCTAAATCACAATATTTCCACCAAGTTTCTGTTACACATATCATGTCAACATTCTTTGTACTGTTAAGAGACCTTCTGGCTCATCAAACTTGTTGTTTAGATTCCTTGCATTACAGGAGAGGTATTGTAAGGTATTGGTAGAACCTTTTTTCTTGTGCACTACTATATTCCTTGTTACAACTATTGGTGTTGAATGCATGTTTATGACCCCCGTCCCCTAGTCTTAGCAGTTTACTGTAAATGACTGATTTCTGATTTTAAGTATTTCCCCAAATCTGAGTTTCCTTTCTGTTTAGGAGCAGCCCATCTCTGCTATACAGACTAATTTTGTTAAAAAAACACTTCCCAATTATCAATAAACTTTATACCATCCTTTCCATACCAGTTACCTAATCTTGAATGTATTCTTTCTATAGTTTTGTTCTTTTCCCTACTTGCCTTTGGAATAGGAAGAATGCTGGAGATACGTATGGACCCTCCCATTTCTTAGACTGACCTCCCTTGTTCTATTAGCTCTGTACATATAGCTTTCTCATGGTCATACTCCACATTATTTGTGCCCACATGGATTGCAACCTCAGGACATGTGCCTGTATTTCTTAGAATTGCTGGCATACATTGTTTCACATCTTTAATCCTAGCCCCAGGAAGACAGGTAACTGTTATGTTCTCTTTACTGTTTTCACATAGTGTGAGTATAACAGTATCTTATTATCGAGTCCCCAAAAAAACAGAAAGTTTCTTTTTGTTTTCAACTACTGCTGTACTGTTGTTTTCATTTACTGCATCATCTGGCTGTAGACATTCAAATCTTTTGGATAATTCAACTGAGCGATTGGCCACTAGGTCTACTTTTCTCATTTTAGACTTCCCCCTTCTGATGTTCAACTGTGCACCAGTCATTTTCTTTATCAGTACAAGGTGCTTCCATCCTAATTTTATTCCCATTATAAACAGGACTATCATCACTATCCCCACTATGTTGCTGTCTGTTCTTTCTTTTGTTATTGCCATCTACTCTGTTGGACACAATGTCGGTTTCCGTGCACAGATTCTGGACAAAGATTTCTATGTTATTCATTTGAAGTGCTTCATTCAATTTATTATAGGTTTTATTTAGTTGATTTCTGAGATCTATGTAAGCCCTGCATTTGTTGCAGGTGTATGTTTCAGCAACCCCACAAGTTGATTTTTCACCATACATTTTGCATTTAGTACATTGTACAAGTGACCCTCCTGACATAGCAGTTTTAAAATTTCCCCAGTTGGATCCATTACACTATTAGTTTACAGCTCTTTTTAAAAAGAATAACATCCAACTCTTTGTTAGATAAAGCAAATTCACGCATTTATTATGTCACAGTGGAGGTCTAAGATGGGGAAGCAGTATAAATGTTACTTTACTCCTATTGGTCTGTGTTTAAGTAGAATTTAGTACAGGTTGAACTATTGGGGAACTACTAAAGGCTTATGCCAAGATGCTTACTCCTGTACAAAGGAGAGATAAGTTCTAACCTCTTAGCTTTCCTCAATGTGCAGTCTTGATACCATGCCTCAGAACAGTTTAGATGCACCCTGTTGCTACAGTACTTCAAAAACAACATACAGCACATATTTGTTTGCAAGGTACCTGGCTTGTAGTTCCAACTTTCCCACCTGACACCCAAGACATGCATATAATGAAATGCGTGTCTCCGTCTATGTCTCTGTGTGCACTCACCTGCTTGCTGAAGGGCTCGTTTTTAAGATCTCAAGGAACCTGGAAGTGTGATATGTGGATCACATGACCACACTCTGATGCTGCAGCTAATGAAATCAAATATCTAAAATAAAGGTGAATTCCACCACAACACTAAAATATACAGTCTACCCAGCCTCAGGAATCACAGGCAAAGTTTTTATTAAGCTCTTGCCCCCCAAGCAAAGCTGCTGTAGTCTCCAATGGCCCCTTGGAAACTACAATTCCCCCACTGGCTGTATTGTTTCCTGGCAACACAACACACACAGCACACCCACCCCAAGCATATATGCATTGCTCAATCAATAAAATGCATGTTTAAACCTTCAGAATAGAAGTATGACATGATCTCTTTGTCAACGATTATCAATCAGAAAGTTCTAGTTCTAGGAGTTTACTTATTTATTTTTTAACTGGGTAAGCACACTAGGCAGAAATCTGTTTATTTTCAGGAATGTTCCCACGAGGTTTAAAAATAACTAAATAAAGAAACAGGCATATATAGCACAACAATAGCATAAATTTAGAACATGGCAAAAAGGAATAAGCAGATGTCAACAGGCATGGGCAAAAATAATGAGTCAGAAGAATGCCCTAGCAAAAGTAAGATGCACCCTGGACAAGTAGAGGCAAGTTGGGAAAAGTGATGATAACGTCAAGTAACTAACTTACTTGAGACAACATCAAATGTAACCATTTTAGCACACACAAAAGCATGCCATTCCATGAACTGAACATGGCATTGGCCTATGAAAGACATGACTGATATTTTACTTGATATCCACAACCCTGTAACATCACTTTTGACTTCACCACTGGTAATCTCATGGGGTCTTGAACCACTTGTAAACTATCAGACCTATTTTTTATTAGGCCTATGTTATATCCTATATGTAACCTTCTCCCCAGCCTAGGGGTTTAAATACATCTTCAGGTGGCATTCTAACATCAAATGCAGCACTTGCTAATGTTTACATTACAATATGCAGAGCCTTTGATCATGATCCAACACCTAGGGCATCCCAAATCCCAGATAATCCCTACATGTAACCCCTTCCCTGGCCTAGGCATTTAAATAACACAGCTCATCTTCAGGGAGGAAGCATATCATTAATGTACAGAAATAAAGTCCCTGCTTGGGTAAAGTATCTATGTCAGATCCCACAATGGCATAGCCTTTATAGTCCAGTAAGGCATCCTTTTTGGGAGGAGGTGCATCAGAGCACAGGTCCTCATGGAATTAGAGTCGATTTTCTTCTGGCTGAATACAACCCATGGATATAATTTTCTTTCTGTTAACAGCAGGTATATTGATTTGCAAACCCAGCATGGTGTAATTAGAACCCAAATCAAATTCTGTATAGATCATACAAAGTAAGCAGTGAAATACTGATGAAGCTATGGGGTATTTTACTCTGAAGCTTACCCATAGATGCTATCTTAATAACTTCCTCTAAAACTAGTACCCACTTCACCCCTGCCACCCAATGAGGGGCAACAGTAGAAAGTAAAGTGTGTCTGCCTCCCAAGAAGTACATCAGATAACTACAAAGCCCTTTAGTCTACATAATCTCCACCAATTCCATGCTGCAGTCCCAGTTACTGCAGGAACTGGGGGTTACACAACACAATTTAGATAAGGGCAAAGAGGGTACTTCTCACTGGGACTGCAGCATCCTCACCCTCTATCCCCCACTACTTCCATGGGGCAGAGAATCCTAGCCAAATTATAGCACTGCCTTATCACAGGGCTTCCTCTTGTTACCCAGCAAAGATGGTGGCACAAAGGTACCTGTTACATGTTTTCATGAATCACATTTTACCTCAGAGGCTGTGCACTTATTTTACTGTGATTGAAAACAGCTGTTCCTTTGTAGATCTGACATTTCCTTAGTATGTTCACTCCCCAGTGGGCAAAGTAAGATGGCCTCTGTCAAGTCCCTATAGTTTGATGGCGGTTCTAACATCAAACTAGGCCTCACAGCTCCCTCAGTCGGTCAGTATACAGCTTCTTCAGCATCTGCCAACTGACTGACTGGCATAGCATAAACTGCAACAGTAGTAACAGACTGTCCTGCTAGTTCCCTCACTTGCTTGCAAGAGCCCCGGTGTCCCAGTAAGTGAACAGTAAACTGGACTGGTGGGGAGGAGCAAAGGGAGTGTCACCATTGGAGGAGGGCAGCAGTGTTCAAAAGCCTGTGCCACCCAATGCTCTGACTGCTTACCACTGCTGCATTTACCTGGCAAGTTTCATCTGCCTCCAAGTCTTACAAACTCAGCTTTTACAGCTGCTGACTGCTTGGACTGCAACATTCTGGTGAAAGAACAGCACCGCAACAGTAGCAACAGACTGTCCTGCTCACTCCCACTCCACTTGCTTGCAAGAGCCTCCAGTGTCCTGGTAAGTGAATAGTAAGTGGGACCAGTGGGGATTGCAAATGGGAGCATCTCTATCAGAGGAGGGGTGGCTGTGTTCAAAAGTCTGTGCTGCCCAAGGTGCCAGCACCAGGGGTGTGAGCGTGAGCACCATGATCACTACTCATAGAAAATTTTGTAAAGTTGCGGTTTCATTGAAGAAGTACAGTATTAAGTATTAATATTATAACAAGGAACATTGCTGGACACTTTCTATTTTAAAGTGAACTGAGTAATGATTGATTTATTGCCTTGCTGCTGATGATACATGATTTTATAAAGCTAGAGCATTCTGATAAAGGGTTGGATATCAGATGGTGGGGATATGAAGAGTAAAATGCACAGTTAAATATTTTAGATGGATAAATAAGTATTTTGATCCCAGTATTAGATGCACTGTATTCTCAACCTGTGCTACTTATTATACTAAATGAATAACTGTTTGCTTAAATTTTAACAGGACAATAGGACTGGCAATAGGTAATAAGAGATAACTGCTGGTAATAAATTATAACTTTTGATAGTAATGTGGGTAGACCAAGGTGTGTATGTTTTATAAAATGGGTTTGTTTTTTAATAATATTGGCTAGTTTGTGTGTCCCAGAAATCCAGAAGGATGGGAGGGAGAACAGAAAGATCAAGTGTCAATCATCCCAAAAATGGCTTTCTTTAAGGAAACCTGGCCTTTTCCAATGGATTATTGTTTTAAAGAGGTGCCTCTATTAAATGATTTTATAACCTTACACCATCTCCTGTTGCAACTGCTGGAAGTGCTGATTAGAAACCAGACCTTCCAAATGCTTAAACAAAATTATAGAAAAGGGAAAATGTTTGAAATTTGTCCCATATTCTGATTTATATAGTATAACGGGGGAGATGGCAAGGTGGTTATTTTTTGTTCTTATTTTGTTAAAATGTGGAGATATTGACCCAAATCCAGGTCTGACTACAGGATTACTTACACAGAGAAAGGGTGTTCTTATTTTACATTCAAGTGTAAGGAGTCTTGAGCCAAAACTGGATTTAATAAGGAGTTTTCTGTGGAACATTACCCCAGTTTTATGATAGTTACTGGGACATGGTTAAATGACAGAGTTAGTTATTCAAATGTCTCAGTACAGGGTTATAATCTAGAGAAGACAGGAACAAAAGCGGAGGGGTATTGATTTATGCATTAGACAACTTCAGACCCAAACAACTTTTTCTAAAGCTAGGACTTGATTTTTGTGAGCATTTGATTCTTGAAATTAAATTTCTGGCAGTGAAGCCCTTATTGCTGCTAGGAGGGTATCACCAACCCCAAAATTTAAAAAGTAAAATGATACAATTGGTCAACATTTTGCTCCCCTATTTGGAAACACGTGAGTTGCTCCTGTTAGGGGACCTTAATGAACACTGGTCAACATTTGGAGATACTAGTGTAATGAAAAATCTGGCACGTAACCTAGAATTGGAACAACTGACAAAATGTCTCACACATATAAATTTGAAAAATCCTACTGAATCTTCCTTGCTTGACTTAATTCTGACAAATGCTCTGAATAATTACTCAGTGGCGAAGATATAGAAACATAGAAACATAGAATTGAAAATTGTTGATGCAAAAGGAGAGAGACTAGGATTGTGGTGTCTTACAAATATCTGGGCTACTGGTTGGACTCTTCGGGCTTGGGCAATGTGCATGTGGATAGCCTTATAAAAACAGTTGGGAAAAAGGTGCGGATGCTATATCAAAACAAAAACTGTTTGGGTGGTAACATTGTTAAAAAGGTTAAGTCTCAGATATTTCCTTTATTGGAACTATTATAAACTGTATAAACTAGATGTTTTGTACAACCATTTGAATAAGCTGATACTTCAATGCCCTAGGGATACACATCATTGCCAAATGTATAAAACTTGCATGTCTTTCTCTGTCAGAGAGATGTCAACTTCACAAATTCATATCGGCTTACAAAAGTATGTTAGGTGAGACTCCTACTTACCTGACTGAAAAACTGCAGGTTAGGAAAATAAATGCCTCACTCAGAAAGTCTACGTATTGTGAATTCATTGTCCCAAAGATAAAATTAAAAAGATCGGTGTATTTCTTTAGTCATTTGGTTCCCACATACTGGAACAATTCACCTCCTAAATGTCGACTACTGGATGTCACATGTCCATCGTTTTATGTCATAAAGCAATGGTTTTTGTACAGGACAGCAAGTCTGGTTAACGATTGTTGTGGCTGTGCCAGACAATAATACTATATACTGATTGTATTAACATGATTTATTGTATAGTACTTTACTACCGTTATTTGTAAATATGTGAATCTGTGTTATGTGAATGTATGTAATGTAATTGTTTTCTACTGAGCTTTTGGATTGCCATTTTAAATGAGTTTTACTCAATGGTCTAACCCTTAATAAAAATGAAAACAAATGAGAATAGAATAAACAACTACTTATGACTCTTAAGTTTGTAGTTGCTGGCCATCCCCCTAGGAGTTCCCAGCCAGTCCATCTGACTGGAAGAGTCCCAGGCAGGGTTCAGATAACTCCTTTAAGCCTGTAGAACTGGCAGCACACATTGCTAGCTCATAACACAGCTGTGCTACATTTCAGCATTGTTTCCTGACATGTTCACGTAAATGTCAGAATGGAATAGATTATCTGAATATGAACATGGTAAAGAAGGAGATACAGGGTCAGCTGGGAGTACTGTACTGAAAACCATTATTTCCTTTGGCAGGCAGTAGACCTATTGATCAGAGAGCAATCACTGTGAATATAGAGACCAGCCTTTGAATCCACAACTGCCTCTTGAAAACCTCCCTGTGCTTACTTTTCTGTTATATCCTACTCTCATTTTTCTTTATACTATTTAAACCTTCCTGTGTGCCTGAGATGATAACTAGTTCCTTTCCTCACCCTCTAATTGACTGTAAGGTGATTTCGGACTTGGGATATAATTTTATGAAAGATACTTCATAAAACCAATTCCATTACCTATGGATTTTTAAATCAAGGTTGTATTCTTCTGACCAGTTTCACAATCCCAACACCCCCCTTACCTTCACTCCTATCTCTAATGAATTGACCCTCATGACTGAGTCATGGGGATGTGCCCTTTCACCCTCTGGTGCAGTATCTTGTGGAAAGAGCATGGAACACAGGACTTAATAGTGGCAGTGCCATTATGCTGGCATCTCCATTTCCCTCTGTTTTGACCCCTAACCCTTTTCCATCCCATGACAAATGGCATTAGGTACTGCCTGTAAGCTGCTTCACTCATGTGCAGCAGACTTCCTTGCAGAGAAGCATGCTCTCTGGCCAAGCACAAGAGATACATACAAAAATAAGAACATACGGTTGTGCCAGTAGAAAAAGCCATTGCAGTCTACTTCATCTGCCCAAGTTTACCGACCACCCAGTATCTACTGAGGGATCAGATCCCTCCCTATTATCCATTCCTCCATCCCCGTTGATATTGCCTGGTTAAATAAAGACTTTGATTGATTGATTGATTGATTGATTGATTGAAACTTCCCCCTTGTAAGCACCTTTCCCCTTTACTCTGTCCCAGCATCTCTTGAAGATGTCCACAGTCTTCAGGGAGATAACGTCATCCTGTAACTCATTGCATTTTTGCCACCATCCTTTCATGAAATAAATGTCTCCTCATTTCCCCTCTGAGTGCCTCCTAGTGATCCTATTCCCAGTAAGGTTGAAGAGATCCTCAGAGCTCACTTTGTTGAAGCCTTTAAGGTATTTAAAAGTTTTGATTATGTCATCCCTCTCTCTTCTATCTTCCATGGACTATATGTTGAGATCTCTGAGTCTCTCCTCATATGGCCTGCTTTGCTGTCCCTGGATCATCGTGGTTGCCATTTTCTGGACTATTTCCAGCAGGCGATGTATTTCTTTAGGTAAGGGCTCCAATACTGCACACTGTACACTAAATATGGCTGTACCAATGACCAATACAGTGACAGAATGACCACAACTCTACTACTGGTTATACCCCAGGCTATACAGCAGAGCATCTGATTTACTTTGGTTGCTGCTCTCCTGTAGTGTGCTGAGTACTTTAGGTCACTTGTGATGATCACACCCAGGTCCTTCTTCTCTTCTGACTTGGTAACTTGCAACCTTCCAGCCCGTATTTGGCCTCCTGGTTCTTTAACCCCAAGTGCATTACCTCACACTTTATGCCATTGAATCCTATTTGCCAAATACCTTACCACCTCTCCAGTTTGGCCAGGTCTTTCCTAATGTCTTGTCTCTCCTCATCCATGTCCACTCTTCCACAGGGCTTTGTGTCAACTGCAAACAGACATATCTTAACTTTTTATTCCATCTGAAATATTGTTAATTAAGATGCTAAACAACACTGGGCCAAGAACTGATCTCTGTGGACCCTGCTAGTGACTAGTCTAGCCTTCAACAACTCCCCCCACCACTAACATCTGACTTCTATTTGGCAGCCAGCCACCAACACACATAGTCAGTTTTGTCCCTACCCCAGTTCCCCCAACTTCTTGTGGGGAACAGAGTCAAAGGCCTTACTCAACTCTAAACACAGGATGTCCACTGTCTGGCCCCTTTTCACTGTTCTAGTTACTCCGTCAGAGAAATCAATCAGGTTGGCCTGGCAGGACAACCCTGACACAAACCCATGCTCCTTTCATCTTGGAGCCCATTGTCTTCCAGAAAGCTTACCATTCTTTCTTTCTTTCAGTATGGTTTCCAAGATCTTCCCCAAAATTGATCACAATGTCTAACCATGGTGCCTTCCCCAGCTCCCAGATCTGATCCCAAACCAAGCTGTCAGCATTATAGCATAATTCACTTCCATTAGGACACTGTGTGGGACCAATTTGTGAAATATTTTGAGAATACTGAGACATATTTTTGTCCCCAGTGGTGACATGAACTCAAAGTAGAAATAAATTTTATTTCAAAAATTAATAATAGCGTATATGCTTTTATAGATGTTTTCTAAGGTTTGCATACTAGCGTAAACACAAAAAAAAATCACATGTTAATTATATATTACCTGAGCAAAGCACTCCTACATCCCAAACACTGATGTTTGATTCATTTTTTTGTGAGTAACTACAGTCTTGCACAGCAGACTCATTGCCTTGACACTGAACCTGTGACAGCCAAACTGGTCCCTTCCTGGTTCCATACATGGAGGAGTTGAATGCTTTCACAGCAAATCCACAGCTCAGCTGCTACAGACAACACTGACATCTTTTAAGTCCCAGAAATCATCCAACCTCTTCCCAGGTACCATTGTAGAACACTTCTATGTTTCCATCACAGTGGCTGCCACCGCTTGGAGTTTTAGTTGCCAGTTAGTCACTGAAACAGAAGCAGATTTACATTCAAACCACTGTATATCAAACCACTAGGTTCATGCAGATATCTGTATAGAGCAACACAAAGATAGAGCAAAAGCTAAGCAGGCACAGTCTATAAAATGTATATTTTATCATGTATTTAAACTCATATGCCTTTAGACTATCTATTCACTTGTTTTTATGTAACCATTAACTTGGTGCTTTGCAGTGCTGTTCCCTTCTTTTAAATTGCTTAACTGGTTAACTAGTTTGCATGCACCATAACTCAAAATAATAGCTGAGCTTCTGGGCTGGGCTGAGACAGTGGTCATTTTACACTGATGATTCCTAAACAGGACAACATGCATGCCTATGATTTGCTGTTTTCAGATTTTGTTGACTGAAGCATAGTATACCTTACAGTCCTACTTAAGCTGATCTACATTCAAACTAGTGTTGCTTGTATAGTATCCTACCAGGTCTGATACCATAGGATACCATCATTTTGGTCAGATATCAGACTGTCTTGGATGGTAAGACATCTGACCAAGGATCCAGCCTCCTAGGATCCACTCTAAGGATCTGAAGAATCTGTAGATCTGACCTGGACCAATGCATGCCTGGCCTTGGCTTTCAACCAATCAGCATGCTTTATTTTTCAAACCCATTTTCTAACTGCATATAAATAACATTCACCAGGCCCTTGCCCATAATACCCCAATCCTTTATGTAGATGTCCTGGTCCTATATCCAAACTCATACAGCATCATTTTGCAAAACCAGTCTCTGCATTCACTTGCAAGTCCTCTTCCGTCTCCTATTGCCACCCATCCACTTAGATTCTCTACTCTTGATTTTCTGATCCTACCCAGGACTAGGATGTGTCTTGAAGACACTTCTTTTTCTATCTTTGTCCCTAGGCTATGGAACTCCATATCGCCTGACTAACGCTCATGCCAGACTGTTACCTCCTTCAAAAAGGGATACAGCAGTAATCTTCTTAAGTCTTCTGTATGCTTCTGTATCTAGTATACCAGTCTTGAATTGTTTTTTAAGTGCTACTTTGTTACTTAATTTTATTTTCTCTTATACTATAAATGTTTGCCTTGCACTAACATAGAAACATACAATTTGACCACAGATAAGGAAAGCCTGGACCATCTAGTCTGCCCATTTCTCTCTGTTTACACTACTACCACAGACCGTGCCCGATCTACATCTCTTTCTCCTCCCCCCTTCCTTTCCACTATGATTCCCTTGTGCATATCCCATGCATTCTTGAACCTCACTACTGTTTTCACCCATATCATCTCCACTGAAATGCTGTTCCAGGAATCCACCACTCTTTCTGTGAAGAAGCACTTCCTCACATTTTTCCTGAATCTACCCTCCTGCAGATTCTGAGCATGTGCCCTCATTCTTTAGTGCTTTTTCTCCTGTACCTTATTTAGCCCTGTGAGATATGTAAAGGTCTCTATCATATCCCCCCACTGTTCCAGAGTTTACATATTGAGGTTGTTTAGTATCTCCTTGTAGGGCTTGTAATGCAGACCCTCCCACATTTAGTTGTCCTCCTCTGGTCCTTCTCCCATCTATGTCTTTCCATAAATGTGGTCTCCAGAACTGGACACAGTACTGTAGGTGGGATCTTACTAGCAATCTATACAAAGGTAAAACCATCTCCAACCTTCTGCTGGTGATACTCCTCCCAATGCCCCCCAGCATCTTGATGTCAATCCCTACTGGCTAGTTGCACTATCTAGCCACCTTTAGATCATCCAGTATGATTGCCACCAGGTCTCTTTCCTGCTTGTGGGTCATCAATACCACTCTACCCATTTTGTACTCCACCTCTGGGTTTCTGTGCCCTAACTGCATTATTTTGCACTTTTCACATTGAAACCCAGCTGCTCCCCATGACCCTTTTCTAGTTTTGTCACATTTCTGCTAATCCTTTACACCCCCACCCCCCTGAGTGCCCACCCAATTGTAGATTTTGGTGTCATCAGCAAGAGGCAGACCTCTCTTCCAGCTCCTCTGCAATGTCACATATAAAGACATTAAAGAGGGCTGGTGCACTGCTTAGACAGCTTATTTATTTTTGACAGGTTTCTTGGAACAAGTGTTTCAGCAACATGTTTGTCATCCTATAATTTTCAACATTCTGCTTATCCATATATGTGCTATGTAATCTGTTATATACTCTCTTTTTTCATGTATCCATGTAATATACCTTTGCTGTATTGTGCCTGCTGTTTTATGACCCTGAACCCTTGTAACCGCTTGGGCTGTGATTATCCAGTGCACTTACCCCGTTAACAAAACACAAACTAAATAAATAAATAATAAATGAAAAGTGATGAGTAATTAAATACTAATGCTTATTTAAGTATTAGAAAGTTATATGATCATTACCAACAATATTCATCATACATATAAAATGTGCTAGAAAAGTGTTGAAAAATGAAATATATGGTAAAGCTATCTGACAATTAGTCTAAGTTTATGCTTCATTTAATAGATTACAAAATTGCATTAAAACTATGTCAGAGCAATATACAAACCAAGTACCTTCCTAATCTACATATCACTAGATTTGGTCAGTCTCAAAATAACAGGGCACCTGCGATGTGACTGGGTCTGTATCTGCATTTTTTATAATTTGTCACCATGTCTGTATCTTTAATAAATTAATACAGATGAACTATGCTAAGCTGTTATTTTTCTTATTGGTGTCAGTGCATCTCCAATATTAGGAGTGCTGCTGTTTTCTTGTTCTGTTGCTAATGATACACTGTTTGGGGGTTAGGTATAATTTTGCTGTTCTTTAAAATATAACCACACTAGCCATTTATCTGTTTAGAAAGTAGCCATGGCTTAGAGGTTTCCACATTGTTTATCTATTTACTTTTTGTAAACTGTTCCTGTGCACATAGGCTGAGATATGGGCAGGACACATAATACTGTTCATCTGCAACTGGTTCACAGAAACACTGTAGAAGTTTCTAAACAGCTTATAAGATTCTCTAGCCATAGTTCACAAATTCCACACTGAGATACTCTCAACATGTGGCAGGTGCCAGAAAGAGCAATGCACCCACAGTACATACACTGATGTTTGGTATTACCTGAAACTTGCCCCATTCTACATTGATATCAAGGATTTCCTCAGGAAAATCACAGGTATTACCTTAGCAATGGAGCCCATGACTATTCTAATGGGTGTAGTCAAGGAAGTGGCCCGTAAATATTAATTGTTACCAAAAGTGTTATAAATTTTATTAGTGAGAGCTAAAAATTATACCTTAAATACATGGGTTAGTCATGTGGACCTTGACAGGGGGCTGTGGCTGGAACTACTGATGCACACCCTTCTCATGGGTCACCTCACTTTGGCTGCATGAGCAGAGGGGAAGAATTTGAGCATAGCTAAGCACAAGTGCTGGAATGGCTGCCAGAAGACACCAGGAGAGTAATTCTGATTTTCTGATCCTCTGAAGAAGGAAGGGGTTTAAGGGGCAACATCACCAAAATTCCAGTAGAGAGAGAACTAAGGCTTGATGCTTTACTTGTCAAAAAAAAGCCACCCCACATCATGAAGTCGGTCAAGCTGCATAGAAGTTGTGAACACATGAACATACTGTATGAATAGTGCCATCAAAAATTGACTTTACAGTCTATCTTGTCTGCTTGAATTTGCAGACACCCCAGTCACTACTGAGGGATCTGTCCCCCTTATAGCAATCCATTGCTCCCCTCCCTTCAGTATCACTCTTCCCCATCCCCCTCTCAATGGAACGTTCCCTTTTACTCTGTTCCAACCTCTCTTGAAGCTGCCCACAGTCTTCAGTGAGACAGCTTCTTCTGGCAACTTAGTCCCTTTTGCTACCCTCCTGCAGGTGAAAAACTGTCTCCTCATTTCTGTCTTGAATCATCCCAACATCAGCATAAATCAGTGCCCTCTGGTGGGCCCATTACCACTAAGGTTGAAGAGACCCTCAGAGTTCACTTTATTGACAATCTTAAGGTACCCCTCTTTTCTATCCTCCAGACAGTATATGTTAATGTCCCCAAGTCTCTCCCTTCATGTTTGTAAAATATGACAGTGATGGACAAGCAGCCACCCAGGGCTAGAGAGGCCAAACTTTGGATATACAGTAAGGCCAACACACTGTGCACACACTTTGCACAACACACTGGTATAGTGTTCTTATTTTAATAGGACATCAGAAGTAGTACCCCACTGGAATATTGAGATTTGCTGTCAACATTTGGATACTAGTGAGATTTATAGATGTTAAATAGATTTGTAGTATATATTTTTATTTATGTAAGGTTAAGAGAGTAAGGGAGGTGTAACAAGAACTCCATATGTCTTGGTTCTGTTCTAGGGGTAATAGGCAGATACAGAAAAGTAAATTGTTAAAAACAGTCTAAGGTTATCATAGGACCAGTATGGGAATGAAACATGGTGGTGGTATTCAGTTGTGGGGACTCTGGCACACTCTTCTCCAGGGTTACATTTTGGAAGAGGGGGCACTACATCATCTGCAGCACATTTTTGGAGCTCCATGCACTGCTGGCAGCAGCAGGAGATTAGATATACCAGCTGTTGCACTGGCTCAGCTTGGGTCCACCCCCCACACTCCCACTCCCCCATAGGTTCACTGGCCTAGGGACTGGATGGTGACAGGGTAGCAGATGGGGAAGAGTGGAAGGGCCAACTGCAAGGGCTTTGACCAGTCTCACATCATCCAGACAGAAAACTGATTTGCACCCCTGGTGGAGGCTCTGGTACCTGATCTCATTGGCTGGAATTCTGACTCAGTTGGAGGAAATGAGCAGAATAACTTGATGCCACCCATTGAGGTAAGTAGGAATAAGTCAGCAAAGAGAGTCTTAGTAATTGGGGACTCAATGAATAGGGGAGCAGAGAGGATGGTAGGTGGAGAGGGAAGGAGAGTGAAATGGTTAGATGCCTTCCTGGTGCATCACCCATCCAGTATATAATATAGATAGGAAAGGAAGATGGCAGAAAAGAGGGATGGGAAGTTGGGGGTGCTGGTACATTTAGGTACAGACAATCTGGTGAGCCAGCCTGTGGAGACAGCAAAGCAAATTTTTAAGAGGCTATGGGACAGACTGAAAGAGCACTCAGCTTCCTGACTTTTTTCTGAGGTCCTTCCTGTGTGCAAAAGGGGCAATGGGAATGCTAGAGTAAGGAAGGAAGAGACGAAGGATTTTAATGGGTGGTGTGAGTAGTAGGCATATTACTATTTGGGGACAGAGGGGCTTCTGGGACAGGAAGCTGTTCAAGGGTGATGGCCTTCAGTTGACAAGAGAGGGGCCAGTACTCTGGGGGCAGATGTTTGATGTCTAAATTGGACAGTCAAAGTAATTGTGGGGGAGACAGAGGCTTGAGGAACCACTGAAAAGGGAGAGCCAGTAGGAAACCTGGCTAGGGCTCTCCCTGAACAGGGGACTAGTAGCATCAAGGTAGTTCCAAAAGACTGGAATGTGATGGACATAGTCATGCTCCATTGTGGGGGGGACAAAGAGTGACTGAGTAAATACAGACCTGTCAGTCTCACCTCTATTGTGGGTAAACTGATGGAGGCACTAGTTAAAGTGGATCTCATGGACTACTTGGACAGCAATGGACTCCAGGATAAAGAACAGCATGGGTTCATTGCAGAGAGGTCTTGTCAGACTAACCCGATAGTATTCCTTGACTTGGTAATGAGGGCAGTAGATAAGGGCCCTCTGTGGATTTCCTCTACTTTGATTTAAGCAAGACTTTTGACTCAGTGCTTCATAGAAGATTGCTAAAGAAGCTAGAGGATCTGGGTATAGTAAAGTACACAGTTAGATATGTGAGAAACTGGTTTGAAGGGAGACAGCAGAGGGATTTTGTTAAGGGAGTTAAATCAGACAAAAGGGAGGTCATTATTGGGGTGACACAATGATTGGTCCTGGGTCCAGTCCTTTTCAATATGTTCATCAATGACATGGAATAAGGAATCCAGGGCAAGATGTGTCTCTTTCTGTGATTGGGAAGCCCTATCTGATGAACAGCCAACCTCTAGGTCAGATGAAAATCCAGTTATTTTATACTGTTACCATAAAATGTGATAACATTTTAATAAGAGGAGCTTGTGCCTGTTTAGAGGGTGACTTTGATTTTAAGGAAAATGAAAAGAGATACTGTAATAATCTAGGTGTGCAAAGGTCTGATGAGTCAGCCTGTCTGTGTTTATTTAGGATGAGTCAGCCTGCCTGTGTTTACTTAGAGAATTGTGAGTCAGACTTGTCACATGGTCCTGATATCATCAGTAGGCAGGTACAAAAGCCTACCTCCTGAGATGCAAAACAGATGAATTAGATGAGTCAGTCAGTGGAGACCTGAATGCCATAGAGGAAGCATCTCATAGTACATGCAAGTTTTCATGTGTTAGGAATCTATTTGGCTGGACCTAAGCCTGGAAGTTGTGCACTGAGGGAATTGTGCCCAGTTTTTGCAGAACTAATTGACTAATCATCTATTTCCTTTCTGTATATTTATTATTTTTTAATTTTTTTGGAAAATAAATACTGCAAAGTGCATTCTACACCTTTTACCTGAGTTTGTGCATCTGTCTCGCCCACTAACATTTACATCTGGTGTCAGAAGTGGGATACTGGTGCATCTAGGCTGAAAGAGAGACATGACCAGGGGATATCACCATGATATCCAGGTAGATGTCACAGGAAGAACTGCTGCAGGAAGGCAAACTTGTGGTTTATAGACCACCTGTCCTCACCAGAACAATGGCAAAAAAACTAGGTGCACAATTATTTCCTGGACTGCAGCTGGTACTTCTGTCCAAGTTAAAGCCTGATGGAGCCTCTGTGGAGCAGTTGCAGACTATGTTGACAAGCCTGCTGCAATCTGCCAGTACCTTTTATAAGCGTCCAGTGAAATGGACAGATGGCCTGACTGTGGTGTTCCAGATGATAGAGACCTTGATGACATGGCTGATCCAAAGGTGGCTAGAGGCAGAGCAGCTTTGCCTGAAGACAGACAACAATGTGTTCGAGGGTGAGAAGAGTTCGAGTACAGGTGCTGAGCACTTTGAGTTAGTGGAACATGAGAAAGTGGAGTTGCTATTGCCTGAGCTAGCAAAGCTGGAGAGAGCAGAGGTACTGTTACCTGAGCTGAAAAAACATGAGAAAATAGAGGTCATAGTGCATGAGCTAAAGGAGATGGAACAGAGAAGAAAAGAGGAATAGAGTCTGACATGTGCACTTTTCAGAACTTGGGTCCATGCATCCAGAAGGGGCATGGAAGCTCTACAGAAGGCAGCACTGAAGAGGTCTACTTAAGATCAGAAGGGACTAAACCACTGTTCATCGGATGATTCCCTGTTATGAAGTGGACTTGGTTAAGAATCAAATCAATTAGATGGAAAGCAAGAAACTGTATACCTATGTCTAAATAATTGATAATGTTCCTGTCTTTAATGACAATGAAATGGAGAAATGTTGCTAATGTTAAGTCTGCATGCTTATTGAAATATGTGAATACTCCTGAAAGTTTTGGGGATGTGAACTGAAAGTAAATCTGAAACTGTACAGAAGCTGAAATTTAAACATAGCAGGAGTCAGTTATGGTTTTCATAGAAATAGGTAAAAAGGTAGGAAACCAGTCTCACTAAGCAAGAAAAAAATATTGAAGACTGGTTCCCTTTTGAGAGTTGACAGGGTCAGAGCCCTGTCTAAATCTGTGCTGGTAAGCAAGAGGTGGAAATTCCAACCTTTCCAGGGAATTTTGGAAGGAGAAAAACTGGTAGAACTGTTTTCCTCTTAAGGGGGAGGGTGTGTGTGTGATAGGGAAGCCCTATCTGATGAACAGCCAACCACTCTGTGAAATGAAAAGTCAGTTCTTTTATACTGCTACCATAAAATATGATGACATTTGAATAAGAGGGGCTTGTGCCAGTTTAGAGGGTAACACTGATTTTAAGGAAAATGAAGAATGATGCTGTAATAATCTAGGTGTGTAAAGGTCAGATGAGTCAGCCTATCTGTGTTTATTTAGGATGAGTCAGCCTGCCTGTGTTTACCTAGAGAATTGTGTTTATTCAGGATGAGTCAGCTTGCCTGTGTTTACTTGGAGAATTGTGAGTCAGACAGCTCAAACGGTCCTGACATCATCAGTAGGAAGGTATAAAAGCCTACCTCCTGAGATGCAAAACAGATGAGTCAGATGAGTCAGTCAGTGGAGACCTGACTGCCATGGAGGAAGCATCTCATAGTATATGCAAGTTTTCATGTGCTAGGAATCTATTTGACTGGAACTAAGCCTGGAAGTTGTGCACTGAAGGAATTGTGCACTGTTTATGCAGAACTGAATGAATAATCACCTACAGTATTTCCTTTCTGTATGTTTATTATTTTTTTTGGAGGGGGATAAATACCGCACAGTGTATTCTACACCTTTTACCTGTGTTTGTGCATCTGTCTCACCCACTAACCCTCACATTTTGCAGACAACACTAATGTTTGTGACAGGGAAGACAGCAAGGAGAGGGTTAGGAAGATAAAAAGACTTATAAAGACTAGAGAGGTGGTCAAAGGTTTGCAGTTGAAAGTCAATGCCAAAAAGTGCAAGGTCATGCATACAGGGAATAAGAACCCCGTGGCAGAGTAGTGGGGGGAGGTGGGGTTAAACTAGGTACAGCCTCTGAGGAAAGAGATCTAGGGGTCATCATCATTGACTTCCTAAAACAATCAAACCAGTGTAACAAGGCCTACAGTAAAGCAAGCAGTATGCTGGGGTGCATAGGAAGGTGTACTGATGGCAGAAGGAAGGATGTATTACTTCCTCTCTATAGATGACTGTTGAGGCCCTAGCATTGACAGCAGAAGGAAAAAAGTATTATTACACATCTATAGATGACTGGTGAGGCCCTACCTGGAGTACTTTGTCCAGTTCTGTAATCTTCACTTAAAGAAAGATAATAACAGGGCCGGCCCAATGGCATAGGGGTAGTATTTCCACCTGCAACACTGGTGACCTGGGTTTGAATGCAGACTCGGGCCATTAGAGTGCCAGCTGGGGGAGGGAAGATTGACCAACCCATGGACTGCAGTACTACTCCAGGAGGAGGGTGTGTGTGATTAACTGTCCGGTGCAAAAGTGTGGACCCCTGGCAGAGGCTGGGGGATTTGAGGGGGAATCAGGGATTGGTTACAGGGGGTTGGTCGGTCTTGGAGGTAGGGCTGATAATATGGGACAGACAGTGCCAAAAAAAAGATAAGAATTGGCTGGAGACAATGCAATGTATGGTGGCCAAAATGATTCAAGGCCAATAGGACAGATATTAACAAGGATCGGCTCAAGGCACTGAATGTATACTTGCTGAAGGCCAGATGAGAGAGAGGAGATATGACAGAGAGCTTCAAGTTCCTGAAAGAAAGAAACAAGTTAAACTGTGAGGAACTATTTAGCATAAGTAGTGAATCAAAAACACATGGGGCAGGAATGGAAACTGATGAGGGGAGGTTCTAAAGGGAAGTGAGAAAGTTTCATTTTCCAGAAAGGGTGGTAGAGCCATGGAACAATCTGCCAGTCTATGTGGTGGGCACCAAAACTATCAGTAGTTTCTTTTTTTTTTAACTAAATGTTTATTATTTTCAAAACAGAGAGTACATGCAGGGATGAAAAGTACAGCGATCATGAAACAAAATCAATACGTTGGTATTGTCTCAAAGATAAAACATTAAAAATAATATCTCTAAGCCCTCGAACATTCATTATATACTTGGTCTTCAGAGGAAGTTCAGGAGACACCAAGTACGATGAATAATGTGAAAGACCCACGCATAGGCCAGCAAAGTAATCATAACTATGTCCATCATTGACTAAAAATGAAGATCATTAAACTGAATAGTTGTGAAGCCAAGAGTGAGTTTAACATATTAAAACTTGAGGGCATACATCAATGAGTGCAAATGCATTATATTCAGTGCAATTATGCTCTGAATTCCAGAGACAAAGAAAGAACAGTAAGTATAAAGAGAGAATGAAAAGAAAGAAAATACAGAGTATACATAGAACAAAAGAAGAAATAGAAAAGTGTGAAAGAATGTGTGTGTGTGAGGGCCCCCTTTCACAGCACAAAATAAGAGAAGAGGGCCATTTAATATAAGACCCATTTCCTCCAATGAATCTCAAAATAAGGGAGCTGATCCAGGGAATTATACCTAATGCACTCCATGTTATAAATATCTATCATGATGTATCTCTAGCCTGACAATGTTGGAAGTTTATGGGTGTGCCAAAGTTGTGTGATTGCTTTTTTTGTGTCAATGGCCAAGATAAGTATCAATTGGAGGATCATGTGATCAAGTATAGGGTTATCAGGTGGGATACCTAATAGAAGTAAAGAGGGAGTAACTGCCCCAGAGCAATCAAATGTAGCTTCTAGTTCTCTTGTGACAGCTTGCCAGAATGGTTGGCTAGATGGAGAATCCCTCAAAACATGGGTTGTAGTAATTGATGAGAGCTTGACACACCTTTTCCAACATGCTGCCAGGGCATCACCTGCAAATTTAGAAATGATGTCTGATGAGCAGAAAAATCGAGGGTGACATTTCCATGAGAACTCTGCAATACCCACTAATACTCAATAATAATAAGTTAATGAAGTGAGGCTGTACGCATGAATAATGAATTTGCTTCAGATATTAATTCTATGTGTGGTATGTAGTTCTGAGTTCCACCTTTGTAAAACTGACAAGGTGGAGTCCACAGGCATCTCCTGGAGCATTTTGTAAGTACTTCCGATTATGTGATCTCAGGTGTTACCCTGGAGTTAAGAAAGTAAAAGTTGCATGAGTGCAGGGAGCTTAGCTGGGAGGCTGCAATATTCTGCAGACTTATCTCCCATATAGGATCTTATCTGTATATAGCGGTAGTGATCCATTGTATGAAAGTGATATGCTGATTGCAAGGAAGCAAAGGAAATAGTTCCCTGAAAGTTTAGTACAGTCCAAGCCAGCTAAGTGGGATGTACTTAAGCGGGATGGCTACTTAAGTGGCATACCTTTAAGGGAACAGATTTAGCCCTGTCAAATCTCCCTATTATAACTTTGTTTAGTGGGAACACTTATGTTTTAAAAAGCCACTTTACTCAGGTGGCTGGCAGCCAACATCAAACAGTTTGAAGTCAATTAACACCTGGCGAAGGTTTTAAAAACGCTTCCAACTGCTGGTCTGGAGATTTGCTGTTTGTTATTTGTTTGACTCAAACAAGTAGCAGCCCAGAAATGAACTGTCCCTGGCTGATCAAGTAAAAGTGCTGGAAGCACCTCAGAACCCCACTGCTTCACTGTCAACTGTAGCGGCTCAGTTCCACAACTCTAAGATCCAGCTGGGAGCGTTTGCTTGAAGTTGAGCAAGACATGGAAAAGCAAGCAGTAACCAAAGTGAAGCAGCGAAGGATCAATGATTTTTTTTTACAAGTGGGACATCTGCTACTTTAACTGCACCTTCTGCTACCTATACTGTATGTCCTCTTCCACTTGTAGTGATACCTCTTATGTGAGCTCAACTTTCACTTACTCAGAATTATTGGAGATATCGATCAAGATATTCCCTGACAGTGACATTTTTAACATTGAGGGTTTAATATTAACTGCTCAGGCTCCTGAAGAATTTGAACTTGAGATGGGGCCAGAGTATACCTCGCTATAATGAATTTGATTGCTGCTTAGTACAGTAATACAGTAATGCTTAAAAGTTTAAAAGTAATTTAAAGTAATTTAAAACCTCTGTGAGCAATAAATTAATTTATTTGCAGCTACTTATAGTGTGCTTTTGCCTTTTATTTACTGTTTAACAAGTAAAGTACAGTTCAGCTTGCACTTACAGATTTATGGCCTGCCTAACAGCAACTTCATTTAGAAGAGACAGTCGCTTAAGCAGGATGCTATCCGTGTCCACGGGGGTGTCCCGCTTAAGTGGCTTGGACTGTAATTGAAATAAAATTGGAGCCCCAGTCTGGCCCAGCTCCATAGAGCTCCATCAAGAAGGTTGGGCCTATAACTGTTATCATGGGCAAGAGCTCAGAGGTAAAAACGATGGATTGTGGAAAGGAATAGTTTAGAAATCACAAGCCACTGGCAGGAGGTGGTGGCTGTATATTGACATAATTTAGTTAAGGAAATGCAGGATGGAGGATTACCAAATAAATGAGAGTCATAATCATATAAGTCATTTAACAAAAATTCAGTCTGTTCCAGTAAGGATTAAGTGAAGGGGCAAGCCACACATTTAGCAGTAGTCATTTCTCCAGAATCATAAAGGTAGTGAAAGCCCATTTCAGCATAATCTTAGGGGTTGCGAAGCTCCTTCACCCACTAGATAGTGTATAAATAAGCCACTTGAGCATATCTGGTGAGGTTAGGAAGGTTCACACACCCCTTCTCCCATGGCAGTGGTAAAACTGAGAATCAGATTTGGGGGATGGGAGGCTATTCCCACTCCATATGAAATGAGAAATTAGTTTATTCCAGGCTCTGAAATACATTTTATGTGGCATGAAAGGCAAGGTTTGAAAGTAATACAGAATTAATAGAATAATATACTATCTGATAACTTCAAAGTGTTGGAAAAAAACATAGATAAAGTTGTGACCACTGGGAGACGTCTTCTGTGATTTGTTGTGTTAGAGGATCTGGATTTAACAGCTTAAGGTGGTCCAGATTGTGTAATCTTAATCCCTAGATATCTAAAGGCTAGTTTGTACCATATAAATGGAAAAAACTAATTTGACAGATAATGAAGGGAAGTAATTATATAGCATGACCTCTGTTTTAGAGGTGTTAAGCTGATATTCTGACAGTTTCCCAAAAATGTGAAAAATACCCACACTCCAGGAACTGAATCTTCGGGTGAGGTGACCAAAAAAAGGAGGTCATCTGCAAAATGGGAAATTTTGTTTTCCCTGCCTCCTGGGGTATTCCTGAGACTGAAGGGGTATGGCAAATATGAAAAGTTAAGGGCTGTAAATAAAAGGTGAACAAAAGAGGTGACAAGAGGTATTATTGATGTGTTCCTAATTCCAACAGAAAATAATCTAAGAGGCAACCATTGAGATGTATATAGGCCTGGGAGAAGAGGGAATAAATATTTTGCAAAGAAAGATGAAATCATCTGGGAAGCCAAATGTGGACAGAGTAGCCCAAACAAAAGGCTAGGCCAGCCTGTCAAATGTCTTCTTGTGCTGTGGTGGCTCGTACCCATTTAACTGGCCCTCTCGCCTGCTGTAAGAGAAGCCTAGGGAAATTATATCCACCTCAAAGATAGGTTATGTAAAAGGGGAAACCACCCTATTTGAGAGCAAAGCTTAGCTTATGGAGGAAAACAATAGAATATAAAGGGTTGAGGGTGTCACCCAAAAGAAGTGATCGGCCAGACATAATAATTTAGGAAAGTTACTGTAATAGCCTTGTACAGTATAGCCATGTAATGACGTTGGCAATAGAGTATGTCATTTTCATAAAGGGGCACCAACAATGTTTTGGTCACCTGGGCCAGAGTTGCAGTTACTGTATAACTGAATAGCTTATTAGTAAATTATTTTATTTTATTTATTTATTTATTTTTTTGTTTTGTTTTAGTTTTGGTTTGGAGGGAAAGGTATACTGTTCTCCATGACAGAATAATAGGACAATCCCAGGGCATCCATCTACAGATAGAGAGAAGTGGGTCCACCTCCAAATGCCCTCCTCCAATACAACCAGGGAAATAATTTGTTTACAGCAGTAATCCCTACTCTGTTATATGCCACAGAGGACAAAGGGGGGCAGCAAAATGCAATAATTTTAAAATGGACTTCTTAGAAAATCATGAATTGAAAGAAATAAAGTTCCCCTCTACTGGGATATTGTAAAACATAGTGAACCCTAGAACTTCTCCCTCCTCCCAAGTGATGTTCCTCAAAACATGGCAGAATCAACTACAACAAATCTAATATAAAGATTAAAAGTAGTCTCTGTTGTCTCCACCAAAGAAGGGATACAGGACCTGAGGGAGGACCTTGTTAGACTAGAGAGATGGTCAGGAGTCTGGCAACTTGGCTTCAATGCCAAAAAATGCAAAGTAATGCACATAGGGGCCAGGAACCCTAGGGCAGTGTATTACATAGGTGAGGTTCAGGTAAATCCTTCTGAGGAGGAAAGGGAACTAGGAGTTGTGATTACAAGTGACACAAAACACACCTCCCAGTGTAAGAAGGCAGTGGCGAAGGCTAAAAGGATGCTGGGGTATATTGCAAGTGGATTTAGTAGCAGTTGGAGCGAGGTCATTTTACCACTGTACAGGTCATTGTTGAGACTGCATTTAGAACATGGAGTGAGGTACTGGCATCCATACCTTAAGGACATCAGCATGCTGGAAGAGATCCAGAGGAAAGCAACCAAGATGATATAGGTACAGGATAGGTCCCATGAGGAGGGCTGGATGCCTGGGGATGTACCCCTGGAGAGAGAGAGGCAGTGGGGGTATGATAGAGACCTTCAAATGCATAAAGGAAATTAACAGAGTGCAAAGGAGGTCTAGTTAAAATAAGTGAAAACAACACCACTAGGTACACAGCCTAAAATTGATGGGGGAGATTCAGAAGGATGTAAGGAAACGTTTCTATATGGATAGGGTGGTGATGTTCTGGAATGAACTTCACGGGTGGTGGTATCAGCAAAGACAGTGGAAGCATTAATGATGGCCTGGGACAAACACAAAGGGAACCTTTGGGACCAAGGAAAGGGGGAAGGGGAAGCGGAGGGGGCAGTTGGGGGCAAGGTCAGTGGCATAAATGTAAGACCTGACCCTGCATCACCAGGTGGTCTTCTAATGCTCGCTCTTTTTGTATGTTTGAATTTTCACATGTCTCTGAAAAGCCACACAGTCTCTAGGTCCATATAGTGCAGACTGATCAGCAACAGATGTTCCCCCCCAATCCCATGCCTGAACACAGTATATAGCCTCAATTGCCCCCTTGATAGGTATATATCCTTGTATACTGTTGATGGGAGACCAGAATATGCCAGATGTTAACTGGAGCACATTTGCTGCAGCCACATCCAAGAGCAGGGCCATTCTCGATGCCCTACAGGTGGCATGGCTCAGACAGCTAGTTTTGGAACCCACTCATGAGGGTGCAATCTTAGACCTCATACTCTCAAATGAGGACAGTGAGAGGGTCTCCGATCTAGAAGTGGGTAGCCATCTGGGAACAAGTAACCACCAAACAGTGTGGTTCATGATAAACTCAGCTAGATTCAAACCATACAAAAGTGAAGGTACTGGACTTCAGGATGGCTGACTTTGGCAAGATGAGAGAGTGCCTTAGAAAAGCACTAGCAAATAGGCTAGAAGGTGGGGTGGAGCAACAATGGGGAAACATCAAACTGCCATCACAAAGGCAACAAGCCTTTGGTAAACAAATAAACAAAATGAAAAAAAGCCACTATGGTTCTCAAAAGAGATGGTGGGAAGGTCGGGAGAAAAGATAGCATTCAGGAGTAAAAGAAACACAGAAGAAGCAGGGCAGAGAGCTGTACCAGTTAAGGCAGAAGAAAGCAGGGAGGGAGGTCAGAATAGCAAAGGCCCAAACTGAGGAAAAGATAGCCAACTCAGTTAAGAAGGGGGATAAAACCTTTTATAGGTACATCAGGTAGCATAGAAAGACAAAGGGAGGAATAGTGAGGCTGAATAGAATGGACAGTGGGTGGGCAGAAAGGGATAGTGAAAAAGCAGGGATACTGAACGAATATTTCTGACTAGAATTCACAAAAGAGGAGGAGGGAGAGGTGCCTAATCCTATTAACAGAAGCACTCTGGATAGAGGGGTCGATCTCAGTTCTTTCATGGAAGAAAGGGTTCTGAAAGAACTCCTAAAACAGAAGGTGGACAAAGCAATGGGCCTGATGGAATTCACCCCAGAATTCTAAAAGAATTAAGGGGAGAATTAGTGAACCACTGACTACCCTTTTAACAAATCATTGGAGGATGGAGGGTACCTGAGTACTGGAGGAAGGCAGATGTGATTCCCTTCACAAAAGTGGGAGCAAGACAGAGGCGAAACTACAGACCTGTCAGTTTGACCTCAGTGGTAGGAAAAGTGATGGAATCACTTCTGAGAAATAATTGTTAGTACCTAGAAGCAAGTGGGGCATAGGACCCAAGGCAGCATGGGTTCACAGTGGGAAGGTCATGTCAGGTGAATCTAATTGATTTCTTTGACTGGGTGACCAAAGTAGTAGATCAGGGAGGGTTGTGGACATGGCCTACCTAGACTTTAGCAAGGCATTTGACACAGTCCCACACAAGAGATTAATAGTCAAACTAACCAGCCTGGGAGTGGGTCCCAGGGTGGTAGCCTAGGTAAAACATTGACTGGACAACAGGACAAAGGGTAATTGTAAAAGGAGTCCACTCTGAAGAAAGAGGGGTTACTAGTGGGGTACTGCAGGGTCCAGTCCTTTTTAATGTCTTTGTAAGTGACATTGCAGAGGGACTGGAAGGAAAAGTATGCCTCTTTGCAGATGACACAAAGATCTGCAACAGGGTTGATACACAAGGAGGCGTGGAAGTGACTTGGCAAGGTTGGAAGAATGGTCAGAAGTATGGCAGCTTGATTCAATGCAAAGAAGTGCAAAATAATGTACCTGGGAAACAAAAACCCAGGGGAAGATTACACAATGTAGGGGGAGGTAGTAACAATAATAAAAATGGAAAGGGTCCTGGGGGTAATCATATCAGATGACCTTGAGGTTAGCAAGCAATGTGAGAAGGCAGTAGAGAGGGCTGTGGGTATACTGACAAGGCAAGGCAATGCAAAATGCCTTTAAAAGACGCCCAATCCCAGAAGGTCTGGGTGCCATACAAATAAATAAACACATATTCAACAAAATAAGTCAATAAAGAAAAAAAAAGAAAAAAGAACATTTTTTATGAATATATAAATAGTAATGCTTCAGATAAATATTACCCATGAACAATAAACTAAGGAATACATTTTCAGCAGCCATAGTCAAAGCAAGTCTATAAATGAATAACTCAATCTAGAAATGCCTGAGCAGATAGGAAGGCCTTTAGGTGCCTTGAATACCACCAACGTAAGGGTCCCCCTAACCCCAGAGGGGAGCGAATTCCACAGGATGGAATGTATAGGGAGAGGCATCATCGGCAGAAAACAAGAAGTTGTTATCCCCCTGACAGTTGGTGAGATCCCATCTGGAGTATTGCATCTGGTTCTGGAGCCCCCATCTCTGCAAGAACATAGACAGGATAGAGGCAGTCCAAAGTAGGGCAACTAAAATGATGCAGGGTCTGCAAGAGAAGCCATACGAGGAGAGACTAAAGGAGCTTAATATGTATACCTTTGAGGAAAGGAGGGAGAGGGGGGACATGATAGAAACTTTTAAGTACCTCAGTGGAATCAACAAAGTCCAAGAGGCTAGTATCTTTCAGAAAAAGAGATGTGCAAGAATGAGTGGACACAATTTGAAGATAGAGGAGGAGCAGTTCAGGGGCAATGTGAGGAAGTATTTTTTCACAGAGAGGGTGGTAGATGCATGGAACAGCCTTCCTGAGGAGGTTGTGGGGTCTAAAACTGTGTGAGAATTCAAGAATGCATGGGACAGACATAAGGCAATTTTTTTTTTTGGGGGGTAGGAATAAATAGGCTGTTGGTTAACTAGGATCTGCAGCTTATCCTGTAGGTAGGGAAATCGGCAGACTAGGTGGGCCAAGCTGTCCTTATCTGATGTCAAAGTCTATGTTTCTATGTTTCTAAGTATATTATAGTTGCCTAGCATTATACCTATATATATATATTATAGGGTTGCGGTAGCACCCTTATTGTTAGGGTTCAGGAGGCACTTTAATGTTAAACATCAAATTTTGTACTATAATAACTTTGTAAGCATTCAACAGATTTGCACAGAAGGTTTCATGTGCAGTGTGGTGGGACAGATCTCCTGATGTGCCAAGTTTTGTTTTGGTTAGATTGACAGATTTTGTGCTGCATATAGTGAAAAACATCAAAACTTGCCATTTTTTGCATTTTTGTTCCTCATCATGTTGTGGCCAAACTGTTGGGAATTTTGGTCTGAAATTTTCAGGGTACAAAGACCCCGCCCCAAAGAACAAGCCTGCCTTTGTTTGGTAAAAAATATATGAATCTGCTCCAAAGTTATTTCATTTTATTTTTTGGGTTCTGAGAATGCTCCGTTCAGTCTTTTGGATAACTGCATGGAACAAAAAGGAATTTGCTCTGACAAAAAAGGATCCCTTTTCTTGAGAGGCCAATCCTGTTTGTGAGTCACCATCTTGTTGTTTGTTTTTGCCCAAAATAAACTGTGCCCAGGAATGTCTTTTAGAGACATCCAAGAATGTGTCTTGCTCATCTGGACTTGATGAGCTGCTTTGTGTGCTTTTTTTTTTATCTTTTTAAAGAATGCTGTGTTATTTTTAAGCAGTAGAGAGGAAACTGCTTGGGCTGGTGGGCAAACAACAGATGAGAGTTCACTTTAGCTTCTGTTGAAGGAGAAAAAAGCTGCATTTGAATAAAGAAAAAGAAAAAATTAGTTAGTCCTGGTGTCTGGTGGTACCCCCACCCACCCGCCCTAGAGATCCATCTGAAATCTCTAGCCCCACACCATTTTCCTGTCATGTTTGAAATCCCATCAAACAAATGCCCAGCAACCAAAATACTGACAATGCCAAACCACTTTCCCCAAGTATTTACTCATCAGTTATGCTGAGAGTCTGTCAAAGTAATTCAAGTGCTGCAAGTTATGAAGTGGTGTATCGGGAGGCTGGCAGATATCACATGTAATCAGTTGCATTGGGAGGCTACAGTAATGCAAGTGCTGTTAGTCAGTTCTTACTGTTTAAAGCAAGTGCTGCATACCAACACAAAGATTTCAGCCATGTAGAGATTTACTCCAGCTATATGTATTGACCCGCCATATTTCAGTGATAGCTTCATTACTTGTTATTAAGTCCTCTACATTATTTGTCAGGCTTATTGCATTTGGTAGTACACAACTTATTTGATTGCTGTGTGCCTTGTTGCTATGTGAGATATGCTTATTATTTGTGATGGTTTTACATGTCATGTCAACAATACCACTAGTAGCACTCAATTGCACCGAGAGGCTGACCATAAGGAAAGTGAAGCAAGTGAAGCATTTGCAGCATGTCGGCCTCCCGATGCACAACTTCATGAAGGTACAAAAGCCCAATACAATCTATTTACTGGAGGGTGTTTGTACTATTTATAATCAAGTGATACTAGTGGTATTGTTGATGCTGCCGTTGCAGTAACTGATGCAGTGCTGCTACTAGGTTTATCAGGCCTGTACATTTTGAAATTGCATAACTGACATGCCACAGTTGCTTTAAACTGGAAGTTATGTTGTGTTCGGTCCGTTCTGTACCTGTATCTTTCCCGCTACAGTATTAAAATAAATAAGCAATATAAACATTAAATATATTGATTACATACTATGCATACCCATTTTTGAATATCATTGGTGGTCAGTGGCTGCCCCCCACCCTCTGCTGAGTTTTTTTTTGTGTGTTTACTGAAAAGAAGAAAAACATCCCTTGATGTCCTTTTTATTTATTTTAAGCTGTAAAACAAAAGGTCCATCGCTGTTCACTTCTGCAACCCCCACCTAACCACCAACTCTGCAACCACCTCCCCACACCCCCTTGACAATCCCACAAACTCTCACTCACCTGAAGAGGTCCCAGGTTAGAGATCTGCTCTCCTGATCAAAGACATGTCTTGCTGCTGGAACCGGCAATTGTAATATGGAAAACTAAGGTAAATGCAGTTCAATGTATTTCAATGGAGGTTTCAACTTTGACGCATAACTTTTCTGTTTTTTGAGATTTTGACCCCAAATTTTCAACATAGCCTTTTGGGGCTGGCACCTCATGAACCATATGACTGTTTCTCAACTCCTGCCCAAAAGGTGATTTCACTGTCGCTTGGCAAATTCACCTTTTGAGCAGTTTTTGGGTAATGACAGTTACATTGTTCATGAGGTGGGGTCCTCAAAAGGCCATATTAAAAATTTGGGGTCAAAATTTAAAAAAATGGCTGAGTTATGACCATTTGTTGCAATTTCATGACACACACTCGTAACTTTGTAAATGTAAAATATTTTGAACATAGGCTTGTTATTACCCAAATAAATGTATGGCGCAACTGTCATTTTTCAGATCCTGGCTGAAATGTGTTTTTGCACCTGTGATGCGAAAATGGCATCACAGTTATGCAGAATTATATTTTGGTGGGGATTTGAATATTTTCTGCACTGGGTACATCAGGTGGGGTAATAGCATGGTTATGTTGATAATTTCATCACTTTAGCTGTAAATGGAGCACCCTGTGCTTTCGCGAGATAAAGTACACTCCATCTATGGAGAATGGCAGTGCAGGGCCCAGAGGACCCTGTGCTCCCCAAAGCTAAGCATACATATACGCATGTATGGAGGAATGGGAGTGTAGGGCTTGAAAATTAGGACATGAGTATACTATTTCAAAAGTAAGGAAATAAATTGTAAAAACATCATTAATGCATCAGTTAGGTTCCTCTGCAATGAACAACAGGTACAACTCTCTCGCATCTCTTGGGGGCTCCAGCTCCTGGCAGCGCTGCAAATAGGTTAAACCCTTCAATCTACTCCCCCCCCTCCCAGGCTGTGTGAAACCATTTATACCCCTCCCCCAATCAAATGTCTCATCCTGTTGCTGCCTTCACCTGAGCCAATAAGTAGGGATCCTACCAGACAACTGAATCTCAGCAGCAGCCCACACCCTGCCAAGTGTATTCTCTCACATTCAACACCATGAAACTTGTGCTTCATTGTCATATCTCAGCAATTCTCCTTTTGATAATTATACCTGGTGGATACAAATGGGAATCTCCTTCCTCTTCTGCACATTCCCACAGCCCTTTCCTCCCCAGCAACCACATCCTATGCACCAGTGTTATCCCTGAATTGATCTTGCGCTCAATCACTTCTCCCAGTTCCTCTCCTCAGCCCTTCCTTAACTCCCCTAAAGCCTACAATTCCTTTTAAGGCACCTCCCTCTCTCAGGTCAGCTATGTACATTTACCCTGCTTACTCCATGAGTTAAGCCCCTCTCTCCACTCTCAATTCTTAATTCTTCACCACCACAACAAACTCAGATCCCCCCAAGCTCCTAATGATTGCCAACCACAGGAACAGGGGGCACTTTCAGCTCCTCCTCCTCCTCTCTAGTTCCATTCATCCAAATGCAGATCCCCCTCTGATACCCAGGTTGCCACATCCAACCTCGAAACCCTATCTGTGAATCTCCTCCTCAGCTACAACAAAATAATCACCCTCAGTGTGTCCTAGCTCCACTCTGGCACCCCCTCCCCAATGAGCTGGAAGCATTCCTCAAGATTAAAGTCTCCCTCCCTCATGGAAAGGAATGGATAATCTTTGATGGTTTCAACCTGAACTGACAATCCTCCCAGTTCAACATTGCCAAAGAAACCATTGTCAGCCTCAGGCTTCACCAGCTTATCACTACCCCATCTGCACAAACTATAAGACAGGGTATGAATCAGTTCTGGACTGGATACTAGTCTCAAACCCTTCCCATGTAACTGACTTGGGTGTCCTTCCTGACACCCTGAGTAACCACTGTGCTGTCTTTTGCTGTTGATTAGCTATCCCCCCCCAAATTGAACACAAGTATATTTACTCAAGACAACTTAAGAAACTTAACACCAAGGAATTCACTAAAGCCATACTGGACAAGGACTGGGCCTTCACTGAATCCATTAATGACATTGACATAGCCCTTGACACATTCAGTAAGAACTTCCTAGTCAACAGTGACACCCTCATCCTCCTTAAAAAAATAAGAGTAAAAGGGCACAGCAATGAATTGGTCTCCTCCAATCTTCTCAACCTGATGGGGAAAAGAGACCAGGCCTGGTCAAAATATCAGAAACTCAAACTACCCAACCTCTTGCAAAAATACAAAACACTCCATAATAGATGTAAATCAGCAGTCCACATTGCTAAAATCAGTTTCCTCAGGGAAAAACAGATTATCTCAAGGGGAAAACCTAAACACACCTGGATGTCTCTCAATTACCTCACTAGAGGAGGTATCCACAGTGAACAAATTAGCCCCTCCATCAATGGACTACCAGTCACTGAACCCCTGGCAATTGCCACCCAATTCAACTCCTATTTTGGGGCCCTTGACAAATACAAGCTCAACCCTCCCCTTGATCCCATTTCCACCCTGTACCCCCTATCCCTAACCCCACCCCAGTTTCTGCCTCCGTAACCTCTCTCTCCCCATGAGGTGGTAAGACTTATAAAAATAAATGATCCTAGGCCTAGACTTGGACTGGACAGCATTGACTACCACATCCTTAAACTGGTTTGTGAGTACATCACCATTCCCCTAACCAACATTTTCAACCACTCCCTCTGCACTGGCTCCTTTTCCCTAAAATGGAACTGTGCCATAATCAAATCCCTCCACAAATTTGGCCCCAAACATGATGTGGTCAACTACAGGTCCATTTCCCTCCTGGCTCCCCTGTCAAAAATCATTGTAAAAATCATCCTTGGCCAAACTATTGACTGCCTTGAAAAAAGCAACTTACAAATAGAGGCACAACATGGGTTCAGGGCCAGCAACAACACAGATACAGCACTGATTAAATGAATGCACTTCATCGATAAATCCAATGATGAAGGTCATTTCTCTGGTTCAGTGTTTGTGGACCTCACAAAAGCCTTTGACCTTTTTGACCACAAGGTTCTCCTCTCCATCCTCTCCAGTCTCAACTTCTCAACCAATGTTCTTAACTGGTTGTCCAGTTATCTCAGCCGCAGATCCCACAGAACAATGATATGTGTTCTTTTCAACATTTGCCCCCATTAAATATGGTGTTCCTCAGGGCTCCATTCGGGGACCCTTCCTATTCTCTCTCATTGTAAACTCCCTCTCTGAGATCTGCAGGCTCACTGAACTCATACTTTATGCTGATGACGAAGTACTTTTCTGCAAAGACAATGACCCCTCCACCCTATGCGACAAACTCCAACAAGACTTCCACAGACTCCACTCATGGTTTCTCAAGCAAAGGTCTTGTACTTAACTAGAAAAAAAAATCCATGGTTTTCTCTGGTTCAGAAAACCACTGCCTTCTATTTCTCCCTCTGGGACAATGGTGGCAACCTCATTGAACAAGTCTCTGAGTTCAAATACCTAGGACTGCTCCTCGACAGTCATCTTAACCATGAATCCCACATAAAACAGATAATAAAGAAGGCTTGCCAAAGGCTTGGCATGTTATACTGAGTGAAACCTTTCTTAATACCTGTGTCCAGGACTCTTCTGGCCAGCAGCTTCCTGCTCCCCATCTTGAACTATGGAGCTCTAATCTACTACCCCTCCCTCTTCCAAAGAAATTTCAGTAGATTAACGAGCACGTACCACAATGTCATTTGATTTAGTTTGTCACAGACCTCCCTAGATTTACTCACCATTGTGACCATTACAACTTTACCAACTGGTCCCCTCTGGAGGACAGGCTTGATTGCAAAATCCTGATCTTCTTCCATAAACTAGCACTGGGACTTCTACATAGCAGCATTACCTCCTTATTCCCCAAGTCTGCCCCCTCTCAGATGGTCTTCCTCCATCTCCTTCTCCTTCCCCTTCTGCCACACTACCCAAGGCTAAAACACCTTCTCCTACAAGGGCGTTAAACAATTCAACAAGCTGCCCATGTCCCACTGTCCATCAAAAGCATCTTTCAAGTTCAACCCAAGAGGACACCTTTCCAGTTCTCATGCATGCAATTGCCCCAGGTCATGATTGCCCTGTCACTGGCTGTGCAAACTAGTCGCCATCCCAAAATGGTTGGTTATGTTGTTACCTCAAAGTTGGTTGATTATGTATGTATGCATGTAGACCATTGTTGTACCAAATCTGCTCCATGATGTATTTTATACTGTATTATGGCACTGTGTCTTTTTGCTTATGTAACGGCTCTCTATGCTTTTGTTATGCACTTTCTTGTAAATACTGGTAATCTATCTGTCTGTCTGTCCTAACCTGGATGCTTGTGAAAATGGACAATTCTTGCTCACATGCCTTTCCCGTATCAAAAATAAACTGAACTGAAAACTGAGGGTTAAAGCAACGAAAGTAGGCAACTGTGGTGTTAGGTTTCCAACACTAACACCCCATCCCCACTCTGCACAGATGAAGAGGCATTGGTGTCTGGCATTGGGGTCATCAGCCCTAATACTCACCCATTCTCCTATGCTGTATCCACCCAGCTTATTTTCTAATGGAATGGGGTGATCATTAAGGTGGATGACCCCAGTGCCACCCACCGATGCCTCTTCATCTGTACAGTATAGAATGTCGGGGTTGGAAACCCTAACACCACATTTTCCTACTTTTGTCACTTTAACCCCAACTGATGCTGCACTAATGATGTTTTTTGCAATTTATATATATTATAGGGGAAAGGTTTCAACCCTGTTTTTAAGGTTGAGTACAGTAGTAGCCAGAGAGAAGGTCATATATATTTAGATATTTGACAAAGGACTGGGGGATCAGTCCAAAACATGTCAGGAGTTTTGTGAAATAAATCTTTTTATTACTACGTGTTTCTCTAATGAGTTGTATGTGCTTGAAACCTTTCTACAAATAACTAACTGTTGGTTTTTGGAGCACTATGTCCCAGTGCACACTCATTTTTGAATGCAGATATTTATAACTTAGCTATTTCTCTGAATTATGTTACCAAATTTTCAGCATGGCCTTTTTGGGACCCCACCTCTTGGAATGCTGTCACTGTCATTTTGTTTATTGGGCATAGAAGGTGATTTTGTGGCCACTGCACCAAATCTGTTTTTGGGACTGAATAATGAAATTTCACCACCGGTGTTCATGAGGTGGGGTCCCAAAAAGGCCACATTGAAAATTTGGTGAAAAAATGCCTAAAATGGCAGCATGACACACGTTCATTGAAATGTTTCTATGCATGTGCAAAACTTTGGTAATTTTCAATATTTTGACGCACAATTTTCAACATAGCCATTTTTTCACACCACCTCATAAACAACATGGCTGTCATTTTTCACATTCTGTCTGAAACATATTTTTGCACCTGTGGCATGGAATTGCACTTTGGCATGGATATTTAAAAAAATGTTCACCTATGGGGTTTATGAGATGGGGTAATAAGAAGACTATGTTGAAAATGTTAGGTCAAAATATGAAAAAATGCCAAACTTATGACCATTCATTTTAATTTCACTACTAATTTTACCCAAGATTTTCAACATAGTCTTCTTATTACCTCACCTCATGTATGTCACAGCTGTCATTTTTGAAATCCTGACCAAAATGTGTTTTCACACCTGTGACACAGAATTACTTTTTGGCAGAAATTTGAACATTTTCTGTACCGGGTAAATGAGGTGGGGTAATAAGATGGCTATGGTGACAATTTGGTCACTTTTGTCCAATAAATGGAAGCACAAGGTCTGGAGGCCCCTGTGCTTATACATCTGCATACATATATGCATCTATGGAGGGATGGGAGTGTAGGGTCCAAAGGACCCTGTACGCCTACGGTAAAATAAGGATACAATTATACTATCTCAAAAAGTGCCTTGAGCTTCTCAAGCCTAATGCTTACCCCATTCTAAGAAAGTCTACACATCTGACCTTATTTACAGATGGAATGGGGTGAGCGTTAGGCTTGAGAAGCCCAAGGCATACCCCACACCTCCTCTCCAGGCTGGTTTGGGAGGGTGCCGTGTTAGGGAAACCCTAATGCCTCATTTCCCAACTTTTGTCATTTTGACCCTAACTGGAGCATAAACAAAGTTTTTTGCAACTTCTTTCCTTACATTTTGAGATAGTATAATAGTATCCTTATCTATTTGTAAGACATGGCTGAACCACTTTCTCACCATAAAAGCTGCAATTATAAGGCACTGATTCGCATGTTGATTCACTGCAGATGCATCGTTTCTTCTCATTGGAAGACTCAAAATGCATAAGAAAGTATCACAACAGCAATCATCGCGCCAAATTAAAAAAAAAAAAAATATACATGAGAAATTATTTAATCATGGCAGCCTGTTAGTTAATATTTCCCTTTAACACTTTCATGAAAAGATTTTATAGTGTCACTATTGTTAACAGCACTGTTTGTACAGTGCTATTCTTGATGGCACTGTTCCTACATTCGCCGTTGTAACCTAGCACTGACTAATGTAACTTATCTTGAGCACAGTTTCTTTGTGTTGCAGGGGACTGATGTGGGGAGAGTGATTTGGGTTGTAGGGGGTGTAAAACTGTTGGTGGGATGACACCAAATGAGTGAGGGTGTGGGAAGGACTAGAAGTCAGGAAGAATGGGGCATGGGACTCGGCTAGGCGAATAGGGCAGACAGAATCAGAGGCACTGCACTATCATTGTTCTTTTGTGTTAATACTTTTCTATTATGTTGTTATTACAGTTGTAAAAGTCCTCCTTTTCACTTTCCCCCAGGTTGCACCTGGAAATGAGCCTTGGCTCAGTGTGCCTTTCCTGGTTACCAACATTTTAAATAAATAAATAAAATAAAAATATATTAGAAGCCATTTTGGTAGTCTGGCCACACTGCAGAGGAGCAGCCTAGTGGATGGATGACCAGAGCTCAGGGAAGCATAATTTTCATTGCATTAATATTTTTTTCCCTTGTGCTGTGGAGGACTGATGTGGGCAGTGTGATTTGGGCTATGGGGGTTGTAAACTAGGTGGTAGGAGGATACCAAGTGAGGGATGGTTTGGGAGGAACTAGGAGCTAAGAAGAAGAGGGCTCATGACTCAGCTGGGCCAATAGGGTGGCCAGAGTCAGAAGAAATCTATTGATAGCCATTGAGGTAGTCCGGCCACATTGCAGAAGAGCAGCCTAGTGGATGGATGACTGGAGCGCGACGATGCCTAATTTTCACTGCATTAATACTTTTTTCTTTGTGCTGTGGGGAAATGATGTTGGGAGAGTAATTTGGGCTGCGGGGGTTGTAAAACAGGTGGTGGGAGGAAGCAAAGTGAGGGAGGTTGTGCAAGGGACTATTAGCCAGGAAGAAGAGGACACATGACTCAGCTGGGCCAATAGGGTGGCCAGAGTCAGATGAAATATATTGGGAGCCATCTTGGTAGTCCAGTCACACTGCAGAGGAGCAGCCTAGTGAATGGACAACCAGAGTTCAGGGGAGACTAATTTTCACTTCATTAATACTTTTATTCTTTGTGCTGCAGGGAACTGATGTGGGGAGAGTGATTTGGGCTGTGGGAGTTGTCAAATGGGTGGTGGGTGGATGCTGCGTGAGGGAGGATTTGGGAGGGACTAGGAGCCAGGAAGAAGGGCATATGACTCAGGTGGGCAAATAGAGTGGCCAAAGTCACTATATAGTTCCCAAGGGGGTCAAGTGACCCCTCCCTTGAGTGACCCCAAAGCATGAGTGTCATGGAGCAGGAGTGTGGCGTCTGACTATGTGGTGTCTGCAGGAAATCTGCAGGCCATGCTGGGACAGAGAGGTAAGGGGAATTAATAAATGGAGAGAAGGGGGTTATCTAGAGTAGACTAGATACGGAGAAGGATGTGGCACCCAAATAGCTGGAGGGGCAGAGAAACGGCATGGAGGAAGGTTGGTGGGGTAGGAATAAAGGATGAGGGCTACAAGAGAGAGAAATGAGAGGATGGTAAGATATAATTGGGGTAGAGCAGCTGTCTTCCTGTGGATAATGTGGAGAGCAGGGGGATGTCTAGTATGTAGGCAGCTTGGACAACTTAAGGAGGAAATTGAGAGTCTGAAATAGGAATTGGGAAGGAGAAGGGGGACAGATGGGTGGACAGGCAGGAAAGGAGGGACATGGGAGGCACAGATGGGTAGCATGGTAAGTGGGCCAAAGCTGGATTTGAGAAGGACACTTCAGGGTTAAAGAATATCAGTACTGCAGGGATCAGGGGAGAAGGAAGGGAGAAGAAAGGGAGAAATGGAAGGAGGTGAGGGGTGGATGCAGGTGTTAAAGTGTCATAAAAACATAGAAACATAGAATCTGATGGCAGATAAGGACTGCTTGGCCCACTCAGTCTGCCCATTTCCCTACCTAATGGATAAGCTACAGATCCTAGTTAACCAACAGTCTACTTCTTTCTACCTCCACCCCCTTGAATTGCCTTATGGCTGTCTCATGCATGCTTAAATTCAACCACTGTTTTTGACTCCACAACCTCCTCCAGAAGGCCGTTCCATGCATCCACAACCCTCTCTGTGAAAAAATACTTCCTTACATTACCTCTGAGCCGCCCCCCCCATCTTCAACTTGTGCCCTCTTGTTCTTGCCCACCTCTTTTTTTGAAAGATGCTACCCTCTTGGACTTTGTTGATTCCCTTGAGGTACTTGAAAGTTTCTATCATGTCCCCCCTCTCCCTCCTTTCCTCAAGGCTATACATATTAAGCTCCTTTAGTCTCTCCTCATACATCTTCCGGTGCAGACCCTGCACCATTTTAGTTGCCCTCCTCTGGACAGCTTCCATCTTGTCTATGTCCTTGCAGAGATTGGGTCTCCAGAACTGCACACAGTACTCCAGATGGGGTCTCACCAGCTGTCTGTACAGAGGGATAACAACTTCCAGTTTTCTACTGGTGATGCCTCTCCCTATGCATCCCAGTATCCCCCCTTACTGCCCTCTCACATTGCTTGCCCACCTTTAAGTCATCTGATATGACTACCCCCAGGTCCCTTTCCATTTTTGTTGTTGTTAGTATCTCACCCCCATTGTGAACTCTTCCCCTGGGTTTTTGTTTCTCAGGTGCATTACCTTGCACTTCTTAGCATTGAATCTAAGCTGCCATACATTTGACCATTCCTCTAACCTTGCCAAGTCCCTTCTCATCCTTTCCATCCCACCTTGTGCATCAACTCTGTTGCAGATCTTTGTGTAATCTGCAAAGAGACATACTTTTCCTTCCAGTCCCTCTGCAATGTCACTTACAGAGACATTGAAGAGGACTGGTCCTAATACTGAACCCTGTGGCACCCCACTAGTAACCCCTCTTTCTTCAGAGTGGACTCCATTTACTATTACTCTCTGTGTCCTATTCTCCAGCCAATTCTTTACCCAGGCTATCATCTTGGGACCCATTCCCAGACTGGCTAACTTGTATATTAATCTTTTGTGTGAGACTGAGTCAAATGCCTTGCTAAAGTCTAGGTAGACCATGTCCGCAGCCCCTTCCTGATCTACTACTTTGGTCACCCAGTCAAAGAAATCTATTAGATTTGTCTGGCATGACCTTCCCACTGTGAATCCATGCTGCCTTATGTCATGTGCCCCTCTAGCCTCTAGGTACTTGACAATTCTTTCCTTCAGAAGTGATTCCATCATTTTCCCTATCACTGAGGTTAAACTAACAGGTCTGTAGTTTCCTGCTTCTGCCCTACTCCCACTTTTGTGAAGGGGAATCACATCTGCCCTCCTCCAGTCTTCAGGTACCACCCCATCCTCCCATGATTTGTTAAAGAGGGTAGTCAGTGGTGTCACTAGTTCTACCCTTAGTTCTTTTAGAATTCTGGGATGAATCCCATCAGGCCTCATTGCTTTGTCCACCTTCAGTTTTGAGAGTTCTTTCAGAACCCTTTCTTCTGTAAATGGCTGGTATCAACTTCTGTATCCAGAGTGTTTATATTGTTTGTTTTAGGTACCTCCTCCTCTTCATTTGTAAATACTGAGCAAAATATTTGTTTAGTATCTCTGCCTTTTCTCAGTCACCCTCTGCCCACCCCCCCCTTTATTAAGCCTCACTATCCCCCTTAGTATTCCTTCACTCCCTGATGTACCTAAAAAAGGTTTTATCCCCCCTCTTAACTGAGTTGGCTATCTTTTCCTCAGTTCAGGTCTTTGCTGTTCTGACTGCCTTCCCAATTTCCTTTTGCTTTAACTGATACAATTCTCTGTCCTGCTCCTTCTGTGATTCCTTGTACTTTCTGAATGCTTTCTTTTTCTCTTGAACCTTCACTGCCACCTCCTTTGAGAACCATAATGGTTTCTTACATCGTTTTGTTTTGTTTATTTGCTTCACACAAGGCTGTTACCTCTGTGATGGCAGTTTTATTATTCCCATTGTTCTTCCACCTCCTTCCTGCCCATTTGCTAGTACATTCCTTAGGCACTCACCCATTTGGCAAAGTCAGCCCTCCACAAGTCCAGTACATTTGCCTTTGTGGCTTTGACTCTATTGCTGTGTTTATTGTGCAGGTTTACAATTAATACAGCTTAAACACTTCAAGAAATCTTAAAACTAGCAGAGACAATAGCTTTTACAGATTTGCAGCTTAGAGGAATAGTTTCAGAGTTTTGTGGCAAAAAGCGCCTTTAGAAATCCAAAGCTGAGTAGTAGAAGTGAACAGCCAGTCAGGGTAAGTCCAAAAGGTGCTTGCTTCTGATTGGCTGAGAAAGCGCCGTACCTTCAAACTTTTGCAGTGGGCCTTGGGAGCACAGGCAGTGGCTGTTTCAGGGACGGCCGCACTCTCGGAGAGTCAGTAATGTCCTCTGGTGGAAGCGGAACCCGCGGTCAGGTCTCCCACTTCAAGCTTTTGCAGCGGGCCTTGGAAGCATGGGTAGTGGCTGTTTCAGTGCTGGCCGCACCACTCAGGGAGTCAGTGATGTCCTCCGGTAGAGGAGGAACCCACGGTCGGGTCTCCCACTTCAAGCTTTTGCAGCAGGCATTCACCAAAGCAACTTCATTGGGATGACCCCCAAAAAAAAAGAAACAATAAAAGAACAGTGTTTTCACAGCAAGGCAATCTTGTTTCATATGCAATGGGAAAGTGATGTCCTGAACTCACAAGTTACATATGCACTGTTAGAGGATATCATATTTTTAACCAGGGCTCACTCTTGTCTAGCAACTGAGCTGTAGGCTCTTCAAAGAATCACATCAAGCTGTCATCTTGCATTTTCTGTGCAGGCAACAGCAAATGTACTCCTCAAACTGAGCAACTATTGCTGGCATCCTTATACCTGAAATGGTGAGCATCTGCAGCCAATTGTATTGTTAAGGGACCAGGAGAACAGCCTCTTTAACGATGGCACTGATGGAAGTTTCTCCCTCTACTGATGGGACCAGGAAAACATCCCCCTGCAGGTGGCAGGGACAAAAAGTGTCCCACTCTGCTGAGGGACTTGGAGAACCCCCACCTTACTGGTGGAACTAATGATAGTATCCCCATCTGCTGAGGGGACCTGGAGAACACCTCCAGTGCCAGTGGCACTGAAGTAAATGCCCCTTTCTATAGATGTTCACTGGCAGCCCTCTCAAACCACCCATGAATCCTTTGCATCTCTAGCCACAAAGAAATGCAGGACCTGGAGGGACAGATGAACTCTTCCTTTGGCATAGGGTTATTATCTTAAAAAGAAAGGAAATTAATTGCAAAAAAAAAAAACTGCAGGTAGGGGCCTGTGCTTCCGCATACAGAGGAAATGCCTATATCTTGTCATGCACTTGTGCAGCTGTAGCTACAGAAGTGCTGGCCACATAGGGGACAGTGCTTCTAAAGCCTCAGGGTCTGCAGTGATAAATATTTAATCACTTTTTCAAAAAGAAAGGAAATTCATTCATGGCTGCAGAAGCACTGGACCATGATAATGGATGTTTTGTGTCATCTGAAAACAGTTGTATGTTGCTTGTCTTACCAGATGATGGCTGTCTGTAGTTGCTTGTATGGTCTTGTCTTTTTGTTGCTTGGGGGGGGGTGGAGAGTTAGGTTTGGAAGCCCTAGTGCCACATTTCCCTGCTTTTGTGGCATTAGGTTCAACCATAACTGATTCATTAAAGCAGTTTTTTTGCAATGAATATACTCCATTTATCTATCTATCTATCTATCTATCTATCTATCTATCTATCTATCTATCCATCTATATGTTGAAAAATATCTTCATTAATACTCCAGTTAGTGTCAAAGCAACAACAGTTGGGAAATGAGGGCATTAAGGTTTCCAACCCTAGCACCCCACCCTCCCAAACCACACAGGAGTGCAAGTAAGGGGTATGCCTTCAGCTTCTCATGCTTAACCCTCACCCCAATCCATCTGTAAATAAGGTCAGATGTGTAGACATTATGAGAATGGGGTTAGCATTGGGCTTGAGAAGCCTATGGCATTCCCACACCTGCTCTCCTTCTTGGTTTGGGAGGGTGGGTGCTAGGGTTAAACTCACTGCCTCATTTACCAACTTTTGTCACCTTAACCCTAACTGGAGCATTAAAAAATATTTTTTTATAACTTATTTCCTTACTTTCTGAGATAGTATAATAGTATCCTTATTTTACGTAGATCACAGGGTCCTTTGGATCCTGAATTCCCATCACTATGTAGATGCATATATGTATGTAGCTGTGGAAACACAGAGCCCTCCAGGCCCTGTGCTTCCATTTATAAGACAACTGTGACCACATTTTCAGCATAGGCATCTTATTATCCCACTTCATGTACCTGGTACAGAGAATTTTTCGAATCCCCACCAAAACATAATTCTGCACAACTGCAACACCATTCCGCACCCTAGCTGAGAAAACACAGTTTAAGCAGGATTTGAAAAATGACAGCTGTGAAATACCTGAGGTGGAGTAATAATAAGATTACATGGAAAACCTGGGGTTAAAATATTTAAAATATACAAAGTTACGAGTGGGCATAGCAAAATTGGAATGAATGGTCATAACTTTGGCATTTTTTCATATTTTGACTGCAAATGTTCAACATAGTATTCTTATGACCTCACCTCCTTAATCCCATAGGTGAAACTGTTCAAATCCATGCCAAAATGTTATTCCATGCCATGTGTACGAAAACATATTTCAGACAGGTTGTGAAAAAATCAGCTATACTGTTCATGATGTGGTGTGAAAAGCTGGTTATGTTAAAATTTCAGTCAAAATACTGAGAATTACCAAAATTGTGCATAGAAAAATTTCAGTGAATGCTTGTAACTCAGACATTTTTAGGAATTTTTCACCAAATTTTCAGCATGGCCTTTCTGGGACCCCACCTCATAAACACTGTTGGCAAAATATTTGTTATTCAGCCCCAAAGGAGATTTCACAAGCAACCTCAAAATTACCTTCTGGGCCTGATTAACAAAATGACAGATGCAGTGTTCATGAGTGGGGTCCCCAAAATGTTTCATGTTGAATATTTGGTAGAAAAATTTTAAAATAACAATGTATAATTTATACGTTCAAAACACCACTGAAATAAATTATATGGTACTTACCTTTGTTTCTCAGTTCATGGTTCAGCTTTGAAGAGTGCAGACTTGTCTTGGTCACAGGCGATGACAACCTACAACCTCTGGTAGTATGTATAGGGTAAGGGAAGGCTGAGGGTGTTCAGTGTAAGGGTCAGGATGGAGCAGGGGGATGGTAGGGATGATGAGGGACCATTTTCCTTTCTTCAGGCTTAAAAAAAAGACATGGGGGGACCGTTTTCTTTATTTCAGGCTTTTTTCTATAATGGGAGGGTGGCGGGTGCCACTAGACACCAGGGAATTAAATTATGGGGATGGTGATTGGAGGGTAGGGGTGCCACTAGACACCAGGGAATTAAGCTTAAAGATCAATGGCAAATGCTTGTAGTCTTAAGCAAAGGTTTTTGAATCTACTGTATTTACCAAGTATCACATGGTGCTTGTACTATAATATTAAAATTGTATTTGAGACATTATTTTGTCTCCTGTCATTATTTAACTGAAGCACTGTGTCCAGTTTTCTATGTTGCACTCCAGTACTGGGTACTATACAAATTACATCATTTGCTGTTTCTGTAGAGCAAGCCAACACCTCTCAGCTGATACACTCAACTGGCCTGTGCTACAGAAAATAGCATTTAGAGTTGCCATTCACTTCAGAAGTAGGTTAGCTGATGAGCAAAGATAGCTGTACCTTAATGAAGCTGTTCTATCAGCACTCAGGTAAAAAGGTGGATATAAACCACTTTATTTATTATCAACCAGGATGCATATACTTTACTATTATTTAACTATCCAACATACCCAACACAATCACCCCACAAAGCCGGTAGCTCCCACCTCACATAGGAAACACAAACAGTCTGCATGACCATGAGTGCATGTAAAATCAGCCAGCCACTCCACCACTCCACCACAGCCAAATTCCTGCAGCCCAACCACTGCGGGTGTGTGAAAAAAAAATGTGCCCAGTAGAACTAAAGCAAAAGTCAGACATTTGCTTCCATAAAAGTTCGAAATCCATTTCGAACTTTAAGTAATCCGCCCCCACCAGTAAAAGAAGCTTAGTTCCCTGTTGGTTAGTGGTCTTTCCCCACCCACCCCAGAAGAAAACTCCTATCCCTGTTCCCTAGTGGCTAGCAGCCCCCCCAGCCCACCATCACTTGGCACCTGCCTGACCCATAAAAAAATACCCCTGGCTATTGCATCCCTTTCCCCACCCCATCACTTGCCCAACAAATCAAATGCCACAAATGCCCTGATGGCTAATGGTCCCTCTACTCCACCCAGTCACCTGCCCTTACAGTGTTTGGTAACCCCCCTCCAATTCCTATCTCTGTCCATAGTCTGTTTTAAAAAAAAATGTCCCTGGTGGTCTAGTGTTTTCAACCCCCCCCATCCACAATCCGCAGTCCCTGAATAAAATATTTAAATACCTGGTGGTCTAGTGCCCCCAACCCCACCCCAGCAGGTGTCTCACCACCCAACTCCCACCCCATAGTAAACCCCAGTGGATCAGACCAGCACATCCCTCCTCTCTCCTCCACAGCCAGCCTGCCTACTGAGCTGTCAATGAAGGAATGTGTTCCTGACAGGAATGCGCTCATTCATTGACAGATCAGTGGGCAGGCTGTGTGTAGAAGAGAGGAGAGTGTGCTGGTCTGCCCAAGAGTTACTATCAAGGTGGGAACAGGGTGGTGGGACACCTGCTGGGTGGGGGCACCAGTGGGCACTAGATCACCAGGTAAGTGACTATTTATTCAGGGACTGTGGATCGGGATGGGAGGGGTTGAAACCACTATCCCACCAGGGTTCTTTTTAAACACAAACTATGGATGGAGATATGGATTGGGAGTTACTGGACACCATGGGTGGGTGATTGGAGGAGGGGAGGGACCACTAACCACCAGGGCTTATTTTATTTTGAATGGAACAGGGCAACATTTTACAGAGTTTTCTGCTCCGCCACAGGTGGAGTTCAGAAACTTCTGCAAAAGAAATCCATGTTTTACAGAAGTTCCACAAAAGCAGAAAATTCCATTTTACCCACCCTACCAACCACCCAATCCCTGAGAAATAGCCACCAAAATAACTGGTGTGCCCACCAGTTCCATAGAAACCAACAACTGTCTCCCCTACCCCCAGTCAGGGACTTTGATTTATAGCACTTGTAACTGCACTAAAGTCAGGAACTGGAGCAGGTCACATTTCAGAAGGGGTTACCCCAGATTATGTTTAGGGGAAGGGATTACTTGTGTTTGCTTCACTTTTATCCACTTTAGAAACCCCTTGGCAGCAGGCCAGATCCCCCAACAAGCCCCACTGAAGGGCTATGTGTAAACATGTTTTTCCCCTTGCACATCTTGTGTTCCCTGGTCTATAGGTACTTCTCTGATCCCTTCCAATGCCAGCATGAGCAGGGTGAAGTGCCACATGGGGATCAATGCCATGGTCCCCAGTGTGAGCAGGAGAACACTGTGTTTAAAAAAAAAATCACAGCTAATGGTTGGAGCACAACATCACTGCTATGGACACTAGCCAATATTCACTACTGGGCATTGGTTTTGGTAACAGGTTTTGTACAGCAACTGAGGGAAGAAAAGGACACATGGAGTGACAGAGGACAAAAAAAGTGCTTACCCGGTCAATTGAGTTCCCATCAGCTTCGGATGTGATCCTGTCTGCCTCCCAGCCACTCCATACCAGTCGATGCAGCTCTTCCTAAGGATCATCACTTCAGTGGTTTACAGTACCTGGTGGACACATTCACCCAGCAAGACAACAAATACCCCCACAGGACAGGCAACTGAGCCACAAGGGACCCAGACACGACAAAGAGGCAAGGCGGCAGACCACCCCACATACATCCGCGAGTCCACAAACCACTCGCATCACTCCTCGTGAAACAGGAATCACCAACCTCACAAAATACCCATGTTGGGAGTGCTGGGATCTCCTGAGCTGGGTGTGTCAGTTATTTTAACTTCAATGTATAGTTAATACACTATTTATAGATAGCTTCTCTTCCATGCATACTATCAATGGACACTTTACCTTCTCTTTTACAAATTAGTTATCATGACTGAGTTCTCTACATTATAAGCTGATGGCACCTATGTGAAAGTGTCTGCCTCTGTGCTTGTGCTTCAACCAATGATGTGAAAAAAGACCTTTTGTTTCATGTGTCAACATTGTGCTGGCAGGCAGACAAAACAATATCTTGAAGATTTGATTAAGCAAAAAATTCTTTAAATGTATCAGTACTCCTGGCGTGTTACTTAGAAGGGATCTACGACTGATCATCAACAAAGATTTTGTCGAATGACTGGACAGCGAAACCATCATGTTGACCGCTTTTGTGGATGAAATACAGTTTCTAACAGACTAACATGTTTTCTGGGAGGCTTCGCCCCCAAACCCCTCATGCAGGGGTCTGTGCCCCCCCTGCACCCTCCCCACTAAATATAATTAACTCAGAGTCAGAGCTGTTTAGGGGATGCAGTGCAAGACCACCTGAATACAGTGCTGCGTTCCAGCATAGTCACTACAGTGACCTGGCACTGTAGTCACTGTAGTGTTGGTCAATGTCGAAGTTTTGACACCGGATGTGTATACCACTTAGAAGCAGAACAGCTTAACTAGGCACCTGAAGGGACACATACTGCACAATTGTACACACACTTCTTCCTTGCCAAAAAACAGCATTTGCCATTGATCTTTAAATTATGGGGACAGCGACTGGAGGGCAGGGGGATGACAGTAGACACCAGGGAATTTAACAATAATTATGGGGGTGGTGATTGGTGGGTGGGGTGTGCTACTAGACACCAGGGCAAAGGAATCTCACAGCACCCACTGCAGCTGGCAGCATAAGTTCATCTGCTGCTGCAGAAGTCAATAAAATCTGTTGTTCTGATACAGAGAATGTGGCAGATGGCTCCTATGGCTAAATTGGGCACCCAGGATTTTGGATGCCCAGAAAAAGTATTTCTGTGGCAAATTGTGAAAAACCAGCACCAGGATCTAGCTAAGTGGGGCCCATTTAGCTAGATTCTGGTGTTTGTTTTGTAAAATGCCAACATTTTGTGTATTTTACATGCTTTTTAGTTGGGGAGATGGTGGCTCATGTAAAGGATTTTTTCCTCACAAAAGGAACGGATCTCATGAGAATGAATCCTTTTGTGAGATCAAATCTTTGTCGAACTTTTACCTCTATCCTGGAAAATAAACTTACCATAAGAAATAATGGGACTTTAAAACTGAATAACTTTACAACAGGTTAATATTTTTGAACCAAGTGAACACTGGCAGTACTGCTACCCAAGTTCTTCCTACCATAAAAAAAAAAGTCACAACAAAATTTCACACCATCTTGGTGCAAGGCGATGAGGAAAAACTGCAAAAAGTGGTGAATTTTAACTTTTTTACACTATCCAGATCTCAGAATCTGCAGATCCAACTGGAACAAAATTTGCCATGTCAAGAGATATACCCCACTGGACAGCACATACCAAAGTTTGTGCAAATCCGTTAAATGTTTGCAATGTTTTTAAAGTGCAAAATCTGAGGTTTAACATTAAACAGACTACTCAACCCTAACTATATGGGCACAACTATGCCCCTATAATATATCTACATATACACTGGTGATCACTCAAAAGTATACTGGTAGTGTAGTATACCACTGCTGCACAAATGCATGGCACCATTGAATAACATGTGTATCGCTACCGTGTAATGATGCACAGTGCGTGGTAATGATATACTTTTGCATGATCACATACTGTACATATATATCATATATATAAGCTTTAGCATTATAATGTAAATTTATTATCAACAGGTTTTTGTGTTTGCAATGTTAATATAAATTAAAAATATGCCTAATTTCACTCTTTTAAGCTTTAGAACACATCAGATAGCACTTCTTTTTTTTTTTTCTTGTTAGTCTGTGACCAGCGGGTAGAGAAAATGGCATTCAAATTAAAAAAATAAATTAGGCAAATCTTCAGAAATAGAATTTAGGTATTATACAGATGCAAATTAGGCAATAAGCAGATATGCAAATCAGGCAAATAAAGCACTTTGCTGTAAAAATTATAGTAAAATACTGCCTTTTGCTGCTTTATTGTCAGAAGAACACAGAGTTATGTCTCCTAATTGTTTGAAAATACTTTACAGTATGCATGATTTTGATGTGTTGCTTGATGACATAATTGGGTTCAATCAATTGCAATATTTGTTCTTTTCATGCTTCTCCACTTAATTTCAACAAAGTTTCATAAATCCTATGCTTTCCAAAGTTAACAACCCAACACTTATATTCCACAGGACTGCAGGGATACTCCTGCAAAAACTGATGCCCAGACAATCTCTTGTGTGCTTTATCCACCTACCATTCTGAGAACTGTGATCAATACAAATAGTTTCCTCTGTAGTATCTAAAGTATTAATTATTAATTTCTCTCTTTCTTTAAAGGTTCATTAGAAATTCAGATGGTTAATGGAACAAGCCCATGTTCAGGAAGAGTGGAGTTTAAATATACGTCCAGAACAGAAGCATCGGAGATATATGATTCTGTTTTTGATATCCATGCAGCGAAAGTGGTTTGCAAAGCACTAGGCTGTGGTTCTGCCGTGTCAGTGAAAAAAAATTCTCACTTTGGAAAAGGATATGGAATTGTTTGGAGAAACAACATTACATGCAATGGTACAGAATCCTTCCTGTGGCAGTGCAGATTTATTAGGAGAAATGCTTGGATTGTTGGTGTGCTACAAAATCATAATGTTGGAGTCTTCTGCTCAGGTACAAGTATTTTTCATTGCTTATGGATCACTTCCATCAATAACATTATATTTTTCATTATTAAAACTCTGAATAAATAAACTATGAATATTTGAAACTATGCATAATGTAATTTTATTTTATGTAGTATTGAATATTGCATGCAAAACAGTATCTAAACATGCTTAACATATACAACATTTAGGAAAGGAAACTGGGAAATGCATGAGGACACATGTTTTTAAACATAGTAGCTAACTAATGTTAAGGGGTATAGAAATGATAAGGAAAGGAATTAGGAATTGTAGGCAAATTAATAAAGAAATGTTTTGTGACCATCTAGTAAAGTTGGTGAGTGTGCAAATTGAGAGAGGGAATTCCAGACAGTGGGAAAAGAGAAACTAAATAATTGATGATCAAAAGGAGAAAGATAGGAAGAAGAAGAAAGAGTAAGGGCTGCCTATTAGAAGAGCACATAGAACATGATGGGTATTAATTGTAAATAAATCACAACGGAAGAGAAACAGAAACAGAAATATAGATTTTAGCATTCAGGAAAAGACTTACTTTAGTTCCACCAGCCTAGCACTGGTACTGTAAGGCCTATGCAGTGCTCCCTCCTGATTCTGCTTGTCCGTCTCCTTTTTTGATTAAGCTTCCAAGGAAGGACTTGTTGGTCCGAAAGTTAAAGCACTTTGTTCTTTTTGTTACATCTATGTTGGTCCAATAAGAGGTATCATAGAAACATAGAAACATAGAAGTTGATGGCAGATAAGGACCACAAGGCCCATCCAGTCTGCCCATTTCTTTTTCTACCTTATAAATGTGCCATCGGCCTTTGCTCTGTCAGTGGCCTATCTATTCATACTCATCTGTATTGCTCCCTTATGCCTATTCCATGCCTGTTTGAAGCCCTGCACCGTATTCATAGCCACCACTTCCTGAGGTAGGCTGTTCCATGCATCCACCACCCTTTCTGTGAAAAAGAATCTCCTCACATTCCCCCTTAATCAGCCTCCCTCTAATCTCATGCTGTGTCCTCTTGTCCTGCTATTTGTCTTATATTTAAACATGTTAGACTCTTTCACCTTGTTAATGCTCTTAAGGTGTTTGAATATCTCGATCATATCACCTCTCTCCCTCCTTTGCTCAAAGGTATACATATTGAGCTCCGTTAATCTGTCCTCATATGTCTTCTGATGCAGTCCCTGCACCATTTTGGTTGCCCTTCTCTCGACTGCCTCAATTTGGTTAATGTCCTTGTGAAGGTGTGGCCTCCAGTACTGCATGCAGTACTCCAGATAGGGCCTAACCAGGGTCTTGTAAAGAGGGATTATTACCTCCCTCTTATGACTTGTGATACCCCTACTAATACACCCTAACATCCTCCTAGCCTTACTTACTGCTTTAGAGGTCTGCTTGGATGATTTCAGGTCATCGGTGATGATGATGCCCAACTCTCTTTCTTCTTTTGTGACTGCCAGCAACTCCCCTCCCAGCATATAGGTGGCTTCAGGGTTTCTCTTCCCTATGTGAATGATCTTATACTTCTTTGCATTACATCCCAGTTGCCACTCTTCTGACCATTTTGCTAGATTATCCAGATCTCTTTTCATTCTGCCCACCCCATCTGGATCATCTACTCTGTTGCAGATCTTGGTACCATCTGCAAACAGACAAGCCTTACCCTCTAATCCATCTGCCATGTCACTATTGAAGATATTAAAGAGGACTGGCCCCAGGACTGATCCCTGAGGTACCCCACTTGTGACTTGCATCTCTTCTGACTGTATACCATTTACCACCACTCTCTGTTTTCTGCCCATCAACCAGTTTTCCACCCAGTTGACCAACTTCTGACCCACCCTGAGCCTACCCAGCTTATTTATCAATCTTCTATGTGGAACAGTGTGAAAGCTTTGCTGAAGTCGAGGTAGGCAACGTCAACTGCTCCCCTTGGTCCACCACTCTGGTTACCCAGTCAAAGAAATTTATGAGATTAGTTTGACAGGACCTTTCCTTTTGTAAACCCATGCTGTCTTGGATCCTGTGCCCCTATGGATTCCAGGTGTTGCATTATCCTTTCCTTAAAGAGTGCCTCCATAACCTTGCCCACTACTGAGGTAAGACTGACTGGTCTGTAGTTCCCTGCCTCCTCCTACTACCACTTTTGTGGAGCGGGATCACATGAGCCCTTCTCCAGTCTTCTGGGACCTCTCCTGTGCTCAGAGACTCATTAAACAGTTCTGCTAATGGCTCTGCTAGTTCCACCTTAGCTCCTTAAGTACCCTGGAATGTATGCCATCAGGTCCCATTGCCTTGTCCACCCTGAGCTTAGTGATCTCTAATAGGACCCTTTATTTTGTGAAGGGAGTAGTGCTCACCTCCCTCCCTCTGTGTCCATGGTGCTGAGTTGTGGGCCCTGCCCACCTTCTCTTCAGTAAATACTGAGCAAAAGTATCTATTTAGGATAGATGCTTTTACAGGTCCTCCTCTCACATGCCCCTTTTCTCCTATGAGCTTAGCAATATCATTTGCTTCTGGATCTTTTGTGAAGAAATGTTTTCTTACAACCCTCCTGAATTTCTCACCTTCAGCTTAAAATGATATCTTCTTGTCACAGACCCCTCAAATTGCCTGAACAGTTGTTGGCAATCCATCCTGCTTATCTCACTTAGGTATTTGAATGTTTCAGTTATGCCTCCCCTTTTCTTCTGTCTTCAAGCAGTTTATGTTCAGATCAGCTAGTCCTTCTATTTTTATTGCATTTTCTGCCTCCCTGATTCTACCTGGCAGCACCCCACCCCATCAAAGACCTTCTCATGGACTTACTGGTCATTCACCACTTTTCCAGGACCATAATGTAAGTTGGCAGCCAGATGCATTGGTCATGCAAGAGCCTGCAAAAGGATATGTGGCGTCAAGCACTGAGCAGCCTGTTTTTACTCTTTTTCTCCCAGGGGCTGCATGCTGTTGCATAAGCATGCATGCATGCTGTTGCATACATGCATGCATGCTGTAGCATGCAAATGCATTAGTCATCCTGTGGCAGCCATCTCCGTTATAAGTGTCCCCATCTGCTCTGGTGCTCTGTCTTCATCAGGTGTAGTCCTGCAGTAGGAGACTTGTCTCCTCCCAGAGAAATTAAAGCAGTACCTGGGATGCTCAATCCTTCCTCCTGCATGCAGCCCCGATGACCTGTGCTCATTTCTGAATGCAGACTGCCAGTGTAGCAAGTGGTATTGCCACCACTGTGCTAGTGGGCCAGCTATGCCAGTTGTTCTTAATAGGTCTCCCCTGCCATCCGTGTATCATTTTGGTTACCTTCTTCTGACTAGTTCTATATGCAATACTTTCTAAAATGGGGAGAGAAAATCCTGCATTCTGATTGGTTCTTACCTGTTCATCAAATCCATTCAATACACAGGTAAAAACCAGGTTGAAAACCATGACCACAGTACAACAAAAAAATCAACATGCCATTAGAACACAAGGTTTTTAAATATCGCCATTTTCTTCTATCTTTGTGAACAAAAGTCTTTTAGCAAAAAAGCCCACAGAAAGCATTTATTAAAGTAAATAGCAGCCCTACACACATGTCACAGTTACAGTAAATCTGAATAAAAAATCATACAAACTGATCATGTTCCCTCATGTGACAATAACTGGCCCCATTACCTTGCCTGACAATCATGGTGCTGCTCCAGTAGCAAGCCTGCTGTCACTGTCTCCACTACAGATCACGCTCCCTCCCCCACAGTTCTCAAACTAAAATCCATTTGTATACTTTTTATACAGTACTAATGGTACCATGCTCTCTTCTCTGAGGCAAGATGGCAAGTGGAAGGAAATACTTCTAACTAGCCAATCATGCTCATTCCTTCACTGTAAGAGAAGGGACCACCAGGTTATTTCAATCTGCACCAGACAGTCACCCTTGACCTTGAGAAAAAGAAAAGAATGCCACACTTTCACATTTTGTCATCCTCAACACCTGCTGCTTCTCCCGTCTCCTGCTCACAAAAAAAAATGCCTGTCTCTCCTCCAACCAAATACACACTGCGGTGGGGGGGGGGGGGAGGCTCGTAGCAGGTTCTTCTATATCCCACTCACAGAAAAATGCCAGTCTCTCCTCCAGCCTAAGAAACACTGGGGCAGGAGGATACTCCTGACAGGTTCTCCCATCACTCATTCACAAAAAAAAAAGAAGCCAGTCTCTCCTCCAGCTCAATACACCCTGCAGTTGGGAGGAGGGGGGCTCATGGCTGGCAACAAACCTAAATCACAGTAATGCACAAAAGTAGTATAAGAAACAAAATTATGTCATTTTGTTCTCTAGCTGATGGAAGGACTATTGTATCCCAAATTCTGATAAGAATAGTCTTCTTTTGTATATATAAACTTTCTTTTTGTAACATTAACAGTTAATAAAAGTAGCTTATTTTATAAGTGCAAGAAAACCAATAAGACACTGTGGGGTGTGCATTGAGCAGACATTACCACACTTCTAGTGGTTGAAGGCACTCAGCTTCACTATGCCCCTAGGTGTGCAGTAATATCAGTTCACTGCATACCCCATCATATCTGTCGCCACTTTTAATTAATTTATTTATTTATTGAGATGTTTCACCAGGAAGGCACACTGAACAACAAGTTGCTCATCTCCCAGTGTGAATTGGGGGAGGGGGGTACAAGGGATATAAACAAGTACAAGTAAGCAAGGAAGCATAATGTTACATACAGCAATAGTACATACAGGGAACATTTGGTAAACGTAAGCAAACATGGGTAACAATTAGACATACAATAGGGGAGGTTACGGGGAGGCAGAAACAAATTATACATTTATGCATAAAATAAAGTTGTGCTGTTAAGGACAAATGGGCTAGAATACCTACAACATTTAAATAACAGTGAATAAACAGTATGACAGAGAACAGGGGATTGCAAGACAAGCCAGTAAACAAAGGCACAGATTGAAAAGTGCAAGGCAAGGAGAGGGGTGAAGAGAGTGGGGGTAGAGTGCAGGGGTAAGTGCTGAGATTGTATTTATGAGAGCCAGTGGGGAGGGATTTAGGAAAGAAGGGGAGAAAATGCCAGAACCAGAATTCTCTCTTCAGGATGCTGAGAGCCCAGCATGGGGACATGGAGCAGGCCTGATTCGAGAAGACAGAAAGAGAGCACACAAGAGAAAGGGGAAGAGGGAGAAGGGGAGAGTGGGAGTATTGTGGGGGAATTAAATGCTGAGACTGAATTTGTGAGAGCCAGTAAGAGGTTGAAATGTGGGAGGGAAGGAGGAGGGACGGAAGGGGTGAAAAATGCCAGGCCTAGGATACCCACTTCAGGATGCTAACAACCCTGCCGGGGGCATGAAGCGGCTAGATAATTCATTGCCTCTGAGAAACATCTGTATTAGGCAGGCTTCAGTATTCTATTGTGTCCGAGAATGACTCCAGACGTGAGCTGCAGTGTCCCAGTATGCCCGTGCCACGTCTGGAGTCGTCACTATCATTTTGTGCTATTACTTGCCAGCCAATGAAACTATTGTTTATTAAACCTCTTTGGGTGATACCCCACACTGTAAGCCTCTTTTCATTGTCTGGCAAGTGTAGGGGTCCCATAGCAAAATCCTATGAAAATCGCATTTGAAACTTGGCGTCCTCACTTTGCTGCTGCATGCAAGTTGAATTGGAGCAGACCTGCGTTTGTGAGCTTTTTCCACTTGTCCCGATTAGTGAGCCGCCAGATATCTTCACCTCAAATACTTTACTCTTTGCAGGTATTCATATTTTAGAAATGTTATTTTGCTTTTGTTGGAATTTCAGTGTTTTGGGGTCTTTCTGTGAGCTGGTTCACTGAGAAGTCGAAATTGGAAGTAGGGCTTCTCAGTGAAGATGATTTGCAAACTCTGTAGCTTGTATTTTTTTTTTTCTTTTCAGACTGGTGCCATCCAGGCTACAATCTCTTTAGACTCAACCGCCAAATAAGAAGGGGGTTGTGCTATCTAAATTAACGACAACCTCTCTAGTCAGCTTGTCAGTTTCTCCTCCTCAAACATCCTAGTGCAACTTCTCCCTGTCAAACTACTTCTTGGTGCCCAAAATAAAGTGCTCACAGTGGCTGCAGTCTATATCCTCCAAAGATCCTCGATCCGGTCTCCAGACAGTTCTTGAATTTGTAAGATTGCAACCTCCAGAAACCGAGCTCCTCCTCCTTGGTGATTTCAATATAAATTGGCTCGCCTCTGATACCGATCCAGCAGGGATGCCATCCTAGCAGCCAACCTGATGCAGATGGTCAACTCCCCAACTAGAAAAAACTACAAGACTGGAACATGCACTCTCATTGACTGGATACGCACTAGTCACCCGGACCAGATAAAAAACACTACTGTTCTCTGACTCTCTCAGTGACCACTCCCCGTGATTTGTACCTGGTCGAATAAATTCCTTAAACCATCCCCAAAATTATCTCAAGTAGAGTGCTACCACATGGAAATCTCACTAAACTCAAGACCTGTCTCCTGCAACAAGACTGGTCACCAATTTTCATACGCTTGATGTTGATGCTGCCCTAGAATACTTTATCACAACTTTCAACACTGCATGTGACACTTACACTCCATTAAAAAGTGTAAAATCAAAGCTCTCTCAAATCCTTGGCTCACAGCTAAACTACTGGCTGAACTCAAAGCTGTGACCATCTCTGGGCCATAGCCAGAGCCACGGGCTCCTTGCAGGACATACAGAAGTACAAACAGGCACGAAACCTTATGCACCTCACAAATCAGGCAAATGAAGAGCTCCTATTTCAAAACGCCCTTGCAACCACCTGGGGTGACAGGAGAGCCTTCTAGGACAACATCCAAAATATTAAGGATAAGCAGTCAAAATCCTCTCCCGCTATTATGAATGTTGATGGCTCCATTACCCTTGACCAAAGGTTATGGCAGATGCCCAAATAAAACATTCACAGACCTCAGTGGGTCCTCCCATCAGATTTCTTCTAGGACTTGCCTTTCCAAATCTCGTATCCCAAATCACCTCAACTGACCAACCGCTATTTCATTTCAAAATAGTCAAAGCACATGAAGCCTACAGATACATAAAAAAGGCCTGCTCTAAATCCAGAACAAGCAGTGATACTATTGATCTAAAAATCCTGTCTCTCACCTTGGACGAAGTGATCCATCCTCTCACCAAAATTCTCAATCTTTCCCTTTGCCAAAGCCAATTTCCCAGCAAATGGAAGTCTGCTATAGTTACACCAGTGCTCAAAGGGGGTGACAAATCCATACCAGGGAACTATCAACCTATATCAATACTTCCACCCCTCTCCAAAGCACTTGAACGCATTGTGCTGACCAACTCTCAGACTACCTGCAAAAGTATAATTTACTCTATATGCAGCAACAGGATTTAGGAAAGGGCACAGTACGTCAACGGCCCTAATAGATTTCTCAGGAGAAGTTCACTGCTATGGACAAAGGCTACCAAACCAGATCTGTTTTCATTGACCTCACAAAAGCATTTGATACTGTTCACCATGGCTTCTAATCTCACTACTGCTCAGGCTTGGGCTCGCTGAAGGACCAGGTGTCTGGGTTAAAGTTACCTGACAAAATGCTCACAGGCAGTAAAAGTCTCTGACATACTCTCTGACTCTAAACCTGTCCTCCTCAGGTGTACCTCAGGATCAATCCTAGGCCCTCTCCTTTTTAGCCTGTTCCTAAACTCTCTCCCTGAATCCTGCCCAGAAAAATTAATCTTATATGCTGATGACGCTGTAATTCTCTCCTCCCACAAGGATCCCAACCCATTATGTCAGAGCCTGCAATTTGCCTTCTCTCATGTCGAAAAGTGGTTCCTTGATCACAAGTTGGTCCTAAATCACAAAAAACCAAAAACCATGCTTTTCACCAGTCATCAAAACAGAAATAGACATATTCCACTCACTATAAAAACTTCCACTGGAAATACACTTGAACAAGTGAATACCTTCAAACACCTTGGCATCACCTTTGATCAAGGTCTTACCTTTAGGACCACATTGATAACACAGTGAAAACAGTGAACCAACGCATTGGAATACTATTTTGGAACCGTCAATTCCTTAACCAAGCTGCCTGAGGATTGCTATACAAAGCTCCATAATCTCAATCATAGACTATGGCCTAATTATCTATGGCTCAGCCACTACCACCACACTCAAGGCGCATCTCAATTGCACTAAACAAGGCATGTTGACTCCCATTGGTGCACAGAGACAGACCCACACCTGTGAGCTCTACTCGAAACTGGCTGGTTACAACTCTCCAATTGCCTCATGTATCTCACCTGCTTGATGGCAAAAAATCAATCCTGGGAGTGACTCCACCGTTATCCAAGACCTACTCTGTCTGAATAATAGCACATATCCCACCAGAAGATCTGAGCACCAACCTTTTCAGGTCCCCAGATGCCGGACTGCTCAGGGACAAAGATTGTTTGCTACTGGCCCCTACCTGGTACAATGCCCTTAGCTTACCTACTCATCCTCCACATCACTGGGAGCTTTCAAATCCATGCTCTACGCTCACCTCTCTGCCTCCAGCTCCTGTGACTGCTTTGACTAAAGGCTTATCCCTCCGCTGTCCATCCCTCACCATGGCCTGTCATTTTGACAAAGACACTGGAGTACCACTAACTGGTCCTGTCTGCTACTCAGTCTCCTTCTTTTTCTCTCTTCTTCTCTTTCTCCCTCTATCTCCTCCTACTTTTCCTCCTTATCTTTCCTTAAATGCCTCTGAGTACCTTTCTTTCTTTAAAAATAATTATTGATTTATTACTGCCTTTGTAAATTGATGAACATTTTTGTTATTGAACATTTTTGTAATTACATGTCTTATTTTTTTATGTACTATGTGACGTGGAACCTTTGTAAAAGAGCCTTGGCTCAAAGGTATTCATTCCTAGTCCAATAAACTAAACTAAACTAAACTAACTAAACAATTCATGCGAATCATACAATTAGTTATTGATCCAATCTAGTATTTACTATATTTAGGGTGGTGGAAGGGTAAAAAAGTGATTGTGGCTAAGCATGTGGGATCCCATCACATGGGTTGGCAAACCCAAGTTCTCGTCACACCCAACAAAAATATGTCCTTGCCTTTTTCTTTTTTTGTCCTGTATTGAGGTGTTTGCATGCTTATTCATGGTTCTCAGGGGAGTGATTGTGGACTGCGATCACAGAGCTTTCCTTTGTTGCCAATGCAGTTTGCATGCCAGGAGGACATTGAGTACTGCATTCCCTTGTGTGTACATGGAGCCCATCAGCTAGGTAATGGTACTAAATGTATGAGGCATTTTTTTTTGTACCAAGCTAATTGTTCCCCTATGCCCTATCTGCCCAGTAAGATGAAGATGAAGACTAAATGTGCCAGGGAGGTGAGCAGGGACCATCACTGGGTCAGGGGGCTGTGTGAATTCTGTGTTGAATTCTGTGTTGATCAGAGGGCTGTTTTTTCTAAGTCTGAGAAGGCTGTAGTGGGATGTGGTGGGAGGAGGAATTTGGGGGCTGGGGTGTTGGGGGTTTTCAATATGTTTATAATGTGTGGCAGGCTTAGGTGTATGTCAAAGGGATGGAGGGCATACAGGTTCTACTGCTTGTTTATGTTTTGAAGGTGGGATCCTTGATGAATCATGTCCGCAGTGCCAACATATGGTTGTGTGTTTTTATTACAGATGATTGAGAGACTGTCCCGAGTTTGCGAGATTGCCCTGCGATCGAGAGACTGCACCAAGAGTGAGAGACTGCCCCGAGCTCTAGAGACCATCCTGAGATCGAGAGACTGCCCAAGATCGAGAGAGCTGTACCAAGAGACCACTTCCGAGAGAGAGATCACTGCACAGAAAGAGACTGCCCGAAGAGTGAGAGACTGCCCAGAGAGAGAGAGAGAATGAGAGAGATCACCCAGAGAGACCACCTCCCAGAGAGAGAGAGAGACCACTGCACAGAGAGAGACACTGCACTGAGATCGAGAGACTGCCCCGAAAGTAAAAGACCCCCCAGAGAGTGAGAGAGAGAGACTGCCAAGAGAGACCACAGCCCAGAGAGAGAGAGAGAGTGGAGACAGAGACCACTACACAGAGAAAGAGAGAGAGAGACAGCCTTCCCGAGATCAAGAGACTGCCCCAAGAGAGAAAGACCACCCAGAAAGAGAGACCGCAGCCCAGAGAGAGAGAGAGACCACTGCTATGGGAGACAGCTACCCCAAGAGAGACAGCCGCCCTGAGAAAGACAGCTGCTTCGATAGTGAGAGACCACCCCGAGAGTAAGAGACCACTCCGAGATAGAGAAAGTGTCCCAAGAGTGATAGACCACCCAGAGAGACCACTGTCAAGAAAGAGAGACAGCCACCCTGAGAGAGACAGCTGCCCTGAGAGAGACACTGCCCTGAGGGGGACCGCCACCCCAAGATCAAAACCAGAAATATAGATAACATTTACAATAATGACCTGCTAAACCTGTTCGATAGTGCTAGTGACAATGAGGGGATTAATTTGTGGTTTTGATGATTCTGACATCGAGGTGGAATTGGTGCATATGATTCCTTGATCACACCAGACAGTGATGACAGTGATTTCAGTGATGAAGATGATCTGCCCTGGCTACACGTGCAGAAGAGGCACTCACAGAGAATGAAGAGGATGATGTGCCACTGGCTAAGCTTATGGCGGCAGAAGAACGACACGGACAGCTTAAGATGATCTTCCTTGGCTACACTGCAGCATGTGAGTACCCAAAATTAAGCTGATAATGCTAAACAACATGAAGCTGATGTGGAACAACATGAGCAACATTTGACATATCTGGATGCAGTTTGCAATGATGGACAAGTTGCTCAGAGCAGGTGCATGTTGAGGATTTCAAGGAGCCGGTGGCTCCCACCACACTGATGAGTGCAGAGAAGACTCCTATGGATTTCATGAACCTGACATTTCCTCCAATTCTCTATGAACTGATTACCGGGCAGACAAACTGGTACAGTGCCTGTAAGCAGACAGAAGCAAACAAAATTGACCACCAATGGACTCCGTAACGGTATGCAGCATGAAAGCTTTACCTGGAATGCGACTGTACATATCGGTTATTATGGTGCTACACTACCGCATGCACTGGGGAAGCACCATCTCTCAGACATTTACCAGTCTCAAAGTTAATGACCCATAAGCCTTATGAGAAGACTGTGCAGTATCTGCACACCAGTGACAGCACACTAAATCCACTAAGAGGATCGAAAAAGCACAACAAGCTACATCACATACAACAAGTTATTGACCATGTTCTCAAGGCATGCAAGAGGGAGTACAACCTACACTGAGAAGTGTCAGTTGATGAGGCAATGATGGGCTTTAGTGGATGACTGTCATTCAAGCAATACATGCGAAACAAGCTACAACGGTATGGAATAAAGGTATGGGTCCTTGCAGATCCTCATAATGGTTATGTGTCGGACTTCCAAGTGTACACAGGAAAGGTTGCTGGTGCTGTGGAAGTGGACCTTGCAGAGAGGGTTGTGAAAGACCTGACTAAGGATATGTGTGGCAAAAGGCACCATGTATATTTTGACAATTACTTCACTTCAGTTCACCTGGAAAAGAACTATTGAATGTTGGCGTGTACTTATGTGGCAAAATGCACATCAACAGGATCAGATGGCCTGCAGAACTTAACAAATTATCAATGAAGAAGGAAACTCGTTGCAGCAACACAACAGTTCACTTGTCACCAAAGTGTGGAAAGACAACCATTCCGTTTTCTTGCTCTCAATGAACCATCACCCTACCTCACCAGTAATGTCTGTGCCTAGGAGACAAAGAGATGGGACTATTGTATCGATTGCATGTCTGAACATACTGCAGCAGTATAACATGCACATGAATGGTGTGGATGTTGCTAACCAGCATCAGGGGCAGTACCCCTGTACCAAAAAAATCAAAGAAGTGGTGGATATACCTTTCTGTTTTTTGTGGGACTGGCATTGGCAAATGCTTTTACTCTGTTCGGAAAGAGCGTGACTCATGTTCTGCAATCGAAGAATGGACTGGTGAACAAGCACAGACAACTGAATTTCTTCATGCTCTTCTCAGAGCATCTGTTGGAAGGATATGTCCATTGGAGATATAGTGCCTTGCTTTCTGTAATCATGCAGAATCTGACTTGTGATGGACTACACCATCCAGTGAAAGGGGAAGAAGGGAGGTGCAGAAATAGTGCACAGAAAAAGAAACATGCTGAACCTTCATATACATGCAGCAAGTGCAAAGTACACCTATGCATCGATTGTTTTCCTGAGTATCACCAGTTCAGAAAAAGAGGCTCAGACTGGCCACACAAGAAAAGACTTACCCCAAGTAGTTCCTCTGCAGCTTCTCTGAGTGTACATGAGGGGCTGCAAGGCGAGGGAACAGACATACCAGAGTGTGTGAATTTGAGAGTCTGTTGTGTGTGACATCAACTGTTTGGTTGAAGCAAATTTCTGGAGGGGAGCGACTTCAAGAAACTTCAAGAGACCAGAGTTTGTGAGTTCAAGAGTCCATTGTGCATGACATTGACTGGTTGAAGCAAATTCCTGGAGGGGTCAACTTCGAGAGACTTTGAAAGACCACAGTGTGCGACTTCGAGAGACCAGAGTGTGCAACTTCGAGAGACCAGAGTGTGCAACTTCTTTTTTAACATATAATGTTTTATTGAGGTTTCCAGTTTTCACTTGGTTCACTTAATACATAGCAGCATATTCACCATAGGATTCAGATGCTGATTCCAAGCACAGGATAACTAAGACATTGCCATTTTACAAAACCTTTCCTAGTTACCAGGTTATCTCTGTACAAAGTATCAATTATACAATGTCCTTGTCCCTATTAACCTTAGTAGGAGACCTGTCCTATATATATAGTATACTAATTACTGTACCCTGAAAATGTACACAGATAACTACTGAAACATACAATACAGTAGAGTCTTGCATAGCAGTGCAGACCTTTCTGTTTAAACATTAGGTGATTACTAACTATATACTTCTAATCGGCTTGTGCACAACAGGCCCACCGGATTATACTTAAACTATAGATATAGTTAGGGTAAAGTAGAAAACAATAAGGCAACAATTCAGCCAGTATATCAGTTCAGGCAGGAAAAGAAGAGAAAGAGAAGAGTGTTACGGAGTCTACACACCACATAGAGGAAATGCAGTGGATAGTATGCCCACCTCGATTCACTTTAACCTTAAGTAGTAGGAGTGATAGGAGGGTTCTTGTGGTGGGGGGCACTTTGCAAATTTGTGAGTGAAGATAGGCATCCACTTTGGATGATACTAAGCCATTTTACCTCTGGCTGCAGCCGTCAGCCTTTCAAATGTGGCCAGCCTAACCAAGGCTGCCTGCCATTGAAAGTGGGAGGGGCAAAGGCTGCCTCCATTTCACAAGTAGAGCTCTTTTTGCTTCCATGACAGCGACGAGGAGCCAGGCCTTCTTAGCAGGGGTAAGTGTGTTAATTGAGAACGTGTCTCCTAACAGCAGGGAATAATGATGAAGGGACAACAGGTTACCCACTATTGTAGAGCAGTCCTTCAGGACTGCAGTTCAGAAGGTGCGAATAGTTGGACACTGCCAGAGTATGTGGTAAAGGTAGGCCGGGGAAGAGTGACATCTCCAGCAACTGTCTTGAGGGATTATCCTAGGCATGTGTAAGACTGCAGGAGTTTGGTACCATTGGAAAATTTTTAATTGGACCAACTGACTCCTGGAGTCTACATAAGCCGTGTGGGCCAGTCTAAGACAGTCCGACCACTGTTGTAAAGATAAGTTGTGTGAGATATCCTGCTCCCATGCGGCTCTGCTGGGAAGAGTGACATCCGGTTGGGAATCTCTGAGGGTTCTATAGATAACGCTCACGAGGCCCTTGCCACTGTTGGGCAGGGAGATATTATTCAAACAGCTCCAAGGGGACTGAGAGGACCAGTGTTTAAGTAGAGGAGTCAGAGCACTGCGCAGTTGGAGAAATTTCCAGAAGTCTTGGTTTGGTAGTTTATACTTGGTTTTAAGCTGCTCAAAGGACATCACAGTGTGCGAATTTGGTACTAGCAGGTCAGCTATCATCTATATACCTTTGGATGCCCAAGAAGCCCAGTGAAGCGGTTTGTGATCCACCCTTACAAGTGGATTATCCCATATCAGAGCATAACCTAAAAGGGGGAGGTAATCAGCTTTAGGAACACCAGTTAGGCCCATGGCACACCTCCACAGAGTACATGAATCTGCCATAATTGGCGTAAGTTGGGGGTTAGTCAGCTTCCTGTTAGATAGCACAGAATAAGGTGGGGTTCCTTTTGCCAACTCAGCTTCCAACACCACCCACTGAGAGGGGGGAGAGCATGATGAGGAATAAACCATGTTATGGTCTGGGCCATGTTAAAAGCCAGGTGATATCCCACAAACCAGGGGAGTCCAAGCCTTTCCTTCACCCAATGTGCCCGCAGTTTCCCTCTGCCACACCTAGGGAGGCCCGCTTCCCATAAAAGCAGTGCCACCAGCCTATCTAGGGCTTGGAATGGTTTCTGGGAAAATGGGATTGGGAGATTATTCAATATATAGGAAACCCTCGAGAAGATAAACATTCTAACCGCCTTCACTTTACCCTTTAAAGTTAGCCTCAATTTCCTCCAGCGCTGAACCTCCACTGTAAGTGTTGTCAAAAGGGGAGAAAAGTTAGCCATTTCAAGATCCTTCCAGGCTGCCGTAATATTAATACCCAAGTATGGGAAGCCTATGCGCCAGGAAATATCTGTACCTGCTAGACATTGTCTACTACATTTCTTATTTAAGGGAGACAAGAGAGTTTCTTTTGATTTACCGTGAGACCAGATATCTTAGCTAACTCTTGCAATATAGACAGGACAGGTGAGAGAGAGGATTGTGGGTCAGCTACAGTAGGGTGAGAAGCATATTGTCTGCATATGCATTAACTAAATACGAGGTGTTCTCCATGGGAATACCCGTTACAGTTGGAGTACTAGTCAATGTTCTAATTAGAGGATCCAGAGCTATCAGGAATAGTAGTGGTGAGAGTGGACACCTCTGCCTTGTACCTCTTTGGAGGGTAAAGGAGAGGGAGATATCCTTGTTATTAAGGATCCTGGCTGAGGGCAGATTGTACGGCGTGTGCACCCACGAACAAAATTGGGGTCGAAACCATAGCTGTGAAGAGTCTGGTGCAAATAGTCCCACTCCAGCGAGTCAAAAGCCTTAGCAAAGTCGACCAACAGGGCTGTCATGGGAACTTCAGAGTAAAGAGCTAGCCATTTTAGATTTAACATAAGGCGCAGATTGTCTGCACTCAACTTTCCTTTCAGGAACCCCATCTGAGAGGGATGGATCAGGTTTAAAAGCACTGGGGACAGTCTGGTTGCTAGAATTTTAGCCAGTATCTTAGTATCAACTGATAGGAGTGAAATAGGTCTGCAGTTTGCACACGACAAACTATCCGTGGATTTCTTGGGAATTAGTGATATGAAGGCCTCTCGTTGTGCGGGGCAGAGTACCATTTGACTGGGCTTCTTGGGTGTCTCTGAAGCGTGGGGAAGTGATCTCGCCCCACAGGACTTGGTATAGTTCGGCAGGTAGCCCATCCAGCCCAGGAGCCTTTCCTTTGGCCATATATGAGAGCCGCGACCATAGCTCCTCCAGAGTAATAGGAGTGTCCAGCACATGAGCTTGCTCCTCAGAGAGCCTATGAGATTGTGCCCCTTTGTGGAAGCTTTGCAGCCGCTGAGATAGCTCTGTAGCCGACAGAGAGCTCTTAGATTGATATAAGTCTTGGTAAAACATTTTCATAGCTTCATTGATACCTTTCAGTGTTGTGGCCACCTTCCCCTCCTTATTCCTTAAAGCTAGGATTCTGGATGATGTCTGTTGCTTCCGTAGGCAGAATGCTAGCAATTTCCCCCCTTTTTCTCCCCTTCCCAAAACCTGTGTTTAGCACGGGTGAGTTGCCATTCCACCTTTCTGTTCAGCAGCACATTAAGTTTGTATTTTAGGCCGGTGATGTCGACTAGTAGAGGGGAATTAAATGAGTTGGTGGGTGACAATTTAAATAGTTTCTCTAGAGACGCCAAATTATTTTGGAGCTCCAATATTCTTTTAGTCCTTTCTTTATTTTTGGCTGCAGAGTAGGCAATAATTCTCCCCCGTATGACTGCCTTAAAGGCCTCCCAGACTGTGGCTGCATGGTTTCCTAGGGATATTAACTAGAAAATAGGGAGGGCTTCCTTTTTTATATACTCCCGGAAAGCCGCATCCTCAATTAGTAAGGGATTGCATCTCCATCTAGTCGAACTCGGACTCTGCCCTTGGGGAGAAAAGGTAATCTTTACAGGGGCGTGGTCTGAAATAATAATACTACCAATAGTAGGACCTGTGATCCCTGGCATTGCAACATGATTGGCCAGCCAGAAGTCCAGCCTACTGTGTGTCCCATGCACTGTAGAATAGTACGTGTAATCACACCCACTCGGATAGTTGATCCTCCATGGGTCACCTAGGCCCCATTCTGACATCAGAGAATTTAGGGTTTCCAAAACTCTCGGTTGGAACTGTGGTGTGGGAATGGATTTATCTAAGAAAATGTCACATACCAAGTTGTGATCTCCCCTAACAGAATCGGAATATCCTGATCATCCCCAATGTGTTCTGTAAGAGCCTGGCTCACCTCAGAGTAGATATCTCCCATATCCGTGTTGAAACCATATATGACTATCAATGCCATACCCCAGGATATGCCAACTTAACCACTAACCACCTGCTCAGTGAATCCTAGTGTTGACCTTCCACCATCCAGGGGCCCGACCTCTGTAGGAGGATAGCCACCCCTTGGATTTCGTGGATGCACAACTGGCCAACACCGTACCACCCACAACTTTTTTAGCCATTGCACTGTGCGGTCGGTAGGTGCATCTCCTGTAATAGTGCAATGTCCATTCCCAGCAAATGTAAGTACTGTAGTACCTTAGTCTGCTTTGCTGGATGATTGAGACCCCATGTTCCAGGAGGCGCAACCCCATCCTTGCAGCATCACTGTAGCTTGGGCCATAGTAGACTCCCCTATTACGTAGTAAAGAGAATGTGAGTACTCACCCAACCAGGAGGAGGAGAGGTATATGCTAGTAGCAGAGTAAGATTGAGATTACCTGGCTAGTATCCTATAGATGGTCCGATGCTGCCAATGAGCCTCTAAAACTCCGGGTAATGTAGAAGCAGCCATATTGATCAAAGTACCTATAGCAGTGCAAAGGTCTGCATAAAGTAAAAATAATAAAAGGACAGAGGAAAACAGAATTATACACTCTCACAATTCAAGAAAGAAGAGAAGAGAAAGACAGGGCAGATAAGTGCCCAACAAACAAGCTATCAGAAAACTAGGTTATCCAGTAAATTATTGATAACCAGTAACACACAGTAACTCTGCCAGTTAACACTCAGTTGCTGGCGCCAAGTTGAATGTGTGCATTGGGGAAAATGCCCCTAAACCATGCTGCTTTGGACACCAAATGTTGATGGGCGGAGACCCACTAAATCCAGTGTTCTGTCCCAGCCCGAGTCTGTGGCTCCAGCTTGATGAGCTGCATCAAGCCTCAGGAGTGGCCCACAATCGTATTGCTCCCCATCCTCCCAACAAAAGGGAAGGCTCAGTCTGGAGCACCCAACCCCAGGGTAGAAAAAGGGGAAATGGATGGGAGGGGGAAGGGGATGGGGAAGAGGGTCAATCCGCCTAGGACTTTTAACAGTCGTTTGACATAAGGGAGTGGGGGTGATTTCTAGGTGTCTCAGCTAGGCCTCTCACTCAGAATACAGCGGCAACTAATATGTGTGCCTATGCGTAGCATTTGTAACAAAAAGAGTTTGACTGTTGGGTTGCTCATGCAGTACCAATTGAAGTCGAGGTGCGGACAACTAGAATTGTGCCCAGGCTAACAGCCCTGCTAATAAAATGAGTGGGGTGTAAATGGCAGTGCCCTGTCATAGCAGGTGGGGAGAATGCTTGTTGGTCTCATCAAGCCGAAGTCAAGTAGAAGCCTTGCAGGCAAACAAACCAAGGCAGATATGGGGAGAACAGGTCCCTAGCCTTAACCGAACAGTCTCCCTCATGCTACATTAAAACACTATTATGAGCAGAGGTAGTGGAGGGGCACCTCACCCCTTGACTATCGTGACATCGTGACAGCATATTATTGAACACATATGTAACTCATCCTTCAACTGTTGGGAATGATAACAAAGGCAGTCCACTGATTCTCAAGTCCTGGTTAGAACAGTGCTTTTAGCATAGGACTTGAACCCGGCTTCACAGCAGCACAGGTTGCCTTCTCCACGTCGACCTCTTCCTCTTCCTCTTCCATCACAGTCACCCAGTCAATTGGTGTGTGGATAGTCCTCTAAGGCCCCTTGGTTCCTTCACCCTGTCTGCAACTCTCTTTCTCTCCAGCGTGATGGGATCCACTTTTAAGAACTTAGCAGGAGGAGATGCAGCTACGTTCTCCTGAGCTGGTGGACGGAGACTTCTGGGACATGCGTTGTCTAGCTGGCAGTGGAGGGTCAGCCCCTTCAGGCATTTGTTGAGCTGGGATATCATTATGCTTCCAAAGCCCGACTCGATGAAGATTGTGACAATTTTGCTTTGTTTTCATCTGGTGTAGAGGCCCATAACTGCCTCTACGTGGGGAGGCTGTACTGGTCGGACTTGTCCACTTGTGATAATAGTCCTCTGGAGCAGCGTTACCTTTCTTAGTGGTTCCCGGCAAAATTTAACCCCTGGGCTCCCAGAGGCATCTGGGAGATGTAGTACCAGCCAGCATACCCTGCCAATGCCCTCTGATCCAGGCCTCCGCATCCCTCGGTGACTCTGCCAGAAATGACTGACCGTCTTTGCACATAAAAAGTGAAGTGAGTCCCTTAAATCTGTATTGCACTGAGTTCATATTCAGCACTTTTTTGATCATCTTGTAAGAGCCCCGTCTTGCTGCAACCTCCTGTGAGAAATCTCTGTAAACAGAAATGGCGTGCCCTCACAAGACAGCTCACCAGCATCCCTTATAGCTTTCAACAGGCGCTCCTTAACTGATAAGCGTAGCAAACAGCCTACAGTAGTCCGAGGACTTTTGTTGTGGTTTGAGTTGCTAGGGACCCTGTAAGCATGCTCCACATTAACAGATTCCTTCCAGCGCTCTCCAATTATTTGAGAAGCCATTCGTTTAGAATTTCTCAAGATTAGGACCCTCTGCCACCTCTGGAACTCCAAGAATACGTATGTTGTTCCTTCTTATACGATTCTCTTGTATTTCGTCCGTCTGCCACAGGTGTGCCAGCTTGTCTTCATGATTTCTTAATTTGTGCAGGACATTCAAATGCTGGCCTTCCAGTTTCCCCACACGCTGCTCCAATACGTTGTGCTGATCCTCCAGCCTCTGGACATTGGTGACATTGCCCGCCAGTGAAGCACTGATGCTGACCCACCCTGGAGAGAGAAGTGCCTCCAGCATTTTGGTTATGTTGCCTAAAGCTTTCCCACATTGGTTTGACTAGGCACCTTGTATCGCTGCCCCATCACTACTGCCCCATCTTGGTCCATCCTGCCAGTGAACTGCCCCGCATAAGAGCAACCGGGTATTTAGAAAGCTCCTTGGGGTTGAAGTTAGATCAGCGACAGGAGATCCACGTAGCAGCTGCCTGCCGACACCATCAATTACTAATCAGGCAGCCCAATGCACACTATAAGCGCAGTCACTCTGCAGAGAATAAGCCCCGAGGCGCTTTAGTTAGGAGAACCGCGGTCGGGCCTCTGTAGCCTACTTAACAGCAACTCAGCCAGAAATTGCATGGTTCTGTAACTCTTCTACATGCTGTATCCCCAAAAATTGCTACATTAGCAGAGACAGGGGGTTGGGGGGAAAGAGTCAGGGGCAAGAAGCATGCTTAAGCCATCACACCGCCTGCAGATGCAAGATTTCCATTGAGCTGTGGCAGAGTGAGCGGTTTTAAGCTGCCAACTTCACTGGTTCCCACCGGAAGTCAGAGTGTGCAACTTCAAGAGACCAGAGTGTGCAACTTCAAGAGACCAGAGTTTGTGAGTTTGAGAGTCCATTGTTCATGACGTCTACTGTTTCGTTGAAGCAAATTCCTGAAGGGGGCTACTTCGAGAGACTTTGAGAGACCAGAGTGTGTGACTTTGAGTGATGAGATGCGCAGAGGTGGTAGGAGGTGCATAGTAGAGCAGGATGAGGAAACGGCAGAAGACAGGAGCAGGTGACTTGAAGAATGATGCAATGGTAGAAGCAAGAAACTGTAGATTAAATGGTTTGGCGGCAAGGAGGTGGTGCTCCAACAATCAGGAGGTGAAAACACAGCATATGTAATCTAAAAGTTGTAGATATATGTATTGTTACTGATTTGTGAAATAAAAACTTTGTGGATTGAGATGAAGAAAAGGTCAAAGAGACGCAGGGTCCAGGGCATGAAACTGATTGTCGTGCATTGTTGATGAAACTCTGTTTGGCCCATTGGTGTTTCGGAGGTAATACAGTGACATGCCAGTCATTGAATGGGCTGCGCCAAATGAAAATTCCAAATACTGAGCTAAAAGAGGTCAGGTGAGAGAAAGTATGGGGAAAAAACCTCAGAAAGAAAAAGTGACAAGTAACTATTCTGGTGTGCCTGTTTTTGTCTTCACTACCTCTTTCACCATAAGCCATGAGGAGTGGAGGTTTTAGCTCAGTATTTTTTATTTTCATTTGGCAGCCACATTGGCTGTTCTGTGTTTCATGTAGTCTTTCACACGGTCCGTTGTGCGTGACATTGACTATTTGGTCGAAGCAAAGTCCTGGGGGCGCAAAAGAAGAACAGAAGACACCAAACAGACCACATTCTGATGACATGCAAGACGGCATATCGCTTACAACTAGAGTGGATGCCATAGATGGAGTGATGAGCTGCACACAGAAGTGGTGTCCCCACAACTATCTGGAGGTGGTGGTCTGACAGGAGCACAATGAGGGAAGAGCAGAGGAAATCAGAAGACAAGAAATTTGCAACTGATAACTATAGGAGCACAACTGGACGGGGTGGCAGTGACTACCAAAGACTTTGTAACACTAGAAATATCCAAAACAAATAATGAATTATACATATCATTATAAATATCTTACACAGACAACAGATGAGAGGTTGGAACTATTTTATTTTAATCTCAGGGGACCACAGACAACAGGGGAGAGGTTGAACCTTTTTTTATAAAAAATTGCCACAAACAACAGAGAAGAGAATGGAACTACTTTATTTACAGAAGGATGACACACACAGAAGAAGAGAGGTTGAACTACACCAGCAAAGAATGTAGAAATCTCTTCAGTGCAGATCATCATGGGACTCCGTCTGTAAAGGTAAGAAAAATGTCATTAGTGGTGACTGTAATAATTTTGTGCTGACATTCTGTATTCCCTATTCTATAAGCTAAGACTTGTAGCTGATGTGCCAAACACCATGGGTGTCACCATGCATAGGCTTGTGTTGATGATATGCCTGCAAATTGTTAACACTGCTCATTATTATTATATGTGTGTGTTATGCGAGGGTGTGCCGCCATGCACCTCATGATATTTGTGATGATACTGTGTTGATTGAATGCTGCATATGTTGATGGTGCATTGTGTTATGCGGTTGAATACAAATGATAGAAAGAATATATATATATATATATATGTATAAATATAATTGCTCTTTTTACCAAATACTTCACTGAGTGGCAGTGAGTTTGGGAAATATCACAAGTGGTGGAGCATAGTGTTTGCCACAGGTGATGGTTCCCTGAGCTCACTTGCCTCGAGGTTCAGATCTATTCTGTATCACATACCTGGCCATAACATAGTCCTTTTATACAAATGAAAATGATGGAATCACTTCTGAAGGAAAGAATTGTTGAGTATCTAGAGGCCAGAGGGGCTCAGGACCCAAGAGCAAGTATGGATTCACAGCGGAAGGTCATGCCAGACAAATCTGATAGATTTCTTTGACTAGGTGACCAAAGTAGTAAATCAGGGAGGGCTGTGGACATGGCCTACCTAGACTTTAGACAAGGCATTTGACACAGTCTCACACAAAAGATTAATATACAAGTTAGCCAGCCTGGGAGTGGGTCCCAAGATGACAGCCTGGGTAAAGAATTGGCTGGAGAATAGGACACAGAGAGTAATAGTAAATGAGTCCACTCTGAAGAAAGGGGTTACTAGTGGGGTACCATAGAGTTCAGTATTAGGACCGGTCCTCTTCAATGTCTTTATAAGCGTGATTGCAGAGGGACTGGAAGGAAAAGATATGTCTCTTTGCAGATGACACAAAGATCTGCAACAGAGTTGATGCACAAGAGTGGGGTGGAAAAGGATGAGAAGGGACTTGGCAAGGTTAGAGGAATGGTCAAATGTAGTGGCAGCTTAGATTCAATGCTAAGAAGTGCAAGGTAATGCACCTGGGAAACAAAACCCAGGGAAGAGTACACAATGGGGGTGAGATACTAACAACAACAAAATGGAAAGGGACCTGGAGGTAGTCATATCAGATGACCTAAAGGTAGGCAAGCAATGTGGAGAGGGCAGCAAGGAGGGCTGGGGGATACTGGGATGCATAGGGGAGGCATCACCAGCAGAAAACAGGAAGTTATTATCCCTCTGTACAGACAGTTGGTGAGACCCCATTTGGAGTACTGCATGCAGTTCTGGAGACCCAATCTCCAAGGACATAGACAGGATGGAGGCTGTCCAGAGAGGGAACTAAAATGGTGCAGGGTCTGCACGGAAGCCATATGAAGAGAGACTTAAGGAGCTGAATATGTATAGCTTGAGGAAAGGAGAGAGAGGGGGACATGATAGAAACTTTCAAGTATCTCAAGAGAATCAACAAAGTCCAAGAGGGTAGCATCTTTCAAAAAAAAGAGGTGTGCAAGGAACAGGGGCACAATTTGAAGATAGAAGGATGGCTCAGAGGTAATTTAAGGAAGTATTTTTTCACAGAGAGGTTGTGGATGCATGGAATGGCCTTCCGGAGGAAGTTTGTGAGTCAAAAACAGTGGTGGAATTCAAGCATGCATGGGACAGTCATAAGGCAATTCTAGGGGGTGGGGGTAGGAAGAAATAGGCTGCTGGTTAACTAGGATCTGCAGCTTATCCAATAGGTAGGGAAATGGGAAGACTGGGTGGGCCAATCGGTCCTTATCTGCCGTCAAAATCTATGTTTCTATGTAATAGGACTGCTTTGTGCTTTTTTTGTTTGATGATGAAATCACAGTGTGGTATCAGGAGTTTTCACACTGCACACTTTAGGAGCTATGCACGTTTGTTTATGGTATGTTGTGTATGGCTGAAATTGGTCTCTATCAAGAGTCAAGAGACACCTAAGCAGCTTGAATAACATGCACTTCTTTGGCATTTCAGCAAGTATGAAAAAAAGTATTGTTTACAATTGATTGCATAGCACAGTTGGAAAGGTAATTTAGTGCTGAACAAGCTTGTCTGCTGATATGTTGTGTGTATTACGTATACTTTAGGAGTTATTTGCATTTGTTTATGGCATGGTGTGTGTGGCTGACAGTTTGTCTATCAAGAACCACCTAAGTACTTTGAAAAAACACATTCTAGTTATCTCAGTCAGTATAAAACAAAAATGGATTGCGCACAATTGATTATATAGCACTGCTGGAAAGACACTTTTATGCTGAACAACTTTGCCACTGATACATTGTATGTATCATGTATACTTTAGGAGTCATGCGCATTTGTTTATGGTATGGTATGTATGGTTCAGATTAATCCATCAAACCTCACCAAAGCACCTTACTAAAATGGGAAAAATTATGCTTTTATACTACAGAAATAGCTGTTTTTATGAATTATTAAAACTACATCTAATGTCTGGATGCTTAATTTGGTGTTGATAGGTTACATATTTCCCAACAAAAAAAGGCTTATGGTGCATTTTTTAGTGGAAAAAATATTTTTTTCTTGCTGTTTCAATGAGCATAGAAAACTAAAACTAAATTACCTATTATTACTTGCATACCACCATTAGAAAGGTAATTTTATGCTGAATGAGTTTGCTACTCATACTTTGTGTCTAGCACATACGGTTTTTGAGCTATTAGCATTCGTTTGCGACATGCTGATTATGGCGTGATTTTGCCTAGAAAGGCCCAGGATTCACTGTTAACAGTATACAGGAGACAAGTTCTTCAACTTCAGAGAGCTCCTGTGGGCAATGAGTTAATGAAGAAAGAGAGAGAGGGCAAGGGGGAGAAATGGAAATGGGAAAAGAGGAGTGATAGAGGGAGAAGGGAGGGAATAATATGGGAGATTAAGTGCTGAATTGGAGATTGTGAAGCCAGCTGGAGAGAGGTTAGGGAGGAAGAAGCCAGGGGGCCAGGGTTAAGGAGGCTGTGAACAGCAGCTGCTAGAGGAGAAGTAGTTTTGTAAGGCAAGTGAGAGAGAGTGGTAAGATGAGGTGCAATATTTGCAGAGGTAGGGAGTTCCAGATTTTGGGGGAATCTGTGAGAAAAACTGTCTGACCAATTTGGGTGGAGCAGCAGGGGATCACTAAGTTCTGGGAGTCAAACAATCTGAGAAAGTGAGGGGGCAGGGGAGTAGGGAGAAAGGATTAGTCAAGGTAAGGAGGAGGTTCACCAAAGCCAAAATTTCAAGAGTCAGTTTCTTACAGTGGAAGAGGCACCTATTTGTAAGTGATGGAAAGAACAGGGCATGGTATAGATCACAGTGATGAGAATGAGAAGGGGCATCGAGAGCAAAGCGATAGAATCAGTTAAAGAAGGTGTCCAATCTGGTCAGGGAGGATTTGGGTGCAGACAACATAGACTGTGTCACAGTAGTCAAAGATAGGGAGGATCATCTTCTGTACAAGTTCATGCCTTGCTGCAGGAGGGATGCACCTGCAGTTCCTGAACAGTGCACCTAGCTTGGGGTGCAATTTTTTAGGATGGCATCGATATGCACAGAGAAGTTGAGATGTTGGTCCACCCAGACCCCAAGGTATCTAAATGAAGAGGTGTCCTCTAACGTTGTCCTATCTAGAATGTGGAAAGTGGCCTGGCCAGGAAGCGAGAGAGAATCTGCCTAGTGCCAAAGATCATAGAGACAGTCTTCTTGGCATTCAGGAAGAGCTGATGCATCCCAGTATACCACAAGCTCTCCCTACTGCCATCTCACATTGCTTGCTAACTATAAGGTCATTTGATATGATTACCCCAGGTCCCTTTCCTTTTTTTTACTACCCCCCCACTGTAAATCTTCCCCTGGGTTTTTGTTTCCCGGGTGCATTATTTTGCACTTCTTTGCATTGAATCATAGCTGCCATACTTCCAACCATTCCTCCAACCTTCCCAAGTCCCTTCTCATCCTTTCCACGCCTCCTTGTGTATCAACCCTGTTGCAGATCTTTGTGTCATCTGCAAAGAGGCATACTTTTCTTTCCAGTCCCTCTGCAATGTCACTTATAAAGACATTAAAAAGGACTGGACCAGTACTGAACCCTGCGGTACCCCACTAGTATCCCCTGTTTCTTCAGAGTGGACTCCATTTACAATTACCTTCTAAGCCCTGTTGTCCAGCCATTGTTTTACCCAGGCTACCACACTGGGATCCACTCCAGGCTGGTTAATTTGACTATTAATCTTTGTGTAGGACTGTGTCAAATGCCTTGCTAAAGTCTAGGTAGGCCATGTCCACAGCCCCTCCTGGTCTACTACTTTGGTCACCCAGTCAAAGAAATCAATTAGATTCAGTCTCCATGACACCTTCCCACCGTGAACCCATGCTGCCTTGGGTCCTGTGTCCCACTGAGCTCTAGGTACTCAACAGTTCTTTCCTTCAAGTTATTCCATCACTTTCCTACCACAGAGGTCAAACTGACAGGTCTCTGTAGTTTCTGCCTCTGTCTTGGTCCCCTTATAGCGGAGAATCACATCTGCCTTCCTCAAGTCCTGGTGCCACACCATCCTCTCATAGTTTGTTAAAAGGGTAGTCAGTGGTTTGACTAGTTCTCCCTTAATTCTCTTTTAGACATCTGGGTGAATTCCATCAGAGCCCATTGCTTTGTCCACCTTCAGTTTGAGGGTTCTTTCCAGAACCCTTTCTTCTGTGAAAAGGACTGGGATTGCCCTCCATCCAGAGTGCTTCTGTTAATTGGATTAGGCACCTCCCCTCCTCTTTTGTGAATACTGGCAGAAATATTCATTCACTATCCCTGCTTTTCACTATCCTCTGCCTACCCACCATTCATTCTATTCAGCCTCACTATCCCTCCCCTTTGTCTTTCTATGCTCCCTAATGTACCTATAAAGGTTTATCCCTTCTCTAACCAAGTTGGCTATCCTTTCCTCAGTTTGGGCCTTTTTGCTATTTCTGACTTCTCTCTTCTTTCTGCATGGTCGTAATCTGAGCATGCCTGGCCGTGGCCGAAGTAGGAATTAAAGGAGCTGTGACTACTGCGTGTGTATTTTAATGTAGGCACAAAAAAGGTTTCCCCAGCTCCAGGGCAGGCAGTGGAGCCGGGGGTCGATATAATAATGCCTCTGGGCATTGGAGGAAATGGTTTCAGCCTCTTAAGGGCAAATATTGAATATAGTAAGGGCTAAAATGTTTGGACTTCAAAGTAAACAATAATGGCAGCCCTCATGGACTCTGAAAGAATGGGGACCCTTGGTAATAGTCAAAGAGCAGTCTACGTTCCCAAGAAATGAACAGCCAATCAAATAGGAACAGTGGAAAAAGTAAATGGGACTGGCAGCCTGCCAAAAGTGACAGATTCCAGAGGATCCAGATAGTGAGCAGAGAGAGAGACTGCTGTGGGCTGCTAGCCCCAAGCTTATTGTTTGCCCAATGGCCTTGCTGGCCCTAGATACAATCAAGAGGCAAAGCATCTGAGGAAATCAAGTGGTTGCAGGAAGAGAATTGTGTCTGCTGCAGAAAGTTGAATTTGCTGCTAAGAATCGAAACTGCTGCTGATATTTGAACCTGCATCTGTTGGTAAGCATTTGAGACTCCACAGCCCCAGAATTGGCAGCCTGAGAGACAGAGACCATTAAGATTTGCTGCCAGAGAGAGAGCAAGAGAGAGAGAGAGAGAGAAAGTTTGAATGTCTGCAGCCTGGAAAGAGAAACTGGAGTTTATGTCTGAGAGCAGAAACTGTGAGATCACAGCCTTAAAACAAGCAGTGTCTGCAGCGGAGAATAAAGTGACTAGCAAACTATGTTTCCCCTTGGTGGGTGAGTGCATTGGAGACTGCCATTGCTGCAGCCAGAGTTACTGTGCATGCTGGGGCTAGAGACTGAGCTAAAGTCCAGCTGCATACTGCAGCAGAGAAAAGTGTGTGCCAAACGAAAAATCTGGGGAACAACTAGCCTGCCCAGTCCCCCAGATCAGCAGAGAAGAACACTGGAGAAGACATTGAGAGGCCTGTAAGGTGAACACTTCATACAAAGGCCTCAGAGGTGAAGATTTGAAAGGCCTGATAGGTGAAGAACAGCTGCTCGTTGTCTTTAACCTGAACCCTGCTGCATGTGGTGCACCACAAACAGTGTTACCAAATGGTGCTGGGAACTTCAGAGACCCCTTATCAAACTGTGAGTACCTCTGGCTGTGGCTCAGTGGAGTTTTTAGTCAGCTAGCTAGCTAATTAGTAAAGGGGTTAAGCCCTGGCAGGACTGCACAAATTTAAAACCATGCCCAGGCAGAAAACTTAAAGTTTGCGTTTGTTTAAAAGCTATTAGGCCCCGACGAAGTTTATTCTCCAGGTTGTAGACTGTTTATGCCAACCACATTCCAGCCTCCTGGAACCATCACCCCAGTTTGGTACCCACTGCTATGAACTGTACAGTATATTAAACAGCCAGTGGGAAAGCTGGTGCACCTGCAGGTGGGAGGTGTGGGAAACATTTGGGGTACAGTCAGTTGTTGAAACTATTATTGTTTTACTTTTTTTCCCTGTTCACCCCCCACCCATAATAAAATGAAAACATTGTTTATGCTACAATTTTGTTTTGCTGGTTTTTGGAAAGCGTATGCATTTACTGTGCAGGGAAGGTACTGTGAGGGTAGTAAATATATTTTCCTGGGGGGTGGTAACCTGGGGTTTATTCCACAGGTATCCCCAAGTGGAGGCACCCAGCCATTCTACCCCTGTAAATCATTGTCCACTTGTGTGCCCAGGCCAGCCTCCTTAGAGGAGTGTGCAGGATGGGCCAGGGGCTCCAGAACAGCCCAGGTGAGTCCTGGGGCTGATATGCCAAGTTATGCTCTGCTATGTACTAGATTATAGTGACTCCAGCCTTTAAGACTTTGCATCAGTGGTAAGTCTTTTTTTAAGCAGTTCTTGTACATCTTAGTCAACAGTAGCATCTTTGGCAAGTCTTCTCTCAAGCTCAGATGGAAGCACCACAGGTTGCCGATAGTCACATAGCTGACATCCCCCACAGCAACACCAGGAAACTACCACAATCAATCCTGATGACCTCAAACAGAGTACCGGCAACCCGACACAGCAGCCACAATGGACACACCGATTGACGGAGAGGCGCATGGCCACCAAAATGATGCACTGGCAACAACTGCCACTATGGCACTGGACTCGATGATGTGCCCCCCCGAGCCACCGAGGACCCGACAGACAGCAGAGTGGCAGTACAGGATGTGAGCAGGGATCATTGGTAGGTACATCATATGCCCAACACCGGCACCTGGTTCTGCAGCATGGATCCATGCACAGGGACAGGTATGTCTCTTATGCAGCCTGATGCAGGTCTGGATGGCTGTCTTGGCATGGGGCGGAGTGCACACCCCACAGGGGGTAGAGGTGGCCCACCCAGTGCACCCAAGTCTGCAGGTTCTGCGGTCAACTTTGTAGTCACTGCTGGTACACCTGCTACCACTGTGGGGGGGTGTCAGCTGATGTGGCAGGTTCCCATAGCGGCTGTCAAGCTTTCGGCAGTCGATCTGCTGGTGTTGGGATTGTGGTGTCGCTCTGACACCGTGCTTCCACTCAGACCACTCCTGCATGCTCTGAAAGTGTGGTTTTGCATTTGCATGAATTTTCAGTCCTTCTGTTTAGTGTTACCTGTCATTGAGTCCACTTTTCACCATATTGTTTTTTTCAGCATGAGGGAACAACTTACATTAGAAGCAAAAGACAGCATCTTTTGTCTTTAAGTACACAAACCAGCTCCATTCCACTCACTCGCCATTAGGCAAGATTCAAAAGTAATATTCAAGAGAGAAGCAACATTCCACGACTGTCATTGTCAGCTGTCAGTGCAGTTGGAAAACTATACTCGAATACTTTATATGGACCTCTGAGAATTATATCTTTCCTGTCTTGTGACTGAAGTTATTCTAGCAAGAGACCTGGATCTTCAAAGTCCTAAACAAATTCTCCCACAGAATCACAAGACTGTCTGTTCTGCTGCTGGTGTATGGAAGGCAGGATCAGTATCACACTCCCCAACATTTGGTTGATAATCGAGACTTGGAAGGTCAATGTGATCATTTGATGCAACTGAGACTGAGCCTGATTGAACACCTGTTGAAATTTGGCTACTTTCTAATTCACAGAAGGGACAATCACTATCAAATTCAATACCATTGTTGTCAATATCCATATCCATGCCCATTGTCATTCTTGCATCTGTATTTGATGTATTTCCAGCACCTTTATTGTTTAAACCTTGGTTTCTCGACAGAATGAACTGGAACCGATCCAGTGCACCATGCTGTAATTGTAAAAACTGTTCCTGCAACATCTTTTTCTTCCTCTTAGCTGATCCAGAAAGATATGAATTTGCCAGCAGATAAAGGCCTTATGGTCTATCGAGTCTGCTCAAGTGTGCAGCTAGCAAGCCTTACACTACAGCTGCCCTTCCCTCTCCTCCACCTGTCCCTCCCTCTTACCCTATCCCATACCCTTTTGAAGCAGTCCACTATTCTACAGGATACCACTTCAACAGGCAATGCAATCCACCCAGACACCACTCTCTCTCCGTGAAAAAGTGTCTTCTCATTTCCTTCCCGAACCTTCATCCCTCCAATCTGAGATTGTGACCTTGAGTGTCCCTATCCCTCCTTAACTGGAATAGTTCCCCTGTGCCTGTCTTGTTTATTCATTTCATGTACTTAAGTTGCTTCTAACTATATCCTCTGTCTCTCCTCCAGTAAGTACATGTTCAACTCCCTCAGGCTACCCATGTGGGTATGTCCCCTAGTCCCTGGATCATCTTTGTTGCCCTGTGCTGCACCCCTTCCAGTAACTTAATGTCCCTTTACAGGTACAGGTACCAGTTCTTCACGGAATACTCCAGGTGTGGCCTAACCTGTGACCTATACAATGGCAGGATCACCTCCTCTCTCCTTGAAGATATACCACTGGCAATACAAGCCAGCATTTTGTTGTTCTTTGCAGCTGCCTTCCTGCATTGTACTGAGTTGTTCCTTGAGCCCATTATAACCACACCAGATCCTTCTCCTCCTCTGTCACAGCTAGCTAACCCCCCCCCCACACCACAACTGGTAACTCCTTCTTGAGTTTATTGCTACTGAAATGTAGCACCTTGCACTTTTGGCATTAAACCCCAAATGCCAAGTGTCTGACCAGGTCTCCAATTTTGGACAGATTATATACTGCAAACCCATGCCACCCTCCTAGGTCATCCACTACTGCTGCCATCTTGATGTCATCTCGCAAACTAACTGATCTTGCTCTTGATGCCCATTGAGATGTCTGATAAGAACAACCCAAACAGCACGGTCCTAGCGCTGAGCCCCTGTGGTGATCCACCTGTTACTACCTTGTGATGCTAGCCCTCCCACTACCACCCCTGCCTTCCCTGTAACCAGTTTACTACCCATCCCCCATTTTTGCCCCTGCACCTGTACATGCCAGCTTACTATCCAGCCTCCCATGGGGCACTGAGTCAAATGCCTAACTGAAATACAGAAACAGGACATCCACTGCATGACCTTTGTCCAACTGTCTAGTTACCCAGTCATAATAATCCGCCAGGTTGGTCTGACAGGATCTGCCCATGACAAACCCATGCTGCCTAACATCCTACAGTCCATTGGTCTCCAGTAGGGACACCAACCTCTCATTCAGGATTGTCTCCATCAGTTTTCCCACAATGGAGGTGAGGCTTATCGGCCTGTAGTTTCCCGGGTCATCTTTGGGACCGCTCTTATGGAGATATGAAGATATTTCCTATTTGTATTTCTGTCTTTGCTGGCCATCTCAGAAAAAGTGCTCCTTTATGTGTACACAAAATGAAAGTGAGCATTAAAATAGGGTGCTCTCTATAACAAAAAAAAAACTGTCCAATAAAAATACATAAAAACTTTATTATTCACACCTCATCCTCCAGAGCAAAAACAATATGTAAAGGGCATAAAACAAGAGGCCCACAATACTGGTCCAGCAAATCCCACCACTGACAAAACCCCAATCTCAGAAAAAGGACCCCTGCAGGAATGTGGATTTTTTTAGTTCAATACAGTTTGTATATGCTATCAGACGCTACATGACTGCCCAGGTGAATCGGTAAATCATCATTCATGGTTTTTGAAGGTCAGTCATGACTGATCATTGTTAATCATCAAAATGTTACCATACTCTAAGATCATCAAAGAAGATCATGATCTAAGATCATCATCTAAATCATGATTTAATCATCAAACATGAACTTTCAAATTACCAACTGATGATTACCGATTAGTTGTTCTTTTGTAAGTTTAAATCAGCATGATAGTTGTTGATGATTTGTGGATGATCAAGTGATGATCATTGATGATTATATTAGTTCAGTATTATAAGACTGCAAGTCACAAAAGTAATATTTAAAGTTTTATTTGTTACAATCATGAAAATATAAATGTCACATAGCAAAGACAAATTAATTATCAACTGTAACGTAAACCATGTGAAGTCAAGTTTTAATCCCATTAGAAGAGTACATGAATGTCTGTGTATAGTATACATATTTGCATACCTAATGTGCATATTTCAAAAGCACAGTTTATGGACACAAACAATGGTAATTTCTATTTTAAATCAATTTAGCATTGCTAGTATTAGTTTGGAGACTATTAGGAAAGTTTCTGAGCATAAACCAGGAACTTTTAGAAACTCACCACAACCATAAAATGGATCATTTAACTGGGCTATGTAAACTAATAAGAGACGTTTTAACCCAGCAAGATGTGAGGTATCAGAGTAAGTATAATTGAAAGCAGTGGGCCTATAGAAAAGATGTATCATAACTGATCATTTCAATAAAGATGTGTAAATGTAGGCCAGCCTCATGGTGCTGGATGCCTTACCTCATGCTACACCGGTGACCTGGGTTCCAGGAATGACCTTTGATTGTCAGAATTGCCAGCATGAGGGGAGGAGTGGGGCTGGATTGAACAGTGGCTCTCACCTCTCTCCCAGGAGGGGGCTTGCCTGTCCACAGTCCTGCTGTCACTGGATGGAGGTCCGTGGCAGGCACAGGTGGTAACAGAGCGACTGGTAGGTGGGTTGTCCCATAGTGTGTGATGTGTGCAGTTTCCACATGCATGCACTGCAGGGATGTAAGGGTCAAGGAGGAAATGAAAAAAATCTATAAAATACATATTGGGGAAAAAAACAGTCTAAATGTAAGACAAATTCCAACAGTATAGAGAAAAGATAAATATATTATTTTAATTTATTACTGTAATCTTGACTATGGGCAATCTTGAAAAAATGATGATGATATGAAATAATCATTAAGCATAATCTCCATTTCTATAACTTCATGTTTTTTTATTGGCAGTCATTTAACGTTGATGTTTAATGATTGTTAATTATAATCATGATGATGGTTTTTGAAGCTTGAACATGATCTTTGAGCATAACTGATAATGATCATTCATGATACATCATTATAAAGTCATCATCTTTGCAGTTGGGTGACACTGCAGCTGTCACAATCACATTTTTCACATGGTTAGGGGTTAAATGTGGTGCTGTGCTGCTGAAAACCCTGTTATATAGACTAATGCCTAGTTTCAGGTGACAACTTCTAGCACCTTTCTGTTCCTGTGTACCCCTTCCCTAACCCTATATCCTCTTTCTTGACCCTCACCTGTTCAGTCCCCTAGTCACTGCTCTTCATGTTTTTACCCCTACCCAACACACACTGTGCACTTTGCTTCAGACATGATTGTTTACTACTTACTGTTGTATACAGTGCTGTATTTATAATATGTCAGCATATTTTACTGCTGCCTCGGAAACATAGAAACATAGAAATATAGACTTTGATGGTAGATAAGGACTGCTTGGCCCACCTAGACTGCCCATTTCCCTATCTGCTGTATAAGCTGCAGATCCTAGTTAACCAACAGCCTATTTTTTCCTACCCCCTACAAGAATTGCCTTATGTCTGTCCCATGCATTCTTGAATTCTCTCACATTTTTAGACGCCAGAACCTCCTCAGGAAGGCTGTTCCATGTGTCCACCACCCTCTCTGTGAAAAAATACGTCCTCATATTGCCCCTGAGCCAACCCCCCCATCATCAAATTGTGTCCCCTTGTTCTTGCACATCCCTTTTTCTGAAAGATGCTACCCTCTTGGACTTTGTTGATTCCACTGAGGTACTTAAAAGTTTCTACCATGTCCCCCTTTTCCCTCCTTTCCTCAAGGGTATACATATTAAACTCCTTTAGCCTCTCCTCATATGGCTTCTCTTGCAGACCCTGCACCATTTTAATTGCCCTCCTCTGGACTGGCTCCATCCTGTCTATGTCCTTGCAGCGATGGGGTCTCCAGAGCTGGATGCAGTACTCCAGATGGGGTCTCACCAACTGTCTGTACAGAAGGATAACAACTTCCTGTTTTCTGCTGGTGATGTCTCTCCTATACATCCCAGTATCCCCAGCCCTCCCTATTGCCTTCTCACATTGCTTGCCAACCTTAAGGTCATCTGATATGATTACCCTCAGGTCCCTTTCCATTTTTTTTGTTACTACCCCACTATGTACTCTTCCCTGGGTTTTGTTTCCCAGGTGCATTATCTTGCACTTCTTTGAATTGAATCCAAGCTGCCATACTTCTGACCATTCTTTCAACCTGCAAGTCCCTTTTCATCCTTTCCATGCCCTTGTGTATCAACCCTGTTGCTGATCTTTGTGTCATCTGCAAAGAGGCATACTTTTCCTTCCAGTCCAACTGCAATGCCACTTATAAAGCACATTAAAAAGGACTGGACCAGTACTGAACCCTTGTGGTACCCTACTATTAACCTCCATTCTTCAGAGTGGACTCCATTTACTATTACATTCTGTGTCCTGTTGTCCAGCCAATGTTTTACCAGGCTACCACCCTGGGACCGACTCCCAGGTTAGTGAATTTGTTTATTAATCTTTTGTGTGGGACTGTGTCAAATGCCTTACTAAATCTAGGTAGGCCATGACCACTGCCCCTTTCTCTGTGTACACCACTTATCCTGTAATTGAAGCTGTGGAGACTGAATGACCAAATTATATTTTCAGTTGGGTCAGGAGATCCTAAGTAAATTATATTATAAATAAAACTGCATATTTTATGGAAATTTCAAGAATGAGAGCTTTGTAAAAGCCAGGGGTGCAATATTCAAACATTCCCCACAATCATTTGTGCAAGCAACCCATGTTTAATACATGCTGTGGTGGCCATACAGCCAGGGCCTGTTGTGACTACTGTCATGTGGGTTGATTTGGTATTGAGTTGATGCTAGGTAAAAAGGGGGCAGACACCTAATTTGCACATTCAGTTCTATAATGTGGTTTCATATGTGCTGCACCTCTTTTGGGGGGGGGACTGCCCACAGAAACATTTATTAAAGGCTTCAAAGCTAGAACTAAAGGTGACATGATACTATTCTCCATTCAATGCAGTAGATGTTCCATCTCAAGACCACCATTCATTCTCCTAACAGATCTAGAGGTAATTCCACCAGCACCTACTTAACATTTCAAGTTACAACAAAAATAGTAGTACAATATTGGCTATCTGGTTCTAGCTCCCCGCCTGCACACCTAAAGTTCATTCTCCTCTTTACTGATGTTGCTGTCTTATCAGATAGGCCCCTTTTCTTTTTCTTCTTTATTTATGAGAACCCACCCAGTTCATGAGAATGACCTCCTCAGCACTGGGACTTTGAGCTCAGTGTCATTGAACTTGTCTTCTGCCTGTCAGTATCATTGTCATCATTCAGTTGGCTACTGCTGTCCCAGTATACACATGAGTGAATTTTGTATATCATTCATATATATATAAAAATATATATATATATATATACACATAGATATCTATCTATATCTATAGTATATATATATATTTTATATATATATTTTATATATATATATATATATATATATATATATATATATATATATATATATATATATATATATATATATATATATATATATATAATATATATATATATATATGAATGATATACAAAATTCAGTCATGTGTACATATAGTGGCTCAGGGCAGTGCCAGCTGCAGATGTGCAATGGTTACCGTGAATATATATATATATATATATATATATATATATATTCCTCACTGCCTCCTTCCTCTCTCGTTCCACCAATGAGGGATTGCTGGAGATTCCCTGGGTTCAATTAAAAGTCATCAGGATCTCGTGCTCTTGCTTTTTCAGAACCAACCCTGTGGAATTCTCTACCTCGTTGGTTGAGAGAATGTCCAACCGTCGATAATTTTAAGGTTGCCTTAAAAACATATCTTTTAGATTTAGCATACTCTTGTTAGTTATGGCTGGCTTTTAAATGTTTGGATTTTATTAATTTTAATGTTTTTGTACAGCGCTTTGGTTTTGAAAGGTGCTGTATAAATAAAATTGAATTGAATTGAATTGAATTTAGCACAAGTCCAGAAAGTGGGTGTCACTGCTTGCAAGGTGCTGCCACTATCTGCCCCACAATTGCCTAGAAATTAAGTTTTTTTCATCTCTAATCACTCTTGACTCTTCATGTTTACTTTCCTTTCTCAATTACTCCCACTCCCAATTCACTCGCTACTGCCAAGGTGCAGAGGCATGAAAACCAAAACTGCCAACTGCCGTATGCTCTGTACTCTGATTGGACAGACAATGAACTCCAGTCTATGTGTTCTGTGAGGCGCTGGGGCACAGGGGCAGCTCAATGGTGCAGCAGATCCATCCTTTAAATGTCATCAGCCACAGTTTTTATTTTAGGACACAAATCTCTTTTTGTTTTTACTGTGAAAGGGTCTGCAATGGGGGCTGCCCTGACTGCCGCCCCCCGCAGGCCAGCCCTAACATTAAAGCACAAGTTGGATGAATACATGAATACAAATTGCAACAGTGGAAACCGCTAAATGTTAGGGACACAATTCCAACAGACCACACAGTCTTCTTATGTCTCTAAAACCCAAGTATGAACCAAAGTAAGTTTAAATACAGGATGTCACTGTATTGCCCCTGTCCACCATCTGTGACACTGTGTTGAAGAATTTAATGGAATTCATCTGGCAGGACCTCCCTTTCATAAAACCACGCCATGTGCTGTCCTGGAAACTGCAGGCCAGATTCTCAAAGATTACCTTAAAGCGGCGCAAGGTGCGTTGGATACACCGTGCACCAAAGCACCCTGCGTCATCGGCAATGCACCCTATTCTGTGAGGAATGCACCATGCACCAGATGCAGTGCACATGGTATAAAAGAACGCACAGTGCATCAAATAAATAACATAGGTGAAATGCAAGGTGCAGGCAGCATCAAAATGCAAGGAGCGGAGGAATGGCCGAACCACAGAGGATGCAGCAAGAAGAGAGGGTGCAACCAACACCAGGAACATGGAGGAAGAAGACTGGGCACTCCAGGAAGAAAAACTCCATGGACCAGGAGACAGACATCCTTCTGGATACAATTGAGTCCCAGGTAGGTAGGACTGAGGGTGACAACAGCACATGAGCATGATGGCCAGTGGTGCAAGGCCCTGACCTGTGTGTGACATTCAACAGGCAGACTTGCTACTATCCCAGGAAGGGAACCAGAAGGTACGGACACAGTGGCAGGAGGCATGAGATGAGGTAGCCAGACTTGTGAATGCAGTGGCACCCAGCAGGCTCAGTGTGAGGGAGCTGTAGAAGCAGCATTGTGACATCAAGCACATACCAAGGAGAAGGCAGCCCACAACAGGCGCTGCACAATGGCAACAGGAGGAGGACCCACACAACCATGGCCCCCCTCAGCAGTCATGAGGAATGTGTAGTGGCACAGATCAGTATGTGCAGCATACAGGGTGACATTGAGCTAGACCCATATTGACAACAACATGCACAAGGCAAGCACCGGGCATGCATGTGGTGGGTGGCACCACCGTGCAGACAGCAGACGTGGCATCACCAGTGGAGGCCAACACACTGCATGGGCACCAGGGACCTACACTAGGCCCAGATGCATGGGATGCAGGAGGCGAGCCCATCATGGCGCAACAGGTTGGACATGCACTGTGGCACTGGACACATACTGGCACATGGGCACCAGATGTAATGCACTGTGCACATCTGTCTGTACACCCAGCAGGTGCACGGACCACAATGACTGGACGACATGCCACTGCCAGGTGGGCAACATCACCTCAATGCCATGCTTTGACCAACAGTGATAGTGAAGCATTGCAGCACAGCAGAAACAGCAGCAGTGATGAGGAACAACAGCAGGCATCCACCAGCGACAGCACAGTGAGCCAGACCCACAGAAGGGTGACAGATAGTGAGGTGGATGACCAACAGGGAAGTGACACCGACAGCAATGTCATGCTGTCCAACAGCAGCAGCACCATGTGGCACAGCTCACCTGTGGCCAGAATTGCAGACCAGCACCAGACCACAGTGGATACTCAGCAGCAGAGAGACAGAAGGAATGGCCCTGTGGTGGGACAGGTGGACAGTGCACTCATCACTGTAGGCCGAGACAGCCAGGCACACAGCACTGCCACACCAGACCATGGAGGTGCAGGTGGGACAGGCGAACATGGTGCAACACCATTGCCACTGGATGATGACCTCAGGGAAGACCTGTCACGATATTGCCAGGATGTCCTGCTCACCCAAGAGGCAGCACAGCGTGAGCTGGCAGGGATATGAGACAGCATATGGGAACACACCAATGCCATGGTTGCACACATGGGACAGCTGCAGATAACAGTGGCAGATATCCACACAGCCATCACTCATGGGATCCAGGAAGGGGCATGCCAAACAATACAGACAACAAGGCTACTCCAGGACATACGGCTGTGCGTCACACGCCAAACGGATGCCATAGAGTGGCAGACCATGATCATGGAACGCAGCATGGTGCTGCATATCACCCAGACAGAGGCAACAATGGCAATAGCAACAGCACTGCAGGACATTGCAAGATGCATGCAACAACATGCAGCCAGTGTGGCACTGGTCCCACAGGTATGTCCAGAATGCAATATGTGGCGGCACAACAGAGGGGCAGGAGACAACCTCCACAGCATGGGGAACACAGCCAGCATACAGGATGTGGGACAGAGCCATGAGGGTACACAGGGCATGGGGTAGCCATTGAAGCCTACAGAACAACAGTCAGACATAGTCATGACACAGCACTTGACATGTACAACCGTGCATGAGGACAGGGCAGTGGGCAACATGGCAGGCCAATACACAGACAAAGGGGACCAGCAGCTGGATGCAAATGCCTCTAAAGACAGACAAGTGGGCCCATCAGACATCAGGGAAGGTCTGGAGCCACGCAGTGATGCCAGGTGGATCATGGCCATGGCGCAGTGGGGCACACACTGCAGGGGGCCACAGCCGCACAGGACACAGAAGACACCTGCAGTACCACAACCATGAACACTACTGAGGGTGTGCACAGGCACATAGGGGTACTGGAACATGATGGACACAGGGGGCTGGACATCCACCTGCCTGTCAGTGACGTGAAGCAGTCCAGACAGACAAAGAACAGTACAGTGCTGGACAGCAACATGGCCGTGCCAACACCCAGTGCAGCATGGAGGCTAGGACAGCACATAATAGCCTGATCCCAAGGCCGCAAGAGGGCCCACCCTAAGTCAGGTGGAATGGCCTGAGAGGGGCGGAAGGCCGGGCAAGGACCACCAGCAGCAGAACCTGTTGCACAGATGGCAGCAGCTGTCAGCAGGACTGGAGGGAAGGGGGACAACAGCTGCAGTATGACAGGGACCTCTGCAACACAACAGATACCCCCAGTGACACGACGTCATTCACAGAGACACAGGGTGCACACAGTACTGCCTGTGGTGGAGGTGAAGACAGGATGTGCAACACTGCAGGATGCTACACCGAGCAGCACCACGGCAGTACAGCCACCATGGACTGCACAAAGTGAGCAACCAGCCACCATAGGCCAGAAAGGGAAGCCAGCACACACACACACACACACACACACACACCGGTAGGATGCTAGCATTATGCCAGGCATGCGCAACGGGGGGGGGGGTCTGACCAATGTTGCTGCCTGCCACAATTCAGTGGTCCTGTGCCCACACCAAACCATGGGCAGGGACCCCAACAAAACACACACCACACATGGATGTACATGAGCAATGCATACCTGTGCTGCATGCACATGTACCTATATCCCCTGTACAGTGCCCATGGCCATGGCACACCCAGCCATGTCACCGCAGCATGGGACACACACACAAGCCTGCATCCCTATACAGTGGCACCCCCCACATGACAGCGATATGCACACCACCATCCCAGACAGCACATACTGGACACCTGCATAGCCCCCAATGCCTGCCCTGGGATCAGTCGCATGCACCCGGGTGTGTACACCATGACATGCCAACAACTGCTCACACTTCACCCCCACACCCATGCACCACCAGCCACCACCAACCTGACAAGCCCCCCCCCATGTGACCAGAGGGAGCAGTGGGTGCACACACCATGGTGTTGTGCACCAGCACAGGCATGGCCCATGGCACACATGGCACCAGTCCATGGTGTCATGCATGTCCCCACACCCGGGCGCATGGCCTCTGCAGGACTATTACCTCCCCACCACACAAGGGGCACCGCATACCACCCAGTACCAACACTCACACACAGTACCCACCGTGGGACACACCACCACAGCAGCCATACAGAGCTGTGCACTGCATTCCACTGGGTGGGCCCTGTGGTATGCCACATACAGTGACACTCCACCCGGCCCCACCATGGACATGCGTACCACATGTCTGGTACCGTCACATGCACGGCACATGCAGGCCCATACTGTGGGGTCCCACCTTGTTGACTGGTGGTTTGGCTTAACCACTGTGGCATGCCACTGTGGAACTAAGAGGACCCCATCACTGGGTGCACAGGCTCACAGGGAAACAGTGTCCTGACACTGTGCCCAGCGTATCACACTACCAATCCCTGTGGCACAATGTGGTGCATTCCACATTATGATGGACAGTGGTCCCTCTTGTCCACATGTTGCCCTGCACAGGCCCCTGTGGGCTGGTACCCGCACATATTGGCTGGCACCGGCCAGTACACAGCTTAGGCAGGTGAAGAGCATACACAGTACAGAATGACACACAGACACAGCTTGCACATGGAACAACAATGTATTCGAAACACAACAGCAATACACAACATCAACAATGAAGGTAATCCAAAAGGTACACAATGCAATGCAATGGGCACAGCTCCCCACACAGCAATAGGGGTACGATGGTGATGCAATTAACTGCAGTGCATGGTCAGCTACAAAATCCCTGAAGTCCCAGAAACCTGTGTCCATACAACCCTATGTGCCCTGTCCATAGCATGTCTGAGATTGCATGAGTGAGGCCAGGACAATGTTGCACTCACATGCCCACCACTCAATGTCCACTAATCTGGTCCAGGTAGTCCAGCAGGTCATGCACTGCATCATTCAGGTTGGTCAGCAGCCTTGTCATGGGCCTGATGTGCAGGCTGAGTCCCTGAGCAAAGTCACTGAGGGTGTGCGGGTGGGGCTGCATGTCATCTTCGCTCCTAGCGTCTCTGTCTGGCGATGTGTCCCTGTCACTCACGGGCTGCCCTGGACTATGTTTGGGGGCTGCATCACCATGCCATGCATGGGGCAGCACCATCCCCAGTCTGTTCAGCACCCACTTTCCAGCTGTACCACGGGTGTCCCCACCTGTTGCCATGTCGGCCGTGTCACCTGCCGCAGACAGTCCCACAGCACTGCCATCTGGCCATGTATGCTGGTGATACACCTGTTGGTGTCATGGGACATCCTACTCCCCCCCCTCCTCCTCCTCTGTTGTGTCCACAGCACCCTGCTACGGTGCCACCTGTTGTCTGCCCTGGGCCATCATCTGGGTCCTGGCTGTGTACGCCCTTGCATCACCCCACTTCAGGCGTCGCATCACCCACTCCAGGGAACACCACCGTGCATCCTGGCCCTGCTGCCCACTCTTCACACCACCAACGGCACCTGGAAAACAATGTGATAGCCTGTGAGTGAGTGCACCACGCACCCATGCTACTCCGTGCACTGCCTGACTGCATGTTGCCCAGACAGCCAAAGCTAGGCCAGCAGGCCATCACCATGCCATATCATGTGTTGCATGGGCTGTGACATGCACCAATCATGTGTGGGGCACAAACCCATATATGTGTCCATGGTGCACATGCCAGACCAGCAACCAACAGCCACGTCCGGCTGTGCTTGCCCTGCCAGTATATGTGTGTGTGTGTGTGTGTGTGTGTGTGTGTGTGTGTGTGTGCATCCCCCCTGCCTGCTGGTCGCTACACAGTAGCCTACACAGCTGTATAAATGTCATGACTGTTGTACACCTACCTTGCGCTGTTGCTCTCGCGGGTCCCTTCCATGTCCATCCAGTCCGGTTCCTGGCCTGCTCTGCCCTTCAATGTCACTACCCTCTCTGTGGAGACATAATGGTGTGTGACATCATCAGTACCCATCTGTGCAGTCATAGTCACTGTAGTGTGCTGTGTGTCATTCATGTTACTGGTTACACATACCTGACCAGCGTGGTCATCCTCCACGCATCTGGATGTTTGCCTCTCATGCCATCCTCTTCAGGTGGGCAAGGAGCCACCCCTCTCTCCAGGCCAGGTCATTCCATCAGTGTCTGACCTGTCGCATGATCCTCCTGATTACAGACACCGCCTGGATCCTGCTGCCTATGGTAGACCACACCCTCTCCCTGTCTGCTGGGCTGGACTACTGCACTCCCTGTGGGAACAGCACCCTGCTCCACTGCTCAGCCAGGCTGATGAGAAGCACTGTCTCATCATCACTAACGTTTGGTGCCCTGCTCCAGCATGCCATTGCAACTGGGACTGTCATCTGGTGTTTGCCCTTGGATTGCTTTAGTCCCTTGCCTCCCTCTGCACTGTCTGTGGAGCAGTGTCCTGTGTGGCCTAGCTTGTGCTACTGCAGCCCTGCACATGCTGGTGGCTGAGCACTACGTGTTCCCTGCTTTCCTGCGGTGAGTCACACGCTGCAACGCACACTGCATACGCGACGCAGCATGCGTCAGCATGCAGCATGTAACGCAATGTGTGTTTCACATGGGATGACATGCTACGCGAGCAGCATTTCTGCGGCTGCCACCCAGTGTGACATGCATCATCCCATTGTTGATGCCTAGCCCAACCTGCGGTGCATGGGTTGTCATCCCCCCTGTCACCGCACACTGCATTTGTGCAGGTTACTAAGGTTGTGCTTGGGGGGGCATGCTTCAAGTGACACTGTGCCAGTCCCCATGGCATGCCCTATGGGTAAGTCACAACACACCCATGTCCTGCACCCATGGGTGCACTGCGCCCACCCATGTGCCACACCTGCAACTGTGCTGCATGGTGTGTGCAGCCACCTACCCACAGAGTCCTCCATATCCCCGTTGGGCCTTCCTCTGGTGCCCACCATGCAATGACATTGCATGTTGGCACCAGCACCAGTGTGCTGCGTGACACATGGCCATAGTGCAGTTCCCATCCCATGCAGTCTGTGCTGCCTAGTGCTGTGGCTGCTGTGCATGGGACCCCTCACATCTCACCACCCCTACATTACACTGCCCGTCCACATGTTGCCTGTGCTAGAAATGGACACCTGGCTGCTCATGCTGCTGTCAATGTCACTGTGCATTGAGCTGTCTGGGCCAGCACACAGGCAATGGGCACATCTGTGTCAACTGTGCTGACACTGCCTGTGTGGTGGCCCAGGTGGCAATACCTCCATATCACCACAGCTGTTCCAGTCCACCTGCAGGTAAAGTCGCCCGGTGGTGTCCCTGGGTTCCATTGCTGTTTTGTTGTTCGAATGCCATGGCATTGCTGCCGTGTGCCTGTTGTATGTGCCATTGCTACATGTGTGGTCTTCCTATGGCCTCAGGGCTGTGGTCCTTGTGCAGCACCTAGCATGGTGGTGTTGCTGTACCTGTGTCCTTCACACTGGGCGCATGCTGTCTGTGTTCATCCAAACTGTGATGTGATGAGCCGTGTCCGCATTCGTCTGTCCAGTCAGTGTGTGTGTGCTAGCCTGGCTTTGATGTCGCCAGTCACAGGCAGGCCCTGCTGCCTCCTCCTCCCCCTCAGTGTCACCATCCTCGCTGGGTGCCTCCTCATCCTCTGCCAGTGGTGTGCCACGTTCAAGTGCTATATTGTGCAGCACACAACATGCTATGAACAGTTTGCATGCCATTACTGGTGTGTACTGGAGTGCACCCCTGATCTGTCAAGGCACTGGAACCTCATCTTGAGGATGCCAAATGTGCGCTGTATCGCACTGCATGTTGCTGTGTGGGCATCATTGTACCATTGCTCTGCTGCACTCTGTGGATGCCTCACTGGTGTCATCAGCCAGGGCTGTTGTGGGTATCCACTGTCACCTGTGGGGAGGGGGGTGTAGGTTAGTGCTGTGCCCACATGCTTCCCATGCCCACCCATGCTGCGTGTGTCTGTGTGTGCCTTACCAATCAGCCAGCCATCTGTGAGTGTCCCACTCTGGAAGGTCTCACACATGCCACAGTTCCTGTAGATGTACACATCATGTTTGGACCCAGGATACTGTGCCACGACATCGAGGATCTTGCACCTGCTGTCGCAGATGACCTGAACATTCATGGAATAGTATCCCTTCCGGTTGACATAGGTCTCTGGTTTGTCCTGTGGTGCCCTTATGGCGACAGGTGACAGAGTGTAAGGTTAAGAGGATACCTGTCTGAGGAGGGAAGAGTTACTAGTGGGGTTTCACAGGGTTCAGTCCTGGGACCTAAACTGTTCAGTATATTAATATCATCTATGCAAGTATCAGACAGGGTTTGGATTTGTAAGTATGCTGATGATTCTAAAGTTGGAGCAGTGGTAAATGATGCCAACTCTGTAATGAATCTCCAGAGGCAACTGGATAAACTGGGAGACTGGGCTAAAGAGAATAAATTGGAATTTAACACTGATAAGTGCAAAGTAATGCATCTTGGTCACAACAACAGACAAGGAAAATATGAGCTGAATAACAAACCAATAACCGTTACTAACTATGAAAAAAGATCTGGGAGTGGTTATATCAAATGACTTGACCTTTGTCAAGCATACCCATGAAAAGGTTACAAAGGCCAATAGAGTTTCATGGAATATAATAAGAAATATCAAAAGTAGGAATAGTAAAGTCCTGATTCCACTGTTTAGATCCTTGGTTAGGCCAGTGCTCGAGTACGGAGCACCCTTTTGCACACCTCAGGAACAAGGTTTGTACAAAAAGATAGAATCAGTCCAATGAAGATTCACTAAGAAAATTAATGAGATGAAGGACAAGGAGTATAAAGATAGACTATACTTGAGTGATTTATATTCCATGGCTTACAGTAGAATAAGAGGTGACCCTATGCTTTACATATAAAGCTATAAAGAACAGCTTATTATGGGAATTTACAGGGTTGTATTGGAAGGAAACAGCAGGCATGCAAACAAGAGGGCACTCACTACAACTGAGAGGATCAAAATATATTACCATGAGGAGAGGGAAGTGGTTTAACCAAAGGGTGGTGAACAACTGGAATGTGCTTTCAGGTGAGGTTGTGGGAGTTGACAGTCTGGAGATGTTTAAGACCACACTGGACAAGTATATGGGATAACGTAAATGGGAATTTATTCACTGATAGTGGCAGGACCATAATGGCTCTAGCAGCTACTGGACCTGATACCCAAATCTATGAACCTGTGTGTGTGCAGTCTACTGCACCAAGCACACATGGGAATCCTGCTGTGCTGTAGAAGCCCTGCTTGATTGCCAGTTGCTCTTGGGAGTCTGTGAGTAGATGGATGTATTGGTGTGACCTGTGTATGAGGGCATCCACAACTACCCTCAGGCACCATGATATGGAGGGCTGTGAGATGCCCACAGTGTCGCCACTCAATGTCTGGAATCTGCCAGTGGCCATTACCCATAGGGCTTCACATACCTTCACCTCTATTAGTATGGCATGGTATCTCCAGGTACTGCTTTTCAGGTCAGCATCGAGTTCCTGTACTAGCTGTGCTATGACTGCCTTGCCAAGCTGGTATTGTGCGATGCACTGTTCCTTGGTCAGGCCCATGTGGGTGGTGCGTGGATGGTGCACATGCATGGCATGCCTCCAGTGTCTGGGTTGCTGCTGTCTGTGCACCTGCTGTACAGTGCCACCCTGTTGTGCATCCTGGCAGGTACATTGCCTATGGCATTGCGTGGCCAGCTGTATGTCCAGTAGCGCCTGTGGTACAAACATCCTCCTGGGATTTGTCTCTCTCTGTCCTGCTGCAGTCCTGTGTCTCAGTCCTGTAACACTACCCTGCCTCTTCCCTTCCTTTTTCTAAGTCCCCTTAGATCAGCTCTGTGTGGTGTAGCAGCTGTTTGAAATCTGCTGTTTGGGGCACCTTTGTGAATTACGCTCCTGCATCTTGCATGTCTTACCCCTGTCACAACACACCTTATGTCATGGCGCTAGCAGCCAACTGGCGCTGTGCTAGTGCATGGGGTGCTTGACGCAGTGGGTCTTTACATTCACACATGGTGCATTTGAGAATCCGGTCTTGCTTGCATCTTGGCACAGGGTGCTGCTAGCATCCTGTTGCTTAGCGCACGTACCTTGCGTCTTGGTGCAGCGTTTGAGAATCGGGCCCTGCATTTCTACAAAACTTTATCAACTGTCCCTTGACAATAGCTTCAAGCAGTTTTCCCAATACTGAGGTTATGCTGAACACTTTGTAGTTGTCTGGATCTCCCCAGTCCTCACTGTTATGTAGAGGTACAACATCTGCCACCCTCCAGTCTATGGGGGTTGCATCTCTTACCAGAGAACAGTTGCACAGGTTTGCAATTGCCAAGAGTGTTGCTAGATTCTTCCCTAACTCTAAGCACCTGGGGATGCAACCTGTCTGTTCCCAGTCACTTACTCACCTTCAATTCCCTCAACTCCTTCAGCACGCTGTCATCAGTAATGGACACTATCACCATCTTTATCTCCTTCCCAGCTTTAAATCAATAATCCTGCAGTGGCCTCCTCCTTCAACCGTGAAACCTGAGCAAAAAGATTAACTTAGTACGTTTACATTTTGTCCATCCACCTCCACCAATATTCCCTCCTTTTTCAACCTTTCAATCCTCCTCCCCGATTTTGTTATCTCTGATGAATCTAAACAAGGCCTTGTCATTTTTCTTAACCCTTTCTGCTATTTTGAGTTCTGAATCCGCCTTAACATTTCTCACTGTATTGCTGGCCTACTTCAGCTTGCTATTTTCCTCCAACTGATCAGCCTTGTACTTCTTGAAGGCTCATTTCTTGGCCAAGACTGCCTCTCACACCTTCCTGGAGAACCTACTAGGTCCCTTGTGTCTCTTACTTTTCCCAACCTGCCTCAGATATGTCCTGGATACATCTTGGATCCCCTGTTTAATGGCATCTCAATCAGGTGGGTTGGCACTGAGATTTCAACTAGTTGCAGCCTTAAATTGAAGGAGAGCATTGCTGGCTCTCACTTCATTGCAGGACATGATTTCTGCCTTACCAGCATCATGATGGGGTCTACAACTTCTACAAGACTACCCCCCCCACCATCAACAGATGTGGTCTGAAGTTTCCCCGACTGTTAGATTTCTCCCCACTACAGTGTCCTGTGGCCTAGCCAATCGGGCAGTTCCAGGGTGGAGTTTGCTGACACTTAACCCTCACTCCCACCAGCCATCCACTGTGCTGTAGCCTGGAGTGCTAAGGACCACAGCACAAAGGATGACAGGATAATCTGCCAGGTAAAGCCAGCCAGATAAGGGGTAGCCTCCAGTTGGAAACCCTGTTTGAGTCATCCCAGGTAAAACTATATTTAAGAAGTTAACTGCATTGTTTGTGGGAGTGTACTACAACTAAGTCCCAGCTGCAGCCTAAAGTATTTGTGTGTGCACTGCAGGTTGGGGTAGAAAACATAGGTGGGGTAGAAGAGAGATAGGGAGAAATCAAGGAGCATTCTAAAGCATCTAAGTTATGAATGAGAACAACAACCAAAAAAAACAGGTTCAAGAGACTGTCAAGGTACTGCAAGAGTCAGGGAAGCAGTGAGGGCCAAGAAGAAGGCCTTCAACAAATATAAACAAGAGAAGGAGAAAGAAGAACGGGGAGAATATTTACTGAAAATGGGGACGCAAGAGGGCAGTTAGGGAAGCAAATGATTCACGACTGTGTATTGTGGAGGGGTCAAGAATAGAGAAAACAGTTCTTTCAATATACTGGAGAAAAAGGAAGAAAGGCAGAAAATCACTAAGGCTAGTGGAGGGTGGTTGAGGGTAGAGGAGGTCTAGCAAAAGGCTGCAGCATGTAATGATTACTTTTGCTCAGCTTTCACAAGGGAGAATGGTGGGACCCTGCCAGAGAGTGGCATCAAAGTGGCCGCTAAGGAGGTCCCAGAGATGAGGCAGCCAGAATTTACAAGTGAAAGGGTCCAGAAAGAACTAGCAGCCCTAAAGATAAAGCACTGGGACCAGATGGAATGCATCTGAGATTACTCAGGGAACTAGCAGTGGAACTGGCTGAAACCATGATAGGTTTATTCAGCAGCTCACTAAAGATGGAGATAACTCTGAAGGACTGGAGTGTGGCAGATGTACTTCCACTTCATAAGGGGTGGACAAGGAATGAGCAGGAAGCTACAGACCTGTGAGTCTTACCTCTATTGTAGAGAAGCTCATGGAGTCACTGGTGAAAGTGGACCTCATGGACTACTTGGAGGGCAGCAGTCTCTGGAATAGTAAACAGTGCAGATTCATGGCAGAGAGTTCTTGTCAGACTAATATAATAATTTCTTTGACTGGGATGAAGAAGAAATTGGATAGGGGCCACACTGTGGATTGCTGCCTCTCAGATGCTTCCTGAACAAATTGGAGGATCTGGGTGCAGCTAAGGTCATAGTAAACTGGGTAGGTAACTGGCTAAAGTAGACGCAACAGAGGTGTAAGCCCCATTTGGGAGCTTACTAGTTAATTTATCTGGGAGCGCTAATAAGTGCAAAGGAAGTTCTGATGCCTTTAGGTCTGGAGCTGGCAGCCTGACTGTAAGCAGTGGGGGCCCCAGCTCATACAATATAAAAATGGGAGGTTTTTGTTTGGCAGGACAAAGTCCTTGGGAAAGAGAAAAGAGGAGATGGCTTGAGTGTGTTCGGACATGAGGAGCAAGGTTCAGGGACTGGGTGGGTTGTTTGCCACTCCGGCCCACCGCCCTTGAAGATCAGTGGATAAAGTGAGTGGTCAGAAGTCCGTGAGCTTTTTGGGACTACCTGTGCCTTGTGGAGAGCCAGAGCCTAGACAGAAAGTAAGTGGCCCACCTCTCAACTCTGTAGCACCTTGGTGGGGTTGGCACGGGTGGGCCCTGTATCCATATTTCTCATCCTTGGGTGACAGCAAAGAAGGTTCCATGCTAGGTTACTGGGGCAGCACCGTGGTGGCAGTCCATGTTGCAGGGAGTGCAGTGGTGGCAGCCAATCTCCCTGTCTGGTGGCACTTCAGCATGGCCAGGAGGACCTGGGAAGCTTATTCAGCCTAAGAGCGGAGTGTTGCACTGGTCTCCAGGATTGCCAGGGATAAGCAGAAAATCCCTGGGACACTTGGAGCTGCATGAGGCTTAGTATAGAGGGGACTTTGTAATTCCTGTGGGACTTTGTTTGCTGTTCAGAGACTAACCATTTTAAGAGTTCCAGATTTGAACCACTAGTGCTGGGAGTACCGCTTGCAGTTTCTGCTGCTCTAGTTATCTAAAGTTGTTTATGCGGTTTTGCCAGCTTGTGTTCCAAGATGTGAGCATGAAAAGTAAGCTTGGTGCAGGAGAGAAGTTTTGGGAGATGAAAATCCTGTTTGTGGCTTTGCTTTTGGGGCTGCTGTGTTTGCTGCTTTGTTCAGCCCTGAGGGAGCACTGCAGTGTTAAAAGCTTCTAACAACTAAAAGTTTGCTCCAGACTGTATTGGGCAAGTCACCCTAATGGTTGCCCACATTGTGAATTGCACCCACTGCTCTATGGAGTGAGCTAATCAAATGTACTAAATTAAATCATTTTTTTCTTATTTTACCTTGGAATGGACAATGGACTTAATCATTTTGCCCATTGTGTTTGTGCACTAATCAAGTTGCCCATACAGCTGCTGTATGCCCTTCACCACTAGGTAAGGCCGGCACCCCCCGTGACATTGCATCTGAACCCAGGTAATGAGTGCAATATTTTTATGAGACTGTGTTTCTGGTTGTATAGTGCCCCCCTCCCTCTCAACTAACATCAGGCACACCCCTGGACATAGGAAGAGGGGACTGACAAAGGGTTGTGGTCAATGGGGTCAAATCAAAAGAGAAGGAGGTCAAGAGCAGGGTATCACATGTATCTGTCCTGGGTTTGGTCCTCTTCAATATGTTTATCAGTGATATTGATGAAGGAATGTGGGACAGGTTGTGTCTCTTCGCAGATGACACTAAGCTCTGTGGGATGTTGGGTAGTGATGAGGGAATCAGGGAAATCTAGATTTACTTACAAAAGTTAGAGGGTGGTCTAAGGTTTGGTAGTTGAAATCTAACACCAAAAAGTGCAAGGTACTGCACCTAGGGAACAAGAATCCCAGAACAGAGTACTGGATGGGTGGAATGAAACTTGACACTATAGATGAGGATTGGGACCTTGGGGTTATCATTTGTGACTGCCTCAAACAACTGAGTCAGTGCAACAAGGCATATAGCAAAGTGAGTAGGATGCTGGGATGTATTGGGAGGGGTACTGATACAGTAGCACAATAGAAGAGGTAATGTCTTCCTTATATAGATCCTTAGTGATGCCATACCTGGAGTACTGCACCCAGTTCTGCAGCCCTCACCTCAGAAAAGATAGGGATAGACTGGAGATGGTGCAGCACAGGGTAACAAAAGTTGTTCAGGGCCAACAAGTCCTACAAGGAGGGCCTTAAGACACTGAACATGTCTGTATCACCTGCAAGGATTAAACTGCATCTTGTGACCGTTGACTTCTTGTCATTTGTTCATGCTTTTATCATCACTAGGCTTGACTACTATAATGATTTATAATTATGGTTCTCCAGAGGTTTGATGCAATGCCTGCAACTGATCTAGAATGCTGCAGCCCAGTTGATTGTGGGAACATCTTGGATTGAACGCATCACACCAGTGTTGAGTGAGCTGAACTGGCTACCTTAGCGGTGGCGTAGCACATTTAAGATATGCTTGCTGACACTCAAGGCCCTACACAGTTTGGTACCTTACTTTTTAAAAGATCTCTTGGTTCTTTACCTGCCAACCCTCCCTCACTGCTCCACCAATGTGGGCTTGCATGTTGTCACCCCTGCCTGTATGAAAAAATCTAGGGATGGTATCCCATGAAGACAGCAATTGCAAAAAGGGCAAGGATGAAAACAGAGATGGAAAACAGCACAACCACATAGGACAAGTATCAAAAACAGCGACTGATGAAATGGCAACTACAGCCTTTTCCTCTCTCCCTAAGTTGCATCTCTCTAGAGCTGGTTATGTTTAATTAGGCAGAATCACGGTAAAGCCCCCTGCAGAAAGTCACTGTGGCACTATTGCCGCCTATTTCGGGCGATTGCTGTTTTTGCCACTTGCCCTATGTGGCCACGCTTGTTTTCCCTTTGCCGCTTTTAGCCTCACTCTTTTGCATTCACTGTTGTCACATAGAACCTCTGGGGACAGGGTCTTTGGTGTGGTGGCTCCCATGCTGTGAAATTCTTTACCTGGGAGCATCCTCTCTGCCCACATAGTGGAGGCCTTTAATACCTCACTGAAAACATACCTGTTTGCTCAGGCATTCTCCAACTAGTTTTCAAATATGTGAGATAGTTAAATTTTAATTTCAGATGCTATATTATTATCTGCTCTTTTTCTCATGTTTGCTGACTGTTGTTACTGCATGTACAATGCCCTGAGCATATGGGAAAGGGTGCTTTAGAAATAAAGATTTCCTTTCCTTGCCTTATCTTCTATATGATACATTAGAAAACACTCCGAAGACATTTGCAAGCATTTAATTACTAGTGCTTCTTGCCACTGGATTGCTTCAGTCCTTATCAGGCATGTCACAACTCACTTGCAGGCAACCTCCCCTTCATTTGCCTTCCTTTTCTCCCTCATCTGTGCCCTGTCCATCTTTTCTCACTGGTTTGGTCATGGCCTGTAAGTCACACCGATTAGGAGGTTCTTTCATTCTGTCACCATCAGTAGATTGGGAGGTAGTATAGCACAATGGTTTAAATCTCTGAGTTGCAAATCTGGAGACCTGGGTTTGAATCCCACAGCCCCTGCTTGCAATACTGTGACCCTAAGCAAGTCACTTAACTTCCCTGTGCTCCCAGGTCATGCCTGTAAACAAGCTTTCAGCTTAGTGTGTCTCTCCTGGTTAAACAATTGGAAAAACATAGAGATTCCACTCCACCCTCTTCCCTAAGTTAACTCCTTATCAACAATTGCCTGAAGTCTTCCCAGGTATACAGCACTACCCCCTTCTCCCTGTCCTTCCTGAACAGGTCATAGCCAGGGACCAAGCGGTTCCAGATTCTGCTGCATGTCACCCATGTCACTGTTGTGACCATACTATCCAGTCTTCTCTCTGCTTCCATAGCCTGAAAATCACTACTTTTGTTGCCAAGGCTTTTGGAGTTTATGCAAACCACATTCCAGAAGTTTTGTTTCACAACCTTGTCCTACCCATCACCTGCTCATTCCCTGCTTAACCCCACAGCCTCTGTGCATCCCTTACCACCCCACTTGGCTAATTTGTTTCCTGCTCCCATGTTTTGTTTTATGCTGTTTATTTATGGATTTTCATACTTTATGTTTACAATGTAGACCGAATACATTTACTATCATCATGTTTCTGAATCATACAGACATGTCTTAAAAAAGAAAATTAAGATATCTCTGTTCTACATAAAGTAAGATCTAGTTCAACTCCACTGAGGAATAGAGTATTAAAGCACATTTCTATTTCTGTGGATTATATATCAGCAAATGCATACATTTTCAGTCCATTTACAGTACATGTATGTAGAACTAGAAATATTTGCTATAAAAATATTTATGCTATATTCATGGGTGAGTACATTTAAGTGAAAATATGTTTACAGCAAAACTTTCTAGTTGACCAGCAGCCATTTACTATTAGTGAATCAGTCTTGCCTTTGCCTCAGTCTCCTAGCCCTGGTTGTAGCATGCATCCTAGCCACCAATAGCATACTTAAAGCAAATTGGGGGGCATACAAAGAAATAAACACAATAACTACATGGAAAATTAACAGTTGAACTGGACTGCAGCAACCAGGAAGACCAAACCACGGTCATTTTCCTTTATAATACTGTGAACTGTAGCCCCCAATCCCTTCATTTTTGTATCTTGCTTTTCCATGCTTTGTTTCAAGTTAACAACCTCCTCAGACTTTTCCTCCTTTTCTTCAGCTGTTTAATTTCATTCTGTAAAAAAATCAATCTTCTAGGACAATGCATCAAATTGCAGGTCGTATCAGTTAATCAGGTAACCACTTTGGCTAGAGTCTGTCCCAGAGACTCAGCTGTATATACCTTTCCCTTAATATCAGGATTTGAACCTGATACCTGTTGCTTCTGAGGCTCAAATGGCAATGATGTATAAGAAGCCCGATAGCAGCTGAAGTAGCTGAATCATTATTTAGCCATTTGGGTTTAGCAACATGGATCTGCTGCACCAATGCCTGTGGGGTGGTCAGGAGTCTGAAAGAACCACCACCACTCTCTGGGCTAGCCATGACTGAAGAAAGCCACTGATCTAATGGCAAGGACCTTGAGAACATACAGTAATGTACTCTGCCAGACTTCTGATGTTCTGGTCAGGATTCATCCTGAAGGCTGGTCACTCCAAACAAGAGCATGAGATACCTGTTTAAACAAATCTCCTAGCTTGTGTTATTCTGATAAATAATACCAAGATCACTCTGGAGCTGAGAACAAAGTCTGCACACTAATCTGCCATTTTGAACTCCCCCTCCCAATTCCATATTAACCATGCACCCTCCTGGCTCAACTCTTTGGAGTAGACTTACAGAAGGAAGCTAGGCTTAGTCTGTTTAAAGTTAAACTTCGAACCCTACCTGCAACTACTAGTGGATGTGATTGTGGGACCTAGGCACCCTTCCTACCCTCCTTTTTTCCCTGCAATCAACCTCTCATCCTCTGGCATCTCTGCCCAGCACCCTGGTACCCCTTTTACTTCCTGTCCCTCTCCTCACTGTACCCATGTCTACCCCATGACCTATCCTCTCAACAACCCTTCTGTAACTTTTCAGTTTTCAATTCCTCCCTTCCTTCCCCCACTTTTTCTTCCCTCAGCTTTATTCACCTACCTGGCAACCTCCATCCTCCCCTCAGACACCTCTGCCTGCTTTCTATGCCCTCCCTCCCCCTGCCCATTGGCCCTCCCTGTCCTGCCTGCCTCTACCCTCCTTAGAAATCAGTTCTTAACTTGCCTTTGTCTACCAGACTACCTCTTACTGCTGCATCTCCCCCATACTCCCCTTTACCCTCGGCATTATGGGCCTCTTCCGCCCTCTCTATTTTGCCTCATCACAAACGTCACTATCTGCACTTTCTGTAGCCCTACTGTCCTGCACTTAGATGAAAGAATTTGCATTTTATTACAGGTTCTGATCTACATCCCTGTTCAGGCAATTTAAACAATTTTTAACCCATTTGTACCTCACCATATTTTTATATTGCTGTATATATTTCCTACCTCTCCTCATGTCTGTTCTATTTATAATTACCTTATTGACTGTTGTATTAACTAGACCTTTGTCTAAACTGTATCCTAGAATAAATGTTTTTGTCCTGTACTAAACGTTAAATTACCTATACTTTACATAAATGTCTCATGATGTGGAACCTCTGTAAACAAGCCTCTGGCTCAAAGGTATTTCCGAAAACTAATAAACTAATAAATAAATAAATAAAACCCCAGTGTCACAAACCCTGTCTGATTTGTCCTTCACTCTTGGATTATTCCTGCTAGTTGTGGGCATGCTAGCTAGATCTTCTTCTCCTGAGTTCTCACCATGGATGTCCCTAGCCCCAGCCTCTACCTATTTTGGTTTAAACATCTGGACATGTATGTCTCAAAACTATGTCCTAGTGCCTTTGTACCCTCTCTATTTTGGTCAAGGCCACCTGGTTTAAAAAGACCTTTTTCCTTCCAGAATGTGCCCAGTCCTGAAGAAAGTGAAACCTCTCCTCTGCATACCACTTTTTAAACTAATTGTTAAATTGGTAGATTTTCAGCTGCCTCGAGTCCCCTTCCTACTCACTGGGAGGAGCTCGAAGGCCACAACACCAGTCACCTTCCTCAGCCTGATTCCCAACTCCCTAAAGCTGGCCTTTACTACTCTATCAAACTTCCTGGAAGGTAATTTGCTCCAGTTAGTCAATTACATCTAGCTTCCTACCCTCTCCCACAGCCATCCACTCTACTTTGGAATGTGCCCCATCAGCCATCGCCCCTGGGAGACAATATACCACCTTCCATACAGGATGGGGGTACAGACCATCCCCTCAGTACCTTTCACTCAGTGAACCTTTATACCTTGAACTGGGGTAGATAAATAGAACTCTGGAAACAAGGTGAGCAACCTTTAAAACATGCTCTTAATATTGGATAAGGAGCCAGTGGAGCTCTTTTAGAACAGGGGTGATGTGGTCATGTGTATAGGTCTGTGTGAGGAAATAAATATCAGAGTTCTGGACACATTGAAGACTGGCAATAAAGGGCTAGAGAAGCATGAAGAGGAAATGCAAATACAGGAGTTAAAGGAGAATGCCGAAATGTTGGTAAAAGTGATCTTCTTATTAAGAAGGCTATCAGTCTTCCAAACATTTAGTTGGATAATGTTTTCTTGAATCTGTATGTTAATACTGTAGCTGACAGATATTAAACAGGGAAAATAATGCAGAGTCATTAAAAGATCTATATAAAATTAAGAGTCAAGGTGGAAATCAGAGATGTGAATACCAGGAGGAGAAGATAGAGAAAAGGAGCGGGCAAAGTAATGATCTTTTGGGGCACCATAACAAAAGGTTGTAGTTGTTATTAAGAAGGAGGGGTTGGAGATATGAATGGATTCAAGACAGCAAAGTGCTAGATATACCAACAACATTTTCAAGGCTGTCTAGGAGTACTGTATGTTATGGCCAGTGTAACTACAGCACTGAGAGCTAGAAGAATAGAAGAATGAGAAGAAAATGAAAAACATGGTCATAGACAGCAGGAGATCATTGATCACACAATGAAGGGACGTTCCTTTACAGTGCCTTGAATGGAAACCAATATAGTTATGTACAATCTGAATATGAATTACTGAATGCATTGAATAATGGGGTACTCAGCACATGGCCTATTCAGACTTCAACAAGACCTTTGACACTGTGATGCACAGGAGACTGGTAAAGACATTGATTAGTCTATGGGTGGGATCCAAAGTGGTAAACTGGGTAAGTAATTGATTAATGAATAGGCAACAGAGGATGGTGGTAAATGACACTCACTCTAAGGAGGGGACAGTGACCAGTGGGGTGAAGAAGGGCTCTGTACTGGATTTGGTCATCTTCAATACTGTCATAAGTGACACTGCAGAAGGACTGGAAGGGAAGGCATGCATTTTTGCAGATTGCACCAAAATCTGTCACAGGATGGATACTCAGGAAGGGGCAGAGAGAATGCATAGGGACCTTGGAAGGCTAAAGGAGTGGTCAAGGGCATGGTATCTGGGGTTTAAAATGAGGTCTAACTAAAGTATTACATACATTCAATGTTTGGTGAATAGTGTTGTGCTTGTGCAGACTTTAATTTGGCCTTTCTCATTCCCACCCTCAGTAGAGCTGCCAGGTGGCATTACGGGAATAAAAGGGCTTATCACTAAGGATGAGAAGAGTGCCAGAGGAGAAGGAGGTGGGATGATGGAGGGTTTGAGACAAGCTAAGTGTGGTGGGAAGGGGGAGGCAGGTGTAAATTAGGCTGATGGGAGAAGTTATTCCCTCACATTGAATCATGGGAAGAAGCCCTCCCATTCAAAGTTTGGTGAATAGTGTGGTGCTTGTGCGAACTTTAATTTGCCCTTTCTCATTCCCACCCCCAGCAGAGGTGCCGGGAATCATTATGGGAATAAAAAGGCCCAAATGAAGAGTGTGATTACCTCCTCCAACTCACGGAGAGTGTGAACAGTACCATACAGAAGAGGAAAAAAAACCCTGTGGAGGACACCTCTGAGGAACCATGGCTACTGTACTTCCCTTCCTCTGGGCATATTACAAGAATATAATCCTAAAGGCTTGTCTGATTTCCTGTTCTGGATTTGGAATGTAGGTGTCAAAACATTAGAGGTCCATCTTCTGAGCCTTTTAATGATATGGGTGGGAATGCTATTTTGAGAGTCTGAAGAAGCCACTCTGATCTGGAATGGATTACCTGTAAAAGAAAACATATTGATTCAAAGTCATTTTATTAAATTTCTCATGTGCTTCATAAACCATTTGGTGGTCACAGCAGAATGTACATTATCAGCCAGGAGAGGATATGAGTGGTTAGATTTGTCTTGGTATTGGATGAGCTGATTGAAAATCTGTACTTGGCACCAGTTGTTATGAGCTGGATAGTGTGTAATCTGAACTCCTTTGTGTAATCTGTCAGTTTTTGAATCTGGAAAATGCAGGATATAATGGTCTGCTTGTTTTCTTAGACTGGCTATTGTGAGAAAATTAGTAGAGGAGGCTGATGGTTCTGTAAACTTGCCTGGGCATAAAACATTATAAAAAGTTAAGCAAATAGCTGAAAATATTATGAGGTTCATGATAGGCTCGAAGGAATTTAACAGAGCAAGTCCACTAATTTCCAAAATATAGGTTGATTGATAGGCAAACATTTAGGAACTTTAGGGAGAGATGTTCTATTGATTCCAAGTAAGAGGAGTTTAATGGAGGAATTGGATAGAATAGAGGACATGGATGGATTTGCTTGAGAAACAAAATATTGTTTTACAGATAAATATTGTTTTATTATCCCATATGGTAATTTGAGTGATTGATGGCAGTAAGCAATAAACATTAGTATTTGATCAATTGAAAATGGACTGATATGAGTTGATCGAAATGCACAAAACAAGGTATATTTCTTCCAGGTGATAGAATATGTAGCTTGAGTATTGGGAGATAATGCTGACCACATGGGGGCTTTGGCTTGTTGATGGTAGGATGTTAGGTCTTGATGAGATCTGTGACTCGAGGAGGAGGAGTCATGATTTGGTCTGCTGTGGGACAGATACAATTGAATTCCGGGTATTGAAATTGAGATAAATAATCAGCTGCAGCATTCACAAAGATGTGAATGTGAAAGCATTTTATGGTAAAGTTATGGTACAGTGATAACCAAGTCAGCCTTGGCATGAATAGCATGATGAAATGAGATGAACAGCCATTATTAATAATATTGACCATAGCTTGATTATCTGAGAAGACTGAAATTGTTTGGAGAGACCAGCGATGGCCCCATGTGAAAGCAGCAGCTACAATCGTGTAAATTTCGAATAGAGGAGATGTCTTTGAAAAGTCACAGAGTCTACATATGTCTGGTGGCCAAGGAGCATCGACCCAGGAATGTTCAAATATTTCAGCGAAGCCATAGTTGGAAGAAGCATCAGTGTAAATTCTGGGAAGAAAATCTGGAGATGGAGCCTTCTAAAACATAAAACAGCCATTCCAATATGTTAGGATATGGGACCACATTGCTAGATCTGATTGGGCTGCAGCTGTAATAGTGATGTGTTGATGTAGCTGAGAGATGGATGAAGTCAGTGTCAGGAGATATGAGATAAAAGAGTGACCCCTCAGGAATAATTTGCAAGGCAAAATTGACATATCCCAATAGCAAGAGAAGTTCATGGTTGGTACGGGAAGAGTGAATTGAGAAGGATTTGACAAGAGCTTGGATCCTGTGGAGTTTATCAGGAAGCAGTCGGCTTCCTTGCATATTGAATCCAATTCACTGCCAAAGAATTTGATAGTCATAGAAGGACCAAGCATTTACTCTTCAGATAAGGGCACTGCTGATACTTGAAAGAGATGTGTGAGTACAGTGATGCCAGCAGCTTGAGGAGAATCAGGTGGATTAATTAGTAGAAAGTCATATAGGAGGTGGATCACAGCTGGAAAACGGCAAATGTTGAGCAATAGCCAACAAAGCATCTCTGAAAATGTACTGAACAGTTTTGGGCTGCTTTTGCAACTGAAGGTCAGATGAACAGCAAAGTAGTGGCGCTCTTCTCATTTTATACCATAGAGATGCCACAGGAATGGATGGGCAGTTATTTAAAGCATCTCAGATGTCCACCTTTGAAAGCCAGGAGCGAGGGCCGAATCATTTAATGGCGATGATGGTATCATCGATATGAGCAAAGGAATCAATTAGTTAATGCTGGGTATAGACTTAGAACAAGTATCTGAAAGATCGATGATCAGTTGTTTAATGGCTAAAATCTTTCTGTTAGTGACGCCAATAAGGCTAATCTGATAGGAGGGAAATAGTGGATGCTTGAAAGGACCAATGAGAAATCCTTTTTGTATTTCTTTTTGCAATAGTTGCTTCCTTTAGAGCAGACTGCAGATTCTTACATATGAATGAATCAGAAGGAAGAACTGAAATGACTGTATGAAAGCCTTCAGAGAATCCTGAGATGAGAAAGTCCACCATTTGGCATCAAGGATGGGAAGCTAGCACTTGAGCTAAGGCTTGTACATTAACAGGGATAGAGGAATGCACTAATAGTTATTACTTTGACAGAGGCATTTTTGGCCAAATGCTTTAAGCATGTGCATCGCCACAAAAACTGCAGATGTGGAGGAACTGACAGCCAAAGCCATTCTTTATCACTGAAATAATTGCAAATTTGCTTGTTTCCCATGTATTTTATTTGTTTGCCTCATCTATCCAAGTAGGGGAAGCTGTGAGTGATGGGAAACCATGCAGGTCAGTCTTGAAGAGGAGAAGGAAGGAAGAACTGATCCAACTGATGAATCCTTCTTAGGTGGATTAGATGATAGAGGGATCTCAGATACTGAAAATGGACAATGGGAGGCAAAATGGGCAAAGGAGCCACATAAAGGGCAGCAATGAGCTTGTTGCCTGACAAAATAACTCGATATCCAGGATAGCCCAATTCAGCTCAGTATTGAAAGGAGCTAAAGCAGCTGCTGCTTTTATGGAGAAGGAGCAATGGTAGTCATAGAAATGCATTTCCCCATGTATAATGCCTAGATCTACTAAGAGATATAAATATGAGTCCAGTTCTTCCTGCCCAGAAGGAAACACAGAGCAAAAAAATTTCTCAATACAAGCTGAAGGCAAGGACGAATTCAGAAATAGTCAGTTTCTTCATAAGCCTAGGGTCTTCGATTTTAATACTAAAGAAACATATCTACAGGATCCTATACTGTTTTCATGGTGTTGTGCGAGGAAATGAGGAGAGAGATCAAACTAATGTCCTTTTCCTCTATGATGTCCTTGTGGAGGTGACCTGGGATGATGAGAACAGGAGATTTAAATGGTGGAGGAGTAGTCAAGGAAGAAGTACCTGAATCTTGACAAGACGGCAGATCTAAAATCGAGGGAATGCTACAGGAAGGAGGAGGAGTGCAAGGCAGGACCACTTTTTTCTTGGTAATGGTTAGAGGACAGGAAGCTGGCAGGAATAGCTGAGGTAGAAGCCAGAGTAGACTGTGAGGGAAGAAGAACTTCAAGGGAAATAACGCGAGATTGTAAATCAGATACTGATGTAGCAGTTCAGCCTTGAGATTGCATATTTCAGATAAGGCAGCAGAGTCTGGATGAAGGATTGGCTGGTTAAGAACAGAAGCTTTGACATGCTGAGATTTACCTGCTACAAATAAATCAAATAGTTATTGCTTTCAAGCGGTTGCTGAGTAGGAAATGCCAAGATACTAAAGTTTGGAAATTGGACGTGGAACGGTCCAGTTTTTAAAAGACTATTTTGATTCAGAAGTTTGCATGCTGGAAGAAGTCTGAGGTAGCCCTGAAGGACCTTCTCTGCATCAGAAGAGTTGTTAGAAGAAATGGAAGTCATAGTGCCAAATTACTCTGAATAGCAGCAATTAATTAAAGCTTGAGGAAAATGAGGATTCTCATCTCTGGTGATGGAAGTCAAACCTTGCCTATGCTCATGACCTCCCCAAGGTATGAGGTAGGGAGATGGAGTCTGAAACACACTGCTGGTGAGGGCTAGAGACAGAAGAGAAAAATTAAAACAGGAAGCTGCTAGAAGAAGAACAAGCTGAAAAGTAGAAGCAATACTAGGAGGGACTGAGCTGGATCTGAAGAAAATTGCTGCCTGAAAGGGGTTACAGGAGAGAATGCATAGTGGAGAAAACTAAGGAAAGAATAGGAGGCAATAGAATAGAATTGAGAGAAGCTGTAGCTTTGAGTTGGATGGTGACATCATGAGGCACTAACTTGGAAGCGAGAGGTGAGGAGCTGCTGCAAAGCAGAATTAAATATATATAAAAATTGCTGCAGAAAAGGAAAAACTCGAAAGGACCAGGAATGAAAGGACAAAAGGCAAGAGGTACGGGGAGGGGGGACAAGCACAGATAAACCATGAGGTGGCAACACAGAAAGAGATATTGGAAATCAAATGGAGAGACAAAGGCAGGCTGGCTGGGAAGAAGAGGAGGGTGTGCGGAAGGTGCAGACATGAAAAAGGACAGACAACAAGGGGTGAAGGCAAGGAGCATAGCCACATAGACTATGCAGCAGCTTAGCCATCGAGATGTACTAAGCATGGAGGGAAGGGGGAGGCAGGTTTAGATTAGGCTATTGGGAGTAGTTATTCCCCCATACTGAATCACAGACAAAGCCCTTCGTAAGAGATAAGATAAAAGGAAAAGAAAAGGAAAAATTATGATGAGTAATAATTTAATAGTATTAATTAAAAAAAAGGAAATACATGTTTAGTTTTCAAGCAAGCCTTGAGGAGGTCATGGGCATAAAATAATTCATCTGATTCTTATAAGTAAAAATGGAAAATGTAAAAGTAAGGGTATTTGACCATGAAGCAGTCCTCAGACAACAGGACTGCAAGTGTGACAAGAGAGACATGGTGATCGCAAAGCTAAATAATGACATTGTCATGCTGTGGAAGAAGGTTGATGATATGGAGTGTCGAGGCAGGAAAAATAATTTCAGTATCATAGTCATTCTGGAGGAAGCAGAGGCCAAAAATATGGGACTTTCTTCAATCCATGTCAAGAGAAACATGACAAATCCCAGGTGCTTAGCTGGACATTCAAAGATCCCACAGATCCCTGGCCCCCATTCCAAAATCGGTGAAAAGTACTACCCTATCCTAGCCCTATTTTTTAAATATTCTGTGAAAGAAACCCTCCTGTAAATGGCAACTGACCAAGGCCCCATTAACTGCCAAGGGCATTGCATCTCCCTTTAGCAAGACTTCTCTGTGGATGTTCACAAAAATAGAGCTGATTTTTCATCTGTCAGGCACAGTTTGCTACAGTTGGAAGTTAGATATAAGATTATCTATTAAACAACATTAAAAAGAGAATGAATTGGAGTTTTTCATAACTTTGACTCAGACCAAGAGACAACTGCATTAGTCCAGAGCTCAAGGGCTGTATAGCCACTGGCCCCCTCAGATTATCATTTTGTAAAAACATTCAGGCCCTGGTGATGAACGGCAGCCATTCTCCCCTTAGGCTCAAATGGACACTTCTCCCTACTTCCTCACTCCATCTACCAGTGATACCCCTCTGGAACAGATGCAGCGCTCAAGGAGCTGCAAGCCAAGAATAGGCATCCCAAGCATCAGACTTAACAGACTAGGCAACACACAGAAATTGCAGCCAGGGTCTCACAGCAACAGCTAATAACCCAAGACTCCAGCTCAACCACCAATCCCCACCTGACAAATCTGACTGCTCCAATTAACTCATTCACTCCACAGCAGCTGTCTGAGAGTTTCACCCTTCTACCCTCTATACTTTTAACACAGCATCCTGGGCCTTTCTAAGTAAAAATGAAGCCACATGCACCATACCATAAACAAATTGGAATACCTCATGAACCATAAGAGCTACACACAAAAAACAGGAGGCAAAGTTGTTTATCACAAAATTACCTTTCTAATGGTGGTATGCAATCAATTCTAAGCAGTTTTTTTTATGTTAGCCACAATACCCAAAACACTGATTTTTTTAATGAAAAAAGCAACGTAAATCATTCTTTTTTTGGGGGGGAGTAACATATCTACACTAAATTATGTATCCGTATATGATATATAGGTAGTAAAGTAATTTGTAGTAAAAGGTATGCTTTCATACAAAACATGTATTTTTATCCTTTTGTTCAAGGTGGTTTTGCAAGGCTTAATGGACAAAGTCAACTGAACACACACATCATACCATTAACAAATGCGAATACCTAGTAAAGATGTGATAGATGTAAATAGCTTCCAGGCTTTTAAGTTAAGGCTGGATGACCATTTGATGATTAATACGGTTAACTACTTGACCTGCTAGAGTGGGAGATAGGCAATATTGGTTACCACCTCCTGCCTATCTTATAGCTCCAGTATTGAATCCAGTATTCAAAACTGTAACTACTAGACACAAAGTATGAGTGGCAAAATTGTTTAGCACAAACTTACCTTTCTAATGGCGGTATGCAATCAGTTCTAAGCAATTCTTTTTTTATACCAGATGAAATACCCCAAAAAACAGATTTAAAAAAAAAATGAAAACCATGCACACCATACCATAAACAAATGCAAATACTTCATGAACTGTGAATTGCTACACACAAAGTATGAGAGGCAAAGTTGTTCAGCACAAGATTACCTTTCTAACGTGGTATGCAATCAATTTAAGCAATTCTTTTTTTATACTAGCCTAAATACCCAAAAAACAGATTTTTAAATAAAAAAGGCAACATAAAATTATTTTTTGTGGAAAACATGTAATATATCAACACTAAATTATGTATCAATACATGATAAGCAGGTAGTGAAGTACCCCAGAAACACTTAAATAAGCCCAAAGCTGATTGGCTGGCTAAATATATACATCCAAACTGGACACATCCCCAGATGTCTCCTGGTGGACTGTGAGTGATTTGCCACCATCTACAGACATCTACCAGCCTGATGAGGATGTTTTCTGCTGCCACCTACAGACGCTTACCACTGTGAATGAGTTAAAAGAGGCCTCTGAAATTTCCAATACTCAAGACCCCCAATCTCAACAGTCACAAGGCAACACTGTGATAAGCCACTCATTGGCTGATGTGGTACAGCAACTGGACACTGGTCACAACCAATCCCCAAATGGACTCCCATTTGAGTCATGATCCCACTCACTAGGAGAGAAGACAGAGCAGGTGGAGATCTGACCAGAAAAGATGTCTCTTCAGGGATGGTTACAAATCTTAACCATAACATGTTTCTCCATTTGTTTTTTGTTTTTTTGTTTTGTTTGTTTTTAATACTTTATTGATGTCATACACATTTATTACACAATCACATACTCAAAAGGATTAGGATCTCCTTACACACATGGGAAAGAAAATATCAACTATTATTAACCATAACATAAAACCAATGAGAAGTAGACTTGGTCTGATATTTTCTTCTGAACAGATCTGTTCTTTGCTGAACAGTAGATCATATTTGCTCTTAATATAAGTGACTGCTATTGTGCTTGTTCAAGCTTACACAGAAACATAGAATTTGCCAACAGAGAAGGACCGCTTGGCCCAACCAGTCTGCTCAAGTGGTCAAAACCTATTATACTTCCACAGACCCTGTCTGGTCTCCGGTGACCCTTCCTGCATCTGATCTAGTGTACTCCAATCTTTATCCCATGCATGCTTGAAGCCTGCCCCATTCTAGCCTAAACCACTTCGGCTGACAGTTGGTTCCATGTATCTTCCACCCTTTCATTGAAGAAATATATCCTCACATGCCTCCTGACCCCCCCATCCCAGCTTCATTGCATCCCTCAGTCCTGGGGCTGATGCTCATTTGGAAAAAGTTCCTCCTGCACCCTGTTACCACCTGTGAGGAGCATACAGGTCTTGATCCTTTCCTCTTCCTCTCCTCTACTCAAGTGTGTACATGTTGAAATCACTCAGTCTCTCCTTGTAGGCCTTCCTTTGCAATACCTGCACCATTTAGTTACTCTCCTTTGGGCTGCCTGCATTCTGTCTAAGTCCTTTCTGTGGTAGTGTTTCCAGAACTGGACACAGTACTGAATTGAGGGCATACCAGAGAGTGATAAAGTGGTAGCTCCTCCTGCTGGTGGTGCCCCTCTCCATGCATCCTAGCATCCCATTATCCCCGCCCACAGCCTTTTCAAACAGTACTGCCACCTTGAGGTCCTCTGATATAGAACCCCAAGGTCCCTTATCTGTTTAGTGACTGTCCATACCCCCCCTCCATTCCTATATTCATGGGCTTCTATGGTCTAGGTTTATAAATTTGTGGTTTCTGGCATTGAACCCTAACTGCTATGTCTTTGACCATTCCTCAAGTTTTTCTTAATCTCTGAGCATTTTCTCCACCTCCTTATGAGTGTCCACCCTATTGCATATTTTTATTGAGTTCTGCAAAAAAACATACCTTCCCCCCAGCGCCTCATCAATGTCCCAAGTGAAGATATTGAAGACAATTGGTACAAGTATCAAACCCTGTGGTACCCTGCTGATCACTCTCCCAAACTTAGAATGTGTATGCCATTAACCACCACCCTCTGTCTCCTATCCATTGACCATCCTCCCATCTCTCTCCTCCAACCCCCTAACATGTCTGCATTGTCAGTTCTGCAAACAAGCTGCTCTGTGGCACTTGATTTCTCCCAAACCAGTTTCTGTCCCCCCCACACCTCAGCCTGAACATCTGGAAGCTGGTCTATGCCACTTTATTGCTGCCTCTCCCAATTTTCTTCTCCACTGATCTCTTTTTCCCACCCAAAAACTGGCAAGCCTCTCTTTGGTACTGATTTCTCTTCTCACCAATCACCCCCACTCCAAACACTGGCATGTCACTCTGCATCACTTATTTTTGTACCACTACAAGTTGTCCATGAGGAGCACTCTACATATGGGAAACGTTCACGACTGGGGTAGTAACACAGCTCAAAATCTGTGACCCCTGCATAGAACCCTGGGGACATGAACATTCTCAGTAAAGCAGTTATTCAGTTTTAACAGTACCACTTAAGGGATGTCATGCATAGACAGAGCTTTATGGAAATTGCCCTTTCCAACTTAAATTTTTGTTACTTTTCTATCAGGCTGGGCAACTCTGAGGCAGGTTGGAGCTACCTTGTGTCAGAGAGCACCTCTAAATTTAGAAATTGTGTCTGTTAAGCTGCGGATTCCAGATTGACTGATCTGCTGGCTAACTCTCATTTCTAGTGCCTACAGTGCCTAAATGAGGACTGCTTGCCTTATAGAGTGTGTTTTAAAGTAAGTCTCTTAAGATTTTTTTTTAAACCTGGAGCCCCAGGTAATTGCAAACATATGAACATATGAATGTGAAGCAGAAATAGACCACCCGGTCTAAGTCTGCTCAAATGTGCAGCTAGCACCCCTAGTTTGCAGCTGCCCATACCCCCTCCCCTTTGTCATCCCACTGCCACCCCACCTCCCCCACCATACTCTTCCATGTTCCTGTCCCATGCCCTTTTGAAGCTGTACACAGATTTGGCGTGATACCACCCATTCTGGTAGGGCATTCCATTTTGCTACCACCCACTCTTTGAAATAGTGTCTCCTCATTTCCTTCCCAAATCTTCTCCTCTATTCTTAGCCCATGCCCCGGTGACTCTCCCTTGTTAACTTAAAGACCCTATCTGCCCATCCTTATTGATTCCCTCAGATACTTGAATGTCTCTATCATGTCCCCCTGTTCCTTCTATCCTCCAGGGTGTACATATTCAGGTCCCCAAGCCTGCTGTCATAGTCTCTCCCCTCCATTCCACATATCATCTTTGTTGCCCCTCTGCACCCCTCCAGTAGCCTGATATCACACTTTAGGTATGGCCTTCAAAACTGCACACAATACTCTAAGTGGCCTTACCAGCAACCTGTAGAGGAGCAAGATCACCCTCTTCACCTGGATGAAAACCCCTGCTATGCACCCCAGCATTTTGTTTACATTTGCAGCTGCTCTCCTGCACTGGGCAGTGTTGTTCATGGTCTCTGTTATCACATTCTTAGGTCCTTCTCCTCCTCAGTGATCCCCAGCTTAACCACTCCCAGCCAGTATTCTCTCCTTGGGTTCTTCACCCCAAAGTGAATAACCTTACACTTCTTTGCACTGAATTCCAGCTGCCACCTCTCTGACCACTCCTCTAGCTTGCTTAGGTCCCCCTGCAGCTGCTTCCATCCCTCCCCTCAAGCCACCACTGCTCCAATTTTGGTGTCATCAGAAAACAGACTTATCTTGCTCACCACCCCATGTGCAATGTCTGATATGAAGAGCCCAAACAATACTGACCCCAACACAGAGCCCTGTGGCACCCGACCATCACTGCCTTGGAATTGAGAGCCCTCTCACCACCACCCATTGCAGCCTCCCACTCAGCCAGCTTGTAATCCAGTTCATCATTTTTGCCCATACCCCACACCAGTTAGCTTCCCCAAGCACCCATGAGCCAGAATCGAAGGCCTTGCTAAGTCCAAGTAAAGAACATCCACCGGATGACCCTTATCCAGCTCACCTGTCACCCAGTCATAATACTGTATCAGGTTGGTTTAACCAGACTTCCATGAAATGAACCCATGCTGTCTCACATCCTGGAGGCCATTGTCCTCCAGGTACAGTACCATACCAGTCTTTCCTTCAGTATTGTTTCATGAGTTTGCACACTATGGAGGTGAGACTTACTGGGCGATAATTACCTGGTTCATCCCTTGGTCTCTCTTGTGTAATGGACTGCATGTGCCATCCTCCAGTCCAGTGTGCACATCCCGACGCCAGTGAGGTGCTGTACAGATCTGCCAGTGACTCGCCAACATCTCCGCCATCTCTCTCAGCACCCTGGGGTGGATACCATCCAGCACTGGTGCCTTGTCTACCTTCAGTGCCCTCAGTCCCTCTAGGACTCTACTTGCCTCAATTCTTCCATCTGTTGCCTCCTCTCCCTGTCCCCACCCCCAGCCCATGGTGGTAGCGGTTCCCCATTTTCTTCCATGAACACTGAGCAAAAGTATTCATTCAGTGCTTCTGCCTGCACCTCACCCTTTTCCGTTCACTCCCACCCCTTTTTATCCTCACTATTGTCTCCTTGCACTTCCTTTTCTCTCTGATGTATCTGAAAAAGTCTTCCTCCCCCCCCTCCCCCGTTAATTTCCTGTGCTAATCTCAGCTACTTTTGGACCTTGGCTTCTCTCACTTTTCTGGTCACCTCCCTGGACAATCTTGCATACTCCTCTCTGTCTGGTTCCTTCCCCATCCTTCTATACCTCTGATGCACCTCTCAATTTGTTCTCACCACCTCCACTACCTCGCTGTTCGACCAGCATGGTTTTCTTGCTCTGCTCCTCTTACTCTGTGTCTTGGTGCAGGCTTCTGTTGCCTCCGTAATCTCCCATTTAATAATATCCCATTTCTGCTCTGCATCCATCTCCTGCCTTATGCTCTCTAGTTCCCTTTCAGTACTTCCTGCATCCTCCCAGAGTCTGCTCCCCTGAAGTTTACCACCTGTGTAACTGATTTCTCTGGCTCCCCTCACATCGTGATATTAAACCACACTGTTTGGTGATCGCTGTCAGCCAGTGGGTCCTCCACCTTTATTTCCTTACTGCCTCCCATTCGACAACACCAGATCTAAAGTGTTCTTTAGCCTAGTAGCTACACTAACCAACTGTGTCAGGAGACCCTCCTGATCGCGTCCAGGAGCACTTGCTCTCCTAGCATTGGAGGTGACTGAATGCTCCAGTCAACCCCTGCAAGTTGAAACCCCACGATGACCACCTTCCCTTTCTACATACCTTTCTGATTTGTCCTGCTAATTTCCTGTCCAAGCTCCTCAGACTGGGATGGTGGCCTGTCTACCACCAAACCTCAGTTTCCTACCACTTGAGTCTAGGAGCTGCAGCCAGATTACTCTGTTCTCCTTTCTTCCCCTCATCCTTGTGCATTTGATCCCATCCACACATAGACTGCCACCTCACCACCCTTCTCCACCTTAAGGTCCTCCCTGTATACTTTGTATCCTGGGATTGCTAGATCCCAGTCCTGGTGCTCAGTTGCCCACGTTTCTGTGACAGTTGCAGTATCCACCCTCCACACTGCTAAGACTGCCTGTAGCTCAGCGATTTGTTGCCTAAGCTTCTTGCATTCAGTAAGACCACCCTCCATCCTGCCCCCTTCCCTTAATTGGCCTCCATTTCCTTCCTTCTACTCCATCCTTTTTCGGCCACCCTGAGTCCTTCCCTGCTAGCTTGTGGGGAAGGCTGTGACTCCACTGTATTGAATCCCTGCCTACCTGCTGTCCACTTGCCACCCCCCTACTAGTTGAAATTCACCTTTGTTGCAATATACCTCCCCAGTCTTTGCTTTAATACCTCTTTCCCCTCCCCACTCAGGTGCAGCCTATCCCTTGCAAACAGATTGTTATTATCCCAGGTACTGCCCCAGCCACCCACAACCCCATATCTCTTAGTTTGACACCATTCTACCAACCATGTGTTCAACTTCCTAATCCTCTCCTTCTTCACTGTGCTTGCGCAGGGTACTGGGAACACCTCAAAGAATGCCACAAGACTCCCAGTCCCCTGGCACACAACCTTCCCACTTCCTCAGTCCTCTCCTTTGTCACCTCCACTGTTTCCCCGTTAGGTCATTTGTCCCCACATGTACCACAATGTGTGGTTTCCTCTCTCCTCCTTATGGACCTTAGGATTGCCTGTCCTGCCTTGTCTGCCTTTAATCATGGTATGGACTCACCCCGTATCTGACTATGCCTCTCCCCCTTGCTGCCCCATCTGATCCCTTTGAGTATGCAGTTCCCCAACACCAGTACACCTCCCTCCTCTTTCCTTGTGCCCATCGCCACCCCCCACCCAGGTTCTCATTTCTGGGACCACTCAAGATGGTGCTTTTACAATGTGTCCCAGTGTCTTCCCCCCTGGCCTTCTCAATTGAGACCCCTCAGCCTCCTCCTGTTTGAATGCCAACCTTCTGCTCCCTGCTCACCTTTCCAAGTATTATTCCTCCCCTGCCATGCTCAAACTCTCCACTAGTAATGCCCCTCCCTTCTCTTTGTGAGTATTATCCCTTGTGCCATCTCCTCCTGCGTCCTCTTTCCCATGTGTTGCTAGTACAGCAAACATGTTCCTTCCCCCCTTTGCCTTATTATGTGTTTCCTCCTCCCTCCTGCCTACTGCTGATCCTCTTTTTCTAGGTTCTACTAGAGTCCACTTTTCATCAACTGGCTTCCTGTCTACTATGCCCCCTCCCCCTGACCTCTCCCTTGCCCCACTGTTCCTTCTCTGTGGTGCCCCCACAATAAGCTCAGATGTCAGCCCTCCTACCGTCGCAATTCTCCCCTCCTCCCTCAGCCTCCCCAGCTCTCTGCCAAGCCACTGAACCTCTTCCTCAAGCCTCCTTAGCCTGTAGCATATTGGGCACCCTCCTAGCCTCCACAGTGTGTTCATCTGCATTGCTGCCCCACAACCATTGCACCCTACAATCCTGCTCATGGTCCATACTACCTATACAACCTCACCACACCAACTATCCCTACAGCAAGTAGAATTAAATCCTAGCCCAGCCTCTAACAGAAATTGTCATCCTAAATACACTTGCATGCAGCATAAGACAGCCAACTACAGTACTAACTGAAAGCCACAATCCTACTCATAAGGACTATAGATCTACTCATATGTTTTATATATTTATATGTCTTTAAGACTTAGCTCATATGGCTGTTCCATGTTTCCTCCTTCCTGGCCTGTTCTGAGGGCTCAGATCAGTTTGCAGCTCCCCAAGCTCCTCCCTCACAGCCTTCAAACCCAAACCCAATTAAACATTTGCATTCTTTTGGGGGGAAGTTTAGTCAGGTAGTTAGTTGGGTGGTATCTCTAACTACTCTCTCCTTCTTCCCTTAGCATCTACCAGCATGTTTATCTTTCTATCTGATTGTTTTTTTTTTTTATTTATTTATTGAAATTTCGGATAACACCTTTGAGAACAAGCTCATTTCTTAGGTTCCACGTCAGACGAACAATACATATTGGGAAAGTATGAGATGGACAACAAACAAAACAAGGAATTATACATGACATTACAAGTGTGTATAACTAGAGAAGTTCCAATACATGCGTCAGGTAACCCGTGAAGTGGGTGCATGAGGAAGGGCACCACCCATTACAGTGAGACCTTCCTGGAACAATCCAGTCACGGTGATGGAAAGGTAGGGCAACCGGATGAGGGGTGGGTGAACTAGGTGACAGGATGTCACTTATACATACGCTGCTGGGGTGGAGCGAGCATGGGCTGGAGGGGTGGAGAGGCTGTAGGGGTGGTGCTGCAGTTGCCAGTTGAACTGCATCATGGTGTAGGGGATTGGCTTGTGCTGGGTTGGCTGGGGTGCGGGTTTGGGTCTGGGCGCTGGTGCAATTTTATTACTGACTGAACCTTTTTATTTTACTGCTTTCCCCCAACTTGTACACCCCTCTGGAGTTGAGAAACCTTAAGTAGGGAGGTGCGGCGGAGAAGCCCCCACAAGGGTTGTGTGTGTGTGGCAGCTATCTGCGGGGTTGATGTAGGTTGTCAGAGTGCCAAAAATGTGTTCGCACTTCTGACTGAGTGATAACAGTGATAGCTTTAGTATTCATCACATCACATAGACCCCATGTGGCATTGTACAATGTATACCATGGTGCATATTTGATTAAAACCTGGGGATTGGGTCTTATGAAATGATCCTTTACAGGAAAATGAGAACAGATTCAGTCTACTACCTAATAATCAACAAGGTAAGGGATGGCATCAGCCTAGGGGCCTCATCAAGGTGAGAAGGTATGGGACAAAACATTATAAAGTGAGCAAGGGAGCTCAGGAGATATAACAGGGGGTATGGGGGAAAGCCATAGAGGGATGAGGGGAAAGTGGAAGGGATAAAGAGAAAATGTGATGGAGAATGATTAGCAACTTAGAACAGTTATTTACATGTTGAGAACAGTTATGCATAAGGTTAGAATAAGTGCTGGTCACAAGAAGGAAGGTTATTGGAAGCAGTCACAACTAGCATCAGCAACTAGCTGTTGCTTAAGTTTAACCTTGAAGGAGCCCAAGGTGGATGCTGAAGTGATGTCATGGTGCAGCGAGTTCATCCATAGCATGGCACAGTAGGCAAAGGACCTTGTCCCAGAGAAGTGCAACAGCGAGTATATTAAAAATCTGGCAAGTAGAGCTTCTGGTGAATGACAGTTGATTGTGTGGGTAAGCTTTTGCACTCTTGAGGGCATTTTGCTTAAGCTTATTTTTTTGGACAGTAAACATGTTTGGTACCTTTGAATAGGAGCCAGTTAGCCTGAGCGTACAGGTCGCAGGTATGGGACAGACGGGCTGAGCCGGTAAGGAGCCGGCATGCTTTGTTGAGTGCAAGTATGATGCGGTGAAGAGTTGTTTCAGTAGCTGATCCACAGATTGGTAAGCCATAATCAATAAGTGAGACAAGAGAGCTTTCAATGGCCAGGTTAAGAGCCTCTGGGGTCAAACATTGCTTATGCCTATAAAGTAGCCCAATGTGGGTGTTTACAGCCTTAGCAATGTTGTCAATGTGATAGGCATAGGTCATTGTACTGTCAATAGTAATCCACAGATATTTAAAGAGGTGAACTAGCTCCAGGGGAGAGCTCTCTTCATTGGTGATAGAAAGAAGGTAAGTTCTGTACCTATTTTGGGAGCTGGAGAACAGCATAGTTTTAGTCTTGTTGTAATTCATAACTAACTTGTGCTTAATGAACCATCTTTCTACAACTATGAAATTACTCTGTAGCCTAGATTCAAGAACCTTAGGGTCTGGATCACTGGTAAACAAGACAGCATCATCAGCATATAAAAGGATGTGACACTGACAGGAGTAAGGAAGGTTGTTGAGGAAAATGCTAAATAAAAGAGGGCCCAAGATGGACCCTTGAGGAACTCCAGTTAGGACAGGTCTGCTATCTGAGAGGGTGTTACCAATCTTCATCTGCTGTGTACGGTTGTGCAGGTAACTTTCAAACTAGGCTATGCTGTCACAAGCTAGGCCAATGGTGGTAAGCTGTTCAACCAGGATGGCATGATTCACTGTGTCAAAAACTTTGGTTAAATCAATGAAAGCAGCACCGACCAGGTGTCCTTGATCTAAGGAGTGGTGAATGAAGCCTGTGAACTCCAGAAGGGCGGTAGTGGTACTATGACCATTTCTGAACCCGTGTTGTTGCGGGCATTGTAACTGATATTGTTTTTGGGGTCCTAACAGAGAAAAAGGAGTTTCTATTGTAAGTTTTGTTTTTTGTTGGAGCAAGGCAAGTGTAGTCTGAGGAAAATGCTTATGCCATGTCTAGAGTCCCTGCATGTGTTGGGGTTGATGTTAATTAAGTTGGTGAGTATGGGAGTTTTTTCCTTAGCAGATAGTGCATGCTAAATTATTTTTCCTTCTGAAACAGCCACTTACAGTTCTGTTTTCTTTTGTAAATTGAACCAGAAAGTTCAAATCTCTCAGCATGGTTCTTCAAGATGTTTCGAAGATCACACTTTCCCTTTGGTCCTGCTGACTGCCTGACAGTTTCTACAGTTAACGACATTTTGTGCATTTTGCTTTTGACTGCCTGCCATATTCTTGGGCACAGTTTGCCTGTGCACATGCTCCCCAATGTACACTGATACTGTGATGTCATGCTTGCTGTCATCATTGTGCACATTAGCATCTCAACCTGTTCAGGTTCTATGGTGAGACAAGATGGCAGCTCAGCAAATAGGGGGCACTAAGGCTGTGAGAAAAGATTCTTCTACTCAGTGCAATTGGTGAGGTTTGCTTGCCTGGACATTTGGGTGAGCTATGGATAAATGGCTTGGGGGTTCCTTTTAGCAATAGCTGAGATGCAGGTAATCTCCACCCTTGGGTTGGTTCTTTTTTCCTTATAGAGAACAGTTAGCACTAATTGGGGGGGGGGTGATGATCTGTTCAGGACAGTGGTAAGCAACGATAGGAATGAGTTGGAAGTACTGCTGTTTTTTTTTCATTGCATTGGAGCTTTTCAGACTCCTTCAATACCATCAAACTTTTGGATCAGTAAGGCACCATGGCTTATCAGAGACCAATTGTTTTTAAGTGATGCAAGGCCACCCACAGGACAATGAGAGCTTCCTTTGTGGGGTTTTACTGTCCTTACTGTGTGACCCAACCTAATGTGTCTGTTTTGCTTTCCCACAGCTGAGCATCGTGATGGGGGTGTGCAGCTGTAATACATATTGTCAGTGAGAAGACTAAGTTGTACAAATTCATATTGCTTCTGTTAAATGAAGATACCTCCAACCAGATGAGCCCAAGGTAATGCCTGTGAACATACCTGAACCAAAACAAACCCATTAGGTCAGGGAAGCCAAAACACGCATGTCCAGGTGTGCCAGAAAACAGTGATCCTGCTCACCCAGATTTGTAGGTGATCCCCTACATCAATGATAGAGGATGATGCAGGGGGGTCCAAGGAGAATCCTGGCCTGATGGAACCAGTCCCTTCAGATAAGTGCCCCTATGAGAAGGAGGAGGAGGAGACAGCACCCAGTGGCTGTGAATTTTGCTGTGAGCCCCATCTTGTATGCTCTGGCCTTGGCCCTGAAGTGTTTTCCAAGCTTCTGTCACTGGCCCAGATCATACAGCAGGAATGGACTGGGGTAGATAAGCTCAAGCAGCTCTCTAGATGAAGGTTTCTATGCTATCCTGTTTAAGAGGAGAACTTCAAAAAGTTCGCTGACAGACAAGGCCACATGTAATGTCATGAAGCATACCACTAAACCTTTGGAGGGTTCAGCACCTCTGTCAGGTGCTCATGACAAGATAGCAGATGTGTCATGCAGATGAGCCTACATTTTGAATGACCTCAGCCTATGAATGTCATATGCATGCTTCATTATTTCCAGGGCATTAAGCTCCTGGTTTACTGCCTTAGGTAGTTTCAACCCACAGGACTCTACAGTGATGAATATTTTGTAGCTCATTTTGATTGCCTTCACCTTTTTTGGGGGACATAGCCATAGACAGTTTGAGGAAGTCAGCTTGTTCAGCTTATAACGTTGTGGCAGCCATGCGGAGTGTGTGGCTTCATCATTGGCTTGCTGAAAATGCAACTGAGTCAAAGTTGTTCAATATGCCTTTTGCTGGGGAACTACTCTTTGGCTGGGAGCTGGACAATATCCTGAACAATGTCCAGGACATGAAAAGGCAGTTGCCAGTCTTTAAATAGCAACAAAAATCCAAACCAACAACAAGAGGTTGAAGTTTGGCCAGAAGAAACAGTTGATAGGGCAGTTTTTGTCCCTTTCAGAACTTTGGTAACCAGAGGAACAGAGCAGCCTACTCTGGTTTCAAGAGCAACAGCAACAGAGGCACCTTTATCTGCAGACAAAATTCAGATGTAGGAAGGAGAGATGGATCCTCAATATAGGTACACAGGCCATCCCTGCCTCCTTCTCTTCGTGGAAGACTTCAGAAATGTTACTAGTGATGGGTCAGATTCATGTCAGATGCCTGGGTACTCGAAATTCTCAATCTGGGTTAGGCTATAGAAATCATGTCAATACCCATGAGAAATCATTACCTAACATCCACAGTTATGGTGAACCAGGAGAAGTGACAGGCAGTTAACCTGACTCTGGACCACCTGATAAGATAGAAGCTATCTCTCTAGATCCTCCCAATGAAGAGGGAATGGTGTTTTAATCAATTTACTTTGTAGTCTCCAAAATGTCAGGGGCTTTCAGCCAGTTCTAGACTTGAAACAGATAAACAAATTTGTCAGACACACGCCTTTCAAGACGGAATCCCTGCAATCCATCATATCAGTGGTCCACTGGGGATTTCCTGGTGTCCATTGAACTGAAGACACCAATCTCCACATCCCAGTCCATCAGCTGCTTCAGAAATATCTGACATTTTATTCAGGGCCCACACTTTCAGGTGGCTTTCCTTCTTCAGCCAGTGACTGTGTTAAGAGTGTTTTCAAAATTCCTGATTGTGATGGTGGCGATTTTATAACTCACTTGTTACACCATGCAAGCAAACATGTTTGTCATTAGTAAATGCTATCTATATTGGTGAAACATTTGTATTTCTCAAGTCCCCAGGACATTGTCCTCCTTTAGTGTTTAATTGACTATAAAGTATATGCCATGGGGCCCTTACAATTAATGGGCCCTATGCATTATCAGGAGGAATTACATGCTGGAGGCACGCGTATCCTGCCATGTAGCTCTGCACCTGTGGACAGGTGTGCATGGCGGCATTCACCATCGCCACCACCTGTCCACACCTCTGCCTCCCCGCCAGAGTACTCTGCAGGACGGTTGGGAATTGAGTCATGGACTCCAGTCTGGCATCCTATTGGATGCCCAGAATGGGTCTCACAATGGATCCAATTACACAGGCAGGTGTGGGTCGGGTCATAACAGCACCAAAGGCGCAGAGACCCTTGCACCTGTGCCAGCCTCTAGACTTCTCCATAGAAGTGCCTCCACGTCGATAACCCCCAATGGCTACATCGACCATCCCCTTACAGCACCCCCCAGTAGAGGTCACCGGTCCCGAGCAGTGGAAGTCAACCCACCACCCACATAGAGGTGTCCAGTTTGCCCCTACCCATAACAACCCCCTGCACCAGTTATCCCCACCTCATCTGAGGCACCAGCAACCCCACCCAATGCCCTGTACTATTCTGCCAGTGCTGTAGTTTGAGACAGCCATGGACACAGCCCTCCACACACCTCCACAGCCGCTGGCCATCTAACAGTAGCAGGGAGTATGCCACATATTTACAGGGGTGCACTCCCAGCAACTGTCAGATGGACAGCGGCTGTGGAGGTGTGCAGAGGGCTGTGTCACTGGCTGTCTTGAGCTGTGGCACCATCATGCAGGTACGGGGGACAGGGGTGGGTTTGTTGCCTGTGCCATGGGGTACCACTGTCTTCCTATGCCATGGCAGGGGGATTTGGGATCGAGGCACCGGGTACATCTCCTTGTTATACCTGGCTCTAAAACCCGACTGCAATGACTCATACATGTTGGAGGCCTCCGGATGCTCCTCAAGCTGCAGCACAACCAGTAACCTGCCCTACAAAGGGAAGGTTAGAGACTGGCTGATACTTTGCCAAAACATGCGCATCCAATGATGCTTTTTTCAGGAGAGGCTTAAGAAATGCACATTTAAGTGCCACTGGAACTAGCCCCTCCTGCAGAGAACACTGGACGATTTTGACGGACACTGGGCCCAGCTGGTCAAAATGTAAAGAAAACTACAAAGAACTATACCCCACTTTGGATGGCAACAACTACTTCATTGACCACTTCTCTCTCCATCCCAGTTACTGTATTTTGTGCCCACCTCCTCACTTCCCCAATGTTCCACAATTGTTAAAAATCAAAACTCTGACACTATTTCAGCAGCCAACAGCATATTTTTATTAGTACCGTCCTCCTTAATCTACCCTATCCCCAAACTCCATTCATTAATGAGATGGCCCCCACATTAACCCCCACTAATGACTTGGGGGGGCAGTAGTATTCAAATCTGGTTAGCACCTCACCCACAGCATTCCTGCTTCACTGAAACTAGTAATACAGTCATAATCAGGCATGCAACCAGGAGTAAGGCAAAGCAGCTGCATCACTGATAACATTGGGCAAACATCAGTCTGCCTGGCATCATCAGTGAAGTTAACTGCTCTGCCCCTCTCCTACTTGAGAGTGCATTCTGTGGGAGGGAGGGAGCAACTGGGGTAGCAATATATTTTTTCATAGAGCTTTTTCTCCCTGAGGTGCTGGCTAGGATCTCAGCCCTTGCTCACCTTCCCAACTGGCCACCAACTTCCCCAGGACATGTCTGCCTTAGAGGTCTCCCATGTCTTGCTCCCATGGTGGAACCAAGGGGACGGCTGCCTCCCCGCTCCCTGAAGTCTGGAACTAGTATTTTTGGCAGGTCCAGGGACAATGACATGAGCCAGAGTGGGTGAGTGGGGCTTTCTGATACACAGCCCCTGCTCCCCCCCCAATTTCCTCCCTTTGGCCTGGAGTTGTGCAATGGCACAGATGTACAGTACATGTGCATGGAGGTAATGTGAGGAAGTTCTTTTCACAGAAAGGGTGGTGGATGCATAGAACAGCCAACCTCAGGAAGTGGTGGATAGGAATACAGTGCAGGGCTTCAAACAGGTATGGGATAGGCGTAAGGGAACAATACAGATGAGTATGAATAAATAGGCCATTGACAGAATAAAGACATATGGCACATTCATATGGTAGAAAAAATTGGAAGACAATGGGCCTCGCGGTTCTTATCTGCCATCAATTTCTATGTTTCTATGTTTACATGTACCACATGCAGCCTGCAGCCAACCCCAATGATGTGGCACTCCTTCTGTCCTACCATCACACCTCCATATGATGACAGTGTTACAGCAGTGCAGCAGCCCCCCGCTTCCCCCAGAGAGGAGTAAGCAGTCTGTGGCTGCTCAGTCTTCTACCACATTGACAGATCCTAGCAATCTGAGTCAGTAACTAGACCCACATTGCCGGCATGACAACAGGTGAGGCACCAGTGCCTCAGTCATCCATGCCACTGGGCTGGTAATATTTGAGATATTGCTGCTCTGCAAACATTCAAAAAAGAAAAAATGGGGTGTGTGCTTGCAGCAGCCAATGTGGTAACTGCTAATCTTCTAACTCTTACTTACCCCTTGCCATCCTTCTGATCTCTGACCTCTACATCACAATATTTAGTCTGAACCTCAGCTACTAACTGACAGGGCTTTGGTGGAGGTGATCAACTGTTTTTTTGTACACTACAGGCATTGCAACCTACCTGAATCTCCAACTATCTTTTCTGGGCCTACAGCTGCACAGAGCAATGGCCTCTCAACACGCCATGGCTGCACTTAATGTGGAAATGCGTGCCAGGGCCCTGGATGACCTGAGGGAAATAAGAGACATGTTCTCTGAGCTATTGAGTGAAATTAGAGACCTGAAACAACAAACATGCTAACTAAGCAGGATATTATCTTAATTTCCTAGTGGGTCTCAGACAATGAATGCCAGCTATCAACTGAAAGGGACACCATGGACAGAATTTATATACATATCAAAGAGCAGGATCACATAATCAAACAATTAACTGACAAGGTGGATGATCTAGACAATCATGGAAAAGAAACAACTTACACCAGGTGGGGTTTCCAGAGGGGATGGAGGGTTGGGATACTATCTTTTCATACAACAATCACTACCTAACATACTCAAAAATCATAGGGGCAAAGGCATAGAGCAATTCTTTGTTTTCAAACAAAGGAGCAGATTGTCCAACTTGCCAAGGAACGGGGACCCCTTCAGTGGCAGAGGCACTGTGCCCAAGTCTTCCCTGACTTCTCAGTGGCCCTTTTGGAGTAGCAGTGCAAATTTATAGGTGCCTGTCATGCCTTAATGAATTGATAAATTCCATATAGTCTCTTTTACCCCGCGGCCTTGAGTGTTACCAGGAATGTGGTTCACCACTCTTTCAAGGACAAAAGAGCAGAAGAAGAATTCATCCAGTGCTCCCAGCCTACAGCTTGATTTTCTGACAGGAGCCCTCACTAGAGCTGTGCAGAATGGGAAAATTCTGAATCCATGGAATTTCTTCGAAATGTTGCAAAATGTTGTGAAATATCACAGAATTTCACAGAATTTTTAAAATTTAGTAATATGGCTATTTTTGTGCTAGAGTTCTGCAATTTGACATATGTACTCTTGGGTAAGTGGCCACTAACTTATCAAGTATCATGAAATTTGGATGGATAGTTTTAAAATTATAGGTGATCATATGTTGTAATTTTATTGTTTGCACAAAATTTCATAACATTTTTATCTGCATATACCTTAACCATCTATTGGGTCATGGATCTTAACTTTCACATGATTTTTTGATGATAGATGTTCTAGCAATCTGCCAGACTTCTTGACAATATAATGAATCATGTGCTCAAAATTTGTCATTTTATTTTATTCAGGAAATTTCATGAAAACATTTCATCTGCATATAACTCGGGCACCTATGGAGCTAGATATGTGTAAATTAGTATGGATAACCATTTTGTAATGCTTATAGAATGATCTAAATATGGAGAGAATTAGATAAAATATTTTTAAGTTACAGAGGTTCAAAATGTTACTATGTAAATATTTGCAAAGCTTTACGAAAACTATCAAAAATGTTGATGTTTGTAACTTCTCTGCTCTTGCATGCATAAAGTTAAAGAGCTACTGCACTGCTTGGGATTAATAGTAATTTTCAGATTTAGTCAGCTATCACATCTTGTATCTCAAGTATTTTTTCTTTTCTGTTTTTTAATTAGAAGATTTTCCACCTAGCAGTACTGGGGTGATGTGTGGAGCAGCACTCTGTCTGGAGGGGAAAAAAAGTCAATTCTGTTCCTCCCACTACATTGTCAGAAAAGAGACCAAACACCTTGAGGCACCACAATTCTTGCAGTCAGAGCAGTGACTCTTGCAAGCTACCAATCAAAATGCAGAAAATTGTAACATCACTAGTAACCAGGGAGAGCCAGTCCCTGCTGCTTCATGTGAAAGTGAAACCTGGCAGTAAGAGAAGGTTCCCATTGGTTACTAGTGATGTCATAGTCAGTGTGGTCTTAGTGTTGATGTAGTGAGAGGAACAGAACTGACTTTTTTCCCCCTCCAGACAGAGTACTGCTCCACATCACCCCAGTACTGCCAGGTGGAAAATCTTCTAATTAGCAAAATGAAAAGAAAAACTACATGAGATGTAAGAAGTGATAGCTAACTACATCTGAAAGTTACAAATAATTGCAGGCAGTTTCCAGGCAGTACACTAGCTCTTTAACATTTGACATGCATCTCCATAGTCAGTGTATCCTGGTTTCTAACACAACTGGATAAATTGGTTAAGCAGTTTTAATTTTGCAGAAGAAAAAAAATGATTAGTAACATTTTCTCACATATTTTTAATAGCATATACTGTAGATGAATCATTCAAAATTTTTTTGTGGAATTTAACATTAACAATGCACATGCACTGCACCTGATGACCTCAAGGTAGGGGAAACAGTGTGACAAGACAGCAGGTAAAGCAAATAGGATGCTGGGATGTATAGGCAGGGGCATCACCAGCAGGAAAAGGGAGGTCATAATTCTGCTATACAAGACACTAGTGAGGCCCCACCTGGAGTACAGTGTACAGTTCTGGAGACCATACCTATGTAAGGACATAGACAGGGTAGAGAAGGTTCAGAGGAGGGCAACAAAGATGGTGCATGGATTGCATCACAAGTCCTATGAAGACAGGTTGAAGGAACTGAACATGTACTCCCTGGAGGAGAGAGGAGGAGAGAGGGGATATGATAGAGACATACAAGTATCTTACAGGAGGAACAGGGTGCAGGAAAACACTATTTTTAAGCGAAAAGATGTTCCAGGAGTAGAGGCATGGGATGAAGTTGGAGGGAGGACGATTCAGAGGAAACATGAGAAAGAATTTCTTCACAGAACGGGTGGTGGACAAGGGAACACCCTGCCAGAGGAAGTGGTGGGGGCTGAAACAATCACAGGATTTAAGAATGCATGGATAGACATAAAGGAATTCTGGAGGTCGAAATGAGGGCAACAGACTTCTAGGAAAACAAACTGAACTTACAAGCTCAAATGGGCAGACTGGGTGGGCCATAGGCCCTTATCTGCAGACACTGTCTATGTATCTATGTATCTATGTACATATCACTACTTCATTTGGGAAGTTGGACTGAGCTTTTTGCAGTCCTGCCATTGCTCTTTGAGTGACTATTCCTCCCCCTTCTCTTTAGGCATAGCCAGATTGACTCAGTAGAACTACTGATCCCACTGATATCCTTTTTGTTATGTTTGCTTGCATGTATGTGCAAGAAACATAGTGCCATCATCCGAGATACCAGATGCAGTGGCATACAGTTGAAAGGGAGAGCTCCACTTCAGTGAGCAGAGCTCTCCCCCCCAACCATGCAGGCATGCAAGCACTGAATTTTGCATGCTCGTACTCATGTGCACTCCCCCAATGCACATACTGTATGGCCAATGGGGTGCCCAATCCCCATCGGCTCCAGGCCCCACCCAAAAAACACAAGCTGTGGCAAACAATGTAATGGCCGATGAGGGTGTCAAATCCCCCATCAGCTCCACGTCTCCAGGCCCCAAAACATTTCCAAGTGCCATGCTGGGAGCCCACCCAGCGGGCAGAAACTGTTATGGCCGACAGAGTGCCCAATCCCCCGTCAGCTCCAGCCCCCAAGCAGCCTTCCCGATGGCAAACATCCTGCATCATCCTCCTTAAAAAAAGTCCCTGAAAGAAAAAATGGTCCTGCGGTCTCGTTGGCCTCTCCACCTCCCACGCCCACCCACCCAGCGCCTGCATCCCACACCCCTCACCACATACTTACCTCTGGACTCTGGTGATGATCTTCGTGGACCGGAACATGTCTGTGACTTCTTCAAAGCTGACCTGCGAACTGAGGAAATGTTGTAGCTGTATAATGTAATAGATAGGTTTTTTCAACTTTGATGCATATCTCAGGCATTTTTTGGAATTTTTGCACCAAATTTTCAACATGGGGTTTTTGGGACCCCTCCTCATGAATTCTGTCACTGTCATGGTGTAAATGGGCCTGAAGGGTGATTTTGCGGTCACTGTGCAGAATCACCTTTCAGGACTGACTAATGGAATGAAAGTGCAAGTGCTCATGAGGTGGGCTCTCAAAAAGTCCACGTTGAAAATTTGGTGAAAAAATTCCTAAAAATGACTGTTTTATGGCGTGCATTGCACAAATTCCTATACGGCTAAGTAAGTTCACACAATTTTTAATATTTTGCACTCCAAGATTTTCTACATTTGCTATTTTACCACACCTACTTATGAGCAGTACAGCTGTCATTTTTCACGTCACCCAAAATGTGTTTCCATGCATGTATCGCACAATGGCGCAGTCGGTGTGCGCAATCAATGTTTGGGACAAATTAAGAAAATCACAGTGACAGTGGTCATGAGCAGAGGTGTTAAAATTGCTATGATGAAAATCTGGTGAAAAAATTCCCAAAAATGACTGTTTTAGGAGCACAAGTTGTGCAGTTCCTACGGGATTTTTTGGCAAGTTTGCAAATTTGTAAATATTTGCACCAGATTTTCAATATCGCTATTTTACCACACTCTCCATGAGTAGTAGCTGCCATTTTTCACATCTCACCCAAAATTTGTTTCTGCAGATGAAGCGCACAATGGTGCAGTCGGTGCGAAACAATGTTTGGGACAGATTAAGAAAATCACAGTGACACTGGTCATGAGCTATGATGGTCTTAAAATGGTTATGTTGAAAATTTGGTGACAAAACTCCGTAAAATGACTGTGTATGTATAGTATATTACGCAGTTTGCATCCTCATAAGTTCATGAATTTGTAATATTTTCAGTCCAGATTTTCACCAGTGGCATTTTTCCACACCTCTTATGAACAGTACAGCTGTCATTTCACAACATGGTGAAATGTGTTTCACACTTTCAGCGCAGAAATGTGTGGTCGCTGTGGGAAATCATTGTTCGGGACAGATAAAGAAAATCACACTGACACTGTTCATGATCAGGGTCCCATAATGCCTGTGTTGATACAATCTGCTGTAAAAATCCCCAAACTAGTTACATTATGGGTGTGTGTTTGCTACAGTTTCTACGCATTGCGGATTTCATACCAGTTTTTAATATTTTCACAGCAGAGTTTCAACATTGCCTATTTTTACACTTCCTGCTGAACAGTACCACTGTCATTCTTCATCCTGTTTGAATGTGTTTTGCACCTGTGGTGCCAAATGCCGTAGTCGCTGTGCAAAGCAGCTTTCAACAAACTGATATTGTCACTCTTCTGCGAGGAATACAAAAACCATGTTGAAAATTTGGAGTGAAAATACCAATGAATGCGTGAGGCGCGAGTTTCTGACCATAACACCTCAATTTCTTACAGAAAGACAGGCATCAGGGTTGTGACTTGGGATTGTTGCCTGCAATGCTCATACCATTCCACCCACACCCTGCAGCCAGCGAGGCATCAAGGTGTGCCTTGGACTCTTCAGCCCCAAAGTTCACCCCATTCTTCTATACCGCACCCATCTCATCGTATTTCCGATGGAATGGGGTGCGCGCAGAACCAAAGACCCAAGGCACACTGTGACGGCTTTGTCGGTGTCTGCAGGGTAGGGTGTGGTAAAATGGCATGGCCATTATGCTGGCGACCCACAGGCACACCCCATCGCCTGTCACCATCTGCAGGAGGACGGATTGGCTTCAGTTCACTCTTCACTGCCATCTTAATATGCAGCTCTGTAACTCCTACACTACCAATGCCAGTGTCAGCAAGCAAACATTCAACATTGACAAATGCTTGTTCTTTACAGTGACAGACTCCCTTAAACATGAGTCACCTATTTCTTTTCCTATCAACCTACCCTGTTGGAATTGCCAGAATTTTTTCTTCCAGCTGCCCATGACATTGTCTTCCCCCACTACATCTTTTTGAGTACCTCTAAGTCCTAGACTTGCATGTACACCAGGCTCCTCAGATGATAAATTTACTGTATGTGATCCTTAAATATCCTGCATTCAGATCAGAATTATTGACACTGTGCTTTCTTGCTCCAACCTGGGGGTCTGCCACTGCTATGCTACTCAGATCAGCTGTCCATTTCTTGGTGAAACTGTGCATCTGACTCCAGAACCCGGTGACCTCCTGCACTACCTGCCTTTTATATCTCTATTCTTTAATTGGAATCCCCCAGATAAGGCTAAGTGAAATTAGAAAATTCCAGTTTTAAGGAATTTTTCATAACATTCTACAATTTTCACAAAGACTCTTGGTATTTGACTTTAAGTACAGATGTTATTTTGCAGTTTCTCATAGTAAGCAATTAATAAAAGTGGAACACAAAGGCCCTGTCCACACTACACTGAAAACTCCCCTCTGTATTAGCGTTACAGAGGTCCAAACTCGATACCGCAATGGTTTGCGTTTACCTGTAACTACAAAGAGGTGTTTTTCATAGCAGTTATTTAAAACCACTTGTAGAGGTGGTTTAGCAACAGTACTACGAAAAACAGTTCTGCCTCTTTAATGTTACCAGGCTGTAGTGTGGACATACGAGCCGTGCAGTAGTCCCAGCATTGCCCTCCATGCAGCACGAACTGCATTGTGGGATAGGGTGCCGACCGTAATGGTCACCCATCACCCACAATGTGGACTGGTTGTAATGGTTCTGAACCATTATCATGATTGTTCACTGGCAGTGTGGACACACTGTAACATTTACCATCTGTAATGGTTTGAAACCTTTACAGGGTTTTAGTGGTGTAGTGTGGACAGGGCCATAGTCTCCTTGTAAGGTTTAAGAACCTGCCAAATTTAATGATATTGCATTCTCTAGTTTTAAAGTTTCTGGGGTTTATAAATTTGTAGTTTACATTCCAGCAAAATTAAATTTTTAAATGTTGTGAAAGTTTGGCTACTTTTAATTCAATCCCATTTTAAGCTGCAAATATTAACTTTTTCAGAAATAACCACGTGGAATAGTAGTTTAAATGTTTCAGCTCTGGTTAAATTTGGAAGTGTAGTTTTAAAATTAGTGGGAACTAACCAAAAATAAATGCTGGCAGAATGTTTGGCAGGCTATAACTCGGTCCCATTTAAAGCTAGAAATCTGAAACTCTGTGCACATACAAATGTAGTAATAACTTGTATAGCTGTCAAGTTTTGTAACATTTCATAGTATACTATTAACATTTTATTAAAATTATAGAAATCCACATTTTGGCAAACATATTTGGCTACATATAACTCAGCTCCCATTGAAGCTTGAGATTTAAAACTTGGTGCATATAAACATTCTAGGTGCTTCTCTAAATCCTGATATTGTGAAGAAATTTGGATAAGAAATTTTTAAATTATCTCAAAATAACTTACAATTTAGTTTTGATTAAATGTTTTGCCACCAATAACTCTGCCCCCTTTCAATGTACAACTCTTAAATTTGGTACACTCATGTAAGCCACTGAGTACTGTTCATTTGGATGCATACTTTTAAAATTATAGTGAAATAACTGAAATTAAAAATTTTGCAAAATTCTATGTAATTTTTCAGAATCAGAACAGTCATTCTATATTTTGCACAGCTCTAGTCCACACAGAGGAGATATCACAATGGACAGCTCTACAATTCCTATGTCACACAATCAGATATCAGTGGTGTGGATTTCTGACATGGCTCCCCTCACCTGAGATTCTGAAGAAATCTGATCCCAGGCCACCAGAAAGCACAGACGAGGGAACTCCAAATGCAAGGGGAAATCAGACAGCAAAAATGAACCATCCTCTCTCTCACCCCCAGCAGAAGCAGCAGCTGCAGTTGGGATAGAAAGCTTTCCACTGAAGGTTCAGATGCAGAGGTTTTCAGCAGTCGCTATGCACACTCAGCCAACAAAATCCCAACAAAGTTCCAGACCCAAAACCCTAACGGCAGTGTACGGTCAACTTACAAAAAGTAGCTAATGAAAAAAATATAAACAATAGTCACCGAACTGTACTTCATACCTCCCAGCTGATGCCACCTACCAATCAACAGCAGCTTTCCTCTTATGCTGTTGCCACCTCGGCTCCCCTGCTCAACGCTGCAGTGAACCCACTATCTGGTAACGGATGAACTTCTTTACAAGCTCTCTGGACTGGGAAAATGTTCAACTACTTGGTGGGGCTCCACAAGTTGGTGACAATGGGCTAGACTGCTATTCTTTGTAGGGTTAGGGACACACCCACACTTTCCACTTAAAGTGGTATCACCCAAGTTATCCTGCTACAGGCTATTTAGCCTTATTTACAAATACCGCTTCTTGTGTGTGAGTCATGGCTCTCCTTTCAAGCCATTGGGGTAAATGAATAAATGTTATTGTTGATTTACCTTTGTTTTTGAGAAGTTCAACTCTCATTTCCTACTTAATCCCCATACTATTCAATGAGAGGGCTTGCCTGTTGAAGCCGTTCTGCTGTGTATTTACTGCATAGTGCATAATAATGCTCATTGCTCAGCACCAGTATGATAAAATAGATAGAACTATAGCACTCTACAGTGAGGCATCTACAATGCAGCCAGTGACTGCGACCATACAGTCTGTGTCTAAGGGGTGCATGTTTCATGGCATTCTCCAGACCCTTCTTACCAGGGGATCTCTGAATCCCTGATCCTCTGACCTTCTCCTAATACCTCTGCTACATTCTTATTTTTCTTTGTTTTCTTTTAAAGTGATATACTCATTTCTTTCGGAAGGGATAGAGGAGCTATGGGAGGCACAGTCTAACATGACCTTATCCTGATGGTTGATTCCTCCAGCCACATGTCACCCACCCCTGTGTAGAGTCTATTAGGCACTCCTGGAAGGTGAGCACAGTTGACATTGGGGGGGGGACCAATGACCCTGTTGCCTAATCTCTGGTCTCTGGCCTCTCAACCTGTAGTGTATCATTATAGAGCCCCCATAAACTACACAGCCTTCCAGAGAAAGCCTCCTCCACTTGGGCTGCCCTAAATACTGGTGCACATGAAGGGTGTTGTTTTGTTTTATTTTGACCCAGCCAGAGAGGTTCTGGGCATGGGATGCAGTAAAATACTCCCAGTGATGCATACAACTGCTTACCTGTTATTTATGGGAGCAATGACTCAGGCTGTAGTTAAGGTTTACTCATGGTTCATGGGGTGGGGGTGGGATTCCATGTTCGGAGTAGACATTTCTGCTTAGTGGCTCCTGACAGCACCGCAGGTTCAGATGTTCTACTCTAAGATTGAAGGAGGTTACTTAAATGGGAAACATTATTTGAAGAACCAGTTTCACATGGCTTGTAAATATTTGCCCCTGTTGGGCTTTATGTTGTGTATTGTTAGGGTGTATCTTTTCCAAAAGAGTTTAACTCAGGTGTGTACTGATACAGAGATCAACACTAGCATAGTTTTGTCTCTTGGGGATCCTCTACTGAACTGGTGCCCATGTCCTGACAATAATACTCACCTTATCTCAATGTCATGGTGGACATAACCTTTGCATCATGGAAAGTATGAGGGCTCAACTCCCCCATAAAATGGAAACTGGTCCTTTTCCACTTGAAGAACTTATGCACCAAAGTGGCCTTCCTTCAAGAGACAAAACTCTCAAACCTCGATGCTTGTAAACTTAAGACAGAATGAGTGGGGGTAGCGTGGCATGCATAGCACTCACTCCTCATCAAAGAGACGGGTATCCATTCTAATACATAGATCCTTACAATGGACACTGATCCTGACACAATTGGATAAAGAAGGCCAATGGATTTGGTCAAAGTAAACACCGGGTGTCATGTCAATTGAGTGCTGACTTTTCAGCATATCAGCTGGACACCGTCAGTTCAGCTCTGCTCATTGTGGCAACTGCACTGTTTGACATGGGACAATTCAGCACCCAAAAGTGCCATTTACCTGACAATTTAAATGAAAACATGGCTCTAAACAAAAAAACACAGTTCTTCTGCCCCCCGTCCATGTTCAGTACAAAACAGTACAGATTGCCCGAGTCTCTGATAAAATCGCCCAGTCTGCTTCCCCTTGCTTGATATTTAAAATGATACAGGCTGCATGCCTCTAAATGAAAAAAACAGTTCTTCTGCCCCCCAGACATGTGCAGTACAAGATGACTGCTTAGAGACTCTGAGACTCCAATAAAATAATACAAGACGACAGCTGCAAAAAAGTGTTTTCGTTTTCTCTCTTCTCTTCCTTCCCACCGTGTAGTACAGTACACCCACCTGCAAAATGAACTTTGGTAAATCTCTGTTTAAATGTAAGAGGACTGCTGCATAAAGGAGAAATAAACCCTCTTTACTTGCTGTTGCGTACTCACTCCCGCTCAACGATGCCTGTTCCATGCCATGCACCGCCTCCTGCTCCCCAATGTCCTGTGTGTGTGAGTTATTCCATGGATTCAAAACAGTTTCTTCTATCCCAGAGGGTCAAATGTAATTTCATATAAGTGAGTCCACTGAGCCCCCCATGGCTATACCTCTTAATTGCAAGTAGAACTGTTGGTTAAATACTTAAAGCATTTAAAGCAGGAGGGAGCCCCACCTCCTCAGACACGTCACTCATCCACTGATCTCGGCAGCTGCCACTCAGTCGGGCCAGTCAGGCTTGTAGACAGGATGATTTCAAAGATGGTTAATGTGCTGGGGAGGTCTGCTTCAGCAATACTCAATCCCAACAAACAGGCAGTCCTGGAAAAGTTCATACCGCTGCAATGGTGAATGTATTCTGGAGGTGTCACATCAATTCAGTGCAGAAATGTTAGTGCCTCTAAGGCCCTGTACACATTAGAGCTGAAGATTTGCACCGATTTAAAAAATGTTTTAAAAGCATTTTTAAACTCACCACAGGAGCCCATCCAGATCAGTCTTCAACTGAGTTTTAACTCGGTTATAGCACAGCCGACTCCCATCTGCATCTGCCTCCAGTAACGTTTTTTAAAACGGCTTCTTCACCACCCTTAACACACTTCCTGGAGGAGCAATATGCAGACGCCCGTCCACACTACAGGGTAACATGCTTTCTTTCATAAAAACATTTTTAAAAATGGGCTTGAGACTAGCTTGCAGCAGGGTTTAAGCACAGTTTCCTAACACGCTTTGAAACCGTGCTTAAATGTGGACAGGCGCCGTGTTTGCGCTAGTTAAAATGTTTTAAGCACCTTGAAACGTTTTAACTAGCCTGATGTGTACAGGGCCTAAATTCAGTACCATTAAATCCATGTGGTGCAATTAAGCTTCATGTGCCTTTAGCACATTTTGGCATTTTAAGTCCATTTATCCCGACAGCAGCCTTAGTAAGATGTCCCCACAGTTGAGCCATTAGAGTTTAACGTTAAAGTCAGCGTCCTGCATTTTCTGTTTGTTGTTAGAGCTAGTCATTTGCCTAGGCTAGCGGGAATGCTCCATTATGGACCACCTATTTGTTTGATGTGACTCCCCGTCAAGTTTCAGGTACACTTCTGCAACCAGTTTAATGTTAAAGTTGGCATCATGGCTAAAGTGTTAGCCAATCCAGCATTTTCTGTTTGTTATTGGAGCTGTGACTCTGGTCAGTTGCCTAGGCTAGAGGGAATGCTCCAGTACAGACCACCCATTTGTTTGTTGTGACTAGCCTTCAAGTTGCAGGTCTCTTTACAACCACGCTTCCTCTTTACCCCCACCCCCATATCAGCGACCTGCCTCCACTCAATGTTGCAGTACCACTGTTATAAAGAGACTTCATAAATACCTTTTGATAAACTAGGTGTTTCACTTCTTGTAGGTTCCTGTTACACGCACAGCGCACTTTATGTTGTTAACTCAGCCACTCGATGCTGCAGTGCATAAACCATGCACAGCTGTTAAATTATTTAATTATTTGTTTGTGTATACAGTATGTATGTTTTTTTTTGTTTATTCTGCATGCAGAAAGAGTAAAAGTAAAACAAATGTATTGCTATTGCTCAAAATGTATGCAAACAGACAAGTGTGTTAAGAGCTGTACACTGTTTCAAGATGAACAGAATGCTGCTGAAAGGAACGGAGCCAAATTGCCATATGAGCTGAAATAAATGAGCTGAATTAACACTGGGCTGAAACAACTTTGCTGAACTGATGCAGGCTGAATTCTCCATGTTCAATTGACATGGATTCAAAGCATCTCAGAGGGTCCGCTGGTACTGCTTAATGTATATGCACCCAACGCGGATTACCCTCTTTTCCTCATTCAGGTCATGGAGGCTCTTGCAACAGCTACCACACTCCAAACACCTGTCCAGCTTGCCGGGGATTTTAACCTCACACAGGACCCAGTGTGGACAAATCTTCACAACTCCCTGAATCCTACATAAAATTGGTCACCACACTGGCACAGCTGACCCAATAGCATGCCCTAACTGATGTGTAGCACATCCTCCACCTGACAGTCAAAGATGTCTCCTTTTACTCCAGTGTCCACTACTCATTTAGTCAGATAGACTATTGGCTTTCCAATCCTCATATAACCCCAGCAGTTTTAGATGCCAAAATTCACCCCATTGTCATTTCTGATCATGCACCTGTCACCATCAATGTTCTTTGGGGTCCCACTTAACCAAGAGCAGCCAACTGGAGACTTGACCCTTTACTTTTAAAAGACCCTGACTTCATTCTATGGGCTAAACAGAAAATCACAGACCTCTTAGAACACAATGACAACCATACTGTATCCAATAGTATGATATGGGACTCCTTAAAGGCTTACTTAAGAGGTAGAATTATTAGTTTTGCCACCCACAGGCATAGGTCCAGGGTCCTGGAAGTAGCCAATCTCGAATCCAGACTGAAGGAGCTGGAGATAGTGCAAAAAGCTAACTCTCTGGTGGATCCCTGTGAACTGCTTGCGGTCCGAGCTAAACTAAATACCCACTATATTAGAAAGGCTGATCTAGCATTGTTACACCTCAAACATATATACTGGGAAGGGGGTAAGTCAATCGAGGTGCTGTCTTACCAACTTAGGAAGCAGTAGGCAGAAAGACACATCCCGGGGCTGGAAGACCAAGTGGGGCAGATTCACACTTCACATTCCGAAATATAACACATTATGTCTGCTTTCTACGCTAACTTTTATAAGACCACAGCACCCCTCAATATGCCTCTTACACACCAATTTCTTGCTTCCTTTAATCTCCCTAAGCTATCACCTGTCCAGTCATAAGGGCTAGATAGACCTATCACATCTGAGGAAGTGAGCAAATCCATACTTAGTCTAAATAAGCACAAATCACCAGATAGAGATGGTTTCCCCATAGTTTCTTATCAATTGCTTCTTGCAGAGACGTCTCCCCTCCTTCAAAGAGTGTAGATCACCTCCCTGATTGCTAAAGATCCCCCCCCAATGAGAGAGGTGGTAATCACTGTATTGCCAAAGAAACGCAAAGACCCCTGCTCCCCATGAGCTACCATCCTATCTCTCTGATAAATGCTGACACAAAGTCCTAGTGAAGGTATTAGTGACTAGGTTGGAAAGTGTGATCCCCCCCCCCATACATTCCTCCAAGGTAGGATTCATGAGTGGAAGACAGAGCTCTGATCACCTAAGAACTTTTTTACGATCTTAGCTACATAGCCACTCCCTCCCCACCCCTGCTGCAGCACCAACAATACATTTTGAAAAAGCCTTCAACTCCATAGACTGGAACTATTTACTTGGAGTGCTACACCACAGAGGGATAGGTCCCTTCATTCTTAACTGTGTAGAAACCCTCTACAGTGCACCAATAGCGAGAGTGTTAGCTAACAGTATTCTATCCTCACCCTTCCCCCTTACAAGAGGTACACTCTAGGGCTGTCCTCTGTCCCCTTTATTATTCCCGTTAGCAATCAAGCCCCTCACTGCAGCTTTGAGAGAACACCCCGAGATCAGAGGCATACAAGCAGGGTCCATTAAGTACAAATCTCTCTCATATGCAGATAATCTATTAATGCTGCTTAGGTACACTACTACTGCCATTAACCCACTATGCAAAATTCAGGACCATTTCACAAGTATATTGCGACTCAAGGTTAACCTCAATAAATCAAATGTTGTCCCCCTCAATTATAACTGAACAAACACCATGTTTTGACACACAGCTGAAAATGGACCTCAGTAATCATATCACACCATCCTTGGCAGACATCTGCAAGGTCAATTTTTCACCCTTACTGTCTACCCTTGCTGCAGACACCAATAGGTGGCAGGCCCTACACTTCTTCAAAACAGGGAAGCTAGCAGCAATCAAAATGATGCTGGCACCAAGGGTTCTTTACCTATTGGTCCACATGCCCATCTATATTCCTAAAAAAAATGGTTTTCCCTCCACAATAAACTCATGGGACAGTTACTGTGGGAGGGGAAATTCCCACACTTCAGCAGATGCAAACTTAGGAAACACTGGAGGGATGGTGGATGGTGGCTGTCTAACTTTGTGCACTACCACCTTGCAGTCATCATGTCACAACTGTTACAGTGGTGCCCAGATAGAATCACTGAGTCCCCCCCCCAATGGGTGACAATCGAAGGTCACCTAGTTGGTGCAAGGACACCATGGTACATATTATACTCCAAACCTATCCCTGGCATCTCATATTTACCTACCATATCTCTTTCACTCCAGTACTGGCAGAATATAGGAAAGACCACCATATCCAAAGCATGCCGATACATCTCACACCACTGTGGGATAACCCCTTTCTTCACAGTCGACCGCAAGACCATGGAATGGCCCACTTGGAGAAAGGCAGGCATCATGATGGTGCAAGACTTATGCCTTTCAGGCTGCCTGATTGTTAGAACATTTAAATATCTAGCTCAAACTTATGGATTACCTCCACAGGATTTTTTGGTGCTATCTGCAGGTCAGAGCTGCAGTCACCCCTCATATACATCACAAAATCATCCCAAGCCCAGGGTTTCCTGAAGCGATTGTCATGCTGTGGACTAAGCAAACCAAAGGCAGGGTGGGACACATCTATAAATGCCTGATAGATACAGGTCCATCACTCACTGCCCATAGTAAAACCACTTGAGAACAGGAACTATGCACAAACATCTCTGACTCAGAATGGGAAAATTGTTGGTCTGGAGTGCACTGGGCCTGCAAGGACACCAAAGCCCAACTCATACAGCTAAACATATTGCATTACTGCTGTCAGACACTCCATTCCTCCACCAACAAGAAGTTCTCCCCTCAGCTTCTTGCTCAAGATACAACCAAGATACAGGCTCTCTCTCCCATATACTATGGCCATACCCCTTGATTTAGCCATTTTGGAATAGTGCTATCACTTTCCGTCAATCACTTATTTCCCATGATTTTATCATAGATGAGGCCTTTGCTCTTTTAGGAATGTTCCCCTTCCCACATACCCAGCCAACTCACAAAATTCACTGGGGAATAATAGCAACTGTAACGGCCAAAAGTCTCCCCCTTAGAAGGTAGGGGACCATGGACATAACATCCTTTATTGAGTGGTTACACTCAATGAGTCAGTTTGCCACTTTAGAATGCTTGTCATATCTAGCAGTCAGCAAAACACAGCTGTATCATGACACATGGGCAGTCTTTCTGCAAATTAGAAATGAAACCTGACAATTCAATACTGTATGCACTTGCTTACACTAGTATGAGTGATCCCTATATGAGTTCAATATCTCTTTACTGGTAGAAAGCCTAACACCTGATATATACTGTTATACTCTATGCTACAGAACTATGTTATAATTTATATTCAATTAATAGTATGTTATATTGTGTTTGTATTAGAGATGCACCTGGATATTATTTGTTCTGTTGTTGTGTGTATTGTTGGAAACACAGCACTTTTAATAACAAATTTAACTTAAAAAAAAAGAAAAATGTAAAAAACAAAAGCAAAGTGAGTAAAGGGATAGAGTGTAAGGGAAAGAGACAGTGAGGGGGTGTGGCTGGGGGGGGGTCTAACCACCTGTGTCACATATTAAGTTGCAATGAAGGGCTTAGAAAAATCAAACAATTTAAACAAAAAAGAAAAGACAAATAAAGCACAAAAACATACAAGGGAGAAAAACAGTGTGGGGTACAGAGCAGTGAGGGATAGAGAGACAATGTGAGGAGTTGGGGTTTTAAGAGTCTCACAGCCTGTGTCACATGAATAACTGGGAAAAAACAATTTAAACAAAAAAAGAAATGAAAATTAAGCAAACAACTGTATGATTATGCTTTCAGTCCTGCATATGTGCACTCTGGCTGTTTCATCAGCATTCTGGCTTGACTCTCCTCTCCTTACATCAGCATAATCATGCAGTTTATATATATCTGAATAAGCTACAAAAAACATAATTAATACTCCAGGTAGGGTCAAAGTGACAAAAGTTAGGCAATGAGGCATTAGGGTTTCCAACCATAACACCCCACCTCCCAAACCAGGCAGGAGAGCAGGTGTGGGGGTGTGCCTTGAGCTTCTCAAGCCTAACACTCACCCCATTCCATCTGTAAATAAGGTCAGATGTACAGACCTTGTGAGAATGGGGTGAGCATTAGGCTTGTTGAGAAGCCCAAGGCACACCCCACACTTCTGCTTCTGCCTGGTTTGGTGGTTTCCATGTCTAATAGTGACTGTGGAATGGTGACACGTGTTAACGTTGCTGAACCCACAATGTGAACACTTCAGGAAAAGTCTTTTCTTGTGGGGGGCTTCACCCCCCCATACCCTTTTGCCCCTCACACACCCCTTACTATATATTCCAACTACGGGGGGGGGGCAGAACTCAGGGGATAAGGGGAATTGTTGGTTGCACAAAAGTGTTGGCACTGTGATTCCATCACCATTGGGATGCTTCACTGATCTGTAGTCTCTGTCTTCATGAGATACCGTTTGGGGGTGTGGTGTGTTAGGGTTGGAAACCCTAATGTGTTATTTCCCAACTTTTGTTGCTTTGACCCTAACTGGAGCACTAACAAAGTTTTTGTAACTTATTTCCTTTCTTTTTGAGATAGTATAATAGTATCCTTATTTTACAGTGGGAGCGCAGGGTCCTTTGGACACTGCACTCCCAGGCTTATGTAATTTTGCCAGCTTTTATTTTACTGACATGTGTCAGTTCCTTGGTATTCACTGCCCCCCATATTGTACATTTGTGCCCGGTCCCCATTACTGTTAATGGCCCCTGGTGTAGTGCTACCCCCCCACACACACACACAGTCCAGTTTCAGTACATACATACATAGAGCACCTAAACTGATTAACTAATTACTCAATCATATGCTCATCATAGAGCAAGGCAAGGATATTAAAAAGGTACTGCTTTTTCTGAAGCTTACTCCCTGACAAACATAGAAACATAGAAACATAGACTTTGACAGCAGATAAGGACCTCTTGGCCCACCTTGTCTGCCCATTTCCTACCTACAGGATAAGCTGCAGCCCTATTGAATGAAGCACTAGCACACCTGATCTGTGGAGGAATGATTCCATGACTGGATTTTGATTTATATGGTCCTCTATTTTTGAAGGCTTATAGCAATATGAGTGTATCATTGCAGTTTCATACATTTTTATACATTTTCAGTTAGCAACTCAATTGAGTGCCTTTTCCCCTGCTCACAATTGTATTACCTGTTTTTGACTGCATCTGTTTTTGGTTCTGCAGTTCTATCATTTGGGCTGACTACCCTACAAATGTACTGGATCTTTGTGTCACATACGTGTTCTGTTTTGCAGTGACAAAGCGGGGATGACCATTGATGTGTATGGACAACACTGTTTGCCCATTAAAACATGGATATTTGCAGAATGGGGAAACCAGTGTTTGTGAAAAATGAGGAACTAGGTGGATGATGGAAAATGTCAGTGATGGGAAGGGGTGTATATTGAATTAAAATTATAAGCCTCATACACATCTACTTGCATCATCTCAAGCAGGTTATACTAGCCCTGGTGACCGGAAGGTGACTTAGAAATTTTTTTGTTCAGTTTTATTTGCTGTCCTCTAACATCCCCCACCCTCTCATGTCTCTTTCAACCTGAAAATGAGAAATGTGTCCCTCAATGTTTTTTTAAACTTGAAGATAAAATAAATGTCCACCACTGATCACACCTGCATCACCCACCTGAACTCCCACTATGCACCCATCTCTCCACAATCCCCCTTGACCCCCCACATATCATCACTCACCTGAACTGGGAACAGACTGAAGCTCCACTCTCTGATCAAAGATGCCCCTTGCTGCTGGAACCAGTGACTGCTCTCTGACAAGTAAGGTAACCTTATTTGTCAGAGAGAAGTCGCCGGGTTCCAGCAGCAAGATGTGTCTTTGATCGGAAAATGGATCTTAAGTCTGTTGCCAGTTCAGGTTCCTGAGGGCATGTGGGAGGTCAAGGTGGGTGTGTGGGAGGTGGTGACAGTGGAGGTTGGGTGGGTGGTGTGGGTGTGATCAGTGGTGGAAATTTTTTCTACAGGTTTAAAAAATCAACAAGGGATGGTTTTCCATTTTCAGGCTGACAGGGACATGGGAGGGTGGTGCCACTAACCACCAATGGGGTCTAAATTATGGCAAATCTGAGGATCAGAGGGTGGCAGGTGCCACTAGACACCAGGGATAACAAATAATTACATGGGAGGGTGGGAGGTGCCACTAACCACCAATGGGGGTCAACAAATTTTAAAAAATGGGGATTGAATGGTGGGTGGTGTCGCTAGATACCAGGTGTAAATTAATTTTCACAAGAAGAAATCCTTTTCCACAAATGCTTTGCCATATTTGCAGAAAAGGAATCCTTTTCTGCACAAAAGGGATCCTTTTCCATGAATCATTTGCCGTGGTCGCGAACAAGGATTCCATCTCATGTAAAAGGATTTGGGACTTAGCTTTTTTTGTACATATTCTTTTTTCATGAGACAATTCCTTTTTCACAAATCCTTCTTCATTCTTGTGAGAAAGGAATTGGCTCATGAAAAAGTATTTCAGACTTAGAGCTTTTTAATTCCTTTTTCATGAGCTGATTTCCTTTTTTGCAAGAATTAAAAAGGACTCACGTAAAAGGAACTTGGCGAGTCACTAAAAAGGATATAAATAGTTTTAAAAAAACTTTTAGGGGCCATGGGAGCAATTACAACATACACAGTGAAGCTCATCAGCTCCCAATGAGCAAGATACATGTTTTGATGTCTGTAGAAGACACTCCTGGGCAGAGTTATGACAGTTTCTTGAGTACAAAAAGAGAAAACAAGATGGCGGTTCATGAATAAGGAGTTTTTCTAGCAAAAAAGGATAGGCCCCTTATGGAAAAGAATCCTTTTTCATGAGACCAAAATCATTTTTTGCTCCAGGAAGTTATCCTTGAAAGTGAAATTCTCTTTGAATATAATGGGACCATAAAAATGCAATAACTTTGCAACAGATTAATATTGTTTCCCCAAACAAGCACAAGCTTGTTCCGTGATCCAAGGTCTTTCTATCATACACATTTTACATAACAATTCCACACCATCTATGTGCAAGGACAATGAGAAAAAAGTGCAAAAAAGAGCAAATTCTAAGGTGTTTGCACTATCAGGAACTCAGAATCCTGACATCAAACCAGTATGAAACTTGGCATGTCAAGAGATCTATCCCATGAAACAGTGCTTGCCAAATTATGTGCAGATCTGTTGAACATTTGCAAAGTTATTAATGTGCAAGATTTGAGGTTTAACATTAAAGTGCCTGCTCAACCCTAACAATAGGGGCATGACTGTGCCCATAGAATACAGACTGAGAGCAGGAACACTCAGAACACTGGCAAACCGGTCTCAACCCCGAAACACCATTGGTGTTTGCAGCTATTAAGAAGTTTGAGTGACTTAAATAAACCACATTATTACCTTTAACTCTGTGTGAGCAGTCATTTATCTCCTATTATCTGCAATAAGAAAAGGATTTCCAAAGTTTCAGGTGCGATGTCAGAAGACAAACCCAAACCTCTCTAAAACAACTATAAGCAGTGCCTAACCGATACTGTAGATTATAAAATTGGCTTCAGAAACCTTTACAATCTGAACAACTTCAGTGGTCTTAACACATCACCTGCCCATTCATTAATCCATACCAACAATACACAAGCAACCTGCCCTGATCTACCCACCAACAAACCTAACTAAATAAAAATACAACTTTTTCCATCAAAATAAAAACAATACTACTTCTTAAACACAAAATCTGTCAGCAGGGCATATTTTTCTTCAAAATAAATCAACTTCCAGGGTTCACTCAGAGGCAATCAGCCTTTGTTACCAAACTCATATATTCTACCTAGCAACAACTTATATGAAGGAAAATAAATCCCATTTCCATTAAAAAAATCATTTTCCATTGTATAAGCACAATAACTCATTCCAGGGAATGTGTTTCTTGAGAACAGATGCACTTCCCAGGTGCATTAAAAGTCATTCAGTGGTTGGCCTCCTGCCTTCTAATTCACCCGGTACATGTATTAATTCTCCAGAAATACATGTCTTGTTGGTTTATTTCTTACATATTACTTAGAAAATCAGTAAGTGAAGGACATGCACCCACTGTATCCAGATGCTACTAGAGACATGAACATGAACAGGAACCACAAAAAAAGTGATCAAACACTCTTAAACTAGAAAAAAATGAAATTTTTATTAAGCAATGAATACCAGAAAGTGCTTAGAGCACAGTTTCAGTTTATTTTTCAGTTTCAGTTTATTTTTTATACTGGAAGGGCATGTGAGCAAAAATTGCTTGCTTTCATAAGCATCCAGTTGTACACATACAACAGATACATAAAGGTTATAAAATTTTGCACAATACAGAAACGGCCAATACAAAAATTTCAAGGGTATACAAGAAGTAATAAAAAAATATCTATAAACAGCAACAAGCAAAGCTGGCAGTTGTAGGCTGATGTAAGCTGGAGATGCCTAAGGTAATCAGGGACAGGAGCATTTAGAGGTTTGGGAACTAGACTGGTAAACCTTCAGGTTGTACTTGAATGAGGCCAGCAATACATTGGATTAGGAAAGGGGGCAGGCTATGGAATAGTTTCTCATCCTTGTAGAAGAGGGTCTGTTGACCTTGGGTAGTCCAACAAGACAGGAGAGTGAAGTAGAGGGAGGCAGACAGTCTGATGGGCCTTAAGTAGGCTGACCTAGTGAAAATGGAGACTATGCTGTTTGGTAAGAGTCCCCTGGAAATTTTGTAGAAGAAGGTCAGGATTTTGTTATCCTGCCTGTCCTCTAACAATGGCCAATTGGAAGATTTGTAGAGGTCATAGCGATGAGTCAATCTAGGAAGGCCAGTGGCAAACTGGATGATGTTGTGATAGGTGGTCTTAAGTCTAAGGAGGTTTCTTTGGGAGAGGGAGGGGTAGTAGATCAGGGCATCATAATCAGAGATGGAAAGCAGGCAGCTGCTGGCAAGCAGAGTCCTGGATTCTGAGGATAAGGAAAGGTTTGACTCTGTATAACATGCCAAGCCTTTGGTGTGCTTTTCTAAGGAGCTGATTAATGTGAGGTTTAAAGGTTAGGTGACAGTTGAGGAGGAGGCCAACGTACTTGAATTCTGTGACCCTTTCAATAACGTTGCCATCATTATCTAGTATGTTGAAATTGAAAGTGGCATTTATTCTAGACCCCAAGAAAACCACTGACTTGTTATTTTTTGGAGTTTAGGGCTCGTCCCTTGGAGGAGAACCAGGAGTGAAGCCAGAAGAAATCATGTTGGAGTTTTTCAAGGAGGAAGTATCAGTCCTTTTCTTTGCAGAAAAGAGCTGCATTGTCTGCATAAAGTATAATTTCTGTGTGCTTACGGATCTCAGGAAGGGAGCTGACCATGAGAAAGAAGAGAAGAGGTCCCAGAATGGAGCCCCGGGGGACTCCATATTTGATGGGGCAGGTGTCAGAGAGAACACCATCGATCACAATGTTGTGGGATCTGTGGCTGAGGTAGTTTGAAAAACAGTTACAACATTCCAAGAGATATAGAAACTGGAGAGGTTGTGGAGAAGTATATTGTGGTCAATGAGGTCGAAGGCTTTTGTGAGGTCAACAAACACCCAGCCAGTGTAGAGGGCTTCATTTTTAGCCTTGTTGATGAAGTTAGTGCATTTGATGAGTGCTGTCTCAGTGTTATGGCTGTCCCTGAAACAGTGCTGTGAATCTGTTTGGAGGCTATATTTCTCAATGTGTTTGAGGGTTTGGTTAAGTATGATTTTCTCGATAATTTTGTACAGTGGAGCCAGAAGAGCTATAGAGCCTGTAGTTAGCTACTTCATTTTTGGGGCCAGATTTGTGTATGGGTTTCAAGGTGGTGCATTTCCATTTGAGGGGTAAGTGCCTGTGCAGAGGGAATGATTGAAGATGTTAGTTAGGGGGAGGGCGATAAGCTCACAAATCAGCTTAAGCATGCAGTAGTCAATACTGTCAAGGCCTATGATCAGTCTGGGATCATTAGTTGTAATGAGTCTGATCACCTCATGGGGTAAAAGGTAACAAAAGCAGAAGCAGGGATGTAGGTTAACATGGGGGAGGGGGACGTGAAAGACCCAGGGTTGGGAAATGTGTTGAGTTTGTAGTTATTCAGGTCACAAAAATAGGAGTTGAAGATGCTGGCAATGGCTGGGGGTTCCATAATCAGTTGCCCTCCTATGGAGATGCTGATTTGTTCATTGTGTTTGCTTTTCCCAGTGGGATCATTATGGAACCTCCACGTGAGATTTGGGTTACCTCTAGAGCAGAGATGTTTTTCTCTAAGTAAGTTTATTTTAGCAGATTGAACTGCAGATTTACAACTGTTATGAGTGTTTTGTATTATTGCAAGAGGTTGTGGAGTTTGAGTTTTCTGTATTTTGACCAAGCCCTGTCTCTCTTTCACATAAGATTAAGGAAGTTGGAGGTAACCCATTAGTTTCTGATCTCCTTGACCCTAAGTTTTTTAAAAGGGATGAGGGAGTTTCAGATGCTTTGGAAGTTCTTGTTGAATGTGTTGAGGGCTAAGTCTATGTCCATGATGTATTCCATGAAAGACCAGTCACAGCACACTATGCATATAGTACAATACATACTCCCAAAACATCCCTAGCCCTTTTCAGTCTCATAGGATCTTTAGCAGGAGGCAAGGACAGGTTGTGAGCTGTCAGTTTAAATACCCAAATTATCTAAGTGCCAGATAAAAAACTTTACTGATAATTAAATTGATTTAATTTTGTTACTCAAACAACTGAGAACCACAAATTTGTGGTGGGATTGAGATCATAATGGGAGTAGAGGGGTTGGAATGGCAATAGAAAACTAAGTAGCAAATTATTGAAAATCAGTGCTCCACCTCTAGCATTATATAATATGTTATAGGAAAATTAAAGAAGACTAAGATAAAAATAATACCCAAATCAAAGTTGGCTCAAATGCCGAGGCAGCACTCCCAGCCATTACTGCTAAACCACATAGTATGGCAATTAAATCATAACCATGAAAGGTAAACATGACAAAATTGTTTGCATGCCACACTTGAAGATGCCACAGTCCCTGAAAACAGAAACACTGCATGCTCAAGTGGTTCAGTTAATAAATGATTAAGTATTTGATTCAAACAAAGAGCATACTAGGAGGTTAAATAACCTCAGTCATTTATACAAACTAAGATTTATAAACTCTCTTAGCTGAAGGTAGGGTGAGGGTGTTCCTTGGCTCGGTGGTGCTCAGCTTTTGTTAAAAACACAAGAGGGCAAATGGAAAAATGGAACTCACTGCCCCTTCCTGAAGGTAAAAAAGCACACTGGTAACAGAAGTCAAGTGTTGCATATTCCTTCTTTATCAAGGCACTCACACAAATCAATGCAAATCATTGCAAATGGAGAAAGAATACTGGCATTGTAGGCAGTCTACAAAGACTCTGACTGGTGTCCCATCTGATGTTTCACCGTTTGCGCATCCTCAGAGCTCTGGAGTACTGTGCAACATAGCCTTTGAGAAAGGATGGTGTCTGCTGTCTGAAATGCATCAGGCATTTTTTATGCCACATATTTACAAAATGTAACAAGATTCTTTTTACATGAGACAAGTGCCCTTGTTAGTCTGAGGTTGGTGAGTGCTTGACTTTTTGGTTTGTTAGTACTATGCAACACTTGACTCTCTTATCTGAGTGATTCTTTACCTTCAGGAACGGGGTTGAGTGATGTTTCCCATTTGCCCTCATAAGATTTATAAACCTAGAAGAAAGGCATAATTTATTTATTTTATTTATTTATTTAAAATTTGGTAACTGGGAAAGGCACACTGAGCTTCTACTCATTTCCAGGTGTGACCCAGGGCAGGGAGAAAGGAATTATGCAAGCAAAATTTGATAACATTTACAATCATATATAAACAAATGCAATAATTTACAACATGCTTAGAGCTGTTATACAAACTGTCATGAATACAATGGATATATTGAACAGAAAGCTTGAATGTTCAGCTGGTCTTGCAGTCGAGTTAGGAGCAAGGGACATTTACAAGGACAGCAGGAGAGAGTATTTGCAGGCTTGATGGCAGAAAGAGAGGTGGCTTGCCAAAGGGTAGGTGGGAGTTGATTCCAGAGGGAGGGGAATTAATAGGATAAGGCAGATTGACCAGTGGTTGAGTGAGGGTGGGGAAGGGAGTAGAAACAGTATTCCTGGAGCAAAGTGGATAGGAGGAGGGACAGGCAGGGGACAAGAGGAGGAGGGTATATGGGATGGATCCATACCAAGGAGTGGGTCTGGTAGACAATGGGAGAGAGGAGGATTGACAGAGAGGAATAGAGGGAAGAACAGTGGTGTGTACAGAGGGGGGGAGCTAGTGGCAAACAGCAGAAGCTGTGTAGGAGGAGTCTGACTTGGCCAGGGAGGAGGTGGGAGCAGTGCTGTAGATGGTGTCTGCATAGTTGAACATGGAGAGGATAGTTTTGATTACCAGCTCACAGCAAACTGAAGGAGAGGACAATTTTGTTACAGTACATAACTCCAAGCCTTGGGTGGAGTTTGTGAGAGTCAGAATGGACAGATAAGCCCAGTTTGTCATTGAGCCAGACCCTAAGGTATTTGAAATTGAAAAGCTTTATTATTTTAATAAAACCACGTAACAGTAAAACATGAAATAGGAAAACTGTTCGGATAAAGTAAAACTATTCTTCCCCTCCCACCCCAACCCTCCCAACCTATCCTAACCCCTCTCCTGCAGGTGGTGCAAGATCTCCCATAAGCTGTTATCTCAATAAATAATAAGCAGAGTCAGAATTATAATTATATATACAGAGGATGTATTATAAGGTGCCAAAGAGAGATCAAAAGAGCTAATTCAGGTAGAGGACAAATAGTTTGCCCCATTTGTTATTGAATAGGGGCATATGATCACGTGTGCTGGCAATCAGATGTTCTGTTCATAAGGAGAAGGAGAGTTTGTGTAGCCACTCAGTGTGAATAATAGGTGATTGGTCAAGCCAATGCCTCAATACTAGTTTTTTGTCTGCTAAAGAGGTAAGAGCCATATGGTATCTCCTTTCTTTGACCTGAATCTGCAAGAAGTCCCTGATGATAAAGACTTCAGGAGAAAAGAAGCCACATAAACCCAGAAGGGGATCCAATCACTTTTCAATGCTCACCCACAGGGAAGATTCTTTCTCACATGACCAAAAGACATGTAATAGGGTACCCCAAGGTATTTGAATGCTGGGACTTCTTCAAGGGAGGTGCAATCCAGGCTGATGAATACAGAAGAAGTCAGGAGTTTGGCCAGTTTTTGTCTTGTCCCAAAGGTCATTGTTATGGTTTTCTTTGGTGTTGGCTCTCAGCTGGTTAGCCTGAAACCAACTTGGCACATTGCTAAGATTATGCTGAAGAGGTGTCTCCATGTATGGAGATGAGGGACCAGAGGTGTAGATGATTGTATCATCAGCATACATGTGGAGACGGAGTTCGAGCAGATGAAGGAGGTCATTGATAGAAATGGACAAAAAGGACAAAAGGACTGAGCCCAGGATGGAGCCTTGAGGGACCCTGGCAATGATGGGGAGAGGGGTAGATAGGGTGAAGCCCACCCAGACTGACTGATGCCTGTTCTTGAGGTAGGAGCTGAACCAGTTCACTGTTGGCACTGCCAGGCCAACTGAATGCAGCTTATTTAGTAGGATGGAATGGGACACAGAATCAAAAGCATTTGCCAGATCAGTGAAGATCTTGGCAGTGATGTGGCTTAGAGCCATCCCTGAGAGGATGTAGTCTGTGACATGCAGTAAGGTGGAGGTTGTGGAGTGACCCCTCCTGAAGCCAGCTTGGACAGGCGACAGGATATCAGAGGCAGCGAGGATTCAGAAAGCTTAGTATAGACTAGGGACTCCTGGAGCTTGGCTAGGGAAGGGAGGAGGGATATTGGATGGTAATTCCCAGGGGAGGCCGGGTCACCACCTTTGTGAAGAGGAAGGACCTTGGCCTCTGTCCAGGCCAGAGGGACCTTGCCTAAGGAAAGGGAAATATTCAAGAGATGTGTAAGGGGGAGGGCAATAGCTGGGGCAGAGATGTGGAGGAGCTGAGGGTCAATGTCATCTGGGCTATTCTTGCCAGAGTTAAGGGACATGAGTGCTTGGTAGACTTCCTCCTGGGAGACTGGAAGTGATAACTGTTTGGAGATGGAGGAGGTGGGGACAGGGGTTCGAAGGGGGACTGTGAAGGAGAGAACAACAGACAAAGAACTTGTTGAAGGGGTCCATGACAGACATAAGGTATGAAATCAAAGAGCTGTTCACTGAGAGTATGAGAGATGCTGCCTGGGAGGGGGGTCAAGGAGGAGTGGATTATTTTCCAAAACTAGAGGGAGTTGAGGTTGGAGCACAGGTGATCTTTGAAGTAGGCCGCCTTAAGCTGCAAGGATGTTTTATGCAAGTGTTTTTAGCGTGTTGTATGTTTGGTGATTGGCCAAAGTCTGGAAGGATTTAAAGAGGGCCCAGACCTGATCATGTAATATGCACAGAGAATTAAGTTTGAGGTGATCCATGGGTGATGGATTTGTTTTACCTCCTGGATTTTTTAGGGGCCATGTGAGTTTCAGACTCTAGTGAGGGTGCTTAGGAATAAGACTAGGGCATCGCTGTCAGTAGCAGAGAGTAGGGAGACCAATTGAGGTGTAGAAGCCCTACAGGGGCATTGGTGTTGCGAGCCCCAGGGAGTGGTGCCAGATGTATTTAGGGACCGAGAGAGTGGGATCACCTTCCTGTCACAGTAGGTCAGGCAGTGGTCACTGAAAATGTTGGGAAGGGTACCTGCTGCAATGATGTGGTGTGGGTGAGAGGAGAGCACCCAGTCCAGCAGGCAGTGGTTTTGGGACTGAGGGTTTAGTTGGGTAACGTCCATTATGAGCTGAATGAGGTTCAGCAATTCAGTGTTGTGTACCATGGGCTTAGATGTTGGGGAAAGCTAATTTAAATTGAAATCCCCAAGAAGGATGAGCTCTTCAATGGTGGTATGGGTGGTGATTGAGATGCTACATGAGACTAGTGAATTGGGAGAGTCTGGGGAGGCATAAAAAGCTTCTATATATAACAGGAGAGTGGCGGGAAGTTTGAGATTTGCAATAATAGGTTCGTGGGAGGAGGGGAGTGATTCACAATGACAGATGGAGAAGAGAGGGAGTGTTGAGTGTAGAGTGCCACTCCGCCACTGTGTTTCCCTCTGTCTTGATGGAAAAGGTTGCATCCCAGGAAAGATAGGTGGGAGTCAGGACTTTTGAGGGCAACCAGGTGTCAGAGACGCATAGGACATCAGGGGAATGCTGGGTAGCCCATACTTTTAGTGCATCTAGTTTAGGGAGAAGGCTCCTGGCATTGAGGTGGAAGATCATGAGGCCTTTTGCTGGGGCAGGAATGGGGAGGAGAGTGGACCTGGGTTGGGTTCAACATCCCCCAAGAGAAGCAGAAGGAAAGTAAAAGGGGGAGAAGAGAGGGTTGTTTACCCCCTTTCAGATGGTGGCTGGGGGTGGCGAGCAAGAGAAAGGTGGGATGACAAATGCAGTGTAAGGATTCTAGGTTTAGGAAGAGGGAACCCAGCACTCCATAAAGGTTGTAGGAATGGGGGGTGAAAAGAGGGCGGGGTAGAGGGAAGAAATGGGGAGGAGGCGGGAATGAGTTTGGGGAGGATGGTGGGGGGTAGGTGGTGAGGGGAGGAGAGAAGTGGGGGTTCTGCTGATATTATGGAAAGAAGTCCAAGGTACTGAGGGAGTAGGTATAGCATAATGTGATGGAGGGGAGAAGGAGGGATGGAGAGAAAGTGTCAGGTGGAAGAATAGTCAGATTGGGGAAGGGAAGGGTAAGTTACTGACTAAAAGGACAGAAATTGGTGGCAAAATAGTTTGATAAGGGGTGGTGAAGGATAAGTTACAATCAGGTTGAGTCAGTAATAGTTGCCAGACAAGTAGTAGGCTTAGGCAGTACTAGTAGAGTTACAGAGCACAATGGTAAGTATTGACAGGTCCAGAGCCGAGCCTTTTAGAAAGAAAAGCATGGGCAAGACAAGTAAACTCTAGCAATGCCACATAAAACAATGAATGAAACAGACAAAAGTATAAATAAGTTTAAAGCAATGCTACAAAAAGCAAAGACTGAAACAGACAAAAGTATAAAGTATCATTGGGGAACAGCAGGGGTAGTGGGGAGTGGCAGAAGTCTATTGAGAGGCTGTTATGATTGTCACAGAGTTAACACGTCAAAAGAGTTACATGGTAATGGTAACATTCCCAGAAGTGGCCCGGAGAGGAGAGGGAGAGAGACAGATTTGTGCAGGTGAGAACTGTCAGAATCTAGATACAGTAGGAGAATGAACTGTCACAAACAGGAAATAAATGCACCCACAATTTATTACAAAAATTAGTAATTAATTAATTAATTATAATTACAGAAATTATTAGGTATAAAACAAAATGTGATACACAAAACCTGATGTGGGAAGTTTCTACAACCAATAACCCCAAACAATAACTGTGATGGACAAGCAAGGAAGGAATAGAAGGGGATAAATTGTGAAAATTTAAAATGAAATACCCAATACCAAAACGTATAGAATAATGCATAGGCAGTCATAAACAGTAACACTGTGTTTCCAAAGAGTGGTTGAAAAGACATCATATGGCCCCTGAAAGTGAAGCTTGAGAGATCCATGATATCATCTCAATCCTGAGACATGAGCTGAGTTGAGCATGGTTGCCCATGTTTTATTTTTTATAGTATATGGTTTTACTGTATGTCAAAAGTGAATATTTTAGTTTGTGTACAGTAATAATTTGAATTGAATTTATCTCACTCCATCTGGAGAAAATTTGGGGCTGTCCAAAAGTGATTTGCCTCTAACAGATTACTTGTCAATGCCAAAATTAATACTATGCTTTTTGAGTCTAAACTGAGGCTCGCAAAATGTACTATAGGGCATAATACCTCCTCCATCCAGAGCATTTTGGTTCCAGATGGGTCCTCCCTTGAAGAAGCAGCTACATTCAAATACCTGGGAGTCATCCTTGACCCTTTCCTAACATTCACAGATCACATTGGACAAGTTGTTAACTGTGTGAACCAGAAACTGGGTGTCTGCTTCCACCAAAAGCATCTCATGACCCCAGAGGTGTATATGGCCATTGCTCTAGGCACACTTCTACCCCTCCTGGACTACTGTCTTCCTGCTTTTACTCAGACCTGAAATTGTAATCACTTTCAACTCAATATCACCTTTAATAGCATCTGCAGGTTTGTTGCACTGGTCCCACACAACACCCACCACTGCTCCCTTTACTTGACACTTTGTTGGATATCTCTGCAGGCCCGCCATGTCTACCTAATGGATACCCTTACTGAAATATCTCTTGAATGATATGATTAACTCCCCACTATCTAGACTCATTAGTTTTAGGACTGGCATATGGGAACTGAAGTCCTCCTATCTACAGCTCCTTGAGCATCCCAGGACTGCAGCCAATATGGGTCAAAGAGCCTTCTCCATCACAGCCACCAGGCTGTGGAATGACTTACCGGCCACCGTTCACTCACTTGGCACTTCAGATTGCATTTTCTAAATGCCCTTTTAACTTCCATGGTTTGAAAATGCCACCCTGATAAGGGCTGGTGCACTCTTCCCATATTGAGCTCTACCTGTTACACTTGTCTTTAAGCAAGTTAGCTATCTTAATTGTCTCACTGCTTATTTTTCATGGAGTTACATCTCTGTGTACTTTATTTATTTATTTTATTTATTAGATCATCAGTTTACAGACCTTACTAGCCAAATGCTGGCCATATAAACTGTTACATATGTTGATTCTAATGTATTCTATATGTTGATTCTAATGTTTTGTATGTGCCATCTAGATGGCTTGGGTCATTTCTGAAAATGATCCCTCGGACCAGTGTACCTACCCTGCTTTCAAATAACTAAACAAATAAATAAATTGAGAACCATCTGCTTCTCTCCCAACAACTTTTCATTGCTCATAATCAGTAACCATATTAAAGATAAATCATTATATTGACTGAGGGGTGGTGCTTAACAGAGGATTACCATACAAAGCAATGTTGTGTGACCTTTGAACTGAACACAGATCCTTTTTTTTTTACCTTTGACCTACACAAAACAACTTTTTGCCCGTGCAAAACAAGGATTGTGAGTATATGGAAGTCCATACACAACAACACTTAACCATACACTACAGAAATTCCTCCTTCCCGGTTCCACCCTCAGAATGCACTGGCTGTTGTGTGCCCCATCATTAGGGCACCGCTCTCGCAAATCATCGCTCTCATTTCATGCAAGGGACTGCACCCACCACACACCCCTTACATAAGATTCAAACTCAGGGGGACAGACCTTTGGGGGGGATGACTTGCGGGTTTGGCGCCATAATAGCGGGTGCACAATGGCTAGAGTTCCTAGTGTGTGCAGTGCTTTCTCCCTCTACTTGTCCCTTTTCATTCTCCCCTTTCATTCACATCATCAGTCACACTTTAAATGTTCAGTTCTTTTCATTTAGTTAAGTACCTTGGTGATTTTTTAAATACACAGGCCCATGAGCTGTTGCCTGTTCTTTAAAGGGGCAGGGCAAAGCTGATTTAATACTTTTTGGATATATGCTGTATTAGGGGGACTGGAAGTGGGCAGACATGCTATTTCTGGTCGAGGAGCTATAAAATTCAAAATAACACCAGGAATTGTTACATTGCAAGGGCAGTGTGTGTTGTTAACTGCCAGGTATTGTACCAGTTGATTTTCTGGCTAGGAGGTAATATTTAGACCTTTATTCCACTGCAGACATGAGTAGGAGGAAGTTCCTGAGGGGACTGAATTTTATAGATATACCATGAACATTGTGGTAGGATTTCTTTTAATTTACCAAAGTACCTTTGTGATTTCTTAAATACACAGGTCCCTGAGCTGTCGCCTGTTCTTTTAAGGGCAGGACAAAGCTGATTTAATACTTTTTGGAATGTATACTGTCGGCGAGGGACTGGAAGTGGGCAGACACACTACTTCTGGTCGCGGTGCTATATCTCTCCACACAATGGCGGTGTTGGCGAGCCCAGCATCGTGAGCCCAGCAAGGTGACACAGCTAAGGTAAACAGCTTAGCTGTGTATATATCAGCCGACGAAAGGAGAGAACAGACTGTTATCTCCAATGGTAGGAAGCCAAGCAGGGGTTCTGGTCATTGTGAAGAAGCTATAAATGAATGGAGACTGTGTGATTTATGTGGCATGAAAGAACAGAAGGAACAGATAGGCAGTCTAGCATGTATAAAATGCATGTACATCACAGCACTAGAGCAAATTGAAAGTCCTACAGGATAAATTACAAATCCAGGTAGGCATACACAATATAGAACAGTTTGTCCATAACACTAGGAGCTTGTAGCAGAAAATGAAAGGGCACAATTAGTCAAACAAATAAATAAAGGCCCTAGTGATAAAAGATAGGAAAGGGTGGATGACTCAGGCCCTGATACTTCTAATGAGGAGGAGGAGGAGGAGGAGTGGTATTATGTCCAGAAAGGTCCTAGAAAATGCAGACAAGAAAAAATCCATCCAAACAGAGCTTAGAAATATATGTAGTGATCTTGCTATGGAGACTAATGATGCCCAAACTTGGGATGATACTCCAGATTTCTGGTCACCCCAGGGCCAGACATTAAGTAAAAGAACAACAAAAGTAAAATCTAAGGCTGGTATAGGAACAGATAGTAGCCAAACATAAGCTAGACCTAGGCAGACCACAGAACATGGTGTAAGTGTACAAGCTCTGACCCAACAAGGCACACCTAGAACCACAAATATAGTGGAGGAAGACCAACATCCCAATAAATTGAGCAGCCATCAAAGCTATGGGCCCCTACCTGATAATAGGGGTAAAATCAGCCTGTAGATAACAAGAAAGACATAGTAGTCATTGACGACCCTATGCTACGAGCAACAGACAGGGTGATCTGTAATAACAGAAAAGACCATGTTACGCTTTCATGCCTACCTGGGGCCAGGATTACTGATGTTAAAAAACTCCTCCCAGGGCTCTTAGAGCACACTAGTAACCCACTAGTATTCCTACATGTTGGAACAAATGATGTTGGGAGAAAGGGGGGCTACATATATCAAAAGGATTCTGAAGACGTGAGAATAGAGCTCAAAAAAAGGAATTACTCAGTAGTAATATTTGAGATTCTTCCCATCCTGCAGGCTAGCATACACAAAACCAATGAATTAAAAAAGTTAAATGGGTGGCTACAAAGGTGGAGCACAAGAGAAAATGTTAAGTTCCTGGAACACTGGCATAGATTTGATAATGCATATCAATTATATGCCTCAGATGAACTTCATGTGAACAAAATTGGCACCAAAGTACTGGCAAATAGATTTAATACCAAAATCTGCAAGACTTTAAACTAAATAAGGGGGAAGGGATGGAGGAGAAAACATTCAAAGTAAAACACCAAATGAGATAGAGAAATCAACTAACTGGAAAGCCCTAATAGTAAATGAAAGAAACCTGAGTAATAAAATAGATGAACTGGAGCTTATTCTACAGCAAAACAACATTGCATTGTGCTCAATCACAGAAACATGGTGGAAAACAGATACATGAGGAACAAACATTAAAGGATTTCAGCTGCTGAGAAAAGATAGGGAGGATAGAAATGGTGGTGGTGGCGGAGGGGGTGGCCCTATATGTCCAAAATGATATCAAGGCATTTGAAATAAATACATCCCCTGATCCTGAATTTGAACAGCTACTAGTACAACTACTTCCCCATCAGGAGAAATAGATCACGGTGGCAGTATGTTATACTTCTCCTTTACTAAATTTGAACAGAACTATACACTTTATTTACCTAAATGGTAATTTAGACCCTTCCAAAAGACTACTGCTCCTAGGAGACTTCAGTTTTCCAGGAATCGACTGAAAGTCATGGCTTCCCTCCTCAGCAGCGGAGGCAGCATTTCTTGAAGTACTAGATTCCCTAACATTATTAAATCATGTGGTAGACGGTACAAGAAATAACAATATCCTAGACTTGGTGATTAGCAAAATGGAGAATATAGTTGAGTACTGTTGGGTCAGAGAGCCCTTAATAGGGAGTGACTATAGCATGGTGGAATTTCAAACACAAATTAAGACATATCCAGCAGGACATCACTAAAATAAACAATTATAATGTTGCTGATTACCATCTGCTTAGAGATAAGGTGCAGCAGTGGGAATGGAAAAAACAGTTTAATGATTTGAAAGCACTGTGGCAATCACTAAAAGAATTCCTCCATGAGTTGTTAGAAGCAAATATACCCACCAAATATAAATGCAGTCCAGAGGGAAATATCCCAGTGTGGTTTACCACCAACATATACAAACTAATTAAAAGAAAGAAAAAAAGCATATAAAACAATTTAAAAGAAGGAATGGGGTACATAGAGAAAATACCAAAACATATTGGGAGGCTTGAAAAGGAAATTATAAAATCAAAAGGAATTGAGCATAAACTGGTTAATAAAGTCATGGAAGAAAAATGCCTTATATAATTACGTGGGTGCCCTGAAACAAAACAACAACAGCATAGGACCTCTGGTTCAGGGGAATGAGATAATATCAGACTGTCAGGAAATGGCAGAGAAATCTAATAAATATTTTGAAAGCCTAAGTCTGCAGGGCCAGATGATTAGCACCCAAGAATCAATGGCCCATGTTGTCCCAATACATAAAAAAGGCTCCAAATCTGTATGCTCCAGTTATCGACCTATCAGCCTGACAAGTATCTTAGGCAAGATCTTGGAATCCTCTATTAAAGATTTTATTGAAAAACATATTCAGGATGAAGGATATCCTGATATACAACAGCATGGGTTTAGAAAAGGGAGGTCCTGTTTAACAAACCTACTCTATTTCTTTGACCCAGTAAGTGAAGCCCTAGATAAAATCTACCTGTCAATATACTTTATATAGACTTTGAGAAGGCTTTTGATAGCATCTCACTCAAGAGCTAATAAACACTCTATGAGAAATTGGTCTGGATAAGTGCATTATTCAATGGATTATGGCTTGGTTGGGCAATAGGAATCAGTGGATCTGTACAAAGTGGTACATGTCTGAATGGGTCTCTGTATCAAGTGGGGTTCCAAAGGGATCTATCCTCAGAACTACTCTGTTTAACATCCTCATAGTCTTCCTAAATTGTAACTCTAAGTCATGGATGGCAAAGTTCGCCAACGACATAAAAATCGGAGCAGTGGTATCGAACAAAATTATGCCAAATTATTCCAACTAAATATAGATGCATTGGCCAAAAGTGCTGGAATAAAGAAACTCAGATTTAATATGGATAAATGCAAAATTATGCATTTAGGTAAGAAAAACATAGCTATAGTTATAACATAAATGGGCATAATATTCTAACAACTGAATCAGAGAAAGATCTAGGAATACAGATCTCTAAAAATATGGTCTTCACGAGTCACTGCACCAATGCAACAAAAAAAGCCTACAGTATTTTGGCCTGAATAAGGAGAAACATAAAAAGTAGGGACAGGGAGGTGTTGGTCCCACTGTATGTTTCCCTGGTGCACTCCCATCTGGAATATGGTGGCAGTTTTTGGATGCCTCAGTTAAAAAGTGATGTTAGGAGGATTGAGGGCATTCAGAGGTGGGTGACTAGGCAATTAAATGGGCTGAGAGACAAGCCATATGAGGAAAGGCTCCAGGACCTGGGTCTGTATTCATTGCAATACAGAAGATATAGAGGTGACATGTGTTTGGTGCATAGTGCATTTAAGGAAACTGACCTTTGGGAATGCATAGTATTAAACAGAAGATCAGACACTATCACAAATAGGGGTCACCAGTTCCAACTGAGGGGTGAGAACTATAACAGAAATTTGAGAGGAGGTTGCGTCTCACAATGAGTGCTGACATAGTGGAATTCATCACCTGAGTCTGTGGTATCATGTGATGCTATGAACCAGTTCAAACATGCACTAGATGAACACTGCATAAGATCTTGCAGTTAATTCCCTTGTATGAATAGAACAGATCAAAATGGCTAATGCTATATGTATCTGTCACATATCTTATGAATCTTATGAACTGCACCCTACTTCATCTCCAAGCACTGGTTTGATTTGGTTCCCTTCCTTCCTACCTTTCCTTATTCTTCTCTCTTGTCCCCTGCTCCATACTCCCTCCACTCCATGGACCACAGAACTTTCTCCACTCCTTTCCCCAGTCCTCTGCTAGGAAATCTGCCTCCTCCTATCGCCTGTCAACACTCTGGAACCAGCTCCCCATCCCTCCTCCATCTCACCTCCTCAGACTACTTCAGGTGCCTGCTACAGCTCCTCCCACCTTCCACCTGCACCTGTTTCTCATAGGAGATCACCTCCTAGTGGTTATGGTACTGTAGCTCAGGTTCCTGGTTCTCCATGACCAAACTGATATCTAGTGCATGGCATTGCTTGCCTTTTATCGATTTGATTGTGAATTCCAGTTTTTCTCCTATACTTGTATTGCACAACATACAGTACAAATGCTGGCACTTTAATCTGTTCCAAGCTTGATCCAGATGAAGTAAGTTCTACTGTAAAGTGCTTGAACGTTTTGTCTGTGGAATGTAATTTAACATATTATTGTTTTGCTGTTCATCCTGATCCCTTGGGTCACACCTGGAAACAGGCCTCGACTCAATGTGCCTCTCCCAGTTAACAATTATCAAATAAATTAATAGAAAAAATAATATTTACAATATGGAATTCATAGCTTGTGATCATCCATGTCCTCCATTCCCCACAATCTGTTAATATTAAATAAATGAAACCTAATCAAAGTACCTTTAACAAGTCATAAAATTAAGTCAAAGTGAGGAAAAGAGACTTAAATGTTGAACATAAAGATAAATTAATCCAAGGCATAAAGGGATAAGATAGGAAGAGATTAATAAAAAGAAAATAATTTTCATAACACAGTTCTACAGAGAACATTCACCCTCTATCGAAAGACCAGTTGAACAGAATTGTGGTTCAAATCAAGGTAATGTCCAAATAGCCTAAAGCACTGTGGCTAGATCAAATGTGGGACTGGACTATAAAGCACAATGAAATGAGCAGGAGCTAAACCAATTCATGGAATGCAGCCCAAATACTGTGTCAAAAGGAGGTACTGTGAATTAAAAACCTACAACCAGATATTCAAAATATTACCTTAGCACAAGGGGCATTTGCCTATCGAAGCCAGGTTTTGCACCCGATTTGTGGGTAGGATCTATATTCAGACACCCCCAGAGTGAGGGCAAAACCACTGTGTTCATGCACATGAGGTGTTGTTCCATGCATATGAGCACAGCAACAATTTAAGAGGTTTGTACAGACAGTAAATGCCACCAAAATGGATGCATATTACTGCCTTTGTAAACCCTGACTTAAAGGGGTGCAAGACCCTGGTGGCAGACAAAGGTACTGCAGCTACCTCCCCCACCAAATCTCAGCCAGTTGAAGCCATGACATCCCTGGAGTCTAGTGGCCCCCTGCCCTCCAATCACTCACTGCCATAAGAGGAAGGACATCCCTGGTGTCTAGTGGCACCCCCACACCCAATTGCCCGCTGCCACATGTGGAGCATAAATTCTCTCTGGTGTCCAGTGGCACTTCACCCTACATTCCATGTCCCTGTATGGAACATGCATGCTCTGCTGTCTAGTGTCACATCCCATCCTCTGGTCACCTGCCACCATATCAGTACAGCATTCACTTGGTATCTAGTGGCACCCCCTACCCACTGCTTGCCCATCACCATATCATGAAAGAATTTCCTGGTGTCTAGTGGAACCCCACAGCATCTAGTTGCCCACTGCCATAGTATGACCATGTCCCTGGTGACTAGTGTACCCCCACCAACTGATGAGCAACGCTGGTGGTCCCTCACAGCAGGCCCCAGTGGCTAGTGCCTCCCCCACACTGCTGGAACTATGCCCACCACTGTGCCATCATCCCGCACCCCCACACCTGTCAGGAAGAGGCCATGCTGTGACCTCGATATGACAGCTGGCACTGACCTCCTTTCTGCTCCATGGCAGCTGCCATATGGGATGATAGGGAGCTTATGCATTAGAACTATTGACAGGGTGGGATAACCTGCGGAGTACTGGATGAACCACCTGTGGTCTGGACAAGTATCAATCCATCCCCATGAGTTTGGTGTGGGCAAGAAGTAACTAACCTTAGTTCCCATGCCCAAGTTATAACAAGTCAGTTTAACCACATCTTTCAAACAGCTGGCCGACCTTTCTCAGAGCACCAGCAGAGGCACCACAGGTATTTGTGTCTCAGTTGTAAGAAGATTTGCAAAGTGTCTGTGGAGGTACCAATTATAATGAAAACACAGGACACAAGAGATGGCAATAAGAGTCCTTATCTTTTCAGATTGCAAACAGAAAATGGCACACAAGATACATTGCATAGCCTTTCTAGAGGAAAATGCTATCTAGTGATCAGCTACAAATGATCAGCAAAATTGACCAGATATTACCTTCTTCTGTGGGGCAGGTGTAGCAGAGGTCTTCTTCCCAAGTGGGGTCCCTGTCTCAACTTCCTTTTGTCTGGAAGTCATTATTGTACCCAACTTTGTGTCTAGTTACAGGATGCTTACAATAACTAAGGCATCTTACTTCCACGGACTGCTTGTTATTCAGCCTTGCTTGCATGTGAGGTAATATTTACATGCATCAGCACTACCTTATCAGTAATGTTCAGACTCTGTGACTTTCCCTAAAAACAGTAACAGTTTGGAATGTGGTAAACAACCATGATCTCATAAAAATATGCTTTTGCAATTCTGGTATATTTCCACTTGGCTATAAATCAGTGTGGCAGCAAGGCTAATGTGTGCTTAGCTAGGCTGTTATATCCTCTTGCACCTCATCCACCCAAAAGAGGCCTTTGGCTTACAGAAAAATACAATTACTAAAAGGCAGAATATTTCTTATAAGCAGTATATACTCCTACAGTTATAATAAGCTGCATAAGCACAAACGATAATAGTAATAATAATAATTCATTTCTCTACACAGATTTGCATTGAGGTAGACAGACTGGACTATAGCCACAGCATTGCACTTGTTCGCTGCCCAGCACTGAGAGTGCCCTAGGACTGGTGTGACTGCAAGGATAACCAGTTTCTTTCTCTCATCTTTAGGACCATTGAAATGTGACTATAACTCAACGAGTCATTTTAAAACAGCAGAAGAATCCCCCCAAAAAAAACTGAAATTAGTTACATGTCAATTCAGCAATGCAATAATAGCGATGCCAATTTGAGCGATACTTTTATGACGACTGCAATTACAGCACCCTGAAATATGGGTGACAACCGTTAGAACTGAACTTTGCTAAGTGTATTTAGTTTTTTTTTTGTAATTAAAAATTTTATTACTTTTTTCTTCACAATAGCCAAAGAACTTATACATAAACACAGAAGTACAATATCGAAGTGCACATCACCTTATCTCAACGCTGATTATATGGACAAAGCACTTTCTGCTGACATTCCTACAGCAAGCAAACTACCCCCAACCCCACCACCCTCCCCCTCCCTAACCCCCAATTATAAGCCCCAAATCAACTAAATAAGAAAAGGGGTGTAAGCTTGTAAAGCAAAAGTTGTCTAAAGTTTATGGTTTCCAAGTCATCAAAAATGTTCTAAAGAACCCTAGAGAAATCATAATGCCTTGCACACTCCAGCCATAATGCTAATGTGTTTTTCTAGTTGCAAAGCTAGAGTACATTCTATGCCACCTACAAGTGTTGGAACCTTATCAGAAGCCCAATGTCTAAGTATTAGCAACTTCATAACAGCTGAAACCAGAGAGACTCGTGCCCTCCATACTTTCGTATTTGTGGGGAAAGCAAGCAACAAACAATACTTGGGAGTATCCATTTTAACTGAGTCTAAGGATAGAGTCCAGCGGCATACCTATAGCCCTCCAGAGTCTGCAAATTTCTGGGACAAACTAAATTAAATGATATAATGTTCCTCTTCATTTTGCACTTCCAACAATAGGCCGAACTAAGCACACCTTCTGAATAAGTGGGTAGAGTCAAATACAAGTGATGCTATGATGTTGAAATGTATCAATCTAAGCCTATCCTGTTTAATAAACCTGTACTGCGGTCATCCAAAGTACTTCAGAACTCAGGGGAATCTTTTGTATTCAAGACTTTTACCCAAAAATAACACACTCCCGAAGAGACCCTCAATCCAATTCTGGAGAAGCTTGTAAACCTTGGAAACTGCATACGGTTGTCTTCTTGCATTCAAGAGGAAATCGACCTTGATTTCCCCTGATCAATTGAGAAACTGACAAACATACCGGGATAAGGCTTTATAAGCTGTAACCACTTAAAGAAATCTGTATCCTTGAGGCCAAACTTTTTCAGATCTCCAAATGCACACGGGCCTTCCATTCTAAAAATCATTACGGTCAGATTACATATTTGGGGCCAGAAGGCTACAGGTATCGGAGATCCAGCAATTTTAATTTTGGGATTGTCCATAACAGGTTGGGCCCCCGATAACCACCAACGTAAACCCAAATAACGTTGTAGCTGATGATAGGCCCTGATTGACCAACCCAACGGATTGTTTTTGAAAAAGCTAGGTATACTGGCCAAAGGAATAAACAGTAAAGCATACAGAGAACTTTTAACCGTCTTGGCCATACCCCGTTCAATGTCCAGCCACAGAGGCGAATAAACTACTTCTCCCCTTCTTTGCTCCATAAGGCCACCTTACAGATATAGCTGAGAGGTAATACTTAAACAGAGAAGGGCAGTAAACCTCCTTTATCTTTAGGAGCTGACAGATTGAAAAAAGATCTACGGGATGGTTTGCCTTGCCACAAGAAGGAATTAAAATCTTCTGTACTCTAACAAACCAGCCCTTTGTCAAGTAAAATCCTAGCATATCTAATGGATAAAGTATCCTTGGGAGGCAATCATTTGAGAAGATTAAGCCTGCCCCATAAGGATAAGAAATTGAATTCCACCTCTTGAGATCGTCAATGATCTCTTGTATTAGGGTTTTAAATTATCCTCAACCATAAGAGCGACACTTGTACTAATATTTATACCAAGAAATGTTATGGATTGGTTTCCAGCTTATGTCTAGATTTTGCAAATCTGTTTTCCTAGTGTAATAATTTAACAGGAAGACTTTTGTTTTAGTATAATTCAATTTATAAAGAAGATACTCTGGAATAGCTATTAATTTCTTCTAAAATAGGTGGTATAGAAGTCCCTGGATTCTCAATGTGTAATAACACATAGTCGGCATAAACCAGAACATGTGTGAATTAGAATCCCAATTTGTATACACCTTTAATAAGTGAATTCTTCATCAGCAATATACAGACAATGGCTCTATATACAGATTAAATAACAAAGGAGACAAAGGACAACCCTGTCTAGTGCCTCGCTCTAGTTTGAAAACCAGTGACAACATTCCATTACACTTCACTCTTGCCGACAGAATAGAATATAAAATTTAACCCAACTTATAAAGTTATAGGGTATACCAAAGGTTGAGAGGGTAGGCAAACAAAAAGGCCAGGACACCCGATCGAAAGCTTTTACGCCGAGTGATAAAAATACAACTAGGATTTCAGCATCTTTAGCCTCATAATAAGAGTACATTAATTTTCTCATATGATCATGGGAGAGCCTCCCTTTCATGAAACCTACTTGTTCCCTACACACTAAGCGATCCATAACTTTTGATAATCTATTGGCAAAATTTTTGCTAATATTTTAATGTTAGTATTAAGGAGAGAGATTGGTCGATAGCTGTCTAAGCTAGAGGATCTTTCAGGTTTTAAAATCAGAGATATTGTAGCCTCTGGAAACTTGGATCAAAATGCCATAATTGAACCAATATTTAAAAGTATCAAGTAGAATTAGCGAGATATCTGAGCGAAAGGATTTTATAAAAATTGCTCGAGAAATCCGCCGGGGCCTGGCGATTTATCAGGAGGTAACTGTCATATAACCTGATGAATCTCAGAGATCGTAACTGGTGCATCTAGGCCTTCAGATTTGGTTTCGGATAACTTTGGCAAATAAGCCGCACTTAAAAAAGCTGCAATTTCAGATTCTGAAGGCCTAGAGTCTAATTCCTGGGCATATAATTTCTGAAAATATTCCCAAAAATCTTTGGAATTTCACTCGGGTCCGTGCACAATTGGTCCCCCTAATCACCTCATTACACTCACTATATGCTGGGCGAGATCCAATTGTTTTATCCGCAATCAAAGAGTTTACTAGCCTTTTCCCCAAATCCAAATATTGAAGTTTGCGAAGATAGATCTAGTTCTGCTTGTTGAAAACCATACCCACATACTGAGCTTGTAATTTATGTAATTTAGCCCTTTCGGAGTCTGCTGAGTTCAGAGATAAGCTGTATTCCATACTTCTAATTGAGGATAAGAGAGAGGTTAATTTAGCTCTCTGCTCCCATTTCCTCCTAGGCAGCTATCTTGATTATCTTGCCTCTTAATGAACATTTTAAAGCTGCCCCAAATCATGTCTGTATGACCCACAGAGCCTTTATTTTCTGCTAAAAGTGCCATAAAGTCCTTCCATGGCGTTTAATGAGTTTGTTCTTTTAATAAGTGAGACTTTAACCTCCATTGTGGTGATCTGCGAATCTCTGGAAAAGGCCTGTAAGTTATACTGACGGAACATGATCTGAGATTACTCTTGCGGAGATATCAGCCTGAATCAAATTAGGAACTGCAGATGAGCTAACTAAAATATAGTCAATTCTCGAATATGATTTATGCACTGGAGAATAGAAGGAAAACTGTCTACGCATCAGGGTTAAATATACTAGATATCTACCAAAGGCTAATTTATTGATAAAATCTTTCAGGGACCTTTGAGGCTGCAGATGAGCCCCTTCGTCTATCGTGTGACCTATCTAAATCACTCTGCAGTACCAAGTTCCAATCTCCACCCAGAATGGTGATTTTATGAGCCTCCAGGTCCATTTTCCCAAGAGTTCCTTGAAAAAGCAGGAGAATCACAGTTAGGACCATAGATTGAGCCAAAATCACCGGTTGAGATGCTAAAATGGCATGCAAAAGATATGGCCTTCGAGTCCCAACACTCATGTATCAATTTAAGCACTTTAGCAATTAAATAGCAACCCCAGCCCTCTTAGTTGAGGCTCAGCGCCAAAAACTTGGGCTACCACGTTCTTCTAAAGTAATGAAGATCCGCTCTTTTAAATGGGTCTCCTGTAGGAATGCTATTTAGCCCCTAGGTGAGAGATGTTTTAGGATTACCTGCGCTAACCTATCCTTGGCTCCTTTGATATTCCAACTAACCAATTTATAAGGTAAGAACATCATGCCCACCAATGTTATAATGAGGATCAATGTAGACAGTTATTAGGAATATAGTAAAATAAATCTTCATCTGAATATTACAGCTAAGTGTATTTATTGTGGGGGCTTTGCCCACCACACTTCCCCTTGGCGGGGGCTTTGCCCCTGCACCCCTCTTACTAAAATATCCAATCCCAAGATTGCAGCACCTCGGGGAAAGGGGCATACATTAGTTGCCCTAATGGTGGTCACCCATACTCCCGGGTGCTGCAATTGTGCTCGCTGTAATAGCGTCGCTCAAATTGGCATCACTGTGTTTGACTTGCTGTATTGTCGTGATACCCAGAAATCTTGCCAGAGTTACATAGAATCATAGAAATTTGATGGCAGAAAATTACCTTTCTGGCCCATCTAGTCTCTGAACCCTCCTTTCACATACCACCTCCCCACCTGCCCCCACCCTCCCAATACTCAGTCCCATATACCTGTCCCACATCCTCTTAAATTCCTCCACCATCTCAGGCCCCACCACTAGATCTGGGGTCAGTTCAGGGCTCCACCACTCTATGTGAAGAAGCGCCCCCTCACATTGCTTCTGAACCTATTTGCTTGTAATCTGAGGCTATGCCCTCAAGTTCTGGCTCCCTCCTTCCTCCTCAGCCGATCCCCTTCACCTACTTTATTGAGCCAATTTACATATTTAAAGGTTTCAATCCTGTCCCCCCTTTCCCTCCTTGTTTCCAGTGTGTACAGATTCAGCTCCTTACACCTCTGCTCGTATGTCTTCTCCTGCATACCCTGCACCTTCTTTGTTGCCCTTCAGTGAACCCTCTCCAATACAGCTATATCCTTGTGGAGGTGTGGTCTCCAGAACTGAACCCTGTACTCTAACTGTGGCCTCAACTTGGCTTTGTGGAGGGCATTATAACCTCCTTCCTCTGCTAGTAATGCCCCTGCCTATGCATGCCAGCATTCCATTGGCTCTTCCACTGCCCTGTTACATTTGGAAACCTACCTTAAGGTTTGAAAATACGATCCCGCAGTGCCACTATGTTTGTTGGATTCCTTCTTTGAAAAGCTTTGTTTCATCCATTCAGGTGATAGATAGTGTGGTCCTGATGAATATTAAAAGGGATTCATGAATATTAATTGTGTAATGTAGACAATAACTTTTAGAATGTGCACAACAACATTTGAGTAGGTACTGATTTTGTGCACAATAAGCCCTAACTGTATACTATAAATAAATTAAAACCACCCCTTTTCCATACCTACTATATGAGTTCTGAGCCCCTAATTTGTTTTTTTCAGTTTTGCTGTACTGTTCAGTTGTTCCTTTCAGTGTTGCTGTAATTTGCCCAGTGACACACACTGAGAATGGTATGACTCTATGATCTGCTAGTTCCCAAGCTAATCACTAGTCTACACTGCCCCATAACTGTTTTGTTTAAACTTTATTGATTCTCCCAATCCCATTGTAGCATCATAATTTTCAGTACTAATAGGTCAACTCAGTCATATTTAATTTCACTTACTCATCCTGCTGCTTTTATTATTTTCTTTTTTGTGAGATCAGTCAGTGTGTTGATTCTGACATTCATTTACAGTAGCTTGCTTTGATATGCATTTGTATCAAATACACTATATAAATTATATTGTAGTGTCTTGTATTCTGCTGTATTAGAAATGTTCCAAATTAAAACAAATGAGCCAAAGAAAACAATTGTGTTGTAAATACCCTATATATCAGATTTTACAGGAGTACAGTTTGATCAGCCTCTTTGGTATCTCATGTGGGTGATGGAGGACTCTTCTGCCAGCATGTGGGCACATTATTATGGCTGTAGTGGATGGAGTCCTGCAGACGTCTTGTTATTAGTAGAAAAAGGGAGCTCTCTATATTCCCAAAGGACTAGTTAAAATTGAAGGTTTTGTGGAATCACTGCGCTAACTGAAGCAGTCTGCTGTGTTCATTGAGCTGAGCAGTGTTGCAAGCACTATTTTGTGTGATAATATGTTTACTAGCTTTAATGTGGGTAGAATTCTCTTTCACAAAAGATACATAGCTCATAAACATGCCAACTAAGAGGGTATTTCAACTGTAATTGAGATTAGTATCGTTCTTTCTGACTATCTAATGACATTACTTGGATGTTCATGTCTACAGTTTTCCTATTGCCTGTGTTGCATTGAGATGCACAAAATAGATGATTTCATAGCAGGTCTTCTCAAAAAAATAAAACAAAAAACAATTTCTTTCTACACATGAATGCCACAGTTTTGGAGAAATAATTAGCTGGGAAGCACAGCACTAGAGATATGAAGTAACAGTAAGGATCGGTATGAGAGTTAGGCCTGACAACCCCATGGCACACCCTGATGTTTTTGGTTGTGTAGGAGGGGATGGGAGTGGGGTAGTGGGTGAGAACCCTTGGGGTGGGGCTTTAGGGTTGGAAACCCTAATGCCTCATTTCTCTGCTTTTGTCATTTGGTATTCACCCTAACTGCTATATTAATGAAGCTTTTGCAAAGAATTCCTCTTTTCAGATAGTAAATTGTATCTTCATTTTGCTGTGGAGATCAGGGTCCTTTGGACCCTGCACCTCATCCCTCCACCCAGATAGTATTTTTTTTTATTTAACTGTTTCCTCCTCCTGGACCCACCCGCTGCCTTGTCCTTCTACCCGGTCATGGGCGCGGCTTCTGCCTTCAAATCGGCAGCTGCTTGCTCCGACACCCCATGGTTTTACGGTGGGGCCTATGGCACACTCCCTCATATGCACCGTGCGGCACTGTAATTAGGTCGGGGCTCGGCCTGAAGGCATATTGAAGCCACGGCGTGCTTCATCCATGATGGCGGGACAGCTCCTCATCCTTTTCCTGTTTTTCCCCTAGGGAGGCGGGGTCATGCAATGATGCCCGCGTCCGCCCCTCCCATGCACACTGAGCATTAGGGATGGAACCCCTGGTCTTCACCAGGGGTCCCACTGCACCGATCACTTCCTACACCTCCCCCATAGTAGGAGAGCTCCCCATCGGATGCTCAATCCTACTCCCCCGGCCGCCCTCTGACGATCCGGTCTGTCTCTCAACCTGGGTCACGCGCCGCAAGCCGGAAATCCAACCCGCTGGCGCTGGACGGGCCGCTCTCCACCCAGATAGTATAACAATGTCCATATGTCATGGTGGAGCTCCATCCAGATAGTAAAGAGCATCCTTAAGTCAAGGTGGGCCCATAGCTCCATCCAGATAGAATAACATTCCTCCATCCAGATAGTACAACACTGTTCATATGTCAAGTTGGAGCACAGGGTCCTTCTTACCCTGTACTCCCATCCCCCCATCCAGACTGAACAACAGTATCTATATATCACAGCGGGAGCGTAGGGACCTTTAGACCCTGCGCTCCCATCCCTTCAAAGATGCACATATGTATCTAGCTGTGGAAACACAGGGGTCTGTGGCCCTTGTGCTTCCACACTGTTATGAGCAGGCATAATGAAATTGCAACAGATAGTCATAACTGTGCCATCTCAAATAATTTTTACCCCAAATGTACTGCATAATGTTTTTAGCACCTTACCACATGTAACCAGTACATGAAACTTTCAAATCCCCATCAAAATGTAATTCTGCGTAACTGTAACCCCATTTTTGCACCACAGTTGCAGAAAAACATTTTTAGTAGGATTTGGAAAATGACAGCTGTAATATTCATGAGGTGGTGTGGAAAAATGGCAATGTAAAAATGTGGAGTGAAAAGAGGAAAAATTGGGACAGTTAAGAGCATGCATAGAAACTGTGCAACGCAGCCCATAACGCAGTCATTTTTGGAATTTTTTCACCAAATTTTCAACATCAGCATCTTGAGACCTCCCCTCATAAACAGTGCAACTGTGATTTTGTTAATCCATTCCAAAAGTAAATTTTGCACAGTGACTGTGCCATTCTGCACCACAGCTGTGAGAACATGTTCCGGGCAAGATGTGCAAAATGGCAGCTGTACTTTTCATAAGGAGGTGCAAAAAATGGCAATGTTAAAAATCTGAAGTGAACATATTAAAAATTGGCAAAGTTATGAGCATATGTAGAAACTGTGCAACGCATGCTCATAATGCAGTCATTTTTGGGAATTGTTTCACTAAATTTGCAACATGGGGTTTTTGAGACCCACTTTACAAACAGTGACACTGTGTTTTGTGAATCAGTCCCAAAAGGTGATTCTGCACAGTGACCATGAAATCACTTTTCATGACCATGAAATTACCTTTCCTGACTAAGAAACAAAATGACAATGCCAGTCTTCATGACATGGGGTACCAAGAATCCCATGTTGAAAATTTTGGGCCAAAATTTCTAAAATTGGATGAGATATCAGCATAAGTTGCCCCCCTCATTTACTCCCATTTTATGGCTTACTTTGATTCCTCAGATTGCAGTTTGGCTTTGACGCATGCAGACGTGTTTTTGGTCCAGAGAAGATCGCTGATCCCAACCTCCGGAGGGTAAGTATGGGTGAAGGTGTGTGTGGGAGGTGGGTGCACAGAGGGAGAGTGGGGATGGGGAGAGGGGTGAGGTGACGATGAAGGATGGTTTTCTTTTGCAGGGTTAAAAGACTTTGGGGATTGTTTTCCTTTTTACAGGTTAAAATAATAAAAAATAACTGGGCAAACTGAGGTGGGCTTCCAGTGTGCCATAAAAGTTGAGAGGTGAAGTATCATGATGCCAGCATGGTGACTGTTCACTCCCGTTGGCAATTAAAGTGGTGGGCTAGGGATACATCCAACACCAGGAGTGTGCGTCTCGGTGTAGGAAAGTTGTTTTTTGTCCCACAAAATACCATTTATCTGGGCACACAGGGGTGATCCCCCAGTGTGCCACAATACTGGGGGAGGTTACACACTGACACAGGGATTAGGCACCCCAATGTCTGTGCGAAAACCGGATTGGAGGTGCACAGAATACTTTGATGTAGGACCCTGCATCAACATTTTTACAATTGTGATGCAGGATTCTGCATCGAAGACAATAAGGGATAGTTTTCTTTTTCCACTGGTTAAAATAAAAAAACTAATTGGGCACTCTAGGGTGGGCTCCCAGTGTGCCATAAAAGTTGATGGGAATCATGATGCTGTGACAGGGGATTGGGCACCCCATCAGCAATAAAAGTGAACTAGGGAGGCATCCAACACCGTAGCGGCATCCTACTATTGGAACTTTTTACACAAAATACCATTTATGTGGGCACACAGGGGTGGGCTTCCAGTTTGCCACAATACTGGGGGGATGGAGAGGTTACAAGCCAACACAGGATTGGGCACCACAATGTCAGTCCAAAAAATAGGAATGTGGGGGCAGAATACTTGGATGCAGGATCCTGCATCAAAATTATCACAAATATTGATGCAGGATTCTGCATGGAATAAAATGCATTGGAGGATGGTTTTTTTTTTACTTACAGGGTTTTTAATAAATGTAACAGTAGGGCACACTGGGGTGGGCTCCAAGTGTGCCAAATAACTGTGTGTGTGTGGGGGGGCATACATTCTGACACGGGATTGGGCACCCTGTGCGTACGTAAAGTGGGTGTTCCTTGACTCTGTAGCCAGCAGCACGAGTTCCAGCTATGGCTGCAGAAGTCAAGAAAATACCACTCTTCTCATACAGAAAACAGCTTTCAAGCCATTCTGTTGAGAAGCTGGCAGCTGACATAAAAACTTGTTTGGGGCTAGCTGAAAAGAAAAAAAAAACATCAGAATACACCTGAAGAGGTCCTGTTTAGCTGGGTTCTGATGTGTTTTCTATTTTTAAAAGCTTCCCTTCAATACTTTTAACATCCTCGCTAAGCAGCAAAAACAAGATGGTGGATGCAACCCAGCTCAATCCATCGAACAGACTGTGAACTGTGTAAAAAATACCAGCATTCTTTGTGAAAAGAAGCTGGCATTTTTCACACAATAGTCCTATTGTGCGAATAATATATTTTTTGTGCCTGACATATAAATTTTCCCATAGGAAATAATGGGAAAATGTAAACTGTCATAACTTTTGAACAAATTAATATATTTTCACCAAACCTTCAAAAGGCACATCTGTGACCCAAAGGCTTACTTTCTTGAAAATTCCAGACCAAAACCAAAGCTGTTTCTGAGATCCAGGATGACAAAGAAATGTTAAAAAAACCTAGATTTTTCTGTTTTGTCAACAAGTTATATCTCAGACACCACTCTTCAGATTCCCATGAAATTTAGTAGGTCAAGCGACCTACCCCTAGAGATAATGCATGCCACATATCCTGCAAATCCATTGAACAGTTCCAAAGTATTAAAGTTCAAAGTTTGGACTTTAACATAGAAGTGCAGTTTCACCTTAACTATACTAGTGCGACTACACCAGTATAATAATAATAATAATCTATATATATATATATATATATAGTAACCCCCCACCTGCCACTTATTTAACCAGATGGCACACCTCACAGTCTAGGGGAAAGAGATGGGTGGTGGTTACAAAGTGCCACCATAGAGAAGGTGGGATATGCAGATGGAGTAGACATTTTGAAACAAAGCAAGTGCAGCTACTAGGCACACACCTGGCAGGACCAATGCATGGCCAGAAAGCATTTGCTCAGGGCTATGCTAGGTTTGCACTTCTGGACTGGGGGTAACAAAGTGACTCCACAAGGAAGCAATAACATAAATGTCCATAACAGGTTGGGATTTTAGAGTGTGGCTTTATTCCGTAACAAAGTAGGAACACACAAAGCAAAGATGGACCCCCCAAGGGTTTACACAGATGGTAAATGCAGAACATCTGAGATACAGAACTCCAAATTTCCCATATAACATAGGGTGACGTAGAAAATGTGAAACTAACCACCAGTAAAACATACACATTCCCTCGACTAGGCACACATGGCCAGTACTTGGCGGTCCCATATGGCATAGGATTACTATAGAAAATGTGGAACTAGCCACAAGTAAACACACAAATGCTTCCAGACTTGGCACACATGGCCAGCATGTGAACACTTCCCATATAGCATAGGATTAATTGTGGCACACAGACCACAATGGAGCACGAAAGGCTCAATTGGAGAAAAACCCACTCACTGGGGTAGAAGTTTCTTCAGGCATTGGCCACATGCACTGACAGAACACACAGGTGCTCTTCAGAACCTGGAATGCTAAACTGGTCACTCCAGATGGGGGGGTCTCCCACCTTTTGTTTCCAAGTTCGCACTTGGCCATCCTTTTGGAAAATACACCTCACATTTATCAAAAAAAAAGTTACTGTTGATGCTTTCTAGAAATGTATTTCACACTTAATATCAGCAAAACACCTCAGGGGTATCAAAGGTAAAAGTTCTGCTCACATTGTATGGCCACAGACTGGACTCCACTGTGGTCAGCCAACTTTTAAACTTCTGTGGTGACAGGGTCCCTTTGTCAGAGAAATTCACCTTAAAACCAAAAGCAGATACTACTGGGCAAACCTAGAAACAACAGTTACAGATATTGACCAAAAGGCAGCTTCACAAAGTTCTGGTAGGATCAAGGGATTACACCTGACATCCTGGCAGCCTGCTCCATCCCACCTGAGATGAAGAAAAGGAAATCTCTGGAGATGGTTTCTGCCACTTAGGCAAAGCTGGAAAATGTACTCCACTAAGATGAGAAAAACTGGAACACTGCAGCTCTCTCTCAGAGCTGCTACTGAAACTGCAACTGCACTCTGCAGACACCAACTACAGACTACTGCTCACATTGAGCTCCTACACTGAACTGACTACAGAATTCTAAATTCCCACTCACAGCAACTGCTGTGTGGCTCATGCTGCTGCAAGAATTATAAGGTGACATCACCTCTCCAGCTCCCAGTTGAGACCAGCAGCAGAGAGAGACACAGTAAATCCATTTACTGGCAAATCATTAGCTGCCTTTCCTGCCTACTACTAACGCTAATGTGATTCTAGTAACCCCAGGGAATGAGGGGGTTTTATATATATATATATATATATATAGATATATATATATATATATATATATATATATATATATATATATATATATATATATATATAATGGTAGCATGGTAGTGCTATAGTTAGGTTGAGTAAACTTTTAAGGTTAACGGGTCAAATTTTGCACTTAATAACTTTGCCACCATTCAACAGATTTGCCTGAAATTTGGAATGCACGATCAAGAATCATACATCTTGGGGTCTGCCAACTTTCATACCAGTTGGATATATGGCTGTGGAGTTAAGTCAGATCTGTGTGTGCATTTATGGTTTCGGGTGAATTTCGGGTCTGCGTCAGTGGTCCGAAAACATCAGGAAATATGCACCAGGGTGCCCAGTGTGCCTTTCAAAGATTTAATGAAAAAATATTAAATGGTTCAAAAGTTATTCAAAAACCAAGTTCCCATTGTAAGTCAATGGGAAAAGTTAACAAAAAGTTTGAAAGTGTTGCAAATGCAGTTTTTACTTTTGTAAAATAATTTACTTTCACAATCTGCCATTTTGTTTTCAGTTGGTAATCAGAAAAATGCTTGCCATTTAAATTTGAGACCCTCTAGCAACCTAATTATTTTTGCATTCACCTAGTTGGAGCCTGAGGATGCTAGCCATGTCTTTATTTTGGGGTGAAACACCCCAGAAATATGTTTTCTAAATTTCTGCAAAAAGTACTGTCGCAAAGTAGCGCCACACATGTGACACTTCCGTGCTGTTTTACAAAAGCTTTCATAAAGTTCAACAGTACTTTTCCAGACTATGGCCAAAATGACAGGAGTTCTTTGTCACCCTGCTGCAAAATAACTGTTTGGTCTTTTGGGCTGAAATTCACAAATGTGCCTGTCAGTGGTTTGGTGAAAAAATATTGCATGGCTGCCAAGTTACAGTACTCTGAAGTTGACATTTTTTCCCATAGACTAACAAGGTGGCATACGTCGCGCCTTTCGAGGATCGTATCTCGAAAACAGTGCAAGATACAGAATTTTTGTCATAAGCATGCATAGTCTATGGCTACACATATACAAAAACATAGCCAGGAAGCGGATGATTCATGTGACATTTAAATTTAATTTCTATGTTGTACGGTTCCTGAGATATAAGCAATTTAGTATTCCAACAGCTCATTTTCTGCTCAAAGGCCCATTGTTATGCATAAGTTCTTGTGCACACTGTGTTTCTCTATGCAGCTGTTGGGGGGGAAAAAACAGGGTATGCGCTTCTGTTAATGTTACAGTTACTGTTTCCACTTGCTTTTATGTACCTGTTGGCATTTCTGTTCCCGTGTGCACCACCATGTCCGTTACCCTTTGCGTTCTCGTTTGCGCTTGCATTTGCGTTACTGTTACCATTTGAGTTTCCCCTACTGTTTGTGTTTGCATTTCAGTTTGCATCCCCCTGTGCATTGCCATTTGTGTTTACGGCAGCCCTTTCATTTGCTTTACCATTTCTCTTTAGTTTTGCGTCTTCGTTGCTGTTACTGTTACCATTTGCATTTGCAATTGTGTTACTTTCAACCGTGCATATTCGGTTTGTGTTTTCATATGCTTGCATTTCGCTTTTCTTTCTGTTTCCTTTTCTGCTATTGTTGCTGTTACCGTTACCATTTGCCTTTGCAATTAGTGGCATTGTGCCCCTCATAGAGTCGACAAGTGGTAGGAGCGCGGGGCCCAAGGCCCTGCACTCAGCCACATTACTTTCACTATTTCTCATCATCATTCTCAAAAGAAGAAATTAGAGGCAAAACCTTTGTTTAATGTATCAGTTGCAGTTGTTCTACAGTGACAAAGTGAGGAAATTTGGTGTTAGGGGTTGGAAACTCCCTTGGACCTCTCCTGCCCACCCCCAAACCGGCATCGGGTGCACATTGGTGTCATTGGTCCTAACTTTCCCCATTCTCCTATTCCTCAGCTTATTTACACATGTGATGGGGTGAGAGCTAGAGGCAAAAGACCCCAATGTAACTCTGATGCCTGTTGGGGGGTGGGCTGGAGGAGTCAAGGAGGCTTCAACCCCAACATCAAATTTCCACTTTTGTCACTGTGGAACAACCTAACTGATGCATTAAATGGGATTTTGCCTCTAATATATATGTGTGTGTGTATATATATATATATATATATATATATATATATATGTCTATGCAAAAACTTTGTTAATGCATCATTTAGGGTTAGAACACAGCGTCAATCACACCTTCAAGGGTTGCTCCATCATCCAAGATGGACAGCTGATGGGTGTGTCACTGGGGTTGTGAGGCCTAAATAGCACCCCATTCCATCTGTAATCATATTCACAAGCCACAGTAAAGAAGAATGGGGTGACATTTAGGCCTCACAACGCCAATGATACACCCCATCAGCTGTCAATCTCGGGATGATGGGCGAGTCCATGAGGGGGGATGGGGCAACCCTAAAGGTCTCATTTCCTGATGTTTTGTGTTTTAACCCTAAATGATGCATTAACAAAGTTTTTTACACAGAATTTCCTTACCTTTTGAGAAAGAATAGAAAAGTAGAAAGTTGCATAAGTTAGTGGGAGTGCAGCCCTTTGGGCCCCATGCTCCCACCAACTTGCAAATTCCTGCCTAAGATAAGAGTTCAAGTACTGAATATCATATGTGTTGCTGGCAGCACATATGGTTTGGAGGTATGGCCACTGACCTTGAAAGAAAGCATCAGAGTGGCATAATTCAACATCTGTTTACATGTGAGGCACTGAACCACTACAGATTACCTCCCATGTAACGCAGTAACTCTATAAATGTGAAGCCAGCAGGGGCATAACTACAAGGGTGAAGGGGCTGCAGTGGCACCTGGGCCCATGAGGTTTGAGGGACCCAAATCATAATGCTGATGTTTATTCAAAACTGGGGAGGGGCCTGTAACATTGCCTTGCACTCAGGACTTCTGGGAATTTGCTACGCTACTGGAAGCCAGTACCACAATGCAAAATGCCATATGCAAAACATAAAGTGCATCATGCAATATAGGTGCAGCAAATGAATTTTCCAACACTTAAACACCATAATTCACATGGACAGTACATCCCCACAACACACTCCAAATTTCAGTGTAAAAGACCAAACTGTTTCCGAAATATAAAATGTGAAATTTTCAGGTTTTCATTCATCACATTGGCAAAATTCCACACCTATTAACATTTTGCACACCTAATGACTGAAAAGTATATCTATGGCAGTAAAGCTAGCTACCCTAGTAATTTAAAGCCACTACCACCATTAGAAAACATTGTCTTCAAAATGTAAACTGTGTCACACAATATTTCTGAAAAAAATGTATTGTCTGACACCTAAGTACTATAATTCACATATACAGGACATGCCATCAACATCCTCTAAATTTCAAGTTAAAAGACGAAATGGTTTCTGAGATATTTAATTTGAAAAATTGTTAAAATTGTGCTATCTGGTCCCTCCCTATCTGGCTATCTAGCCCTCCCTCACAATCAAAGATCACAATCAAAGAATCTCACGATCAAAGAATTTGCAGGCTCATGATCAAAGAATTTGCAGGCTCACGATCAAAGAATAAAAATGTTAAAACAATTTTAGAAAAATACATGAAACCACAGCCATGACTCGACAGAACAAATGCCTCTGAGCAGATCCCACCCTAGTTTGCCTTTAGAAGTGACTCCGTGCTGAGAAAATTTAACTTTCATGTGGCCATTTAGTCATGCCCTCATGATCAAAGAATCCTGAGATCAAAGAATTTTCAGGGTTGTAATCAAACAATAAAAAATTTTAAAAGTCTATTATTATGCAGAAATGTGTAAAACCACAGCCATGCCTCGATACAACAAAATCCCCTGAGCAAAACCCACCCTCATTTTGGCCTAATAAGCCACCCCTGAGCTGAAAAATTATTTTTTTCAAGTGGCCATCTAGTCATGTTCTTGCGATCAAAGATCGTGGTCAAAGAATCTCTGTATCAAAGATTTTGCAGGTTTGCAATCAAAGAATTTGCAGGCCATGATCAAACAATATAAAATCTTAAAAGTTAATTTTTAGGCAGAAATACATGAAACCACAGCATTGCCTCAATAGAATGAAGCCTCCTGAGCAAAACCCACCTTCATTTGGCCTAATAAGCCAACGCTGAGCTGAACAATTTATTTTTTCAAGTGGCCATCTAGTCATGTCCTCGCAATCAAAGATCGTGGTCAAAGAATCTCGCAATCAAAGAATTTGCAGGCTCGCGATTAAAGATTGTTAGTGAGCTACGATCAAAGAATAAAAAAGTTAAAAACTCTATTTTTTTACCATTTTGAAAGAAACCTCAGGCATGGCTTGATAGAGGCAAGACCCCTGAGCAAAACCCTCCATAGTTTCACCTCAGAAGTTTCCCTTGGCAAAGATATTTGAATTTTTCCAACTGCAAACTAAAAATAAGATGGCAGCCATCACGATCAAAGAATTTCTCATGATCTAAGATTCTTTGATCATGAGCGGCAAATTCTTTGATCGTGAGATGGGACTAGATGGCCAAAACCCCACTCTTCTTTCATAAAATAACCATATAAATTTCCCATTGACTTATAATGGGAAATTAAAACTTTAATAACTTTTGAATGGATTAATATTTTTCACCAAATGAAAATGGCATGTTCCTTGACCTAAGCTCTTTCAGCTGAGCAAAGTTGCAGAGCACATGCTACATGATGGCTACACAGCACCACAGACAAATTAAAAAGCTGCCCAAATAACTTGGCGAAAAGAGCATTTTCAGCATTTGTTGTGCATGAAAACTGTAAGTCCAACCAAAATGAAATTTGACAAATCAAGAGATCTACCATGCCCCACCATGCATACCAAATTTCATGCAAATCTGTTGAAAAGGGTCCAAAGTTATTAACATGCACAATTTTGAGTTTAACATAAAATATATGAAATATAGGGGCAACCGCACTCTATAATATATTCCATGACTGAGCATGCTGACATGCTACAGTAAAGGAGAATGGGGGTGATTTAGGCCTTATGACCCCAATGACACACCAAGGCATCATCAGACTGTGGAGGATTGAGGTGGTGTGTGTGAGGGGGGTTAGGGGTTCAACCCTAATGTTGCATTTCCTGACTTTTTTTGCTTTAACCCTAAATGCAGCAATAACACAGTTGTTTGTATAGAATGTCCTTACTTTTTGGAAAAATGTAGTATAAGTAATAAAAAAACATATATTGGTTGGAGTGCGGAGCCCAGCTCCCACCAAGTTGCCAATTTTTGCATAACAATATGCATCTGGGCCCACGCTCCCACTTATGCAAGGCTACAGAGCCATACAGTAGCACTATAGGGCATGAAAACCCTTCTAACAGTAATTTGCACATATCTTGGGGACAGTAAGAGCTAGAAAACTGTACCCATATCTCACATCGTCTCTGAGCTATGGGCACCAAAAAGCACTGGACAGGCACTCTTTCAACCCTTGTGACAGTACTTTCACAATAGCTCATGAACCATGCAACGTACAAACAAAATTCCACTTCAAGTTTACTCTACAATGTCAAATCTTTTTCCAGTGGTTAGATCACCTGCAGGTGATCTAAACCACCTGTAGCGAAAAGTGTGTATCTTGCTTCATTTCTAAGATAACGGCGCTGAAAGTCATGAGACAGACTGCAATGTAATCCTATGGGAAAAATGTCAATTATGTCATTGAATATCTCTGCAACAAATTATTTCCCCAACACCTAAACCACATAGTTCACATCTCTATGACATCCCCTCAACACCCTGCAAATGGTAAGTAAAAAGACCGAACTGTTATTGAGATACGGTCATCCCAATTTGGGCCATCTGTTCTTTCCTAGGGCCATCTGGTCTTTCTCATTAACATTCCAAAAATACATATATATTTTCCCATAGGATATAATGGAAATTTCAAATTGTAATAACTTTCGAACAGATTAATATTTTTCACCAAACAAAAGCTGCATGTTCCTTGGCCCACACTCTTTCTAATTCCTTAGTTTTGGACCAATAGCCTACACGGTGTTCATGCAGCACCACAGGCACAAAATTAGCAAAAGTGGCAAAAGTGCATTTTTTGGCACTTCACTGCATAAAAACCGTATGTCCAACTGAAACGTAGTTTAGTAAATCAAGAGATGTACCACACCAGACTTTGCATTCCAAATTTTTTGCAAATCTGTTGAATGGTTGTAAAGTTTTTAATGTGCAAAATGTGAGGTTTAACATTAAAAGTGCCTACCACAATGCAAAACCCTATACGCAGAATGTAAAGTGCATCACACAATATCTCTGCAGCAACTTAATTTTCAAACACCTAAATACCATAATTCACATGTACAGGGTATCCCCTCAACACCCTGCAAATTTCAATTTAAAAGGCCAAACCATGTCCGAGATACAACATTTTAAAGTTTGAGATTTTCATTGGTCAGAGTGGCAGAATTCTGCATCTGTTTACATTTCACACACCTAACGACTGAAAGGTATGTCCATGGCAGTAGAACTAGCTACCCTATAAATTTCAAGCCACTACCACAATGTAAAACACTGTCCACAAAATGTAAACTGTGCCATGCCATATCTCCACAATGAATGTATTTTCTGACACCTAAGCACCATAATTCAAATCTACAGGACATCCCATCAACACCCTTCAAATTTCATGTTAAAAGACCAAACCGTATCCGAGATATTTAATTTTAAAAGTTGTTAAAATTAGGCTATCTGGTCCCTCCAAATCTGGTCATCTAGTCCTGCCTCAGGATCAAAGAATCTTTGACTGTGAGCCTGCAAATTCTTTGATCATGAGGAGGACCAGATAGCCAAAACCCTATTCTTTGTTCTCAAAATAACCATATAAATGTTCCCATTGACTTATAATGGGAACTTAAAAGTGCTATAACTTTTGAATGCCTCAATATCTTTTCACCAAAAGAAAAGCGGCATGTTTGGCCAGTGAAGCTCTTTCAAATGAGTCATATCACAGAGCAGCATGCCACACAATGGCCACACAGTGCCACAGACAACATCCCAAAATCTACCTCCAATACTGGATAATTTTGCATTTTTCAGCATTTTCATGCGCAAAGACCATAAGTCCGACCAAAACAGAATTTGGCAAATCAAGAGATCTATCATGCCCCACATTGCCTACCAAATTTCATGCAAATCCATTGAGTGGGTCCAAAGTTATTAACGCACAAAATTTTGAGTTTAACATACCTGTAGAAGTGGCTTCATAACCCTAAATATGGGGGCGCAACCGTGCCCCTATAATATATATATATATACACACACGTACATATTTATTCCATGGGGATGAGAGCTTTCTCAGTAGAATATCCTGTGTTATTTCCACTGGAGTGAGGATAAATCCTGCTGACATCAGCAGTGTGAGGATATTGACAATTATGAACTGGGTTAAAGAAATGAACATAGCTGACTGATTCAAAGATCTCAGAAGCCATGATGATATCTGACAACATAATTATAGCTTCAGAAAAGTTCCAGCCATCAACCCTCCCACTGCCTAGAACTACCTCCATGGATTCCCCACACAAACGGTCAGCAGCAGCTACAGTCCCCCTGGTATGTGTATATGCAGCGGCATGATGCAAGTCACAGATCGACCGCATGCCCTTCAACATCAGGAAGTGAACTGGCATGACACCAACAACTTCAAATTCCAGCATCCACTCCAGGCCAGTTACAGAAAACCACCCCCTTGCTCCTTCCCAGCCACCAAGTACTGACAAAAACATACTGAACCCCGCTCCTCTCACAAACCACAGCAATGCTCCTGCCAGCTCATGCAAAACAGTCCCTTTAGTGTCTCTTCTCTCTTTTTTTAAAGCTGTTCCCAATTGCCACACACACCCGCTCTTCATACAACTCAGTATCGCAACACCGCTGCACCAATCTCAAAAGCCACCAATGAGCTCAGAATATCCATTGAGATGGCAATATAAAAAGCCCAAAACTGGCTGCAATATGTGTGGGGGTTTTTTAAACAGTTGTAAAGATCCCAAATTTCAGAGACTGTGTTTTAGGGGAAGAAAATCTCACACAAACTTTCACCCACTACAGTAGGAAGTGGGACTGGGTCAAATGCAGGGAGAACACAGTACACTTCCACAACAGCACCACCACCTCCTGCTCAGAGCCCTTCAGGAACTATTTCCTCAAATGATACTCCTCCAACACCAAAAAACAGGCATTTCGAAGGAATGTTCAAGAAGGTTTTGATTTTTTTTTAATAATTCTACTGCTAAACTTTTAAGCCAGTTCATAATAGCAATAATGTATACAGGGTGTGGTATATCATGGTTTACCATCACTTCCCATGTCATGGGACGCACTCAGCCTGCAGCCTCATGCCCAACCACCCGAAGCGTGGCGCTATTCCATTATTGCTTAAATATCCACACTCTGCTGATGTCACCAGAGTGAGAATATCTTCACTGCAGCTTGCATTCTAACTGAAACTTCTTCAGAAAATAGTTTCTGTTTCTCACTGAATCTGCAATGTACTCAATTAGCTTTTCAAAACACTCTCACCTGTGTCCCATTATGTTTGTAACATTCCTATCCCATTACTGTGCTGATCTCAGCTGCAAAACAAACTGAATTCTAAATGGAACTACTTCACAAAACAATTTGTCTTTCTCACTGAAGTCTACAACTTACTCTGCTAGCTTTTCAAAACACAGCTACATGTGTTCCATTGTGTTTCTGACTCCCAGTTCATTCAGAATAACACACACGCACACACACACACACACTCACACTACAGACAGAAAGAGCCGAAAACACACAAAAACTGAAAAAAATTTTTCCTAAAGCTCTCACCCCTATGGTAAAATTGCACACATGATGTGCAGATCATGGGATATGGCACTCATGAGTATACAGAGCTCACTCTGCAGGAGTGAGAATATTTTCCATATCCCACTCCTGCCCATCATGTATTACATATGTATTTATACAATGGGGTGAGACATAGTCCAGTGAAATAAACCATGTTATTTTCACTGCAGTGAAATAAATCCTGATGACATCAGCAGAGTTAAAATAAATACCATTTATTACACCCCTGAAACCCACGCTAAACCCATGCAAATTGTGCATTTTGTAATGGTGCCCCATTGTATAAATAGGACACATGATGTGCACATCATAGAATATGAAAAATATTTTCACTCCTGCCTCGTGAGCACTGTCTATTCCATGCATGCCTTCGGCACTCGTGAAATATCCAGGCTCACTCTGCAGGAGTGAAAATATTTTCCAAATTCCACTCATGCCCATCATGTATCCCATATATATATAGATATAGATATATACACATATATATTGAGAGAGAGGTTGAGAGATATGTGTATATATATATATATCTATATAGATATAGATATATATTTAGTTTTGATTACAGGGTTTGTGCACTAGACAATAATATGCTTACCTGAGTCGAGGCCCAGGAGAGTACAGTCACAAGCACAACAGAGAATGGATACAATGACTAGGCACAGAAAACAAAAAGTAACTCAGTTTGTCCTCAGTTAATCCTTGGGCTGCTACAGAAAAGGTGCCAGTTTCAAATCACTTGATAATCTTAACTACAGCATCTCCCAATCAGCCTGCAGCCAGATGCTGCCAAGAGGAACAGCATCAGTGGTCAGAGGGCACTTGAAATCTCCCCACATGCAACAGAATCAATGATCCTAGGGCAGAAACCAAACAGTTCTTTAGATTGTCAGCCATACAGAAGACCCACTCCTGTCTGAAACAGGACTGCTACACACATGAATCAGCACACATGGATCTACCCACCCACCCACCCATCCCTACCCTCTCATCCAAGATCTGATTGACTTATCTGCACTCCGGACCATCACCTAACCAGATGCTGAGAAAAATGGAGCACTGCAGGTCTGCTCTATAGGGATCCATCCAAGCACCACAGGATGCAAGTATATTAAGCAGCAGTGTTATATAAGTAGCAGGGTCATCCAAGCCAATAGATCTCCCACAGCAAAGCAACTTGCAGTCTATGTCCAGAGCTACAATAAGAATACTGGAGTGTGCACTGGTGACCCTGGTTTGGGAATGGACCTCAGTCGTCAGAGGGCTGGCTGGGGGGAGAAGGATAGAGCACCCCATGGGCAGCTCTCCTTCTCCGGGGGGGAAGGTGGGGCAGTGTCCGGCACAATGAGGACTCCTGGCAGGGGCTGAGAGTCACTCACGCTGCCAGCACTGCATCAGGGAGGTGGGCAGATATTGGCATCATTGCACATCCGCGCTCCGAGAAAACCAGGGAAAAGATGGTGGGTGGGTCCGCTCTCTATGTGAAGCCTCCTTGGGCTTCAATTAGCTGTCATCACCCACATCCTCGACAGATACCAGTTCTGCGGCATGGATGAGGGGACCCGATACAACCCCTCTCTCGCGATGGTAAGCAGGGGATAACTGAGGATGGCGGCAGTACATGGCAATGGAAGTCCCAGGGGCCATGACCAGGGCTGATGGTGACAGCGGACCAGCCAGGATAAAGAAAAAAAAAAAAAAAAAAAAGAATACAGGGGTGTGAAAATAAGTAAATGTTTCACATCTAAAATATTTAAGGCTCAAAGACAGGGTGTGCTTGTAGTGTTTGTGTGCAATGTATTGAAACATTGAATTTTGATTTTTTGACTTATCTTTATATCTGAAAAGAAAAAAGGGAGGTTCTAGGCAAAAGGCCATCTTGCCTAGAGTGCTGTACATATCTCTCAACCTTTCATCACTCAAATGTGTGACAGTACATGTGACAAATGGACAAAATGTGATACATCATCAAAAATGGCATGGCAAGCTCAGAACAGTCTAAATCTGTGCACTTATGTTATTCATGTTTGCTGATAACTGAGTATCATAAATTATTATGAATTTCTGCATTGAAGTTTCAGTAGGCAGTGTGGAATATTACCTGTGCCATGTGAGACAGAGGGTTTCTGAAGGTAAAATGAGTGACATACCTCATAGTGTGTGAAAGTTGAAAGGTATGGTCACTCACTAAACATGGCCATCCTAGGTTGTGTAACAGGAGTACTGTATACTGTATATTAGCTGTCTGCACTGCAGACTTTGTTAATATAGAATAGCTACCTAAATCATGGAAGTAAATTACATGTCATCGATCATGGAGGCTAATGCATGCAAAATAATGATCGGATTGGGAATAGTCTTAGGCCCAGATATTCAAACTGTGCCAGGCTGTGGCGCAAGTCTGAGCATAATGCAACTTGGCTGTGCAGGAGCGTTGACTGGGTGATATTCAATGGAGCTGCGCCATGGCACAGCATTGTTGAATATCACACCCTGGCCACCTGCAGTGTGCATGGCGCAGTGGTACTGCGCCAGCGCAAGTGGCCAGAGTGGAGCAGGGATGCACTAGCACAAGTTCCCATTGCGCTATGCCCAGCAGCTAGCGATATTCAAAGTGCACATGCAAATGGGCCATAATGTATGCAAAGTGCAAATGGGCCATTTGCATGTCATTACTCCTTTTGCACGCAGGTGCGCAGATCCCCAGCGACTTGTGCCTGGCGCCCTGATGAACGCAGCTGTCGAGGACTGACACCCCTGCACAATGCGGCAATGTGCCCTCCACAACCGGCGAGCTTCAGTAAATATAAATCGCATCCAATATCCTTGGCGGTCCAGTGGACTGCTGTCAGCCAGATCACGGGCATTTGTAAATAAAATAAATTCCTATATCCCTGGTGGTCCAATGGACCAATGTCAGCCCGATCGCGGGCTTAAGTATAAAGAAAATAAAGTCCTATATCCCTGGTGGTCAGTGGACCACTCACTGCCAATCAGCGGGCTTAAGTATAAAAGAAATTAAGTTCAAATATCCTGGTGGTCCAGTGGACTGCTACAGCCCGATTGTTGGCTTAAGTATTAATAAAATAAAGTCAAATATCCCTGGTGGTCCAGTGGACAGCTCACAGCCTGATCATGGGCTTAAGTATAAAGAAATTAAGTTCAAATATCCCTGGTGGTCCAGTGGACCGCTCGCAGCACAATCGCGGGCTTAAGTATTAATAAAGTAAAGTCAAATATCCCTAGCGGTCCAGTGGACTGCTCACAGCCCGATCGTGGGCTTAAGTATTAATAAAATAAAGTCAAATATCCCTGGTGGACCAGTGGACTGTTCGCAGCCCGATCGTGGGCATTTCTAAAATAATATAAATTCCTATATCCCTGGTGGTCCAGTGGACCGCTGTCAGACCGATCACAGGCATTTGTATTAAAAACAAATGACGTACAATATCCCTGGTGGTCCAGCGGTACCAGCCTCCCCACCCACACACTGAGCCCCACCGCCCTGCTCCCCCCAGTCAGCAGCAGGCGGCAGCACCCCACCCTCCTGGCACCTCGCCGCCCGCCGACTGACACCGTAGGTAGGGCTGTACGCCCATTGGTCCACAGCATGAGCCAATGGGCGTGCAGCTATCTATACACATTCCAGATATATGAATGGATCCATTCACATATCTGGAAGCCGTAATGCTGACAAACTGCTGCAGCCGATGACTCACACTATTATAATGGGCGATACAACACCTGATATGTCGGCGGTAGTAACGGCAAACGGTGAGGTGCTGCCGCCATGACCTGAAGCGGCGTGACCTCGTGAAGTGAGTGAGCTGCGGCGGACCACCGAGATATACATCATTGTTTTAATGCAAATGCCTGCGATCGAGCTGCGCAGTCCTAGACCCACGAGGATATGTACTTTATTTTATTTCATTAAGCCCACAATTGGGCTGACAGTGAGTCCACTGGACCACCAGGGATATCAGACTTTATTATATTTTACAAATGCCCATGATCGGGCTGACAGCGGTCCACTGGATCACCAGGGATATAGGAATTTATTTTATTTTACAAATGCCTGTGATCGGGCTGCAAGCAGTCCACTGGGCCACCAGGGATTTTGGAGGATCACTTTTCTATGTATGCCTGCGATCGGGCATGGGGGGGTGCCGCCAGGTGCAGCCGGAGCGTGGGTGGCCACCCACAGGTGACAGCTGCCGTGTTGCACCCTGCATTACAGCAGCTCACCTGTGGGTGGCCAGCAATTGTTCCTTTTTTTTTGGCTCACCTGTGTGCAGCGCAAGTAGGGGTTGCGCATGCATGGACTCAGCACATCCCGGGTTGAATATCAAGATGTGCAGAGTATGCATGGGCGCCCCTCCACCTGCACTACGCCATTACTGAAGTGCTCCGTGCACGTGGGATTTGTGCCATGCACAGTCCCCATTGAATATCAGGCTGGGCGCATCAGTGGGTTGCACATGGTGCAACACTGTTGCGCCATGCACAACCCTTTTGAATATCTGGGCCTTAATATTTATCTTTTTAAATTCCAGGATGTAATAAGGTTGGAGCACTATCTAAAAAAGAGCAATCCTGTCAGCTTCAAACTTGTCTTTAATTGCAAAAGCTACTGCTAGCAGGGGATATTGAGTCAAACCTGAGGCCTTCATGTACACTTTCATTCAATCAAAAAAGACTGGTTTAGCTACCATGTCTGAGAGTAGCCCACATGAATATTTGTAACCTGACAGCAAAATAGAGTGAATTTGAAGCCTGGATGGGTACAGATGCACCAGATATAGTGACAATTAGTGAATCCTGGCTTACTGTGAAAATTAGGGATCAAAAAGTCTATCTGCCTGGATACAAAATCTAGGGACATGAAAGACCCAATAAGTGTGTGGATGGAACTTTGATTTATGTATTCAATCAAATAGAAGTATTAGAGGTAGAAAAAGTTAAAACAGAAACCTTATGTGAGCTACTTATGGGTAAAATTAAACTAGGAAATACTAAGCAGCTATCCCTAGGAGGGCCTTATAATCCCCCCCAAAATGGGGTAAAAGCGCTAGAAGAGATAGGTGAAATAATTGCAATGAGATGTGGCAAACTTAATTTTTGATAATGTCAATCTAAATTGGTTAGGGCCACAAATTGAGAAGTACAAAAGGGTTTTGTTAAAGGTACACCTACTGTAGATCAGGTTATAACAGACACAACTAGGGAAAACACCAAGACAAGTGAAGGTAGCCTGATTGATTGAGTTTTAACCAATAACAAAACATGCATTTCTGTCAGTGGTACTTTACCGGACAGCGTGAGCAACCATGCACCTGTGTTTTGCATTTGGAGCAACAAATGGACCAAAATGCACCCAAGGTTAATAAAATTTAGAAAAATGTGCAACAGCTTTGAAAGTGTGTTTAAAAGCGAGCTATCCATACTAAATTGGTCCCAACTAAATTCTATAGAAGATGTAAATAATGCTTTAGATTATGTCCAGCAAACACTAAATCAAGTGTTGGATAATTTGGCCCCTTTCACAACTAGGAGAATTTGGGAAAAACAAATAAATGGATAAGCTCAGAAGTCCTAACCTTAATAAAAGAGAGAGATAATGTCTGGAAAAGTAACAAAGAAACTGGCAATACTAGTGCTGGGCGACATTTCAGGGATTTGAGGAATAAATGTAAGAGAGAGATAAAACATGGAGAGCACAAGTCAATAGAATAGTTGATGGGAAAATGGAACTGGTTGACAAAAAGGATATAGTTGACAGACTCAATCAGTCCTTTACAAACTTAGATAATTATGTGAATCAATTGAAACCACATAGTAAACAAGCATTTGTCAATGCCGAATGTTTGCTTGCTGGTATTGACATTGGAAATGCAGGAGTTAGACAGATGCAGAATAGGAATGGCAGTGAAGTATTGAACTTCATGCCAACCTCACCTTCATCATGCAGAGATGGACAGGCATTGGGGTATGTGTTTGGGTTGTCACCCATAACATGCATGCCATGTCACCTCACCCTATCCTGCAGACACCGACACGTGTTGAGTTGTGCTTTGGGGTGTTCGGCTTTACAGTTACCCCATTCCATAAGGACATATGCTGAAATGGATGCAATATAGGAGAATGGGGTGAACTCTGTGGCCAAAGAGTCCAAGGTACACCTTGATGCCAGTCACTGGCTGGGGGGTGGGAGTGGGATGGCATGAGCATTACAGTCGGCGATCCAAAGGCACACCCCGATGCCTGTCAGTCTCTACAGGGTGGGTCGTTATGGTTAGAAACCCTAATGCCCCGGGCGTTTGTTGGTATTTGCATTACAAATTTTCAACAAGGCCTTTTTGTGACCCCACCTCATGAAAGCATTTAGGACTCCTTCTCATGAAGAGTGGCTGTGTGATTTTGTTAATGTGCCCTGAATTTTGAGTTCCAACAGCGACCATGCCATTCTGCTCCAGATGTATGAAAACACAGATCAGGCAGGATGTGAATAATTACAGCTGTACCATCCATAGGGAGGTGTGAAGAGATGGCAATGTTGAAAATCTGTAGTGGGAATATTAAAAATGCTTGCACATTCGAGCATATATGGAAACTGCACAACGCACGTAAGTAACACAGTCATTTTATGGACTTTCATCACCAAATTTTCAACATAGGCATTTTAGCACGTCTGCTAATGAACAATGTCACTGTGATTTTCTTAACATGTCCTGAACACTGATTTCCCATAGCGACCACACTATTCTGTGCTGGAAGTGCGAAAACACATTTTTGCCAGGATATGAAAAATGACAGCTCTACTGTCCATAAGGAGGTGTGGAAAAATGCCAATGTTGAAAATCTGGAGTGAAAATATGACAAATTCACCAAGTTACAAGTATGCATGGAAACTGCACAATGCACGCTTGTAAAACAGTCATTTTGGATTTTTACCAAATTTGCAGCATAGGCTTTTGAGAGCCCACCTCATGAACACTGGCACTGTCATTTCGTTAATCGTCCTGAAATGTGATTCCATGCAGTGACTGTGAAATCACTATTTGGGACTGAATAATGCCATGACAGTGGCTGAATTCATGAGGAGGCATTCCAATAACCCTGTGTTGAAAATTTGGTGCCAAACTTCCCCCAAATGCCTGAGATATGCACCAAAGTTGAAAAAACCCTATTTCTGCCATTATATAGCTTACCAGCATTTCTTCAGTTCATGGTCGGCTTTGAAGGGTGCAAATGTATTTCCGGTCCACTGAAGATCATCGTACCAGGCTCTGGAGGTAAGCATGCAGTGAGGGTCTGGGGAGGTAGTGAGTGCAGTGGGTGGGTGCGGGTTGGGGAGGAGGGACCCGACCAGCATGGGACCGTTTACTTTCTTTCAGGGAGAAAAAAAATAAAAGACATTGCGGGAAAGTTTTTTCTTTCAGGCTGCCTTCAACACGCTGGGGTGGGCTCGCAGTGTGTCACCTGCCTTTTTTGGGGTCGGGGGACTTAAGCCGACAGGGATAGGGCCCTCTGTTGGCAAAGAATGACTGTTTGGAGGGCATGGTGCTGATAGGGATTGGGCACCCCCTCAGCACACAACAAATGGGGGAGGGGGTTACATTATGCCAACAGGGAGTGGGCTCCCCCATTGGCAAACAAACTGAGTCAGAGCATGCTGACAGGTGGATTGGGCACCCCAGTCAGTCGGCTTTCATGGGGCTGTGAAGCGGTGGCAGAAGCCACCACCATGTTTAGGGGAATGTTACACCAGGCAAGGTACCACTCTGCAATGACGGGTCACTCCCTCATTGCAGCGGAATGGCTGATACTGCACTGATGAGGTGGCCCCTCATTGCTGTGGCAAAATTGTTTCAACTTGGTGGCACTTTTGGAAGCCAATGTCATCAGCACAGTGTGCCTGCATTGGTCCACCAGTGTCAAGCCCTCAAATGCAGTGCTGCCGTTGGCTGCCACAGTGCTGCACCTCCTCAACCTGCTTCTCTCCTAAGCTGCCACATAATGTTTCTTGTGCATATGAGCAAGCAAACATAAAAAGAGGAATCAAGGCAAGAAATATACAGAAGTAGGTTCTACCTAATGGTTGTCATTAGAAATGAAGTACTCAAGTGCCTGAAATCCCATGACGTGATGAAAGCACCAAGGGTGGATGGGGTCAAAGTGAAATTTATAAAGCTATGGGCAAATGAACTTGCTTATCCCATAATAAAAATAATAAATCTGTCCTTTATGATAGGCGATGTCACAGCATTTCAGAAAGCGACCTGTTGTTCCATTATACAGCTGCAGTGGATCAGAGGTTTTAAGCAATTACAGCTGATAGCTCTCTTTTTTTTGCACAAGTAAAATTCAAGAGAAGCTAGTTCACTCCTAGATGATGAAGTATCTAAGCAAGCACCAGCTGCTCACTTAGTCCCAGTTAGTCTTCAGTAGAGAATGTGGGACATTGACTGCCCAGGTCAGGTTCACAAATGACTTGTACCTGAATATGGAGAGGGGTTGCCTGGCGGGTGTGGTCTTCATCAACCTGGCAACGGGTTTTGACCTACTGGACCACTCCTTTCTGCTGACCAAGCTGGATAGCATAGGAGTTGGAGAATCAGCAAACAATGGTTCAGTGGTTACTTAACTGATAGCAAACAACTTGTGAGGCTTGAAGGTCACTTGTCTTTCTCATATCCAGTAAAATATGATGTTCCACAAGGTTCAATAGTAGGACCTCTACTCTTTACTATCTTTGTTAATGATATGCCGAACATATGTCAAAACTCGAACATAAGTCTGTATGAGTAATTGCAGTAATTTAAAGGGCTGACACAAATATAACATCACTAAATGAAAAATGATCACTGGAATTTCTAAAACTGCAGGACTGGTTTGAATCCAATTGGCTGCTGATAAACAAGAAGAAGACAAAGGACATACTTTACTGCACACCCCAAAGATACTCAAAGGCAATTGTGTTATGTTGTATCCATGACACTCCAGACATTACCTCATGGGTTCACAACCCACCTGATAGGCTAGTGATGCACATGTGACCCATATCAAATTTCAGAGCATAGCCAGGTCCCAGGAGTCCCCATTCTCCAGTTTCAACCTTGCATCTGAAGGGCTACAAGCACTCCGGGAGTCCCTGTTAAATAATTAATTCAAGGTAGGCCAACTTGTTTTTAAGGCTAGATCAAAGGACTTCCTATACAGACCTTACTTAATTGGATTAATTAATAAATAAACCTGTCCTACTGCTTCATAAAAACTGAATTTGCAGCTGCTAAGGAACTAAGATCCTAATTGTGGATGCTGGTTTGTTTTTCAGTAGTTATTAGATCACAGATTTTATTTAAGGAACAGCAGGCTTCAAAATCTTGGTTGTCTAGTATTAAAAGGTTATTGGAGATAAAGACTGTCTGTTAGCCATGGTATTGCTTTTAGCTAAAACAGATAGTTTTTTATGCTAGACAGTTGAAGCAGTTTGTTTTTGGATGATTCTGTAGCGTGGAGAAAGAAAGAGATTTCTCTGATGTTATCTGGCCGGCTGGCACACTGTATCTGCTGAAAATTCCAAAAGATTACGCGCTCCTGTGTTCACTCTGTTACTGGCGGTTCACCTGTGGTGGGCCGCCCTGTTCTATTGAGAGAAATCAGATGCTTGAACTGACGTGCGGCTGCTGGGGGCACCCCCTCTCAAGAGGAGCTGATCAGCAACCTGCAGAAAACAACTTGGAACCCTTTTCTCTCAATGTTTCACAGCAAGAAAGGGCTATGTCTGGTACTCCCTCCCAAGTGGGTGCCAAACACTAGTGCAACCTGACCCACCCGAGTTCAGCCTCTACCCGAGCGGCAATTCTTTGGTGCTTGACCGCACCATAGTGTTTTGTTTGGGTGGTTCCCCAGAAAAGGTTGGTATTGCAGCCCCTCCCCAGTGGCTGCAGTGGCCGTGGTAGCTTCCATACAGGAACAGCTCTGTTTTCAGCCCCTACCTAGTGGATGATTCTAAGATACACTCATTGTTCAGTCTTGAGCTCTGGGGATGTCTCTTAGCCCCTCCTTAGTGGCAGAGATAATTTCCCAAGGCTGCTGATCCTGGGTATACAGCCCCTCTCTAACGCTGAATGCTCCAACACAGGTTCTTGCTGATGCCTGCGGCATCTGTTGGAAGGCGTCTTAACCCCTGTAGCTACTAATTCGCCGACTCACTCCTGTTTGATTCGGGGTTGTTTGCCACATGGCAGCACCAAGGCCCTAGGAAACTCCAGGGTTACCGTTGTGCTGCTCAGCCTTCTCGAGGCCTCTTTAACTCAGCCAGACAGCCCTCTTTATTAGGGGCTTGTACTCAAAAATGGGTAGGATGCCACGTGGGGCTACCAGGCTCAAACAATCAGGCAGCCATCTTGGAAAAGTCTCTTGTCTTCCCTCTGGGCAGTGACCGTTGCCATTTTAGGTGACATGCCTCCAGCCCAAGATATTAAGCAGAGCTGCCATTTTGAGAGCATCCTCCACATGAATCCAAACAACAGCCCTCTTAGCAGGCACAATTCAGGACTGTGTCATAGTGGTCACAAAATCGCTATATATATATTTTTTATAAGCCACAATGGAATTCGATCACCCAAACAGCTTCCTCTGTCTTGCACAGGGATAGGGCAGCCTGACCTTAATGCAGGCCTTGTCACCATGCCCTATGTTCTGTAAACAGCTTTCCCCTCTGGGTGATAGCAGATATATATATATATAACCATATACCTAACGATGTATAATTATATTATATACACTGTAAGTATATCCATAACTGCATACTTCTCTCATCTCTTTCAGATGGTGAAGGCCAAGAAGTGTGTGTCCTGCAGTACCGGCTTAATGCCCCACATGAAAGGCCCACTCTGTCCAGCTTGCTTACATGAAGAAGAACAAGCTAGAGGCCATTCCTCCTCCACTGATGCAGAGGGGCAAGGGCCTGCAGCTGCAGGATGTATGAACCCAGGGGCCCTTCTTATCCAAATGCAACAGGCGATGGTGGCCATGATGGAGAGTAAACAAAACTTCATGCTGAAAGTCATGGAGAAGCTTGAGTCCCTGACAAAATCAAGAACTTCACCCCCTACAGCCCCTGGCCAAACCCCAGGTCCCAGCACCCCTCCACAACCTCAGCTAGATGAAGAGCCTGCATCGCCTGCTCCGGGGGAGGAGGAGGGGCACCTGATGAATGTGAGGATGCTGATTCAGGGGAAGAAGATATGGATATCATACCAGACACCCCTTCATTAACTTCAAAACTTTGTTCGTTTGATCTGATACCGGGCCTCATGAGGGCCATTAAATCAACCATGGGTTTTGATGTGGCTACTCTAAAGCCTGAGTCCAAGCTTGACCGGATGATTCAGCAGAACCAAAAGGTCAAGAACACTTTCCTAGCTGTCCCGCTATAGATGACATTTTCATAAAAGAGTGGGAAGCCGCAGAGCCTGGCCGTGTGTCTGAGAAATGAAATCTGGATAGGATGTACCCGGTACAAGAGGAGAAGGTTCAATTGTTGTGTATGGCACCTTCCATAGACCCTCAGATAGCAGCACTTAGCAAGAAAACGGTGCTGCCTTCTGGCACGTTCTAACTCAAAGATCCTACAGATAAAAAAGTGGAGGAGATGTTAAAAAAGCTATTTGATTTCTCAGGCATGACAGCTAAGGCAACAGTCACAGTAGTCTATTCGGCAAGGGCGCAGATTGCTGGTTGGAGGAACTGCTGGAGAAGGCAGACCCCAAGTCTAAGGAAGCAGAACTATTAGAATGTACCTTGGACACAGCGAAATACCTGGGAGATATGGCTGTTGACACATTAAAACTAGAAGCCAGGTCTGCCACCTTGACAAACAGGGCCAGATGAGTGCTGTGGCTAAAATTATGGGAAGCAGACAATGAATCTAAGATGCTGCTACAAAATTTGCCATTCAAAGGGAACAACGTGTTCAGGGAAGGCCTGAAAGAATTCCTGAAGCAAAAAGAAGAAAGCAAGGACCTCACAAAGGACACACAAAGAACCACATACCTGACATCTGTGTGGCGCAGGTTTCTGGGGAAACAACAGATCCCAACACAACAGAAGGCAGAATTTCTCCAATAACCCCTTTCGAGGCAGAGGCCTTGGAAACAATAACAATAGTTTCAGAGGCTCCTCACAAGGTTCATATTCTGTGCCACAAGGAAGGCGATTTGGAGGCAGAGGCAGAGGAGGAAGGTCAAAGCAGTACTGACTATCCCACCAGGTCACCTCCATCACCAGTCCCACCAGGAATCTACTCTCCAGTGGGTCAAAGGTTGATGGCTTTCCAACAACAATGGAAAAGGACCACATCAGACAGATAGGTCCTAGAAATCATTTCACAAGGCTATGCGATCGAGTTCTCATGCATGCCATCTAGGGACAAAGTGGTACTGTCCCTCATTTCAAAGAAAAGGGCCACTGCCCACCAAGTTCAGGAGGTTCTACGGGACCTGTTACAGAACAATGCCATCCGACCGGTACCGGCAGACGAGGTCGCCACAGGGGTCTACTCCGCTTTCTTTATGGTCCCAAAGAAAAACGGAGAACTCAGGCCCATCCTAGACTTGAAATTTTTTAACAGATTCATGTCCACTCCAAAGTTCAAAATGGAAACCGTCCGATCTACCCTAAAAAACGTACGAGTGGGGGATTTCCTCACATCCGTAGACCTGAAGGATGCATACACCCACATCCCAATCAGGCCAAGTCACCAACGGTTCCTCCGTTTTCACATACTGGGTCATCACCTACAGTATCAGTCCCTACCATTCGGCCTCACATCGGCGCCATGGGTGTTCACAAAGGTATCAATGGTCCTAGCAGCCTGCCTAAGGGAACAAGGGGTAGATATTATCCCATACTTGGATGACTGGTTGATCAGGGCACGGGACAGCGTCCAGTCTCAAAGGAACATGGAACTGGTTCTGACGACCCTGTCTCAATACGGTTGGGTAGTAAATTGTGAGAAGAGCTCGCTGTACCCAGCACAGTTTATAGAACACCTGGGAGCAGAAATAGACATGGCCGAGGGAATTGCAAGACCCTCAGTACAGTGCATCAACTCAGTGATATCAGTGGTAAGGAGCCTAAGGTCCATGGCCAAACTGACACTGGGACAAGCAGCTCAGGTCCTTGGCATGATGGCATCCTGTTTGGACCTGGTACCATGGGCAAGATGGAACATGCACCGACTACAGTACTGCATGCTGCAGCAGGGCTCTCCATCGGAAGACAACCTCGACCAGATAATCCACCTACCAAGGCTGGTGAGAGACTCACTGAGATGGTGGACACACCATGCAAACCTACAGAGGGGGTGCCCCCTAGAACTGTCTTACCAGGTAACACTGAAGACTGAAGCCAGCCTCATCGGTTGAGGACCATGCCTGCACCAGTCCACTGCACCAGGCAAGTGGACTCCAGCAGAGGCTCGACTACCTATCAACGTTCTAGAGATGACAGCAGTGTTCAATGCCCAGAGCATTCAAGAACAATATCGAGGCCGCACAGTGCTGGTGAAGTCTGACAACCAGCTCACAGTAGCTATATATAGCAAAGCAAGGAGGTACACACAGCAAAGCTATGCTCAGAGAGGCAGCCAAGGTATTAAACTGGGCACAATCCAACCTGCTTCACATCCATGCAGTTCACCTGGCAGGGAAGCTGAATGTCAGGGCAGACTGGTTAAGCAGACAGCGGTTACACCCCGGAGAGTGGCAGCTACACCCGGACCTCTTCACAATGGTACAGAAGAGGTGGGGCGGTATCCCAATGGACCTTATGGCATCCAAGACAAACACACAAGTAAAGGCTTATTTCTCCCGGTACAAGGAGAAACAGGCAATGGCAACAGATGCCCTATCTCGAGCCTGGGATCAGGAACGGTCATACATATTCCCCTCAATTCCCCTGTTCTCACAAGTACTGGCAAAGGTCAGGAAATTCCGGCTACAGATCATTCAGATCATGCCTTACTGACCAAGGAGACCTTGGTTTGCAGCAGTAGTATCCATGACACTGGACAGGTGGACCCTTCCATTCCAGAGGGACATGTTAAGGCAGGGTCCTGTACTTCACCCGACACCCCAGTCCCTCAAACTGACAGCCTGGCTGTTGAAAGGCAGAGACGGTTAATGACCGGATACCATGAGTAGGTCATCTCAACTATGCTACAGTCCAGAAAGCAGTCTACTACTTCCATGTATAACAGACAGTGGAACATCTTCACAAAATGGTGCACATCATTACACATCACCCCATGAGAGTAGATATGTCAGCGATACTACTATATTTACAGCATGGGTTAGAAAAAGGACTATCCGCCTCCTCTCTGCGAGTACAATTGTCTGCAATAGGTGCGGCCTTGGGAAGAGTTGGCCTCTCCCCACCTGGGGCACACCCTGATGCCATCAGATTCCTTAGAGCCGCACAACATATTCGACCACCCAGTCGACCACTCATAGCTCCTTGGGATTTAACCATGGTGCTTGATGCTCTAGGAAAGGATCCTTCCGAGCCAACCCACAGTATACCTCTATACTGGTTAGGTTTGAAAACCTGTTTCCTGGTGGCTGTCTGCTCCGCACTTAGGATTAGTGAGCTAGAAGCTCTATCATGCAAGGAGCCCTACACTACATTTAGGGCACAAGGAGTTGTTATAAGGACAGTCCCCGCATTTCCACCTAAAATTCTGTCCACATTCCATAAGGATCAGGCACTAGAGTTGGCGAAGTTTCACACCCAGGCAGGACAAGGGAAAACAGGTACTCCTCACCCGCTAGATGTGGGTAGTATCGTGGCATTATACATTACAAGGACAACAGCCATCCGTAGGTCCGAGAAACTCTTTGTTATCGCACAAGGCCACAAGCAAGGGATGGTCGCTTCAAAGACCACCATCACTAGCTGGATAAAGAAGTCAATACAGGAGGCCTACAAGTCAAATGGTCTCACTCCCCCACAAGGAATAAAAGCCCACTCATCTAGAGCAATGGCCACCTCCTGGGCAGAAAGAGCTAACGTATCAATGGAAGACATTTGCAGGGTCGCGACATGGACTACCGTACATACATTCACTAGGCATTACAGACTTGAGGCCCTCTTTAAGCAGAGAAATGAGTTTGCAACAAGAATTTTAGCTTCAGCATGCCCCAAGGACATGTCTGCCTGATCGCCCTGGCCCGCCCTGATGTTTTTTTACACTGCTTATTAGAAGTAACCCATGAGGTAATGTCTGGAGTGTTATGGATACAACATAACACAATGGGTGTTTACTCACTTGGTAAAGGTGATTGTGTTAGTTGTATCCATGACACTCCATGACCCACCCATCAGGACGACTATGGCTCAGATTCCCGCTGAATGCATTGGTGGCAACAATTGTTTCAAGATAGGATTTTGCTGGTATTTTAAACTAAGGTTATATGTTTAATAGTCGAGGGCCCTGCTGGCCTGGTTAGAGCTGTAACGAATAGGAAATAAATATATACTTGTGGTTAATCCATGTTCAGTAGTTTGGTTACACCTTATACTAATACAGTGGGAGTCACAACTGTTAGGGTTTGTTGGCCTAAAGCATTTACTGTACCTTTCAGCTATGGAAGAATTGAAACTGGAGAATGGGGTCTCCTGGGACCTGGCTATGCTCTGAAATTTGATATGGGTCACATGTGCATCACTAGCCTATCAGGTGGGTTGAGAACCCATGAGGTAATGTCTGGAGTGTCATGGATACAACTAACACATTCACCTTTACCAGGTGAGTAAACACCCACTACTCATTTCTGCATAAGAACGTCAGATCACACTGCACTTGAACAAGTAGAACATTTCAAATACCTGGGAGTCACGCTGGACACAGGCTTAAACTTTGACAGACACATGGAAAATGTCACAGACACTTTACATAGAAACATGTGTTCTCTGTCTAGATTAAAAAACTGTGCTCACTACTGAAACAAAAACTGCTTTTGATAAAATCTGTTTGCTTCACACTTTAGAATATGAAAGCGTAGTTTGGGAAGCAGCCTCAGTTGGGATTTTAAACAAATGAGAAGTTCTTTATAATGTGATATGTTGCTTTGCCCCTGATAGTCCATATAGAGAGTATCACTTTAATAGGGTTACGACCTTTTAAGTAGCCAAAGTGGGACATTTCTTGCTGAAACATGATTTTTCACAGGACAATATATAACCTCAACCAATGCAACAGGCTTGTTTTCTCTAAATAATCAGAATTAAGACTAAGTGTTGTCATTTTTAGTTGTTTCTAGTGTTTATTATTTTAAGGTATTTTACTTAAGGTATTATTGTTTTTTGAAACATTTAGAGGAAAGTCAGGAAACATTTTTTTTCTACTACTATGTCAGGACATGTAGTACTTTTCATGTGTTTTTGCAGGACACATCTACCCAAATCAGGACTATCCTGTGAAAATGGGGACAGGTGGTAACCCTACACTGTGAACTATGAAAAAAAGAAATGGTTTACACTAACACAGAGAGATCATTTTTTGATAATGCAACTTACATTTAAAATATAAAGCTGGGTGACAGAACCCACCTATCAGACTTGTTAATTGCCAGTGGAGCAAACAGAGGTCTGAGATCAGCTGAACAGGTCTGGCTAGAACTGCCACTATGCAAAACAGCCATGGGCCAGAAAGCTTTTTCTTGTTATGCAGTGAAAAAAATGGAATGAGCTGGCAAAGGAGATCAGAATAGTTCCATCCTCCCATGTTTGTAGACAAAAACTGTTACGTCATTTGTCACTCGCATCCCATTACAAATGTATGTAGTTTTTTTTATGTAAAAGTTATTGATTATCTGTACAGTGCTATGTAAATGTTTGTCCAGTGCTGATAACTCAAATCTTGTGCAACACTGATCAATTTTATGTTTGTGTATGTACAAGCATTTTGTAAATCTCTTATTGATAAGTTGTGTTTCCAAAAAAACACCCAGGGCGTGCCTGCAAATAGACTTTTGGTCTAGTGTACTTACCTGGTTCACAAATACAATTGAATTGAATACAAAAACTATATGGAAACAAGCACGTACAGTACAAAGTGCAGCATATAAGCAAGCAATTTGCATTCCAGCAGAACAAACCTAGAACATCAAGGGAACTTATACAAGAGGTAGTTTAAAACATCATAACTGAAGGAAACGTATCTAACAAATAATGAACTAAAACAATGTTTCTAATACCTTCTACTGTAAGTAAAATAGATTCAGTTCCAGTTACTTCAATACAGTGTCAGATACAGGTACAGACGTCAGAGTACTTTAGATAAAGGTATAACTCTCTTTTGAAATTGGCATGGGATGGGGAGTGCTGGAGGGTGACAGGAAGGGAGTTCCAGTAATTTGGGGCAAAGAGGGGAGAAGTCCTGTTCCCCAGTATTGGTGGTACATCATGGAACAGCAAGTAGAGACTGGCCACCAGACTAAAGGGGATATGCCTGTTCATGGGGGGTGTAGTAGTGCAGCTAAAGAAGAGGGCACATCTGTCCTGAGAATTTTGTCAGTAAGTTCACTAATGGCACAAGAACAATGGGCTGCAGTAGATAACCACTTTAACCCAACATACAATTGGTAATAATGGGTAATGCCAGTTAGAGGCCAAGGCAAAACAACCAATGCTATTGCAAGAAATGTCCCATTTATTTAGATTTCCCAGTGAAGAATTTAAGTAGATGACAAGTCCATAGGGAAGGCTAGGAAGAAAGATACCCTGTGCAATAGTGGTCCAGGAAGAGGGACTAAGGGCATATTTTATTCTATAAGCAAAGCCAAATTTTGCATTAACTGTTTTGGAACTAAGCAGAGAGTAATCCAGAGAAGGGTCAAGGGTTAGGCCGTGGTATTTAAATGATTGAACATTAGTGAGAAGAGTAATATCTATACAAGAGATTGACATGTTATCAGGACACTTTTTCAGCATTGGAACAGAGCCCAATAGCATAGAGTGAAATCTGCTGGCATTGAGGATAAGTTTCTTTAGGGACAGCCAGGACTGCATCAAATGGAAGTCAGAGTTGAGGTTAGAGTTACTGTCGGCCAGATATTTTGAGCCAGTATAGAGCACCATGTCATCAATGTAAAGCAGGGAAGAGCATGATACTGGGATTTGTGAAAGATCTCCAACAAAGATAATAGAGAGAAGAAGACCAAGGATAGGCTTTTGAGGAACACAAACATTAATTTATAACCTTAAATATGTCAAATTTGGCAAATCACACAGCTGAATTGCTCATAATGTAAGCTTTTGCAAGAAGCATGTAACATGTCGGTATTGTATCCCTAGTCACTGTAGGTGACATTAATTCCTATGAGCAGTTCATAAGTAACCAGACAACAAGATACAGGACCGGAAATTCAAAGCCCTGGTACAAGCTGAGACAATGAGAGCTTGCGCTGAGTCCGGTGTGCCCAGGACCCTGTGGCCCAATTTCTATTTAATAGTATCCGGGAGCCGAAGTCCAGCGGCTTGCAGCAAAGGGGGTGCTGTACCTGAGATATGGTGCATGCACCCGGAATGTCGCAGTGGCTGCGTGGAGTCTGTAGCACCCATGGACAGGGGCTAGCAACTGGGCACTGCCCCCCAACACCACCGTGCCAATGGCACCAGCACCACAACACTCCCCTGTACCCTGGTGGACTAGTGACCCCCCCACCCATCTCAGCACTCCCACTCCCCTCCTGTACCCTGATCCGGTGACCGGCACAGCCCTCTAAATGCCACCTCAGCCGACCACCAGAATGGGCAGTCTGTTCATGTACTGTATACTGTATATAGTACCGCGTACAGATGGCTCGATCGGTGGCCGACAGTAAGTGATGAGTGGAAGGGCTTTGCTGGTCGATGGATCAGGGTATGATGGGAATGCTGAAGATAGAGTGAAGATGCTGAAGGTGCACAGATGTGGGTGTCATGGATTGTGATGGGGTGAGGGGGACGACTAGACCACAGGAATTGTCCACCAGGGATGGACCGGGTGGGTCACACAGTGGCACATACAGGATGACCCCCCGAGAGCTGTCTAAGTCCCTTTAGACCAGCCCCTCACTGGTCTAAGGGTACTTGGTACTTGGTTCCAGGGGGGGTCTTTCAAAATCTGGATCCAAGGGCTGTGGCAATCTGGGTCTACCGCACCCCCAGCACCATGCTGCTGCCACTTTTGTGGCACAAGGATGGCTCTAGCACACTTTGTTGCAGGCAGCCTGCTGGGTGACGCAGGCTGCCTTTCAAATTCCCACTTGGCTCAAGGTGCCCTTGCATCAGACCTGTTTGATGCAAGCACCTTTGTCAATCTAAGGGCATTGAAAATCTGGGCCCACAGTATCTAAGATTTACAAACTTTTTTCGAATTGAATTTCTATGTATTATTAAATATATTTAATATTTACATTTTTTGCATTGTTACTATTAAAATGTATGCATAACAGTCTTTTTTTTCTCTTCATTGTCACAGAGTTTAAGGAACTAAGACTTGTCAGTGACATGTATGGCTGTGCTGGAAGAGTAGAGGTTCTCTACAATGGGACCTGGGGCAGTGTCTGTTCTAATGGTATCGGGATTGATACTGCTAAAGTTATCTGTCAGCAGATGGGATGTGGTGATAGTGGATATTTCATCACTGATAGCCAGTTTGGAGAAGGCTCTGGTCCCAAATGAGCTTGACCAGGTTCAGTGCCTTGGATATGAGAGTGTACTTTGGCAGTGCCCCTCCTCACAATGGGGTCAGAATGACTGTAGGCAAGGAGAAGAAGCTGTGATTATTTGTTCAGGTAATCAAGCTATTCTAATCCGTTCTACGATAATTCCTGTTATTCTATAAAAAATGTAAATAACAAACTGATGCATTTCTCATATTTTGCAGTGCAATTATGTAATTTTTGTTTTTAAAGGACAAAAAGAAAAGGAGTTCTTTGACAATCAAAGTCCATGTTCAGGACCTCTTTTTGATAAATCATGCACGGGTAAGGAACCCAGTCTCTTAATGTGAATGTCGATACACAATGCTAATTTCTTTCTGCCAGCTTTCATTATTAGATTGTTGTTTGTTTTTAACAGACCATCTAGGCGTTAAACTCACTGGTGGAAACAGCAGCTGTTCTGGTAGAGTAGAGGTTTGGTACAATGGCTCCTGGGGAACAGTTTGCGATGACTTGTGGGATATGAATGATGCAGAGGTTGTCTGTAGGCAACTGAGCTGTGGACCTGCGTGGCAGCTGTCTCTGAGGCTGCTTTTGGAGAAGGGAGTGGTCCATATGGCTGGATGATGTGAACTGTGGAGGATTCAATTACTTTGCACAGCTGTGATTCCCACTGGGGATGCATGACTGCAGTCATAAAGAAGATGCTGGAGTCATCTGTTCTGGTATGTTGTTTCACCACAACTTTTCTTAACTTACTCAAAACTAGCAATACTGAGAGGCACCATCGTTTATCAAAAAATCAGTGTATAATTATATTGAAGCAATATTATAACATTATTTTCTAACAGTAATAATGAATTTATCATTGTGATCTTAAACAGTAGGTACTTTAGAAGGCTTTAGAATAGCACCATGTGTAAACTGTCAAAAGAATTTGAAAGCCACATCAAACAATTATTAAATTGCTCAGAGGGTCATCTATGGTTAATTAGATTGTCAAATATCATAAGAAATTTTATACAATGTGTTCCAAAAGTATTACACTCTGATTGGCTGTTACAGACTGTCAAGTAAAACAATGTTAACAGTAACCCCCTAAGAAGCATTACAGGCTAAATGCAATAAATGCTTAACAGCCTCTAAGCCCTAAGTTTTGGTTACTCTGTCCTGCAGGTGATAAACAACCTTTGCATGGATTTCCACAGGCAGTTGTGGTAGTTCACTATGTATACATGGTTGATTATAATTCTAAGGGCAAGTGAGACCAAAGCAAACATACTTTTCTCTATAATATCTAGTTTTCTGGACTCCTTCGAAAGGGGCAGACAGGGTGGGAGAAGTGGTTCTTAGCTGCAGATAAATTTTGCATTATCAGGAAGACTGGTGCTCGTGTGCTCATCTATCTTAGACGTACTGTATATACTGCCATAATTCACACAGAGTACATTTTGTACATGGTAAACTGGTGGTCTTCTTCGAGGATATCTCTTTCATCAGGCCCCACCTTTGGAACATTATAGCCACCATGCAGTAAGACACATGGAAACTCTTGCAAGTAGTCAGCCAGGGTCCATGCACGAAGATTGTCAGGCACAGTACATATGTGGGCAGCCCCTCCTCTCCTCAGTTCTTTTCCTGCCATCAGTCAGACTCATTGGACCCACTAAAATGTTATAGAAACATAGAATTTGGTGACTGATAAGGACCACTTGATCGATCCAGTCTGCCCATTTCTACCTACCTACACTATTCCCACAGACCATGCCCGAGCCACAGCTGTTTCTCCCTCCCTCCCTTTCTTTCCACTATAATTCCCTTGTCATTATCCCAAGCACTCTTAAACCCCAGCACTGTTTTTGCCTCCACCACCTCTACGTGAAAGCTGTTCCAGGAATCCACCACCCTTTCTGTGAAGAAGTACTTCATCACATCTCTCCTGATTCTACCCCCTCAAGCTTCATAGCATGTTCCCTTGTTCTTGAACACCTTTTTGTTTGACAAATACTCTTCTCCTGTACCTTATTTACCCTATGAGGGTATGTAAAGTCTCTGTCATATCCACTCTCTCCCTCTCTTGTTCCAGGGTGTACATATTGAGGTACTTTAGTCTCTCTTCATAGGGCTAATGATGCAGACCCTGCACCATTTTAGCTGCCATCTTCTGAACCACCTCCACTCTACATCCTTCCAGAGATGTGGAGTCCAGAATTGGATACAGTGCTCTAGGTGTGGTCTTACCAGTGATCTATATACAGGCAACACTGCCTCCCCCTTTCTGCTGGTGATATCCCTCCCTGTGCACCCCAACATCCCTCTCACCCTCCCTACTGCCTTATTGCACTGCCTGGTCTTCTTTTGGTCACCTAATATGATTACCCTCAGGTCTCTTTCCTCCTTGATGGTCATCAATACCACTCCACCTATTTTGTACTCAGCCTTTGGATGTCTGTGCCCTAAGTGCATTATTTTACACTTTTTCACATTGACACCCTGCTACCATATCCTCTAAGGAGTGCCCTCCAATTTGCAAATTTTGGTGTCATCTGCAAAGAGGCAGACTTTCCCTTCCAGCTGCTCTGCAATGTTACTGAGGACCAGTCCCAGCACTGATCTCTAAGACATCCCTGCTGGTCACTCTCCTTTTCTTGGAGTGAACTCTATTTACTACCACCTTCTTTCACCTATCCCCTAACCAATATCTTATACAGTTTACCACCTTTGGACCCACTTTTAAGGTACCCAGCTTGCTTACTAGTCTCCTATGTGGAACAGTGTAAAATGCCTTATTGAAATCTAGGTAGGCCACATCCACTGCTCCTCCCTGATCTAGTTCCTTGGTCACCCAGTTAAATAAATATATCAGATTGCCTCCACACTAAGAAACCATGCTGCCTTGGTCTTGTAATCCACTGGATTCTAGATAGTTCACAATCCTTTCCTTCAGCAGTGATTCCATTAACATTTCCACCAGTGATGTCAGGCTGACTGACCTATAATTGTCAGCCTCCTCCCTGCTAAACATTTGTGTAGTGGGACTACATCCAACCTCCTCCAGTCCACTGGAATCACTCCTTTTATCAGTGAGCTATTAAATAGAACTGTCAGAGGTGCAGCAGTATTTCCCTGAGCTCCCTTATTACCCTTGAATGCACCCCATCTAGCCCCATTGCTTTGTCCACCTTCAGATTAGCAAGTCCCTTTAGAACTCTCACCTCCAAAAAAGGACCAGTGTTCACCTCCTCCCTCCCTCCAGCTTTTGTTGCCTTTTAGTGGCTCTCCTTCTCCTTCCACTGTGTACACTGAACAAAAGTATTTGTTCAGGATGTCTGCCTTTCCCTGATCCCTCTCTGCACAGTGTCGCCCTTCCCTTTTTAACCATACTATCCCACCCCTGGTCTCCCTCTTTTCACTTACATACCTGAAAAAGGTATTGTCCCCTTTCATTACCTCCTGGGCTATCCTCTTTCCAATTTGGGCCTTTCCACTCCATAATGCTTTCCCTGCTTCCCTGTGTTTCCCTGATGCACCTCCCTATCCTCCTCCCTCTGCATCTCCTTATACCATCTGAATGCTACCCTTGTAGTTACATTTTCAGCCACCTTTTTTCATAACCATAATAGTCTATTTTAACCCTTGCTTTTGCTCACTTTTTTGATGCAAAGGTTTGTTACCTTTACTATGCTCCCTTTTAGCTTTGCCACTGTTCTTGTACCCACCCAGGTCATCCCCCTGCTAGGGTCATCCCTGAGGCATTCACCCATCTTTTTAAAACCTGCTTTGCCCTCCTGAAGTCCAGGACCCTATGCCCTTCTGTGGTTCAGTTCTGCAGCTGTCTGTATATTGAACCACACCAGTATGGTGATCACTGGTCCCCAAGTGACCTCTCACCTTGACGTCTGCAACACTGTCCCTGTTAGTGAAGATCACTGACTAGTTGCCTAAAGGAACACCTCCTGCAGAGATTCCAGGATGTCCCTGATTCTGGCTGAAGCCACTGCTGGGAAGCTCCAGTCTGCAATTGGCAGGTTGAAGTCCCCACCAACAGCATCTCCCCTTTTCTACCATCTTGCCAGTGGCTTCCACCAGTACCTTATCTAATTCTTCCCCATTTTCTAGAGGTCTGTAGATCACTCCAGTTTGAATAGTGGCTCCATTCTCCATCTCCATGGTAGCACACAGTACCTCTGCCTCCCCCTGCATTCCCTGTAACTCTGTCACTTTTATGCTTTCCCTCACATAAAGCATTAACACCCTCTTCTTTGCTTCTGAGCCAGTCCTTCCTGAACAAAGTAAACTGTTCCAAGGAATTTTACCTGTGCCACATACAAGAGTGGGTTCACTCAGCAGATAGGAAGCAACTCCAACCAGTCATACCAGTTCAATAGTGCTGGCACTCCCTTTTAACCCCGCAGCAGTATCAAGATATCAGAAAATTGAAGCTACAAGCCATTTGTTAAGTTCAAGAATTTAATCCACACAAGTAAATTGACCACAACCCACTGTCCCAGCACTTCAGCTAAATGCCTGTCTCAGGGGGTGAACAGAGTAAAGCCTGGTATGGCCATGTTCCAGTCATGGCTTTTAGTGCACCATGACTTGATAATGACCACAATATCTGGGTCAGCCTCTGCCATGATGACCTGTAGGTCCAGAATCTTATTTTATAGACTTCTAGTATTCATGCACATGGTCTTCCATATTTTGTTTCCACTGCTTGTTGCCCACAGTTTTACCTTTTTGCCCTCCCTCCTTCCTGCCTCTCATTTTAATGCCCTCATTCCTTTACCCATTTATATCTGCCACCCTGCTTCCTTTATTAATTTTCACCTTGGTGGATTTCTCTCCCCTCGGGTTTTCCTTACTATCTACTTCAGCCTGTGTGTGGGGGGGTGCACTTTCTGACTCTCTGATTCCTTCCGCTACTACCCCTGGCTACTTTAAATATTCAGTTAAGTAACATCTAAACCATTTACTGTGGGCTGTGATTCCCCTCATGGATAGATGTAGGCCATCACCCCTGTATAGGCCCTTATCCTCCCAGGTGGGTCCCCTGTCCCCAGAGTAGAGGCACCCTTCCACTCTGCACCATTCCTTCAGCCATGAGTTGAAGCCCAGATGTGAAAGTCCTTCCGCCCCCCTGTCGTAGACAGACAGCACCTCAGTGAATGCCACTGAGCAAGCTACACCCATGACCCCTCCCCAGCTCCTTAAACTCCTGCTGCACTATTGCAGCCCTGTCCCCAGTAAGGTCATTAGTCCTCAGGTGGACAATAACATCCAGCTGTCCCTCCCATCCTGCTGTCCTCGCAATCCTCAGGATATGCTTCCTATCCCTCAAGGCCATGGCACCAGGTAGGCATCTAACCTGCCACTCCCACCCTTCCTATTCCAAATCTATTCCCTCACATTCAAGTCCCCACCAGAAGTTTCTTTTTCCTCCTCTGGGGTCTTCTACCACCTCCTTGGGGTCTCCACTATGGAAGGCCTCCTCATTCCCCTCGGTCACTACCAGAGGTAACTCCTCCTGACAGTCCCACCCAAACAGAGTGGTGTAGGAATTAAGTAGTGGTACTGGTTGAGGAATGCACCTCTGTCCCACCACCCCCACCTTTCCATAACCATCTACCATAGTCCAGCCATTCTTCCTCCCCCTGGCATCATCTAAAGTAATGGAGGCAAACTTGTCTCTCCCCCCCTCAGTTGATAGAAAGGTCCCCCAAATCTTAGGCAACTAGGCCCAGAGTCTTGTAACCTCCTTCCTCAACCCAGAGAGGTGTGTACAGATAGGGCAGCACCACAGTTTCCAGAAGGTCTCTCTGAAAACTGCCACTGAAGGTCTCTCTGAGAACTACAACTGTACACCCACTGCACTGCTCCACTCCCAGCATTCTCAACCTCTGTTCTCCCTGTGTTACCTGAAAATACTTTTGTACCCTTACCCCGATAGAGGGTTTTCTAGTTGTCCCCTATTTTGTTTATTTCTGTTTATGTTCCACTGTGTCATGTTTAAATCTTTATACACTCCTACCCTTTATTGGTGTTGCTCCTGTTCCTAGTTTTGGCCTACCTTTGACCTTCCACCCTTCCTAGTGGTGACTGTCACACAATAGTGAACAGGTGCCTTGCCTTAGTCAACTGGCAGAGTCTCCTGCTTCTCCACTTCCTTTTGCTGATGCCTGCCAAAGCCTAAGATGCTAATCACCTGTTCCACTCCTTCACTGTTCCACTCACTCACTGGACATGAATATGATGGATGCAATGGCAGTGACTATTTTTATGCAGAACCTATTCCCTTCATGGTAGCACCTTTCCCCCAAACTACAGAGCTATACACAGTTCTTGTAATATGGCCCCTAAATGTGGGCTTCTCTGGCTGGTTGCAAATTTAACTTCACTCAATAATAAATACACAAATTCAAACATTGCTGCTCATTGACTCCATTTTATTTTTTCTTATACCTAAGTAATCACTTTGTTAGTGATCTTCAGCAACCTGTGTATTGTCAAAAGAGTGGTCTAAGCTCAGAAACAAAACACAAAATCAGCAGATCAAAGACAAAATGAAGTGCACATACCAAAGGCAAAGATTATAAAGAGCTCAGGATAGCTTCTGTTTTATGATGTCTATTTTCAAACCTCTTGGCCATCTGTCTACTCCCTTTTTCAAAATCCACTTCTTTGAAGCATGTAGGTTTTAGTCTGAGAAATTGCCCTTTAGGAATATTTTTCAACATATGACACATGCTATGGAGTTACTGGATGTGGTATGTTGTACAAATAAATCTGCATAGCTTTTGACTAGTTACTAAAATGTTCTTTTGTTGGACTGCTGACTGTTTTGGGATTCTGCCACCATGCAAGACCCTTCTGCTCTTCTTAGCCATATAAATTATTCCGGTACTCTTCTGGTACTGCAAGTACAGACAGAAGATCTACCAAGGAAGCTCCCACAATGTCTATGTCTGCTGCTTAGTCCTCTCTCACAATGTGATAGCTTGAGAGATCTGCTCAGAATTTAACGCCACAACCAGGTGAAGTAGGAAGGGAGCATTGGAGAAATTCCTTCTCCAAAAGATAGTTAAAAGAATGGAAAAGCAGCTTTAGGAAAAATCCATGTTGCCGAATGCTTCAACCGAATCACAATTGTCAAAATCCTGGGAAAAATCTTTGGTGAGTCAAAACACAAAGACTGGGGCAAGGACAAGGCCTCCCCAGCCAGATCCAGGTCACACATGCGCAGTAGAGCTCAGTGGCCATGCTGCACATGGCAGAGTGTGCCATGACTGCTGTTTCTTTTTTTCTTTAAAAATAGAGTTATTCCCCCACCAGACCCTCCCTCTCAGCACCCCCCCAAAAACAAAAGTGACACTGGGGGTGCCCAATCCACCAGTGTCGCGATCAGGATTCCCCAGATCTTTTAGCACCCCCACTACTATACATGCACAGTTATGTCTTGTGTTTTTTTTATTTAATATATATTTGATTCCCCAACCCCACCTCTCTCTCAGCACCCACCACCCCCACACCCCTGCCGACCCATAACAGTCACACTGGGGTGCATCATCCCCAATGTCATGATGAAAAATCATCAATGCTGTGTTTTCTTTTTACAACCATGCAAAAAACTGTTCTTCAGTGTCTTTTGTGGCCATAACTGCTCCCCACCCGACAGCCCCACACAGCACCCACCACACCACCCGCACCCCTCCCATGCCTTACTGACCCATTGGGGGTCCAACATCATAATCCTTTCTGGACTGCAGATACATCATCACTCTTCAAAGTTGGACTGTGAACTGAAGAAACAGGTATGCGCTTTAATGAATTTCAATGGGGTATTGAACTTAGTGGCATAACTTGGGCATTTTTGCATATTTTGGGCCAAACTGTTCAACATGCCTTCTTTGGGACACTACCTTATGAACAATTTCACTGTCATTAGGTAGAGCTGTCCCAAAAGGTGATGTTGTGGTACCTGTGTGAAATCACCTTTTGCCAGGAGTCTTAAATTATCTTTTCCCTCGTTCATGAGATGGAGGCCATAAGAAGGCTATGTTGAAAATTTGGAGTGAAAATATAAAAAAAACAACAAAGTTATGAGATTACATTGAATATTGCAAATGCAGGCTAGTAACTTTGGTAACTTTAAATATTTTTCCCCCAAATTCACAACATAGTTACAGTATAACCCGAATTATCTGAAATCGGATATCCAAATCTCCAGATTATGTGAAACTGTCCCTTGTCCCCCAAGTGAACTCAGATATTCAGTGTTATACCTGTACTGAAATGAGTCTGAAAGCAACCCAGTTTAATATGTAAATGCGCTTCACATTAACTCATTACCAGCAGCTCAATGAAGTAAATACACTACTGTTTCTTTAAGAGCGTGTAACTTCATTGTCTGTGCTGCTTTAATGGTTCAATGAAATGCTTTTACTATAATTAAATGCTTTTATTGCATATAGCACTGCAGTGTATTTTAATGTTTAATGTTATCATTAAATTTTAAGATCCTTTCAGTAAATGCTCCTTTGCAAAAAATCATTATATATTGTGTGCTTTTTTATTTAATAGAGTATTAAATTAATCAAAATATGGTCAGATGTGCTGTCACCCATTTATTTGAAACCCTAATTATCCAAAATATTTTCATGTCTCCCGTGACTGTTGGATAATTGAGGTTGTACTGTATATATTTATAGCACCTCATTGGTGTGACCGTTGTCATTTTTCAAATCCTGGCCAAATTTGTTTTATATCCCAAAAGGTGATTTTGCAGTCCTGCACAAAATTACCTCTTAGACAGGAGTTGAAAATTTTATCTGACCCTATTCATGAGGTAGGGTCATGAGAAGGCCATGCTGAAAATTTGGTGTAAAATATTAAATAATAAAAACGTTATGAAACTACATTGAATTTTGCGAAAGCAGTCTCGTAACTGCTAATTTTCAATATTTTTACCCCAAATATACACCATACCCATATCTTCACAGCACCTCATAAATGTGTAACCCCTAGATGGCGCTATCCCAGGGGCTACTACCCCTGCCTGATTTGCCACTAACAGGTTGAGGGGCCTGGATCCAATGGCGGGTGCCTCCACCCAGAGGTCAGGGTTTGCAATAGTTAAACTTACTTGGTCACAGCCCTCTGGGACACTGCAACCCCCCTTTCTTCCCACTAGTGGCCTACACAATATAGCAGAATTACCTTCACAGTATACACTTACCCCCAAGGCTGGTTCAGGCACGGGACATCCTGTAAAATAAGATACAGTGCAACAATCACAGTACAGTACTTTAACATAGACAAATACCTCAGGCAGTATAACTTTGTTGAAACAAACAGCTCTGATTTATTTAGGGGATATAACAAGGACAGGGAAATCAGGTTAATTAGCTTATCACTTTACTATCTACCTTATTCTGTGCACAGGCCTATCCCTACCAGTTACTGTCCCTGGGTACCCAGGCCCTAGTGGCTAGTCCAAACCGTGGCAGCTGGTGGGGCCCTTTCACACAGAGAAAAGGAAAATTAAACAGTCAGCAGTACAGTAATTCCATTTGGATTTAATGTGGCAATTCAACAGGGAGCGACCGAATTAGTACTCACGACCTCCAAAGAAGATATGGTCCTTCAATGTCAGCAGGGCTACTTTTGATCTCCAAGAGACTCCTCACACATTTATATGGTAAAAAAGAAAGCACTATACCAGGCAGGCTGCATCTGTATCCCAATCGCAATTACTGCACAATAACCAGGAGAACACACAGCAGATTCAGTTCCTGACAGACCGAGTGTAATTCAACAATTTCTTCAGTCTTCTACAGGGTGAGCCTGGTTTCTACTCTTCAGAGATCCTTTGATTCTTTTCACAGGACGGATTCAGTCCTAACAAGCAGTTACACAAGTTGTAGACCGGAACTCTGGGCCTTGCACACGTTTTTGACTAAAACTGTGCACTGAAGGAGCACAGGGTTTTTCCTTCACTTTCAGATCTCAAACTGAAACTCCCAACAGACAAAAACTGGCACTTCCTTTGAGTTCCTCCCAGTTCTTGACTGGATTGGCTGTCACTCACAATAGACTGCTGCTGTTGGTCCAAAAGGCAATCAAGTCTAAACTACATCTCCCAGAGTCACTGCCCATACAATCCTCTTGTGGCTGGCTCAGATTATGAGTCCCAAGTTCTGATTCGTCCAAGGCATCATTTTAGAGCTAGTTTACCCCACACTGATTGGTCCAGTTCAGCAGTTCAAAACCAGAATGGGGAACTAGGCAGACAGTTCTGACTGAAAGAAAGCAGGTTAGACAAACTGTAATTTTATTATTACTGTAAATGATTTCTGGCAATCAGTTACATCTTTCAGACAGGTTCCCTTTGCACTCCTAGTGACTGCAAAATGGGGTGAATTGCAGCAGCTTGAGTGGTACTTCAATCAAAGAAACACACAGTCCCCCATATAATCTAATTATGTCTGCAAGCAGACAGCTCTTAAAGAGACAGTACTAGAGGTTCTAAAAACACTACTCGATAAATGGCTTAAACGCCAAACACCATTCAGGCTTGGAGTATCCAAGCAGCTCCTGAAGTCTTTTGGGAACCCCATTTGCAGGGGGTTACACCCTTCCTGGTCTGGGAAAAGCTTGACGTCCGTGCCAAGCAAGTACCCCATAAGTTTCAACTGCAAACTATATACATTTGCATTAGGCTCACACATGTAATCATCAGTCAATACATCATTTTACCAAGAACCATTTCTGAAACATTGCAGTACGTCACTCTTTACACAGTATAACACACACATTGTACCATAACTCAAGTTATTACCTCTTGTACATGAAACCTGAAGAGAGGACCCTTCCCTATCAGTTACCTTGGGCTGGACGGGGCAAGGGCACCATACTTAGAGGGCAACACAAGTAACTTGGAGTTAGCACTGATGCTCAGTTTGGGCAGTGAGCCTGGGGACACATACACTCCTTTATGGACAACATTGAGAGGCAAATCCACAGGCCTCCCAAGGGAATCATAACTGAGGGTGCACCACAGGCTTTACAGCTCGACCAGTCTTTCTAGGGGGAACTGTTACAGTCTCTGCACTCTGAGCCTCATTTTCAAGCATTGTCCACACTTGTCAGGGAGTCTCCATGGGGGTAGAGAGGCTAGAACTTGGGGCACTTTCAGCTCCAGGAGTTACAGTTTCTGAGTCCACAACATTTGGCTCGCATGGAGAGCTTTCGGACACTGGCAGTGGACTGTCAGGGCACTCAAAATACTCTTCTTGTCTGGTGTATCACCAGTCTGCCCTAATCTATCATTTTCCTCCCTGAAAGCTCAAACAGTTCAACCATGCACAATGATTCCATTTCATCTGATCTGATGCTTTGCACTTCACTTTCTGGGAGCATTGGCTCCAGGGATGAAGCTGGGGCATAGAGCAGTCCAGAAGGCCCAGCTTTGTCTCCAGTATTGACTAGGGATTGCCCTGAAACAATTGACTCAGTTCGTAGAAGGATAGTATTCAAAGTCACTCCACTTTCTTCTGATATGGACTGACAGTCATGCTCAACTGGGACTTGTGCAGGGAACACTTTAACTCTGCTTCTGTAGGTGCAGACTTCCTTGATCTTTTCTTAGCAGCAGCTCTAGTCACTGGTCCAGAGGGGCATCTTCTGGGGCTCAGACTCAATCAGGATTTGTCCAATGGGTAGTAAATGATTTCTATGCATTGTTTTTACATCTTTTGAATTGTTCTCAGGCCTTACTTTGTACACTGGCAGATCATCTAGTTTGCCCACTACAATGTGAGGGAGATGGTGCCATCTGTCAGCAATCTTGTGTTTGCCATGCAATCCCAGATTTCTTAGCAATACCGATCTCCTCCTGGAGTTCCTGTGCTTTTCACCTTTATCATACCTTCTTTGTTGGCCAGATTTCTTTTGGCAGCCATGGTTTGAGCCAGTTGGTACGCATGAGTTAGCTGGGCCTTTTAACTTTTGCACATACTGTAAATAGTTTTCAGCCTGAACCCCATCAGAGAGACCCCAAACACACATCTACTGGTAGTCGAGCTTCTTTCCAAACATCAGACGGTAGGGGAGAAATCCAGTGGCATCACTTTTGGTGCAGTTATAAGCATGTACCAGGGTGCTAATTTGTTGGCTCCATCTAGGCTTGTCCTTTGGGTGCAGAGGTGCCTAGCATATCTAGTAAAGTGCGGTTGAAACGTTCAGGCTGTGGGTCCCCTGGGTGGTAAGGAGTGGTTCTGGACTTTCGCACTCCCCACAGAGAAAGCATCTCTTTGATCAGACGACTCAAAGTCTCTCCCTTGATCAGAATGGATTCTTTGTGGAGTCCCCATAGTGAACAAAAAGTTTTCTACAAGTACTTTGGCCACAGTGGATGCTTTCTGGTCTTTGGTGGGGAAAGCTTGGGCATATCTCGTGAAATGGTCAGTGACCACCAGCACATTACTGATATTTCTTTGATCTGACTCCAGACTTAGAAAATCAATACAGACCAGCTCCATGGGTGCACTGGTGGTAATGTTAATAGGGGGCAGCTCCTCTGGGGCAAAGCTTTCCTCTGTAAGCAGCGACTACAAGTTCGAATGTGTTGCTCCACATCAGCCCCCCATCTTAGGCCAATAGAATCTGGATCTCACCAAGTCAAGTGTTCTGTCTATACCAAGGTGCCCCATGTGGTTGTGCAAGGACCTCAGTACTGAGTCTCGAAAGGCAGTGGGCAGTACTAGTTGTTGTTTGTCTACTTGTCCCCTCTGTCTACTGTTTCTCTGTATAACAGTTTATTGATCAGTTTCAACTTAGGACCTTCTTTGTATAACAGTGCAGTTCTCAAATCAGTGGGCGTAATTTGGACACATCTTTTCCTGCATAGAGGGCTTCTAAAGCTGCTTTGATCATGGGATCGCGGATTGAGCCTGGCGAATACTGTCATTGTCCAGCTGAGGCAGTGCACCAATGTCTATTGCAGAAAAAGTGGCAATAAGCAGCAGGTATGCACCTCAGAGGGTCCCAAGTAACTACCTGCGGTCCACTGCGGGCCCTGCGGGACATTTGTTCCTCCCTTGCAAACTTCCGGCAGAGTGCCCGAATGTCAGGTTCTGCCAATCGGACCCAATCATTCTGGGAAACAGGCCTCCGGGAGAGAGCATCGCATCTATGTGGTTCAGACCTGCTCGGTATTCGAGAGCATAGTCATATGTAGATAATGCAGAAAGCCACCTATGGCCAGTGGCATCCAACTTAGCTGAGGTCTGCACATAGGTCAAAGGATTATTGTCAGTTTTACTAGTATTTTAGCCTCTATACAAGTACTCATGGAATGGTCAACAATAGCCCACTTCAAAGCTAGGAACTCTAACTTATGTACAGGATAGTTCTTTTCGGATGGGGTCGGGCTTCTACTGTGAGGGCCACTGGTCTCAGGCCATTCTGCGTGCTCTTGGGTACAACACAGCCCCCAACCCTTGCAAGCTAGCATCAGTGTGCAGGACGTAAGGTTTTGGATCGGGCATAGGCCAGCACTGGAGCATGGGTAGTTGATATATATCTCATGAAAAGCAGTCTCATAATCAGGAGTCCAGCGGGCCCCCAAATACTTCACTGGATGAAAATACACTTTTCAGTCTTGAGGGACGCTGACTTTTGGTATTTTTTGTGGGTTGTGGATACCCTTGAGTAAGGTTAAGTAAAGGGCGGATCACTCTTGAATAGTCCTTGATGAAGCGCCGATAATAACCACAGAATCCCAGGAATCTTTGCAGTTCTTTTTGATTTTTGGGCTGTGCCAGGTGGTCAAGGCCTCAACTTTCCTTGGGTGAGTCTCCTATTCCTCGGTGGATACTATGTGTCCCACATACTTTACTGATGTTTGAAAGAATTGAGCCTTATCAATGGACAGTTTAGGCCAAAGTCCTCCAGTCGGTCCAATACCTTAAATAATCTGCTCTCATGTTCCTCCAGTGAGCTGCCAAACACAATAACATCATCTAGGTATACCAGGCACTCTAGTAAGTTCATGTCCCCCACTCGCTCCATCAATCGTTGAAAAGTGGTTGGGGCACCTGAAATCCTTGAGGCATCCTCATGAATTCTTCAGCTGCCGGACAGATAAAGGCTGTCTTTCACGGTCCTCTGGGGCCATCGGGATCTGATAGTACCCACTGCGGTGATCCAGCACAGAGAACCACTTGCTCCCGCTTAGGCAGTCCAAAGCATCCTGAATGCGGGCATTGTGTACTGATCAGGATAGTCCGCGGTTTAGGTGCGATAATCCACACACATCCTTACTGTTCCATTCTTTTCCCTCACTACCACAATGGGGAAGCATAAGGCTTCTGGATTCTTGTATTACACCAGCAGCTAACATCTCTTGCAGATGCCGTCTCACATCATCTATGCTCGGCAGGTGCCAGGCGTCGAGACCTCTCACGCATGGTCTTTAGGTCATGCAGCGGATATTGTGCTCAGCTCTGCACGCATCCTACATCCCATTTCTTTAAAGAAAACACCTGGTCTCTCTGGCAAGCTTCTCACTGATCTTCACTTTCCATTCAGCTGGCAGCGGGAGCCGAAATCAAACAAGTCAGGCGTTACTCTGTCATTCTTCCTTGAACTCTTGCTGCTGGGTAGCACTGCAGTGTCTGCACAATGCACATTAGCCAGGATGCAACCTCTGTTTACTCGAATGTCTCTTCAGACACATTATGAACTTGGACCATTCGCCTTCTGGCATAAGCATGGGCTCTAGCGGCAAAATACTCAGGCTTGACCAGGCAGTCCTCTGGCAATTTTCCATCGCTCTGGTGCATCCAACATTAATATTATTTTATTCTTAATATCCTTTCTGATACGGACCTCTCCCTGTAAGGTACACTGGGCATTTGGCGCCAGGATCAGAGACTCAGGATCCTTCTTCCATACAATTCCGAACCGGTTCCTCTGGTTCTGTTTTTTCAGCATCTCTCTGTGCCTCTATAGGCTCTCTTAATTAAAGCCGAACTCTTAAAGCTCTACTAGTCTTTGACCCTGTTTTCATAACACAACTGTGCCAGCCTTCCGAACATATGAGCATTTGTTCCAATCAACAAAGGGACACCATCATACAGTCCAGTGGGGGACACACTAAGGCTAGGGTCTCTACTTGTTCGGCCACTCCAGCCACGGAGGTGGGGAAAGACAGCCAAATTCGATATGCCCGGAATAGGGTAGGCCTTCCACTTAACCCCACATGCAGTCCTTCTAATGGTTGTAAGGGTACGTCTGACAAATGCTTCTGATACCAATCTTGGAACATAATTGTCCCTTGGGAGCCACTATCTAATATAGCTCTTGAGACACTCGTTCACCTTTACAGTGGTCTCCATGGAGGGACCCACTATTCTGGACCAGTCTGGAGAGCGGTGTAGGGCCCTGGGCAACTGACCTTGCCACAAAGGGACGTGAATTAGCATTTTGGTGCCTCACTGGGATCATGTTGCAGTAACTCTAACCACTGATTTCTTCTCCAAGCTCTCCTTGTAGCCTATATGCAACTTTGTCAGTGTCTTTTGGGGACTGGCATTCCCTTTTCATGTGCCCATCTTTCCTACAATTATAGCAAAACATACTTTCTGAGTTTGAGCTGGCCGAGGCGCCACTGGGAGCCAGGGCGGGGTATCACTTAACTGGAAACCTTGGTGCCATCTCTGTCTCGTGGCGTGATAAGCATTTGGAGACATCTAGTCAGTTTCTCCACTTCCATGGTCAAGAATCGAGTTCGGAGCTGTTATCAGCAGGAGATACATGAGGTGGTACCCCACCCCATAGCAGATACAGTCGGATATAGGTCAGGGCCCGTACTTGCAGGCGTGGCCTTCATAAAGGGACTGTTTTTGAATTCTCGGATCTCTCTAACAGTTCGCCCATTGTGACATATCCTTTTCCTTGTCAGAGCACTCATTGACTGCCAACCTCTGCCCTGAACTTCACTTGATGGGTCACCCTCAGTCACTCGGTCGTAGCAGCTATTGGTGCAGGTCCTCCCGAGGTCGCTCTTTTCTCAACTCCTCGAATTTCTCTGGCTAACTCATCATAGGAGGGGTGGGGGATTCCAGTCGATCTGCCAGGTGTAACTGAAGCAACAGCAGTTCTGAGAAGGGGGCAGACTTAAGGATCCTGTCCAGCCTGGTTCGGTCCAGTTCAATCGCCTGGCAAACCTTTTCTGAGGCATTCTTGCAACAATTTTTCCAGCCGAGATACATACACAGACAACAACCCCTTGGTACTGTTGTGCATCTCTTACTCTCCACCATAGGTCCCTCATCAGAATCTGGGCTCCATACACATTCTCCAAGGCCTCAAGATAGGCCTGTGCAGTCGCTTAGGGTTACTGGCCTGCTTAGCACATGGATGGTAGCCAGGGCAGGACCCCGGAGGCTCACACAACCCTCTTCGCTTTCACCTGAGCACTGCCATTCTAGCACTTGGGGCAACATAGTTATCCAGGTCTCCCAGTCATCCTCCCCTGGGGGTGGGGAGGGTGCCAGAGAAGATCCTCAACCTTCGGTAAGAGTCGTGACTAATGGCAGGTGCAGAAATAGAGTCTGCATTGGTTCAGCCACCATTCACGGGCACTGGAGCAGGAGAGGGTGTTGGGGGAGGAACACCCCAGGTGGCAAGAATAGTTTCTTCAAGTCCTCCACAGTTTTCCTTCTCCCAGCAACTATTTAGCAAATTTCTCCTCAAAGTTTCAGATAGTGGTGGGGCTCATTCCCCTGGTCTTTACTGTCCTTAGTTATCACTCTCCAAGCAGTGAGGGCTCCTCTGGGGTAATGGTCTGTGGTACTTTGGAGCTATCTATGGGATCCTTAAACTCTACTAGGGCCAGGAAAGTGTGGGTGAGCAGATTAGCGTGCCGACCCACCACCACAGGATTTTGTAAACCTTCCACCTTGGAAAGTACTCCCTGCACAGTGTCCGTATTGATACCCAGGGGGATGTCCAGGATAAGCATAGCATTTTGGGGGTCGATCTCCTCCCCAGTACACCACTCCACCAGCCGGTGCACAGCCACTTCTGTCGGGGTACCCATTTATTTATTTATTTATTTATTTTCCCTTAACAGTGGTTTGTAAATATGGCCACTAGAGGACACACAATCCCAGCGGTGAGCCTCCCAAATGTAACCCTAGATGGCGCCATCCCAGGGGCTACTACCCCGCCTGATTTGCCACTAACAGGTTGAGGGGCTGGATCCAATGGCGGGTGCCTCCACCCAGAGGTCAGGGTTTGCAATAGTTAAACTTACTTGGTCACAGCCCTGGGACACTGCAACCCCTTTCTTCCCACTAGTGGCCCACACAATATAGCAGAATTACCTTCACAGTATACACTTACCCCCAAGGCTGGTTCAGGCACCGGACATCCTGTAAAATAAGATACAGTGCAACAATCACAGTACAGTACTTTAACATAGACAAATACCTCAGGCAGTATAACTTTGTTGAAACAAACAGCTCTGATTTATTTAGGGGGATATAACAAGGACAGGGGAAACTGGGTTAATTAGCTTATCACTTTACTATCTACCTATGGCTCTGTGCACAGGCCTATCCCTACCAGTTACTGTCCCTGGGTACCCAGGCCCTAGTGGCTAGTCCAAACCGTGGCAGCTGGTAGGGGCCCTTTCACACAGAGAAAAGGAAAATTAAACAGTCACAGCAGTACAGTAATTCCATTTGGATTTAATGTGGCATTCAACAGGAGCGACCTCTTAATTAGTACTCACGACCTCCAAAGAAGATATGGTCCTTCAATGTCAGCAGGGCTACTTTTGATCTCCAAGAGACTCCTCACACATTTATATGGTAAAAAAGAAAGCACTATACCAGGCAGGCTGCATCTGTATCCCAATCCAATTACTGCACAATAACCAGGAGAACACACAGCAGATTCAGTTCCTGACAGACCGAGTGTAATTCAACAATTTCTTCAGTCTTCTACAGGGTGAGCCTGGTTTCTACTCTTCAGAGATCCTTTGATTCTTTTCACAGGACGGATTCAGTCCTAACAAGCAGTTACACAAGTTGTAGACCGAACTCTGGGCCTTGCACACGTTTTTGACTAAAACTGTGCACTGAAGGAGCACAGGGTTTCTTTCCCTTCACTTTCAGATCTCAAACTGAAACTCCCAACAGACAAAAACCGGCACTTCCTTTGAGTTCCTCCCAGTTCTTGACTGGATTGGCTGTCACTCACAATAGACTGCTGCTGTTGGTCCAAAAAGGCACTCAAGTTCAAACTACATCTCCCAGAGTCACTGCCCATACAATCCTCTTGTGGCTGGCTCAGATTATGAGTCCCAAGTTCTGATTCGTCCAAGGCATCATTTTAGAGCTAGTTTACCCCACACTGATTGGTCCAGTTCAGCAGTTCAAAACCAGAATGGGGAACTAGGCAGACAGTTCTGACTGCAAAGAAAGCAGGTTAGACAAACTGTAATTTATTATTACTGTAAATGATTTCTGGCAATCAGTTACATCTTTCAGACAGGTTCCCTTTGCACCCTAGTGACTGCAAAATGGGGTGAATTGGCAGCAGCTTGAGTGGTACTCAATCAAAGAAACACACAGTCCCCCATACAAACTAATTATGTCTGCAAGCAGACAGCTCTTAAAGAGACAGTACCAGAGGTTCTAAAAAACACTCACTGATAAATGGCTTAAACGCCAAACACCATTCAGGCTTGGAGCATTCAAGCAAGCTCCTGGAAGTCTTTTGGGAACCCCCATTTGCAGGGGGGTTACAAATGTAATAGCTGTCATTTTTCAAATTCTAGCCAAAATGTTTTTTTATATGCCGAAAGGTGATTTTGTGGTCCCTGCACGAAAACACTCTCAGACTGGAGCTGAATATTTTCTCTGACCTTATTCATGAGGCAGGGTCATAAGAAGGCTATGTTTTAAATTTGGTGTAAACATATTTAAAAAAAAACAACGTCCTATAACTTGGATCCAGTTACCTACCCTGTTAATCAGGTTCTAGAGTACCTAATGTCTTTATTGGATTCAGGCCTGCAGTGTTCCTCAATCAAAAAGTGCACATGGCTACCATATCAGCTTTCCATGTGACTGTGAATGGCCATATGGTTACTCAGCTGTAGGTAGCCTGTATGTTCTTGACAGGCATTCTATATATAAAGCCTCCTATTTGAAATCCAGTCCCGGCTTGAGACATGATTTTTATTTTGCACAAGCTTACCTTGGCTCCTTTTGAGCCAACTGAAACTTGTGGCTTATGCTTTCTCTCTTGGAAAGCATCATTTTTATTTACAATCTCTTCTGCTCAAGGGATTTCAGAGCTATAGACTCTCGTATGTGAACCTCCTTACTTGATTTTCCACAAAGTCTTTGCTTACTAACCCTATGTTTCTATCAAAGGTGGTGTCTGACTTTACTTTAAATCAAACCACCCACCTGACAGTGTGTTATCCAGAGCATGCCAATCCAGGGAAACATTGTTCCATACCTCAGCTGTGCACAGAATATACAGGTGCTATGCACACTGCAAAAAGTTCTAGAAGCTTTTTATTCCATTCACCCCTGGGAAAGGGGGTTCCCCAGTTTCTAAACAGTACTTGTCCAAATGGTTAACACATTGTGTTACGTTCTGTTAAAGGAAGTACAGTAAGGAACTTTCTGGTGTGGCATGACTACTTCTGTAGCTTGTTTTTGGAATGTTTCCACTGCATAGATTGTGCAACTGCAACCTGGAGTACTATCCACACCTTCACTAAACACTACAATTTGGACATGGTCTCTCATAGATGAGCTAGGTTTGGCCTAGCTGTGTTACAAGGCCTACTATCTTAAGCCACTGGCTCCAGCCACACAGACTGTTAGCTTTTGATACTGCTTAGGACTCATTCCAAAGATCTGGCCTGATGAATGGGATATTCTCCAAGCAGATAGAACAGTCACGTAAGAACTGACTATAACAGTAGATCTTCAAGAAAATCTTTTTCATTAGGCCATGCCACCCCACCATCCTTCCCCTGTTCAGGGTTGTGACAAAGGATTCTTATGCTGCTTTCTCCTTTAAAATATTTACAGCATTCTGTCTCACCTAGTATGTGGAATGCTGGGGTCACTCCTGTTTCCCTACAGGGAGATTCTGTGAGCATGATCTCTGGTAAGGAAGAGCAAAGTGGAGAAAGCCACCCACACTTATGTATACACTGATGCCTGATGTCATCATGGGCAGTCCCTGGCTCACTGCTTGCAAAAGTTTCCATGTGATCCTAGTGCCTGGTAACTATATGTTTCAAAGGTGTGGCCTGATTAAAGAGATTTTCTCTAAGATCTACTATTACAGTAAGTATATAACTGTTATTTATTTATCCCTAGGCCTAGATATTGCTGTTCTGCCTTCCTGAGTATGACGGCCAGGTACTAGGCCTATGCCCACGCAGCTAAAAAGGCATCTTTAAGTGTCAAAAAATGGGAGAAATCATCACAGATGAGGTAGCAGAGATCTCCAAAAACGTAAATTATTTTTCAAGAATCTTCCTCTTCCCCGGGAACTAGAAATCCTCCTGCACTGACCTTACTATGGATTAAAATGCAGTCCTCGGGGGGAGACATAGAAACATAATAGATGATGTCCCTACTGTCAGAGGATACAGTGACCATAAAGAGTGTGTGACTAGTGGTATGCCATCAGTACAATGACATTTTAACAGCAAAGACCATCACAGCGATAAATCTTGCCAGGTCACTGTGATGGTCCACTGTTCACCGACACTCTGACTCCCGGTGTTTAGCCCCTTACCCTGTACCAACTCTGACTCAGAGTTGGTTATTTAGAAATGGGAGGGGTGAAGTCCCCCCCACCACAAAAAAATACACTTTGTCCCATCACTGTCGGGGGGCTTGAAAACATTGTTGTTGATGTGTTGTCGTGGAACCGTGACTGGCAAATCTTCTTCTTCCTCCTCCTCTCCCCAGAAGTCCTCCTCCATTAGGTTGAGATTATATTCCTCCTCCTCCTTCTCTGTAGAGCAAGATGGGGAGTAGACACAAAACTGGGACCCTCACAGGAACAGGAGGCTGATGAGCCCCCCCACTACATCACACACACACACACACACACACACTCTTCCTGTGTTTGCTACAGGGCTGATCATTCTGTACACTTTTTTTAATTGAATGTACTTTATTGAAATTTTAGTTAACAAATACAACACTAACTACAATAATAACAATCAATAAAAGAACAACACAATCCCTAGAGAGCAAAGAAAACAACATGCCCACAAACCCCTCCCTCCACTCCAATCCTAGAGCACAAAAATATGAGCAACTATAAAGGAAATTGAGAAGGAAGACATGAGGGCAAACATCAGGGAGAGGGGAGGGAAAGATAGAGGAGGTAGAGAGGTTGACCACTGGATCAACCTAAATTAAGATGCCAGCATGTAATATTGGAGAGGAAACCAGATTTCGGGTGTTCTTGAGGTGGTGAGGGTAATAGGAATCACAATCCAGGCTTGTATTATTCAGCAGCCCTGTCTCCCACTATCAATAAAGTGTACAACATATCCAATCCCTGAACACAGATGTTCCCCCTCTGGTACTGTTTCATAATTTGTTTCTCTATGGCTTGAAGGAGTTCTCTATGCCATTCATCATAAGAAGGGGGCTATCCTCAAGCCAATGCTGCAGAGTCACAATTTTCATTGAAATCAAAATGAGGGTTATCTGGAACTTTCGGGAGTTTGAGAAGAGGGAGGAGAAGTCTCCAAGGAGACAAATCTCCAGTGTAAAATCTTGCTGTAGCCCAAGTAACGGGTCAAGAGAATTTCGGATCCTGGCCCACACGGGCTGCAACTTGGGACAATACCAGAGCATGTGCAGGAGGTCCCTTTAAGTGTGGTGGCAATGTGGACATAGAGGAGTAGGAGATTTCCCATCTGGAAGAGCTTGAGCAGGATAAAGTACATATCGTGTAATATCTGAAACTGCATCTCATCTATGCCTGTCTCTCTTTAGGAATCTATAAAGATCTCGCTAAATGCCCTGCCATTGCTTAGGAGTGTGGTCCAGGGCCAGCTTATCTTGCCATAAATATGCAATCCCAGTTAACGCAATGGGGTTCTGAGACTGGAAGAAAGGGTAGAGACCTGAGATCACATGGAGCTGCATTGAAGGATGCAATAGTGTTGACAATAGGTATTTTTCTGGTGTCAACCAGTGGGTGGGACCAAGGAAGGTCATCATAACTTTAAAGATTTGGAGGTATTGAAAACTGTAAAAAAGTGGGATCTGAAAGTTCTCCATAAGGTCTCCAAGGGGCATAAGCCTCCCATCTCTGAGGAGTTGTTTTGCTGGCACCACCCAGAGCCAAGGGCAGAAGGCTTTTGGTACAGGGCAGCCCACTATCACAAAGTGGGGGTTACCCAATACAGGCTGGGGAAGGTCTTTGGCCCAGTCAAAATGCATTTGTTGTGAGAATTGCACACAGGCCTTCGGTGACCAAACCAATGGGGAATAATGCAACCCATGAGGAGGGAGCTAGAGGTTAGGTAGAGGAGGCTGGTGATATGTAAACCTTCCTGTCTACTAAGGTCCTCCTCATTGAGAAACCAGGTGGGGAGGTATCCCCTTGTGGCATTATCTGTCAAGGTGTGACCCCACTGGAGCCATCTGGACTCATGCAATGCTAAATAGTAAAGAAAGAAATTAGGGAGCCTAAGTCCCCCCTCACTCCTTCGGCTGGGTTAGCTTGTAATATGCCTGGCGGATCATGCCCCCCTTCTACAAAAATAGATTTAGAATTCTGTGGAGTTGCACAAACCGAGACTTAGGTAGGTAAATACCTAACATGCCAAGGGAATATAGCAAGCATGGGAGAACATTCATTTTAAGAATGCTTGCCGTGCCCCATAGGGAGAGGGGAAGATCAGCCCAATGCTGGAGGTCCTGCTGTATCACCCTTAAAGGTGGAGTTAGATTCACCTTACCAAGACAGGAGAGAGAGCACAGTGTCTGAATTCCAAGGTATACCAGCTCTTTGGAAGCCCAAACTAGGCCCAAGTGTTGTATCTCCTGCCTAGAAACCAAATGATTAAGGGGGAGAACTTGGGATTTGTCAAGGTTTAGTTTGTATCCTGAAATTTGGGAAAATCGGCAGATCTTTCTAGGGCTGCAGGGAAAGAGGTCTTAGGCTGCTCTAAGTGAAGGAGTAGGTTATCGGCATATGCAGAGAGCACATGCCTCTCTCACCCCAGAAGAATCCCAAGCACTGAAGGATTATTATTCAGGTGGAAGAGAAGGGGCTTTAAATATAAATTGAAAATATAAGGGGATAAACGACAACATTGTCTGGTGCCATGCTTAAAATAGAGAGGGGCTGAGGATAGGCCATTACACCGCATGTGAGCCAATGAGGAGTCATAGAGGACTCAAACCCATTTACAGAAGTTCACAGGGAGACCAAATTTATGAAGGACAGTGAATAAGTATGGCCAGGAAACTTGATCAAAGGCTTTTTCTGTGTCCAGGGAGACCAGAGCTGCAGGAACCCTGCTCTCCCCACATGCAGAAGCCAAGTACAATTATTTCCTGAGGTGATCACCAGAGAGGCGATTTGCCATAAAACCAACTTGGGCAGGAGAAACCAAGGTGTCCCAGACAGGTTGCAGTCGGGTGGTCAACACCTTGGCCAAAAGCTTCATGTCCAAATTCAAGAAGGAAATTGGTCGATAGCTAGACAGACGAAGCACATTCTTCCCCTCTTTTTGTATGAGGGAGATCCAGGCCTTGTTAAAAGAGGGTTTAGAAAGCCCCTCTGAGAGGAGGAAATTAAAGAGACTTGTAAGCATGGGCGAGAGCTCCACTTCAAAGGTTTTATAGAATTCATTACTCAACCCATCTGGGTCCAGGGATTTGTTTGGGGGCAACTGGTCAATTGCCTCACCAACTTCCTGCACTAGAATTGTGCCATCCAGAAAGGCTTGCTGGGCAGGATCTAAGGTGGGGAGGGGGAGATCATCCAAATACTTCTGGATCTGAGAGTCAAGATCGAAGGTAGGAGGCATGTCATGGTAGAGACCAGCATAATACTTTCAGAAAGCCTCTACTATATCCCGGGGTTGAGTTAGGGGGGCTGAGGAGAGAGAGATGGCTGGAGGCAAGAAATAGCTTTTAAGGCCTCTATACATTGAAGACCCCATGCCAGCAGTCTTTCTGCCTGCTCCCTAGACTCTAAATACCAGGTCTTAGTTCAGAACAGAGCTAAGTCAGCCTTATCGGCAAGCAATTCATAATAACATGCTCAAAGGGCACACAGGTCCTTTTGAAAATCAGAGGAGATAGATGGGGATAAACGCTTCTCCCAGGACTGAAACTCTGTGAGAAGTTGATCCTCCTCCTCTGTTTGCTTCCTTTTCTGGAGGGTTGTGAGCTGGATGCAGTCGTCTCCCCTGACCGTGCACTTCATTGCTCCCCATAAAATTCTGCACACTTAAAGTACGTATGAATTTGTCTTTTTTTCTGACCTTCATATTTAAAGTTCACTTAATCTTTCCCAGTAGCTTTTTCCCCTCAGTCCCCATGCATGCATCATTGCTCTCTCAATAGCAAGTTCAAATTCAGTTTTTGTTTGATCAACAGTGAATCATTACAAAGTATTAAAAATATTTTGTTATCAATATAATTTATAAAATATAAACATTCTTTTAAATATTTTCTCCTAAAATGCATCTTACATCACTCAAGGACTTGTGATAGCAACCACTTTTTTCTTATATCTTTTTGCAGCTTTGATAAATTTTATTAGTTTTCTCAAAAACTATCCTTTGTATGAAAGGGTGCCTAGAACTGCCAGCAATACACAGTAACATTGGAAAATCAAAATAATGTTGGGATCATAATGCTCCTTGCTACATGCTATTTTGGAGAGACAGAGAGGGTGTCAAGGGAGGGGTGGCAGTGCATGTAGAGGAAGTCATAAGGGTGTTAGAGGATGACTCAGCTTTGGGAGTACAGAGTTTGAGTCACTATGGCTCGAGATGACCAACAGTGAGAGAAAAATATTTAAAATAACAGTAATGTACAGGCCACCAAATCAGGAGGAAGATGGGGATGAAGAAATAGATAGAGTGCTACCTCTTTCATTTGCTGCCCTCCGTACATCCTAAATTCTGATGGATAAAAGATGGTGGCAGATTACAGAGAGTAGCAGATAAAGGGGAAGATACATGTCTGGAAAACGGGACTGGAGCTCACACTGGCTGTAAGCAAGGGTGGCAGATAAACAGTAGGGTGGATAAAGGAGGGACCACTGTAGCTGCTTGCCAGACAAGGACAGCACTCATAAGGGACTTCAATCACCCAGAAATAAAATGGAACACTCTAACACCAGTAAGCCAAAAAAGTTAAAGATTCCTAGATATGGCAAGGAATATATTCCTGACACAATAGATACACAAACCCACTGCAGGGTAAGCAGTTTCATACCTGGTACTGTCCAACCAGGATATTATCAGAAATATCATTAATTAGGATATGATTGACCAGAGTGTCTACAACTGCTTTAAATTTGACATTGTATTGTGGTACGAGCACCCTAAACCCAGCCCTGTAGTCACTAACTTTAGAAAAGCAGATACAATAAAATGGAGATAATCATAGACAAATAACTGGAAGACCTGTGCAAAATAGAAGGGTAGAAAACAAATGCGTAGTCATTAAAAGGGCAATACTGGGAGCCACCTACATTTGTATGGTAGCCCATCAAGATACCAACTGCCAAACGGCAAGGAGTGAAAATGGCATGAAATCCTGGAAGAAAATAGTCTTACAGATTGAACTCAGCATGGACTCGTGAGGAATAGATTGTGTCAAACGAAGCGGAGTAATTTCCACAACTCAGTCATGCCGATGGTGGATAGGGCCAGTTAGTTTACATTCTGTTCCTGGACTTCCATAAGGTTTTTGATTTAGTATCTCTGAGGAGACTTTTCCAGACAGTGGGGGAAACAGGACTAGGTAGAGAAGTAACTTAGTAAGCTGACAACAGGTTGTCAGACAGAACTAAAAGAGTGTTCCTGAAAGTAACATTTTATGATGTCAGAAAGGTCTCATGTAGAGTGTATCTGGGCCAGTACTCTTAAATATATCAATGACATTGGGGTAGGGTTACAGGATAAAGTAAGCCTATTCACAGACAACACAAAACTCTGTAGGCTGGCAGACATTTATGAGGAATTAATAGTATCAGAAGGAATGTAGAAAAGCTGCTGCAGTGGTCCAGAATACAGCAGTTAGAATGTAATGCCCAAAAATCTAAAAAGATGGACATTTGCAGGAAAAATCAGGAGACAGAATGGTGTCCAGTGATATGGGCAACTCAGACTGAGTGACTCAATTCAAGCACATGTAACTAGAGGGAATGAGGAAGCAGAGCGACTATCTGCATAGGGAGGGTAAAAGCCAGCCCATCGGCACAGAGGTTGGATTTCCACTTGCGACGCCGTGACCCAGGTTTGGGAGCGAGCTCAGATCGCTGGAGGGCCTGCCAGGAGGAGCAGGCTGCAGCATCCGATGACAGCTCACCTGTTCCAGGGGGAGGGTTGGGAAGCAGCTCAGTGTTTGCCAACCCCTGGTGGAGGCCAGGGGTGTAGCATTACACTGAGTGCCTCGGTGTCTGATTGGCCCCCAGGCATAGGTCTGGGGCTCAAGTGACTCTAGTAGGCAGCTAAGGGGGGAGGGCATTGCAGATGTCAGTGGTCATTCCTTGATGTCTGGGTGAGTGCAACGCCCATGAGAAAAACGGAAAAGAGCCTGCTATCTTGGGGATACGGAGATCTGGAGACATGCCCACGATGTGCCTCCACCACCCGATGGCTCTGAGACCAATGAAATGTAAGTCTTGGGGTGTACAGGGTCCCACCTTGTCCCCACTGGGGTCAAGCCGCAGCTCCATGGGGGCCTCGGGGCCATCCAGGCAGAGTGTGTGACAGAGGGATGTCTGCCTAGGCTCTCCAGTGGGTCGGGAATGGCAGGCTGGGGGGAAGCATAAATAGTGACTTCAAAAAAAAAAGAATAGCGAGGGTATAAGGATGAAAATCATGAATGCAGGATAGAGTGACAGTAGGAGGGCTCTCTAAGGAACAATGATATAACAGGTACAGTCACAGCCAAAGATATGGTCAAATATTTCCTGTCATTTCTGTGATACTTCTAGAGAAATCCCCCACTTTTTGCATTTTCACAGTGGGGCAGCAGAGAGAAACTCTTTCAAAATTTTGTGAAATATCTGACCATGTCTGTGGCTACTATTGTAGTATGGCCAGGCAGGTTTGAGCTGGCTGTTTGGGCTTGTGGAGGCAGTGTATGCATCCAGTGAAGAAGGACCTGGGTTTTAACCTGGACAGGATCTCTGGTGTTTTTTTTGTTGTTGTTTGTTTACCTTGTTGAGTGTTGTATTTTTTATTTGTATATTGTATTTTTGTATTGTTGCATTCCCTCTACCCCACCATCCTGTTGCTGTCCCGTGTTTGCTCCTCTCAAATAGCTCCCTCCCGAGTTGCCTCTTTACCCCAGTGTCAGGCCACCATTAGAGTTGATTATATTAATAAAGGGGGGTGCGGGGGTGCAGCCCCCCACATAAAACGTAAGGTAGTGTGTGTTGTGATGGTTGCTTATGTTGGGATATCCATAGTGCATGGTTGCTGTTTGTGTTTTCAGCATTGTGCACTCACCCATGTGTACGGTGCTCTTATTTCTTCACCGTTACCGCATGGAACCGACAGAATGCAGCATCAGTGCAGTCACTGGATCATTCAAAAGAGGAACGAAACCTAATGATGTTAATAAATAGTTTCAAATCCTCTTCTCACTGCACATGGGCCAGGATTCATGGAAAAAGGCAAAGTGCTACACAGAAGTTTGTGCTGCACCCTGTGGTTGCACTGGTGGGCAATGGAGCTATTCACAGTCAGACAGAGCAGTGAATAGGGGCAGGCGGGGGCAGCGCTAAACCAGGAAGACCACCAGGAAGCACACCAGCACTCCCTCCACAGCCAGCCAGTAGAATGGACTGGCAACTATAAAGCAGACGTGTTAGGGCCCTATTCGTGAAAGTGTTGGTGTAAATGAGCCCATTTGGCATGCAAGGGGCAACAGGTGATTAACATGCCCATTATGCGCCCATTTCCTGGCCCTTGTCTGGTCTAGCGTTGCCCCCCCACCAGCCGATGCCCGAAGCAGCCACAGTACCCCAGTGTAGCGACCCCATGCTCTGATCACTGCCCCCAATGTAAGTACTGTACCCTGGGAGTCCAGGGTCCTTTGCCCCTCCCCAATTGCCTACCTCATAATAAAATAAAACCCTTTCCATAGTGTAGCAGTCCATTCCCCCTCCCTAATTGCTGACTGCATGATAAAATTCCCCTTTTCATAGTGTAGCAGTCCTTCCCCCCTCCCCAACTGCTGACCACAAAATAAAAAAAAAACTTTCTACAGTGTAGTAGTTCCTCCCCCCTCCTTGGTCACTGATAGCAAACCCCATGACAAATATTCCCTTTTCATAGTGTAATGGTGCCCTCCACTGCCCAGATCATCGACCCTCTCTGAAACATTTTCATCACTGATCACTGTGCCCAAACACAAATACTCCTATTCCCTGGTAGTCTAGGGTCACTCGCACCATCCTCCCACCCTGTACATTGTGATCCATCACCCCGATTCCCCCATCCCAATCCAGGATTGGTGACCAGCAGAGCCCATCTGTCACCACTATGGCTGGCCACTGACTAAGCCCCTCAGGGAACACTTACCGTCAACAGTACAGCTCAGTGACTTTGATTAGACTAGCAGGAAATAGGGGTATTCAGGTTCGGGCACAGAGATCAGTGATGGAGAGACACTACCCTATGAAAATGTTTCAGAGAGGGTCGGCATCCAGTGCAGGGGAGGGCACCACTACACTATGGAAAAGGGATATTTGTCATGGGGTCAGGAATCAGTGACTGGGGAGGGGAGGGAAAACTACACTATGGAAAGTATTTTTTATTATGAGGTCAGCAATCGGAGGGGAAGGGGAAGAATCACTACTCTATGGAAAGGGGATATTTGTCATGGGGTCAGGAATCAGTGACTGGGGAGGGGAGGGAAAACTACACTATGGAAAGTTTTTTTTTATTATGAGGTCAGCAATCGGGGAGGGAGGATCACTACTCTATGGAAAGGTTTTTTTTTATAATGCAGTTGGTGATCAGGGAGGGTGGAGGGACCCAAGACTGCCATGGAATAATTACTGTATTTGGGGATGGTGATCTGAGATGGGGGTGGACCGCTACACTGCAGAAACATTATTGTTCCTATGAGACAGCGAACAAGGAAGAGGGTCACCTACCTCCGTCAACCACTAGGGTTGTCTTGATTACCACCAAGTTTTGGTTGGCAGTAATTTCTTCATGCAAGGGCCTTTGTAAAAGGCCCTTGCATGGAGCAATATCTTTGTGAATTAGACTATGGGGATATGCAGGTCCCCTCCCACACATTTGCATTGTTGCCCCATCACATCTTTGCCCCGGTGCAAACCCAGTTTGCAGGGGGAAACTGGGCTTTGTGAATACCAACTCTGGGCAAAACCCAGTTTGTCCCAGGCTGGCAGTATAGCCTAGAGGTTAGAGTAACAAGCTGTGAATGAGCTTGGTACATCCAGCAGACAGACATGTGTTTGATTCCCACAACCTCCACTTGCATACTGTGTGACTCTGAACAAGTCACTTAACCTCCCCAGTGCTCCCAGGTCACCCCTGAAAACAGGTACCTGTGTCTAGTGGGCCTTACCCAGTTACTAAAAAAGAAAAAGAAAACTGGGTTTGCGCACAGGCTATGTTTTGTGAATCTGTCCCCTGATATTTGTAAGTTTAGACTTTTAAAACTTAATGTTCTTATAATTTGTAATACCTTTATATTCTTTGTGTCTGTAGAAATGGGAACAAAATCTCCTTTTGACATCTCTAAAATGCAAGAAATGGAAGGTAAGTTTCATTGCTTCATTTTTCTGTGGCTTTCTTGAACTTTGAAATTCTTTTTTTTTTAAATAGTAAGAACAATGAGATGAAAACTTAATTACTGTACATTAAATATATTCTATAGCATTGATCACTGTTCTGTCCTTAGACTTTCGGTCATAACAGCAATAATGCATGCAAAAGAAGTAAAAATTGTTTTAAAAAGAATGTGTACCTTAAAATTGAAATACAGTATGAGATTCAACCCTGCCCAAACTCTTCAATCACTTTTGGAAGGCATGTGGGTCTGTTTTTATAATAATACAAGAGTTAATAATATAGGAATGCCCTATTTTCAAGCTGAGCAGCACCATCGTTGGGATGTCTGGGTGCTCTCTAGCATGCCAGAACCACACCAGGTCCCATTCTATAAATGCAGGAAAAAAATCACACCTGTATTATATATGCCCTAATAGAGTGAGTGACTAGTTTTGGAAAGGAGGAATTATATTTTGGGTTTTCAGTTTTTGATTAGAGGATTTAATATTTCATTTTTTTGTAATCAGTTTAGTGCACTAGGTAAGGAAGTACCTATTTCCAGCAATTATCTGTGATAAACAAAGATAGTGCCCATTCTCTTTAAAGCAGCAGTTCCTGTTAATTACATGATCAATTATTCTTTCTATTTCAGCCCCTGATACTGATCTCTATGGTTAATTTTTGGTTTCTAATTCATTTATATGATGCCCCAATTCATGTTATGCTCACCACATCAAACTTTGTTTTGTGCCCTGGAGTTAGTCCTTTTGTCTCCAGAATCCAGTAAGGTGATGAAAACAGTGTATTTTGCATTCTAGGTTGTCTCGATAACAAGTGCAAATTGTTAGGATGTCTGCTTTGGAGATGTTGAGCAGCTACATTTCTAAAAGTTTCTGTGTTGTGTAACAGTTTCGGGTAATCTCTGTGTTTTGTTTCAGCTAATTGAGTTTAAATTGCTGGGAGCTGAGTTCTTTTCCTCAGTCTGCTTTGGGGTGGTGAGCAGCTCGATGGTGGGACTGGGCTGACTGTCTCGAGAGGAGCACTGGTGTAAGCCACCCACCCTCCCACACCTCACCAAACCCTGGGCTCATCCACCTTATATGGGTGTGGGCCTATAGGTATTATACCTTCCTGCCACTAAACAGGAAGTACCAAACTTTTATAGGTTGACTGCTTTTAAGACTAATGGGACAAATGGAGGGCAGCAATGATGGAGGTGTAGCTTAGGCAGGAGCCAGGCAAGTCTTGGGTATAGTCCCCAGGCTGCAAGGACAAGAAGCAGCCTAGAAATGGATGCAGGATGGCCATAGTGTTGGCTATACCATGGAAGCTGGGAGGCTGCATAGTATGTAGTCAGCTGGCACAGCTAAAGGAGGAGGTGGGGTGGTAGAGATGGACACTGAGCAAGTTACAGGACAGGGGTGTGGGGGAGGACTGGTGGAGATCTGCAGGGGGAGTAAGAAGGGTGAGGGGTAGTACAGGGAACACAGGGGGAGCTGAGGGGGACTGGAAACAAGAATAGCAATGGACAGGGGAGCAAGGGGATGGAACTGAAAGAGAACAACAGGGTACACAAGCAGGGAGGGAGGAGTAAAGGGGGGCATAAGCAGGGAAGCACGGGACCAAGAAAAAGGTGATGAGGAAGACATTAGGAGCCAGGGGGAATGGCAAACAATAAGGTAATGGGTACACAGTCTGCACAGAAAGAAAAAGGGGAGAAAGCAAGGAGGGGAGCCCCAGTCAATGGGGTGCAGGAAGTGGGCATAGAGCAGGAAAACAGATTTGCATCCCTAGGGACACATGTAGAGGAAGAGAGGCAGGAGCAGGGTGGAGAGGAGGCCTTAAGAGAAAAAGGAGAGGCAAAAACAAAGAAATGTTCTGTAGGAAGGAGAAAGGGGGACACCCCTTTGGAAAGGCACTAAGAGGAATGCAAACATAAGAAGAAAGGTGAAGGGGCGAACACACCCCTGGAAAGGACAAGCCCCATGGAAGGGAAGGCAGCAAGCCCGGGACTTGAGGGGCCAATCAAAGCAGGGAAAGTGGAGGTCACCAGCTCACTGAGGAATCAGTCAAAGCACAAGCAACAGAAGGATAAAGGGAGGGACAGTGCTCAAGAAAGAAGGGGGAGGAGGTGAGTGAAACAGGAGATGATGCTGGTGGGGTGATATGGTGGGTGTAGCACAGGGGAACAGGACTCAGGGGATGCAATAGACAAGAGGGAAATGAAAAAAGTAAGTAAAAGGAATGCCAGGAGCTAGGAGTAGGATAAAAGAACAAATGAACAAACAGGGAGGGGCAGGGTCCCTACCACTGGGGACTCAATAAGAAAGGGAATAAGATGGGTGGCAGGGGAGACAGAAGCAGGGCAATTTGGGTGGAATGCCTGTCAGGTATGATGGCACCAGAGGTAAGGCACAATATACCCTCATGGGGTAAACCGCAGGATGGGAAAACACACCTGGTGTTCCACCTGGTCACCGATGATCTGGTAGGCAATAGCCTATTGGAGGTGCAGGCAAGATTTAGGGAGCTTGCCAGGTACTATAGCAGTCTGGGTTTTCAATCTTTTGCTTTTTCAGAGGAGTTGCTCATGACAAAAGTGAGTACTGCTTGGAAGCAGAGGATTAAAGAGTTTAATCACTGGCTAGCGGGATGATGCAGGTGCAGGCACATGGGACATGGGTTAATGGGGGACTGGGGTTCAACATCGGAGGACGAGAGCTTGTTTGCCCCAGACTGCACGTGAACAAGGAGGGAGCGGCAGTGCTGAAAAGTAAATTAGGAGAGTTCATAGAGAGGACATATAATTTCAACTAGATTGGGGGTAGGAAATGATCCGCACCAAATGTCAGGAGAGACAGGGGTACCAGCCCCAGGATAGGGGTAGTATGTTAGATAAAAGTGGCGAAGGGGAGAGGGGGATTTGAAGGATTAGCAGCTAATGCCAGGAGCTTGGGAACAAATGGTGGACCTGAGACCATCATGAGGACCAAGAACTGGACATAGTAGCAATAAGGGAGACTTGGTGGATAGAACATAAGACCTGAGAGATGACCATCCCAGGCTACAGACTGTTTAGAAGGGACAGAGTGGGAAGGAAGGGGAGGGGGAGTTGCTTTATATATCAAGGACAACATAAGAATAACCGAGGGGCAGGAGGAAGCTGGGGAAACAGAGCTCCTGTGGGTAACACTGGACAGAAGGACTGGGGAATCATTGCAGCTGGGAGTGGTATACAGACCTCCTATGCAGGGGTAGGAATGGGATAGGCAGCTGATACAGGCAGTCATGTGGATGGCCCACAAAGGGGGAACTACTCCTGGTGGGGGACCTAAACCTCCCAGATGTGGACTGGGACATCCCGGATGCAGTGTTGGCTAGGAGCCAGGAAATACTAGAGGCACTGCAGGGTGTATTCTTACAGCAACTGGTAAGGTAACCTACAAGAGGAAACTACCTGCTGGATGTGGTCCTGACAAATGGGGACAGTGTGGAGGAGGTAGAGATGGAAGACGGACTGGAAACCAGTGATCACAGGATGGTGAGGTTCAGGGTAAGGTTAGGGATGGAGGTCAATTGGACCAGCATAACAGCTATGAACTTCAGCAGCACAGACTTTAACAAGATGAGAAGAATAGTGAGCAAAGAAATAGAGGGAACAGAGAATATAAGAGAAGTTGAGGAGTTATGGGAAACTGTAAAACAAGGGGGTGATGAAAGCCACAGAAATGTGATAAAGAAGGTAAGGAAAAACAGAAAAAAGAGGAGACTACTTTTTTTACAAGGGAGGTGATGGGAGTGGTCGGGGGCAGGAGAAGGCTTTCAGAAAATATAAGAGGACACAAAGGGAGGAGTACAGGGAGGCTTATAGGGAGGTGAGGAGACTAGCAGAGCAGAAGATAAGCAGGGCCAAAGCAGACACTGAGGAGAGAATAGCTAAGCAGGCCAAAAGGAGAGGCAAAACTTTTTTTAGATATGTGAGGGAAAGAAGGAAGGCAAGGCAGGGGATTGCAAGGCTGAGGGAAGAGGGAAGGATACCACTGGAAGGGGACTGGGAAAAAGCAGAGGAACTTAATAAGTACTTTTGCTTGGTATTTATGGAGGAGGAAGAGGGCAGGGGACCTAGGCTCAGGGGAAGGGGCAGTGAGGACAAAAGGGTGGATGCAAGCCTGTTCATCATAGAAAGAGTTAGGGAGGAACTAGACAGGTTGAGGGTGGACAAGGCAATGGGACCAGATGGTTTGCACCTAAGGATGAGCCAGGAACTGAGGGAGGAGCTGGCTGCCCCACTGATGAGACTATTCAACTTGTCTCTGGACTCGAGGTGGGTGCCTAGGCACTGGAACAGGGCAGACATGGTGCCACTGCACGGGGGGAGTAGGAGGAAGGTGATGAAGAACTATCACCCAGTCTGCCTCACCTCAGTGGTGGGAAAGGTCATGGAGGCACTAATAAAGGAGAGGATTGTGAACTACCTTGAGGTTAGTGGATTGCAGGATGACAGGCATCATGGCTTCACGAAAGGGAAGTCATGCCAGACGAACTTGATTGAGTTCTTCAGTTGGGTGACGAGATGGTTGGTCAGGAGGGGTGGTAGATGTAGCCTATCTGGACATCAGCAAGACCTTCAACACTTTCTCTCACTGAAGGCTGGTAAGTAATCTGGAAAGTATAGTGGTGGGTGGGTGGGAAAATAACCAGGTGGGTGGAGAGCTAGTTGGCAGGCAGAAGCCAGAGGTGGTGGTAAATGGGATGTACTCTGGGATGGGGGGTGATGAGTGAGTGTGCCCAGGGGTCAGTACTGGGACCCCTTCCTTTTAATAGTTACATCAGTGATATAGTGGAGGGCTGAGGGTAGGGTGTGGCTATTTGCTGATGATACAAAAATCTGCAATAGGGTGGACACCCCAGGAGGGGTGGAGGACATGAAGCAGGACCTGAAGATTTGTGAGGGATGGTCAGAGACTTAGCAGCTGAAATTCAATGCCAAAAAGTGCACTGTGATGCACTTGGAGCATAGAAACCCGCAAGTAGGATAAATCTTAGGAGGGGAGGTCATTAAAATAATGGAGCAGGAGAGAGATCTGGGGATTATAGTATCAAGCAACCTTAAGGTAGGTAACCAATGTAGCAGGGTGGTGGGGAAGGCCAATGGAATGTTGGCATGCATCAACAGGGGCATGACTAGCAGAAGAAGGGAGGTACTGATGCCCCTGCACAAAGCCATGGTGGAAACATAGAAACATGTACTTTGACAGCAGATAAAGACCTTGGCCCACCTAGTCTGCCCAGTCTGAAAGGACATAGAAGGATAGAGAGTTCAGAGAAGGGCAACCTGGATGGTGCAGGGTAAAGCAGGGAAGACAAACAATCAGAGGTGTAAGGAATTGGATCTGTACACATTGGAGACTAGAAGGGCGAGGACATGACTGAAACTTTAAGATGTGAAGAGGATCAACAAAGTGAAGGAGGTTGTTTACTTAAAAGAAAGGAGGGGCTATAACTATAGGCATAGCCTAAGACTGCAGGGAGGAAGATACAGAGGCAATGTGAGGGGTGATTCTTCACTGGAGAGGGTGATGGAGGCCTGGAAAAGACTACCACAGGAGGTGGTGGTTGAAACTGTGGAGGGATTCATGAGGCATGGGACAGACATATGGGGCTGAGTAGCTGGGGGAAGGGGTAGTGGGAGGAAAGATGAGCAAGGAGGGGAAAGGGGCAGACTAGATGGGCCAATGAGATCCTTTTCTGAAATCAAGATTCTATGATTCTATGGTTCTATGAAATCATGAACTCATTCTTAGCCAGTCCAAATGGTTTATTTCTAAATATTTCAAGAACTCTTATACAATATTAAAGTTCAAAGAAGCCCAACCATACAAATCAAAGTGCTTCTTTCCTCTGCACAAGAAACACACATGTTGTGTGAAAAGTGTCTCACATGCAGCTGCCCTGGTGATGGTATGTTTGTGCCAACAGGCTCAAGGATTTCTGCAATGAGCACAGGCTAACTCAGATTATCCCTGAGGTTACCCAACCTAATAAAAACAAAAAATGACTGAAGCTGCTTGCCGGATCTTATGTTCATCAACAAGCCACATACTATCTCCCATACAAGGGTCTTCCTTAATGACCTGAGTGACCACTGCACTGTCACCTGTGTCAGATGTTCCCCACACCTACTTTCCACCTCAACCTTCAAGCTAAAATGCAGCCTAAAACACTTCTGTCTCCCTGCCTTTGTGACAGATCTTGGGAATATATTAAGTGGCAGGACTTCTATCTTGCACCTTCTGTGTCTGAAGCGTTCTGTATCTTCCAGGATTTGTTACTAAGGGTATCAATAAACACGCACCTTCAAGAAAGGTTAGATCTAGAAAATGGGCACCTGATTGGTCCAGCCCATCCCTGAAGAGGGCCCTGCAGTCCATAGGCACACTATGGAAAAGGGCAAGGAAGTTGCAGTCCGACTCAGACTGGCTCTCCTTTCGGGCAGCCAGGAACGTCTTCACCAAACTGATCAGGATGGAAAAATCATGTTTCTTTCAGTCCACCCTCAAGGAAATCAAAAACTGCTCTGCCAAGTTTTGGCAAATCTTGGGAGAGATCAAAGACACTCCCCTGCCACCCCAATTCTGGCCAAAATTGTAGTGAACAATAACTCCTACACAGACAGGTCTGAGATACTTGACCAGCTCAATAACCACTTTGGTACTGCAGACCTCGCATTTGATGTCTCGTCTGTTAGTAAACTGAGTGTCCCAAGTGCCACTGCTGTAGGTACTAGCCTTACTTCTGTCCCCTGTACTGGCCGCCCTCCCTTTAATTTCCAGCCAGTATCCTTTAAAGAGGTGGAAGACCTTCTTCTCTCGCTAGATACCAAAAAGAGTGCTAGTGCTGACTTATGAGAACCTTTCTTTGTAAAAGCAGGCTATTATCATCTGACAGCACATATCACTCATCCATTTAATAGCTCACTTACCCATGGGGAGCTATTGCTCAGTTGGAAAATTGTGCATATTATCCCTTTGTTCAAGTCGAGAGACCCTACAGACTTGAATAATTACAGACCAATCTCACTTCTTTCTGTACTATCCAAGCTACTAGAAAAAATTGTCAACTCACAATTGAGGGAGTATTTGGACTGTGAAAATATCCTTAACCCAGCCCAATCGGGGTTCTGACCTAAGCAAAGCACCATGTCGGCTCTAGCCAAAGTGTCTAATAACTGGTTAAAAGCCCTGGATAATAAACAGCACATCTATGCACTTTTCCTTGACCTTAGCAAAGCCTTTGACACGTTGATCATTCCATTCTGCTTGATACTATGGGTAGCATTGGTCTCACCTCTGCTGCAGTGAAGTGGTTCACTGCTACCTGACAAATTGAAGACAACAAATTAAAGCACAAGAGAACTGTCCCCACTAAAAGGTTTGCTCCGTGGTGTCCCAAGGTTCTATCTTGGGCCTATCCTCTTCACACTTTATATTAACTTCAATCTGGCATAATCACAGGAAATGGTCACCTTTTGCAGATGACACAGTCCTCTATACAACTAACCTCTCTCTAGATTTTGCTTACAAGGAGTTACAACAGGACTTTTTTATCCTCCAACATAACCTGCTAAGCCTGAAGCTCTTGCTCAATGCCCAAAAAACCAAAGCCATGATTATCTTCCGCACTCCTCCCACAGTATAGGGACACCTAGTAACCCCAGATTATCACCTCCTTGGTGAACCTCTGGAAATAGTGGATATATTAAATATCTGGAGTCTGGTTGGATAACAAAGTCAGTTTCATTATACACCTAAGTGAGTTGACAAAAAGCTAAGAAAGCTCCTTGGCATATTTTACTGCATAAGAAATCTACTCACTCGGAAGCTAGGAAGCGACTGGTCTCAAACAACCTTTCTACCCTTGCTTGACTATGCCAACTTTCTACAGTTACTGCCCCCAGTATGCCCTCCAGAAGCTTGACACACTCTACCATCATGCTTTGAGATTCATACTCGACATGCCAAGCGGACTCACCACTGCCTGTTGTACCAAGCAATTTATTGGCCATCCCTCTTCATGAGGAGGCAAATAAATGCCCAAATGTGGTTCTTCAGGGCTATTTCTAACAAACTCCCACCCCTATATCTGCAACCTGTTCGATTGGTCTAAAGGTATGTACTGCCTACAGAACTCCTTATTTGTCCTCCTCAAGCTACCACGGACGAGGACATATCATGGCACAACTGCCATCAGCTCCTTCCTACCATCACTTTGGAACAACATGCAAAAGCACTTAAACTTTCCTTCCTGCCTAACCCCTATGTATTCAGGCAGCTGCTTTATCAATGCCTGAAGACTACATGCTATTGCTTTAGGTAATCACTGACATATGAACTGAATATTCCCCTAGCTCTTGGACCTCCATAGCCTTCTTACTCCCCCTGTTGGCTGGCATTCCTTTTTAGTGTAACCCCCAGCTCCCTCCCTCCTTCCCCGTGGCACCCCCCTGGGGGCCTCTATCATAGCAGGTCTACCCCCACTCCTCTCATGTGTCTTTGCCCTCCTCTCCTATCTCTGTCCTCCACTGTATCTTTGCCATCCTCTTCCTCCCTCTTTCCTCCACTGTTTCCTAACCCATATGTAATGAATTTCCTGTATCTGCATATAGCCCTCATTATATAAGTCTTGTTCCAGTTACCTAATGTTCTTGGACTTAAAATAGTCTGTTTCAGTGTCTGCTGTGTTATGAAATGATGTTGAATACTGTAAATGAATGTGTCCTCTGTGACCAGGACCATCTTGCAAATGAGCTTGCTCAACGATGTGACTGCCGGTTAAATAAAGTTTAATTGATTGATATATTATTCATTGATTCTGATCAATAATATATGCTGCCCATGAACCCTACTGTTATGGATATAAGTGGTTTCACTTACATCCTGAGAGTATTGGAAGCTCTTACCTTTGGTTCGCAGTTTCTCATGCCTTTACAATACATGTGAGATCACTCTTAAAACCATAAGAGGGTGAACTTCTGGTGATGTTACTAAATGCAGTAGATATGATTTAGAATGGTTGGGAGCAGGCCACATTAAAACTACACTTTTTCCTTGCATGCCTATGTGGATCAGCCCGCGCAGGTCAAAACACTGCCAACAAAAACAGCATGGACAACACCACACTGTCAGTACAGCTAAACCAACTACAACGCTTGGTAAAACTGCAAGTGATAAAAACATCAAAACAAAACACATGCTAAATTATTGTTTGCAGGAGTTCTTCTGCTCCACATTAAAATAACTATCTCTGGTGGGGGTCAGGCAACTCTGAGATGGGGAGAAACCTGGCCGGGGTGATTTATCAAACCCAAGAATGCTGAAAACAAAATAAAAAAAAACACAGGTAATCCTGGACCAGGAATCAAACCCTTATCCACAGACACTCCACTGCCTGTGGCTTTACCCTCTGAGCCACAGCAGCTGCTTGGAGGACCACCACCCAGCAGAGACCTTATCCTCTGCATCCCTATGTCCCATCCACCCAACAGCTACAGGGGTTGCTACCACCTCTTCACCATAGTTTACCTGCACAATTTTCCCTGAATCTGTTTTACCACATGCTGTTTTCACTCTTGGTTTTGCTTGCAAGATTGTACAGTCACTAAATTGACCTGGTACCGATCAGCCCTATTACAATTCCTCAGTCAGTCTGACTGTTTTTCTGGTTGTCATTGTGTGCATTTTGATAATGAAATGGTCACTGTTCTTCTTCACCCTCCCACCACTGCCACTCATTTCAAGCCCAAAGTAGTAAAGGCAGACTACCCTTCAAACTCCATGAATACCCTGGAGGATAGTTCAATCATCAACACCTTCTTAGCAGAATTTGCTCCATTAAAATTGTGTTGACAGAGCTTATTGATAATGTGAAGGTGGTTCATATGATTGAGGTGCCTTTACTTCCCATGTCAGGGACACAGAAGCCCATGTTAGTTCACCTGAAGATATGGCAGTAGTGGCAGAAAGGGAGATCATTAGCCTTTGTAGAAAAGTCATCCATCTGGAGGAATGTATCGATGACCAGAAGAACTGGGGAAGTGTAACAACTCTCCTGGTCAGTATACTGGAACAGGCAGAAGAAAACAACTCTATCAAGTTCATCAATGATCTGTTAATCCAGCTCATGGGCCCCCCATGCCATGGGCAAGAGTATTTAACTGAGCTTGCCTACTGCTCCATGACCTATGCCTTCCCTTGGGAAGTGACCATGAGCCATCATCTACCCACTGCTATATTATCAAGATAAAGTAGCAATTCAGCAAGTGGCCCACTCACAACTATTACTGTAGTGGAATTACTGCCAAAATTTTATTTTCAGTTATATAAGCCATGCAGTGAGGGACAAACAACAGATGTATAGGGAAATCAAATGGGAACTTCATGCCAGAGGGATTACATTTTGTGTATAGTTCCTTGCAAACCTTTTCATCACTCTGACCCATAGTAATTTAGTTTTTACTAAGCCATGGTAGCGACACAGCAGTTACCCTCCATAATGCCAAAACTGCTTCCCCCACCTAAGAGCCAGGAGCCTTCTGCAATTATGGAGCATTATCCTCTGAGGGGTCTCCGACTTCTGCCTGGTATTCCACTGTCACAGGGCAAATCCCTCAGTTTGGCTCCATGGAACTGTTCTTTCTTTTGTCTTTTTCCCATAGTTGTAGATGCTCCCAATATAGTAACAACGGATGGAGCAGATGGTGACTGTTTTGATTTTTCCAGAGGACCTCGTGATGGGCTTTTATGTGGTTTAGCATTTGCCTAGGTGTGTCTGGCCTATCAATGTGTAGTGGCAGGTGACACAGCTATAGGCTGTGTGTTGTCAGTTTTTTAGTTTTTACTACAGCACCCCCTACTTCAGTTTGCTATGAGCTGGCTTATTTTGTTTCTCTTACTGTACCTACAGTAATGGACTCATCAGTGGAATTCAGCTGGACATAGATGCCACAATAACAGGTTTTGCTTTCCAGCATGACTTGCGTGGACAGCATTAACTTTCCTTTTTCTGCGCTTGAGCTTTAGTTATGTGTTTGACTTACAGGGCCTTCACCCATTTGGATAGCCATTAATCCTTTTTGGTAACCAGTATCTCAGCCTGCTGCCTCTCAAGGGAGCTCCCTTGCACATTTCTCACTGCTCTCCTAGGTCTCCTCTTCCTACTTTGTGTGTTGGGACAATTGCACAGAAGCTATGTCTTCAGTTTCTTCTGTTTTGGGATCTTTAGTTGGATCTTGCAGGACTTTTGGTCTGAGACCTTCCTGGGACCTGGACTTATGTTTGACATTTGCTGACCCTGGTAACTGCACCTGAGCATATATGTTATAATGTAGCCACTCTTGGAGTTCACCTTTATGGTGATAGATGGTTAGGTTGTTTTTAACGGGGAGGGGGGGACTTCTTGTTTCCATGTTACTTTTTTCTGGTGTACTGATTTTGGGGGTTAACTTACATTTGTTGCATTATTGTTATGGCTGATTCTGCAAGGTTTTTGTTTGGCTTGTGCAGTCTGCCGGCTCCTGAGGTGCATCCTGCCTTCTGATGATTCCACCCTGGATGGGCAGCAAGGGCTGAGTCAGGCTGTTTGGACCCGAGCTGGTATAACAGTTTTGTTTTCAGGAAAGGTTTTTTGTATATTTTTGTTGGGGAGTTCATACCTTTGCATGGTACAGGATTTTCTTCACTGTGTTTGATAAGTTTGTGCCATTCCTAGCATGCCTCATGTTTCTGGTCTTTACAAATGTAGGCTGCCAAATCTTGGAGAGTACTCTGGTATATTTTCTTAGGTGATGTGATGACAGCTGACCCTATCAAACTTCAGACATGGAATGTGAAAGGGACCAACTCACCGGGTAAGTGGTCTTGTGTCCTAACTGACTTAAAACACTATACCCCTGTGGTGTCTTTTTTTATAGGAGACTCACTTGCTTTATTCCCAGGTATATTAGCTGAGATGCGCTTGTGATGGCCAGGCCTTTGGGGCAGGCGTAGATTCTATGTAGGTAGAAGTGGCTATACTATTAGTCAGATTTATCTCCTTTACCCTATTACAAGAGATTGCAGACCCACTTTGTACATTTGTTATCCTTCAAGGGATTTTAGATCAGGAAGAGCTCACATTGACTAATATTTATGGTCCTAATAGGGGCCAGCTGGAATTTTTCCTTAGTTTTTCACTGCACTTTATGCAGTGTGGCAATTATCTATTTTGGTGTCTGGGAACTAGAACACTCCTCTGGACGCTGAACTGGATAGGTCTGGCTGGCCAAGGCTGTGACTCTCCCCTAATCCATGAACTATGCGAGAATTACAGGACTCCCTTAACCTTGTGGAACCATAATGTACCTTGCACACCTCAGTTAGGGAATATACCTTCTTCTCACATGTTCAGGGAATGAGATCCATAATTGATTTCTTTTTAATCAGCCATACCCTTCTCCCTGGACTTTGTACAGTTAAAATATTACCCTGGGTTATCTCAGACCTTTCACTGTGGAACTCATTTTCATTTTTAATCCCCATTCTGAAGTGGATAAATTATGGTGGCTTAATAACAATATTTTGAAGAACTGGGAGATCGTAGCAATAGGGCACCCTTAGAGCAGATAGGGCAGCAACAGGCAGACAAGAAGGGAACAATTCTGGGAATGGTGCAGTGCAGTGGCTGCTGAGCAGCAGTGTTTAGAACAATCTTCTGGACACTGCAGTGCTGGCCCATCTGCAGGCATCTTTCTGGGTTGAGGGCAGAGGTTGCCAATCTCAGAGCCAAGTTCGACAGGATTCAGGGGACCTCCTCCCCACCTAGAGGACACCATATCCACACCCACTACCTCAGAAGATGTCCAGCAGCAGGAGTGGTTGGACTACGGTGGGCTTGGCCAGGGTAAGAGAGGTGGGTGAGAGGCACATTCCCCAGCCAGTGCAACTGACAAACTCCTACACAGTACTGGAGGAATGGGAAGTCTCCTCAGGGTCACCCAAAGTTGAACCCCAGGAGGATGAGTGGGACCTTCATAATGGAACCCCAAAGGTGGGTGGAAGAGGACCCCAAAGGAAGAGGAGGCTACTTCTTGTGGGGGACTCCATCATCTGGGAAGTAGAACTGGGAACAGGCAGAGAGGAGGAGAGGGAGGTAAAGTGCCTACCAGGAGGCAGAGCTTGGAGGGATGGAAAGTGAATCCAGATGATCGATAGGGCAATAGCAAAGAAGGGGGAGCTGGATGTCATTATCCATATGGGGACCAATGACCTAGCTTGACAAAGCAGAGATAGGAAGAGTGCATGAGGAGTTTAGGGAACTGGAGGAGCCTGGGGGAGATGGTTCAGAGGTGCTGCCTGTCCATCAAACCATGGGGCTCGAGGTCAAAGGGAGAGAGGACGCACACAAACTGGAGCAATAGAATCCAGGGTAGAGGTAATGGCAGTATTATAAGCCACAACCAGCGCCTCTGGATCATTGCAATGCGCAGGAAATTGTGATCGGTCAAGAACCGCAGCAAGGCCATTGGAAGAAATATTCTGCAAAGGGCAGTACTTGACCATCTCCACAGGGGTCGGCCTACAAGGTGGAGCACCAAAATTGAATCTCACAGTGTAGTGATCTGATCAGCTGACTGGTTCCACCCCCACATCAGAGGCCTCGATCCCCAGGAGGATGACCAAGTCAAGATAATGGCCACCTTTATGTGTAGCAGTGATAACCATCTGTGTTAGGCCCAGTAAATCCATTAACTGGAGGAACTGTTGTCCAAATTGCGAGAGTTTGTCATCAACCCATGCATTAAAGTCACTCAGGACCATCAGCCTGGGAGACTCAAAAGCCAAGTCGACAACGAAGTCAGCTACTTCCTTAAGGAATTGCTTCTCCTCTCCTGGTGGACGGTTGATGAGAGCAATTCGATAGCCCACACCTGCTACAACAGCACATTGAAAGGAGATGGTCTCTTCAACTGGAACACTAGTGAGAGCCAATTCAGTCTTAAAACAGACCACAACCCCCCCCGTGGTCCAACCTCGGGTGATGTATCACCGTATACCCGACTGGAATTGCGGCCTCCAATAATGGTCCCGCATTATTATCCAGCCAGGTCTCAGTGATGCAAGCCAGATCGGTTGAACCAACAAGATCTGAAATCACAGCCATCTTGTTCTGGACAGATCTGGCATTCCACAACATTGCCCGGGTTGGACAAAACTCCTGGGCTGCCCCGACTACCTGCCCATCACTAATGATGGTGCCCTTGGGTATGGGGACCAGACAAGATGGTCCATGCTCCAAGCTCCACTTCACCCCAGGGCATCTCCTGGGCTTAATCACCCAAATGGGGATGCTCTGCTCCACTCGCCTCCACTGTTCACCCCCCAACCCCTCCCCCCTCCTACGGGTGAGGGACAATGGGCCCACAAATAGGGAGCCATAGTGGAGGCAACAAATCCTTGTATTTGGCAAATAGACAAAGACAAAAGAAAAAGAAAACCACTATGGTTCTTACAGGAGGTGATAAGAAAAGTAAGGGCAAAAATGTTGCTTTCATGAAATATAAGGAGACTCAAATGGAGGAGGACAGGGCAGTGCATCTAGAAAAACAGAGGGATACAGGGAAGGTAGTCAGGGGCACCAAGGCAAGGACAAAGGAAAATTTAGCAAAAGAAGTTAAAAAAGAGGACAAGACCTTCTATAGATACATCAGTGAGAAGAGAAGGAAGGGGGGGACTGTAAGATTGAAAGGAATGAGTGGGAGTGGAAGGAGACCAGGATAAAGCATCAATCCTGAATAAATATTTCTGTTCAGTTTTTATGGCAGAAGAGGATGAGGAGGGATGGCAGCTAAGAATCAGAATGGGAAGGGAGGTGGACAACACTCTATTCAAAGAGAGAGAGTCCTAGAAGAACTTACAAAACTGAGGGTAGATAAGGCAATGGAATCAGACAGGTTGCATCCTAGAATATTAAAGGAGTTGGGGGAGGTACTGGTGGCACCACTGGCAACCTTTTCAACAAGTCCTGAAACAGGGGAGATTCTGGAGGACTGAAGAAGGGCTGATGCTGTCCTTCTCCACAAAAGTGGGAGCAGGCTGGAAACTATAGACCTGTCAGCCTGACCTCTGTGGTGGGTAAAATTATGGAATCTCTTCTAAAGGAAAGGATAGTAGAGCACCTTGAATCAAGTGGAGCACAAGATCTGAGGCAACACAGAACTACAGCAGGAAAGTCACGTTTAACTAATCAGACTTGATTTCTTAGACTGGGTCACTAGGGAGGTGGATTGGGAGGAGCGGTAGATGTGGCCTACCTTGACTTCAGCAAGGTGTTCAACACCATCCCACATAGGAGGCTTGTGAACAAGCTGGGCAGCCTGGGACTGGAACACAAGGTGGTGAACTGGGTTGAAAATTTCATCTAAGAATAGGATATAGAGGATGGTGGTAAACAGGGGCAAAATCCAAAGTAGGGAGGGTGACCAGCAGGATGCCATAGGGTTCAGCTTTTGGACCAGTGCTGTTTAATATGTACATCAGTGACATTGCAGAGGACCTGGAGGAGAAGGTGTGCCTCTTTACAGATGACACAAAGATCTGCAATAGGGTAGATAGTCCAGGAGGGACAGAGAAAATGAGAGAGGGACCTAGCTAAAATGGAAGAATGGTCCAAAGTGTGGCAGCTAGGATTCAATGCGAAAAGTGCAAAATCATGCACTTGGGGCACAGGAACCCAGGGAGGATTACATGATTGGGAGAAGATAAGTAAGCAATAAGGCACGAGGGATGTGTGTAAACCATATTTTACAGCATGGCCAGGGATGTAAGCAAGACAGGGTTGAAGGTCAGTGCTTCAGCTGCTGACCTTGCTATAAATATGGTTTACACACACCCATGAGTGCCTTATTGTACTTATAAAATTGGCTCCTTTTTTTACTTTTGACTATTGGGAAAAGCATGTTTATATGTAGAAAAAATAGATTTACTTGTGTGCGTTTTTGATAAAATAGTCCTTCCGCCCACTGCAAGTGATGTCATTGATGATGTCATTGTATTATTGCCTGCTTTCTTCTTCCTGTTTTTTTTTTCTCTGTTGTTCTTCACATTCAAGATATGAAATGTTTATCATAGAATGTTTACCATGGAATACATGGATTAAAAATTCTGCTCAGTTCAACTAGCAGACTGTTTCTCTCCTGACACACTGTACACACAGATAACAAGAAAAAAAATACTCACCATAGTAGTGTTGCTTCTTCTAATGGAGTCTTGCTGTATTCTGACAATATGCAGTTAGCCCCAGCACCTGAACTGCCCTGAAGAGGAAAGGGTTAACTCTATGCAGAAGCATAGAACGTTGAGCTCAAGCTCAGTTTTCAAACCTCTGTCTCTGGTACTTACCAGTGCAACCATCAGATTCTTATGAGCAAACTAACTGAGTATTACACCATGGAAATTGTTTAATATATAGACAAAAGGCAACAATTTGGGTCCAAAAAGACTCAAGTCAAGAACCCAGGAAAAAAGATAGTGACAATATTTAAATATGTATATATAAAACATAACAATAGTAACAATAAACAACTACCCACCCTTAAAAGGAGGTACATGCTACACCCTGAGATGTAACACTGTACCTGCCAGCCCACTTCCCAAAACTAGGTTCTGAGAGGGAGGCAGGGAGGGAAGTCAGAATACAGCAAGACTCCATTAGAAGAAACAACATTACTATGGTGAATAATTTTTTCTGCAAACAACATGAAGTCTTGCTGTATTCTGACAATATGCAGACTACCAAGCAGTTCCCCCAGGATAAGGGGTGCAGAACCTACTTTGGGAACAAGCTCTGCAGTACTGCTGTACCAAACCTAGCATCACTCTTAGCCTGGATGTCCAGAGAGTAATGCTTGGTGAATGTATGGACTGTTTTCCAGGTGGCTGCTTTACAATTTCTAACAGAGGGTATATCTCTGGCTGCAGCCAGAGTAGCAGCTACCCTAGTCAAGTGAGACCTCAGGCTTGGAGGGGTGTTTTGCCCAATTTGTCATAGCAGAATTGTATTCAAGAGACAATCCACCTGGCAATAGTCCTTTAGCAGCAGGCTTACCTTTCCCGCTTCACCATCAGTGAGAAACAATTGAAGACAGTCATGCTTGTGTGCCTTAGTATGCTCTACATAGTAGCTAAGAGCCCTTTTAACATCCAAACTGTGTACTCTTCTTTCTCCTGAAGAAGAATGGTCAGTGAAAAACACAGGAAGAGACATAGACTGGTTCAGTTGAAAGTCTGATACCACTTTGGGTAAAAACCTCCAATTGGTTCTTAGGACCACCTTATCCCTATGGATGGAGATAAAGGCCAGTTTGACTGGCAGGGCCTGTAATTCACTAATCCACCTGGCAGAAGTAATAGCTACCAGGAACACAGTTTTCCCGGTCAAGTACTTCAGCTCGCCAAAGCCAGAGGTTCAAAAAGTGGTCGCTTAAGCTGGGCAATGCAGATATTAAGATCCCAAGCTGGAGTATGCTCTTGAAAGGGAGGGTTAATATGAACCAGACCTTTAAAAAACTTACTGAAAACAGGATGAGATGCCAGGGAAGAGCTCTTCCTTGCTGAAAGGAATGCTGAGACAGTTGCTAGGTGAACCTTCAGAGTTGTAGACTTAAGGCCTAGACCATTAAGATGAACCAGATAATCTAAGGCTGTAGCAATGTCTGCAGAATCAGGCACAATGCCCTTCTGACAACACCAAATGCTGAACCTTTTCCATTTGGAATTATAAGTTTGTCTAGTGGAAAGTTTCCTGGAAACCTTCAAAATATCCAGAACTCCATGAGAAAGATGCAGGCCTGCATATTCTAACTCTTCAAGAGCCAGGCCTTGAAGTTGAGAGACTGGAGATTGGGGTACCAAATCCTCCCCTGAGAGGATGTTAGGAGATTGTATCTCTTGGGGAGAGACAGGGGACGTGACACTGCCAGAGACAGCAGCAGAGGATACCAAGGCTGTCGGGCACAATCTAGAGCCACCAATATCACTGTGCAGGGTTGAGACCTGATTTTGATCAGGACTCTGAACAACAGAGGTAAGGGAGGGGAGGGAAGGCAAAGAGAAACCTGCCCTTCCAATCCAGAATGAGAACATCCAGAGGAACAGTCACCAGGGCTGGAGGTCTGCAACAAAACAGAGGAAGTTGATAATTGTCAGGGGCGGCAAAGAGACCTGTCTCTGGCGTGTCCCATCTGGGGAAGATGACCTGTAGTATAGGAGGGTCCAGGGACCATTCTTGATGCCCCTGGGAGGTTCTGCTCAGAGCATCTGCCAGTACATTGTCCTTTCCTGGAAGGTGAACTGCTGTCAGGGAAGTCTGAAGAGAATAGACTAGAGACCACAGTTTCATGGCTTCTGTGCACAAGGCTGTGAACCAAGTGCCCCCCTGCTTGTTGATGTGCCACATTGTGGTGGTGTTGTCTGTCCTGACTTGGACCACCTTGCCCCTGACTGACTACAAGAAGACCTGAAGGGCCAGAAAAAACTGCCCTGAGATCCAGGAGATTGATATGAAGGAGAGACTCTTGTGGAGACCAGACCCCTTGAGCCATAAGGGCTCCCAAATGGGCTCTCCAACCTAGGAGAGAAGCATCTGTAGTTAAGACTACTAAGGGGACTTGAGAGAGAGAAACAGAACTCCTTGTCTGAGGTTGTCCTGGTCCAGCCACCACTGGAGAGCCTGGACCAGAGTCCAAGTCACTGGGTTCAATTTGGTGAGAGAGCCTCTTTTCTAAGACCAAAAGGACCTTAGGTGGAACTGAATGTCCCTCATCTGAAATCTGGCTCCTTGCACCACTGCAGTGGAAGCTGCCATGTGGCCCAGGAGTTGAAGAAACTGCCTTGCTGGATGAGAGACCAGCAGACAAAAAGAGGAAGCAAGATCTGTTTGCGCCTTTACCCTTGTCAGAGGGAGGAAGGCCTTTGCTTGGATAGTATCCAAGTCTATCCCTATGAACGTAAGAAGTTTTACTGGTTTGAGAACAGACTTTGGGAGATTGAGAAGAAACCCCAGAGAACTGAGCAAGTCCTGAGTGATTTGTAGAGCTGACTTGACCTGGTTGGATGACTGACCTACAATTAGCCAGTTGTTCAGATATGGGAAAATGGAAATGCCCTGCCTTCTGAGGAAGGCAACTACTACTGCAAGGTACTTTGTGAACACCCTTGGAGCTGATGTGAGGCTGAATGGCATGGCTCTGAACTGATAGTGGCCTGAAGGCAACTCAAACCTGAGGTACTTCTGTGGGAGCACCTGATAGGAATATGGAAATAGCGTCCTTGAGGTCCAGGGATGCAAGCCAATCCCTGGCTTAGAGAGGAAGAATTATTCCCAGAGTCACCATTCTGAATTTTGGTTTGAGATGTGTTTGTTCAAATACCTTAGGTCTAGGATGGGTTGCAACTCCCCTGTCATTTTTGGTATAAGTACTACCTGGAGTGAGGCTTTTCCCTGTGCTGAGTGGAACTTCTTCTACAGCTCTGAGAGCCAGAAGAGATGAAACCTCTGCCTCTAGGGCAAGGGTCTCTGAGATAGATGCAGGGATGCAGGTGGGAAAGATCTGGCCCTCAGTTTTGAAACCTTTTGAACCTGAGGGCCAGTCCCTGGCTTACTACCTCCAGGACCCACTTGTCTGAGGTAACAGACTTCCAAGCCTGGAAGTAGTAAGCCAGCCTGCCTCCTACTGGAACGAGGGGTTAGCAGGCTGACACAACAGGGTGTCTGCTAGGCAGGAGCCTTGGGCTGGGAAGAGGATGCAGCCTGCTCATCCCCTCCTGCCCCTCCTTGAAAGAACCCCTCAGTGGGAAGGAAGAGAAGCCTGAGATAGGTAGAAGAGCCTGTGGAAAGGCCTGCCCCTGCCACTAGACTGCTGCCTCTGAGGAGTGTCTTGCCTCTCTTTGGCCTGTGCACTCCTGTAGGTGGTCCTGTACTCCTCCATTTTTTTCATATAAGCCTATGTCTGCTCCCCAAACAGAGAGTTACCCACTACAGGGATATCCATAGCCTTGGCCTGGGTATCCAGTGAAAGGCTAGTACATCTGAGCCAAGCATGTCTCCTAAAAGACACAGTTGTAGCCATGACTCTTGATGCCACATCACTGGAGTCCACAGCAGCATAAAATTGCACTTTGGATGCCTCAATTCCATCAGCAACCACCTCCTCCAGCTCTTTGGCTAGCTAGGGGAAGGCCTGTTTAGCCAGTTCCAGAACCATATCCCACCTGGACTTCTGGTACCTGGCTGTGTAGGCCATATAGTTAACCTGTCTGAGTCCCTAAGAAGATGCAAATACTGTTTTGCATGACATCAACCTTCCTGGAGTCTTTGTCTGGAGGTGTGAAGCCAAAGGAATGTTAGCCCTGTCACAGGTTGCAGCCTGTGCTACCCAACATGACTTCAATGACTGTATAAAATTCCATACCTGAGCCTGATAGTATATACCTCCTGCCCATTCTCTTATCCACAGGGGTAAGAAGTTAGAGTGTCTGTAAAATCTTTTTGTCTGTTTCCCAAGGACTTGTGAAGAGGGATAGACAATCTTTTGGACTCTGGAATGTCCATCATCTCTACAAAATCAGGCTCTTCCTCCTCCTCAGCAGCTTCAACCATTGGGAGCTGGAGGGTTTCAGCCACCTTCTTGTAAAACAAGGAGTGTGAAGGGGACTCAGAAAGCCTGGGAGGGGAAACATTGGAGGGTCTGTCTGGGGAGATGTCCGGTACAATAGGCACATCCAGATCTTCAAAGTCGTTACCTTCATCTTCATCATCAGGATATTCTTCGTCTCCTCCCGCTCCTCATAAAAAGCATCTGGATCGTAATCTGATGGAGTTGGATCTGACCGAATCGACTGCCTAACTGGTGGTACTGGTTAGGACGGAACCGGGCGAAGTGATTGAACTATATTAATGACTTTGGCTATCTCGTCAGTGGTTAGAGTATGCAGTGCTGGATCCAAACCGGCTGACTTACACTTCCTTTTTGACGGAACCGACCCCTCAGAGTCAGACCTCCTTTTGCCCAAGGAGGTATCACCTAGGTCAGTAAGCACCTCCTCAAGTTTGGCCGCAACCAAGCCAGGCTGGCCATCCAGATATATGGACTTCTCAGCCTCCCTTTCCTTCAGCCTACTCAACCTTTTTTCCAGAGTGGCATTAGGAAAGTTTTTACAAATCTTGCAGTCTGTTTTGAGGTGGTCAAACCCCAGACAATAATCACAGATGAGGTGGGGTCAGCCTTGGCAAGGACTCCCACACTCAGAACAGTGTTGAAACCCAGTGGGACTGTTTTTTCTTGGGTTTCTCAGACATGGCCAACCTAAACAATTACCTTGAACAGCGTTTAAGCCAGGTAATAACCAACCGATCGATTACAAACTGTGTTACAGGTTCTGTAAAAGAACCAGAAAAAGTCCAGTTCTTTTGAAACTGATCAGCACCGGAACACCACACAAAATCCCAGAGAAAATAAAAACAAGCAAAAACAAGCAAAAAGGTTGGTTCCTAACCGGACTGACCGATGAGAAACCGAGACAAAACAATTTCCACAGAATTTAAATAAAACACAAGTCACCACCTATCTACCACACTACCTGTACTGTAGACAGAGGCTGGAAATCAGAAAATAACAACACGGTTAGAAAAACTGAACGCTGATTCAAACTCTATTGAACCGAGCAGAGGAGAAATCTCAAGTGACTTCACAGTTAGGCGGAGTAAAGAATCTGATGGTTTCACTGGTAAGTACCAGAGAGAGAGGTCTGAAAAGTGAGCTAACTGCATATTGTCAGAATACAGCAAGACTTCATGTTGTTTGAAAGGCCTTTGTTACAGCCAGAGACTCAATTATCTCACTGTCAGGGCAAGAAGAGAATTCCCTGATAAGGAGGTAAAGAAAGAAGGGGGAATTTTCACCGTCAGCAAAGAAACAGTTGTAGTGAAAATTATAAACAATACTTATTGTTTCTAATTAGTTTATGTATGTAAGGAGAGTGTGATAATCAGGGAAACAACATTTAATTAATTTGTTTTATTTTTTATTTAAGGTAGTTTTACTTTTAGGGCCCAGTTGAAGCTGTTTTTACAGTGTAAAGGTAGCAGCCGTGTTTGTGGTGGAAGATCAGTTCTGGCAATAGGGGGCTAACTAAAATGCCTGTATTCCAAATGCCCATTGATCTGTGTTGCAGATTCTTCACTACTCAGCAAACCTTTTTTTAACCATGTGTAAACCATATTTTACACATAAATTAGAGACAATCAGCTTACATGATTTTACCCTACCATTTTATAATTAAGCAATAAGGCATGACAAGGTGTGGTATATCATGGGATAGAATCACGCCTCGGGTGGTTGGGCATGAGGCTGCAGGCTGAGTGTGTCCAACCACCCGAGAAGTGAAGATATCCCATATACCACACACTGGAGTGACTTATTGCTATTATGAACTAAGTTTGTAGTTTTATAAAAAAAAAAAAGAAACAGGTTTTAAAATATTTTATGAATGAGTTTTGGGTGGTGCAGGAGTACATTTTGAAAAAATAATTCTCAGACAGTAGACAGCAAGGATGCTGGTGGCACCATAACTTTTTTAAGCCATGATGATGTAGCCTGATATCATCATGTTCAAAGAGCTCTGGGCCAATCAGGTTCCTCTATTTGCGATCCTCAGTTCATGATAGTCACCACAAAATAGGAAAGAGATCTGTGGGGTCATCATGTCTGACAACCTAATGTGGCCAAACAATGTGCCAAAGCAGTGGGAAGGGCCAGCGGGATGCTGGGGTGCATGAGAGGTATTACCAGCAGAAAAAAGGTCATAATGCCACTGTACAGGTCATTGGTGAGACCACATTGGAATACTGCATCCAGTTCTGAAGGCCACATCTCTGGAAGGATATAGACAGGGTGGAGGCAGTTCAAGAAGAGGCAACAAAATGGTGCAGGGCCTGCACCACAGGTCATACAAGGAGAGATTGGAGGAACTCAGTATATAAACCCTGGAGGAGAGGAGGGAGAAGGAAGACATGATAGAGACCTTCAAGTATCTTAAGGGGATTAATATGGTACTGGAGAGTACTATCTTTCAGAAGAGAAGCAGCTCTAAATTAAGAAGGCGTGACATGAGACTGGAAGGGGAAGACTAAGGGACAATATGAGAAAGTACTTTTTCATGGAATGAGTGGTGGATGCTTGGAATGGCCTGCCTCTGGAGGTGGTGGGGGCAAGCACAGTGGGGGATTTAAACATGCATGGGATAGACATAAGGAAACCCTAAGTGGGTAAGGAGAGGCAGCAGCTAATTAAAAATAGGTAGGGTATACAGATAGACTGGATGGGCCTGGTGGTCCTTATCTGCTGTCAGTTTCTATGTTTCTATGTTTGTATGTAGCATGGCTTACAGAGTTTACAGAACAGCTCTTCCAAGAAAACAAAGGATCTGTGCAATGGTTTGAGACTATCTGGTGTGCTTATAAATGCACTATTCATGGGGAGATCATTAGGCTTATATCTACAAGCAAAAAACTCAAACAAGCCAAGGTTAGGAATTCCTTTCTCAGATTAGGCTTTTAGAACATTAGCTAGATAGGGGGAGGGGCAGCTTGGACACCAGCTGCTGGTTCTGAAGAACAATACCATGAACTTAAAAAAAAAAAGCTGAGCTAGCCCTGTTTCAGTGTGGTTAGGTTACATTTTACAGGGTGTAAAAGCTGGGCAGCTTTTAGTATTGCAAGCAAAGCCAAAAGCAGGTAGAACAGTGCAATTCTCCAGAAGAGAGGAACAACCTCCCTCATCATGAAGCCTGGGAGATAGTGGACAAATTTTGTCACTGTTATAGTACTTTATACAGTATTAGTGAACATGTGGTGCCTGACAGCCAGATCAGCACCTACCTTGCTGGCTTCCACTACCTATCTTAGATGAGGAAGGCCAAGAGTTTCTCATGCACCCCTTCCAGCTGAAGAGTTGGAGGAGGCCCTGGCAGTCATAGCGGTGGATAAAGCACCGGGACTGGATAGGTTAACAACTAACTTTAATAAAGTCCTTAAACAAATGTTACTTCCCTGTCTTATGGCACTTCTTGAGCTCTCTATGCAGGCTGCTACAATCTCTGTATTGCCCAAACCTGGCAAAGGTGGTTACTTAGTTACAAACTATCACTCCATATCTTATTAAATGTAGATCTTAAATTGTTATCTAAAGTTTAGCCCTCAAACTCCAGCAGGTCTGCTCCCCACTAATAGATCCCGAACAGGTGGGATTTATGGGAGGTGCCTTTCTTCAGATCACCTTGGAAGCTCTTCCATATTATCTCCTGCCAGAGACATTCACACCTCTGTGGTGTTGGCCTCTCTGAATCTGCGGAGAAAGCATTTCATAGGATCAGTTAGGAATTTTATTTAGGACCTTAACTTATTTCTGAATACCTATAACTACATTCAGTGGGTCTGATTACTGTATTCATAGACTTCAGCACAGGTATATTGTAACCAGATCCTGTCTTCTAGCATTCTTTTATACAACGGTACCCACAAAGGTTACCCTCTATCCCTATCTGGTTTAATTTGTATTTGGAACCCTTGGTGGTGTGAATAAATAACAATTCGCATATTCAGGGCTTTGTTTTTGATGATAAGTGTTATAAGGCATCAAAATCCTACTGCTGCCTTACTGCAGCATTGGCAAAAATACAGGAATATGCACACTTACTTATTACCCATTAAACATTGGAAAGCAATCCTATATCCCTAAAATTGCCATAGAAGACAGGGCCCGGAGTATTTGGTCTGATAAGGACATAACTTATTTGAGCAATATAGTTTTGACTTCTATGTCACAAAAGCTTAAAGAAAATCTTCAAGATCTTCTGGTGCTCATAAAACAGGATTTATAGAGATGGGAGGGGCTTCCATTACTGTTCTGGGAACACATTAATACTATTAAGATGAACATCCTTCCCAGTATACTTTATCCTTTAACTATGCTTTCTATTGCTGTACCACTGTCCTGGTTTCAAAAGCTTCACGCTCTTCTTTCCACCTTTTTGTAGCGGGAAAACTGCCTAGAAGAGCTTACCTGAAATTGGTGGCAAAGTGACCCGAGGACGGCTTAGGCCTTCACAGTTTTCTAATTTACATTCATGCTGCCCAATGAGGAAAATATTTTTGGTGGCAACTGACACCAGACCTTTACCAAGTGGCATACCAGATTCCATGGCTAGAGACAGAATGCCATGTATGTGGCCAGCAAGGCCTGAGCTTGGATACCTTGTTCTATATACTCCCCTTGAAACTATTGCAGTCCCATCTCCACATCCCAATTGAGATTCCTTTGGTCAATTATCATCAACTATGTTGTATTTATTGCTTCCCCAGACTCCTTAGTAGAACATTCTGGAATAACTCTAATTTCACAATAGCGGGTTCTGCGGTTTGCTTTAAAAGAGGTATTTTAAGGTAGCTCATTTTACACTTAGATGGCTGGGCTACTTTCCAACAGCTGCAATCAATAACATTTAGATACCAAAGATATTTCCTCCCATTTCAATTCAGACATATATTGCCTCTGTCACAAACATGCTCAGCAGTTCAGGCCCTCTGCTCCACAGTGCCAACCTCAGAGCATAATAGCGTGAACAGGTAACAGACAGGGTAACCCTCCTGTCTGCTTTTGGGTCCAAATCACCTTTGGTCTCAAGTTCTGGGGGGATTCAAACTGTGAACCTTATGCTAAGCGTACCCAAATGTACAGACACAGATAATATTCTCTTGGGGGATACAATGTATCTTTCGCCTTAGGGCACCTAACCAGGTATCCAAAATGAACCCTTTTAACTCTATAAGGGACCTTAGGTATATTCTTACCTTTTTACTCAAATTCAGTAACACCATCAAGCTGTTGAGCAATTGTAAGACTTAACCACCTATACGTCACATGCAAAAAAAAACTGGCAGACAACCAGGCAGTCTTTCAAAGAACAGGTACTTTACTAAAAGATGATAAAAGTATGAAAAATGTAAACACAGAACAATATATCAAAGAACTCACAATCACTTAAAAGGCCAAGGGAAAATTACAAAGCAAAAATACTCCTACCACAATACATTTAGACCATTGCTGTCTAAGGTATTACCTCTAGAAGTGCTTAAGTTAAATTAGAGAACTCGAAGTCCCAAAAATAAAATGACATTCATTTCAGACACAAGTATCAGTTTAAAATGTGTCTCCACACCCCTAAAATACAAACATGATGTCCTATCAGGACATATATTAAATAATGTGACATCAGCAAAACTAATTTCCCAAATGATGAGTCTTTATCAACCAGTGCCTTTGAGGTTTATAACCCTGCAGTCAGTCACCTAGGTGTGATATAGCCAACAAGAATCAGATAAATGACATCCTGCCATGTAATAAAATGTATATTTAATTTTCTAACTTCGAAAGCATGAGGTCAAAAAAGGCCATAAAATGCAATTTCTCAAGGAAGTTAATAACACCGCCACTCTTGCTTACTTGTACCTTTACCTCTCCATAGCCCCACCACGTTTTCCAGAGCCGCCTAGCCGACCTGCCTAGTTGCTTGCTGCCATTTGAGGCCATTTAATTAGATCGCTTCCCTAGTGACTACCCCACCCCCACCACTCTAAAAGCCACATCTTTTATCACTATAATTTTTCTTTTCTTTACTGCCTGCTTAGCTAACCCGCCTGTAACTCTGCATTCTGCCTTACCTGCTTGCCCTGTCCCCCGCCCAGACGAATCCTTGCTACGAGCATCACCACTGTATTGTTCTGCTTGCTTGGATTTTACAGATAAATACTGCATACTTACCTGTGCCTCTCTCCTCCACCCCAGATCGGACGCCTGGACCGACCAGCTGTGCGCCCCATTGGCATGACTCGGGGCCCCCCGACACCACCACCAGCCACCGCAAACCCCTCACAGAAACCGGGTAAGGACTTCCACTAGGCTGGGGAAGCAGGGATCGGCTGCTATTGGATTAAGCGCTGGAGACGCTCTCCCATTGGCCACTGGTTTCCAGCTACTGTTCTCCCATTGGTACTGCTGAGAGTGTGCTGTGCTGGGCTGGCCCCCTTCACTGCACTGCTCGCTGAATTTTTACACCTGCCCCCTCTGACCTTTTATTAAATAGGCTCATTGTTCCGCTTCAAGCACTACGGACCCACCTCAAACTGGTCCCTCCACTTGTCCCACAGCTTATTACTCTCCCCTTCTCCCAAGCCCTCTGTGTGACTCCCTTCGCTGTAACTTCTAAGTTTACATCCCTTTTCTCTCTCTCGTTTTGCCGTTGTTCTCCCCACCCCCTGTTGCTTGACACCACCTTTAGATTTTACAGTACACCCCTCGCTACAGCTCAATCTATACCCTTACAAAACCCTATAAATCTTTGTTTTTACCTCCTCCCTAGTCTCTGATTAGTTTCTCCCACCCCTTGCTTGCCACCCCCTTACAATGTAGTGCTGTGCTGCCCCCATTAATGATGCCTTCCTTTAGTTTCTACCCCCTGTCACTACTGGCCTTCTCCTTCTTTTTCCCACTATGCCAACTTCCTTTCTCTTCCTACCCTGCTCTACCTCCCACCTTTATCATCAAAACCTGCTACCCACAACATGGAACCATGGCAAGTCCTCAGGACTTTATAAAACGCACACCCTTTTCAAGGATTGTGTACAAACTGCAGTATATTCTACTGGAAAGTTGACAAATCAAAATCTGTCACTAGCCATCACCCTCTGCTGGGACACTAGAAGACCACGCCGACTAACAAATAAAAAACAGAGGCAAATTTTAACCTACAGTGAGTTTCGGGTGGCATCATTAAAACTCCTGCTTCTCCTAATTCTAATGTCAGGTGGGGTGCACCCAAACCCTGGCCCTGTCTCAAACAAGTTAACAAAACTAGGAAAAGCAGATAGAGGTCTCTTCATAGTCACCCTAAATATATGCAGCCTCCTTCCTAAGCTGGCATCCCTTCAAGTCTTTGTTGGTCAAAAAAATCCTGACATACTAGCCATTGTTGAGACTTGGTTGTCTCCAAGTACTCCAGATCATGTTGTCTCTCTTCAAGGCTACAACCTCTTTAGACTTGACCATTCAAACAAGAAGGGTGGGGGTTGTGCTATCTACATTAAGGACAACCTCTCTAGTCACCTTGGCAGTTTCACCTCTACAAACACCCAAGTGCAACTTCTCCCTATCAAACTGCTCCTTGGTGCCCAAAATAAAGTGCTCATAGTGGCTACAGTCTACATCCCTCCTAAAGATCCTCGATCTGGTCTCCAGACAGTGCTTGAATTTGTAAGATTGCAACCTCCTGAAACTGAGCTCCTCCTCCTCCTTGGTGATTTCAATATAAATTGGCTCGACTCGGACACGGATCCAGCAAAGATGCCATCCTAGCAGCCAACCTGACGCAGATGGTCAATTCCCCAACTAGAAAAAACCACAAGACTAGAACATGCACTCTTATTGACTGGGTACTCACTAGTCACCCGGACCAGATAAAAAACATTACTGTTCTCCCCAGCTCTCTCAGTGACCACTCCCCAGTGTCATGTACTGTACCTGGTCGAACAAATTCCTTAAACCACCCCCCAAAGTTATCTCAAGCAGAGTGTTACCACAAGGAAATCTCACTAAACTTAAGATTTGTCTCCTGCAACAGTACTGGGCACCAATCTTCAATACGTTTGATGTTGATGCTGCCCTAGAATACTTTATCACAACTTTCAATACTGCATGTGACACTTACGCACCATTAAAAAAGCATAAAAACAAAGCTCTCTCAAACCCTTGGCTCACTGCCAAACTACTGGCCCAGCTCAAAGCTCGTGACCATGTCTGGGCCATAGCCAGAGACACGGGCTCCTTGCAGGATATACAGAAGTACAAACAGGCACGAAACCTATGCACCTCGCAAATTAGGCAAATGAAGAGCACCTATTTCAAAAATGCCCTTGAATCTACCTGGGGTGACTGGAGAGCTTTCTGGGACAACATCCGTAATATAATGGGTAAGCAATCAAAATCCTCTCCTACCATTATGAATGTTGATAGCTCCACCACACGTGACCCAAAGGCTATGGCAGATGCTCTAAATAAAACTTTCACAGACCTCAGCGGGGTTCTCCCCCCAGATTTCTTCTTGGACTTGCCCATGCCAAATCTAGTACCCCAAAGCACCACTAGTGACCAACCACTATTTCATTTCAAAATAATCAAAATGCACAAAGCCTACAAATACATAAAAAAGCCCTGCTCTAAATCCAGAACAAGCAGTGACACTATAGATCTAAAAATCTTGTCTCTCACCTTGGTCGAAGTGATCCACCCTCTTACCAAAATTCTCAATCTTTCCCTTTGCCAAAATCAATTTCCCAACAAATGGAAGTCTGCAATAGTTACACCAGTGCTCAAAGGGGGTGACAAATCCATACCAGGGAACTATCGACCTATATCAATACTCCCACCCCTCTCCAAAGCACTTGAAAGCATTGTGGTGGGCCAACTTTCAGACTATCTGCAAAAATACAATCTACTCTGCAAGCAACAGCATGGATTTAGGAAAGGGCACAGTACATCAATGGCCCTACTAGATTTCTCTGGAGAAGTCCACTCTGCTCTGGACAAAGGCTACCAAATTGGAGCGGTCTTCATTTATCTCACAAAAGCATTTGACACTGTCCACCATGGCTTACTAATCTCACTATTGCCCAGGCTTGGGCTGGCTGAAGACCTGGTGCTTGGGTAAAAGTTACCTGACAAAACGCTCACAGGCAGTAAAAATCTCTGATGTACTCTCTAACTCTAAACCTGTCCTCTCAGGTGTACTGCAAGGATCAATCCTAGGCCCTCTCCTCTTTAGCCTGTTCCTAAACTCTCTCCCTGAATCCTGCCCTGAAAAATTAATCTTATATACTGATGACGCTGTAATTCTCTCTTCCCACAAGTATCCAAACCCCTTACGTCACAGCCTACAAATTGCCTTCTCCAGTGTCGAAAAGTGGTTCCTTGATAATAAGCTAGTCCTAAACCACAAAAAAACAAAAGCCATGCTTTCTACCAATCATCAAAACAGAAATAGATATATTCCACTCACTATTAAAACTTCAGCTGAAAATACACTTGAACAAGTGAATACTTTCAAATACCTTGGCATCACTTTTGATCAAGGTCTTACCTTCGCAACCCACATAGACAACATGGCGAAAACAGTGAACCAACACGTAGGAATGCTATTTTGAAACCGCCAATTCCTTAACCAAGCTGCACTGAGGATTGCTATACAAAGCTCCATAATCGCAATCATAGACTATGGCCTAATTATCTATGGGTCAGCTACTACCATGGCACTAGGACGCATCTCAACCGCAATAAATAAGGCATGTCGGCTTCTCACAGGGGCACAGAGACTGACCCACACCTGTGAGCTCTACTCTGAAACTGGCTGGCAGTGACTATCCAATCACCTTGTGTATAATTACCTATGTAAGGACATAGACAGGGTAGAGAAGGTTCAGAGGAGGGCAACAAAGATGGTGCATGGATTGCATCACAAGTCCTATGAGGACAGGTTGAAGGCACTGAACATGTACTCCCTGGAGGAGGAGGAGAGAGGGATATGATAGAGTATCTTACAGGGAGGAACAGGGTGCAGGAATGCACTATTTTAAGCGAAAAAGATGTTCCAGGACTAGAGGGCATGGGATGAAGTTGGAGGGAGGGACGATTCAGAGGAAATGTGAGGAAGAATTTCTTCACAGAACAGGTGGTGGACAAGTGGAACACCCTGCCAGAGAAGTGGTGGGGACTGGAAACAATCAGGATTTAAGAATGTATGGGATAGACATAAAGGAATTCTGGAGGTCAGGGCAAGGGCAACAGACTTCCTGGAAAACATAAACTGAACTTACAAACTTAAATGGGCAGACTGGGTGGGCCATAGGCCCTTATCTGCCGACACTGTCTATGTATCTATGTATCTATGTATCTCACTTGCTTGATGGCAAAAAAATCAATCCTGGGACTGACTCCACTGTGTATCCAAGACATACTCTGTCTGAATAATGGCACGCGCCCCACCAGAAGATCCAAACACCAACCTTTTCTGGTCCCCAGATGCCGGACTTCTCAGGGACAAAGATCATTTGCTTACAGGGCCCCAACCTGGTACAATGCCTAAGCTTACCTACTCTATCCTCCACATCTCCTGGAGCTTTCAAATCCATGCTCTACGCCCACCTCTCTGCCACCAGCACCTGTGACTGCTTTGACTAAAGACTTATTCCCTCCGCTGTCCAACCCTCAACATGGCCTATCATTTTGGCAAAGAAACCTTTAATACCACTAACTGGTCCTGTCTGCTACTGAAATCTCTCTTCTACTTTCTCTCTTTCTTCTCTTTCTCCCTCTACCTCCTCCTACCTTTCCCACTCCACTCTTCCCCGAATGCCACTGAGTATCTTTCTCTACTGGAAAAATAGTTTGTTTTAGATTTATTTACTGCCTTTGGAAATTGTTGAACAAAATTTCTTATGTAACATTTTTTTGTTAATACATGTAATGTTTTTGTTTGTCTTATGTTCTATGTGACGTGGGACCTTTGTAAAAAGCCCTGGCTCAAAGGTATTAATTCCTAGACCAATAAACTAAACATTATAGAGATCTCCTGGTCAGTTTACATATCCTGTAGCTTCACTGAAACCGGGGGGAGGGGGAACACCTATGGAAGCACAGTCTGTCTTATGTGAGACAATCACATACTATATTTTTATATTATAAATATCATACAACAATCATAACCAGCTGGCCAGCGTCACACTCCTCCCCACTTAGACTGAATTTGGGGGCTCTATCCCCTGCATGGGATGAGCTCCCTAAGTCAGTTCACTCCTCATATAGGCATGACAAGCCGTCTGTGTTCTGATTGGTCACTCCAGCCCTACTGTATGTAAGATCATTATGTCATACCCTTAGCAAGGCAAGACTCAATCTTAATAGCCTACCATTAGTTTTTCCCATTTGTGTCAGCCAAACCAGGGGGTTGTGGTCAGTTTGTACCTCAAAATGCTGCCCATATAAATATGGCTCTAACTTCTTTAGGGCCCACACTATGGCAAGACACTCTTTTTCCACAGTGGAGTAAACCTGCTCCCTGGGAAGTAACTTTTTACTAAGGTACACTACGGGGTGATCTTTCCCTTGGTTGGATGTCTGAATCAGTACTGCCCCAAAACCCACATCTGAGGCATCAGTCTGGACTATAAAGGGTCAGCTATAGTCAGGACTTATCAATACAGGAGCACTGCACAGTGCCTTCTTCAGTCTGGTAAAGGCTTTTTCACAGGCTAGTTCCCAGATAATTTTCTTAGGCATCTTTTTTTTTTACCAGGTCAGATAGGGGAGCAGCCAGGGCACTGTAATTGGGTACAGAATTCCTATAGTACTTGCTTTCCCTAGAAAACTCCTGTCCTGCTTCTGCATTTCTGGTCTGTGCCATACCTTGATCACCTCTATTTTTCCTTGGTTGGGATGGAGCTGTCCATGGCCTACAACATGCCCGAGGTATGCCACTTCAGCCATGGCTACCCAGCACTTCTCAGTTTTGACAGTGAGCCTGGCCCTCTGTATCCTGCCCAGCACTTCCCTAAGGTAGGACAGGTGTTCCTCCCAGCTGGCACTAAAGATGGCAATGTCATCCAGGTATGCCACAGCGTACTCCTCAGCACCATTTAACACCTTGTTCACCAACCTTTGGAAAGTGACTGGGGCATTCTTCATTTCGAAAGGCATTACTTTAAACTCAAATAAGTCTATTGGAGTGACTAAGGCCAATTTCTCCCTAGCGTGGCAGTTAACTCTATCTGCCAATACCCTTTGTCAGGTCAATAGTAGTAAGGTATGTTGCCCTCCCAACTTGTCCAGGAGTTCATCTATCTGGGGCATCAGGTGGGCATCTGACTTCATGACTGCGTTCAGTCCATGATAGTCCACACAGAAATGAATAGAGCCATCTAGCTTGGGCACAAGGACTATGGGTGAGGCCCAGGGCTGTGGGATCTCTAGATTACCCTAAATCCAGCATTTCCTCCACCTCTCTCTAATGTCCTTTTGGACAGCCTCTGACACCTGATATGCTGTCTGCTGTATGGGAATCTGTGTCCCTGTCTCCACATCATGCGTTGCTAAGGGGGTTAGTCCAGGTTTGGTGATTAACAGTGGGGCAAAGTCTGCTAAAACCTCCTTTACTTCCTGGATTTTGTCCGGGGCTAGCTGGGGTGACAATTTAACAGTCTCCACAGAGGATTCCCACTTGCTTTCTTCCAGCAAGTCCAGAAGGGGGTCTCCTTATCCATCCCCTCCCTAGGACTACATACTGCAAACACCATGTCAGCCCTATTAGCATATGGTTTCATCATGTTGACATGGTATATTCTTTGTGTATGTCTTCTGTCAGGTAACTGTATGATATAGTTCACAACATTTACCTTTCTAACTACTTTGTACAGTCCTGCCCACTCAGCCTTCAGCTTGTCTTTCTGGACTGGAATAAGGACCATAACTTCCTGACCCACTGTGTATGAGTGAGCTCTGGCTCTGCGGTCGTACCACACTTTTTGTTTCTGTTGGGCAGCTGTCAGGTTGCTCTGGGCTGTCCCCATAAACTCCTTCAGCCTTTCCCTAAACCTAAGGACATAATCCACTATGGGAATTCCCTGGGTGCCATCCTTGCCTTCCCAGTCCTCCCAGATCAGATCTAGGGGTCCATGTACCCGGCGTCCATATAAGAGCTCAAAGGGGGGAAAACCCTGTCGACTCTTTGAGCACCTCCTTGTATGTAAAGAACAGGTGGGGAAGGTATTTTTCCCAGTCCCTCCCATGCTGTTCAGCAAATGCTTGAAGCATTGACTTCCAGGGTACAGTTAAATATTTCCACAAGCCATTGGCTTGTGGGTGATACTCTTCAATAAGACATAGACTGGATGCTTATCAGAAGCAGTAGGGGATCTTGGAGTGTCTCCTTACTTTAATTCCTAGCTCTTAACTGTTAGTCTTTATATGTTCTTTAATGTTTTTTTTTGATGACATGAAAATTGTATCCTCTTGTATCAATTGCTTGTATTGTTGTTTGGGGGGGTGTTGGCTATATGTTATTGGTTGCTCTGGTTTCCCTTTTTTTGTACTACAGAAATTTCAGTAAAGTTTATTAAGTTAAAAAATTATATATACATAATAAGGTGTCTCATAGAAATATAAATTTGTGCACAGAACAGGATCACTTGGCCCTCTAGATGCTAGGTTTCAAAGCAAGGGAGCACTCCAATTGAAATAAAGATCTTAGGACTCAATCTGATGCAATAAATCAAAACTTTAATAAACAAATTCAAGTCCATACAAACAAGTTGCCCAAGGAGGAAAATATTTTTGGTGACAACTGATACCAGACCTTTCGCAAGTGGCATACCAGACTCAGTGGCTAGAGATAGAATGCCATGTATGTGGTCAGCCAGGCATGAGCTTGGATACCTTGATCTATATACTCCCCTTGAAACCACTGCAGTCCCTACGTCACACCCCAATTGAGATTCCTTTGGTCAATTATCAACAACTATACCATATTTATTGCTTTTCCCCAGATCCTTATTAGAACAGTCTATCTGGAATAGCTTGGTTTCTGTGGTTTGCTTTAAAAAGTTGTTTTTTTAAGATAGCTCATTTTTTAAACTTAGATGGCTGGGCTACATTCCAACAACTGCAATCCAAATAACATTTAGATACCAAAGATATTTTCTTCCATTTCCAATTGAGACATATATTGGTCCCCACTTTGAGGTCTCCGTGGGAAGTACCTCAGCCACCTTGTGTATTGTCTGATTTAGCTGAGTTGGCACATCAACAACATGCCATCTCATGACTTTACTCTGATTTTCGGAATTCTATGTCCATCAATATGGCTCCTACTCAGCTTATTGGTCACAAACCTTGATGTAGACCCTTAACCATTAACAATGGAACTCTATATGGAAGCGACCCATAAATATATTAAAGTGGGTGGATATCATTGATGCAACAGAAAAATGTCAAAATTTGTATTACACTCCACAGAGGTTATACGTTGGGGTCTTCATGATTCCCACTTTGTACATGGTGCAAATCAGAGGACAGCACATTGCTACATATCTTATGGGACTGCCCATGGCATCGATCCCTTTGGACAGCAGCCCAATGCTCTTTAGACCCACTATTTGGGCAGAATGTAGTTTTCTACAGGGTAGGTGCATCCTTGGGCAGATATATATGCTCTGATTGGTCCCAGACATTACCATTTAATACTTCTTATCCAGATAACAAACTTATTTTCGCCCATTGACTTGCTGACTGTTCCCTTGCTGTTGGAATGGCACCAAGAAATCATGCAGATTTCACAGCTTGAGCACATGTTAGCTTCAATAAGGCATAGGCTGGATTCTTATCAGAAGCAGTTGGGGATCTTGGAGCTCTCCTTACTTTAATTGCTAGCTCATAATTGTTAGTCTACATGTTCTTTGCTGTTTTTTTTTGATGACGTGAATGTTGTATAATCCTGTACCAATTGCTTTTATTGTTGTATGGGGGCGGTTGTTGGCTATGTGTTACTAGTTGTTCTGGTTTCTCTCTTTTTGTACTACAGAAATTTCAGTAAAGTTTATTAAGTTAAAAATATATATACATAAGAAGGTGTCTCATAGAAACATAGAATTTGTGCACAGAACAGGATCATGTGACCCACCTAGTCAGCCAGCGTTAGGTTCCAAAGCAAAGAGCACTCAGTTGAAATGAAGATCTCAGGACTTACTCAGATGCAGAAATCAAAACTTTAATAAACAAATTCAGGTCCATACAAACATGTAAGTCACAAAAGCAGTTGCACCTCAGCACTTCACCAAAAGGCTTCTTCCTTCATCCAGCATGTTTGTATGGACTTGAATTTGTTTATTAAAGTTTGATTTATTACATCTGAGTGCATCCTGGGATCCTCATTTCAGTGGAGATAACTCTAACAGATTAATCGTGTTGCGTTAGCTGACCCCTTGGAAGCACCCCCATTTCCCATGATGTAACTGAGACTTTTGAAAGTGATCACACTGCCTAGATGTTCCCTGCTAGATCTGCTTCACAGCCACTACCTGGTCTCCACCAACCTCCCACATCCTCCTCTTTTCTATTATACCTCTATATGTATTCCATGCATGCTTGAAACCCACCCCACTGTTTTAGTCTTCACCACTTCCTCTGGCAATCTGTTTAAGAGTCTATCACCCTTTCAGTGAAGAAATATTTCTTCATGTATCTCTGGAACTCCCCCCAGCTTCATTGCATTCCTCCTGAGCTTAGTATTCTTTCTCATTTGAAAGAGACCACCCTCTGCACCCTGTTTACCCCTTTGAGTTATTTGTTGATCTCCATCATGTCACCTCTCTTTTCTCTATGCTTTTCCAGGGTGTACATGTCAAAATTCCTCAGTCTCTCCTCTTACAGTTTCTCATGCAAACCCTGCACCATTTTAGTTGTCCTCCACAGGATCGCCTCCAGCCTGTCCATGTGCTTTGTAAGGTGCAGTTTCCTAAACTAGATACAGTACTCCAGGTGGGGCCTTATCAGCAAGTGATTCGGTCATAATACTACCTGCTTTCCTCCTGTTGGAGGTATGCCTCCCTATGCAGCCCAGCATCCCACTACCTCTACCCACTGCCTTGTCACAATGCCCTGCCACTTTGAGGTCTTTTAATATAATAACTCCAAGGTCTCTTCCTGTCTAATGACTGTCTTCCCTCCTCCTCCATCCATACTCAGCTTCTGTATTTCTATGTCCTAGGTGAATGATTTTGCACTTTTGACATTGAACTCCAGCTGCCATGCTTTTGACTACTCATTGAGTTTCCCTAGATCCCTGCATTGTCTCCACCTCCTCCTGAGTGTCCACTCAGTTGCAGATTTGTATCATCTGCAAAAAAGCATACTTTATTTTCAGTTGTTCTGCAATGTCCACTAGAAACACAGAATTTGTCATCAGGAAAGGAATACTTGGTCCACTCAGTCTGCCAAAATGGTTCCTGCCTGGTCTATCTCCTCAGACCCTAACTGATCTGCGGCAATCCTCCCTCTTCCTTTCCTATTTACTAATATTTTCTTATGTCTGTCCCATGCATGCTTGAAGCCCCGTACTGTGTTTGCCTCCACCACTTCTGATGGCAGTCTGGTCCTGGAATCCATAACTCTTTCAGTGAAGTGGTACTTCCTCACATCCCTTTTACCCCCCCAACCAGTTTCATCACATACCCTCTGGTTTTGTTGCTCTTTCTCATTTGAAAGAGACTTCCATCCTGCACCATTTTAACTACCATGAGGTACTTGTAGGCCTCTATCATGTCCACTCTTGCTATTCTTTCTTCCAGGCTGTACATGCTGAGATCCCTCAGTCTGTCCTTTTAGGGCCTTTGATGCAACCCCTGCATCATTTTAGATGCCCTCCTCTGAACTGGCTCCACCCTGTCTATGTCCCCCTCTAACGTGTGCCCTCCAGAACTGGACACAATACTTTAAGTGTGGTCTCACAAGCGAGTGTTACATGGTAACTCCACCTCTCTCCTGTAGTCAAACATAACTCACCTTATGGATCCCAGCATGCCCCTGGCCCTACCCACTGGTTTGTCACACTGACCTGCAACTTTGAGGTCATCAAATATGATAACCCCATGTCCCCTTTCTTGCTTAGTGATTGTCAGTACCTTCCCCCCATCCTATACTCATTTCCTAGGTTCCTATGCCCTAGGTGCATGATTTTACTTTTAGGCATTGAGCTCCAACTGCCATGCTCTTGACTGCTCCTTGAGTTTCAAAGGTTCCTATGCATTCTCTGTCCCCATCCTGAGTGTCCACCCTATTAAGATGTTGGTGTCATCTGAAAAGGCATATCTTCCTTCCAGTTTTTCTGGATGAAGACATTGAAAGGGACTGGTCCCAGTACCAAGCCCTGTGGTACCCCACTGGTCACTTACACATCATTAGAGTGAGTACTGTTAACCACAACCCTATGTTTCCTATCTGTTAACCAGTTTCTAACACAATTTACCATTTTAGATCCCACTCCTAGGCTGTTCAAATTCTTTATTAGCCTCCTTGGTGGCACTGTGTTGAAGGCCTTGCTAAAGTCCAGATAGGTTATGTCCACTGCCCCACCTAGTCAAAGAAATCTGGCAGATTCATTTGGCATGAGCCCCCCCGTTCTTCTATGGCCCATTGGATTGAAGATACTCTACCAGTCTTTGCCTTAGAAGGGCTACCATTAATTTCCCCACTACTGAAGTAAGAGCAACCGGTCATATAGTTGCTAGCCTCCTCCCTGTTGCTGCTTCACTGTATGTAACGGGACCATGTCAGCCTTTCTCCAGTCCTCTGGAACCACTTGTTTCCAGTGAGCTGTTGAACAATGCTGTCAGTGGGGCAGTTAGCACCTCTCTGAGGTCTTTTAGTACCTTACAGCGCATTCCATCCAGTCCCATAGCTTTGTCCACCTTTAGGATTGCAAGACCCATAAGGACTTTCCTCTGAAAATGAACCTGTGTCCACCTCCCCCTTCCTGCTGCCCCCTGGGGGTCCATCCCCACCTCTCTCCACTTGGAAGACTAAACAGAAGTACCTGTTTTGAATATCAGATATTTCTTTCTCCTTCTCTTCACAATCTCCCTTCTTCCTTCTACTACTCACTGTCCCTCTCCTTGCATTCCTCTTCTCACTTATGTATCTGAAGAAAGTCTTATATCCTTTAGTGACCCTTTGGCAATCTTTCCTCTGTCTGGCCCTTTGCTCCCTCAGAGTCATTGCCGTGCCTGCTTCTGTCTGCTTCACTTGGTATACCTCCCAGTCCTCCTCCCTCTGTTTCCTTATCCTCTTGAATCCCACCCCTTTGTCCTTGACCACTTATGCACTTATTAGAGAACCATAATGGTCTCCTTTGTCTTCTGCTTTTTCTCACTTCTGTCACACAGATGTTGCTTTAATTATGCCCTCCTTTATTCTTCACCCACCATGCCTCTACCACTCCCAGACAGTCCCACCCCTTCAAGGCAGTTTCTGAGACAGTTTTCCATTATTTTAAATGAGCCCTCCTAAAGTCCAGGACCCTCATCCTCCTGTGGTTTGCCTCTGTACCTGTCTTTATGTTGAACCAAACTGTACAGGTGATCACTGGTACCTGGGGATTGCTCACTGTGACACCTGAAATGCTGTCCCTGTTTATAGCACCAATTCCAGCACAGCCCTGTCCCTAGTGGGTTCTTTGTCTAGCTGCCTGAGAAAAGTCCCTTGTATGGAGTCAAGGATGGCCTTGGATGGCTCATACACATACAGTGGTTCTATAGTGCTGAAGTTCTAAGGTCAGTTGGTACCGTCCATTTCCTACAAGGGGGATTCTATAACATTCTGCACAGTATAAAGAAATTATTTGAAAATGAAATTTCATTTGTTGATTAGAACATGAATTACAGTATGTTTATATATACCGTGACTGTATCTGTTGTGGTTAGAGGAGTTATTTTTCAAGTCTTTTGTTGCCCAAACTGCTCAATGTTGCTTTGCAGTTCTCCCACCCAAAGAACCTGAGAACTGACTCGTATTAGTGACGTTGCTCAGAAAATTAAACAATGTCATCAGCTGAGCTAATGATTACAGTGAAGTGGAACCCAGTGACATCAGCTGAGCTAAACTCAGTGGATTGTTCTTCATTATATTCTTCAGCTCAACTGATGTTACTGGGTTCCAGAACTGCTAAGTAATTAAACAAATGAATATTTGGTGGGGAAAAAGGTTACATTAGCATATAAGGGAAAAAAGGGACTGTTTCAAAACAAAACAATAATGCACATGGTGATTAAACAGACTTTGCATATGCCCCAAATTACAGTTATATAAATACATTCATTCCAGCCCAGTGGTAGGCAGGCTGAGGTGCTGGTCATATCACTGCTTGCCACACCAGTGACCCAGGTTCAGGAACAGAGCAGGGTCACTCAGGGTCATTTGGGTGAGGGATGATTCAGCATCCCAAGAGCAGCTCTCTTCCTTCTGGGAGGGGATCCTGTGTCCCATCATTTGACTGCCACCTGGCAGAGGCCAGTGAGAGTGACAGTGGCAACAGACAGTCATGGGTAGGACATCGGGGACATGGCATGTATGTCACCACCATACACAGATGTGCACATGGGTGAAGGGGAAGTGGAAATCATTTAACCAAGAAATGCACACTAAGCTGAAGCTTGTTTTCAGGTGCAACCTGTGAGCACAAGGAAGTTAAGTGACTTGCTGAGGATCACACAGTATGCAAGTGGGGGCTGTGGGATTCAAACCCAGGTTTCAGGTTTGCAGCTCAGAGCCATAAACCACAACACTATCTTCCTTCTCAACATGGTGGGAACACCCTTCTGATACCCTGGAAAACAAACCAGCAGGAGAAAATGCCATGGACCACTTGGTTCTACCAAAGGTGCTGCACAACCCTAAATGGCAGGCCATCCACCAAATATAACTCTATGTAAGTGACAGATCACCAGTAAGTCCACTGGATGAGTCAGTGACAGGGCTGAGGGTCTGCCACTGGGATCACAGACAGAGGGCATAAAGTGTTGATAAAAAATGTAAACAGCAGGGTTTATGTTCCTTTTAAGTGACATCTTCAAACTAGAAAAGTGACTTACAGGTTCAGTGCAGCTCTTCATTACATTGAAAAAAACAAAGAAATGCCTTGCCTGAATGGATGGGGTATCACGCAATTGATAAGGGAAAAAGAGAGGAATTTAAGGCACAGAGGAAGACATACACCATGGAAAAAATAGTCAAATATACACAAACACTGGAAAAAGTTAAAAGACAATAGGCTGTCAAAAACAAAACGTTGAAAGCTGTATGGCAAGTGACATTTATGATTATAATAAAATATGCTTTAGTTATATCAGAGGAGAGAGGAGAGCTAAGTATAAACTTGGGAGAGTTAAGCACAGACATGGGGAGTGGACAATATCTACAACAAACATTAGTCAGTGCCAGTGATATTTGATTGCTTGAGGTTGGCCTGCTGCATCAGTGCTGAGCACAGCTCCTACAGTATATAGATGCCTTCCTCACTGGGGGGGCGGGATTGCTGCTGAGTGTGGCTCCTGTAAGGATACCCCGTCTCACAGCGGTGTGGGTGGATCACTGCTGAGTGTGGGTCCTTTCACCATTCCAGCAGGGAATGGATGGGCTGCCTCAGCTGTGGGCAGTTGGATGTGTCTCTGCTGCTCCTGTGAGGGGACAGCTGGCAGATGGTTGGGTAGTGGCATCCACCTCTGTCACACATCATGGCTGTTTCTTGATACCAACTCATCAGAAGTTGATTCTGCTGGGGGTCCTTTCATGTTTCAATACTGAACTAGTAGCTTTTGCCCACAACTATTCCCAGTCTCAAAAGTGGATGGTGGTCTATCTGCCCCCCCCACCCAGCACTCCCCATCTCCAGTAGTATATCCTTTGCTAAAGGTGTTAAAGAGATTTCTAGTGACTTGGAAAGGAGAAAAGAAACCTCCCCTCATAACACTTGGATGTGGGGGCATCACAAGATCATATGGCTATGCATTCTTTCTTCCACCTTACATTTGGGTCTCTCACTGGGTTTAGAAGAGTCTACTTCATGGGCTACCGAAGGAGTGCAGTAGACTCTGAGGAGGAAGTTAAAATGAGTCTGCTGAAGCCTAATGTGAATGGAGCATATCTCAATTTCTCTCAGGACCTGGTTCCAGTCTTCTTCTGTAAAAGAGTGCACCATTTTTTTCCTACTTATTATGGGCCAGTTGAAGGGGATCCTGTAGGCACCCAGCAGTAAGGTATATACTTGCTGCATTGGTCTGGTTGTTGCCTGTGGTCTACAAGAATCTCATCTCCCAGGGAGAAGCTGAACCAGTCAGGCATAGAGAATATGTCTTTCCATGGGTCTGCACCCACAGGTGTACAAAAAGGTCCCTTGGGGTCAGTGAAAACTAGAGGAGAGGTCTTGGTAGATCATCAGGGTGTCTCTTCACAGAGGTCACCTATTCTGGTTATCACTTTTCTGTAGCATGTTTGGAGTACATTGGAGGTCTGGGATGGAGGTTCCCAGTTTCTCCATTGGCCTCTCTGGATGTCCACCTTGGAAGAAACACCCCTGGGATGGCTTATGAGACTATACTCTGTTAGTCACAGTTTGGCTGTAGTTCTAGTAAACAGATTCTATATGAGCTTTATCAGACCATCATCCAGTACAGGGGCAAACAGATAATCAAGGACTAATCGACAGAAATGTTCCTCCTCAAAGGCATTATGAATCCTTTATGAATGACATCTGCTCTGCCAAGTAGTAATAGCCTATGTTAGGGTAGGCTCAATCCTCCCTTCTTCACATGTAGCTACAGTGTCTCCTGCTCTTCCCTCAACTCACTGTCATAAGAAGTTCATGAGATAACCCCTGAGGGAAATAAAACACATTTGAGGGGATGCACAGGGAGGGCTTTGAACAGATAAAGGCACTAAGGAAGGATGCAAATCTTACTATATTTACCCTTCCTATAGGGATAGAGGAAGGATTTTCCATCTACAAAGGTCTGTTTTAGTATTTTGCAAGAGTGGCTGAAATTGTAGGTGCTCCACTATGGAGATTTTGTTAGGAAGATGCATAACCAGGTATTTTAAACTCTGGACTGGGGTCAGTGGTGTTCCCAATGCCAGATGGTCATCCCCTCCTCACCTCAAAGGGATCCATTCACATTTCACCCAATTGATTTTATGACCAGAAAGTAGGCAATGTTTTAGAGAGGTTTGTCAGTGCTGGCACTGCTACATGGATATTGGCTAAGACTAACAGGATGTCATCAGCAAATAAAGAAATGTTATGATCTGTAAACACAGAGGCTCAATAGTAAGCATATTTAGGAGCAGCAAAAATGCGCAGCTGTGTTTACTTCCCATGGACAGTAAGAATGGTTCTGATAGGTGATGGTGTCTAAGGACCTAGGTCTGTGTGGACTTGAATGACGTGGCTATCCAGTATCAAATTTAGGGTCCAAAGTCAAAGCACTCCAGTGTGTCAAATATGAAGGCCCACTTGATTGACCAAAGGCCTTTTCAACATCTAGAGCTAGGAGACAAGCTGAGCAGCCCCTATAAGCCCAGTACCTTGTGTGACAGATCTTTTCATGGGCTTGAACAATTTTAATGACCCCTGCAATTTTAACTTCCCTGTAATGAAGTCTTCTCTTGCCCCTGAACCCTCATGGCTCCCTCTGCAAGTTTTGGAGCCTCATTGGCTGAGCAGTCCTCCCTTGACCTCATGTCAACCTATGGAAGTCAGATGTGCCATGGCTGCAGAAGTTGTAGTTCCTATAAAGTCATTCCCTAAATGTCTTTATTTACCAAACTCCTTAAACATAATCCTGTGCCCCAAACATGTCATACACAGCTGCGCCAAAGTGTCTAGTTTGGTTGTTGCAATGATAGGAATACTTCTAATACAATTAGAAACAGTAGTGCAAGGGCCAACCCATTGGCACTGAAGGTTGAGCACTGGACGACACACCTCACTCCATGCTAGTGACCTGGGGTCAGGAGACCTCAGGTTGCAGGGCTTTGGCAGGGAAGGAGAGGATTGAGTGTGTGATGGACTGCTCTCCTCTACTGCTGAAGGGAGGGTTGTCATCCCATTCCTTAGCTGCCCCTAGTGGAGGTGAGAGGGCAGCAACAGAGTCAGGGAGGCACAAGAGCATGGGAACATGGTGTGCATGTGCCTCCTCATGTGCATGTTCATGCCACAAGCAGGAGGGGGGCTGGGAGAAAACCAGTAAAAGGAGGGGGACTGGCAGGCTTAATGATGGCATGGCTACATCCTGATCGTGACTCGCCCTGGCATTTAGATTGTGCTTGGGTGGGGAAAGCCAGCACACCTCCCTCCGGCCCTGCCACAGTAGGGTGGGGGTAATCGGTGTGGGAACTGCAGGAGGGTGGAGTCAGATCGGGAGGACTGGACCCAGAAAGATGAACCCCTGAGAAGGGGTTGGAGCCCACCTGTCAGCTCTGAGGAGTAGAAACATAAGAAAAAAAACGAAAAAAAAAAAACAGTTGTGCACTCACTGTACCTGCAACAGTCAAGCCTTTAAGGTGAGAGCTTTTAGAGCCTTAAAAGTAAGCCCCACTTGGGGGGGGGGTTATGCTTACAAATGAAATGAACTGATTATGTATGCAGTGTGAGTTCATTTTCTGTCAGTCACAAAATGTCTTGTTGCAGCAACCTAGAACATTTTAATTATAGTGTACCTTGTAAATAATCTTCACTTTTCTCAACAGGTGGATTTGGTCTTCCAATAATTGTGGCTCTAATTTTCTCTGCACATTCCTCGGATAGGCTTATGTACCTTATCTGGAATATTAGTAATACAGACTCACAGAAGGCACAAAGAAATGGTATGTAGAAACAAAACACAGAAACAGCTGAATGCATACAGTAATTGCATTTTAATTTTCAACAACACTGAAAGGCATATTAAGTTAAAATATACATATTATTTGAAAGACATATACTTTCACTAATAATCTGTCACTTGACTTATTTTATGATAATGTTCTGTTCTATGCTGTTTGCAATATTATTGTTTAGATTTACTATTAACATCAAATTATGGTGAAGCAGAAACAGTTTTTTTAAACTACAGTGCCTACTTTCACTACCGCTAGAGCTGTGTGGAATATAAAATTCCTCCTGCTAAATGCCAGCAGAATAAACGTTCCAATTCTGTGGAATTTTGTGAAAGCTTAAATTTAAGTTATTAGGCTCTATTTTTAAAAGTGCACATCCAACTGACACCAAATGTGGTATGTGGAAAAGTCATAATGATGGACATACAGTATGTGTACCACATTTCAGATTTGTAGATTGAAAGGGGTAGAGTTATGGGTGGCCAAACATTTAATTAAAATTTCATTTTCAGTTATTTTGTTCTAATTTTAAAATGTGACCAAATTTCTCCACAGTTTCAGGATTTAGACAAACATACATCATTGGTATGTACACATCATTGTAAATGTCAGTCTTCAAAAGGGCCAAGTTATAGGTAGCCAAACATGTTGCCAACATTTACATTTTTATTATTTTAGTATAATTTTGATAGAATTCATTGAAGTGTTATAAAATTTTACAGGTATACATGTTAGCACTATTTTTATATATGTACATAGTTTCATATTTCTAGCTTCAAATGGGACAGAGTTATAGCCTGCCAAACATGCAGCCCAAATTAAAATTTCAGTTATTTCCCTCTAAGTTTAAAGCAACATATCCAAATTCAACCATAATTTGAAACTTTTAAAACACTATACCACATGGTCATTTCTGACAAAGTTCATAGTTACAGCTATAAATGGAAGGAATTAAATGTAGTGAAACATTCACAACATTTTAAAATAAATTTTTGCAAGAATATAAACTGCAAATTTATAAACCCATGAAACTTAAAAACTGGAGAATGCAATACCATATACTATTTGGCTGAGTTCTTAGACCTTACAAAGGAGACTATGTGTGTCAGTTTATTAATTGCTTGCTTCAGAAATAGCAACATAACAGCTGTACTTAAAGTTAAATTTCATGTGTTTGTGAAAATTGTGGAATTTCATGCAAATTATATAACATTGGAATTTTCTATTTTTCACTCAGCCTTATTTAAGGGATTTTCATATTAAAGGATAGTGGTATGAGAGGAAGGTAGTACAGGAGGTCACCAGGTTCAGGAGCTAGATACATAGTTTTACACAGAAATGGACAGCTGAGCTGGGTAGCACACCAGTGGTAGACCCCCCCCCCCCCAGTTGGAGCAAGGAAGCACAGAGTGTCAGTAATTCCAACATGAATTCAGGATATATAGGATCACACCCAGTAAACTGATGATCCAGGGAGCCTGATGTGCGCCATAGAGGTATTCAAAAAGATGTAATGGGGAAGATAATGTCTGGGGCACCAGGAAGACTTCTGGCTATTCTAACAGGATAGGTTGCTAGGAAAAGGAGTGGGTGTCTATCATTTTAAGAGATTTTGGCACTATAAAGAACAAAGAGGATATCAGTGGGATCATGAGTTCTACTGAGTCAATCTGGCTATGCCAAGGCAGGGAGAGGGCAAAATAGTCACCCAGAGAGGAACAGCAGGACTTCAAAAAGCTCAGCAGAGCTTTTCAAATGATCTAATGATATGTGCATCGTGAATGTTAAATTCCACAAAAATGGATGCTTCATATATATGCTACCATAAATATTTGAGAAAATGTTACCAATATTTTTGTTTGTTTGTTTTCCATTGTAAATTTAAAACTGCTAAACCAATTTAGCAAGTTGTGTTAGACACCAGGCTACATTGACATTGAATATGCATGTCAAATGTTAAGCCTATTCCTGCAAGAGCAGTGAAGTTAACCACCATCCACATTTTTGAGAGTTTTCACAAAATGTTGCAAATGTTTACATAGTAAACTCTAATCCAATTCTCTCCATATTCATACTCAATATCCAGTTGTACAAAAAGGCTAGGAACAGCTGTACCAGAGCTATATGCATGGCAAAGGGTCAGTACTACAAAAAAGCCTTCGCTTGAACATGGAATGATGGCAGAAAATTTTGGAATAACCTTAATGAAGCCACGAGCAAGGGCCTCAAAACTGCCCCCTCCATGCTTTCTATTGATGGCGTACCTGTGCTCGATCCCACATCTATTGCCAGCACTTTTAATATTGCCTTCTCAGACCTCAGTGGTGTCCTTACACCAGGTTTTTTAGCCAGCCCTACACGAGTTCCTGCACTAGGAAAGCTGAAAGGCTCTCACCCTCCTTTCCATTTAGAATCATCCAGCTTCTGAAGCTAGAAAATACATCCTCAAAGTCCTAGGAGATCTAGATTCAGCTGCAACACATTCAACCTTAAATTTGTCTCACTTGCCTTAAATGAGATACTGGTCCCCTCACCCATACAATGAAACTTTCCTAAAGGTACTCACAATTTCTGCAAAGATGGAAATCGCAATCATGACCCCACACACAAGAGTGGGGATTGTACAATACACAGGACCTGCAGGTCGATCTCCATTCTTCTTCCACTCTCAAAGGCCTTGGAACGTATAGTGGCTGACCAGCTAATCAACTATCTGAAAAAATATCAGCTTCAATGCCCACAACAGCATGGCTTCAGAAAAGGTCATAGCACCACTATTGCCTTGTTTGAATTCAAGGGCTTTATTCAAAACTCTATAGACCAAAGTAACCTGGTAGGGGCAGTTTTCATTGATCTTATGAAAGCCTTTGACATGGCTCACCATGTCCTTTTGGCTAACCAACTTGCTGGCTTAGACCTTTCCTGTGATACTGTTGACTGGTTTCAAAGCTACCTGCATGGCGCTTGCAGCAGGTGAAGATTGGCAACATCCTCTCTGATAATACACCTGTCCAATCAGGAGTACCCCAGAGTCTATTTTGGGACCTCTTCTATTAAGTTTGTTTCTTAACAATCTCCCAAACTCATGTCAGGGTCACACCCTGCTGTATGCAGTCAATGCGATCCTCCTTATCAGTGCACCCATGCAGAAGTACTTGAGAATCAGCTCCAGCTCACTTTTGAGCACATAGAAAGGTGGTTCAAGAGCACAAGCTTATTATGAACTACAGAAAGGTGAAGATGATGCTTTTCTCCAGTCCTCATAACAGGCATAGAAACCACCCACTCTCCATCACCAATGACACAGGATCTCCCTTGGATCAAGTCCAATACTTCAAGTATCTGGGAATAATGGTTGACAGCATGCTGTCATTTTGCTACACATAGATAATGTTGCTAAGGCTATCAACACCATATTGGACTGCTTTATAGGCATAAGCACTGCCTGTCCCTGGAACAAGCAAAGGCTTATTTCTCCTGCTACAAGGAGAAACAGGCAATGGCAACAGGCACCCTATCTCAAGCCTGGGATCAGGAACGGTCATACATATTTCCCCAGTTCCCTGATCCCACAAGTACTGGTAGAAGGTCAGGACATTCCTGGCTACAGATCATTCTGATCACCCTTACTGGCCAAGGAGACCTTGGTTTGCAGCAGTAGTATCCATGACACTGGACAGGTGGACCCTTCCATTCCAGAGGGACATGTTAAGGCAGGGTCCTCTACTTCACCTGACACCCCAGTCCCTCATACTGGACGGCCTGGCTGTTGAAAGGCAAAGACTGTTAATAACCAGATACCATGAGTAGTCATCTCAACTATGCAATAGTCCAGAAAGCAGTTTACTACTCCATGTATAACAGACAGTGGAACATCTTCACAAAATGGTGCACGAAGTTACACATCGACCCACGAGAGTAGAAATGTCAGCGATACTACTTTATTTACAGCATGGGTTAGAAAAGGACTATCTGCCTCCTCTGTGAGTGCAATTGTCTGCCATAGGGTGCGGCCATGGGAAGAGTCGGCCTCTCCACCTGGGGCACACCCTGATGCCATCAGATTCCTTAGAGCCGCACAACATATTCGACCGCCCAGTCGACCACTCATAGCTCCTTGGGATTTAACCATGGTGCTTGATGCTCTAGGAAAGGATCCTTTTGAGCCAACCCACAGTATACCTCTATACTGGTTAGGTTTGAAAACCTGTTTCCTGGTGGCTGTCTGCTCCGCGCGTAGGATTAGTGAGCTAGGAGCTCTATCATGCAAGGAGCCCTACACTATATTTATGGCACAAGGAGTTGTTATGAGGACAGTCCCCACATTTCTACCTAAAATTCTGTCCACATTCCATAAGGAACAGGCACTAGAGCTGCCAACGTTTCACACCCAGGCAGGACAAGGGGAAACAGACACTCCTTACCCGCTAGATGTGGGTAGTATCATGGCATTATACATTACAAGGACAACAGCCATCCGCAGGTCTGAGAAACTCTTTGTTATCACACAAGGCCACAAGCAAGGGATGGCCGCTTCAAAGACCACCATCGCTAGCTGGATAAAGAAGTCAATACAGGAGGCCTACAAGTCAAATGGTCTCACTCCCCCACAAGGAATAAAAGCCCACTCAACTAGAGCAATGGCCACCTCCTGGGCAGAAAGAGCTGATGTATCAATGGAAGACATTTGCAGGGTCACGACATGGACTACCGTACATACATTCACTAGGCATTACAGACTTGAGTCCCTCTATAAGCAGAGAAATGAGTTTGCAACAAGAATTTTAGCTTCAGCATGCCCCAGGACATGTCTGCCTGATCGCCCTGGCCAGCCCTGATGTTTTTTACACTGCTTATAAGAAGTAACCCATGAGGTAATGTCTGGGTGTTATGGATACAACATAACACAATGGGTGTTTACTCACTTGGTAAAGGTGATTGTGTTAGTTGTATCCATGACACTCCACTGACCCACCCATCAGGGCGACTATGGCTCATATTCACGCTGAATGCATTGGTGGCAACAATTGCTTCAAGATAGGATTTTACTGGTATTTTAATCTAAGGTTATACGTTTATTAGTTGAGGCCCTGCAGCCGGGTTAGAGCTGTAATGAATAGGAAATAAATATATACTTGTGGTTAATCCATGTTCAGTAGTTTGATTACACCTTATACTAATACAATGGGAGTCACAACTGTTAGGGTTTGTTGGCCTAAAGCATTTACCTTTCAGCTATGGAAGAATCAAAACTGGAGAATGAGGACTCCTGGACCTGGCTATGCTCTGAAATTTGATATGGGTCACATGTGCATCACTAGCCTATCAGGTGGGTTGAGAACCCATGAGGTAATGTCTGGAGTGTCATGGATACAACACATATCACCTTTACCAGGTGAGTAAACACCCATTACTCACTTCTGCATAAGACGTCAGATCACACTGCACTTGAACAAGTAGAACACTTCAAATACCTGGGAGTCACGCTGGACACAGGCTTAAACTTTGACAGACACATGGAAAATGTCACAGACACTTTACATAGAAACATGTGTTCTCTGTCTAGATTAAAAAACTGTGCTCACTACTGAAACAAAAACTGCTTTTGATAAATCTGTTTGCTTCACACTTTAGAATATGGAAGCATAGTTTGGGAAGCAGCCTCAGTCGGGATTTTAAACAAATGAGAAGTTCTTTATAATGTGATATGTTGCTTTGCCCTGATAGTCCATATAGAAGTATCACTTTAATAGGGTTACCACCTTTTATGTAGCCAAGTGGGACATTTCTTGCTGAAACATGATTTTTCACAGGACAATATATAACCTCAACCAATGCAACAGGCTTGTTTTTCTAAATAATCAGAATTAAGACTAAGTGTTATAATTTTTAGTTGTTTCTAGTGTTTATCATTTTAAGGTATTTTAGGTAAGGTGTTATTGTTTTTTGCAACATTTAGAGGAAAGTCAGGAAACATTTTTTTTCTACTACTATGTCAGGACATGTAGTACTTTTCATGTGTTTTTGCAGGACACATCTACCCAAATCAGGACTATCCTGTGAAAATCGGGACAGGTGGTAACCCTACACTGTAAACTATGAAAAAAAGAAATGGTTAACACTAACACAGAGAGATCATTTTTTGTTAATGCAACTTATATATAAAAATATAAAGCTGGGTGACAGAACCCACCTATCAGACTTGTTAATTGCCAGCAGAGCAAACAGAGGCCTGAGATCAGCTGAACAGGTCTGGCTGGAACTGCCACTATGCAAAACAACCATAGGCCAGAAAGCTTTTTCTTATTATGCAGTGAAAAAAATGGAATGAGCTGGCAAAGGATATCAGAATAGTTCCATCCTCCCATGTATGTAGACAAAAACTGTTAGTTCATTTGTGACTTGCATCCCATTACAAATGTATGTAGTTTTTTTATGTAAATGTTATTGATTATCTGTACAGTACTATGTAAATGTTTGTCCAGTGCTGATAACTCAAAACTTGTGCAACACTGATCAATTTTATGTTTGTGAATGTACAAGCATTTTGTAAATCTCTTATTGATAAGTTGTGTTTCCAAGAAACACCTAGGTCATGCCTGTAAATAGACCTCTAGTCTAGTGTACTTACCTGGTTCACAAATAAAATTGAATTGAATACAAAAACTATATGGAAACAAGCACGTACAGTACAAAGTGCAGCATATAAGCAAGCAATTTGCATTCCAGCAGAACAAACCTGGAACATCCTGGGAACATATACAAGAGGCAGTTTAAAACATCATAACTGAAGGAAACATATCTAACAAATAATGAACTAAAACAATGTTTCTAATACCTTATACTGTAAGCAAAATAGATTCAGTTCCAGTTATTTCAATACAGTGTCAGATACAGGTACAGACGTCAAAGTACTTTAGATAAAGGTATAACTCTCTTTTGAAATTGGCATGGGATGGGGAGTGCTGGAGGGTGACATGAAGGGAGTTCCAGTATTTGGGGAAAGAGGGAGAAGACCTGTTCCCCAGTATTGGTGGTACATCATGGAATAGCAAGTAGAGACTGGTCATCAGAGTAAAGGGATATGCCTGTTCATGGGGGTGTAGTAGTGCAGCTAAAAAGAGGGCACATTTGTCCTGAGAATTTTGTCAGTAAGTGCACTAATGGCACAAGAACAATGGGCTGCAGGAGATAACCACTTTAACCCAACATACAATTGGTAATAATGGGTAATGTCAGTTAGAGGCCAATGCAAAACAACCAATGTTATTGCAAGAAATGTCCCATTTATTTAGATTTCCCAAGGAAGAATTTAAGTAGATGACAAGTCCATAGGGAAGGCTGGGAAGAAAGATACCCTGTGCAATAGTGGTCCAGGAAGAGGGACTAAGCGCATATTTTATTCTATTAGCAAAGCCAGATTTGGCATTAACTGTTTTGGAAATAAGCAGAGAGTAATTCAGACAAGGGTCAAGGGTTAGGCCATGGTATTTAAATGATTGAACATCAGTGAGATGAGTAATATCTATACAAGAGATTGACATGTTATCAGGACACTTTTTCAGCTTTGGAACAGAGCCCAATAGCATAGAGTGAAATCTGCTGGCATTGAGGATAAGCTTGTTTAGGGACAGCCAGGACTGCATCAAATGGAAGTCAGAGTTGAGGTTAGAGTTACTGTCGGCCAGGTATTTTGAACCAGTATAGAGCACCACGTCATCCATGTAAAGCAGGAAGAGCATGATACTGGGATTTGTGAAAGATCTCCAACAAAGATAATAAAGAGAAGAAGATCAAGGATAGGCTTTGAGGAACACAAACATTAATTTATAACCTTAAATATGTCAAATTTGGCAAATCACACAGCTGAATTGCTCATGATGTAAGCTTTTGCAAGAAGCATGTAACATGTCGGTATTGTGTCCCTAGTTACTGTAGGTGACATTAGTTCCTATTAGCAGTTCATAAGTAACCCGACAACAAGATACAGGGCCGGAATTCAAAGCTCCGGTGCAAGCTGAGACAATGGCAGCTTGCGCTGAGTGTGATGCGCCTGGGACCCTACACCTGAATTTCTATTTAACAGTGTCCTGGCTCCTAAGTCCAGCGGCTTGCTGCAAAGGGGTGCTGCACCTGACATATGGCACATGCACCGGGAATGCCGCAATGGCTATGTGGAGTCTGTAGCACCCACAGATGGGGCTAGCAACTGCACCACTGTGCCAATGGCACCAGCACCTCAACACTACCCTGTACCCTGGTGGATTAGTGACTTCTTACTTATATCAGCACCCCTACCCTCCTGTACCCTGATCTGGTGATTGGCACTGCCTCCATGCCACTTCAGTCGGGTTGCTGAATGGGCAGTCTGTGCATGTACTGCATACTGTATTCAGTAAAAGCATCGGCGGCTCATTCAGCAGCTGGCCGTGGTGGTGAGTGGATGGCTGTGTTGGTCGCCGGATCGAGTATGGGAGGGGGTGGGAGTGCTGAGATGGGTGGGGGGTTGGCAGGGTGCACAGATGTGGTGTTCGTGGACCGTCATGGGTGAGCGGGCCCATCAGACCACCAGAATTGCCCACCGGGGATGGACTGGGTGGGCCACACAGTGGCACATACAGGATGACCCCAGCAGCTTCTTAAGTCCCCTTAGACCAGCCCCTCACTGGTCTAAGGGTAGCTTATATTTGGTTCGAAGTGCTTTCAAAATCTGGATCCAAGGGCTGCTGCAGTCTGGGTCTGCTGCAAGCCCCAGCACCATGCTGCTGCCACTTTGTGGCACAAGGATGGCTCTAGCATTTTGTTGCAGGCAGCCTGTTGGGTGACGTAGGCTGCTTCAAATTCCCACTTGGCTCAAGGTGCCCTTGCATCAGACCTGTTTGATGCAAGCACCTTACGTCAATCTAAGGGCATTGAAAATCTGGCCCACAGTATCTAAGATTTACAAACTTTTTTTCGAATTGAATTTCTATGTATTATTAAATAGATTTAATATTTGCATTTTTTGCATTGTCACTATTAAAATGTATGTATAACAGTCTTTTTTTTTTCTCTTCATTGCCACAGAGTTTAAGGAACTAAGACTTATCAGTGACATGTATGGCTGTGCTGGAAGAGTAGAGGTTCTCTACAATGGGACCTGGGGCAGTGTCTGTTCTAATGGTATCGGGACTATACTGCTAAAGTTATCTGTCAGCAGATGGGATGTGGTGATAGTGGATACTTCATCACTGATAGCCAGTTTGGAGAAGGTTCTGGTCCCAAATGGCTTGACCAGGTTCAGTGCCTTGGATATGAGAGTGTACTTTGGCAGTGCCCCTCCTCACAGTGGGGTCATAATAACTGTAGGAAAGGAGAAGAAGCTGTGATTATTTGTTCAGGTAACCAAGATATTCTAATCTGTTCTAAGATAATTCCTGTTATTCTATAAAAAAATGTAAATAACAAACTGATGCATTTCTCATATTTGCAATGCAATTACTGTATGTAATTTTGTTTTAAAGGACAAAAGAAAAGGAATTCTTTGACAATCAAAGTCCATGTTCAGGACCTCTTTGATAAATCATGCACGGGTAAGAAACCAGTCTCTTAATGTGAATGTCGATATGCACAATGCTAATTTCTTTCTGCCAGCTTTCATTATTAGATTGTTGTTTGTTTTTTAACAGACCATCTAGAGGTTAAACTCACTGGTGGAAACAGCAGCTGTTCTGGTAGAGTAGAGGTTTGGTACAATGGCTCCTGGGGAACAGTTTGCGATGACTTGTGGGATATGAATGATGCAGAGGTTGTCTGTAGGCAACTGAGCTGTGGACTGCTGTGGCAGCTGGCTCTGAGGCTGCTTTTGGAGAAGGCAGTGGTCCTATATGGCTGGATGATGTGAACTGTGGAGGATTCGAATTACTTTTGCACAGCTGTGATTCCCACTGGGGGATGCATGACTGCAGTCATAAAGAAGATGCTGGAGTCATCTGTTCTGGTATGTTGTTTCACCACAACTTTTCTTAGCTTACTCAAAACTAGCAATACTGAGAGGCACCATCGTTTATCAAAAAAGCAGTGTATAATTATATTCAAGCAATATTATAAATTTATTTTCTAACAGTAATAATGGATTTATCATTGTGATCTTAAACAGTAAGTAGTTTAGAAGCCTTTAGAATAGCACCATGTGTAAACTGTCAAAAGAATTTGAAAGCCATATCAAACAATTATTAAATTGCTCAGAGGGTCATCTATGGTTAATGAGATTGTCAAATATCATAAGAAATTTTATATAATGTGTTCCAAAGTATTACACTCTGTTTGGCTGTTACAGCCTATCAAGTAAAACAATGTTAACAGTAACCCCTAAGAAGCATTATAGGCTAAATGCAATAAATGCTTAACAGCCTCTAAGCCCTAAGTTTTGTTACTCTGTCCTGCAGGTGATAAACAACCTTGCCATGGATTTCACAAGCAGTTGTGGTAGTTCACTATGTATTCATGGTTGATTATAATCCTAAGGGCAAGTGAGACCAAAGCAAACATACTTTCTCTATAATATCTAGTTTTCTGGACTCCTTGAAAGGGGCAGACAGGGTGGGAGAAGTGGTTCTTAGCTGCAGACAAATTTTGCATTATCAGGAAGACTGGTGCTCTTATGTTCATTTATCTTAGACGTATATACTGCCATAATTCACAGAGTACATTTGTACATGGTAAACTGGTGGTCTTCTTTGAGGATATCTCTTTCATCAGGCCCCACCTTTGAACATATAGCCACCATGCAGTAAGACACATGGAAACTCTTGCAAGTAGTCAGCCAGGGTCCATGCACGAAGATTGTCAGGCACAGTTCATATGTGGGCAACCTCCTCTCCTCAGTTCTTTTTCTGCCATCAGTCAGACTCGTTGGACCCACTAAAATGTTACAGAAACATAGAATTTGGTGACCGATAAGGACCACTTGATCGATCCAGTCTGCCCATTTCTACCTACCTACACTATTCCCACAGACCATGCCCGAGCCACAGCTGTTTCTCCCTCCCTCCCTTTCTTTCCACTATAATTCCCTTGTCATTATCCCAAGCACTCTTAAACCCCAGCACTGTTTTTGCCTCCACTACCTCTTCTGAAAGCTGTTCCAGGAATCCACCACTCTTTCTGTGAAGAAGTACTTCATCACATCTCTCCTGATTCTACCCCTCAAGCTTCATAGCATGTTCCTTGTTCTTGAACACCTTTTGTTGACAAATACTCTTCTCCTGTACCTTATTTACCCTATGAGGTATGTAAAGTCTCTGTCATATCCACTCTCTCCTTCCTTGTTCCAGGGCATACACATATTGAGGTACTTTGGTCTTCATAGGGCTAATGATGCAGACCCTGCACCATTTTAGTTGCCATCTTCTGAACCACCTCCAGTCTACATCCTTCCAGAGATGTGGTCTCCAGAATTGGACACAGTCTCTCAGGTGTGCCTCACCAGTGATCTATATACAGGCAACACTGCTTCCCCTTTCTGCTGGTGATATCCTGCCCTGTGCACCCCAACATCCCTCTCACCCTCCCTACTGCCTTGTTGCACTGCCTGGTCTTCTTTTGGTCATCCAATATGATTATCCTCAGGTCTCTTTCCTCCTTGGTGGTCATCAATACCACTCCACCTATTTTGTACTCAGCCTCTGGATGTCTGTGCCCTAAGTGCATTATTTTACACTTTTTCACATTGACACCCTGCTACCCTTACCATCCAAGGAGTGTCCTCCAATTTGCAGATTTTGGTGTCATCTGTGAAGAGGCAGACTTTCCTTCCAGCTCCTCTGCAATGTTACTGAGGACCAGTCCCAGCACTGATCTTAAGACAACTCCTGCTGGGGTGAAACTCCCTGGCCATCACCACCTTCTTCACCTATCCCCTAAACCAATATCTTATACAGTTTACCACCTTTGGACCCACTTTTAAGGTACCCAGCTTGCTTACTAGTCTGCTATGGAACAGTGCAAAATGCCTTATTGAAATCTAGGTAGGCCACATCCACTGCTCCTCCCTGATCTAGTTCCTTGGTCACCCAGTTAAATAAATATATCAGATTGCCTCCACACTAAGAAACCATGCTGCCTTGGTCTTGTAATCCACTGGATTCTAGATAGTTCACAATCCTTTCCTTCAGCAGTGATTCCATTAACATTTCCACCAGTGATATCAGGCTGACTGACCTATAATTGTCAGCCTCCTCCTGCTAAACATTTGTGTAGTGAGACTACATCCAACCTCCTCCAGTCCACTGGAATCACTCCTTTATCAGTGAGCTATTAAATAGAACTGTCAGAGGTGCAGCAGTATTCTCTGAGCTCCTTAGAACCCTGGGATGCACCCCATCTAGCCCTAATGTTTGGCCACCTTCAGATTAGCAAGTCCCTAGAACCTCACCTCCAAAAAAGACCAGTGTTCACCTCCTCCTTCCCTCCAGCTTTTGTTGCCTTTAGTGCCTCCTTCTCCTTCCACTGTGTACACTGAACAAAAGTATTTGTTCAGGATGTCTGCCTTTCCTGATCCCTCTCTGCACAGTGTCGCCTTCCCTTTTAACCATACTATCCCACCCTGGTCTCCTCTTTCACTTACATACCTGAAAAGGTATTGTCCCCTTTGTTACCTCCTGGGCTATCCTCTTTCCAATTTGGGCCTTTCCACCCATAATGCTTTCCCTGCTTCCCTGTGTTTCCCTGATGCACCTCCCTATCCTCCTCCCTCTGCATCTCCTTATACCGTCTGAATGCTACCCTTGTAGCTTTTACATTTTCATCCACCTCTTCATAAACCATAGTAGTCTCTATTAACCCTTGGTTTTGCTCACTTTTTGATGCAGAGGTTTGTTACCTTTACAATGCTCCCTTAGCTTTGCCACTGTTCTTCTACCCCACCCAGGTCATCCCCCCTGCTAGGTCATCCCTGAGGCATTCACCCATCTTTTTAAAACCTGTTTTGCCCTCCTGAAGTCCAGGACCCTTGCCCTTCTGTGGTTCAGTTCTGCAGCTGTCTGTATATTGAACCACACCGTATGGTGATCACTGGTCCCCAAGTGACCTCTCACCTTGACGTCTGCAACACTGTCCCTGTTAGTGAAGATCACTGACTAGTTGCCTAAGGAACACCTCCTGCAGAGATTCCAGGATGTCCCTGATTCTGGCTGAAGCCACTGTTGGGAAGCTCCAGTCTGCAATTGGCAGGTTGAAGTCCCCCACCAACAGCATCTCCCCCTTTTCTACCATCTTGCCAGTGGCTTCCACCAGTACCTTATCTAATTCTTCCCCATTTTCTAGAGGTCTGTAGATCACTTCAGTTTGAATAGTGGCTCCATTCTCCATCTCCATGGTAGCACACAGTACCTCTGCCTCCCCTTGCATTCCCTGTAACTCTGTCGCTTTTTTGCTTTCCCTCACATAAAACATTACACCCTCTCCTTTGCTTCTGAGCCAATCCTTCCTGAACAGAGTAAACTGTTCCAAGGAATTTTACCTGTGCCACATACAAGAGTGGGTTCACTCAGCAGATAGGAAGCAACTCAACCGTCATACCTGTTCAATAGTGCTGTCACTCCTTTTAACCTCACAGCAGTACCAAGATATCAGAAAATTGAGCTACAAGCCATTTGTTAAGTTCAGGAATTTAATCCACACAAGTAAATTTACTACAACCCACTGCTCCAGCACTTCAGCTAAATGCCTTTCTCAGGGGTGAACAGAGTAAAGCCTGGTGTGCACATCCAGTCATGGCTTTTAGTGCACCATGACTTGATAATGATCACAATATCTGGGTCAGCCTTCATGATGACCTGTAGGTCCAGAAACTTATTTTATAGACTTCTAGTATTCATGCACATGGTCTTCCATATTTTGTTTCCACTGCTTGTTGCCCACAGTTTTACCTTTTTGCCCTCCTCTCCTTCCTGCCTCTCATTTTAATGCCTCATTCCTTTACCCATTTATATCTGCCACCCTGCTTCCTTTATTAATTTTCACCCTGGTGGATTTCTCTCACCGGGTTTTCCTTATCATCTACTTCAGCCTGTGGGGTGCACTTTCTGACTCCCATTCCTTCCTACACCTCTGGCTACTTTAAATATTCAGTTAAGTAACATCCAAACCATTTACTGTGGGCTGTGATTCCCTCATGGATAGATGTAGGCCATCACTCCTGTAAGGCCCTTATCCTCCCTGGGGTCCCTGTCCCCGAGTACAGGGACCCTTCCACTTGCACCATTCCTTCAGCCATGAGTTGAAGCCCAGATGTGGAAAGTCCTTCCTGCCCCCTGTCGTAGACAGACAGCACCTCAGTGAATGCCACTGAGCAAGCTACACCCATGACCCCTCCCCAGCTCCTTAAACTCCTGCTGCACTATTGAAGCCCTGTCCCCAGTAAGGTCATTAGTCCCCAGGTGGACAATAACATCCAGCTGTCCCTCCCATCCTGCTGTCTCGCAACCTCAGGATATGCTTCCTATCCCTCAAGGCCATGGCACCAGGTAGGCATCTAACCTGCCACTCCCACCCTTCCTATTCCCAAATCTATTCCCCTCACATTCAAGTCCCCACCAGAAGTTTCTTTCTCCTCTGGGGTCTTCTACCACCTCTTGGGGTCTCCACTATGGAAGGCCTCTCATTCCCCTGTTACTACCAGAGGTAACTCCTCCCGACAGTCCCACCCAAACAGAGTGGTGTAGGAATTAAGTAGTGGTACTGGTTGAGGAATGCACCTCTGTCCCAACACCCCACCTTTCCATAACCATCTACCATAGTCCAGCCATTCTTCCTCCTGGCATCATCTAAAGTAATGGAGGCAATCCTGTCTCTCCCCTGTTGATAGAAAGGTCCCCAAATCTAGGGCAACTAGGCCCAGAGTCTTGTAACCTCCTTCCTCAACCCAGAGAGGTGTGTACAGATAGTAGCACCACAGTTTCCAGAAGGTCTCTGAAACTGCCACTGAAGGTCTCTCAGAACTACAACTGTACACCCACTGCACTGCTCCACTCCCAGCATTCTCAACCTCTGTTCTCCCTGTGTTACCTGAGAATACTTTTGTACCCTTACCCCTGATAGGGGTTTTTCTAGTTGTCCCAATTTTTTTTATTTCTATTTGTGTTCCACTGTGTCGTGTTTAAATCTTTATACACTCCTACCCTTTATTGGTGTTGCTCCTGTTCCTAGTTTTTGCCTACCTTTGACCTTCCACCCTTCCTAGTGGTGACTGTCACACAGTAGTGAACAGGTGCCTTGCCTTAGTCAACTGGCACAGTCTCCTGCTTCTCCACTTCCTTTGCTGATGTCTGCCGATGCCTAAGATGCTAATCACCTGTTCCACTCCTTCACTGTTACACTCACTCACTGGACATGAATATGATGGATGCAATGGTGATTATTTTTGCAGAACCTATTCTCTTCATGGTAGCACCTTTCCCCCAAACTACAGGGTTATACACAGTTCTTGTAATATGGCCCTGAAATGTGGGCTTCTCTGGCTGGTTGCAAATTTAACTTCACTCAATAATAAATACACAAATTCAAACGTTGCTGCTCATAGACTCCATTTTATTTTTTCTTATACCTAAGTAATCACTTTGATAGTGATTTTCAGCAACCTGTGTATTGTCAAAAGAGTGGTCTAAGCTCAGAAAGAAAACACAAAATCAGCAGATCAAACGCAAGATGAAGTGCACATACCAAAGGCAAAGATTATCAAGAGCACAGGATACCTTCTGTTTTATGATGTCTATTTTCAATCCTCTTGGCCATCTGTCTACTCCCTTTTTCAAAATCCACTTCTTTGAAGCATGTAGGTTTTAGTCTGAGAAATTGTCCTTTAGGGATATTTTTCAACATATGACACATGCTATGGAGTTACTGGATGTGGTATGTTGTACAAATAAATCTGCATAGCTTTTGACTGGTTACTAAAATGTTCTTTTGTTGGACTGTTGACTATTCTGGGATTCTGCTACCATGCAAGCCCTGTCTGCTCTTCTTAACCATATAAATTATTCTGGTACTATTCTGGTACTGAGTAGTACAGACAGAAGATCTACAAAGTAAGCTCCCACAATGTCTATGTCTGCTGCTTAGGCCTCTCTCACAATGTGATAGCTTGAGAGGTCTGCTCAGGGTTTAACTCCACAACCAGGTGAAGCAGGAAGGGAGCTTTGAGAAATTCCTTCTCCAAAAGATAGTTAAAGAATGGAAAAGCAGCTTTAGGAAAAATCCATGTTGCCGAATGCTTCAACTGAATCACAATTGTCAAAATCCTGGGAAAAATCTTTGGTGAGTCAAAACACAAAGACTGGGGCAAGGACAAGGCCTTCCAGCCAGATCCAGGACACACATACGCAGTAGAGCTCAGTGGCTATGCTGCACATGGCAGAGTGTGCTATGATTGCTGTTTTTTTCCTTAAAATAGAATTATTCCCCCACCAGACCTCCCTCTCAGCACCCCCAAAAACAAAAGTGATGACACTGGGGAAGTTAATCCACCAGTGTCATGATCAGGATGCCCCAGATCTTTCACCACCCCCCACTACACACATGCACAGTTATGTCTTGTGTTTTTTTTTTATTTAATATATATTTTGATTCCCCAACCCCACCCTCTCTCAGCACCCACCACCCCACACCCCTGCCGACCCATAACAGTCACACTGGGGGTGCATCATCCCCCAATGTCATGATGAGAAATCATCAATGCTCTGTTTTTCTTTTTTACAAACCTGCAAAAGAAAACTGTTCTTCAGTGTCTTTGTGGCCATAACGTCCCCAATTCGACAGTCCCACACAGCACCCACCACCCACACCCCTCCAATGCCTTACTTACCCATTGGGTCCAACGTCATAATCCTCTCTGACTGCAGATAGCTCATCACTCTTCAAAGTTGGACTGTGAACTGAAGAAACTGGTATACGCTTAATGAATTTCAATGGGTATTACATTTAGTGTCATGACTTGGGCATTTTTGAATATTTTTGGCCAAACTGTTTAACATGCCTTCTTTGGGACCCTACCTTATGAACAGTTTCACTGTCATTAGGTAGATCTGTCCCAAAAGGTGATTTTGTGATACCTATGTGAAATCACCTTTTGCCAGGGTCTTAAATTATCTTTTCCTCGTTCATGAGATGGAGGCCATAAGAAGGCTATGTTGAAAATTTGGAGTAAAATGTAAAAAACAACAAAGTTATGAGATTACATTGAATATTGCAAATGCAGGCTAGTAACTTTGGTAACTTTAAATATTTTTCCCCAAATTCACAACATAGTTACAGTATAACCTCAATTACTGTATCTGAAATTGGATATCCAGATCTCCGGATTATGCGAAACTGTCCTTGTCCCCAAGTGAACTCAGATAATCAGTGTTATACCTGTACTGAAATGAGTCTGAAAGAAACCCAGTTTAACATGTAAATGCACTTCACATTAACTCATTACCAGCAGCTCCATGTAGTAAAAGCACTACTGCTTCTTTAAGAGCGTGTAACTTCATTGTCTGTGCTGCTTTAATGGTTCAATGAAATGCTTTTACTATAATGAAATTTTTTTTATTGCATATAGCACTGCAGTGTGTTTTAATGTTTAATATTATCAATCAATTTTAAGTGCCATTCAGTAAATGCTCCTTTGCAAAAAATAATTATATATCATGTGTTTTTTTTATTTAATAGAGTACTAAATTAATCAAAGTATGGTCAGATGTGCTGTCACCCATTTATTTGAAACCCTAATTATCCAAAATATTTTCATGTCCCCCGTGACTTTTGGATAATTGAGGTTGCACTGTATATATTTATAGCACCTCATTGGTGTGACGCTGTCATTTCCAAATCCTGGCCAAATTTTTTTATATCCTAAAAGGTGATTTCTGCAGTCCTGCACAAAATTACCTTTTAGACAGGAGTTGAAAATTTTCTCTGACCTTATTCATGAGGTAGGGTCATAAGAAGGCTATGCTGAAAATTTAGTGTAAAATATTAAATAATAAAACGTTGTGAAACTACATTGAATTGATAGCAGCAGTCTCGTAACTCTGGTAAATTTCAATATTTTTACCCCAAATATACAGCATACCCATATCTTCACAGCACCTCATAAATGTAATAGCTGTCATTTTTCAAATTCTAGCCAAAATGTTTTTTATATCCCGAAGGTGATTTTGCAGTTCCTGCACGAAATCACCCTCAGACCAGAGCTGAAAATTTTCTCTGACCTTATTCATGAGGCAGGGTCATAAGAAGGCTATGTTTTAAATTTGTGTAAAATATTTTAAAAAAAGTCTCATAACTTGGATCCATTTACCTACCCTGTTAATCAGGTTCTAGAGTACCTCATGTCCTTATTGGATTCGGGCCTGCAGTGTTCCTCAATCAAAGTGCACATGGCTACCAATCAGCTTTTCATGTGACTGTGAATGGCCATATGGTTACTCAGCTGTAGTTATCCTGTATGTTCTTGAGAGGCATTTTATCATGTAAAGCTCCTATTTGAAATCCAGTCCCGGCTTGAGACATGAATTTTATTTTGGACAAGCTTACCTTGGCTCCTTCTGAGCCAACTGAAATTTGTGGCTTATGCTTTCTGTCTTGGAAAGCATTATTTGTATTTGCAATCTTTCTGCTCAAAGGATTTCAGAGCTATAGACTCTCATCGTGAGCCTCCTTTACTTGATTTTCCACAAAGTCTTTGCTTACTAACCCCATGTTTCTATCAAAGGTGGTGTCTGACTTTACTTTAAATCAAACCACCCACCTGACAGTGTGTTATCCAGAGCATGCCAATCCAGGGAAACATTGCCCCATACCTTAACTGTGCATAGAATATACAGGTGATATGCACACTGCAGAAGGGACTGCAGAAAGTTCTAGAAGCTTTTATTCCATTCAGACCTGGGAAAGAGGTTGCCCCAGTTTCTAAACAGTACTTGTCCAAATGGTTAATACATTGTATTACGTTCTGCTAAAGAGAGTACAGTGAAGCTTCCTGGTGTGGCACTCTTCTTAGCTTGTTTTGGAATGTTTCCACTGCATAGATTGCACAACTGCAACCTGGAGTACTATCCACACCTTCACTAAACACTACAATTTGGACATGGTCTCTCATAGATGAGCTAGGTTGGCCTAGCTGTGTTACAAGGCCTACTATCTTAGCCTATTGGCTCCAGCCACACAGACTGTTAGCTTTGATACTGCTTAGGACTCATTCCAAAGATCTGGCATGATGAATGGGATATTCTCCAAGCAGATAGAACAGTCACATAAGAACTGACTATAACAGTAGATCTTCAAGAAAATCTTTTTCATCAGGCCATGCTGCCCCACCATCCTTCCCCTGTTCAGGGTTTGTCAAAGGATTCTTATGCTGCTTTCTCCATTAAAATCTTTCCAGCATTCTGCCTCACCTGGTATGTGGAATGCTGGGGTCACTCCTGTTTCCCTACAGGGCGATCATGTGAGCATGATCTCTGGTGGGGAAGAGCAAAGAGGAGGAGCCACCCACACTTATGTATACACTGATGCCTGATGTCATCATGGGCAGTCCCTGGCTCACTGCTTGCAAAAGTTTCCATATGATCCTAGTGCCTGGTAACTATATGTTTCAAAGGTGTGGCCTGATTAAAGAGATTTTCTCAAAGATCTACTGTTACAGTAAGAATGTAACTGTTATTTATTTATGCCTAGGGCCTAGATATTGCTGTTCTGCCTTCCTGAGTATGACTAGTCAGGAACTAGGCCGATGCCCACGCAGCTAAAAAGGCATCTTTAAGTGTCAAAAATTGGGGGAAATCATCACAGATGAAGTAGCAGAGATCTCCAAAAACTTAAATTATTTTTAAAGAATCTTCCTCTTCCCCGGGAACTAGAAATCCTCCTGCACTGACCTTACTATGGATTAAAATGCAGTCCTCAGGAAGAGACATAGGAACATAATAGACTATGTCCATACTGTCAGAGGATACAGTGACCATAAAGAGTGTGTGACTAGTGGTATGCCATCAGTACAATGACATTTTAACAGCAAAGACCATCACAGCAGTAAATCTTGCCAGGTTACAGTGATGGTCCATTGTTCACCGACACTCTGATTCATGGTATTTAGCCCCCTACCCTGTACCAACTCTGACTCAGAGTTGGTTATTTAGAAATGGGGTGAAGCCCCCCGTAAAAATGCACTTTGTCCCATCACTGTTGGGGGCTCTAAAACATTGTTGTTGATGTGTTGTCGTGGAACCGTGACTGGAAATATTCTTCTTCCTCCTCCCTCTCCCAGAAGTCCTCCTCCATTAGGTTGAGATTATATTCCTCCTCCTCCTCTGTAGAGGAGGAAGGGAGAGACACAAAACTGGAACCCTCACAGGAACAGGAGGCTGATGAGCCCCCCACACACACACACACACACACACACACACACTTTCTGTGTTTGCTACAGGGTTGATCATTCTGTACACTTTTTTAATTGAATGTACTTTATTGAAATTTTAGTTAACAAATACAACACTAACTACAATAACAACAATCAATAAAGAACAACACAATCCCCAGAGAGGAAAGAAAACAACATGCCCACAAACCTCCTCCTCCACTCAATCCTAGAGCACAAAAATTTGAGCAAATATAAAGGAAATTGAGAAGGAAGACATGAGGGGCAAACATCAGGTAGAGGGCAGAGGGAAAGATAGAGGAGGTAAGAGAGGTTGACCACTGGATCAACTAAATTAAGATGCCAGCATGTAATATTGGAGAGGAAACCAGATTTCGGGTGTTCTTGAGGTGGGTGAGGGTAATAAAGGGAATCACAATCCAGGCTTGTATTATTCAGCAGCCCTGTCTTCCACTATCAATAAAGTGTACAACATATCCAATCCCTGAACATAGATGTTCCCCTCTGGTACTGTTTCATAATTTGTTTCTCTATGGCTTAAGGAGTTCTCTGTGCCATTCATCATAAGAAGGGGACTATCCTCAAGCCAATGCTGCAGAGTCACAATTTTCATTGAAATAAAAATGAGGGTTATCTGGACCTTTCGGGAGTTTGAGAAGAGAGAGGAGAAGTCCCAAGGAAACAAATTTCCAGTGTAAAATCTTGCTCTAGCCCAAGTAACGGGTCAAGAGAATTCCGGATCCTGGCCCACACGGGCTGCAACTTGGGACAATACTAGAGCATGTGCAGGAGGTCCCCTTAAGTGTGGTGGCAATGTGGACATAGAGGAGTAGGAGATTTCCCCATCTGGAATAGATTGAGCAGGATAAAGTACATATCGTGTAATATCTGAAACTGCATCCATCTATGCCTGTCTCTCTTTAGGAATCTATAAAGATCTCGCTAAATGCCCCTGCCATTGCTTAGGAGTGTGGTCCAGGGCCAGCTTATCTTGCCATGAATATGCAATCCCAGTTAACGCAATGGGGTTCTGAGACTGGAAGAAAGGGTAGAGACCTAAGATCACATGGAGCTGCATTTAAGGATGCAATAGTGTTGACATTAGGTCTTTTCTGATGGCAACCAGGGGTGGGACTAAGGAAGTTCAGCATAACTTTAAAGAGTTGGAGGTATTGAAAACTGTAAGAAAGTGGGATCTGAAAATTCTCCATAAGATCTCCAAGGGGCATAAGCCTCCATCTCTGAGGAGTTGTTTGCTTGCACCCCCAGAGCCAAGGGCAGAAGGTTTTTGGTACAGGGCAGCCCACTATCACAAAGTGGGGTTACCCAATACAGGCTGAGAAAGGTCTGTGGTCCAGTCAAAATGCATTTGTTGTGAGAATTGCACACAGGCCTTCAGGGACCAAACCAATGGGGAATAATGCAACCCATGAAGGAGAGAGCTAGAGGTTAGGTTGAGGAGGCTGGAGAGATGTAAACCTTCCTGTCTACTAAGGTCCTCTCAGTGAGAAACCAGGTGGGGAGATATCCCTGTGGCATTATCTGTCAAGGTGTGACCCCACTGGAGCCATCTGGAGTCGGCAATGCTAAATAGTAAAGAAAGAAATTAGGAGCCTAAGTCCTCTCTCCTTGTCTGGGTTAGCTTGAATATGCCTGGCGCAGATCATGCCTCTTCTACAAAAATAGATTTAGAATTCTGTGGAGTTGCACAAACTGAGACTTAGGTAGGTAAATACCTAACATGCCAAGGGAATATAGCAATCATGGGAGAACATTCATTTTAAGAATGCTTGCCCTGCCCCATAGGGAGAGGGGAAGATCAGCCCAATGCTGGAGGTCCTGCTGTATCACCCTTAAAGGTGGAGTTAGATTCACCTTACCAAGACAGGAGAGGGAGCAGAGTGTCTGAATTCCAAGGTATATCAGCTCTTTGGAAGCCCAAACTAGGCCAAGTGTTGTATCTCCTGCCTAGTAACCAAATGATTAAGGGGGAGAACTAGGGATTTGTCAAGGTTTAGTTTGTATCCTGAAATTTGGGAAAATTGGCAGATCTCTTCTAGGGCTGCAGGGAAAGAGGTCTTAGGCTGCTCTAAGTGAAGGAGTAGGTTATCAGCATATGCAGAGAGCATATGCTTCTCTGACCCCAGAAGAATCCCAAGCACTGAAGGGTTATTATTCAGGTGGAAGAGAAGGGCTCTAAATATAAATTGAAAATATAAGTGATAAATGCATCAACATTGTCTGGTGCCATGCTTAAAATAGAGAGGGGCTGAGGATAGGCCATTACACTGCATGTGAGCCAATGAGGAGTCATAGAGGACTCAAACCCATTTACAGAAGTTCACAGGGAGACCAAATTTATGAAGGACAGTGAATAAGTATGGCCAGGAAACTTGATCAAAGGCTTTTTCTGTGTCCAGAGAGACCAGAGCTGCAGGAACCCTGTTTCCCCACATGCAGAAGCCAAGTACAATTATTTCCTGAGGTGATCACCAGAGAGGTGATTTGCCATAAAACCAACTTGGGCAGGAGAAACCAAGGTGTCCCAGACAGGTTGCAGTTGGGTGGCCAACACCTTGGTCAAAAGCTTCATGTACAAATTCAGGAAGGAAATTGGTCGATAGCTATACGGAAGAAGCACATTCTTCCCCCTTTTTGTATGAGGGAGATCCAGGTCTTGTTAAAAGAGGGTTTAGAAAGCCCCTCCGAGAGGAGGAAGTTGAAGAGACTTGTAAGCATGGGAGAGAGCTCCACTTTGAAGATTTTATCAAATTCATTACTCAACCCATCTGGGCCCAGGGATTTGTTTGGGGGCAACTGGTCAATTGCCTCACAAACTTCCTGCACTAGAATTGTGCCATCCAGAAAGGCTTGGTGGGAAGGGGGAGATCATCCAAGTACTTCTGGATCTGAGAGTCAATATCGGAGGTAGGAGGCATGTCATGGTAGAGACCAGCATAATACTTTCAGAAAGCCTCTACTATATCCCGGGGTTGAGTTGGGGGGGCTGAGGAGAGAGATGGCTGGAGGCAAGGAACAACTTTTAAGCCCTCTATACATTGAAGGCCCCATGCAAGCAGTCTTTCTGCCTGCTCCCTAGACTCTAAATACCAGGTCTTAGTTTGGAACAGAGCTAAGTCAGCCGTCTGGGCAAGCAATTCATAACAACATGCTCAAAGGGCACACAGGTCATTTTGAAAATCAGAGGAGATGGATGGGGATAAACACTTCTCCCAGGACTGAATCTCTGTGAGAAGTTGATCCTCCTCCTCCTCTGTTTGCTTCCTTTTCTGGAAGGTTGTGAGCTGGATGCATTCTCTCCTGACCCTGCACTTCATTGCTCCTCATACAATTCTGTACACTTAAAGTACGTATGAATTTGTCTTGTTTTCTGACCTTCACACTTAAAGTTCACTTAATCTTTCCCAGTAGCTTTTCCCTCAGTCCCCATGCATGCATCATTGCTCTCTCAATAGCTAGTTCAAATTCAGTTTTTGTATGATCAACAGTGAATCATTAAAAAGTATTAAAGATATTTTGTCATCAATATCAGTTATAAAATATAAACATTTTTAAATATTTTCTTCTAAAATGCATCTTACATCACTCAAGGACTTGTGATTGCAACCACTTTTTTCTTATATCTTGTTGCAGCTTTGATAAATTTTGTTAGTTTTCTCAAAAACTATCCTTTGTATGAAAGGGTGCCTAGAACTGCCAGCAGTACCCAGTAACATTGGAAAATCAAAATAATGTTGGGATCATAATGCTCCTTGCTACATGCTATTTTGGAGAGACAGAGAGGGTGTCAAGGAGGGATGGCAGTGCACGAGAGGAAGTCATAAGGGTGTTAGAGGATGACTCAGCTTTGGGAGTACAGAGTTTGAGTCACTATGGCTCGAGATGACCAACAGTGAGAGAAAAATATTTAAAATAACAGTAATGTACAGGCCACCAAATCAGGATGAAGATGGGGATGAAGAAATAGATAGAGTGCTCCCTTTTTCATTTGCTGCCCTCCGTACATCCTAAATTCTGATGGATAAAAGAGGGTGGCAGATAACAGAGAGTAGCAGATAAAGGGGAAGATACATGTCTGGAAAAAGGGACTGGAGCTCACACTGACTATAAGCAAGGGTGGCAGATAAACAGTGGGGTGGATAAGGGAGGGACCACTGTAGCTGCTTGCCGGTCAAGGACAGCACTCATAAGGGACTTCAATCTCCCAGAAATAAAATGGAACACTCTAACACCAGTAAGCCAAAAAAGTTAAAGATTCCTAGACATGGCAAGGAATATATTCCTGACACAATAGATACAAAAACCCACTGCAGGGTAAGTAGTTTCATACCTGGTACTGTCCAACCAGGATATTATCAGAAATATCATTAATTAGGATATGATTGACCAAAGTGTAAACAACTCCTTTAAATTTGGACATTGTATTGGGGTGCGAGCACCCTAAACCTACCCTGTAGTTACTAACTTTAGAAAAGCAGATTACAATAAATAGATGTGCCACCCATCTTCACATATGGGTCTACGGGTTCAGGGAAGGATGAGGTTACCTTGGCACAAGAGACTCCAGGATTACATACTCTGCACAGGGGCACCGGCAACCAACTACAGGAAGCAAATAACTGTAATGTCCAGAACCAGAATTGGGATTTTTCAGTGTGGCTTTATTTATTAACTCACTGAACATAAACAAAGCACTACATGGTCCCCAAAGGGCTATTAACTGTAATGCAGATTAGAGGTTAAACACAGCGGTCCATTTGAGGAATGAACTCATTACTACAGATGTCTGGCATTGGACCCACCAGGCACTCAGCCTGGACATTGCATGCGCATTGGATACATAGCCCGACTGGCCCGGCTCCCCTCCGACTGATGGTCCACTTGGTGAATGAACCCAAACTTTACTTGGAAAGACATCCCATCAAACAAGGAGGCTCCCAAACCGTGGCTCCCACACCACTTGAAGTCTGCGACTCCTAGAGAGATTTGTTTTCGTGACTTCCAATCAAAATTTGTATCAAACAAGGAGTAATTTTCCCATCCTGTAGCTCCTTACACCACTTAGAGTCTGCGACTCCTAGAGAGATTTTCAGGTTGTGACTCACGCCTGGGTACCCACCCCATCACTGGCCAAGTGCATGAGGCAAGTAGCAAAACACAGAAGAAATCGAGAGGTGGACCTGGTTACTAAAGATGGGGGTTTCCCACCTCCAGCTCCCACAGCCCATACCCGCCATTTCTCTGGACACAGAAAACTTTAGACTTTAAAATGTAGATTGAACGGTGGATGATCTGATGCACCCCTCTACAGCTTAACATTAAATCCATTTAAACTTTGAACTGACAGACTGCTCCATTTGTTCATCCTAGTTGACACAGTCCTCCCAAATAGCAGTCCACTTTATTTCCCAACTGAAGAAAATAAGTTGTTTGCCCCTTCAAATGGAGCCAAACACTCACCCATTTGTTGCAGGTGCCCACAGGCGAAGTAACACTTTCTTTGCTGTTATACAAGAACAGACTTAAAACAAAACTAGGCAGCTTCCTTCCATAGTGGGCAAGGGATTGCCCCTGAGCCCACAGAGAACTTTTTCTCCTCTGGGGTAAACAGACCACTTCACTGATTTCCTCTTGTTTGCTTAAGGACAAACTGAAGACTGACTTGAATTTCCCAAAATTCTAAAACTCCACTCTCTGAGCTGAAGATTCCAAATGTGGCTCATGCAGCCATGACAGTTCTATTATGATGTCATCTCTCAAGTCTCAGCTGTGACTGAGGACAGAGGAGACAGTGTGAAACCCATTTAACTGGAGTTTCACAAGCTGCCTTCCCTGCCTACCACTAGGTCTTACTGGGATTCTGGTAACCCTGGGCAACAAAGGGGTTACATGGAGATAATCATAGACAGATAACTGGAAGACCTGTGCAAAATAGAAGGGTAGAAAACAAATTCATAGTCATTAAAAGGGCAATACTGGGAGCCACTACATTTGCATGGTAGCCCATCAAGATACCAACTCCCAAACGGCAAGGGTGAAATGGCATGAAATTCTGGAAGAAAATAGTCTTACAGATTGAACTCAGCATGGACTCATGAGGAATAGATTGTGTCAAATGTAGCTGAGTAATTTCCACAACTCAGTCACGCTGATGGTGGATAGAGCCAGTTAGTTTACATTCTGATTCTGGACTTCCATAAGGTTTTTGATTTAGTGTCTCTGAGGAGATTTTTCTAGACAGTGGAGGAAACAGGACTAGGTAGAGGAGTAACTTAGTAAGCTGACGACAGGTTGTCAAACAGAACTAAAAGAGTGTTCCTGAAAGTAAAATTTTATGATGTCAGAAAGGTCTCATGTACAGTGTACATGGGCCAGTACTCTTAATTATATCAATGACATTGGGGTAGGGTTACAGGATAAAGTAAGCCTATTCATAGACAACACAAAACTCTGAAGGCTGGCAGACATTTAAAGGGAACCAGCAGTATCAGAAGGAATGTAGAAAAGCTGCTGCAGTGGTCCAGAATACAGCAGTTAGAATTTAATGCCCAAAAATCTAAAAAGATGGACATTGGCAGCAAAAATCAGGAGACAGAATGGTGTCCAGTGATATGGGCAACTCAGATTGAGCGACTCAATTCAAGCACATATAACTAGAGGGAATGAGGAAGCCCATCAATGCAGCGGTTGAATTTCCACTTGTGACACCGTGACCCAGGTTTGGAAGCGAGCTCAGGTCGCTGGAGGGCCAGCCAGGAGGAGCAGGTTGCAGCATCCGATGACAGCTCACCTGTTCGGGGGAGGGTTGGGAAGAAGCTTGGTGTTTGCTGACCCCTGGCAGAGACCAGGGGTGTAGCATTACACTGAGTGCATCGGTGTCTGATTGGCCCCCGGGCGTAGGTCTGGGGCTCAAGTGACTCTAGTAGGCAGCTAAGGGGGGAGGGCATTGCAGATGTCAGTGGTCATACCTTCATGTCTGGGTGAGTGTAATGCCCATGAGAAAAATGGAAAAGAGCCTGCTATCTCTGGGATACGGAGATCTGAAGACATGCCCACGATGTGCCTCCATCCACCCAATGGCTCTGAGACCAGTGAAAAGTAAAAGTCTTGGTGCGTACAGGGTCCCACCTTGTCCCCACTCGGGGGGTCAAGCCGCAGCTCCATGGGGCCTCGGGGCCATCCAGGCAGAGTGTGTGACAGAGGGATGTCTGCCTAGGCTCTCCAGATGGGTCGGAAATGGAAGACTGGGGGGAATCATGAATAGTAATTTCAAAAAAAAGAATAGCGAGGGTATAAGGACGTAAATCATGAATGCAGGATAGAGTGACAGTAGGAGGGATCTCTAAGGAACCAGGATATAACAGGTACAGTCACAGCCAAAGATATGGTCAAATATTTCCTCACGTTTCTGTGATACTTCTAGAGAAATCCCCTGCTTTTTGCATTTTCACAGTGGGGCAGCAGAGAGAAACTCTTTCAAAATTTTGTGAAATATCTGGAAATATCTGACCATGTCTGTGGCTACTATTGTAGTATGGCCAGGCAGTTTTGAGCTGGCTGTTTGGGCTTGTGGAGGCAGTGTATGCATCCAGTGTAGAAGGACCTGGGTTTTAACCTGGATAGGATCTCTGGTGTTTTTTTTGTTGTTGTTTGTTTTCCTTGTTGAGGGTTGTATTTTTTATTTGTATATTGTATTTTTGTGGTGTTGCATTCCCTCTACCCCACCATCCTGGTGCTCCCCTGTGTTTGCTCCCCTCAAATAGCTCCCTCCCGAGTTGTCTCTTTACCGCAGTGTCAGGCCACCACTAGAGTTGATTATATTAAGAAAGGGGGGGGGGGTTGCAGCCACCTGCATAAAATGTAAGGTAGTGTGTGTTGTGATGGTTGCTTATGTTGGGATATCCATAGTGCATGGTTGCTGTTTGTGTTTTCAGCACTGTGCACTCACCCATGTGTACAGTGCTCTTATTTCTTCACCGTTACCACATGGAGCCGACAGAATGCAGCATCAATGCAGTCACTGGATCACTCAAAAGAGGAAAGAAACCTAATGATGTTAATAAATAGTTTCAGATCCTCTTGTCATTGCATTTTGGCCAGGATTCATGAAAAAGGCAAAGTGCTACACAAAGTTTGCGCTGCACCCTGTGGTTGCGCTGGGGCAATGGAGATATACACAGTCAGACAGAGCAGTGAATAGGGACAGGCGGGCGTAGCGCTAAACCAGGAAAACCACCAGGAAGCACACCAGCACTCCCTCCACAGCCAGCCAGTAGAATGGACTGGCAACAATAGAGCAGACGCGTTAGGGCCCTATTCGCGAAAGTGGGATTGTAAATAGCCCATTCAGCATGCAAGGTGCAACAGGTGATTAGCATGCCCATTATGCACCCATTTCCATGGCCCTTGTCTGGTCTAGCATTGCCCCCCCAACCAGCTGATGCCCCAAGCAGCCACAGTACCCCAGTGTAGCACCCCCATGCTCTGATTACTGCCCCCAAAGTAAGTACTGTACTCTGGTAGTCCAGGGTCCTTTGTCCCTCCCCAATTGCCTACCTCATAATAAAAAAAAAACCTTTCCATTGTGTAGCAGTCCATTCCCTCCCTAATTGCTGACTCACATGATAAAGTGCCCCTTTACACAGTGTAGCAGTCCCTCCACCTCTCTCATCACTGACTGCATAATAAAAAAACTTTCCATAGTGTAGCAGTCTCTCTCCCTCCCCAACTGCTGACTACAAAATAAAAAACCTTCCACAGTGTAGTGGTTCCTCCTCTCCTTGGTCACCGATAGCAAACCCCATGACAAATATCCTCTTTATAGTGTAGTGCTGCCCTCCACTGCCCAGATCATCCACTCCTCTGAAACATTTCATCACTGATCACTGTGCCCAAATACAAATACCCCATTCCCTGGTAGTCTAGGGTCCTCACAACATCCTCCCACCCTGTACATTGTGATCCATCACCCCGATTCCCCATCCCAATCCAGGATTGGTGACCAGCAGAGCCCATCTGTCACCACTATGGCTGGCCACTGACTAAGCCCTCATGGAGCACTTATCATCAACAGTACAGCTCAGTGACTTTGATTAGACTAGCAGGAAATAGGGTATTCAGGTTCGGGCACAGAGATCAGTGATGGAGGGACACTCACCTATGAAAATGTTTTGAGAGGGTCGGCATCCAGGCAGGGAGGGCACCACTACACTATGGAAAGGGATATTTGTCATGGGGTCAGGAATCAGTGACTGGGGAGGGAGGAAAACTACACTATGGAAAGTATTTTTTATTATGAGGTCAGCAATCGGAGGGGAGGGGGAAGAATCACTACTCTATGGAAAGGGTTTTTTATAATGCAGTTGGTGATCAGGGAGGGTGGAGGGACCCAAGACTACCATGGAATAATTACTGTATTTGGGGATGGTGATCAGAGACAGTGAGGGGGGACCACTCACTACAGAAACATTATTGTTCCTATGAGACAGCGAACAAGGAAGAGGGTCACTCCTCCGCCAACCACTAGGGTTGTCTTGATTACCACCAAGTTTTGGTCTGACAGTATTTTTCATGCAAGGGCCTTTGCAAAAGGCCCTTGCATGGAGCAATATCTTTGTGAATTAGACTATGGGGATATGCAGGTCCCCTCCCACACATTTGCATTGTTGCCCCCATCACATCTTTGCCCCGGTGCAAACCCAGTTTGCAGGGGGAAACTGAGCTTTGTGAATACCAACTCTGTGCAAAACCCAGTTTGCCCCAGGCTGGCAGAATAGCCTAGGGGTTAGAATAACAAGCTGTGAATGAGCTTGGTACATCCAGCAAACAGACATGTGTTTGATTCCCACAACCTGCACTTGCATACTGTGTGACTCTGAACAAGTCACTTAACCTCCCCTAGTGCTCCCAGGTCACCCCTGAAAACAGGTACCTTTGTCTAGTGGGCCTTACCCAGTTACTAAAATAGAAAAAGAAAACTGGGTTTGAACACAGGCAATGTTTTGTGACTCTGTCCCCTGATATTTGTAATTTTAGACTTTTAAAACTTAATGTTCTTATAATTTGTATTAACTTTATGTTCTTTGTGTCTGTAGAAATGGGAACAAAATCTCCTTTTGACATCTCTAAAATGCAAGAAATGGAAGGTAAGTTTCATCGCTTCATTTTTCTGTGGCTTTCTTGAACTTTGAAATTATTTTTTAAATAGTAAGAACAATGAGATGAAAACTTAATTACTGTACATTAGATATATTCTATAGCATTGATCACTGTTCTGTCCTTAGACTTTTGGTCATAACAGCAACAATGCATGCAAAAGAAGTAAAAACTGTTTTAAAAAAGAATGTGTACCTTAAAATTGAAATACAGTATGAGATTCAACTCCTGCCCAAACTCTTCAATCACTTTTGGAAGGCATGTGGGTCTGTTTTTTAATAATACAAGGTTAATAATATAGGCATGCCCTATTCTCAAGCTGGGCAGCACCATTGTTAGGATGTCTGGGTGCTCTCTAGCGTGCCAGAACCACACCAGCTCTCATTCAATAAATGCAGGAAAAAAATCACACCTGTATTATATATGCCCTAATAGAGTGAGTGACTAGTTTTGGAAAGGAGGAATTATATTTTTGGTTTTCAGATTTTGATTAGAGGATTTAATATTTCATTTTTTTGTAATCAGTTTAGTGCACTAGGTAAGGAAGTACCTATTTCCAGCAATTATCTGCGATAAAGATAGTACCCATTCTCTTTAAAGCAGCAGTTCCTGTTAGTTTATTATATGATCAATTATTCTTTCTACTTCAGCCCTGATACTGATCTCTATGGTTAATTTTGTTTCAGATTCATTTATATGATGCCACAATTCATGTTATGCTCACCACATCAAACTTTGTTTTGTGCTCTGTAGACCTTTTGTCTCCATAATCCAGTAAGGTCATAAAAACAGTATCTTTTGCATTCTAGGTTGTCTCGATAACAAGTGCAAATTGTTAGGATGTCTGCTTTGGAGATGTTGAGCAGCTACATTTCTGAAAGTTTCTGTGTTGTGTAACAGTTTTGGGTAATCTCTGTGTTTTGTTTCAGCTAATTGAGTTTAAATTGCTGGGAGCTGAGTTCTTTTCCTCAGTCTGCTTTGGGGGTGGTGAGCAGCTCGATGGTGGGACTGGGCTGACTGTCTCTCGAGAGGAGCACTGGTGTAAGCCACCCACCCTCCCACCTCACCAAACCCTGGGCTCATCCACCTTTATAGAGTGTGGGCTATAGGTATTATACCTTCCTGCCACTAAACAGGAAGTTCCAAACTTTATAGGTTGACTGCTTTTAAGACTAAGGGACAAATGGAGGCAGCAATGATGGAGTGTAGCTTAGGCAGGGGCCAGGCAAGTTTGGGTATGGTCCCCAGGCTGCAAGGACAAGAAGCAGCCTAGGAAGGGTGGGTGCAATGGATGGGGTGGCTATAGTGTTGGCTATACCATGAAGCTGGGAGGCTGTATAGTATGTAGTCAGCTGGGCACAGCTAAGGAGGAGGTGGGGTGGTGAGATGGATACTGAGCAAGTTACAGGACAGGGTGTGGGGAGGAGGTGGAGATCTGCAAGGGAGTAAGAAGGGTGAGGGTAGTATAGGAACACAGGTGGAGCTGTGGGGACTGGAAACAAGAATAGCAATGGTCAGGGAGCAAGGGATGGAACTGGAAGAGAACAACAGGGTACACAAGCAAGCAGGGAGGAGTAAGGGGGCATAAGGGGAAGCACGGGACCAAGAAAAAGGTGATGAGGAAGACATTAGGAGCTAGGGGAATGGCAAACAGTAAGGTAATGGGTACACAGTCTGCACAGAAAGAAAAAGGGAGAAAGCAAGGAGGGAGCCCCAGTCAATGGGGTGCAGGAAGTGGGCATAGAGCAGGAAAACAGATTTGCACCCCTAGGGACACATGTAGAGGAAGAGAGGCAGGAGCAGGGTGAGAGGAGGCCTTAAGAGAAAAGGAGAGGCAAAAACAAAGAAGTGTTCTGTAGGAAGGAGAAAGGGGGACACCCCTTTGGAAAAGCACTAAGAGGAATGCAAACATAAGAAGAAAGGTGAAGGGGTGAACACACCCCTGGAAAGGACAAGCCCCATGGAAGAGAAGGCAGCAAGCCCGGGACTTGAGGGGCCAATCAAAGCAGGGAAAGTGGAGGTCACCAGCTCACTGAGGGAATCAGTCAAAGCACAAGCAACAGAAGGATAAAGGGAGGGGACAGTGCTCAAGAAAGAAGGAGCAGGAGTGAGTGAAACAGGAGATGATGCTGGTGGGGTGATATGGTGGGAGTAGCACAGGGGGAACAGGACTCAGGGGGATGCAATAGACAAGAGGGAAAATGAAAAAAAGGAAGTAAAAGGAATGCCAGGAGCTAGGAGTAGGATAAAAGAACAAATGAACAAACGGGGGGGGGGTCCTACTCACTGGGACTCAATAAGAAAGGGAATAAGATGGGTGGCAGGGGAGACAGGAGCAGGGCAATTTGGGTGGAATGCCTGTCAGGTATGATGGCACCAGAGGTGAGCACAATATGCCCTCATGGGACAGCGACAGGATGGGAATACACACCTGGTGTTCCACCTGGTCACCGATGACCTGAGGCAATAGCCTATTGAGGTGCAGGCAAGATTCAGGAGCTTGCCAGGTACTATAGCAGTCTGGGTTTTCAATCTTTTGCTTTTTCAGAGGAGTTGCTCATGACAAAAGTGAGTACTGCTGGAAGCAGAGGATTAAGGCGTTTAATCACTGGCAAACAGGATGGTGCAGATGCAGGCACATGGGACATGGGTTAATGGGGGACTGGGTTCAACATTGGTGGATGAGAGCTTGTTTGCCAAACATACAGACTGCACGTGAACAAGGAAGGAGTGGCAGTGCTGAAAAGTAAATTAGGAGAGTTCATAGAGAGGACATATAATTTCAACTAGATGAGGGGTAGGAAATGATCCGCACCAAATGTCAGGAGAGACAGAGGGCTACCAGCCCCAGCATAGGGGTAGTATGTTAGATAAAAGCGTGGTGAAGGGGGAGGGGAGATTTGAAGGGATTAGCAGCTAATGCCAGGAGCTTGGGGAACAAAATGGTGGACCTGGAGACCATCATGGGGACCAAGAACTGGACATAGTAGCAATAAGGAGACTTGGTGGATAGAACATAAGACCTGAGAGATGACCATCCCAGGATACAAACTGTTTAGAAGGGACAGAGTGGGAAGGAAGGGATGGGGGAGTCACTTTATACATCAAGGACAACATAAGAATAACCGAGGGGCAGGAGGAAGATGGGGAAACAGAGCTCCTGTGGGTAACACTGGACAGAAGGACTGGGTAATCATTGCAGCTGGGAGTGGTATACAGACCTCCTATGCAGGGGTAGGAATGGGATAGGCAGCTGATACAGGCAGTCATGTGGATGGCCCACAAAGGGGGAACTGCTCCTGGTGGGGGACCTAAACCTCCCAGATGTGGACTGGGACATCCCGGAAGCAGTGTTGGCTAGGAGCCAGGAAATACTAGAGGCACTGCAGGGTGTATTCTTACAGCAACTGGTAAGGTAACCTACAAGAGGAAACTACCTGCTGGATGTGGTCCTGACGAATGGGGAGAGTGTGGAGGAGGTAGAGATGGAAGATGGACTGGGAACCAGTGATCACAGGACGGTAAGTTTCAGGGTAAGGTTAGGTGGGGAGGTCAACTGACCAGCACAACAGTAATGAACTTCAGCAGCACAGACTTTAACAAGATGAGAAGAATAGTGAGCGAAGAAATAGAGGGAACAGAGAATATAGGAGAAGTGGAGGAGTTAAGGGAAACTATTAAACAAGGGGTGATGAAAGCCACAGAAATGTGATAAAGAAGGTAAGGAAGAACAGAAAAAAGAGGAGACTGCTTTGGTTTACAAGGGAGGTGATGGGAGTGGTTGGGGGCAGGAGAAGGCTTTCAGAAAATATAAGAGGACACAAAGGGAGGAGTACAGGGAGGCTTATGGGAGATGAGGAGACTAGCAGAGCAGAAGATAAGCAGGGCCAAAGCAGACACTGAGGAGAGAATAGCTAAGCAGGCCAAAGGAGAGGCAAACTTTTTAGATATGTGAGGGAAAGAAGGAAGGCAAGGCAGGGGATTGCAAGGCTGAGGAAGAGGAGGATACCACTGGAAGGGGACTGGGAAAAGCAGAGGAACTTAATAAGTACTTTTGCTTGGTATTTATGGAGGAGGAAGAGGAAGGGGACCTAGGCTCAGGGAAGGGGCAGTGAGGACAAAGGGTGGATGCAAGCCTGTTCATCATAGAAAGAGTTAGGAGGAACTAGACAGGTTGAGGGTGGACAAGGCAATGGGACCAGATGGTTTGCACTAAGGATGAGCCAGGAACTGAGGAGGAGCTGGCTGCCCCACTGATGAGACTATTCAACTTGTCTCTGGACTCCGAGGTGGGTGCCTAGGCACTGGAACAGGGCAGACATGGTGCCGTTGCACAAGGTGGGGTAGGAGGAAGGTGTTGCAGAACTATCACCCAGTCTGCCTCACCTCAGTGGTGGGAAAGGTCATGGAGGCACTAATAAAGGAGAGGGTTGTGAACTACCTTGAGGTTAGTGGATTGCAGGATGACAGGCATCATGGCTTCACAAAGGGAAGTCATGCCAGACAAACTTGATTGAGTTCTTCAGTTGGGTGACGCAGATGGTTGATCAGGAAGGGGTGGTAGATGTAGCCTATCTGGACATCAGCAAGACCTTCAACACTTTCTCTCCAGAGGGCTGGTAAGTAATCTGGAAAGTATAGTGGTGGGTGGGCGGAAAAATAACCAGATGGGTGGAGAACTGATTGGCAGGCAGAAGCCAAAAAGTGGTGGTAAATGGGATGTACTCTGGGATGGGGGGTGATGAGTGAGTGTGCCCAGGGGTCAGTACTGGACTCCTTTCTTTTTAATAGTTACATCAGTGATATAGTGGAGGGGCTGAGGGGGAGGGTGTGCCTATTTGCTGATGATACGAAAATCTGCAATAGGGTAGACACCACAGGAGGGGTGGAGGACATGAAGCAGGACCTAAAGATTTTTGAGGGATGGTCAGAGACTTGGCAACTGAAATTCAATGCCAAAAAGTGCACTGTGATGCACTTGGGGCATAGAAACCCGCAAGTAGGATAAATCTTAGAAGGGAAGGTCATCAAAATAATGGAGCAGGAGAGAGATCTGGGGATTATAGTATCAAGCAACCTTAAGGTAGGTAACCAATGTAGCAGGGTGGTGGGGAAGGCCAATGGAATGTTGGCATGCATCAACAGGGGCATGACTAGCAGAAGAAGGAAGGTACTGATGCCCCTGCACAAAGCCATGGTGGAAACATGGAAACATATACTTTGACAGCAGATAAAGACCGCTTGGCCCACCTAGTCTGCCCAGTCTGAAAGGACATAGACGGGATAGAGAGAGTTCAGAGAAGGGCAACCTGGATGGTGCAGGGTAAAGCAGGGGAAGGCAAACAATCAGAGGTGTAAGGAATTGGATCTGTACACATTGGAGACTAGAAGGAAGCGAGGGGACATGACTGAAACTTTTAAGATGTGAAGAGGATCAACAAAGTGAAGGAGGGTTGTTTACTTAAAAGAAAGGAGGGGGCTATAACTATAGGGCATAGCCTAAGACTGCAGGGAGGAAGATACAGAGGCAATGTGAGGGTGATTCTTCACGGAGAGGGTGATGGAGGCCTGGAAAAGACTACCACAGGAGGTGGTGGTGGTGGTTGAAATGGTGGAGGGATTCATGAGGCATGGGACAGATATATGGGGCTGAGTAGCTGGGGAAGGGGGTAGTGGGAGGAGAGATGAGCAAGGAGGGGAAAGGGGCAGACTAGATGGGCCAATGGGGTCCTTTTCTGAAATCAAGATTCTATGATTCTATGAAATCATGAACTCATTCTTAGCCAGTCCAAATGGTTTATTTCTAAATATTTCAAGAACTCTTATACAATATTAAAGTTCAAAGGAGCCCAAACATACAAATCAAAGTGCTTCTTTCCTCTGCACAAGAAACACACATGTTGTGTGAAAAGTGTCTCACATGCAGCTGCCCTGGTGATGGTTTGTTTGTGACAACAGGCTCAAGGATTTCTGCAATGAGCACAGGCTAACTCAGATTATCCCTGAGGTTACCCAACCTAATAAAAACAAAAAATGACTGAAGCTGCTTGCCGGATCTTATGTTCATCAACAAGCCACATACTATCTCCCATACCAAGGGTCTTCCTTAATGACCTGAGTGACCATTGCACTGTCACCTGTGTCAGGTGTTCCCACACCTACTTTCACCTCAACCTTCAAGCTAAAGTGCAGCCTAAAACACTTCTGTCTCCCTGCCTTTGTGACAGATCTTGGGAATACATTAAGTGGCAGGACTTCTATCTCGCACCTTTTGTGTCTGAAGCGTTCTGTATCTTCCAGGATCTGTTACTAAGGGTATCAATAAACATGTACCTATAAGAAAGGTTAGATCTAAAAAATAGGCACTTGATTGTTCAACCTGTCCCTGAAGAGGGCCCTGCAGTCCATAGGCACACTATGGAAAAGGGCAAGGAAGTTGCAGTCCGACTCAGACTGGCTCTCCTTTCGGGCAGCCAGGAACGTCTTCACCAAACTGATCAGGATGGAAAAATCATGTTTCTTTCAGTCACCCTCAAGGAAATCAAAACTCCTCTGCCAAGTTTTGGCAAATCTTGGGAGAGATCAAAGACACTCCCCTGCCACCCCAATTCTGGCCAAAATTGTAGTGAACAATAACTCCTACACAGACAGGTCTGAGATCCTTGACCAGTTCAATAACCACTTTGCTACTGCAGGCCTCGCATTCGATGCCTCGCCTGTCAGTAAACTGAGTGCCCCAAGTGCCACTGCTGTAGGTACTAGCCCTAATTCTGTCCCATGTACCGGCCACCCTCCCTTTAATTTCCAGCCAGTATCCTTTAAATAGATGGAGGACCTTCTTCTCTTGCTAGATACCAAAAACAGTGCTAGTACTGACTTAGAACCCTTCTTTCTAAAAGCAGGCTATTATCATCTGACAGCACATATCGCTCATCTATTTAATAGGTCACTTGCCCATGGGAGCTATTGCTCAGTTGGAAAATTGCGCATATTATCCCTCTGTTCAAGTCAGGAGACCCTACAGACTTGAATAATTACAGACCAATCTCACTTCTTCCTGTACTATCCAAGCTACTAGAAAAAATTGTCAACTCACAATTGAGGCAGTATTTGGACTGTGAAAATATCCATAACCCAGTCCAATCGGGGTTCTGACCTAAGCAAAGCACCATGTCGGCTCTAGCCAAAGTGTCTAATAACTGGTTAAAAGCCCTGGATAATAAACAGCACATCTATGCACTTTTCCTTGACCTTAGCAAAGCCTTTGACAGAGTTGATCACTCCATTCTGCTTGATACTATGGGTAGCATTGGTCTCACCTCTGCTGCAGTGAAGTGGTTCCACTGCTACCTGACAAATTGAAGACAACAAATTAAAGCACAAGGGGAACTGTCCCCACTAAAAGGTTTGCTCTGTGGTGTCCCGCAAGGTTCTATCTTGGGGCTATCCTCTTCACACTTTATATTAACTTCAATCTGGCATAATCACAGGAAATGGTCACCTTTTGCAGATGACACAGTCCTCTATACAACTAACCTCTCTAGATTTTGCTTACAAGGAGTTACAACAGGACTTTTTTATCCTCCAACATAACCTGCTAAGCCTGAAGCTCTTGCTCAATGCCCAAAAAACCAAAGCCATGATTATCTTCCCGCACTCCTCCCACAGTATAGGGACACCTAGTAACCCCCAGATTATCACCCTCCTTGGTGAACCTCTGGAAATAGTGGATATATTTAAATATCTGGGAGTCTGGTTGGATAACAAAGTCAGTTTCATTATACACCTAAGTGAGTTGACAAAAAAGCTAAGAAAGCTCCTTGGCATATTTTACTGCATAAGAAATCTACTCACTCTCGAAGCTAGGAAGCGACTGGTTCAAACAACCTTTCTACCCTTGCTTGACTATGCCAACTTTCTCTACAGTTACTGCCCCCAGTATGCCCTCCAGAAGCTTGACACACTCTACCATCATGCTTTGAGATTCATACTCGACATGCCAAGGCGGACTCACCACTGCCTGTTGTACCAAACAATTGATTGGCCATCCCTCTTCATGAGGAGGCAAATAAATGCCCAAATATGGTTCTTTAGGGCTATTTCTAACAAACTCCCACCCTATATCTGCAACCTGTTCGATTGGTCTAAAGGTATGTACTGCCTACGGAACTCCTCATTTGTCCCCCTCAAGCTACCATGGATGAGGACATCATGGCACAACTGCCGTCAGCTCCTTCTTACCATCACTTTGGAACAACATGCAAAAGCACTTAAACTTTCCTTCCTGCCTAACCCCTATGTATTCAGGCAGCTGCTTTATCAATGCCAGAAGACTACATGCTATTGCTTTAGGTAATCACTGACATATGAACTGAATATTCCCTAGCTCTTGGACCTCCATAGCCTTCTTACTCCCCTGTTGGCTGGCATTCCTTTTTAGTGTAACCCCCAGCTCCCTCCCTCCTTCCCCATGGCAACCCCCCTGGGGAACTTCTATCATAGCAGGTCTACCCCCACTCCTCTCATGTGTCTTTGCCTCCTCTCTCTCTGTCCTCCACTGTATCTTTGCCATCCTTTCCTCCCTCTTTCCTCTACTGTTTCCTAACCCATATGTAATGAATCTCCTGTATCTGCATATAGCCCTCATTATATAAGTCTTGTTCCAGTTACCTAATGTTCTCGGACTTAAAAATAGTCTGTTTCAGTGTCTGCTGTGTTATGAAATGATGTTGAATACTGTAAATGAATGTGTCCTTTGTGACCAGGGCCATCTTGCAAATGAGCTTGCTCAACGATGTGACTGCCTGGTTAAATAAAGTTTGATTGATTGATATATCATTCATTGATTCTGATCAATAATATATGCTGCCATGAGACGCTACTGTTATGGATATAAGTGGTTTCACTTACATCCTGAGAGTATTAAAGCTCTTACCTTGGTTCTGCAGTTCTCATGCCTTTCAATACATGTGAGATCACTCTTAAAACCATAAGAGGGTGAACTTGGTGATGTTACTAAATGCAGTAGATATGATTTAGAATGGTTGGGAGCAGGCCACATTAAAAACTACACTTTTTCCTTGCATGCCTATGTGGATCAGCCCGGCACGGGGTCAAAACACTGCCAACAAAAACAGCATGGTCAAATACCACACTGTCAGTACAGCTAAACCAACTACAGCGCTTGGTAAAAACTGCAAGTGATAAAAACATCAAAACAAAAACACATGCTAAATTATTGTTTGCAGGGAGTTCTTCTGCTCCACATTAAAATAACTATCTCTGGTGGGGTCAGGCAACTCTGAGATGGGAGAAACCTGGCCGGGGTGATTTATCAAACCCAAGAATGCTGAAAACAAAATAAAAAAACACAGGTAATCCTGGACCAGGAATCAAACCCTTATCCACAGACACTCCACTGCCTGTGGCTTTACCTCTGAGCTACAGCAGCTGCTTGGAGGACCACCACCCAGCAGAGACCTTATCCTCTGCATCCCTATGTCCCATCCACCCAACAGCTACAGGGGTTGCGCTACCACCTCTTCACCATAGTTTACCTGCACAATTTTTTCCCCTGAATCTGTTTTACCACATGCTGTTTTTCACTCTTGGTTTTACTTGCAAGATTGTACAGTCACTAAATAGACCTGGTACCGATCAGCCCTATTACAATTCCTCGGTCAGTCTGACTGTTTTTCTGGTTGTCATTGTGTGCATTTTGATAATGAAATGGTCACTGTTCTTCTTCACCTCCTCCACTGCCACTCATTCAGGCCCAAAGTAGTAAGGGCAGACTACCCCCTTCAAACTCCATGAATACCCTGGAGGATAGTTCAATCATCAACACCTTCTTAGCAGAATTTGCCTCCATTAAAATTGTGTTGACAGAGCTTATTGATAATGTGAAGGTGGTTCATATGATTGTGGGTGCCTTTACTTCCCATGTCAGGGACACGGAAGCCCATGTTAGTTCACCTGAAGATATGGCAGTAGTGGCAGAAAGGGAGATCATTAGCCTTTGTAGAAAAGTCATCAATCTGGAGGAATGTATCGATGACCAGAAGAACTGGGGGAAGTGTAACAACTTGCTCCTGGTCAGTATACTGGAACAGGCAGAAGGAAACAACTCTATCAAGTTCATCAATGATCTGTTTATCCAGCTCATGGGCCCCCCATGCCATGGGCAAGAGTATCTAACTGAGCTTGCCTACTGCTCCATGACCTATGCCTTCCCTTGGGAAATGACCATGAGCCATCGTCTACCCACTGCTTTATTATCAAGATAAAGTGGCAATTCAGCAAATGGCCCACTCGCAACTGTTACTGTAGTGGAATTACTGCCAAAATTTATTTTCAGTTATATAAGCCATGCAGTGAGGGACAAACAACAGGTGTATAGGGAAATCAAATGGGAACTTCATGCCAGAGGGATTACATTTTGTGTATAGTTCCTTGCAAACCTTTTCATCACTCTGACCCATAGTAATTTCAGTTTTACTAAGCCATGGTAGCGACACAGCAGTTACCCTCCATAATGCCAAAACTGCTTCCCCCACCTAAGAGCCAGGAGCCTTCTGCAATTATGGAGCATTATCCTCTGAGGGGTCTCCGACTTCTGCCTGGTATTCTGCTGTCACAGGGCAAATCCCTCAGTTTGGCTCCATGGAACTGTTCTTTCTTTTTGTCTTTTTTCCCATAGTTGTAGATGCTCCCAATATAGTAACAAACGGATGGAGCAGATGGTGACTTTTGATTTTTCCAGAGGACCTCGTCATGGGCTTTTATGTGGTTTAGCATTTGCCTAGGTGTGTCTGGCTTATCAATGTGTAGTGGCGGGTGACACAGCTATAGGCTGTATGTTGTCAGTTTTTTACTTTTTATTACAGCACCTCCCACTTCAGTTTGCTATAAGCTGGTTATTTTGTTTCTCTTACTGTACCTACAGTAATGGACTCATCAGTGGATTTCAGTTGGACATAGATGCCACAATAACAGGTTTTGCTTTCCAGCATGACTTGTGGACAGCATTAACTTTCCTTTTTCTGTGCTTGAGCTTTAGTTATGTGCTTGACTTACAGGGCCTTCACCCATTTGGATAGCCATTAATCCTTTTGGCAACCAGTATCTCAGCCTGCTGCCTCTAGGGAGCTCCCTTGCATGTTTCTCAATGCTTTCCTAGGTCTCCTCTTCCTCCTTTATGTGTTGGGACAATTGCACGGAAGCTATACATTCAGTTTCTTCTGTTTTGGGGTCTTTAGTTGGATCTTGCAGGAGCTTTGGTCTGGGACCTTCCTGGGACCAGGACTTATGTCTGACATTTGCTGACCCTGGCAACTGCACCTGAGCATATATTTTATATTGTAGCCACTCTTGGAGTTCGCCTTTATGGTGATCGATGGTTAGGATGTTTTTAACAGGGAGGGGGAACTTCCTGTTTCCATGTTACCTTATTCTGGTGTACTGATTTTGGGGGTTAGCTTACATTTGTTACATTATTGTTATGGCTGATTCCACAGGGTTTTTGTTTGGCTTGTGCAGTCTGCCGGCTCCTGAGGTGCATCCTGCCATCTGATGATTCCACCCTGGATGGGCAGCAAGGGGCTGAGTCAGGCTGTTTGGACCCGAGCTGGTATAACAGTTTTTGTTTTTCAGGAAAGGGTTTTTTTGTATATTTTTGTTGGGGAGTTCATATAGAGGGTGTGTACGTCACCTTTGCATGGTACAGGAGAGTTTTTCTTCACTGTGTTTGATAAGTTTGTGCCATTCCCTAGCATGCCTCATGTTTCTGGTCTTTACAAATGTAGGCTGCCAAATCTTGGAGAGTACTCTGGTATATTTTCTTAGGTGATATGATGACAGCTGACCCTATCAAACTTCTGACATGGATGTGAAAGGGATCAACTCACCGGGTAAGTGGGCTTGTGTCCTAACTGACTTAAAACACTATACCCCTGTGGTATCTTTTTTATAGGAGACCCACTTGCTTTATTCTAAGGCATATTAGCTGAGATGCTCTTGGGATGACCAGGCCTTTGGGGCAGGTGCAGATTCTATGTAGGCAGAAGTGGCTATACTATTAGTCAGATTTATCTTCTTTATCCTATTACAAGAGAATGCAGACCCATCTTGTTGATTTATTATCCTTCAAGGGATTTTAGATCAGGAAGAGCTCACATTGGCTAATATTTATGGTCCTAATAGGGGCCAGCTGGAATTTTTCCTTAGTTTTCACTGCACTTTATGCAGTAGGGCAGTACCTATTTTGGTGACAGGAACTAGAACACCCTCTGGACGCTGAACTGGATAGGTCTGGCTGGCCTGGCTGTGGCTCTCCCTAATCCATGAACTATCAGAATTGCAGGACTCCCTTAACCTTGTGGAACCATGATGTACCTTGCACACCTCAGTTAGAATATACCTTCTTCGCACATGTTCATGGAATGAAATCCATAATTGATTTCTTTTTAATCAGCCATATCCTTCTCCCAGGGCTTTGTACAGTTAAGAAATTACCCTGGGTTATCTCAGACCATTCACTGTGGAATTCATTATCATTTGTAATCCCCATTCTGAAGTGGATAAATTATGGTGGCTTAATAACAATATTTTGAAGAACTGGGAGATCGTAGCAATAGGGCACCCTTAGAGCAGATAGGGCAGCAACAGGCAGACAAGAAGGGGAACAATTCTGGGAATGGTGCAGTGCAGTGGCTGTGGAGCAGCAGTGTTTAGAACAATCTTCTGGACACTGCAGTGCTGCCCCATCTGCAGGCATCTTTCTGGGTTGAAGGCAGAGGTTGCCAATCTCAGAGCCGAGTTGGACAGGATTCAGGGGACCTCCTCCCCACCTAGAGGACACCATATCCACATCCACTACCTCAGAAGATGTCCAGCAGCAGAAGGGGTTGGACTACGGTGGGCTTGGCCAGGGTAAGAGAGGTGGGTGAGAGGCACATTCCTCAGCCAGTTCAACTGACAAACTCCTACACTGTACTGGAGGAATGGGAAGTCCCCTCAGGGTCACCCAAAGTTGCATCCCAGGAGGATGAGTAGGACCTCCATAATGGAACCCCAAAGGTGGGTGGAAGAGGACCCAAAAGGAAGAGGAGGCTACTCCTTGTGGGGGACTCCATCGTCTGGGGAGTGGAACTGGGAACAGGCAGAGAGGAGGAGAGGGAGGTAAAGTGTCTACCTGGAGGCAGAGCTTGGAGGGATGGAAAGTGAATCCAGAGGATTGATAGGGCAATAGCTAAGAGGGGGGAGCTGGATGTCATTATCCATATGGGGACCAATGCCTTGGCTTGACAAGGCAGAGATAGGAAGAGTGCATGAGGAGTTTAGGGAACTGGAGGAGCCTGGGGGAGATGGTTCAGAGGTGCTGCCTGTCCAGGGCAAGGGGTGGGCTGGGCCTCCACACCAAGAGCTTCAATGCTTGATTGGAGGCTAGTGTGGAGAGCAAGTATTTAGCACCATTTGGGGACTGGAGTCTACTGGGGGGATGCAGGACTGTACAGTGGTGACAGCCTGCATCCTTTCAGGAGGGGACCAATGTCCTCAGTGAATGATTTTAGTGCTTTATTATCAAACATTTAAACTAGCCAAATGGGGTGGAAGAGGAAGCAGGGGAAAGCTAAAACCCACCCACACAGGATAATGTAGCTAACATGGAGGACAATAAGGACACCAAACTGCCAGTAAACACTGAAGTCAACAAAAGTAAGGGGGACAGGAGAAGCAAGAAGAAAAGGGGAGGTCAGGAGGAGAGTTTGTAGTAAATGGAGGGCAATGTAGACAAATACCTGAAACCTGGGTAACAAAATCCCTGATCTGACAGCCATGGCATTGGAGGCTGATCTGCATATTATAGCTGTTACAGAGACATGGTACAATGGAAACCATGACTGGGACATAGCTATGCCAGGTATACTTTATTCGGGTGGACAGGAGGGTAACAAGGAGGAGGGGTGGATCTATACATCAAAAAGGGTATAAAGGTGACAGAGGTGCAAGGCATGCAGGGAGAAGCAAGAAGCACTATGGGTAACCCTGGAATGAAGCAATGGCATAGCCATTCATACATGAATAATATACAGACCCCAGCACAAAGAGAGGAAATGATGAGGATCTACTGGCAGCCATTCATATGATGGCAGCCAAAGGAGAGGTGTACTGATGGGTGACTTAAACCTGCCAGAAGTTTATTGGGGCACAAGCGACTGCAACAGCCAGGGTAGAAACATTCTGGACTCCCTGCATGGGCATTCCTCACAGCTGGTGCTTGAGCCAACCCAGGAGGAAGCAATTTTTGAACCTGGTACTAACCAACAGGGACAGAATTATGGATGCCATGGTAGGAGAACACCTGGGGTTCAGTGAGCATTGCACAGTATGGTTTAATGTGAGAACTACAACAGGGACATGCCACACAAAGGTGAGGGTTCTGAACTTCAGAAGGGCAGGCTTCATTAGGATGTGGTATGTCCCAGAGAGGCCCTAGATGGGGCTAGAAATGGGGGTAGTAATAATAATAATAATAAAAAATAATAATATAATAACAATAATAATATTTTATTTATATTAGCCTTTCAAGTGTCAAGTACATTCCAATAAAATAAGATAAAATACAGAATACAGAAACAGAGATACAAAAGAAATATTATAAAACACACAAAACAATTAATGAGTGGTGAAACCATATGCCTTTTCCCACAGAAAGGATTTAAGAGCTTGTTTAAAACTCTTCACGGTCGTACACTCACTTGTCCGATGGGGTAGAGAATTTCAAAGGGAAGGGGCCGCAAACATAAAAGCCCCCAGCAGATTTTAATATCACCCTTGGAATCTCTAGCTCTGGCTGAGCAGAGCAATCTCACAGGGTGGTAAGGGATCAGGAGTTCTTTCAGGTAATCAGGGCCCAGATCATGCAGGGCTTTAAAAGTCAGTAATCCGACTTTGAAGGTGATCCGCCACTGAACTGGTAGCCAGTGCAGTTCCCACAGCACCGGAGTAATATGGGAAGATCTAGGGGTACCCATCAATACTCGGGCTGCAGAATTCTGCACTAGAGGCAAGCGGTGGATATCAACCCCAGAAAGCCCAAGGTAATGCGAGTTGCAGTAGTCCAGGCATGAGGTCACAAAGGCATGGATCAAAGTTGGCAGATCACCGGACGGAATGAGGTGCTTGATTTGGCGATGTTTCTTAGATGGTAAAAGATGACTTTACCACCGCTGACACCTGAGATCGAAGAGTCAGCCCCGCTTCTAATATCACCCCAGATCTCGCACCTGTTCAGAGACCCATAGCTCAACATCCCTCAAAACATTCCAGATGGGGTGCCGCCATAGGTCCTCCTATCCGCTGTTCTGGATCCAAACCAATACCTCCATCTTTCCAGAGTTCAACTTCAGCCAACTAGAACTCATCCAGTCCTGAATTTATTTAGCAGCTGTTAAATACCGAGATAGTTCCTTCCTGGTCGGTGCAAACGACAGGTACAGCTGGGTATCATCTGCGTAACAGTGAAACCTCAGCCCATACCATCTCACAATGTCTCCAAGAGGAAGCAAGTACACTGCAAACAACATGGGGACAATATAGAGCCCTAAGGAACCCCACAAAAAGGGAGATGGGATCAGAGGAAAAACCCTGACACCACCCTCTGAGTTCTTCTGTGTGGTATGAAGTGAACCACCTGAGAACAATCCCAGAGTCCACAAATACGTCTCAGGCACTCAAGTAGGACCCCATGGTCAACGGTGTCAAATGCTGGATGACAGATCTAATAGTACCAAGATGGACCATTTTCTCTGGTCTCTTGCCATCAGGAGATCATTGAGCACCGAACCAAGCGCAGTCTCGTATTGTGCCTCTTTCAAAACCTGATTGGAGAGGTTCGTAGATGCTATGGATGGTCAAATGGTTCTCCTGCTGGGCAGCCACCACCTTCTCAATCACCTTCCTACAAGGGAAGGTTTGAGATGGGTCTGTAGTTAGCAAGACAGTCTGGGTCCAAAGATGCTTTCTTCAACAAGGGTGTCACCACTGCCTCTTTCACGGAACAGGGATATTGACTCATGTCAAGGGAACACCAGACTATCTATGCTAGAACCAGTAGAATGGACTCCCCACACCCTAAAATTAGAGAATTAGGGCCTGGATCTAAACTACAGCAGGTAGGACACAGCACTTGGACAATCCACATAAAATCCACGATTTCTGGGTGGTCGAAGGTACTCCAGGAAAACAAAGGGGCAGTGCCCGATCCTGGCCACTAGCAGCCCGCATAGAGTGTGTCAAACAGATGTCTGACCTAACGTCAGCCACCTTACCAGCAAAGAACCGAGCAATCTCATCACACTGTAATTGTGAAAATGCTCTATGGAGCTATAGACAGGTTGGGTTGCACAATCTTTCCACAGTTCTGAATAGCTGAGCTGGTCAGTTCTGAGCGCATAAATTTCCCCAGACAGGAACTCTGCCTCTTCATTAGAGATTTCTGACTGACAGAATTGATAATGTTCTAACAGTCTAAGGTGGTCGCCATCCAGGCCAGATCTCCGCCAACAATGCTCTAACCTGTGTCCAAGTCGCCAACCCTCAAGACCCCATCAAACTATAAGGCCCAAGGTCGAATGGAGAGAGGATGCACAAACTGGAGTAATAGAATCCAGGGCAGAGTGAATGGCGGTATTATAAGCCACAACCAGCGCATCTGGATCATTGCAATACACAGAAATCATGATAGATCAAGAACCGCAGCAAGGCCATTGAAGAAATATTCCATAAGCGTGGTACTTGACCATCTCCACAGGGGTCGGTCTACAAGGTGGGGCACCAAAATTGAATCTCACAGTGTAGTGATCTGACCTGCTGACTGGTTCCACCCCCACGTCAGAGACCTTGATCCCCAGGAGGAAGACCAAGTCAAGACAAGAGAATGGCCACCTTTATGTGTAGTAGTGGTAACCACCTGTGTTAGGCCCAGTGAATCCATTAACTGGAGGAAGTGTTGTCCAAATTGTGAGAGTTCATCATGGACCCATGCATTAAAGTTGCCTAGGACCATCAGCCTGGGAGACTCAAAAGCCAAGTCGACAACTAAGTCCGCTACTTCCTTAAGGAATTGCTTCTCATCTCCTGATGGACGGTAGATGACAGCAATTCAATAGCCCACACCTGCTACAACAGCACATTCAAAGGAGATGGTCTCCTCAACTGGAACACTAGTGAGAGCCAATTCGGTCTTAAAACAGACTGCAACCCCCCCCCCACGGTCCAACCTCGGCTGATGTATCACCGTATACCCGATTGGAATTAGGCCTCCAATAATGGTCCCGAGATATTATCCAGCCAGGTCTCAGTGATGCAAGCCAGATCGGTTGAACCAACAAGATCTGAAATCACAGCCATCTTGTTCTGGACAGATCTGGCATTCCACAACATTGCCCGGTTGGACCAAAACTCCTGGGCTGCCCGACTACCTGCCCATCACTAATGATGGTGCCCTTGGGTATGGGGACCAGACAAGATGGTCCATGCTCCAAGCTCCACTTCACCCCAGGGCATCTCCTGGGCTTAATCACCCAAATGGGGATGCTCTGCTCCACTCGCCTCCACTGTTCACCCCCCAACCCCTCCCCCCTCCTACGGGTGAGGGACAATGGGCCTACATACAGGGAGCCATAGTGGAGGCAACAAATCTTGTATTTGGCAAATAGACAAAGACAAAAAGGAAAAGAAACCACTATGGTTCTTACAGGAGGTGGTAAGAAAAGTAAGGGCAAAAATGTTGCTTTCATGAAATATAAGGAGACTCAAATGGAGGAGGACAGGGCAGTACATCTAGAAAAACAGAGGGATACAGGGAAGGTAGTCAGGGCACCAAGGCAAGGACAAAGAAAATTTAGCAAAGAAGTTAAAAGAGGACAAGATCTTCTATAGATACATCAGTGAGAAGAAGAAGGAAGGGGGACTGTAAAGATTGAAAGGAATGAGTGGGAGTGGAAGGAGACCAGGATAAAGCATCAATCCTGAATAAATATTTCTGTTCAGTTTTTATGGCAGAAGAGGATGAGGAGGGATGGCAGCTAAGAATCAGAATGGGAAGGGAGGTGGACAACACTCTATTCAAAGAAGAGAGAGTCCTAGAAGAACTTACAAAACTGAGGGTAGATAAGGCAATGGAATCAGACAGGTTGCATCCTAGAATATTAAAGGAGTTGGGGGAGGTACTGGTGGCACCACTGGCAACCCTTTTCAACAAGTCCCTGGAAACAGGGAGATTCTGGAGGACTGAAGAAGGGCTGATGCTGTCCTTCTCCACAAAAGTGGGAGCAGGCTGGAAACTATAGACCTGTCAGCCTGACCTCTGTGGTGGGTAAAATTATGGAATCTCTTCTAAAGGAAAGGATAGTAGAGCACCTTGAATCAAGTGGAGCACAAGATCTGAGGCAACACAGAACTACAGCAGGAAAGTCACGTTTAACTAATCAGACTTGATTTCTTAGACTGAGTCACTAGGAGGTGGATTGGGGAGGCGGTAGATGTGGCCTACCTTGACTTCAGCAAGGTGTTCAACACCATTCCACATAGGAGGCTTGTGAACAAGCTGGGCAGCCTGGGACTGGAACACAAGGTGGTGAACTGGGTTGAAAATTTCATCTAAGAATAGGATATAGAGGATGGTGGTAAACAGGGCAAAATCCAAAGTAGGGAGGGTGACCAGCAGGATGCCAAGGGTTCAGCTTTTGGACCAGTGCTGTTTAATATGTACATCAGTGACATTGCAGAGGACCTGAGGAAGGTGTGCCTCTTTACAGATGACACAAAGATCTGCAATAGGGTAGATAGTCCAGGAGGGACAGAGAAAATGAGAAGGGACCTAGCTAAAATGGAAGAATGGTCCAAAGTGTGGCAGCTAGGTTCAATGCGAAAAATGCAAAATCATGCACTTGGGGCACAGGAACCCAGGGAGGATTACATGATTAGGGAGAAGATATGTAAGCAATAAGGCACAAGGATGTGTTGTAAACCATATTTTACAGCATGGCCAGGGATGTAAGCAAGACAGGGTTGAAGGTCAGTGCTTCAGCTGCTGACCTTGCTATAAATATGGTTTACACACACCCATGAGTGCCTTATTGTACTTATAAAATTGGATCCTTTTTTTACTTTTGACTATTGGGAAAAGCATGTTTATATGTAGAAAAAATAGATTTACTTGTGTGCGTTTTTGATAAAATAGTCCTTCCGCCCACTGCAAGTATGTCATTGATGATGTCATTTTATTATTGCCTCTTTCATCTTCCTGTTTTTTCTCTGTTGTTCTTCACATTCAAGATATGAAATGTTTATCATAGAATGTTTACCATGGAATACATGGATTCAAAATTCTGCTCAGTTCAACTAGCAGAATGTTTCTTTCTGACACACTGTACACACAGATAACAAGAAAAATATACATGTTGCTTCTTCTAATGGAGTCTTGCAGTATTCTGACAATATGCAGTTAGCCCCAGCACCTGAACTGCCCTGAAGAGAAAAGAGTTAGCTCTGTGCAGAAGCATAGAACGATTGAGCTCAAGCTCAGTTTTCAAACCTCTGTCTCTGGTACTTACCAGTGCAACCATCAGATTCTTATGAGCAAACTAACTGAGTATTACACCATGGAAATTGTTTAATATATAGACAAAAGGCAACAATTTGGGTCCAAAAAGACTCAAGTCAAGAACCCAGGAAAAAAGATAGTGACAATATTTAAATATGTATATATAAAACATAACAATAGTAACAATAAAACAACTACCCCACCCTTAAAAGGGAGGGTACATGCTACACCCTGAGATGTAACACTGTACCTGCCAGCCCACTTCCCAAAAACTAGGTTCTGAGAGGGGAGGCAGGGAGGGAGGGAGGTCAGACTACAGCAAGACTCCATTAGAAGAAACAACATTACTATGGTGAATAATTTTTTCTGCAAACAACATGAAGTCTTGCTGTATTCTGACAATATGCAGACTACCAAGCAGTTCCCCAGGATGAGGGTGCAGAACCTACTTTGGGAACAAGCTCTGCAGTACTGCTGTACCAAACCTAGCATCACTCTAGCCTGGATGTCCAGAGAGTAATGCTTGGTGAATGTATGGACTGTTTTCCAGGTGGCTGTCAAATTTCTAGCAAGGGTATATCTCTGGCTGCAGCCAGAGTAGCAGCTGTACCCCTAGTCAAGTGAGCCCTCAGGCTTGGAGGGGGTGTTTTGCCCAATTTGTCATAGCAGAATTGTATTCAAGAGACAATCCACCTGGCAATAGTCCTTTTAGCAGCAGGCTTACCTTTCCCCGCTTCACCATCAGTGAGAAACAATTGAAGACAGTCATGCCTGTGTGCCTTAGTATGCTCTATGTAGTAGCTAAGAGCCTTTTAACATCAAACTGTGTACTCTTCTTTCTCCTGAAGAAGAATGGTCAGTAGAAAACACAGGAAGAGACATAGACTGGTTCAGATGAAAGTCTGATACCACTTTGGGTAAAACCTCTTATTGGTTCTTAGGACCACCTTATCCTTATGGATGGAGATAAAGGTCTAGTTTGACTGGCAGGGCCTGTAATTCACTAATCCACCTGGCAAGTAATAGCTACCAGGAACACAGTTTTCACGGTCAAGTACTTCAGCTCGGCCAAAGCCAGAGGTTCAAAAAGTGGTCGCTTAAGCTGGGCAATGCAGATATTAAGATCCCAAGCTGGAGTATGCTCTTGAAAGGGAGGGTTAATATGAACCAGACCTTTAAAAAACTTACTGAAAACAGGATGAGATGCCAGGGAAGAGCTCTTCCTTGCTGAAAGGAATGCTGAGACAGTTGCTAGGTGAACCTTCAGAGTTGTAGACTTAAGGCCTAGAACATTGAGATGAACCAGATAATCTAAGGATGTAGCAATGTCTGCAGAATCAGGCACAATGCCCTTCTGACAACACCAAATGCTGAACGTTTTCCATTTGGAATTATAAGTTTTCTAGTGGAAAGTTTCCTGAAACCTTCAAAATATCCAGAACTCCATGAGAAAGATGCAGGCCTGCATGTTTTAACTCTTCAGAAAGCCAGGCCTTGAAGTTGAGAGACAGGAGATTGGGTACAAATCCTCCCATGAAAGGAAGTTAGGAGATTGTATCTCTTGGGAGAGACAGGGACGTGGCACTGCCAGAGACAGCAGCAGAGGATACCAAGGCTGTCGGGCACAATCTAGGAGCCACCAATATCACTGTGCAGGGTTGAGGACCTGATTTTGATCAGGACTCTGAACAACAGAGGTAAGGAGAGAAGGCATAGAGAAACCTGCCCTTCCAATCCAGAATGAGAGCATCCAGAGGAACAGTCACCAGGACTGGAGGTCTGAAACAAAACAGAGGAAGTTGGTAATTGTCAGGGGTGGCAAAGAGACCCATCTCTGGCGTGCCCCATCTGGAGAAGATGACTTGTAGTATGGGAGGGTCCAGAGACCATTCTTGATGCCCCTGGGAGATTCTGCTCAGAGCATCTGCCAGTACATTGTCCTTTCCTGGAAGGTGAACTGCTGTCAGGGAAGTCTGAAGAGAATAGACTAGATACCACAGTTTCATGGCTTCTGTGCACAAGGCTGTGAACCAAGTGCCCCCCTGCTTGTTGATGTGCCACATTGTGGTGGTGTTGTCTGTCCTGACTTGGACCACCTTGCCCTGACTGACTACAAGAAGACCTGAAGGGCCAGAAAAAACTGCCCTGAGATCAGGAGATTGATATGAAGGAGAGACTCTTGTGGAGACCAGACCCCTTGAGCCATAAGGGCTCCCAAATGGGCTCTCCAACCTAGGAGAGAAGCATCTGTAGTTAAGACTACTAAGGGGACTTGAGAGAGAGAAACAGAACTCCTTGTCTGAGGTTGTCCTGGTCCAGCCACCACTGGAGAGCCTGGACCAGAGTCCAAGTCACTGGGATCAATTTGGTGAGAGAGTCTCTTTTCTGAGACCAAAAGGACCTTAGGTGGAACTAATGTCCCTCATCTGAAATCTGGCTCCTTGCACCACTGCAGTGGAAGCTGCCATGTGCCCAGGAGTTGAAGAAACTGCCTTGCTGGATAGAGAGACCAGCAGACAAAAGAGGAAGCAAGATCTGTTTGCGCCTCATACCTGTCAGAGGAGGAAGGCCTTTGCTTGGATAGTATCCAAGTCTATCCCTATAACGTAAGAAGTTTACTGGTTTGAGAACAGACTTTGGGAGATTGAGAAGAAACCCCAGAGAACTGAGCAAGTCCTGAGTGATTTGTAGAGCTGACTTGACCTGGTTGGATGACTGACCTACAATTAGCCAGTTGTTCAGATATGGGAAAATGGAAATGCCCTGCCTTCTGAGGAAGGCAACTACTACTGCAAGGTACTTTGTGAACACCCTTGGAGCTGATGTGAGGCTGAATGGCATGGCTCTGAACTGATAGTGGCCTGAAGGCAACTCAAACCTGAGGTACTTTCTGTAGGAGCACCTGATAGGAATATGGAAATAGGCGTCCTTGAGGTCCAGGGATGCAAGCCAATCCCCTGGCTTTAGAGAGGGAAGAATTATTCCCAGAGCCACCATTCTGAATTTTGGTTTTGAGATGTGTTTGTTCAAATACCTTAGGTCTAGGATGGGTTGCAACTCCCCTGTCATTTTTGGTATAAGTACCACCTGGAGTACAGGCTTTTGCCCCTGTGCTGAGTAGGAACTTCTTCTACAGCTCTGAGAGCCAGAAGAGATGAAACCTCTGCCTCTAGGGCAAGGGTCTCTGAGATGGATGCAGGGATGCAGGTGGGAAGATCTAGCCCTCAGTTTTGGAAACCTTTTGAACCTGAGGGCCAGTCCCTGGCTTACTACCTCCAGGACCCACTTGTCTGAGGTAACAGACTTCCAAGCCTGGAAGTAGTAAGCCAGCCTGCCTCCTACTGGAACGGGAGTGTTAACCCAGGCTGACACAACAGGGTGTCTGCTAGGCAGGAGCCTTGGGCTGGGAAGAGGATGCAGCCCTGCTCATCCCACTCCTGCCCCTCCCTTGAAAGAACCCCCTCAGTGGGAAGGAAGAGTAAGCCTGAGATAGGTAGAAGAGCCTGTGGAAAGGCCTGCCCCTGCCACTAGACTGCTGCCTCTGAGGAGTGTCTTGCCTCTCTTTGGCCTGTGCACTCCTGTAGGTGGTCCTGTACTCCTCCATTTTTTTCATATAAGCTGTGTCTGCTCCCAAACAGAGGTACCCACTAGGGATATCCATGGCCTTGGCCTGGTATCCAGTGAAAACTAGTACATCTGAGCCAAGCATGTCTCCTAAAGACACAGTTGTAGCCATGACTCTTGATGCCACATCACTGGAGTCCACAGCAGCATAAAATTGCACTTTGGATGCCTCAATTCCATCAGCAACCACCTCCTCCAGCTCTTTGGCTAGCTGGGGAGGCCTGTTTAGCCAGTTCCAGAACCATATCCCACCTGGACCTCTGGTACCTGGCTGTGTAGGCCATATAGTTAACCTGCCTGAGTCTCTAAGAAGATGCCAAATACTGTTTTTTGGCCATGACATCAACCTTCCTGGAGTCTTTGTCTGGAGGGTGTGAAGCCAAAGGAATGTTAACCCTGTCACAGGCTGCAGCCTGCACTACCCCAACATGACTTCAATGACTGTATAAAAACTCCATACCTGAGCCTGATAGCATATACCTCCTGTCCATTCTCTTATCCACAGGGGGTAAGGAGTTAGGTGTCTGTAAAATCTTTTTTGTCTGTTTCCCAAGGACTTGTGAAGAGGATAGACAATCTTTTGGACTCTGGAATGTCCATCATCTCTACAAAATAAGGTTCTTCCTCCTCCTCAGCTGCTTCAACCATTGGGAACTGGAGGGTTTCAGCCACCTTCTTGTAAAACAAGGTGTGAAGGGACTCAGAAAGCCTGGGAGGAACATTGGAGGAGTCTGTCTGGGGAGATGTCCGGTTCAGTAGGCACATCCAGACCTCAAAGTCGTTACCTTCATCTTCATCATCAGGATATTCTTCGTCTCCTTCCCACTCCTCATAAAAAGCATCTGGATCGTAATCTGATGGAGTTGGATCTGACCGAATCGACTGCCTAACTGGTGGTACTGGTTAGGACGGAAACGGACGAAGTGATTGAACTATATTAATGACTTTGGCTATCTCATCAGTGGTTAGAGTATGCAGTGCTGGATCCAAACCGGCTGACTTACACTTCCTTTTTGACGGAACTGACCCCTCAGAGTCAGACCTCCTTTTGCCCAAGGAGGTATCACCTAGGTCAGTAAGCACCTCCTCAAGTTTGGCCGCAACAAGCCAGGCTACACATCCAGATATATGGACTTCCGCCTCCCCTTCCTTCAGCCTACTCAACCTTTTTCCAGAGTGGCATTAGGAAAGTTTTACAAATCTTGCAGTCTGTTTGAGGTGGTCAAACCCCAGACAATAATCACAGATGAGGTGGGGGTCAGCCTTGGCAAAGGACTCCCCACACTCAGAACAGTGTTGAAACCCAGTGGGACTATTTTTTTTCCTTGGGTTTCTCAGACATGGCCAACCTAAACAATTATCCTTAACAGCTTTTTAAGCCAGGTAATAACCAACCGATCGGTTACAAACTGTGTTACAGGTTCTGTAAAGAACCAGAAAAAGTCCAGTTCTTTTGAAACTGATCAGCACGGAACACCACACAAAATCCAGAGAAAATAAAAACAAGCAAAAACAAGCAAAAGGTTGGTTCCTAACGGACTGACCGATGAGAACCGAGTCAAAACAATTTCCACAGAATTTAAATAAAACACAAGTCACCACCTATCTACCACACTACCTGTACTGTAGACAGAGGCTGGAAATCAGAAAATAACAACACGGTTAGAAAAACTGAACGCTGATTCAAACTCTATTGAACCGAGCAGAGGAGAAATCTCCAGAGCGACTTCTCAGTTAGGCGGAGTAAAGAATCTGATGGTTTCACTGGTAAGTACCAGAAACAGAGGTTTGAAAACTGAGCTAACTGCATATTGTCAGAATACAGCAAGACTTCATGTTGTTTGAAAGGCCTTTGTTACAGCCAGAGACTCAATTGTCTCACTGTCAGGGCAAGAAGAAGAGAATTCCCTGATAAGCAGGTAAAGATAGAAGGGGAATTTTTCACTGTCAGCAAAGAAACAGTTGTAGTGAAAATTATAAACAATACTTATTGTTTCTAATTAGTTTATGTATGTAAGGAGTGTGATAATCAGGAAACAACATTTAATTAATTTGTTTTATTTTTTATTTAAGGTAGTTTTACTTTTAGGGCCCACCTGAAGCTGTTTTTTACAGTGTAAAGGTAGCAGCCGTGTTTGTGGTGAAAGATCAGTTCTGACAGTAGGGGGCTAACTGAAATGCTTGTGTTCCAAATGCCCATTGATCTGTGTTGCAGATTCTTCACTGCTCAGCAATCCTTATTTTTAACCATGTGTAAACCATATTTTACAATAAATAAGAGCCAATCATCTTACACGATATTACTCTACCATTTTATAATTAAGCAATAAGGCATGACAAGGTGTGGTATATCATGGGATAGCATCACGCCTCGGGTGGTTGGGCATGAGGCTGCAGGCTGAGTGTGTCCAACCACCCGAGAAGTGAAGATATCCCATGATATACCACACACTGGAGTGACTTATTGCTATTATGAACTAAGTTTGTAGTTTTATAAAAAAAAAAAAGAAACAGGTTTTAAAATATTTTATGAATGAGTTTTTGGGTGGTGAAGGAGTACATTTTGAAAAAAAATAATTCTCAGACAGTAGACAGCAAGGATGCTGGTGGTGCCATAACTTTTTTGAAGCCATGATGATGTAGCCTGATATCATCACGGCTTCAAAGAGCTCTGGGCCAATCAGATTCCTCTATTTGCGATCCTCAGTTCATAATAGTGACCACAAAACAGGAAAGAGATCTGTGGGGTCATCATGTCTGACAACCTAATGTGGCCAAACAATGTGCCAAAGCAGTGGGAAGGGCCAGCGGGATGCTGGGGTGCATGAGAGGTATTACCAGCAGAAAAAAAGGTCATAATGCCACTGTACAGGTCATTGGTGAGACCACATTTGGAATACTGCATCCAGTTCTGGAGGCCACATCTCTGGAAGGATATAGACAGGGTGGAGGCAGTTCAAAGAAGGGCAACAAAATGGTGCAGGGCCTGCACCACAGGTCATCTAAGGAGAGATTGAAGGAACTCAGTATGTACACCCTGGAGGAGAGGAGGGAAGGGAGACATGATAGAGACCTTCAAGTATCTTAGGGGATTAATATTGTACTGGAGAGTAGAATGTTTCAGAAGAGAAGCAGTTCTAAAACAAGAGGGCATGACATGAGACTGGAAGGGTGAGACTTAAGGGCAATGTGAGAAAGTACTTTTCATGGAATGAGTGGTGGATGCTTGGAATGGCCTGCCTCTGGAGGTGGTGGGGGCAAGCACAGTGGGGGGGATTTAAACATGCATGGGATAGACATAAGGAAACCCTAAGTGGGTAAGGAGAGGCAGCAGCTAATTAAAAATAGGTAGGGTATACAGATAGACTGGATGGGCCTGGTGGTCCTTATCTGCTGTCAGTTTCTATGTTTCTATGTTTGTATGTAGCATGGCTTACAGAGTTTACAGAACAGCTCTTCCAAGAAAACAAAGAATCTGTGCAATGGTTTGAGACTATCTGGTGTGCTTATAAATGCACTATTCATGGGAGATCATTAGGCATATCTACAAGCAAACAACTCAAACAAGCCAAAGGTTAGAAATTCCTTTCTCAGATTAGGCTTATAGAACATTGGCTAGATCGGGGGGGGGGGGGTCAGCTTGGACATCAGCTGCTGCTTCTGAGAGAATAATACCACAAACTTAATCAAAAAAAAGCTGAGCTAGCCCTGTTTCAGTGCGGTTAGGTTACATTTTACAGGGTGTAAAAGCTGGAAAGCTTTTAGTATTGCAGCTTAAAGCCAAAAAGCAGGTAGAACAGTGCAATTCTCCAGAAGAGAGGGAAGAACCTCCCTCATCATGAAGCCTGGGGAGACAGTGGACAAATTTTGTCACTGTTATGGTACTTTATACAGTATTAGTGAACATGTGGTGCCTGACAGCCAGATCAGCACCTACCTTGCTGGGCTTCCACTACCTATCTTAGATGAGGAAGGCCAAGAGTTTCTCATGCACCCCCTTCCAGCTGGAGAGTTGGAGGAGGCCCTGGCAGTCTTAGCGGTGGATAAAGCACCGGGACTGGATAGGTTAACAACTAACTTTAATAAAGCCCTTAAACAAATGTTACTTCCCTGTCTTATGGCACTTCTTAAGCTCTCTATGCAGGCTGCTACAATCTCTGTATTGCCCAAACCTGGCAAAGGTGGTTCCTTAGTTACAAATTATCACTCCATATCTTATTAAATGTAGATCTTAAATTGTTATCTAAAGCTTAGCCCTCAAACTCCAGCAGGTCTGCTCCCCACTAATAGACCCCGAACAGGTGGGATTTATGGGAGGGTGCCTTTCTTCAGATCACCTTAGGAAGCTCTTCCATATTATCTCCGCCCCCAGAGACATTCACACCTCTGTGGTGTTGGCCTCTCTGAATGCGGAGAAAGCATTTCATAGGGTCAGTTGGGAATTTTTATTTAGGACCTTAACTTATTTCTGAATACCTATAACTACATTCAGTGGGTCTGATTACTGTATTCATAGACTTCAGCACAGGTATATTGTAACCAGATCCTGTCTTCTAGCATTCTTTTATACAACGGTACCCACAAAGGTTAGCCCCTATCCCTTATCTGGTTTAATTTGTATTTGGAACCCTTGGTGGTGTGAATAAATAACAATTCGCATATTCAGGGCTTTATTTTTGATGATAAGTGTTATAAGGCATCAACAATCCTACTACTGCCTTACTGGCAACATTGGCAGAAATACAGGAATATGCCACACTTACTTATTACCCATTAAACATTGGGAAAGCAATCCTATATCCCTAAAATTGCCATAGAAGACAGGGCCCGGAGTATTTGGTCTGATAAAGGCATAACTTATTTGAGCAGTATAGTTTTGACTTCTATGTCATAAATGCTTAAAGAAAATCTTCAAGATCTTCTGGTGCTCATCAAACAGGATTTACAGAGATGGGAGGGGCTTCCATTACTGTTCTGGGAACACATTAATACTATTAAGATGAACATCCTTCCCAGTATACTTTAACTATGCTTTCTATTGCTGTACCACTGTCCTGGTTTCAAAAGCTTCACGCTCTTCTTTCCACCTTTTTGTAGCGGGAAAACTGCCTAGAAGAGCTTACCTGAAATTGGTGGCAAAGTGACCCGAGGACAGCTTAGGCCTTCACAGTTTTCTAATTTACATTCATGCTGTCCAAGGAGAAAAATATTTTTGGTGGCAACTGACACCAGACCTTTCCCAAGTGGCATACCAGATTCCATGGCTAGAGACAGAATGCCATGTATGTGGCCAGCAAGGCCTGAGCTCGGATACCTTGTTCTATATACTCCCCTTGAAACTATTGCAGTCCCATCTCCACATCCCAGTTGAGATTCCTTTGGTCAATTATCAACAACTATGTTGTATTTATTGCTTCCCCAGACTCCTTAGTAGAACATTCTGGAATAACTCTAATTTCACAATAGCGGGTTCTGCGGTTTGCTTTAAAAGAGGTATTTTAAGGTAGCTCATTTTACACTTAGATGGCTGGGCTACTTTCCAACAGCTGCAATCAATAACATTTAGATACCAAAGATATTTCCTCCCATTTCAATTCAGACATATATTGCCTCTGTCACAAACATGCTCAGCAGTTCAGGCCCTCTGCTCCACAGTGCCAACCTCAGAGCATAATAGCGTGAACAGGTAACAGACAGGGTAACCCTCCTGTCTGCTTTTGAGGTCCAAATCACCTTTGGTCTCAAGTTCTGGGGGATTCAAACTGTGAACCTTATGCTAGCGTACCCAAATGTACAGGCACAGATAATATTCTCTTCGGGGGGATACAATGTATCTTTCGCCTTAGGGCACCTAACCAGGTATCCAAAATGAACCCTTTTAACTCTATAAGGGACCTTAGGTATATTCTTACCTTTTTACTCAAATTCAGTAACACCATCAAGCTGTTGAGCAATTGTAAGACTTAACCACCTATACGTCACATGCAAAAAAAAACTGGCAGACAACCAGGCAGTCTTTCAAAGAACAGGTACTTTACTAAAAGATGATAAAAGTATGAAAAATGTAAACACAGAACAATATATCAAAGAACTCACAATCATGTAAAAGGCCAAGGGAAAATTACAAAGCAAAAATACTCCTACCACAATACATTTAGACCATTGCTGTCTAAGGTATTACCTCTAGAAGTGCTTAAGTTAAATTAGAGAACTCGAAGTCCCAAAAATAAAATGACATTCATTTCAGACACAAGTATCAGTTTAAAATGTGTCTCCACACCCCTAAAATACAAACATGATGTCCTATCAGGACATATATTAAATAATGTGACATCAGCAAAACTAATTTCCCAAATGATGAGTCTTTATCAACCAGTGCCTTTGAGGTTTATAACCCTGCAGTCAGTCACCTAGGTGTGATATAGCCAACAAGAATCAGATAAATGACATCCTGCCATGTAATAAAATGTATATTTAATTTTCTAACTTCGAAAGCATGAGGTCAAAAAAGGCCATAAAATGCAATTTCTCAAGGAAGTTAATAACACCGCCACTCTTGCTTACTTGTACCTTTACCTCTCCATAGCCCCACCACGTTTTCCAGAGCCGCCTAGCCGACCTGCCTAGTTGCTTGCTGCCATTTGAGGCCATTTAATTAGATCGCTTCCCTAGTGACTACCCCACCCCCACCACTCTAAAAGCCACATCTTTTATCACTATAATTTTTCTTTTCTTTACTGCCTGCTTAGCTAACCCGCCTGTAACTCTGCATTCTGCCTTACCTGCTTGCCCTGTCCCCCGCCCAGACGAATCCTTGCTACGAGCATCACCACTGTATTGTCTGCTTGCTTGGATTTTACAGATAAATACTGCATACTTACCTGTGCCTCTCTCCCTCCACCCCAGATCGGACGCCTGGACCGACCAGCTGTGTGCCCCATTGGCATGACTCGGGGCCCCCCGACACCACCACCAGCCACCGCAAACCCCTCACAGAAACCGGGTAAGGACTTCCACTAGGCTGGGGAAGCAGGGATCGGCTGCTATTGGATTAAGCGCTGGAGACGCTCTCCCATTGGCCACTGGTTTCCAGCTACTGTTCTCCCATTGGTACTGCTGAGAGTGTGCTGTGCTGGGCTGGCCCCCTTCACTGCACTGCTCGCTGAATTTTTACACCTGCCCCCTCTGACCTTTTATTAAATAGGCTCATTGTTCCGCTTCAAGCACTACGGACCCACCTCAAACTGGTCCCTCCACTTGTCCCACAGCTTATTACTCTCCCCTTCTCCCAAGCCCTCTGTGTGACTCCCTTCGCTGTAACTTCTAAGTTTACATCCCTTTTCTCTCTCTCGTTTTCAGTTGTTCTCCCCCCCTGTTGCTTGACACCACCTTTAGATTTTACAGTACACCCCTCCTACAGCTCAATCTATACCTTACAAACCCTATAAATCTTTGTTTTACCTCCTCCCTAGTCTCTGATTAGTTTCTCCCACCCCTTGCTTGCCACCCCCTTACAATGTAGTGCTGTGCTGCCCCCATTAATGATGCCTTCCTTTAGTTTCTACCCCCTGTCACTACTGGCCTTCTCCTTCTTTTTCCCACTATGCCAACTTCCTTTCTCTTCCTACCCTGCTCTACCTCCCACCTTTATCATCAAAACCTGCTACCCACAACATGGAACCATGGCAAGTCCTCAGGACTTTTATAAGAGGCACACCCTTTTCAAGGATTGTGTACAAACTGCAGTATATTCTACTGGAAAGTTGACAAATCAAAATCTGTCACTAGCCATCACCCTCTGCTGGGACACTAGAAGACCACGCCGACTAACAAATAAAAAACAGAGGCAAATTTTAACCTACAGTGAGTTTCGGGTGGCATCATTAAAACTCCTGCTTCTCCTAATTCTAATGTCAGGTGGGGTGCACCCAAACCCTGGCCCTGTCTCAAACAAGTTAACAAAACTAGGAAAAGCAGATAGAGGTCTCTTCATAGTCACCCTAAATATATGCAGCCTCCTTCCTAAGCTGGCATCCCTTCAAGTCTTTGTTGGTCAAAAAAATCCTGACATACTAGCCATTGTTGAGACTTGGTTGTCTCCAAGTACTCCAGATCATGTTGTCTCTCTTCAAGGCTACAACCTCTTTAGACTTGACCATTCAAACAAGAAGGGTGGGGGTTGTGCTATCTACATTAAGGACAACCTCTCTAGTCACCTTGGCAGTTTCACCTCTACAAACACCCAAGTGCAACTTCTCCCTATCAAACTGCTCCTTGGTGCCCAAAATAAAGTGCTCATAGTGGCTACAGTCTACATCCCTCCTAAAGATCCTCGATCTGGTCTCCAGACAGTGCTTGAATTTGTAAGATTGCAACCTCCTGAAACTGAGCTCCTCCTCCTCCTTGGTGATTTCAATATAAATTGGCTCACTCGGACACGGATCCAGCAAAGATGCCATCCTAGCAGCCAACCTGGCGCAGATGGTCAATTCCCCAACTAGAAAAACCTACAAGACTAGAACATGCACTCTTATTGACTGGGTACTCACTAGTCACCCGGACCAGATAAAAAACATTACTGTTCTCCCCAGCTCTCTCAGTGACCACTCCCCAGTGTCATGTACTGTACCTGGTCGAACAAATTCCTTAAACCACCCCCCAAAGTTATCTCAAGCAGAGTGTTACCACAAGGAAATCTCACTAAACTTAAGATTTGTCTCCTGCAACAGTACTGGGCACCAATCTTCAATACGTTTGATGTTGATGCTGCCCTAGAATACTTTATCACAACTTTCAATACTGCATGTGACACTTACGCACCATTAAAAAAGCATAAAAACAAAGCTCTCTCAAACCCTTGGCTCACTGCCAAACTACTGGCCCAGCTCAAAGCTCGTGACCATGTCTGGGCCATAGCCAGAGACACGGGCTCCTTGCAGGATATACAGAAGTACAAACAGGCACGAAACCTATGCACCTCGCAAATTAGGCAAATGAAGAGCACCTATTTCAAAAATGCCCTTGAATCTACCTGGGGTGACTGGAGAGCTTTCTGGGACAACATCCGTAATATAATGGGTAAGCAATCAAAATCCTCTCCTACCATTATGAATGTTGATAGCTCCACCACACGTGACCCAAAGGCTATGGCAGATGCTCTAAATAAAACTTTCACAGACCTCAGCGGGGTTCTCCCCAGATTTCTTCTTGGACTTGCCCATGCCAAATCTAGTACCCCAAAAGCACCACTAGTGACCAACCACTATTTCATTTCAAAATAATCAAAATGCACAAAGCCTACAAATACATAAAAAAGCCCTGCTCTAAATCCAGAACAAGCAGTGACACTATAGATCTAAAAATCTTGTCTCTCACCTTGGACGAAGTGATCCACCCTCTTACCAAAATTCTCAATCTTTCCCTTTGCCAAAATCAATTTCCCAACAAATGGAAGTCTGCAATAGTTACACCAGTGCTCAAAGGGGGTGACAAATCCATACCAGGGAACTATCGACCTATATCAATACTCCCACCCCTCTCCAAAGCACTTGAAAGCATTGTGGTGGGCCAACTTTCAGACTATCTGCAAAAATACAATCTACTCTGCAAGCAACAGCATGGATTTAGGAAAGGGCACAGTACATCAATGGCCCTACTAGATTTCTCTGGAGAAGTCCACTCTGCTCTGGACAAAGGCTACCAAATTGGAGCGGTCTTCATTTATCTCACAAAAGCATTTGACACTGTCCACCATGGCTTACTAATCTCACTATTGCCCAGGCTTGGGCTGGCTGAAGACCTGGTGCTTGGGTAAAAAGTTACCTGACAAAACGCTCACAGGCAGTAAAAATCTCTGATGTACTCTCTAACTCTAAACCTGTCCTCTCAGGTGTACTGCAAGGATCAATCCTAGGCCCTCTCCTCTTTAGCCTGTTCCTAAACTCTCTCCCTGAATCCTGCCCTGAAAAATTAATCTTATATACTGATGACGCTGTAATTCTCTCTTCCCACAAGTATCCAAACCCCTTACGTCACAGCCTACAAATTGCCTTCTCCAGTGTCGAAAAGTGGTTCCTTGATAATAAGCTAGTCCTAAACCACAAAAAAACAAAAGCCATGCTTTCTACCAATCATCAAAACAGAAATAGATATATTCCACTCACTATTAAAACTTCAGCTGAAAATACACTTGAACAAGTGAATACTTTCAAATACCTTGGCATCACTTTTGATCAAGGTCTTACCTTCGCAACCCACATAGACAACATGGCGAAAACAGTGAACCAACACGTAGGAATGCTATTTTGAAACCGCCAATTCCTTAACCAAGCTGCACTGAGGATTGCTATACAAAGCTCCATAATCGCAATCATAGACTATGGCCTAATTATCTATGGGTCAGCTACTACCATGGCACTAGGACGCATCTCAACCTCAATAAATAAGGCATGTCGGCTTCTCACAGGGGCACAGAGACTGACCCACACCTGTGAGCTCTACTCTGAAACTGGCTGGCAGTGACTATCCAATCACCTTGTGTATAATTACCTATGTAAGGACATAGACAGGGTAGAGAAGGTTCAGAGGAGGGCAACAAAGATGGTGCATGGATTGCATCACAAGTCCTATGAGGACAGGTTGAAGGCACTGAACATGTACTCCCTGGAGGAGGAGGAGAGAGGGGATATGATAGAGTATCTTACAGGGAGGAACAGGGTGCAGGAATGCACTATTTTTAAGCGAAAAAGATGTTCCAGGACTAGAGGGCATGGGATGAAGTTGGAGGGAGGACGATTCAGAGGAAATGTGAGGAAGAATTTCTTCACAGAACAGGTGGTGGACAAGTGGAACACCCTGCCAGAGAAGTGGTGGGGACTGGAAACAATCAGGATTTAAGAATGTATGGGATAGACATAAAGGAATTCTGGAGGTCAGGGCAAGGGCAACAGACTTCCTGGAAAACATAAACTGAACTTACAAACTTAAATGGGCAGACTGGGTGGGCCATAGGCCTTATCTGCCGACACTGTCTATGTATCTATGTATCTATGTATCTCACTTGCTTGATGGCAAAAAATCAATCCTGGGACTGACTCCACTGTGTATCCAAGACATACTCTGTCTGAATAATGGCACGCGCCCCACCAGAAGATCCAAACACCAACCTTTTCTGGTCCCCAGATGCCGGACTTCTCAGGGACAAAGATCATTTGCTTACAGGGCCCCAACCTGGTACAATGCCCTAAGCTTACCTACTCTATCCTCCACATCTCCTGGAGCTTTCAAATCCATGCTCTACGCCCACCTCTCTGCCACCAGCACCTGTGACTGCTTTGACTAAAGACTTATTCCCTCCGCTGTCCAACCCTCAACATGGCCTATCATTTTGGCAAAGAAACCTTTAATACCACTAACTGGTCCTGTCTGCTACTGAAATCTCTCTTCTACTTTCTCTCTTTCTTCTCTTTCTCCCTCTACCTCCTCCTACCTTTCCCACTCCACTCTTCCCCGAATGCCACTGAGTATCTTTCTCTACTGGAAAAATAGTTTGTTTTAGATTTATTTACTGCCTTTGGAAATTGTTGAACAAAATTTCTTATGTAACATTTTTTTGTTAATACATGTAATGTTTTTGTTTGTCTTATGTTCTATGTGACGTGGGACCTTTGTAAAAGAGCCCTGGCTCAAAGGTATTAATTCCTAGACCAATAAACTAAACATTATAGAGATCTCCTGGTCAGTTTACATATCCTGTAGCTTCACTGAAACCGGGGAGGAACACCTATGGAAGCCAGTCTGTCTTATGTAGACAATCACATACTATATTTTATATTATAAATATCATACAACAATCATAACCAGCTGGCCAGCGTCACACTCCTCCCCACTTAGACTGAATTTGGGGGCTCTATCCCCTGCATGGGATGAGCTCCCTAAGTCAGTTCACTCCTCATATAGGCATGACAAGCCGTCTGTGTTCTGATTGGTCACTCCAGCCCTACTGTATGTAAGATCATTATGTCATACCCTTAGCAAGGCAAGACTCAATCTTAATAGCCTACCATTAGTTTTTCCCATTTGTGTCAGCCAAACCAGGGGGTTGTGGTCAGTTTGTACCTCAAAATGCTGCCCATATAAATATGGCTCTAACTTCTTTAGGGCCCACACTATGGCAAGACACTCTTTTTCCACAGTGGAGTAAACCTGCTCCCTGGGAAGTAACTTTTTACTAAGGTACACTACGGGGTGATCTTTCCCTTGGTTGGATGTCTGAATCAGTACTGCCCCAAAACCCACATCTGAGGCATCAGTCTGGACTATAAAGGGTCAGCTATAGTCAGGACTTATCAATACAGGAGCACTGCACAGTGCCTTCTTCAGTCTGGTAAAGGCTTTTTCACAGGCTAGTTCCCAGATAATTTTCTTAGGCATCTTTTTTTTTTACCAGGTCAGATAGGGGAGCAGCCAGGGCACTGTAATTGGGTACAGAATTCTATAGTACTTGCTTTCCCTAGAAAACTCCTGTCCTGCTTCTGCATTTCTGGTCTGTGCCATACCTTGATACCTCTATTTTTCCTTGGTTGGGATGGAGCTGTCCATGGCCTACAACATGCCCGGTATGCCACTTCAGCCATGGCTACCCAGCACTTCTCAGTTTTGACAGTGAGCCTGGCCCTCTGTATCCTGCCCAGCACTTCCCTAAGGTAGGACAGGTGTTCCTCCCAGCTGGCACTAAAGATGGCAATGTCATCCAGGTATGCCACAGCGTACTCCTCAGCACCATTTAACACCTTGTTCACCAACCTTTGGAAAGTGACTGGGGCATTCTTCATTTCGAAAGGCATTACTTTAAACTCAAATAAGTCTATTGGAGTGAGGAAGGCCAATTTCTCCCTAGCGTGGCAGTTAACTCTATCTGCCAATACCCCTTTGTCAGGTCAATAGTAGTAAGGTATGTTGCCCCTCCCAACTTGTCCAGGAGTTCATCTATCTGGGGCATCGGGTGGGCATCTGACTTCATGACTGCGTTCAGTCCATGATAGTCCACACAGAAATGAATAGAGCCATCTAGCTTGGGCACAAGGACTATGGGTGAGGCCCAGGGGCTGTGGGATCTCTAGATTACCCCTAAATCCAGCATTTCCTCCACCTCTCTCCTAATGTCCTTTTGGACAGCCTCTGACACCTGATATGCTGTCTGCTGTATGGGAATCTGTGTCCCTGTCTCCACATCATGCGTTGCTAAGGGGGTTAGTCCAGGTTTGGTGATTAACAGTGGGGCAAAGTCTGCTAAAACCTCCTTTACTTCCTGGATTTTGTCCGGGGCTAGCTGGGGTGACAATTTAACAGTCTCCACAGAGGATTCCCACTTGCTTTCTTCCAGCAAGTCCAGAAGGGGGTCTCCTTATCCATCCCCTCCCTAGGACTACATACTGCAAACACCATGTCAGCCCTATTAGCATATGGTTTCATCATGTTGACATGGTATATTCTTTGTGTATGTCTTCTGTCAGGTAACTGTATGATATAGTTCACAACATTTACCTTTCTAACTACTTTGTACAGTCCTGCCCACTCAGCCTTCAGCTTGTCTTTCTGGACTGGAATAAGGACCATAACTTCCTGACCCACTGTGTATGAGTGAGCTCTGGCTCTGCGGTCGTACCACACTTTTTGTTTCTGTTGGGCAGCTGTCAGGTTGCTCTGGGCTGTCCCCATAAACTCCTTCAGCCTTTCCCTAAACCTAAGGACATAATCCACTATGGGAATTCCCTGGGTGCCATCCTTGCCTTCCCAGTCCTCCCAGATCAGATCTAGGGGTCCATGTACCCGGCGTCCATATAAGAGCTCAAAGGGGGGAAAACCCTGTCGACTCTTTGAGCACCTCCTTGTATGTAAAGAACAGGTGGGAAAGGTATTTTTCCCAGTCCCTCCCATGCTGTTCAGCAAATGCTTGAAGCATTGACTTCCAGGGTACAGTTAAATATTTCCACAAGCCATTGGCTTGTGGGTGATACTCTTCAATAAGACATAGACTGGATGCTTATCAGAAGCAGTAGGGGATCTTGGAGTGTCTCCTTACTTTAATTCCTAGCTCTTAACTGTTAGTCTTTATATGTTCTTTAATGTTTTTTTTTGATGACATGAAAATTGTATCCTCTTGTATCAATTGCTTGTATTGTTGTTTGGGGGGGTGTTGGCTATATGTTATTGGTTGCTCTGGTTTCCCTTTTTTTGTACTACAGAAATTTCAGTAAAGTTTATTAAGTTAAAAAATTATATATACATAATAAGGTGTCTCATAGAAATATAGAATTTGTGCACAGAACAGGATCACTTGGCCCCTCTAGATGCTAGGTTTCAAAGCAAGGGAGCACTCCAATTGAAATAAAGATCTTAGGACTCAATCTGATGCAATAAATCAAAACTTTAATAAACAAATTCAAGTCCATACAAACAAGTTGCCCAAGGAGGAAAATATTTTTGGTGACAACTGATACCAGACCTTTCGCAAGTGGCATACCAGACTCAGTGGCTAGAGATAGAATGCCATGTATGTGGTCAGCCAGGCATGAGCTTGGATACCTTGATCTATATACTCCCCTTGAAACCACTGCAGTCCCTACGTCACACCCCAATTGAGATTCCTTTGGTCAATTATCAACAACTATGCCATATTTATTGCTTTTCCCCAGATCCCTTATTAGAACAGTCTATCTGGAATAGCTTGGTTTCTGTGGTTTGCTTTAAAAAGTTGTTTTTTTAAGATAGCTCATTTTTTAAACTTAGATGGCTGGGCTACATTCCAACAACTGCAATCCAAATAACATTTAGATACCAAAGATATTTTCTTCCATTTCCAATTGAGACATATATTGGTCCCCACTTTGAGGTCTCCATGGGAAGTACCTCAGCCACCTTGTGTATTGTCTGATTTAGCTGAGTTGGCACATCAACAACATGCCATCTCATGACTTTACTCTGATTTTCGGAATTCTATGTCCATCAATATGGCTCCTACTCAGCTTATTGGTCACAAACCTTGATGTAGACCCTTAACCATTAACAATGGAACTCTATATGGAAGCGACCCATAAATATATTAAAGTGGGTGGATATCATTGATGCAACAGAAAAATGTCAAAATTTGTATTACACTCCACAGAGGTTATACGTTGGGGTCTTCATGATTCCCACTTTGTACATGGTGCAAATCAGAGGACAGCACATTGCTACATATCTTATGGGACTGCCCATGGCATCGATCCCTTTGGACAGCAGCCCAATGCTCTTTAGACCCACTATTTGGGCAGAATGTAGTTTTCTACAGGGTAGGTGCATCCTTGGGCAGATATATATGCTCTGATTGGTCCCAGACATTACCATTTAATACTTCTTATCCAGATAACAAACTTATTTTCGCCCATTGACTTGCTGACTGTTCCCTTGCTGTTGGGATGGCACCAAGAAATCATGCAGATTTCACAGCTTGAGCACATGTTAGCTTCAATAAGGCATAGGCTGGATTCTTATCAGAAGCAGTTGGGGATCTTGAAGGCTCTCCTTACTTTAATTGCTAGCTCATAATTGTTAGTCTACATGTTCTTTGCTGTTTTTTTTTGATGACGTGAATGTTGTATAATCCTGTACCAATTGCTTTTATTGTTGTATGGGGGCGGTTGTTGGCTATGTGTTACTAGTTGTTCTGGTTTCTCTCTTTTTGTACTACAGAAATTTCAGTAAAGTTTATTAAGTTAAAAATATATATACATAAGAAGGTGTCTCATAGAAACATAGAATTTGTGCACAGAACAGGATCATGTGACCCACCTAGTCAGCCAGCGTTAGGTTCCAAAGCAAAGAGCACTCAGTTGAAATGAAGATCTCAGGACTTACTCAGATGCAGAAATCAAAACTTTAATAAACAAATTCAGGTCCATACAAACATGTAAGTCACAAAAGCAGTTGCACCTCAGCACTTCACCAAAAGGCTTCTTCCTTCATCCAGCATGTTTGTATGGACTTGAATTTGTTTATTAAAGTTTGATTTATTACATCTGAGTGCATCCTGGGATCCTCATTTCAGTGGAGATAACTCTAACAGATTAATCGTGTTGCGTTAGCTGACCCCTTGGAAGCACCCCCATTTCCCATGATGTAACTGAGACTTTTGAAAGTGATCACACTGCCTAGATGTTCCCTGCTAGATCTGCTTCACAGCCACTACCTGGTCTCCACCAACTCTCCCACATCCCTCCTCTTTTCTATTATACCTCTATATGTATTCCATGCATGCTTGAAACCCACCCCACTGTTTTAGTCTTCACCACTTCCTCTGGCAATCTGTTTAAGAGTCTATCACCCTTTCAGTGAAGAAATATTTCTTCATGTATCTCTGGAACTCCCCCCAGCTTCATTGCATTCCTCCTGAGCTTAGTATTCTTTCTCATTTGAAAGAGACCACCCTCTGCACCCTGTTTACCCCTTTGAGTTATTTGTTGATCTCCATCATGTCACCTCTCTTTTCTCTATGCTTTTCCAGGGTGTACATGTCAAAATTCCTCAGTCTCTCCTCTTACAGTTTCTCATGCAAACCCTGCACCATTTTAGTTGTCCTCCACAGGATCGCCTCCAGCCTGTCCATGTGCTTTGTAAGGTGCAGTTTCCTAAACTAGATACAGTACTCCAGGTGGGGCCTTATCAGCAAGTGATTCGGTCATAATACTACCTGCTTTCCTCCTGTTGGAGGTATGCCTCCCTATGCAGCCCAGCATCCCACTACCTCTACCCACTGCCTTGTCACAATGCCCTGCCACTTTGAGGTCTTTTAATATAATAACTCCAAGGTCTCTTCCTGTCTAATGACTGTCTTCCCTCCTCCTCCATCCATACTCAGCTTCTGTATTTCTATGTCCTAGGTGAATGATTTTGCACTTTTGACATTGAACTCCAGCTGCCATGCTTTTGACTACTCATTGAGTTTCCCTAGATCCCTGCATTGTCTCCACCTCCTCCTGAGTGTCCACTCAGTTGCAGATTTGTATCATCTGCAAAAAAGCATACTTTATTTTCAGTTGTTCTGCAATGTCCACTAGAAACACAGAATTTGTCATCAGGAAAGGAATACTTGGTCCACTCAGTCTGCCAAAATGGTTCCTGCCTGGTCTATCTCCTCAGACCCTAACTGATCTGCGGCAATCCTCCCTCTTCCTTTCCTATTTACTAATATTTTCTTATGTCTGTCCCATGCATGCTTGAAGCCCCGTACTGTGTTTGCCTCCACCACTTCTGATGGCAGTCTGGTCCTGGAATCCATAACTCTTTCAGTGAAGTGGTACTTCCTCACATCCCTTTTACCCCCCCAACCAGTTTCATCACATACCCTCTGGTTTTGTTGCTCTTTCTCATTTGAAAGAGACTTCCATCCTGCACCATTTTAACTACCATGAGGTACTTGTAGGCCTCTATCATGTCCACTCTTGCTATTCTTTCTTCCAGGCTGTACATGCTGAGATCCCTCAGTCTGTCCTTTTAGGGCCTTTGATGCAACCCCTGCATCATTTTAGATGCCCTCCTCTGAACTGGCTCCACCCTGTCTATGTCCCCCTCTAACGTGTGCCCTCCAGAACTGGACACAATACTTTAAGTGTGGTCTCACAAGCGAGTGTTACATGGTAACTCCACCTCTCTCCTGTAGTCAAACATAACTCACCTTATGGATCCCAGCATGCCCCTGGCCCTACCCACTGGTTTGTCACACTGACCTGCAACTTTGAGGTCATCAAATATGATAACCCCATGTCCCCTTTCTTGCTTAGTGATTGTCAGTACCTTCCCCCCATCCTATACTCATTTCCTAGGTTCCTATGCCCTAGGTGCATGATTTCACACTTTTAGGCATTGAGCTCCAACTGCCATGCTCTTGACTGCTCCTTGAGTTTCCAAAGGTTCCTATGCATTCTCTGTACCCCATCCTGAGTGTCCACCCTATTAAAGATGTTGGTGTCATCTGAAAAGGCATATCTTCCTTCCAGTTTTTCTGGATGAAGACATTGAAAAGGACTGGTCCCAGTACCAAACCCTGTGGTACCCCATGGTCCTTACACATCATTAGAGTGAGTACTGTTAACCACAACCCTATGTTTCCTATCCGTTAACCAGTTTCTAATACAATTTACCATTTTAGATCCCACTCCTAGGCTGTTCAAATTCTTTATTAGCCTCCTTGGTGGCACTGTGTTGAAGGCCTTGCTAAAGTCCAGATAGGTTATGTCCACTGCCCCACCTAGTCAAAGAAATCTGGCAGATTCATTTGGCATGACCCCCCCCGATTCATCTATGGCCCATTGGATTGAAGATACTCTACCAGTTGTTGCCTTAGAAGGGCTACCATTATTTTCCCCACCACTGAAGTAAGAGCAACCGGTCATATAGTTGCTAGCCTCCTCCCTGTTGCTGCTTCACTGTATGTAACGGGACCATGTCAGCCTTTCTCCAGTCCTCTAGAACCACACTTGTTTCCAGTGAGCTGTTGAACAATGCTGTCAGTGGGGCAGTTAGCACCTCTCTGAGGTCTTTTAGTACCTTACAGCGCATTCCATCCAGTCCCATAGCTTTGTCCACCTTTAGGATTGCAAGACCCATAGGACTTTCCTCTGAAAATGAACCTGTGTCCACCTCCCCCTTCCTGCTGCCCCCTGGGGTCCATCCCCACCTCTCTCCACTTGGAAGACTAAACAGAAGTAACTGTTTTGAATATCAGATATTTCTTTCTCCTTCTCTTCACAATCTCCCTTCTTCCTTCTACTACTCACTGTCCCTCTCCTTGCATTCCTCTTCTCACTTATGTATCTGAAGAAAGTCTTATATCCTTTAGTGACCCTTTGGCAATCTTTCCTCTGTCTGGCCCTTTGCTCCCTCAGAGTCATTGCCGTGCCTGCTTCTGTCTGCTTCACTTGGTATACCTCCCAGTCCTCCTCCCTCTGTTTCCTTATCCTCTTGAATCCCACCCCTTTGTCCTTGACCACCTTTGTCACTTATTAGAGAACCATAATGGTCTCCTTTGTCTTCTGCTTTTTCTCACTTCTGTCACACAGATGTTGCTTTAATTATGCCCTCCTTTATTCTTCACCACCATGCCTCTACCCCTCCCAGACAGTGCCCACCCCTTCAAGGCAGTTTCTGAGACAGTTTTCCATTATTTTAAATGAGCCCTCCTAAAGTCCAGGACCCTCATCCTCCTGTGGTTTGCCTCTGTACCTGTCTTTATGTTGAACCAAACTGTACAGGTGATCACTGGTACCTGGGGATTGCTCACTGTGACACCTGAAATGCTGTCCCTGTTTATAGCACCAATTCCAGCACAGCCCTGTCCCTAGTGGGTTCTTTGTCTAGCTGCCTGAGAAAAGTCCCTTGTATGGAGTCAAGGATGGCCTTGGATGGCTCATACACATACAGTGGTTCTATAGTGCTGAAGTTCTAAGGTCAGTTGGTACCGTCCATTTCCTACAAGGGGGATTCTATAACATTCTGCACAGTATAAAGAAATTATTTGAAAATGAAATTTCATTTGTTGATTAGAACATGAATTACAGTATGTTTATATATACCGTGACTGTATCTGTTGTGGTTAGAGGAGTTATTTTTCAAGTCTTTTGTTGCCCAAACTGCTCAATGTTGCTTTGCAGTTCTCCAACCCAAGAACCTGAGAACTGACTCGTATTAGTGACGTTAGCTCAGAAAATTAAACAATGTCATCAGCTGAGCTAATGATTACAGTGAAGTGGAACCCAGTGACATCAGCTGAGCTAAACTCAGTGGATTGTTCTTCATTATATTCTTCAGCTCAACTGATGTTACTGGGTTCCAGAACTGCTAAGTAATTAAACAAATGAATATTTGGTGGGGAAAAAGGTTACATTAGCATATAAGGGAAAAAAGGGACTGTTTCAAAACAAAACAATAATGCACATGGTGATTAAACAGACTTTGCATATGCCCCAAATTACAGTTATATAAATACATTCATTCCAGCCCAGTGGTAGGCAGGCTGAGGTGCTGGTCATATCACTGCTTGCCACACCAGTGACCCAGGTTCAGGAACAGAGCAGGGTCACTCAGGGTCATTTGGGTGAGGGATGATTCAGCATCCCAAGAGCAGCTCTCTTCCTTCTGGGAGGGGGGGATCCTGTGTCCCATCTCTTGACTGCCACCTGGCAGAGGCCAGTGAGAGTGACAGTGGCAACAGACAGTCATGGGTAGGACATCGGGGGACATGGCATGTATGTGCACCACCATACACAGATGTGCACATGGGTGAAGGGGAAGTGGAAATCATTTAACCAAGAAATGCACACTAAGCTGAAGCTTGTTTTCAGGTGCAACTTGTGAGCACAAGGAAGTTAAGTGACTTGCTGAGGATCACACAGTACGCAAGTGGGGGCTGTGGGATTCAAACCCAGGTTTCCAGGTTTGCAGCTCGGAGCCATAAACCACAACACTATACTTCCTTCTCAACATGGTGGGAACACCCTTCTGATACCCTGGAAAACAAACCAGCAGGAGAAAAATGCCCTGGACCACTTGGTTCTACCCAAAGGTGCTGCACAACCCTAAATGGCAGGCCATCCACCAGATGTAGCTCTATGTAAGTGACAGATCACCAGTAAGTCCACTGGATGAGTCAGTGACAGGGCTGAGGGGTATGCCACTGGGATCACAGACAGAGGGGCATAAAGTGTTGATAAAAAAATGTAAACAGCAGGGTTTATGTTCCTTTTAAGTGACATCTTCAAACTAGAAAAGTGACTTACAGGTTCAGTGCAGCTCTTCATTACATTGAAAAAAACAAAGAAATGCCTTGCCTGAATGGATGGGAGTATCACGCAATTGATAAGGGAAAAAGAGAGGAATTTAAGGCACAGAGGAAGACATACACCATGGAAAAAATAGTCAAATATACACAAACACTGGAAAAAGTTAAAAGACAATAGGCTGTCAAAAACAAAACGTTGAAAGCTGTATGGCAAGTGACATTTATGACTATAATAAAATATGCTTTAGTTATATCAGAGGAGAGAGGAGAGCTAAGTATAAACTTGGGAGAGTTAAGCACAGACATGGGGAGTGGACAATATCTACAACAAACATTAGTCAGTGCCAGTGATATTTGATTGCTTGAGGTTGGCCTGCTGCATCAGTGCTGAGCACAGCTCCTACAGTATATAGATGCCTTCCTCACTGGGGGGGCGGGATTGCTGCTGAGTGTGGCTCCTGTAAGGATACCCCGTCTCACAAGCGTTGTGGAGTGGATCACTGCTGAGTGTGGGTCCTTTCACCATTCCAGCAGGGGGAATGGGATGGGCTGCCTTAGCTGTGGGCAGTTGGATGTGTCTCTGCTGCTCCTGTGAGGGGACAGCTGGCAGATGGTTGGATAGTGGCATCCACCTCTGTCACACATCATGGCTGTTTCTTGATACCAACTCATCAGAAGTTGATTCTGCTGGGGGTCCTTTCATGTTTCCAATACTGAACTAGTAGCTTTTGCCCACAACTATTCCCAGTCTCAAAAGTGGATGGTGGTCTATCTGCCCCCACCAGCTCCCCCATCTCCTGTAGTATATCCTCTGCTAAAGGTGTTAAAGGGATTTCTAGTGACTTGGAAAGGAGAAAAAACCTCCCTCATAACACTTGGATGTGGGGCATCACAAGATCATATGGATATGCATTCTTTCTTCCACCTTACATTTGGATCTCTCACTGGGTTTAGAAGAGCCTACTTCATGGGCTACCGAAGAGTGCAGTGACTCTGAGGAAGAAGTTAAAATGAGGTCTGCTGAAGCCTAATGTGAATGGAGCATATCTCAATTTCTCTCAGGACCTGGTTCCAGTCTTCTTCTATAAAAGAGTGCACCATTTTTCCTACTTATTATGGACCAGTTGAAGGGGTCCTGTAGGCACCCAGCAGTAAAGGCATATACTTGCTGCATGGGTCTAGTTTGTTGCCTGTGGTCTACAAGAATCTCATCTCCCAGGGAGAGAGCTGAACTAGTCAGGGCCTAGAGAATATGTCTTTCCATGTAGGTCTGCACCCACAGGTGTGCAAAAAAGGTCCCTTGGGGTCAGTGAAAACTAGAGGGAGAGGTCTTGGTAGATCATCAGGGTGTTCTCTTCACAGAGGTCACCTATTCTGGTTATCACTTTTTTGTAGCATGTTTGGAGTACATTGGAGGTCTGGGATGGAGGTTCCCAGTTTCTCCATTGGCCTCTCTGGATGTCCAGCTTGGAAGAAACACCCCTGGGATGGCTTATGAGACTATACTCTGTTAGTCACAGTTTGGCTGTAGTTCTAGTAAACAGATTCTATATGAGCTTTATCAGACCATCATCCAGTACAGGGGCAAACAGATAATCAAGGACTAATCGACAGAAATGTTCCTCCTCAAAGGCATTATGAATCCTTCATGAATGACATCTGCACTGCCAGTAGTAATAGCCTATGTTAGGGTAGGCTCAATCCTCCCTTCTTCACATGTAGCTACAGTGTCTCCTGCTCTTCCCTCAACTCCCTGCCATAAGAGGTTCATGAGATAACCCCTGAGGGAAATAAAAAAAATTTGAGGGAAATTGCACAGGGAGGGCTTGGAACAGATAAAGGCACTGAGGAAGGATGCACATCTTTACTGTATTTACCCTTCCTAAAGGGATAGAGGAAGAGTTTTCCATCTACAAAGGTCTGTTTTAATATTTTGCAAGAGTGGCTGAAATTGTAGGTGCTCCACTATGGAGATTTTGTTAGGAAGATGCATAACCAGGTATTTTAAACTCTGGACTGGGGTCAGTGGCATTCCCAATGCCAGATGGTGGTCCCCTCCTCACCTCAAAGGGATCCATTCACATTTCACCCAATTGATTTTATGACCAGAAAGTGGGCAATGTTTTAAAGAGGTCTGTCAGTGCTGGCACTGCTACATGGATATTGGCTAAGACTAACAGGATGTCATCAGCAAATAAAGAAATACTATGATCTATAAACACAGACCATGAGTGGCAGGTGTTCCCTCAGTAAGCATATTTAGGAGCAGCAAAATGCTGCAGCTGTGTTTACTTCCCATGGACAGTAAGAATGGTTCTGATAGGTGATGTGTGTAAGGACCTAGGTCTGTGTGGACTTGAATGACGTGGCTATCCAGTATCAAATTTAGGGTCCAAAGTCAAAGCACTCCAGTGTGTCAAATATGAAGGCCCACTTGATTGACCAAAGGCCTTTTCAACATCTAGAGCTAGGAGACCAAGCTGAGCAGCCCCCTATAAGCCCAATACCTTGTGTGACAGATCTTTTCATGGGCTTGAACAATTTTAATGACCCCTGCAATTTTAACTTCCCCTGTAATGAAGTCCTTCTCTTGCCCCTGAACCCTCATGGCTCCCTCTGCAAGTTTTGGAGCCTCATTGGCTGAACAGTCCTCCCTTGACCTCATGTCAACCTATGGAAATCAGATGTGCCATGGCTGCAGAAGTTGTAGTTCCTATAAAGTCATTCCCTAAATGTCTTTGTTCCAAACTCCTTAAACATAATCCTGTGCCCCAAACATGTCATACACAGCTGCGCCAAAGTGTCTAGTTTGGTTGTTGCAATGATAGGAATACTTCTAATACAGTTAGAAACAGTAGTGCAAGGGCCAACCCATTGGCACTGAAGGTTGAGGCACTGGACGACACACCTCACTCCATGCTGGTGACCTGGGGTCAGGAGTAACCTCAGGTTGCAGGGCTTTGGCAGGGAAGGGAGAGGATTGAGTGTGTGATGGACTGCTCTCCTCTACTGCTGAAGGGAGGGTTGTCATCCCATTCCTTAGCTGCCCCCTAGTGGAGGTGAGAGGGCAGCAACAGAGTCAGGGAGGCACAAGAGCATGGGAACATGGTGTGCATGTGCCTCCTCATGTGCATGTTCATGCCACAAGCAGAAGGGGCTGGGAGAAACCAGTAAAGGAGGGGACTGGCAGGCTTAATGATGGCATGGCTACATCCTGATCATGACTCGCCCTGGCATTTAGATTGTGCTTGGGTGGGAAAGCCGACACCTCCTCCGGCCCTGCCACAGTGGGGTGGGGGTAATCGGTGTGGGAACTGCAGGAGGTGGAGTCAGATCGGGAGGACTGGACCCAGAAAGATGAACCCCTGAGAAGGGTTGGAGCCCACCCTGTCAGCTCTGAGGTAGAAACATAAGAAAAAAGAAAAAAAAAAAACAGTTGTGCACTCACTGTACCTGCAACAGTCAAGCCTTTGAGATGAGAGCTTTTAGAGCCTTAAAAGTAAGCCCCACTTGGGGGGTTATGCTTACAAATGAAATGAACTGATTATGTATGCAGTGTGAGTTCATTTTCTGTCAGTCACAAAATGTCTTGTTGCAGCAACCTAGAACATTTTAATTATAGTGTACCTTGTAAATAATCTTCACTTTTCTCAACAGGTGGATTTGGTCTTCCAATAATTGTGGCTCTAATTTTCCTCTGCACATTCCTCGGGATAGGCTTATGTATCTTATCTGGAATATTAGTAATACAGACTCACAGAAAGGCACGAAGAAATGGTATGTAGAAACAAAACACAGAAACAGCTGAATGCATACAGTAATTGCATTTTTAATTTTCAACAACACTGAAAGGCATATTAAGTTAAAATATACATATTATTTGAAAGATATATACTTTCACTAATAATCTGTCACTTGACTTATTTCATGATAATGTTCTGTTCTATGCTGTTTGCAATATTATTGTTTAGATTTACTATTAACATCAAATTATGGTGAAGCAGAAACAGTTTTCTTTAAACTACAGTGCCTACTTTCACTACCCTAGAGCTGTGTGGAATATAAAATTCCACCTGCTAAATGCCAGCAGAATGAACATTCAATTCTGTGGAATTTTGTGAAAAGCTTAAATTTAAGTTATTAGGCTCTATTTTTAAAAGTGCACATCCAACTGACACCAAATGTGGTATGTGGAAAAGTCATAATGATGGACATAAGTATGTGTACCACATTTCAGATTTGTAGATTGAAGGTAGAGTTATGGGTGGCCAAACATTTAATTAAAATTTCATTTTCAGTTATTTTGTTCTAATTTTAAAATGTGACCAAATTTCTCCACAGTTTCAGGATTTAGACAAACATACATCATTGGTATGTACACATCATTGTAAATGTCAGTCTTCAAAGGGCCAAGTTATAGGTAGCCAAACATATTGCCAACATTTACATTTTATTATTTTAGTATAATTTTGATAGAATTCATTGAAGTGTTATAAAATTTTACAGGTATACATGTTATCACTATTTTTATATATGTACATAGTTTCATATTTCTAGCTTCATATGGGACAGAGTTATAGCCTGCCAAACATGCAGCCCAAATTAAAATTTCAGTTATTTCCTCTAAGTTTAAAACAACATATCCAAATTCAACCATAATTTGAAACTTTTAAAACACTATACCACATGGTCATTTCTGACAAAGTTCATAGTTACAGCTATAAATGGAAGGAATTAAATGTAGTGAAACATTCACAACATTTTAAAATAAATTTTTGCAAGAATATAAACTGCAAATTTATAAACCCATGAAACTTAAAAACTGGAGAATGCAATACCATTATACTGTATTTGGCAGGCTCTTAGACCTTACAAGGAGACTATGTGTGTCAGTTTTATTAATTGCTTGCTTCCAGAAATTGCAACATAACAGCTGTACTTAAAGTTAAATTTCATGTGTTTGTGAAAATTGTGGAATTTCATGCAAATTATATAACATTGGAATTTTCTATTTTCACTCACCTTATCTAGGGATTTTCAAATTAAAGGATAGTGGTATGAGAGGAAGGTAGTACAGGAGGTCACCAGGTTCAGGAGCTAGATACATAGTTTTACACAGAAATGGACAGCTGAGCTGGGTAGTACACCAGTGGTAGACACCCCCCCCAGTTGGAGCAAGGAAGCACAGAGTGTCAGTAATTCCAACATGAATTCAGGATATATAAGGATCACACCCACTAAACTGATGATCCAGAGAGCCTGATGTGCGCCATAGAGGTATTCAAAAAGATGTAATGGGAAGATAATGTCTGGGGCACCAGGAAGACTTCTGGCTATTCTAACAGGATAGGGTGCTAGGAAAAGGAGTGGGTGTCTATCATTTTAAGAGATTTTGGCACTATAAAGAACAAAGAGGATATCAGTGGGATCATGAGTTCTACTGAGTCAACCTGGCTATGCTAAGGCAGGGAGGGGGCAGAATAGTCACGCAGAGAGGAACAGCAGGGCTTCAAAAAGCTCAGCAGAGCTTTTCAAATGATGTAGTAATATGTGCATTATGAATGTTAAATTCCACAAAAATGGATGGTTCATATATATGCTACCATAAATATTTGAGAATATGTTACCAATATTTTTGTTTGTTTATTTTCCACTGTAAATTTAAAACTGCTAAACCAATTTAGCAAGTTGTGTTAGACACCAGGCTACATTGACATTGAATATGCATGTCAAATGTTAAGCCTATTCCTGCAAGAGCAATGAAGTTAACCACCATCCACATTTTTGAGAGTTTTCACAAAATGTTGCAAATGTTTACATAGTAAACTCTAATCCAATTCTCTCCATATTCATACTCAATATCCAGTTGTACAAAATGGCTAGGAACAGCTGTACCAGAGCTATATGCATGGCAAAGGGTCAGTACTACAAAAAAGCCCTCTCTCAAACGTGGAATGATGGCAGAAAATTTTGGAATAACCTTAATGAAGCCACGGGTAAGGGTCTCAAAACTGCCCCCACCATGCTTTCCATTGATGGCGTACCTGTGCTCGATCCCACATCTATTGCCAACACTTTTAATATTGCCTTCTCAGACCTCAGTTGTGTTCTTCCACTGGGTTTTTTTAGCCACCCCTACATGAGCTCCTTCACTAGGAAAGCTGAAGGCTCTCACCCTCCTTTCCATTTTAAAATCATCACGGCTTCTGAAGCTAGAAAATACATCCTCAAAGTCCTAGGGAGATCTAGATTCAGCTGCAACACATTCAACCTTAAATTTGTCTCACTTGCCTTAAATGAGATACTGGCCCCCCTCACCCATACAATGAAACTTTCCCTAAGGTACTCACAATTTCTGCAAAGATGGAAATTCGCAATCATGACCCCCACACACAAGAGTGGGGATCGTACAATACACAGGACCTGCAGGTCGATCTCCATTCTTCTTCCACTCTCAAAGGCCTTGGAACGTATAGTGGCTGACCAGCTAATCGACTATCTGAAAAATATCAGCTTCAATGCCCACAACAGCATGACTTCAGAAAAGGTCATAGCACCACTACTGCCTTGCTTGAATTCAAGGGCTTTATTCAAAACTCCATAGACCAAAAGTAACCTGGTAGCGGCAGTTTCATTGATCTTATGAAAGCCTTTGACATGGCTCACCATGTCCTTTTGGCCTAACACTGGCTTAGACCTTTCCTGTGATACTGTTGACTGGTTTCAAAGCTACCTGCATGGCCGCTTGCAGCAGGTGAAGATTGGCAACATCCTCTCTGATAATACACCTGTCCAATCAGGAGTACCCCAAGGGTCTATTTTGGGACCTCTTTTATTTAGCGTGTTTTTTAACAAGCTCCCAAACTCATGTCAGGGTCACACCCTGCTGTATGCAGCCAATGTGATCCTCCTTATCAGTGACACCCATGCAGAAGTACTTGAGAATCAGCTCCAGCTCACTTTTGAGCACATAGAAAGGTGGTTCAAAGAGCACAAGCTTATTATGAACTACAGAAAGGTGAAGATGATGCTTTTCTCCAGTCCTCATAACAGGCATAGAAACCACCCACTCTCCATCACCAATGACACAGGATCTCCCTTGGATCAAGTCCAATACTTCAAGTATCTGGGAATAATGGTTGACAGCATGCTGTCATTTTGCTACACATAGATAATGTTGCTAAGGCTATCAACACCAGTATTGGACTGCTTTACAGGCATAAACACTACCTGTCCCTGGAGGACCTTAACCTTGCAATTCACAGCTCAGTGGTCTCCCTTATTGACTATGGTCTAGTAATCTATGGGTCTGCCACTGATTCAGCCCTGCATCACATCAGAGTGGCCCTCAATAAAGCCTGTTGTCTTCTCATTGGGTCCTCTTGGCAAACCCATACTTGCAGCCTTTATGCCCAGGCTAACTGGTTTAATTTCAATGCCAGACTCCCATACCAAATTTGTCTGATTGCAATAAAAGTTAAACTTGGTATGATGCACCCTGGGTTCATAAGCTTCACATCCCATGTGAAAACCATCAACTCACTAGAAGCTCTGGAACATAATCTTCAACCTCTCTGGTGCTGTCTTCCCTAGACCAGAGATCCTTTGCTACTGTGCCCGACTCTGGCTGAACTCACTCCCACAGGATATTTCTACAGCACCAACACTGGACTCATTTAAATGCAAGCTCAGGCAATTGTTAGTGGCTGATGCCAGCTGCGACTGTTTCTCTTAATCCTTCACACAAGACTGCACCTGTGTATGATGTTAGCTTATTTGCCAGCCAACTGCAGCCCTTTCCCCTCTTGTGCTACCTCATTCCTCCCAAACACTTCCTCCTGCTCTTCCTCACCTCTTACCCCTCCTCCCCTCCCCCTTCTCTACATCTTTTCTGACAAAGCCTCCTGGGCTGATCAGTCTCATCCCTTCCTAATCCTTCTCCCCTCACTCCACATTGCCTCTGATCAACTTCTCAACCTGCCCCTCCTCACCCTCGCTCCACTTTTTCTAGCCCTGACTGAAGCACTCTCCTCTCCCTTCCATAAACTTGTCACCTCTCCCCAATCCCTTCACTCTCATCGGCCTCTCCCTACCTCTTCTCACACCTACTTTCCCTCACCTTTCCCCTTTTCTCCCACTAACTAGCTCTCCATCTGTTTTCCTTGTCTGATTTCAATTTCTCTTGACTGGCATATGTACAATTTATGTTGGCCTGTGTTCTGCACATTGCCACACTTTAGGGGTGTAGTTATGGTAATTCCTTTGCATAGTGTTGATTCATGTATTTTTTTGTATTATGACCCTATGTTTTTCTGTTTTATCTGTTCTGTTAAACACAATGTTATGTTGTGTCTTGATGTGGAACCTATTTAAAGAGCTCTCAGCTCAAAGGTATAACGAAATATTAATAAATAAATAAATAAATTTATAACCATTACAAAAATATTGTTCATGCTAATTTACACATGTCTAGCTCCAAATGTGCCAGAGTTATATGCAGATAACATTTTTCATGAAATTTCCTGCAAAAAATAAAATTACAGACTTTAAACACATATGATTTTGAGATGATGCATCATAATGCCATGCCATTTTGTGCATTGTTATAGCTCCTATCTTCAGGTACTCATGCCAAATTTAAGATCTCTGGTCTAAGACATGGCTGCAGTATATGCAGATAGAAATGATCATGAAATTTTCCTCAAAAATAAAATGACAGATTTTGATCACCTATACTTTTGAGACAATCCATCTGAATTTCATGATATTTGGCAAGTCATTGGAATTCTTATCAGAGAGTAAGCATGCCACATTGTAGAGCTCTTGCTCTAATGACAGCCTAGATATGAGCAAATGAATACATTTTTAAATTCCACAAAACTGTGATGAAATTCAGCAAAATGTCATTACAATTCTGATAATTTGGAATTTTCTCTTCTACACAGCTCTACTACCTGCTACTCACAGTATATAGAGATGCCATATTTTATGTTTTGGGTCAAGCACTCTCTGCCTTTTTTATGAAGAAATAATTCATAGGAAATGTAAAGAGCATACAGTTTAGGATTTCAGTCAGCAGAGCACATTGAAAAACAATTTATTTTGAGAAAGTTGTTAATTGGGGTACAGATGACCCTTATTTCTTATGTTTCTAATCATGTTTATAAAACCTGTATGATTAAAGAAGCCAAATGGTTGCAGATTCATTCTAATTTAACTCCATTCCAGAGAAACATTTGTGTTTACACTTTATTACAGTAGAGTGCCTTTACCTGGGAACCCAACTAAGACAGTCGGGGAGGCTAAGTGACTAGCTCAGTGTCACACAGTGAACCAGAGTCTGTGCTGAGATTTGAAACTGGATCTCCAGCTTCACAGTTCAGCACTCTAGCCAAGAGACTATGCTGCTGTCCTGCTTGATTCCCCTGTTCTTCATTTAGGTGGAGCACTGTGACCTATTAGATAGAGGACTATAACCTACCTTGTTACAAAACAACATTTGAAATCATATTTGTGTGAACTATTCAAATTCTGAATTAACTCTGTACTTCTGAATTATTCTAAAATTAGAAAAGAATATGTTTATTCTTAAACAGAACAACCACTAGTATCCCCAACCATTTCCAAAAATAATATTGCATGATATTTTTAATGACTGAAACTACATTTGGAAAACTGTAACATTTGAATGGTTAGTACAGTTCTCATGTGCTGCTACATGCATATACATGTCAACGTAACATGTTATAAATTGCAGGACTTCAAAAATGCAGTGAACCATTTTGCCTGCGGTCATGGGAGAACAGATAGGCTTGCACAACAGTATTTATTTCTCTTTACAATATGTGGGTATAGTTACATGCACAGTACCACAGTTTCACTAACAAAAACAAACCTATTTAACCAACATAAGGGCTTCTTGTAATGCTGTACCTATATCATAACAATAGCAGCCCAACCAATGTTTTACAGGGGCTTAATACACTGTCAGCACTTTAAATGCACTCTGCTCTTTAGCAACATGCTTGTTTTTTTATTTCTTATGCTAGCGAGCAACACTTCACTAGTGTACCCTTTTTAGTACTGCCACACTTTATACACCTTGGGAGGATTAGATAAGGAAGGAGGAGAATGAAAATAAAGTGGGTGATAGATAGAGAAGAGGCAGAGGGGGTTGCAGGTGGCCAGACTGACAGAACTAAGATAAAGTAACAGGATATGAAAGGATAAGAGGCTTACAGTTGCTGTTGCAATAGCCTTGAAAAATAGATGACAGTTAAGCATCCTTCCAGGTTTGATAGGGATAAACCCTACCACACATTTCATTTTTTATAATGATATGAAACAGTTTTTACATTGATAGATGTCGTGGTAGTGATATTTTAATGATATTTCTATTTAGCTACCTCTAAGCTTTTGTTAAACAAAATTAAGTCTCTAATCCAAACAGTTCCAAAATTAGCATATTTTAAAGAAATATCTTTTGAAAGACCTACCTCAGGAACTGTTGGGGCTAGAAACTTAACTTTTTTAATGAAAGCTTGGTGTCCAGCCATTGAGAAAGTAGTGTTGCAATAACTATGTTATCAACCTGACATGTTGACAATGTGATAGAAGTATGTGATCTAGGAAATATGGACAAGGGTTTTAACAAATATTTTTGTTCATTGTTTTGCCCCAAAAGTAGTAGCACCAAATTAGTCAAGGGATTTTTAAGGATTTTTAAAAATCCTTTTTGAGAGTAGTGAAACCTTTTGTTAGGGATCTTGTTTTGTTTCTTAGTGTGTTTATTGCTACCCAGGTAGAGCGCTTCCATCTACAGTTGAAAATCTACCAGATGGCACTTGAGTATTGTAATAGGAACTGGCCTTTTTCTGTAGGTATAACAAAAAAAATTCCTAAATTTTGTGACGGATAAATAGGGAATCTTACAAAATTGCTCAACAGATTTGGCACTACTACTGTATTAACCACCCTGAACCATTTGCTTTCAAACCATTATCCCATGAGAAGGTTAACCAAGCTATTATATCAATAAAGATCAACTCATGTACAGGTCATAATGGTATTAATTCTCATTTCTGAAGGAACTTGCTGATCCCTTGACTTTGCCTCTTACAATTCTGTGTAATAAATCACTCAAACAGGAAGTTTTACCAGGTGACTGAAAGAGATGTATAGTGATTACTATCCACAAAAAGGCAGCAGATCGCCTGCAGGAAATTATGGGCTCATCAGCTTTACTGCAGTCATCTGTAAAATCATGGAAAGGCTTCTAAAACATAGAATTGACAATGATGCCCACATTTTAGGATTTATTGATAATACCCAACATGGTTTTAAGATGGGTAGATCTTTTACGACCAACCTTATAGCATTATATGATAAGGTCAGCACTAGCCTTAATAAAGGAACACCAGGAAATGTAGTTTTCTCAACTTCATAAAGGCTTTTGATATAGTCCCCCACACTGAATTAATTAAAAAATGATGCACATTGAATCTGACAAACATATCATCGAATGGACCCAGAACTGGTTGTCTGACAGGACACAACAGGTCCAGGTAGGTAATACGCTTTCTGGGGAAGCACCTGTTAGTAACAATGTCCCACAGGGCTCTGTTCTTGGAACCACGCAATTTGGGATCTTTATCAGTGACCTCAAGCTTAATGTCCAAAATAACATCCTGAAATTTGTGGATGATACTATAATTGGTGCGGAAGTTGACAGTGAAGCCAAGTATTAATCCTTAGTCAAAGATCTATATACCGTGGAGGCTTGGGGTAAATCTAATAATATGATGTTCAATGTGGACAAATGTACAATCTTCCATTGAGGGAAAAAACATGTAGAAGTTACTCCATGAATGATTTACCCTTAAAATCTGTAGACAATGAAACGGCCCTCTGAATTATTATATATTCAGAATTTAAGGTTAGCATTCAGCATAGGAAATTCATGCAGGCAGCTAGCAGACTTATTAAGGTTATTCAAAAGTCCTTTATATCCAGAGCTGAAACATGTATCATTCCTTTATATTAAAAGTATGTTAGGCCACATTTAGATTATGCAGCAACCTTTTGGTCTCCACACTTGGTCAAGCATATAAAATTATTGGATGGCATTCAAAGATGAGTTACTCACCTAGTACCGAGGCTAAAGGGAATGTCATATGCTGATTGGCTCAATGCACTCAGTCTATAAGACCTCCAATTAAGATGACATGAGGGGAATGCCTTATGATGTTTAATGTTCTCCATGATGAGGAACTGATTAAGCAGTTTAATATCACACTGTTTTATTTATTTATTAGAGTCTCGGATTACAACCTTTGAGCTAAAAGCTCATTTACAAAGGTTCCACATTGATTTTAAACACAACAAAACAAATAAGAACAGACATAATATCAGAGTTGCATCAATGGGAAGCAAATACATTAGATACAATACGTAAACTGTTAAGACATTAGGGAGTTAGCTCATATAGAAAGGTTCAATGTTGAGTTAAACATAGCAAGCAAATTAGAACAGCCATGATATCTGGGTTGCAATACATAAGTAATGATATGTGCACAGTTATGACATCAGGGTTGCAGTACATTAGTAATGATATGTACACTGTTATGTCATTAGGGGAGTAGCTGCAGGAAGGACAAAAAACAGAGAGGGTGCTAACTATGCTTTAAGTTTTGAGACTGAGAGAGGAAAATTAAGAAGATTCAGATTGAGAGAGGAAAATTTAGAAGGTTCAGAGCCAGAAGCTGTGGTTCCACAGTTCTCCTTGTCTGGGTGGTGAGGGGTGAGGAAGGGGTTCCTGATTTGTAGTCAAAAGGGGAGGGAAAGGAGATAGAAGAGAGGAGGGGTGTGGGGTGGGGTGAGGTGAGGAGGAGGAGGAAGAGGGAGTTCCTGATTTGTAGTCAAAAGGGTGAGGGGAAGGGGATAGAAAAGAGGGTGTGTTGTGAGGTGAGGAGGGGTGAGAGGAAGGAGATGTAGGAGGGAGGGTGATGAGACACAGGGCAGGTGGGCATGAAAGATATCTGAGCTAAGTAACAGAGGGGGCATAAGAGAAAGTGGGGTAGACGGCTGGGCAGATCGGGAGGAATAAGTACAGGAAGATATCAGGGGATTGACCAAGATGGAGGGAGTCCACACATTAGGCGAGGTCTAGGTCATTACGTCTAAGAAGGGAAGCAGTGGCAAGACATTTGACTTGCAAGGTGAGATCAAAGTTTGTATTTGAAAAGGCCTAATTTGGCCTTGGATTGCAGGTCTGACGGGAGTGAGTTAAGCTACTTAGGGCCGTGGAATCCAAAAGAATGCTGCCCTAGGCAGAAAGGAACTTTGTAGGGATTAATCTGAGACCCTCTGGTCAGCCTTGTTGGTGCTGTTGGGATAAGCATAGATTGGATACCAGGTGGAGTTAGCTGAAGGTGGCCTTTTCAGCCAGAAGACAGAGCTGGTACCTAATATGGTTCTCCAGGTTAAGACAGCCTGAGAGAGACTATAGGTCACAAGTTTGTGTCAATTGCAAAGCTCCCAGGAGAAGACTGCAGGACTTATTTAGGGTTAGGGCAATGCATTTCATGGATGAGGTAGAGGTAACGCTGTAGACCACGAGACTGTAGTCAATCCCAGAGAGGACAGAGCTAGTTAAGGCAAGTTTTAAGGCATCCATGGTGAGACAGTGTCTGTGATGATACAGCAAACAAATCTGTTAGCAAGACCAACAAATCTGAGATCCCACAATAAGCAACTGCAGGATCTCCTTGTACTAACCAGCAGAAGGAACTACTACTTTACAGTTTGCGCTTGTAGGCTGTGGAATAACCTACCCCAGGATTTGGTCAACATCCATGAATTTAACAAATTTAAGTTTTAACTGGACAAATTTTTATTAGGGACTTAGACTAATGCACTCACTAGGAGTTGAAGGTAGTCACGATGGGCCTAGTGCCTTCTTCTACCTTCAAACCGAGTAATACTGAGTAATATAGAAAGAAGCAGTTTTCTTTATCTATATCAATATATATATTTACATCACTACTGAAGTATTTGTTTGTAAAATAAATGTTAATTATATACTAATGATAAGGTACATTGATATATTTTTTGAATATTAACATGGAAAATGTCATGATGGTTTTAAAATATAAAATAAAAAAATAATTGTTTAACTTTTTCTGAAATTTGGCATTAGTCCCCATAATTCAATTGGTATCTATAAAAGTGTAATACCCATAAACATTCATCTTATATACCTTAAATCACATTGCTAACATTTCACCTCCCCCCAATAGCAGTACCAAGTATTCCTCATGTTCACAGGCAAAGCTTGTGAAAGCATCAGAAGATGATACTAGAAGAAAAAACAATGGCACTGTTGACAACCTCTGCAGCTCAAACACCATGAGAGAAGCTTTCAAAAATCATGATACTGAGCCATGACTCATGGGATGTAAGGTTACTGGAAAAAGCAGCATGAATCTTTAAGAAGGATTTGAAATTACTCAGGTCAGAAAATAATAGGTTTCAGGGGTACAATAAACAGTGACAGTCTGTGGAGATGCAGTTTTGGGCTGTAAATAGGTGTCCCTGTCCACTCCCTGAGTCATGTAGTCTACCTGCCATCCAGTGTCCCCATCTGCTCCCTAAGCCATGTAGTCTCCCTGGTGGTCCAGTGGCCCCCATGTTCTTTCTGAACAATATACTTGTAGTCTGTCTGGTGTCCAGTGGACCCATTTTCTCCCTGAGCCATATAGTCTCCCTGGCATCCAGTGGCCCCATCTGCTGCCTGAGTTATGTAGCCTCCCTTGTATCCAGTGGTCCTTATCTGCTCCTCAAAATACATGTAGTCTCCATGGTGGCCCCATGGCTCCAATCTGCTCCATGAGCCATGTTGTCTGCCTGGCATCCAGTGGCCCCATCTGCTCCCTGAGTAATATAGTCTCCCTGGTGACAAGTTGCCCACATATACTCTCTAAACCATGTAGTCCCCCTCATCACCTAATGCCCCCATCTGCTCCCTGAGCCATGTAGTCTCCCTCATGTCCAGTGGTTCCATCTGCTCCCTGAGCTATGTAGCCTCCCTGGCATCCAGTGGCTCCATCTGCTCCCAGAGCCATGAAGTCCCCCAGGAGGTCCAGGGTCTCCATCTTCTTCCTAAGCAATGATTTCTCCCTGTTAGTCCAGTGGCCTCAATCTGCTCCCTGAGCCATTTAATATCCCTAGCATCCAGTTCCCCCTATGAACTCCCTGAGCCAGGTAGTCTCCCTGGAATCCAATGACCCTCATCTGTCTCCTGAGCAATGTAGTCTCCTAGAGGTTCAGTGGCCCTTCTCTCCCTGAGCCATGTAATCTCCTGATATCCAGTTGCCTATATGCATTCCCTGATCCATATAGTCTCTTGGTTTCCAGGGGACACCATGCACTCCCTGAGACATGTTGTCTCCCTGCCAACCAGTGGCTGCTAGAGCTCACTGAACCATGGTGTCTCCCTGGGGGTCCTGTGGCCCTCATCTACTCCCTGAGCCATGTAGTCTCCCTGGTTTAGTCTCCCTGGTGTCCAGTTGAACATGCTCTCTAGCCTTGCTCCTCCATGTTGGCCATATCTCTGTCAGGTCCCTTATAATTCTTGGTCTCCCAACATCTTATTGCCCAATGTAGCACACCTATGTCTCCCCTGTAAAAAGACTTGCAGCAGTTCTATAGGCTGAGTGTCACTGCGGTATCTGACCAAGCTGTGTGTGGAAAGGTAAGTATGGATGTATAACACAGTGCACCTTTAGCACGTCTGCCCAAGAATCCTACCCTGTACTGTCACATTGACCAGTGCACCAGCACAAGGAAAGGCTTGCTTCTCATCCCATTGTGTATATTACAATGGGGAGAAATTTACAAACAAAAATTACATTTTCTTTCAGGAGATCTGTACCATTTATAAACTGATTTGGAAACAGTAGCAATATGATCCACTGATGTTCTTAAAATAGATCTGCTGCATGCCATTTTCAACCTTGTACTAAACAGAGCATTTTTATTATGGTGCATTTGCTTAAAAACATAAAGACAGACTAGCATAGCAGCAGCAGGCCTTCACACTGCCATCTGGGATACCTTACCTGTGTTTCAGTATAGACTTAGACTCATGAGCCAGCTGGGGCTCAGTGTGTCTCAGATAGCAAGAGTCTGTCTCTACAAACAGAATGAAAATTAATTACCTTTAATATTTTCTGCACTTTATGGTGAAGTACAAGGTTCCCCCCCCCCATTAATCATTTCTCTTGTGTTTAGAGTAGCTTGTGGATGCGAAGTGGAGGTTGTGGTGAACATAGACAAATATTTAAAAGGGACATGATTCTAAAAACTGAACAATTTATTTAAAAAGTTGTATATCTTTAAATCATAACATTGATTTGAGAATATTCCTAAAATGGTTAATAATAGCAATAGTGCATGAAACATGGGTATAGTCTGATAATCAATCTGTGTTGGTGCCTTACAACATTGCTGGCATACTTCTTGTCAAGAGTTCCCTTGTTTTCATTGGGACTGAATTGACTTGGTTCACCCATTTGTATCTACTGATATGGCAGCAGTGTTGTACTGCCACTCCACAGGAATGATGTAAAAACATAGAAACATAGAGTTTTATGGCAGATTAGGGCCTCTTGGCCCTCCCAGTCTGCCCATTTCCCTACCTACTGGGTAAGCTGCAGATCTTAGTTAACCAACAGCATAATTCCTCCTACCACCCACTATAATTGCCTTATGTCTGTCCCATGCATTCTTGAATTTCCCCACTGTTTTTGATCCCTTGACCTCCTCAGGATGACTGTTCCATGCATCCACCACCCTCTCTGTGAAAAAATATTTCCTCTCATTGCCCCTAAGCCATCACCCCTCTATCTTTAGACTGTGCCCCCTTGTTCTTGCTCATCTCTTTTTCTGAAAGATGCTACCCTCTTGGACTTTGTTGAGTCCCTTGAGGTACCTGAAAGTTTATATCATGTCTCCCCTCTCCCTCCTTTCCTCAAGGGTACACATATTAAGCTTCTTTAGTCTCTCTTCACATGGTTTCTGGTTCAGACTCTACACCATTTTAGTTGCCGTCCTCTGGACTGCCTTCAACCTATGTCCTTGCAGAGATGGGGTCTCCAGAATTGCATGCAGTACTCCAGATAGGATCTCACCAACTGTCTGTACAGAGGGATGTCTTTTTAAATACAGTACTTGGCAACAGAGGGCAGGATTTCCAAAAGGGACATCAAGGTCCCCCTATTGTGTCAAAAATAAATATGGCCTATTTTCAAAGTCATGCAAGTTTTATGACCATTGCTATGATTTGCTGCAGTTTGCATCAATAAATTGCAGCAACTGCACTCAAAAGGTGGGGTCTAACTTTCCAACATAATTACAAGGGAAACAGAGAGCTGCCACAAGTCAGCAGAACACCTTTATTGCTCATAGGTTTAAAGCAATTCAAATGAAGCACAGTGGCAGATGTTCTGACAGAAACATCCCTTCATAAGAACCTCAGCAGGTAGTGAAACAGGATAACACAAAAGTCTGTACTCATACAGAGATTTAATCACTTCAAGTCTAACCTATTTCTTTACTTTGATGTTTACATAAAACAAAAGCAGCTGTCCTGTTTGTACCCTCAGCCACCACCTCTACACTGATCTCTCCCTACATTCCCTGGAAGCCAAGTGCTTCTCACACTGTGCCATCCTCGACTCTAAATTCTACTTTGGCTCCTTCACCAGCTAGCTTACTTTCCTCCTCTCTCCTCTTACTACTCCCTCTGTTCTGTTGACTCCTATGCTTTCTGCATCCCACATTCTAGGATCAGGCAGATGTCTCCTCTTGCCCTCCTCCCCTCTGGAATAACCTCCCCCTCTCTCTCTCTCCACCCCTGCTCTTCCCTGTCTTTCAAACATCCTTTTCATGAGCTGTCTACTCATACTTGCTCCTACAACAATCCCATCCCTTCAGGCTTGGTAACTCAGGTACCTATTCCTTGGAGCTCTCTCCTCCTCTGTGACCAGTTATATATTTTTGTGGGCTTTGTATATACTGTAAATAATACTGTACTGTTTTGACAGACCATACTGTTCTGTTGGTGATTTGTTGCTTAACTATTGTTTCATTGAACTGTTTATTGTCTGTTTATCCCCTGTATTATTGTGTACCCTTTTATCATTTTGTCCCATATCTGTTCTGTAATCCCAGCCCTACTCCTACTCCCAGGCAACATCTGGAAATTAGCCTTGGCTAAACGTGTCTTTCCCAATCACCTACGTGTAAATAAATAAATAAATACATTTCCTGACCATGTTTTATTTTCTAAATAAAGAAAGCCATTTCCTGACCACCTTTTTTTTCTGTGGTTTATAGATAAGAAAAGAAAAACATTTGCAGGAGGCCTTGATGCAGTTTATGAAGAAATTGATCGTGTTTTGCAAATCAGAAGTTCAGAACAACTGGACACTAAAGGTATGACTATCCACTGGGTCTTATGTCATCTTGTGTTAAGTACACACCCACTTTGGATACAGTGCTATTTAAAGCAGTGAACAAATCCTTAAACAGGACATTTTCAGAGGTTGTCATCATCTGGATGAATTGAAATCTGATTGTTCATAGATTCAAACATTAAAAGTGTTATCTTACTGGCAACAGGCTAGGAACTCCTGGATGATTGCTATCCTGCTCTATGGAAACTAATGGAAGCAGTATGTTTGTTCTTGTTAACTAACATTGAGGTTTTGATGGCCATGGAGGTTGAAGCAACTTGACTTAGACTAATTGAATGCTATATTTCTTTTTTAAACTTTATTTTTATTGCTTTTTGCAAAACAAAACAAAGTCACTTCAAAATTAAGTGCAAATCATTAACATGATACAATCAATAACCATTAACAAAGGACTACAAGTACTGTACTTGCTCTATGACACAGAATTAAGAAGGGTACTATACTTGTACCATACGCTATAGCAATTGAATCCATAGGCCACTGCAGCCAATGTAATGCTATGATAAACAAACTCTGGCCAGAGCCAATAGGGCTGCAGGTACGGAATTTGGGGTAAAAAGATTGAACATTGCTAAAGTTATGAGGCTGTGTTTGCAAAATGTAATATCGGCTTATAAAGTTGTTGTTTTTTAAATATTTTTAAGTCAAGTTTTCAACATAGCCTTATTAAGACACTACCTCATGAAGAAGGGTAGCGAAAATTTTCATCTCTTGATCTAAAGGTGATTTCATGCTGGGACTGTGAAATCACCTTTTGGGACACAAAAACACATTTTGTTCAGAAACTGAAAAATGACAGCTATCACGTTCATTAGGTGATGTACAGAAATGGCTATGCTGAAAATTTGGGGTAAAAATATTGAAAATTACCAAACTTACCAAACTTACAAGCCTGTGTTTACAAAATTTAACATAACCCTATAACTGTTTTTTTAACCATTTTTACACCAGCTTCATAACATAGCCTTTTTATGACCCCACCTCATGAACAAGGACAGAGAAAAGTTTCAACTCATGTCCAAAAGGTGATTTCATGCAGGGACCATGAAATGACCTTTCATGATGTAAAAACATATTTTGGCTAGGATAGGAAAAATGACAGCTGTCACATTCATGAGGTATTGTAAAGAAATAGCTAGGTTGTGAATTTGGGATAAAAATATTAAGAGTACCAAAGTTCTGAGTCTGCGTTCAACATAGGCTCATAACTTTTTTTTATATGTTCTTTATTTTGTTGTGCCTTACTAGGCTGTTATAAACATACAGCATATAGTACTTACAAACCTTGCTTATTAATACAAGCTTAGGTATGTCTGAAAAAAAAATAATTGCAGTAGGTCAGCTTGGAAAGGAATCTATATGTCATTATCCTACAAGACATTCAAGTCAAAGTTATTTCAGCCTGACAAATAAAAATAATAAGTGAGAACCCAACAACCAAGAGAAATAAAACAGTATCAGAGTGTTCAGTTGTGAGGAGTGTACTCTAGTCTCTATACATAACCCCTTGTACCAATCAGAAAGGACAGGTGATGGCCTCTCAGGCATGTGCTAAGGTAAGTCTTTCTCTACAAAATTTCAGTAACCACCATAGCCCTCTACAGAGGGTCTTCCCATATTTGCTCTTCATTACCTTATTCCCCAGTCTCAGGGGCTAATGTGTTCTCATATAGAAACCATCTTGTCCATCTATTTTGGAAAAGGTGAGCTTGCTGTCTAAGACTATATGTTATTCTTTCCATCTGGTATATAGATGTCACCACCAGCCTCCAATCTTCAGAAGAGGGTGAGATTTCCTGTCCCCATCTCCTTGTGATGGTTTTTATAGTAGCACTAATTAAAATCAACCAAAGTATTTAGCTTCTTTACCCCTGTTTTCATTGGGGATAATCCCCAGAATAAGATGCTCCAGGTCTAATATACTCTGCACCTGAAAATATTCCATCAGATGATGTTTACCTCCACCCACAATTGAGTCAACAGGGCAGTGCCAGAAGATATGAGACTGGGAAGCATATCTCTCCCACATTTCCTCCATCACATCGGCTGTACTCCTTCAGTATAATGTGCTACTTGAACTGGGACCCAGAAATAGCAGGTCCTTAGTTTTCAACCAAACTCCTGCCACATTAGCTACCCTGTAGTACTCCAAGTACTTTTCCATACCATAGCCCATTGTTTATCTAACAGAGTCACCTCCAATCCCTGCTCCCACTTAAGTTTAATATAATGGAAGGATAATCCCAAATCCAATATGCACCCTTTATATAGTAATGAAATGGTGCCCTCCACCCTTTCCTAGTACCAAATTCTCTGAAATGGGACCTCACCTTCCCCCTGTGCCCCCATGTTCAGTTTTCTTATTTGCTTATGCAAATAACCCTAAAATAAGAACTCCATAAATAATTGGAAAGGGACACTGTTCTCCCCAGGAGTTCACTAATAGGGACCAAAAATTTTGTGAAAAAGGACAATGTAAAAAAAAATGTATCATGGTCTGCAATATATCAGGACAAGAAGCACACAGAAACATTTGTTTTTCCAGCTCCTTATGATTGTGCATGTCCCACACCCCAAGTCTCCCATGACAAGAGAGTCAAGTTACATCCCAGAATTTCAAAGAGATTCTTTAATCAGTGAGTTGTAAAAATATTTTATTACAATCTTCCTCTTGGCCACCTGGTACCCAAGGGGATTCATAATACTGATCCCAAAGAACTGCAAAATAAAATGTCTTTCTGGTATTCACTGTTATGAATTGTAGTGTAAGCTGCCACTCTCTTAATTTAAGAAATACCGAATTCAAAAACATAGGAATATGAAAGGTTCTAAAATTTCTTGGAATCAAAAAAGGTTCTTTGGTCCAGGTATTACATAAATTTTTGAAGCCAAAATGTTAAAATAAATACCAGGGGAGCAAATCACCCATTAATAATGGAAGAATATTCCAATATATAAACAAATTAGAAAAAAATAATATAAGTTGGAGCATATGGACCCCGCTATAACAATAATCATGATGAGTATAAACCATTTAATGCGGTTCAAACAACTACCCCAAAAACCCATGAAAAATAAATTATTAATCTTTGCTTTAAATGGCAAAGAAAGTGGAAAATATGGGCCTAATGCAAAAAAAGTGGAAGTATAAAAGTTTTTAATAAGAAAACTCATTTCCTTTTTGAAATGGATTTACATTTCTGAGATTAAATAATTCCTGTAGCTATCACCATTATTTTATTCCAGCTAAATGTGGCATCATCTGGACTCCAAAAATATAATCTCAAGATTTTGAGTGTAATGTCATATATTTTATTGTCAACGATGCGTTCCCCCAGATCCTGTCCGTCCAAGGAAAACAACCTAATCCCTCTACTTTTGTCTTAATTCAGTTTTGCTCCAGCTGCTGATTCATAATCAGAGATTAGTGCAACAAGTGCAGGATCCACAATCTCATCTGTAGTGCAAATACAGACATCATCTACATATGCACACACAGAGGGTGTCAACTGCATGTTAGGAAGCCAGACACTGGGTATACTAGGGTGAGATAACATTTTTCAAAGAAGAGGATCTATTTGAAAAAACATAAAGGAGGGAGCTTAGGGGACAGACTTGGTGAATCCCTTTTTGTCCCTAAAATTGTTTCAGGACTTCATTAAATATGGCTGAATCCAGGCCTTACTATATAACATATGTATTTACAGAATAAATGCCGCCGAGATATGATATGCTTTTAAAACTTGAAACAAATAGAATTGATCAACCTGATTGAATGCTTTAGCCTTGTCCAAAGATAGAACAATACCAGGAACATCAACATTTTAATGAAGAAAAAGATCCCTAAGAAAAATAAGGTTATGAAAAATCTGTTTGGAATCGCACATAACTGTACCAGGGATATTACTTTATCCACAACTGTGGACAACCATGCCAGAAAACATGGAGCTATATTCTACATTTAGGAGACTTATTGGTCTCCAGTTTGTTAGATCAGATTTATTTCCTTTTTTAAACAATAAAATCAAAATACCTTGTGCCATAGAGCCTGGAAAGGAATTTTAATGTAGCATTGAATTAAATACTAAAGTTAAACAGGTACTAAATAATCTGTAAAGGTTTGATAAAATTCAGCAGTCAACCCATCCTGCTCAGGAGAAGAGCATTTATTTAAACCCTTAAATGCCTGGTAATTTCTTCTGGTGTGATATCCAGCATTACATTTTCCTGCATCTCCTAAGGAATAGCAGGTATACCCACCTCCCATAAATGCATCTCATCCCAAACCACTGAGGAAGGTGTGCCAGATATAATTTCCAGATAGAATTGTCCAATCTCTTGAACCCTGTCTTGAGCCACCTGTAGGGACTGCAAGACTGGATCTCTAATCACCTCCAATAATGTATGATGTGATCTCTTTTTACAACTCTTAAAAATATCCAGGGCAGGTGTTTTCACCCTGTGTACCATACTGGGCTACCATTTTAAGTGTATCCACTCTGTTATATTGATAGGAGACCATACCTGCCTTAACACCATCAATTTGTGCTTTAAGGTCTAGTTTTAATTCATGAGCCATGGAAATTAGGTCAAATAACTTTTTTTCTTATAGTTATGTTTTTAAAATGGGAATCTTGGTGCCTTCTTCGAGAGAAACCACAAAAAAAGGACATCAGATCCATTTTTGTATCCAGTCACCAGTTTAACAAAACATCATAGGCATCCATAACTGAAACATGTGCTTTAAGTTGTTCTTCACAGTTCTGTTTTATCAGAGGATCTAACAATAAGTTATTGCTAAGTTTCCACCTGGACCTAATTTTTTTTGCTAAAAGTAGCATTTCTTAAAGTACAGATGAGAGGCACTGCAAGGTGGTCCATAGTTTCACAGGGGATAGTTCAGGCACAAAGAGCCAGGAGGTTTTGTGAAATAAATATAAAATCAATTCTAGTAGCCAAGGTCCCCCTCACATAGGTTTTATCCCCTGTGGGATTTAGTTCCATATAGCCATCTTTTAGGCCAGCTGTGGTTAAAATAGATTTTAAACAATTTGTGTCCCCAAACAGTTTTGTGGTAACTCCACCACGTTCCACAGTGGAGAGTCCATAATTAAATTCCCACCAAAGATAACATGCCTACTAGTGTGTAAAAAAGGCTGCACTGTACAGAATAAGTCATCCATCAAAGCAGTACTCATGGGGCATAGACATTTAAGAACCTGAATCACTGAGTTTCATAACAAGCATCTAACAACAATGCTGAACCTGGACAGATATCCACAATGCGTGTGATATGAAAATCAAAACCCCTGAACAAAATAACCACCCTGTCGCACACACATCCGTCCCTTGGGACCAATTGGGTACACTGATTGGCCATGCCTGTCTAGCATGTGAGATTTCAGGTGCTGTCTTTAATATGGTGTCCTGAAGAAAAATAACATTATTGGGCAGATCACATAAGATTTGTAACAGAGTCAGATGTTTCTTGTATGAATTAATACTACATATATTTAATGTCAAAGAGGAAATGTGAAAACCACTGTGCATGTTGGGAAATCAAATTATCCATTGTCCGCTTGCTTTCCCTTTGTATGACTCTTAGCTTTCTTAGAAATGGAGGACTCTGTGAGTCAGAGAAGAAATCCAACCTGGAAGATGTCCTTGAGGGTGTGTCAGAATCCTCCCCTCTTCATCTGTATCCCCCCATTGTTTCTGTTTTACTAAAGCTTGAAAATGGTTTCTAGTAACTACCTCCAACCTTAGGGGTGTAATCCCTGCTTTTCACTTACCTCTCCCTTGTCTGGATGGTTTCATTACCCCTAAAGGTGGCTTTGGTGGGGGGAGGGTTAGCAACTCTAGGAGAAGACTGGTGAGTGACCATGGGAGTAGAAACTTCTTGTTCAGGATGTTGAGATCCGAGGGTAAAGATCAAGCACAGGGGATGAGAAACTCCTTCCATATGTGGTTGTGGACCTGTAGCATCAGTCAAAACATGATCATACTGGACCTGTGCAAGTGACTCAATGAAAAGAGCGACATACTGGCTAGTTGTGTCTTGGCATGGGATTCCATCATCAGTTGTTCTGGTCCTGAGGGGCACAATCTAACCTGTTATGGTCTGACCAGGGGAACTGTCTGTAGGAATGCCCCATCTTGTCACAGAGGCTACATTTAAATGGGTTGGGACAGCCTAAACTAACATGTCCGTACTCTAGGCACAGATTGCAGTGGGGTTTATCACAAACTGAGCTCAACTGCATTCAGGCCCCTAATTTGTGACAGGCCTTCAGCTGTCCTGGGTAGAAACAGAGCCCCCTGTCCCTACCTATATGGAAACTCCCTGGCAAGTGTACAATGCCTGTATTAATTTATTTAAGCTGTACTTTGATCTTCCATCCCCCAGTCCAAACAAAGTCTTCATCTAGAATGAGGTTGGGTGAATCCAGAATGGGGTTGGGAGAATCCATCAGATCACACCTCTGCTGCAACCAGTACTGCACATCAACAATATTGACCCATTCATTAATGAAAAGTAAGAGATTGTTTTCCTAGTGAGATTTGTAAGAGGAATGAGAGAAAAAGGTGACCACAAAGGGCTATTCTTAACTAGTGGATATTTTTGCCAAAACCACTCTAAAGTATGTACATTTTTAAAACTAGTATCGTAAACTGCCTCTCCTTTAACATGAATAAATGCAAACAATTTGGAGGCAGAAATACCCAGAGTCTTTTAGCATGTGATGTAAAACAATTTTGTGATCTGGGTGCTCCAGTCACATCCCCATTATATTTCAGGTGAACCATATTTTGTCTTTGGGCTGGTTCCCCCACATTGTGAAAAAGATCAGATATGCAAAATGTACTCTGTGGGGCAGACTCTGCATCCTCATTACTAGTCCCCAACATCGACTCTGAAATTTGTTCAGTAGCAGCTGCACCACAGCTGCTGGTGTGAGTCAGTACAAGAGGTTCACTGGAGGAGCACCTGTATGCTCTGATGCATCTGCAACCCGGGCACCAAGCACTGTGAATCAGCCCCAACAGAAGCTGCATTTCTGTCCAAAACTGCACTCTTATTTGTAGCAACCTTATTTTTTACCCCGGTATGGTGTTCCTTTTCTTGTGGCAGCAAGCCACATTTTACGGTGACCAAATCCACCTGCCACCAAGGCCCTCACCAGGCCTGAGGATGTCCAATGCTTGCCACCAGACATTTTCTGCCAACTGGCAGCACGAAGAGCTGCATCAGGACTCGATGCTGGTTTTTGCTTAATAGAAGAATGTCTGTGTCAGAGCCCAAGTGGTGTTACAGGTGAGTCTAAGACCAGAGCAGCAGGGGACTCAGAAATGTTTGTTGAACTGTTTTGTGACCCGTCTGAAAGTTGAGATGTAATTGTTAAAGGGGTATCAGTACAATGATGTACTGCAGTAGAAACGGATGTAGCAGGACAAACAGTCTCTTCTTGTAAAAGTTGCAGCAAAAACAATTTGTGCATTTTCATGGCTTGCCATAAAAAGTCCTCCTGAGGATCAGTCACAGCAGAAGTAGTGACATGTACAGGTACTCAGGCAGAATGTCCTGAGTCAGGTAGTGGTACAGCATCTGTAGCATCCATATTTTCAATGAGAAGTGCTTCCTCTTCTTCCAGCATGGTACCGAGTGAGGTGCAATCCATGAGTTCTGATACAGTTCCAGGCAAAACATTGTCCATAGGTGGAATATTCACAGCTCCAGCAAATTCAACAGCTCCAATTCCTCCAGCACCTCCACCAACCTCCTCTCCATCCTCCATCTTGGAAATGGCCAACAAGGGCTCCCACTATCAAAGAGTAGGGGAGTTTTTATTCAAAAATATATAAAAACATACAAAATCAAAAGAGAAACATGTTATTTAGAATCAAAACATATCTGGGTAAAGAAAAATACTTTGTTACAATCACAATGGAAATAAAAAGTTGGCCCATATAAAATGAACACGTCTTAGACTTGGAATCAAATGTAAACAACCAAAGGTGAAGCTGAAACAAAATTAAAGCAGAATCAATCAACTTAAACCAGAAAAACAAAAAACAGGATAATAGGATTAAAGGCCTTATGACCCAATACCTTATAATGTCATATGTCATAGGAAAAACCTTGAGAGCTGTAGCCTGTATTTTAGAAAATATAAAAAGGGGGGGACTCACATGAAATCCCTCAGCAAGGTTTAAGTGAACCGAACCAAACCATTGTGTATCCCACCAGTCCAAATAAATGGTCTGTTTAAATATACTTTGTTATTGCTGTCTGATACAGTGAACATTTTCCAAAAGTGAGTGTCAAATGTGTTCTGGGTGCCATTCAATTTGTTGTAGGGTCAGCCAGCATGTGGCCTGCCAGATCCAATATTTCATGCGAGCAATAAGAATCTACAAGGTGCTAGCATTGTAAAGGAAGTTATGGCTTGGGAAAATTCTCCAAAATAGTACCTCAGGGGAGATAATGCAAGTAGGGAATTGCACCCATCTAGTCTTGAGGACGGTCCAACAAGATAAGACAAAGGGACACTCAAAATACAAATGGTTCATTGTTTCAAGTTGCTCATCACAAGATTGATGTGGACAATACTGTTCTGTCTTATCTTTATGTTTTAAATTGTCCTTAACTTGTAGCTTTCCATGGGCACACAACCATATTAAATCCCACATGTGAGGTGGAGTCCTTTGATCAGGTAACATATCAGTAATATATTGTACTTCTTCTGGCAGATGGACCAAAAAAACTGAGGGAACTAGGTAATAACTAGTCTGAAGCATGGAATAAAACTACTTCCTATCCTGGGTTAAAAGAAAGTTCTTGTAACTTGCCACCGCTTCAATTTATCAATACTTCCTCCCAAATATTGTGGTAAATCTGCTATTCAGGTTTGTCTGTGGATAATGGATGTAGGTCCTCATGATTGCAACAGTTGGGATAGCTGGTCAGCAACCCATGGAGTCCACAAGGAAAGACATCCAAATACTATAGTAAAATACTACTGGGTTCAATAAACGCCCCGAGGCTTTATCTAAATACAAAGTTCCTCCTTTAATTGGATTTAGATGGCTTCCCCAGATACACAGGGAGAAGCAACTTAAGAGTCTTGTTTCCAAGGCTTTGGGTGGGGGCAAAACATAACTTAACTACAGAAACATGAGGATCAAGTAAGTTTTTATCATGAAAACACGTTTCTTCTTACTCATCCTCCATTTTTTCCCCTGGGCTGCTCTGTCTAGTGCAATGTTAATTGTATAATTCCAATGAAAATAGACAGATTCATTGTTTCCAAAATATATGCCTAAGATTTTGCATTCAGTGTGATTGATCGGGATGGCAAAAAAAATTGTAGCTTGTGGTGAAGAAGACCGTCTCGGAATACACCGACTTTTCTGAAATTTTATTTTGGGATCCTGAAGTTTTTGAAAATGAATTAAATACAGGTTCTACTAAAAAGCCTGAGTGTCGATCTGCCAAAATTAGGCATACATCACTGGCATCGGCTGAAGTATTTATCTCTGTGTCCTGACTAAATATGGAATGTCCCAGGATGTGTGGATCAGCATTTATTCTATAAATTAAGGGATCCAAAGTTAGAAGATACAAGATGGGACTGAGCGGGCACCCTTGGTCAACTTCTACCTTCACTGCACAGGTTTTACTAATCCATCCATTAAAATATGGAGAAACGAGGCATATCTATAGCATAATTTAACCCAAGAAATAAAACTCTGGGGAAAACCGTATTCTGACATACAGGGCCATAAGAATGCATAGGACACTCTATCAAAGGCCTTGGATTGGTCGATACTTAATATATAACCTGTTAGTTCCTCATTATTTCCTCTTTCCAGAATTTGCCTCAAAAATATTAAAATGTCTGAAATTGTCCTGCCAGGAATGGAGCAAGCTTGTGTGGGATGTATAAGAGAGATTAAAACAGAGGTCAGTCTGTTGCTAAGTAGTTCTGTTAATATTTTGATGTCAGAATTAAGTAGTAACATGGGCCTCCAGTTCATTAATGGTTCCTTATACCCTGTTTTGTGAATCAAAATGAGTAGACCAGAATACATATCTTTTGGGAGCAAATCATTGGTAAGCATGTGGCTATACAACACCATGGGTTCCGGTATTAGATGTGGAATTATCTTCTTATAGAAGATATGGCTTATCCCATCTAATCCAGGAGCTGTTCCAGATGTGAGCTGAGAAATGACAGATGATTATTCCTTAGCTGTGATGTGGCTTGTTAATAGCTTACAGTCTAAGGGTGAAAGTTTTGGTAGGTGACAGGCCTGGAGCCATTCTCAGGTTTTGTCAGAACTGGAATGGGGCATGCTAAACAGGGTAGTCACATATGGTTCTATTTCTATCAGAATATTATTATTCCCTATGACTGTTCCCTTATGTTGTGTTTTAATAGACGTAATGTTTTTTTTTCCCAGTTTGTGAAAAGCAACTTTCAAAAGGGTTAACCTAAAACTGATTTCCTTGGGTGCCAAACATTTGCACAAACTCCAGGGACTTAAGTCTATCATATTGGTATGATGCCAACTCCTGTTTAATAACCTGAATTTAGGATGGGTAATCTTGAGCAGTTTTTGCCTGTAAGGAAAACAGTTTGAATAATTGTTGCCTGAGTGCTTCATAGGTGGAGTTCCTATGATGCCCCACAAGTTTCCCAATGTATTTAAAAAAAGGAAGTGAAATCTAACTTACTCTGCTCCCACTAGTCAGTGGTGAGTTGTACAGAAAGAAGACAGATTTCATTGCTCCAGTAATATTCTGTAAACCCTGCAGAATGTTTGTATCTTCTAATAGGGTGATGTTCAGTCTCCAATAGCCCTTTCTTATAGTAACATCAGACGAAGGGGAAGTTTTAACTTCCAAAAGACCATGGCCTGAGGTGGCCACTAGCAATACTGAGGAGTGAATTATTGGGAGGTAGTGGGACAAAAACCAATAATCTATTCTGGTACATAACTTCCCACAGAAATATGTGAACTGGAGTGTACTATGGTGTGAGTCTGTGTAAGTAATTTGTTTAGTAAAGTTGCATCACAAAAAATGTTTTCAGTACTTAAACCTCTATCACATTTAAACCTGCTGCAGTTAAAATCACCTCCTAGTAAAATAGCCCTAGATGTAAAAAGGTAAGGCTGAATTAGACTTAGGATTTGAATCTGCCCAGACTTGTCTTAGGGCGCAAACACATTAATGAGCCTAAAATTTTGCTCTTCAAAGGAAGCATCTAACAACTATGCATGGCCTGGGAGGACACCCACCACATAAGTAACCTTAAAAGTAGAGTTGTTAACACACATCTCCACCCCACTGCAGACATCCTCACCAATAGACTAATGTGTTTCCCTCCATAACCAATCAGCACTTGCTGTTTGTATACCATCCAATTGGGTGTCCTGAAAAAAGACCAGATCATACTTATTGGCTGTAAAGTAAGCAAAGTAGATTTCCTCTTCCTATTAGATTTTAAACTATTTACATTTAATACAGCTACAAACAGCTCCTAGCCCATGGTTCACATTTATCAGTCAGGCATTTATTTCTGCAGACTTGACCTAGTCCCCACCCTTCTCTTTTTTGTGGGATCCACCTTAGGTTGATACACCTGTTCCTCCTCCTCCAAGATGCCATCAATTTGAGAGGAATGTCCAGATGTAGCATCAGAATCTTGATCCATTTTATTATCACTTCACTGTAGTGTGGAGAATTTATTATGCAAAGTGATGGAGGCCTCAGCAACATGTGTGTTCTGGGTCTTCTTAAACATCCCTTTGGGAACAGTTTGGAACACAAGCTCCTCTAGGTTGGGGGGCATCTCCCCATCAGGTATTGTAACCTCAGTGGAAGTAGAATCACAGGCTGAGATCTGACATAGGGTAGAGACTGAATCTGGTTCCCCAGTATATCCAGGAGGAACTAAAGATATATCTGAAGTGCTGGGTATCATGCCTTGGGTTTGTGAAGGTACGCTTCTGGGTGGTTCTAGGCCTTCGTGTTGTGGTATGCATCTGTGCCTGTCTAGTGGCTTTGTTTATATAAAAATATTGTTCTGCAAAGTCTGCATTACAAGTGCTGTGGGCTGCCCATGGACAGGTTAGAAAGAAATGTCTTCCTTCATCACATAGGTGTCATAGACATATAGAAGTGCAGTGGAAACCGGAATGGCCCATGGATCCACATTGTAGGCATTTTAATACCTCGCAGGAGTTGTTAATGTGTCGATGGACCAACATTTATAACAGGACCGGGGTTGTCCCTGATAGAACAGGACTCCTTTGTTCCTGCCCAAATAGAAACAATTGAGCAGATGATTTATACCACTATCATCCTGATGTAACTTCACTCTGACCTTCCACCCCCCAGGTCAGAAACCTTCCCCATCCACAGTGGGGTCAGGTGTACCTTGCACCTCACTTTTCTTCCCTAACCAGAACACAATGTCAAAGTTGTTGACCCCTTCATACAAAATAATATCATGACAAGTTTAAAAGTTGGTTTTGTGAGGGGTATCACCTTGAAAGGAACCCATATGGGGGTTTGTTATGTGCAGTATACAAAGTCCAGAATCTATCCAAAAGATGAGCAGAGCGAAAACAAATGTCAAATGTTGATTCCCCTGGGACATGGATTAAAGCATAAACCTCTGCAAGGGAAAGCCTAAATCCTGCTTTAGTAATTGTTTGCCCACATAAAACCAGTCTGGGGGCAGCTCTAGACCCCCAAGGTATCTAAGCTTCATTGTATGCCTATGTTTCGCTTACTCTAAAGGATTTTTTCAGTAGGCTTGCATAAGTAATAGCATGGGCAGGATTTTCTGTGGAAACAGCAAGTGTTTCCTCTGCCAAAATCTCTTGTTCTGCATTGTCAGATATACAGGTGGTGTAACATCAGTAAGAGACTCAAAAAATTACTCATTTACAGACTCAAGCAGAAAAAAAGAAATACCTGCAGTTTGTGGAAGAATTGTGGTATATAGGTCTGATGTTACCGCTGCTACTTCCGATGTTTCTGATTCAGAAGAAGAAAGTCATGTAGTAGCCCTTGCAATGTTGGTCATAAGTCCCAATTCTGTTCCAAGTACTGGAATGTGATTTTACTGCTTTCAGGAGCAGCTCTGTGTCGTTATATCTTAAATATTTCATTAAACAGTGACGTGGATGATCTCTGGGTTTTGGGAGCGGACCGATGCGGTAGGACCTTTCAATTTCAAAGGCCGCAGCATCAGGAAGTAATTTCAGGTGTTCGGCTATCCATTTATATATTCCTTTTGTTGGGTCTCTCCCCTCCACTCTTTCCGGAAGGCACACAGTTCTTAAGTTTAATCTGAGAGACCTATTTTCTTGCTCATCACTGTGAGTGTGTAAGTCTTCCATGGCCTCCTTCCAATTCCTCTGGTTATTAGATGCAGCAGCCAGCGTATACTCCAACTCACTTATTCTGTGTTCGAGTTCTCTGATACATGTGGTGTGATTGGCAAAGGGTTTCAGACAGCCCAGTGACCATGAATTGAAGGTGAGTTATCTGTGCAGTTGTATTATTAAACCCCACCTTCATCTCTGCCTGCATATTGGTTAAGGTCATGAGAACCCCTGCCAGTGACCTTTCAAGCTGAGTCATTCTACCATCCTCCTCAGATTTGGTTTGTGCTAGCACCCGCATGCGAGTTTCAGTGCCTGAGTGCTGTTCTTCTGTCAGCTTTTTCAGCTCAAAGTATGGCTTTTGTTGTTTGTTTTTTTGCATTTTCCAGTGCTGCAAGGTGTTAGTAGTAAATAGATCCTTAAATCGGTTGCCTTAATCAACAGAAGCCTTGGTTGTGATTTTAGTTTATATTCGTGCCCAAGGAGCTAGTCCGTAACACAGCCACCATTTCCAGTGCTAGCCACCGCCACTGCTTGTTTTGCCATCTGCTGAGACAGGACTATCTCTGATGTGTAGAGGGCTAGGGAGCCTGCAGCCAGGTTGTGTCATCTAGGGGCAGGGCTTACACTGTTGAAAGACAGTGCCACCTGCAAGTCGAGAATAGTGCAAGTGTGAGTGATGTTAGCACCACTCAGACAGGAAAATTTTAACTTTGATTGATATATTTTTGCTTTAATGTGATAATCCTGCACTTGAGGTAATAGTTATATATATATATTTTTGTAATTTATTTGGTATCTTTGCCCTGTTTTCTCCCTGTCCCAAGACCGCGGCTATCATGGCAGTGCACTCAAGGTACCAGCTCAGCCCCTTCCACCCCACCGCTGGCAATTGCCTGCTGCCCCCTCCCACCTATGCTACCCATTGGGCCTTGACCTGATGGGAGCGAAACTACGGGGGGTGAGCAATCTCCCCTAGAGAAGAGAGCTGCCTTTCAGCTGCTCAATCCTGCTCCCTCCCTCTCTCCCCGTGCTGGCTCCCTGATGACCCGAGGTCATTCCTGAACCCAAGTCGCCAGCATGACGTGAGGTAAGGCTTCCAGTGCCTCAGCCCTCTGCACCACTGGGCTGGATCATAGTGATATATTTTAAAGTGTTTTTGCACTGTCAACTTGTTCCTCCATTGTACTTAAACTTATTCTTGGTGAAGGTAATGCTTATGGCATTTAAACACAAATATTAAAACAGTAAAAGTAGGCCTTAAAAACTCTTCTTTTTGCCATACTAAACATTGTTTCTTATGCCTGTTTGTGCCAATCATTTACCTTGGATATACCTTTATAGTTAGGTTGTAATTGATATTTCTGTATAAAGTTTTAGCTGACCGATTGAGCTAGTAGCTTTTCTGTGTGACTGGCCCTTGGAATTGTTTATTTTTTTGTCTGTTTGTTTGCTTTTGTAATTTAAGACTGTTTAGGATTAAAGATGAAAACAGCTCAGATTACAGGGGCTTTGTTACTGTTATTATAGGTAGTTAGTATTTCAGGCTGTGACTATTGCATCAAGCAAAATGAGAAGCTAGTTACAGGACTCACAGTAAAAAAGCTGGGCCTAACAGTGGCTTTAAGACATGTAAAAAAAACTCAAAATGTGTTCCTGTTTTCAAGAAATAATAATCGTTTAAAACTCACAAATCTGCCTAGACCTTCACATGTATATTGGAATGATAGAACTTACAATAAAAATGTGGTGTGTTTTATAATTGTTTTGTTAGTGGGGGATATGGAGATAAACCCAGGCCCAAAGAACACTGGGAATATAAAAATGTTCAATACAAATGCACGTAGCATTTTACCAAAAATAGATTTGGTTTCTTCAAAACAAGCCAACTTTATTAGGAGTATGTGAAACTTGGTTAGATGAAACAATATCTGATACTGAAATAAAAACCCAGGTCTATGACCACTTCCGAAATGACAGAAATAGGAAGGGAAGAGGTGGTCGTATTTATTGAAGTGAGGAGCTTGGACTAAGTACAGTAGTGGGGCTGGGTATGTGCTGAATACAATTTTCTGATTATCATGAATAGTAGGCTTCCCGAATATTCTCATGTATTTCCTGAATAGTTCACTATTCGGCCACTATTTGGGAATGACTATTTGGTGAGATTTCCAAGTCTCACGGATCTTTGTTGGCCAATCAAAAGCCATTTCTGGAGCTCATAGGCAGGCACACCATGTGACTTCCTCACTCCAAGTTGGTAGAGGATGGGAAACAGTGGTTTCTTAGACCTAGCTCTGCAGTAATTCTGAGACCTCAAACTTGCCAAAAATAAATAATTTTTTGCTCACAGGCTTTTGTGTCAGTATACTTTATTTGATCAGTGTTAGGAAAGCTAGGTTTGGCTTTCTGACAGGTATTTCTGTCCTTATTGCTGTACCTCGGTTTACAGGACCAGGAAGGCTATCTGCTAACATCCCTTCTCAGGTGCTCTCTGACACAGCTCAAGTGTGCTTTTTTTTGGTGAAGCACATTTTATTTTCGTGTTTTGTTTTTTTGCTGTCATCAGGTTTCAGGCTTGGTTCCCTGCATGACTGAAAGTGTGTCTGCTAACTCCCCATCCTGTAGGTCACTGCACATGATCTGGCCATACTGTATGTGCATAATAGTAAAGGACAATGGAGTGCCACCACCGTCCTGGGCTTTGGCACTAATCTCTGTAATCCCCAAGCCAGGTAAAGATCAACTAAACTGTAGTTCATACAGACCAATATCGATACTAAATGTGGATTACAAATACATGGCATTGATACTGGCCAAAAGAATAGAAGACTTAGTACCCTACCTGGTTAAAGATTACCAGATGGGATTCATGGCAGGGAGACAGGCCACAGATAATATCAGGGGCATGATCCATATTGTGGTGGGCCTAGGAAAATCCAAGCAACCAGCAATCTTAATGAGCATGGATGCAGAGAAGGCCTTAGATAAGGTAGATTGGAGGTACCTATTCCATGTCCTGGCAAAATTAGAGTTCTCTACCACCTTCATAGAGGTGATACAGAGATTGTATGCAAACCCACTGACATACATTAGAACGATTGGTAGCCTCTCAGACAGGTACACATTGGGGAGGGGGATGAGACAGGAATGCCTGCTCTCACCACTCCTGTTTGCCTTGTACCTAGAACCACTAGCTCAGTCGCTAAAACAGAACCCAGAGATTAAGGGAATAGAGTCACTAAAACAGGACCCAGAGATTAAGGGAATAGAGTCACTAAGACAGGACCCAGAGATTAAGGGAATAGAGGTGGGAGGCCTAGAATAACAAAATATAGCATTATATGCGGATGACATCCTTACGTACATTACAGACCCAAAGGTCTCTATACCAAAATTAATGAAGAAAGTGGAGGGGTTCTCAGAGATAGCAGGATACACACTAAATTCAGGCAAAATAGAGATAATAAGGTTTAACTTTCAGACCTCACGGAAACTATTGGGAATTTACCTCACAAAATGCCTCTGGAATCTCTGAAGTACTTAGGGATAACAAAAAAAAAATATATACAGTATATATATTTGATTTTTTGAGGCTTTGTCCTGCACATGCATGCTTAATATATTTTTTTAATGAGGCAGTGCTCCACTTGTGCACACCTGTGTGCACACAATTTTTGAAATAAACTTTTGCAGTTCTAAGTCAATCAGGCTTCACACACTACCAGCTCACTGCGCACAATGAACCTGTGTATGTGAAATATATTTTTTTCCTGAGTCTGTGCCTTGTGTACACATAGCTGTGTGCATGCATTTTTTTTGTTTGTTTTGTTGATTAAACCGTGCACTTTGTGGGGCAGGTCTGACTCAGTGAGTTGAGTGTGTGTCATCAATCAGTTCCTTGCTTAGTTACATGTTTGACTAAAGAGGTTGCCATCTTCTTCCTCCGTTTTTAGTAGCAGTGTTTTTTTACTTGCGGCTGCCTTTTTTGTGGTAACTGCTACAGGGTTGGCATGAGTATTACTGTAGTTCCACAAGCACTGAGTAAGAATCACACACACAGGCACTACCTAGTAATAGTTTGTGTTTTACACAGTAACTACTAGTGACCTGATCCATCATGTCTTTAAGCAGCCTAGCAAACATGCTTGATCCAGCCCCAGCAAAGCATCTGCACTGCTGACCCCTAGTGGTGAGGGACAGCATGATAGATATATAAATGTACAGCACATCCAGGTGATTACTGCTGGTGCTTTCCATGGGCTGCCAAACCCCAAAATAATCTATGCAGAACAAAGGAAGCACTCAGGGGAAGTCAATAACAAAATACTGTTAAAAGCAGTGGAGCATAAAGTTTCAATACATTTATTTGTGCTGAGGCTGGACGATGCCAATAAAGTCCCCGTGCCTTGATCAGAACCTGGTCTTTGTCGGGGGCATATCAGCATCATATAAACACATTAAGACTATACAATTCTTAAAGAAACACACACCATAAATAAATGAAGTTATAAAAAATGACAGTGAGATGCTTTTCTAACAGAACAATCCAAAAGTAACATGTCCAAAGATGAAACACTGCATCAAGATTACAAAACATAACAAGATTAGTTCGTACAGCAGCACCAGACAGTGTGCAATGCAGTATCTTGCAAAATTAGTGCAAAATGCTGCAGTATGCTGCAAGGAGCAGTGTAATTCAGTGACAATTAAGCCCTTTTGTCATCCAGTATTTTGTGACATGTCATTTACTGAAAAGTATTGAATAGTATCCTGTCTTGCTCCACTGTACATTATTAATACGTAATATAATTCCAGAGAAGGAGGTGAGATAGACTACTGGACAAGTACATAGACAATGACAGACTGCTGTCTCCCTGTATTCGGCGGGCTCAAATACTTTTCTCCCCAAGCAAGCCGTTTAGTTCTGGTAGCACTGGGAATAGTAGTACTACTACTAATAATAATAATAATACCACCAGTAATACTACTACTAATAATAATAATAATAATACCACCAGTAATACTACTACTACTAGTGTCACCACCTGCTCCATCTGTATGTTCACTGTCATATCCTTCTATGCAGTAGTAGGAGGGAATTAGAGCTTACATGCTTTGTGAAGGAAGCAGCAGACACCACCACCAGTGTTCCCACTGCTACCACTAAGGCTGCTATATCCACAGCCAGTGTGCTTCCCGCCACTACCAGTGTCATTCTTGCAGCAGCCACCCTTGCAGCTGTCACCACTACTGCAGCCACTGGTACCACTATTCCTATGTCCATAGCCAAAGCACCTTTTACTCTGTGAGAGTGACCATGAACACCCTACAGCATTGACCCAACACAGTGCTTGATAACATTTTTGCAATGCTATGTGTGTAATGTGGTGGATCGAGTGTGCCACATGTAGCTTGCATTGCATCAGTGAGAGCTCTGTGTTGGTAGTTGAAGTGTCATTGAGGCATATATGGTACATCAGGTTTGAAGGCAATTAATGGTGTTGTTGAAGTTCTTTTTAAGCTATTCTTAAAACAACACCTTTCCTGGCCAAATACCAAATAACAAATACCAAATACCTGGGACCTGAATACCGATTATTCAGCCGAATATTCAGGAAAAGGTATTCGCACAGTTCTACTAAGTAGTCTAAAAATCTTGTTTAATGTAAAGGAATCAAAGGAATACTAATAAAAATAAGGAATTAGACTTGACAAATTGGGTAATTTATTCTCCCACACATGTTAATTCTTACAGTTTTGATGAATTTGTGGATTTGTTAGGAAAAAAGATACAAACTGAACAGTGTGGGCGGCACAAAGTGGAATTGTACCACGCTGACCAGGAATAGTGCCAGCTGTCAGAGTATTCCCATATTCAGAAGGCACATATATGCAGTGCATTGCTGACAGTGCCATGGCGCACAATACTGTGCTACACCTATGCAAATGAGGGTCCCCCCATGTGTATGTGGCACAGTACAATGTTGAAAGTGTTCAGAAGCACTAAGTGACCACCAGCAGCAGCAGCACAGTTTAATGCAGCGGTGCACAACTTTTTTTTGTGGAGGACCAGACTGAAGCCTTAAGTCAAGGCTAAGGTCCAAGGGCCACTGTAAAATGGTACGAGGTGGCAAATGTTCTGAAAGACATTATTAAATATACACATAAAAGAAATGAAAACATACATTTATCTATTTGTTTATTTCTCAACATGTTACTGAAACTAAAAACAACAAAACAAAAATAAACAAAAAATGCAAGTGGAAGCTGCTAGGTCCTTGGGGGCCACATACAGCTGCTGTGGGAGCCATTTGTGGCCCCCAGGCCATATGTTGTGCAGCCCTGATTTAATGCTTCTGAAACGCAGCCCTTAACAATGTGCATACCTGTCTGCTTACTGTCTAGGGCTGGGTACCCTGGTAGTTCAGTGGTTCCTCCCTGAACCCCGATATATCTGATAGTTAACATTCCTCATCCCCCTGGTAGTCTAGTTGTTCCCCCTCCCCAAGCCCTGATCCATGTTGTAATAAAAAAACTGATTCCCTGATTGTCTCGTGGTCCCCCCTTCAAGCCCCAATCCATGTTGCAATAAAAGCGATTCACTGGTAGTATAGTGGCCCCCACTCACAAGCCCACAATCCATGTTGTAATAAAAAGAAAACGATTCACTGGTAGTCTAGTGGTCCCCCACCCCACCCCAGTAGACAGTGACCCACCACCATGCTGTCCCCCAACCCAACCACAGCCAATGACTGGCATGGCCCTCCTCACACGCAACAGCCAGTCACTGACTGAACTGTACCAGATTGCCTACAGTAAATAGTACACTCTCATTGGCTGACCAACCAATCAGCGTGTACTATATACAGTAGGTGCTCCAATATAATTCAGTGGGCAGCTAGCCATGGCGGTGTAAGGAGGGCTGTGCCAGTCGTCAGCTCCGGTCAGGTTGGGGGCGGGGTGTTGGTACACTGACTACCAGGGTGTGGGGTGGGAACCACTAGACTGCTAGGGATATGGGGATTTGATTTATGCTGAATAGGATTGGGGCTCGGGGAGGGGAAACACTGTACTACCAGGTACTGTTTTTTTTTTTTTTTATCACAACAAGGATCAATGCTTGGGAAGGGGGGACCACTAGACTACCAGGGAAATGGTGTTTGTATTATATTATACACAGATTGCTCCTGCTATATTTCCTCTTCAGTCTCTCCATCACAGAATTCTTCATTTAAGGAAAACTACATGCAAAAGAGAAAAAAATGATAAAAAGACATGTTATACATTGGGTTTTTGTTTCTCTCATTGTTTGTAGCCTTCTGTTCCCTGGGTCTGTGGCAAAACTTTCTTTACTTTTCCCTGCCAGTCTTATGACCATTGAATGTAGCCATAAAGGCTTCTTTTATTGCCTTTGATCTGTTGGATTTTTCTCAGAATGCCTCTAGGAATACAATCAGACTTATGACCAGCAAAGGTGTAGTGGCTGTATTATCACCCAATGATGGCACTTTACAAAGAAAATTGCCACACATCCAAAATAACAACAGCTGCCATTTAGAGAAATATGACATCAACTGGGGAGGGAGGGCAAACACTTTTTCAAAGTGGTTACCTGTCACACGCAGTTGCAGTTGGATGTTGTACGTAGATCATAACTAGGATCCTGGGCTCTTAGTTCTAGTCCTAGGTTGAATTGGGCATTCTTGGAAAAGTCTGACAGATCAAAGGCAAAAAAAGAAGCCTGCATAGCTACCTCCAGGGCAAACTGTGGAAATTAAAAATAATCTTGCCACAGAAACAGGGAACAGAATGTTAGAAACAATCAAAGATGTGAAACCCAAATGCACTTTATAATTTTTGCATGTAGTTTTCTTCTAAACTGAAATTGCCTGCTCCTTTATGGTATACTGTTATAGGGGTGACTTCTTCTGGTCACTGGCATTTGAGCTCTGACATTAGAGTGCCCATTATGTTAGCTACTGGGATTCTGGAGTGCTGCATTGTAGGATGACATATGGTGGTTTGCAGCAGAGGTTCTACTGGTGGAAGTACTTCTCTGTAAGGAATAATACCCAACAGGGTGGGTGGTATTGGGCTATATTGGACAGCCCAGGAGTGGATTGAGACCCAACACTACAGGCGGAGGGCCTTATAGCCCCTGGAAGATCTGGTATAGCCCAATACTGCCCACCCTGGAGGATATTATTGCACTTAGAAAATGGGTCATTTGTTTAGATGTAAAAAGAATTATAAATAAAGAAAAGCCTTTTAAAATGACTCAAATTAAAGTACAAAAAAATATTTATTTGTAAGTGGTCCCTCTACTGGTACATTTGCCAGTTTGCCAGTAGATGATGCTGCTCTTTTGAGAGATGGTTTTGTTATGCAATCCCCCCCAAACACACATTGCGCCAATAATAAGTAAGCTTTCCTTATCCTTTTTTTCCTTAAAATCTCTGACCCCAACCGGAGCAGCAACCTCTTTTTTTTTTTTTAGTTGTTTAACCAGAAGTAGCACACTAAGCTGAAAGCTTTTTTACAGTTGAGACCTGGGAGCACAGGGAAGTTAAGTGACTTGCTCAGGGTCACACAGTATGCAAGTGGAAGCTGTGGGATTCAAACCCAGGTCTGGTCTGCTGGATGTCACTAGATTTGTAGCTCAGAGCCTTAAACAAGTACGCTATACTGCCTTCCTGTTTTCTTTTTTAAATAACATTTTCAGCTACAATCAGTTGTGGCTCCAGCGGCGCGAAGGCAGTTGCAGTGTGATTCCAATGGCAGGACCAACTGCTACTCACCTCAGTGGTGGGCTTTTGTAAGTGGCAGTATAAGTATGTATATTGGGCTGACGCAATCAGGAGTTAAAAAAAAGGGTGGCTATTTTATTTTAAGTTTGCTGTTGCAACCAGAAAGTAGTGACAATGGCTTTCCAATGCCTTGTGTTGGCAGCACCGAATAGAATTATCGATGTTGGTGAAAGTGGTCAGCAACGGTGGTTATAAATCAAGGTAATGAAGCTGTTCATCATTCATTAATAAAATGGTTACTGTTACTACAGTGGTGGTAGGGGGGTACTGTGTGGTGGGGAAAGATTTTTAAACATTATTGAAGGGGGACAGGGCGGGTTACTGTATGTCTTACTTAGCTGGTAGCTCGGTTAGTGCTTCCATGTCTTGCATTGCGGTGATGTTTGTCTGCAGTGTGGGTTCCATTTTAAACAGCTCCTTTCAAAACACTAGGCAGTTTTTTATGTTACTTTAATTGAATTTGTTGATCTTAAACAGACTGGGGGGGGGTGCCTGGCCAGCCGCCAACTCACCCGCTAAGCAGCAGTAAAAAATGGTGGCAGATTGAGTTTTAAAGTTCTGGCACCTTGATTTCTGCAATCAGGTTGGTTGGGACTGGCACTTTTAATACCCAGACTCTGGTGTCTGATAGATGGCCACCTTGCCAGGGCTATCAGCCAATCTGAGCCCAGGGTTTTCTTAGTCCATTTTCTAAGTAAGCAGTTGGTGATGGTGATCCAACAGAGTAGTCAGCTGGGAAGCTCCCTGTCTAACATTCTGAGAAGTCCTCTTAAGGCAATCCACAAAGGGAAGTTGCCCACCAACAGATGCAGACAAGGCAGTAAAGCAAGACACCACCACTTACTGAGATATCTCAGCTGTCCTATTGCTGTCTTTTGAGGTATGGGGTGCAAACAATAAAGTCAGAGCATGACAAAATGATGTGTTCTATCCATTTCTTGCCCTGATTCCCAGTGCATGTGCATCTCAGAGTTTGTTATAAAAATTGCCAGGGGGTGGAAGAAAGTGTAAATGTATATTTGTGTAGTGTCTTGGCTGATTTTTGCTCCCATCATGGTCAGTCTGTTGGTACAGTGATCTGTTTCTTTGTGATATTGTTGTGGTGCTCTAACTGCCATCACTGCAATTCTTGGCGCTGTGTGCTGGGTGAACCCTCATTTATAGCCTCTTATTCCTCCCATTTCCTATCTGACTGGCTTGTTTACAGCTTTTCTGCACATTCTGTTCCACACTGTTCTGTAACTGTTTCATCAGAGTCTTTCTAAACTTAACAGTGGCCTTTAAAAGGCCTGCTTTGAGTGTGGGGTTACACATATTTGGTACAACGTTCCTCTTGTAGTGTTAGGACATCCCAGCTTCTAAGAGATATAGCTAACAAAAACATGTGCTGATCATTATTTTACTATACATACAGCTGTTGAAATATAAAAGCCAAATTCCCAACCCATGTGCAGATCTGAACAATAACAAAAGCATTATTTAACGTATTTCTTCCCCTACTTGCCAGTGTTGTTTATCCACGGTACATGCTGAACTCACATTCCTTCACTGCACGGAGACAGCTAGGTCAGATATCAAGCTTGTACCACAATGTGTTATGAGGACTGAATAATGAGCTTGCATGATGCTCTGTTTTCACCAAACTGTACTTTATCAGTATTTCCATCTTTGATCACACATGCAATTTTTTTTTTTCAGAGAACGACCTTGTTTTGGATGACCATGATTATGAGGATACAGATAAAATATCAGAAGAGGATGGTAAGATAATTTCTAGAATACTGCTATTGTGATGCCATTCATATGCTCAAAATGAATGGCTGGTCCAGTGGCACCACCAGTAGCGTGTTGTTGTATCAAACATGAGACCTGAGTTCAGGGGAGGAAGTGTTCTGTTGCACCAGTACCTCCTATGGCAGACAGGTGTATGAATTGGTGCAGTAGGTTACCATAAACTGACAGCTAGGCCATATCAAGAAAATAGGCACTTGAGGTGTCCCCTATTATAGAGGAGGTAAGTAAGCACATTGAGAAGGACAGGGAAACAAGTCAAACTGATGGTTTGGATGATGACTTTCAAACACACCTCACACATTACAAAGTCTACACAGCTTGGCCCAATCTCCCCAGCCACCATCAAGCCACATGGTTTGTCCAATCATTCAAAGAAGGGGACTCCTTATGTGAGGACAAAATGGAGACACCTGATTATGACAGTTATGGGAGAATCTGGGGGAGGTTTTGGAGGCCCACAGATTGTCCAGACATCATAAAACTTTATTTGTATCCATTTGCACACAGCTGGATAGAAAATCCTCTTTACAACTATTTAAAGACATACAAAGGGTATATGAGTGCCTATAGGAGTGACCTGGGACACTGTGGGTTACAATGGGTACAAAAAAACTAATATGGGACCTAAGTTCAAATATTGGTGCACTCACTATACAACACATATTGAGCCTTAGCTCCATTTTACTGTACTAGTGTGCTCTGTACAGTGTGTGGGCTGTACACTGGAGTAGCATTGAACAGATGCTGGGTGCATACTCAAGAACTACTATGGTGCTCAGCCGGCCCAGTGGTGTGGAGGGTTGAGGCACTGGACACAACACCTCATGCTACGCCAGTGACCCAGGTTCAAGAATGACCTCAGGTCATCGGGGTGCCAGTGTAGGGGGAGGCAGAGTAGGATTGAGCATGCAGATGGGTAGCTCTCCTCCTCTGAGAGTGGTGAGGGTGGGTTGGCACCCTCCCACTGTAGTTCTGCTCCACTGGGTGGAGGTTCTGTGGGTAGCGTAGGTGGAGAAGGGGCAGCAAATAATTACAGGAGTTGGAAAGGGCTGAGTTGGCACCACAGGGTGCATAGCATTCCTCCACACACTCATATGACCATGTGCCAGGGCCTCTGGGGGGGAGGTGGGGGAGAAAACACTTACTGTAGAGCACCTATGTGTCACCATCACCAGCTGGCAGGAGGAGGCAACAGGAACCAAATAGTAAGGTGACTGGAGCTAGTATCAATATTCAGAAAACAAAATGTTTAAGTTTACAAGGGTTTCCACCTCTGCCTAAAACAATAGGGGGTACTTCAGTAGCCATGTCTCCATATTGGACATTGGGGATTTATTATGGAGGGGAGGCTATGGCAGGTTATAATTGGGAAAGGGCACTGCAGGTGGGAATGGCTAAACTTGTCCAATGGAATAGATGGAAAGTTCCAAAAAAAAAAGTGTGTGTACTATATTAAAACCTTTTTGGTCTGGGTGTTTTATTTGTTATATGATTTTTCCATTACCTAAAAGTTAGAAACAAAAGTATTAGGATTTTTTTAGTTGTTTTGGGGTAGCAGGCTCAATCCAATTAAAAGGAATGTGCTATATAAGGGTATTAAGGAAGGGGATGTTGATATGTTGAATCCAATTTTGTTTTCTTTACCATATTTTTATATAATAATCTTTTATCCTTGATAAAGGAAGTGTTCATAACTTTGGGGAATATGGGGTATGTTAAGTTGCTAGGGGCATTAGGAGAATGGAAAGAGAATAAATTCTTACATAAAAATAAATGTAGGCCATGGTTAGTGCAGAGGTGGGAAGGGTTTTTTGATAAAATAAAAATTTGGGATATAAGTTATGAGTCAGTGCTTTGACTTCCATGGAAAGCACTATATATGGAGGTACAGATGGCTTGCTTCAATGAACAGCCTTTTGCAGGATTTTCTGTACTACATCAGGAACAGATTTCAAAATATATATCAGATGATAGGACACTGGAGCGCATGTGGGACATAGCTTGGTTAGGGATTCATGGAAGGATAAATTTTAAGGGGAACCATAAACATAAGTCCCTACAAGACAGATATTGTCCAAGAGATACTTGTGTGTTGAAAATAGAAACTATGAACCATATGTATTTTCAGTGTCCATATGCAATACAGATTTGGGATGTGGTCAAAAACAGATGTAAGAAGGCAAGTTTTATACCACTTGATGATGACTTATTGTACTATGGTGTTGTTCTCCATAGGTTGGGGCATTTGCACCATAGTACACTTCGGGTGGTAATGGTACACTTTTTATACTGGCTTTGGATAAGCAGATGTTGATTTACTTTACAACAACAGAATATATTTGTTTTGGATTTGTTTTATATACTTAGTATGGACATAAGACGACTGAAAAATGTAGAAAGGTCTCGATTAGAGCATTGGAAATGGGATCAGTGGTGGTTTCATTTTGGTTATATCTAAGAATTAGAAGCTATTTGGGTTCTTTTCCTTCTTTAGGTTTCAGAACATTGCACATTACTCTTTGGGGTTTAGTTTTATATGGTTTTAAGGGGAAAAAAGAGATAAATACCCCTCTCTATAATGGGGGGGGGAGTGGTTTTCAGTTGGATGTTTTGGGTTCTTTATTGCTACCATGTATGAATATTGAAGCATCACTGAACGTATGCTGTAATACGTATATGATTTATTATGGTTTGTATATTATTTCCTGGGGTATTAATGTTGTTGGTGTAATTTGTTTTTGATGTGAAGAAAAAAAATCTCCTACTCTTTTAGTAAGGCGAGGAGGGACGGTTTCATATATTATTCTTTTCATACAGGATAGCATGTATGATGCAATACTTCAGATTTCACCTTATTTACATTTCTTTCTTTTGACCTTTTGTATGAGGAGAATATTGTTTTGTTTATAAGTTCTTTTAAGTTTTGAAAAAAAAAGTCCACTACTCTTTTAGTGTTGGGGGGTGGTTAAGCTTGGGGTTACTGTAAGGTTACATATTTACGTATGTGTTTGATTTTCTTATTATGCATTTGTATGATGTAATACTGATTTGTATTTATTGTTTCTTATGGTTTAAATAAAAAATTCCCCTATTATAGAGGAGGTGGGTAAGCACATTGAGAAGGACAGGGAAACAAGTCAAACTGGTGGTTTGGATGTTGACTTCCAAACACACCTCACACATTATGAGGTCTATACAGCCAGGCCCCATCTCCCCAGCCACCATCAAGCCACATAGTCTGTCCAACCAGTCAAAGAAGGGGACTCCTTAAGTGAGGACAGAATGGAGATACCTGATTATGATGGTTATGGGAGAATCTGGAGGAGGTTTTGGAGGCCCATAGATTGTCCAGACATCATAAAACTTTATTTGTATCCATTTGCACACAGCTGGATAGAAAATCCTCTTTAGAACTATTTAAAGACATGCCAAGAGTATCTGGAGGAGTGACCTGGGCACTGTGGGCCACAATGGGTGCAAAAAAGCTAACAAGGGCCAGCTCAGTGGTGCTAAGGGTTGAGGTGCTGGATGCCATAGCTCGTACCATGCCAGTCATGCAGGTTTGGGAATGGATACTGGCCACTGGGGGTCAGCAAGGAAGGGGTATAGCATCTGGAGGAATGCTCTCCCTTCCCTGGGGAGGGTTTGGGGTCTCACACTGTAGGGACAAAATCCTTGATAGAAAAAATATTTTATTTTTATCTTCAACAATTGATTTTTAATTATTATTTCATCTGATTTTTATATGGGACTAATTTCTGGTTAAGAGTATTGTTTGCATTAATTCCTATGAGAAAAAAGTGTTAGTTATTTAAACCTTACGACAACGTATCTGGCTTTAATGCTTTAAAGGAAAATATTTCTGTTCCATGAGCAGCACTTTGCCATAGGTCTAAGGGAATAGAGATGAAACTCCATTTTGTTTTTAAGCCATGATATAAGTGGACACCTTCCAGGCTAAGCATGTAGTGCAATGTTGTTCTATGGGGGTCTACCACATTCTAGGACCATCTCTGTGATGTCCAACCTTGCATGACAGAGTTATAGGTAAATTTATAGGAAAAACCTTAGATGGAGCTAGGTATCCATGGCTATGATCAAGATAAGTGATCATGTGACTGGTAGCACCAAAATAAATGTCTTAGATGTTGAAAGTCCAATTACCCTGTATAGAAAGAAGAAGTTTTATTCATAGTTTACAGATGTAATGTACTGCCACTATGAAAATTGGTCAGTTATTGGACAATAGTATGATAAATAAGCTTACCAAGTTTTATACTTGCAGAATGAAGCATTCAAAAGTTATGAACATAATTTATTTAATATCATTTTCTTATTATAAAACTAGACAAAACTAGTATCATGTGATAGCTCACATCTTAGAAAGTCTAACAAGATTAATATTACATCTGTAGTTTGTTGCTATGGAGAGAAAGACCATCTAAATGTTCATAGTGAATTAACTTTTCTGACAATGATTGATGCCTTTAAGAAAAGAACAAAGGAAATCCCTGTCTTAAAGAAGTTTGCTAAATTTATACAGTTCCTAATTATAGCAGGTATGCCAAAGTAACATAATTTTAAACAGAACAAATGTGCTTCTTAAATCTCTAAATACTTTTTAGATATCTATAAAGGAAAATGTTTTATAATGCTTTTATAAATTACAGATTTTTTTATTAGAACTGACATCATCATTTTGGTCTCAAATGAATCCTCTCCTTTAGCTGCATCTAAAAATGTGAGTCTTATATATGTACAAAGGTGCACATAGATGCAAGAAAGAAAAGTTGTTTTATATTAAAAATAGTTTTTCTATATGAGGTAATATTGGAAAAAAATGGCTTAGGAGGGGCTAACAGTAACACCCTCAAAGAGTGCTTAGACCAATCATAACTTAATGCTGATACCGCCCAGTAAGTGGGACATAAATGGGATGCTGGCAAAGCTGGCCCAGAACTGCTTGATTCTTTGGTGTGTGAAGACCTGTGTTGGATGTCCTGACAATTTTGGATGAGCTTGGACTTGTACCAAAAGCCTGAAGCCACACCTGTTTGGAACATTATTTGGGCTTTGACATTGCCACTGCAAGGGGGTGCTAAACCAGCTGCTGCAACTGACTGTTACAGAAAGGACTTTCTTCCAGTATTGGATTAAGCAAGGCCTATGTGTTGCATACTGAGAATTTGGACTAAAAATAATGTTTTAGAATTTCTGTTAAAAGCCTGAACAAGAGACTTTGGAATTTACCAGTCAGCAAGTCTGCAGTGCTGTTGAACAGCAGTGAGTCCAGAGTTGCAGGTTCAGAAACAGAAATGAACTGAAACAGAAAAGAGCCACAAAGTCCAGTTACCAAAACAACATTGCAGTCCACAGGGAGAGATCTTTCTACAGACTCTGCTGAACTGCTAAAATCTTGTCTGATTCTTCCCACTAAATCCTGAAGTGACTTTTGATGATTTGTGACATCAAGCAAGAAGGATCCAGCCTGCATTGCTTCATTGATGTCAAAAGACTCTATTGTTCCAGGTTCAAGGGAACAAGACAGCAGACTAAATCCAAACTCACCACCAAGGACAATTGTCATCCAAAACCAGAAGTTCTCACCATGACTTTGAAAGCTAAAAAGTAGAAGACCACATCTACAGATAACTAAAACATAAGTATTCATTTATCCTACTAGTAGTACTTATTTGGCTATCTGGGGAAATAACTTAGTGCATTTTAGCTCCAAACATTGGGTTTGTGGTTAAGCTTGAATTTAATTCTAAAGAAAAACCTTTTACATACTACAGTATAAAGTTTAAACAAGTATCATACCACGATAATGTGAAACACTAGTGAAATGAGTTGCAAGTTCTCATAGAAAAAAGAAAAGGTCATGCTATTTTTATGTATGCTAAAGCAATAGTATAAACTGTCATATATTATGCTGAATAATGCTTACTCATTTGCATTGCTTATTTGATAAAATGTATTTGTTTTATTTGTTTTATACAATTTACTTGATTTTCTAAAATATGTTTTGTTTACATTGCAGTTTGTTTACAATACTTTTATGATGCTTGATATTTATGCTAGTTATGAATATTTAGGACTTGTACATATGTGAATAAAATATATTTATCTCTTATATAATCCAAAGTGTGGCGACAGTGTTTTTCACCATCATTTTTGACTCTGGAGAGCATAGGATAATATCACATGTGAATATTTATTATTTTTGGTAATTTATGAAATTATTTTTGGGTAAGGCCCGAGGTGAATCCAATTGCATTCTTATAAAAAGTGATATTATAAGCCTTTGTTCCAACATCTCTGGGGTTCTCATTCACAGGATTATTATTAGTGAATAACAGCCCACACTTAGGTTGTATGAGAACTAAATATTATTACAGTTATTGTTTGCAAGTTACTAAATGGAATAAGTAATATTTTTATGTTCTTTTTTTCTCAAGGATTTAAAGATACAATTATCCCTAGACAGCGAGAAAAGATAGAAAGAAGTAATTATCTGGCAGGAAAGCTGCAAGAAAAAGATTTGGTTCTTTGTTTAAAATTATATTACATAAGCATTGTGATTACCATTGTTGTTTAAAGGCTATTATTGTTAAAGTAGTGACTATTGTTACAAAACAATGTCAGTGCAAGGTTTATGCACAAAAGTTACAAAATCTGAAGCAGTGATACATTTTTCAGTATTTTCTCAGGCTTCAGTTATGAGTAAGGAGGAAAGAATAAAAGATATTGAAAGAATGAATGAAAATATTTAGAGCTAATAGACCAGCTAAATCATGATCAAAGCTGTTTAGCATGGGAAGCAAGACAGTTAAGGGAACAACTACAAGAAAAATCATTGACATGTAGTAAATTCACAGGCCAAGTTGAGCTATTAGAAAAACAGTTAGATGTAAGTAATATGAAAATATCTGATGGAGACTGTGTCATAATCAACTTAAAGACTGACATTGCTGCCTTGAAAAACTTGAATGAACAGTTAAAAGAGCAGTGCTCAGACACAGAGGCAAAGAAGGCCAAAATATTAAAGACTAATGAAAGGTTCAAAGAGTGGGGCACAGATATGGAAAGGGAAACAGCAAAATTAAAGCATGCTAATGAACAGGTTACCAAGGAGCAAAGTGAAATGGTACAAATGTATAATAATGTAAGGGAGCAACATGAAATGGATAAGAAACAATGGGCAGACAGGGAAAGACACCTCTTATCCAAATGGAAAGAGGAAACCTCGGAACAAAGAAGCATAAGCTGTTCACCCCTAGGGTATCTACCCCAGGGTAAGGAACAAGAGGCTTGTCTTTCTTGAGAATCCATGGTGCAAGACCTACAAATGGAACAGTCCCTTGTGAACCATTCTCTCCTGTTCATTCTAGTGTTGAAAAAGACTTAAAACAAGAAATAGTGCAAAAAGAGAAAATACATAAAGACAGAGAGATCAGTGCACAAACAGAAAAGGAGGCTAACCAATGGAAACAGTGGTGTACTCTTTTGGAGCAACACCTCTATAAACTAGGAAAAAAAGTCAGAGATTTTCAGGCCCAAAAAGGTAATAACAAAAGTAAAAGTAAAAATCATGTAAGAATAAACACATCTGAGGAATCTGGCTCAGATGACTCCTCCCCTTAAAAGGAATATTCCTGTTTAGAAGAGGAACCATGTGATAAGCATAACAAGAGATATAAAATGAAGCAAAAAGGAAGCTCTGACTCTGAAGGTGACCCATCTGATGGGTACATGAAAAATGAAAAAAGTTCTGAAAAGGAACAGGGGTATTTAAAATCAAAGACTGTTACTCCAGCTTTGAAACTGGTAGGTGAGAGGTATAATTCTAAATCTGTGAAAGGAGGCATTGAGCAGCATATTCAAAAACTAAAAGAGTGTTTTGAATCTTAGTGTATAACTGATGAGGGGGAACAGAGGTTTGTGATTAGGTGGTCTGTTGATGATCCTTGAGCAGAGTGATCAAGAATGTCTAGAGAAAGTAGGAACAAACATGACAAACTGTATAAATTCCTAAAAAAGAAGTTTGGTAAATACCACACTAAGAGGGCAGTCAGACATGCAGCCTACCAAATGCAGTGTGGGGCTGATCAAAGTCCTAAAGAATATTATTGTAGGCTAAAGGATATGTATTTTGGAGCAGAAGATCACTCAGAAAGTGATTCAGATGACTTCCAAGATGCATATTACCAAGGTTTACCCCCTGCTATCAGGACACAATTGGCACTTGAGCTTAACTAGAAATCCAGGGACATCCACTGGAGTGCAAGACAGGCAGAACACATCTGGGACTCTGGAAGAGGTGATGACTCTCCTCCACAGAAAAAGGGAGGGGACCCCAATCCCAAGGTCCAAGTGTCTGAGGTAACTACCTCAGATACTTTAGCTATGGAAGGGGGTGCACTATCTACCCCCAAACACAGGATACAAAAGAAGAAAACAGGTAACAACACTCAACCAGGAAAAGCTGTAGAACAGCCTACGGTTATGCCTGACCCCGCAGTAGTAATCCAACCTACCAACCCTGCCCAAGCTTCCCCTGTGGTGGTTCCACCACCTGGCCCTGAGTCATGGTTCTATCAAGCCCCTCAGCAATTCCCACAGCCTCGGCCATAACAAAACCAAGGACCCTCCTATCAAGGTTATGATCCTGGTAGAGGACATGGCCAAGGGTATGGGAGAGGATACTATAGAGGATACAACAATGACTACAGGGGTGGTAGAGGTGCCTATAGTGGGTGTCAAAACTATAACAATGAGCAAGACGGTTACAGGTTCCAAGACAACCCTCAACCTGGTTCCCCAGTCATGGAGGAAATACATGGAATAAAGGAGGAGATGGGAGACTTAAAATTGCTGCTGCAGCATTTGGTCCCCCCCCCTGCCTTCTGGATTTCCTACACCTGTACAGAACCCATCTTCAACCGCAAGCAACAGTGGAACCAACAATAATGGCCAGTGACTTGAGTCTTCTGTCCTTCCTAATTCTGCCCAGGTTAATGAAATTGCAGTTGTTGACAATGGTAATAAAACTGCTATGAAACTGGAAAATAAGAGTGTTAATGCAAAACTTGACCTTACCCTAGAGGTATCCCACGTTTCTGCTGCAGGCAGTGTAGAGTGTCACAGTAAACCTGCCATGTTGCCAGGAGTTAAGAAAAGCAAATTCTACCTGGGCAACTTAATCCCTAAAGGGGAGCAGATAGGTTTTACTTTGACATTAACATTGAAAACAGCCTAAGTCATGAAGCTTTAGTTGACTCTGGAGTGGAAGTTAACCTTGATGTCCAGAAGCTTTTATGACAAACCAGTTGATGCAGCAGGTATCTCAAAGGTGTTAAGAACCCTCTCTGATGGCTTACAAGTAGTAGGTTATGGGGAAGGGCTCAACAGACCCTAGGTAAAGTGCAGCTGAAACTGAGGTTTGGCAAGATGGAAGTCAACCACCCGGTGTATATCACTGATTGGACTGGGGATGATTTCTTGATTGTAAATTACCTCCTAAAAAGATTTCAGCCTGTCACTGACTATCTCCATGGAATCCTGTGGGCACAGGTAAACCGGCCCATTCCATTTGGGAATAGTCTTAAGGTTGATAAACAATCAGAATCATGTTATCTTGAGAAAAACGATGCAACGATTAAATTGAATTTTGTACATTCTGATATACCTGATGTGTCTGTACTAGGAGATCCTGAAACTTTGGCTCCATGGAGAAGCAAAGCTCATGTGGTTTGTCTGTCAAAGCACGATGTGGTAAAGTCTGAGATTAATGCAAGAGACCTCACTTTCTTCACCAAGGAAGTGGACACTGATATCTCAGAAGCATGCCCTGCAGTTGACACAGAGACATTGAATTCAGAGTACCCAACACCCTCTGGGGATGGTGGAAATGAAACACAGCCACTAAGTCACAAGTACTTACTCTGCGATATAAGGTCAGAGGAAGGCAGGTTAAAGAAGCCCATCAAAGCAGAAAATTTGCAGATAGTAAATTCTATGTTATATAAGTTATGAGAACTGTTTAGTTAGTAGAACTGTTTTACAAAATGTTAAAGGCAGAGGACCTAGTTTAGCATATGTAATAAAGAAAATAGAATGGTTGGAAAATGTCCACATCAGACATCTAGAGTGAAAAGAATAGGTATCTAATAGCTACAAACCTCAAATAGGGCAAAGAAAAATACAACACCCCCTGTAAAGGTAGTACAAAGTCTAAAATCTCCCATGTACCTGGGGTTAGACATCCTTGTATGACTGGGTGTGTATGTGGACCTAGCCAATGATGTTCTTTGGTCACTAATAAGGGGGACCCTTCCCAATAAAAGTGACACCACAGGCCTTGAGGTCTGGTCAAACTATTTCTCAAGTGTGCCAGGTGGTAAATGAGTTCACTACAAGAATTCAAGGTAATGTCAAGGATTTCTTTCTTAGGGTCAATATAAAGAAGGGCCAAGAAATGCCTGACAAGACTGCACTCTTTGTGCTTGACAAGCAACTTAGTGAAATGGGTTTAAAAATCCACTCCATACCTTGCTTAGACATGAGCAACAAAGTAATGCATCTCTTGATACATAACCCAACAGTAGAGCCTATCACTATAGCAGCTAATTGCCGAGTTAAGGGGTAGCAATAAGCGAATCTTTTATGATTTGGAGTTAACTGTTGCAGTTATTGAGGGAGTTACCAGAAGGCATTGTTCAGGATGACACAGATGAAGAAATAAGGTCCATACCAAATGGTTTAATTGCTTTACATGAGATTTGTCCAGTAGATAAGGAAGAAAGCCAGGCATGTAAAGTTGAAAATAATTACCTTGTACTGTCCACTATGGTTAATGAAACAAAACAATTGTAAGATGTTCATGTGATTGATGCTGGAAATGTTCCTGAGATAATAGAAGAGGAGTTAGAAATAGGTCAAAAGTTACCTTGCCCAGATTTAAAGAACAAATTGAGCAAGCTACACAGAACTGTAATTGTGAAACGGAAGTAGAAAAATAAAAAGTGTGTGAAATGTTCCTTCAGTTCAAGGACATGTTCGCAAAAGATGCTCATGATTGTAGTGTACCTGACCTCCATGTTACAAGGGTACCTACCAACTTTAGTAAAGGTCCAGTTTATGTACGTCAGTACAGAATACCACTAGCATCTTATGAACATATACAAGAGATACTGGATACCTTAAAGGAGTGAGGAATTATAAGACAGGTGAACTCTATTTATTATTCCCCCATTTGGCCTGCACTGAAACCCACAGGAAAGTGGAGACTCACTATTGACTATAGGAAGTTAAACCAACAGGTGCCTTTATCTCGCTGGCCCATGACATATTTGGACTAAAGTTTGGCCAAAGTTCAAGTTGCCAAATATTTCACTACCCTAGATATATATCAAATGGATTCTGGCCATTAAAAGTAGACCCAAAAGATCAATATAAACTGGCTTTTACCTTTGGAAGGAAACAATATACATAGAATAGGTGTCCTTTTGGGTACTTAAATTCACCGGCAGATTTCAACATCTTTCTGCACAAGGCCATGCCTGATGCAGAAAGCAGAGGAAATCTGGTTTATGTGGATGATGTATTAATCAGAAGCAACACTTTTGAGGAACACCTAGCTGAGGTCACCTATGTGTTAAACCAGCTCAAAGCCACTGGTGCCAAGTTGTCCTTACCAAAGGGGCAATGGTTCAGAGATAGGGTAAACTATCTTGGGCATGAATTTGGTCCTGATGGGCTTCATCCTCAGCATGTCAAAGTTGAGGCCGTCCAAAAAATTGATCCACCTAAAACTTTAAAAGAGTTACGCAGTTTTCTAAGGATCTGTAACTACTCAAGACAGTTTATCCAGAACTATGCAGGAATTACCTATCTTGTCACCAAGCTGCTGAAAAAGTCAGAACCGTGGGTGTGGGTGGGGGGGAGAGCAAGAGACAGCCATGCAAGCTTTAAGAGATAGTCTGAGTCAAGCACCATGTCTTGCTTACCCACAAATGGATAAGGATTTTTATCTAGAGGTAGGACATATGAGTAGTAGCATCAGTGCAGTGTTATATTAAAAACATGATTCAGACAAATGAGTTATTGCTTATGTGAATAAGACCTTGAGTGATGTTGAAAAAAAGTTTTCAGATTGTGAAAAGGCATTGTTTTCCACTGTATGGGGAGTACAATGGTTCAAAACTTACATTTGTGATAAAAAAGTTGTTGTGGAGACTGGTCACCAACTCCTTACCCTTCTGGGGAGCCAGAAGCTTAAGGATGATAATGTGTCTAGCAGCAGAATTGTGGCCTGGACCTTAGCACTCCAGGTCCTACCCCTAAAGGTTAGGTATGCAAAAGAACAAAAGGAATACAGTAGCTCAAGGGTTAGCAGACCTGGAGATGCATAATTGTCCTGTAGATGAAGCTCCAGTACAAGACGCTGACCTATCTCTTGAGTTGGATATGGTGTACCAACATATGAGCACCACCACTATGATGAAAATGTGTGTGAAAATTTGCCTAGAGCCTATGTTGATGGTTGTTCATTCCGGCAAGGTGAAGATCGATGTTCTGGTTTAGGAGTGGTATGGCAGGATAATGTACCATGTACTCCTATCAAGTACAAGCTCGGTCCTAAGTCTAACCAATATGCAAATTGGCAGCCACCTATATAGCAGTACAGACTGCAGTACAACATACGTTACAATACATTGTAATTTTGTGCTGGCTCTGATTATGTTAGGCAGGACTTCCTTACACATTTACGAGGTGGAAGGTGAATGGTATGATTAATTCAAGAGGCAGTAAGGTGATGCATGCAGATCTAATCTTAGCCATAGATCAGTTGGTTCAGGAACATAAGTTGGTTGTTTATTGGAAAAAGGTAAAAGGACACTCCAAAATTCAGGGACCAGACAAAACAGAAAATGACCTTGCAGATGCTCTGGCTAGGGAGGGTGCTTTAAGCGGAGAAGAATGGAACTTTGTTCCTCTTGTCCAGGCTAAGGTGGATGTGGTTACCTGCAGACAAAAGCAACAGGAACAGGAAAATAAGGTTCTACACTTGTATAGTGAAAAACCTGACTTTGATTTAGTAAAAATGCAACAGAAGGATGAAGTGGTAGGAAAATGCTATCATTTCATTAAGGATCCCACTAAAAGCATCATTTCTGACGATGACCTACAGGATAGCTGGGACCTGAAAGCCATGTATCACCAGAGTGACAAATTCCAGTTAAAGAATGATCTCTTGGTAAGGACTGGTAAAAACCCACTTGAGGTTCAATTGGTGGTTCCTTTAGGCCACAGGGGAATTATGTTACAACAAGCCCATGATGAACCATCAGGAGCACATAGGGGGATAGAAGAACTTATGAAACCTTGAAAGAGATAGCCTACTGGCCCTACATGTACAGTATGATGATGTTGCAGGGTATGTACAAGGGTGTATAACCTGTTGCAAGTTCCACTCCCACACATAGAGCACCACTGTAGTCAAAAGGCATTGCTAATCCTTGGTCAGACATCCAGATTGACCGGATTGGTCCTGTTACCAGATCTTCAAGGGGTAACCAATACCTTTTGACAGTTATTTGTCTGTTTACAAAATGGGTCGAGTGTATACCTGCTCCAAATAACACGGCCAAAACCACTGCTTTCTTATGAATAAACCATGTGTTTAGTTGATGAGGATTACCATTAAGAGTAGAATCTGATAGAGGTCCTCATTTCACAGGAGAGGTAATAGAGAATGTGTGGAAAATTCTAGGAGTACAGAGGAAACTACATGTGTCCCACCATCCATAGCCATCTGGACAGGTGGAACACATTAATCAAACAATTGTGTATATACTGATGAAATATATCAGTTCTTCAGGAAAAGATTGGGATATAAAGTTACCACTGGTATTAGTGGCCATACAGGCTACTCCTAATAAGTCTACAGGTGTTCCTCCTTTTGAAATGATGACTGGAAGACAGATGGTGTTACCTTTACATCTCTGTAAACCACAGGAAATGTAAATTCAGCATGTGCCACTACAGCACTTGAATATGTAGCCCATTTAAAACAGCATTTGCGAGAAACTTTTGCATTTGCTCAGTGGAACTTAGAGAAAAGTGCTGAAGCTTATAAGTCATATTATGACAGGAAAACTAGACCAAAAGAATATCAAATTGGTGCTAAAGTGTTTTACTTTAACTACAGTAGAGATAAAGCCAAGGTCAAAAAGTTTCTTCCGAGTTGGCAAGGACCCTTTGAGATCACTAACAAAATCTCACCTGTAGCCTACTGAATTGAACTAAAGCATAAAAGCACTGGAGAGGTAGTACCTAAATGGGTTCATATTAATCAGCTGAGGCAATATCGTGAATGCAATAAAACATGGGAAAATGTTCTAAATGAATCTATGAGTGGTGATCAGGAATTAGAGTCTAGCTAAAATGTCAATTGTAAAGCTAATTTTTAAAGGTAATAAACAAAGAATTTGTTGTATTGAAATGTTCAAAAATGTAAAAAAAGCTATTTTAAAAGTGTACATAGTTGTAATCATGTTTAATCATGTTAGTTTATGTAGTACTGTACACACATCTATGCAAAATAGTATGTCTCTGCTGATGTCATCTAGTGATGTCACATCTATGCTGTCACATCCTATGATGTTACATGTGATGATGTAATGTACTGATGATATCATAAGTTACTGCATGATGATGCAACATTGTCTTTTATGTTTTGTTTTCCCTGCAATGTTTAAACCTATATACCCATATATAGTAGGATTATCATTTTGAATTGCAAATGCATTTTTGAGGTGCATTTTAATTAAAAAGGGGGGAATGTTGGGACAAACCCCTTGATGGAAAATATTTTATTTTTATCTTCAAGAATTGATTTTTAATAATTATTTTATCTGGTTTTTATATGGGACTAATTTCTGGTTAAGAGTGTTGGTTGCATAAATTCCTACGAGAAAACAAAAAGTGTTAGTTATTTAAACCTTAAGACAAGGTATTTGGCTTTAATGCTTTAAAGGAAAATATTTCTGTTCCATAAGCAGCACTTTGCCATATGCTACAGGAGGTCAAAGGGAGTAGAGATGAAACTCCATTTTGTTTTTAAGCCATGATAGCTCACATCTTAGGAAGTCTAACAAGATGAATATGAAATCTATAGTTTGTTGCTATACAGAGAAAGACAGTCTAAAAGTTTATAGTGAATTCACTTTTCTGACAGTGATTGATATCTTTAAGAAAAGAACAAAGGAAATCCCTGTCTTAAAGAAGTTTGCTAAATTTATACAATTCCTAATTAAAGCAGGTATGCCAAAGTAACATAATTTTAAACAGAAAAAAATGTACTTTTGAAATCTGTAAGTACATTTTAGATATCTATAAAGGAAAAAGTTTTATAATGCTTTTATAAATTATAAATTTTATATTAGAATTAACACCATCATGTTTGCATTTCAAAATGTGAGTCATATATGTGCAAAGGTGCAAGTAGATGCAAGAAGGAAAAGTTGTTTTATATTAAAAATAGTTTTTCTGGATGAGGTCATATTGAAAAAAATGGCTTAGGAGAGGCTAACAGTAACACCCTCAAAAAGTGCTTAGATCAATCATAACTTGATGGCGATGTCACCCAGTAAGTGGGACATAAATGGGATGCTGGCAAAGCCAGCCCAGAACTGATCAATTCTTTGGTGTGTGGAGACCTGTGTTGGATGTCCTGACAATTTTGGATGAGCTTGGACTTGTACCAAAAGCCTGAAGCCACACCTGCTTGGAATATTATTTGGACTTTGACATTGCCACCACAAGGGGGTGCTAAACCAGCTGCTGCAATTGACTGATGCAGAAAGGACTTTCTTCCAGTATTGGATTAAGCAAGGCATATGTTTTGCACACTGAGAATTTGGACTAAAAGTAATGTTTTAGAATTTCTGTTAAAAGCCTGAACAAGAGACTAACTTTGGAATTTACTAGTCAGCAAGTCTGCAGTGCTGTTGAACTGCAGTGAGTCCAGAGTTGCAGGTTCAAAAGCAGAAATGAACTGGAATAGAAAAGAGTCACAGAGTCCAGTTACCAAAACAACATTGCTGTCCACAGGGAGAAATCTTTCTACAGACTGTGCTGAACTGCTAAAATCTTGTCTGATTCTTCCCACTAAATTCTGAAGTGACTTTTGATGATTTGTGACATCAAGCAAGAAGGATCCAGCCTGCATTGCTAATCTGATGTCAAAAGACTCTACAGTTCCAGGTTCAAGGGAACAAGACAGCCAACTAAAGCCAAACTCACCACCAAGGACATTTGTCATCCAAAACCAAAAGTTCTTACCAAGACTTTTAAAGCTAAAAAGTAGAAGACCACATCTACAGATAATTAAATCATAAGTATTCCTTTATCCTTCTATTAGTATTTATTAAGCTATCTGGGTGATAACTTAGTGCATTTTAGCTCCAAACCTTGGGTTTATGGTTAAGCTTGAATTTAAATCCAAAGAAAATACCTTTTACACACTATAAAGTTTAAACAAGTATCATACCATGATAATCTGAAACACTAGTGTAATGAGTTGCAAGTTCTCATAGAAAAAGAAAAGGTCATGCTATTTATAAGTATGCTAAAGAAATAGTATAAACTGTCATTTATTATGCTGAATAGTGCTTACTCATTTACATTGCTTATTTGATAAAATGTATTTGTTCGATATGATTTACTTGATTTTCTTAAATATGTTTTGTTTACATTACAGTTTGTTTACACTACTTTTATTATGCTTGATATTTATGCTAGTTACGAATATTTAGGACTTGTACATATGTGAATGAAATATATTTATCTCTTACATAATCCAAAGTGTGGCAACAGTATTTTTCACCATTATTTTTGAATCTGGAGAGGATAGGATAATATCACATGTGAATATTTATTATTTTTGGTAATTTATGAAATTATTTTTGGGTATGTCCCGAGGTAAAACCAAGTGCATTCTTGTAAAAAGTGATTATATAAGCCTTTGTTCTGACAGCACCGCTGTCTAGCAGCTCCTGAAGGAATTCAGGGGCATTGCATGGATGTGATGCCATCACTGTGGGGAGGAGCAGTGTCAGACGATGGCACATAGTGCCAGGATGTCATTGCATATCCGCACTCTTTTGGGGAAACTTAAGTAAAAATCCCAGGAGGACTGGGGAGGTGATGAGGGCTTCAGGCATCTGGCCTCACATCCCCAACTCTGGTCACTGCTCCAGTGGTCCCCAGGTGCCACCCACACTGAACAGATACTCTAATTTCAGAAAGAGCCACCTAGGTAGATGGAGGCGGGACCTCCCCCGGGGGGGGGTGAGAAGTCCTGGTAGGGGGACCATTACAGGAAAGGTCTCGGCAGGGAGTAGAAGGACTGGATTGAATAGGCGCTTCTGAGAGATACCCCAGACCAAAGCTGTATAAACAGAATCTACAAAAAAAACAAGCTAACAAGGGGTCTAAGTTCAAATATTGGTGCACTCACCATACAACACATATTGAGCCTTAGTTCCATTTTGTTGTGCTAGTGTGTTCTGTGCAGTGTGGGCTGTACACAGGAGAAGCATTGCAAGATACTGGGTGCATACTCAAGAACTACAATGGTGCTCAGTGACAGGTCCCACCATGTCACATCATGTCAATCAGTAATGCTCAGTAACTCCTGTTAACAATGGAGAATCTTAAGTACAGAGTTTTTTTTTAAACTGCACTGCATATATACTGTAAATAATGCTCATAAAACTTTATCCACAGAGAAAATACCTGGAATGTTCATGGTATTACATTACTATAGAAACTGTGCACCCCCCCCCCCATGTAGTGATATCAGAGGGGGAAAGCCATAAAGAAGTTTAATAACAATCGAACTTTAAGACTAGCCTGATATTTACCATATAGCAAGGACATGTTATGGGAAGACCACAAATTAACAAATGCTGAGGACTATCTCCTGTGGCTGAAAAAAGGTTTGCACTATCATAGAAATATAATCATAGAGTTCCTGCCCTGACCCAGTTTCATGAGAGAAAAGTTTAGCTCTTCTTTTGTAAATATATTTTTATTATAAAACTGTGCAGCAATGCATATTCAATGCAGGGGGTATCATAAGTACAAGAATATAGGAAATAATGTTACAGTCAAGAAAACATGTTTAAGTTCCTCTTCCCCTGGTACAGCATTGAGGCTGAGGGTTACTTTACTCCTATACTCACTCCTATGTCCTTTCAAAGTGTACTGCTTATAACTGGGTCCAGTGGAGGTGATATGGAAGCATTAGCAGGCAACCCAATCACCAAGCTCTTCTAGGCTCCAGACTCTTCCCCCCCAACCCTGTCCCACTATGCAAGAAGTAGTTTACCCCATCAAGGTACAAAGATATCATCATTTAGTATTCCATACATCACCCAGGTATTCCACCTGGAAATAAATATTTCAAGCCTGTCATTTAAGTCAAATATAGTTTTCTTCTTCAATTTTGTAGAGCTCATTCATTGTTGCTCTCCAGTGGGACATGCCAGGTGACTGTGCAATGAGCCATTTCCTAGTGATGCTTTTTTTGGATGCTGAAATTATTATACCTAGGATATATTTCACATGCCTGTCTAGGATCCTGGTAAAGTAGGTTTAGCTCCAGAGACAGAATGAGTTGCGTGTGCAGCACTATGGACATGGCCCTTTTCAATTCAGTTGGTAATGTAACTAACCATGCCTGACCTTCTGCTCTTGCTTTTGCTTGTCTGGATTACTGCTTCCCAATGCTCCAAGTGTTATCACTGGGCTTGCCCACAATTGACTTCTCATCCCTGCGTGGGTGGATCTGCTTGTTATGTATACTCTTCCAACTATCCCTGCATGGATACCTGTTCAGAAGCTGTCTTGTTCTGATTGTATGCTACCTGTGACTGTTTGTAAGATTGTAGTTTGTACTGTCCCAGGTCATACCTGAAAATAGGTAGGGTTATTGCCTAATGTACTTACCTGGTCATCAAAAGCTAATAAATAAATAAATAGAATATGCTATTAATGGACCAGACCACATGATGTGCATATGTATTGCTCCTCCCCATCCTGAACTCCCTCCAGCAAACAGCACTGCATCAGACCCACAGAATGCTGTGATCATATGGGTCTGAAAGTATCTGACCAAATGTTTCCTAGAATACTCTCACCATACATGTGAGCTACTTACCTCAAACCAGCCCTGTTCTCAGTCCTTTTTCTAGGGACTTGTCTCAGCTTCTCTTTCTCTTCCACTTCCACTGCTATTGTGAGAGTGTTATGGGGTTGTGTTAGTACTTTGCATATAGTGGAAATGTGATGCCTGGTGTTCTGTGTTTTAATCAGTGTGATTAAAATTTCAATAATAACAAGCATCTTCATGTGGTCTTTTATTTCTTGGAGAAGGGAGGTCAGGAAGAAAAGTCCAGATCTTGAAGCCAAGTTCATTTGCAGTAATTGTAAACCTAAATTGAAAAGATACTGTGTCAATGTTAAATTACCAAACAGTGTCAGCACTTAAACAAAGGGATTCTGGATGCTACAACTACAGTAGTTAAGACTAAATAATAATAATAATATCATGATATCTTCAGCAATAAAAGAATCAATCACTGAGCACCACTGTATGTGGCCAAAGTGATGCTGGCTAGAAAGTAACAAAGGAGCCTGTTGGGGTCATGATAGACCACACAACAATAATTCACAAAGGCCCTAAAGAAACCCAGTCAGAATGGCATTATTTTTATCTGCAAGCCGATCCAGCCAAATTGGTATTCCTAATGAGATTTATTTATTTAAACAACCTGTAGGGTATGCATTTTTTTTACAAAGTGAACTGTTTGTTAAAAAAAAAATAAAAAAATTGAAATGGCAGTGGAATGGAATAGGGCAGCAGTTCCACCACTCTTCAGCAGATTCCCAGACCTGTTGGTATTAGATTTACTTGGAACAAGAGTCTATTGTTGGAAAAGTCTCTATTCTTATCAAGGACCAACATAACAATCTTCTTACAATCTTCTCTTACATAGTCATCTAGAAGAAAAATCAGCCAACTCTTCAAATTTGCTCAGTCTTATCATTTTTAAAATGAAAACATTCATTTTATACTGCAAAATGTAAATTACTTTTTTTTTATTTCAAGATGGCAACCTTGAACTTCCTCCAGCTTACAGTTATGATGATGTATGGAGCAATGACCAAACACAACCAGATCAAGGTTGGTAGGATTTATTATGCAAAGTGGAGTTTGGTAATCAATGTAGAACAAGCATTGGTCAATGTCTTGATGTTTGCTTGCGAGTGGCAGTAGCACAATAGGTAGAGTCAGTGAGGTAAAGACATAAATGTAAACAAGTGGTATTGCAGTGACTGGATTGGGAAGGGGTGCCATGATGGTGGGCAGGTGATTGGGTCATGCTGAGGACCATTAGCATAGCAGGCAAGGTTAGCAATTAGAAACAATTCCTATCAGCAAGAACAGCACTCCAAGCTACCACTGTGAGAATCTCTCTCTCTCTCTCTCTCTCTCTCTCTTCCTCTTCAGAATAAATAGTTGTTAATTGCTAACAGCTGTGTGTAGATAAGAGATGGGGAGGAGGGAGTACAGGGAGCTACAAAGTAGCTGTGTGCCTGATGTTTCTAATGGCATAGTGGAAAAGAAAATGGCAGCTGCACTGATAAAATCACACTCTTTAAGTACAAACAGGAAAACATTTCTGGGTAGGGATATGCAAAAAGGGTCACATGTTGGTAGTCAAATCAATAAAGGCACTCACTACACCACTGGCTGAAAAGTGTGAGTGGTTGTTTTCTTTATCACTCACTGGGTGAAAAGACTGACACATATAGATCACATTATGTTAGCAATGTGTTTCTTTGCTCTGCAAGCAAACACAAAAGGAAGCCACAATCATTAAAGAAATGATATGCAGAAGTGAAATATAAGTTGTGATATTTTTTTGGGGGGGGAATTCAATATGCTTTATTGATTTTCTAACAAAGGTAACACAACATACACAGGAAAGACAACTCGGTACAGTCAGTTTGAGTCTCTTAAATCATAAGGGATAAGAACAGGATTACAGTCCCCCACCCCACCCCCAAGCCCATGCCCCCACCCTCTCCCATAAACCGCTAATTCAAAATACATATTCCAACCATCACTGGATTCCATAAATAAGCATCCTGGTTTTGAATTAGAGAAAATCACATACACAGGTATCCTATTAAACTTTGATACAATCCAAGCAAGTGTGGTTCACAGTATCTAAGAACTTAGGACAAGAGATACTAAAAAAAAGTCTATCTTTCATCACACAGATGAGAATGTACACAGGGTATGGAACTTGTCCCACCTTTTATGATATACTGGTAAATTGCCTCTTATTCTAGCAATTGTTTTTTCCATCCTAAGGTTAGTCAAGAGCATATTTTTCCACTCTAGGTATGGGGTATCTGATTGATCTTTCCTGTGCCGTAATACCACTCATTTAATTGATAGAGAAATTAGGGACATATGGTACTGTACTGTCACTCTTTTGCTCTAATTTGTGAGTAATCTCCCACCAGGCAAATTGCTGGTGTAAACAAGTCTTGTAGCCCCAAAAAAGGATCCAGCCTAGCTTGAGTTAGGCTCCAAAGGGGAGTCACTTTGGGACAATCCCAGAAGATGTGGAGAAAGGAGCCAGTATCCTGCCCACACCTAAAACAGATAGGGAGGGTAGTTTTCCCATTCCATGCAACTTGGCCGGCATATAGTAAATGTTATGCAATATGTAAAACTGCATCAGATGGAGCCTATCATTTAAGGTATAAGTGTAGAGGTCCTGCCATATCCATTCCCATTGAAAGGCCATGGCAGGAAAGATGGAAGACCAATTGAGGATTGCCCGTGTATCTCTGGATAAATTTCAGAGCATAATGCTGAGACATGGTGGGATACTGTGTTTGATTGCCAGGCCAAAGTCTGGATTAGGTGGAGAAGGCCACCTTGATCAGTTAGTCACAAATTTAGGCCAAACCAGCTGATTAGGAGGTGTCAGATTTGGTACTCTCTGAACGTGTATTTGGGTGGAAGCTGGAAGTGAGTCAACAGCTCCTGTGTAGTACCAATCTGCCCTAGAGTGACCAAACCATTAATTTTGGTATCCACATTGGGGAATAACCCTCTGGAATTCACCAATTGCCCCCCAACTGAAAATTTAGGTTACCATATAGTGGTTGTGATATCTCTTTGAGATTGTCATACTTCAATGACTTACATAGCTGGTTATGGACCTTAAGTGACATGTAAATAACTGTATCATGTAGGGACATTTGTACTTTCTTGAGGGCAACATAAAAGAGAGTGTTCAGGGAAATAGCTAAGTCAAATATTATAAGGCGTTCACTCTGAAGCCAGAGAGGAAGATATTGGGGTACCTCTTTTGGTGGAGGAGGTGCCGTCCAGCAGAGATATTTAGCAATGTGGCTAGCCAAGTAATAATGATAGAAGGTTGCTAGTTTAAGGCCGCTGATTTGTTTCAGGGATCCTAGCTGGGTATATGAATGCCTGGGGGGTTTCTTATTCCAGATGAATCTGGAAATGATACTATGAATTTTTTGAACCATCTTAGAGGGAGATGGAAATTTAAAATATTCAAAGGGTAAAACAAACGGGGAAGAATGTTAATTTTGATAACACTGACTCTACCCTGAAAGAGAGATAAAGGAGACCATCTATTTAAATCTTGCTGAATTATGGTGAGGAGATCATCCAAGTTGGCCTTCTCGCTGGGCCATAGTCAGATGAGGTGCCCAGATGCTTGATCAGGGGTTCCAGGATAGGAGTAGACACTGCAACATCCATCCAAAAACAGGGACTTCAGTGGCATTACCATCGCCTGTCCATGTTTGTTGAGGGAGAAGAGGGAAGGTTGGCACTGCAAGGGACCTGGACACCCTGGAAAGCTGGGCTCACACATGGAAATTAAATTTCAATATCACCAAGTGCAAGGTGTTACATCTTGGGCAGGGAAATCCTAAACATAGGTACACCCTGGGAGGGGAGGTGCTGGAGGCCTCAATAGGGGGAAAAAGACCTAGGGTCATGGTGAATGCATGTATGAATAACTCTGAGCAGTGCAGGAGGTGGCTAGCAAGGCAAACAGGATGTTAGGATGCATCATAAGGGGGATCACCTCTAGGAGCAGGAAGGGATTCTGCCGGGCTGTACAATGGACTGGTTGACCACACCTGAGTACTGTGGCACAGTACTGAAACCACACTTGAAGAGGAACATACAGCTCCTGGAGAGGGTAGAGGAGGGCAACTAAGATGATATGAGGACTAGGGGATTTGACGTATGAGGACAGACTTGAGGAGCTCTGCCTGTTTTCATTGGAGGAGAGAAGAGGAAAGATGGGGAGCATGATTGAGGTCTTCAAGTACCTCAAGGGAATAAATAGGGTAAACATGGAGGGGATCTTTAGACTAAAGCAGGAAGGTATCACCAGAGGGCATGGTTTGAAGTTGGAAGGTGGAAGGATGAGGTGGGAAAGAGGAAGAGGTTTTTCGCTAAGAGGGTGGTGGACCCTTGGAATGCACTGTCTGGCGAGCTGGTTCAGAGATCCACAGTGGAGGGCTTCAAGAGAGGGTGGGACAGACACAGAAAGTGGATGTATCAGATGATGACCTGGCCCAGGGGGGTGGGGATGGATGATAGGGGTTTCTGGAACACAAGGGGGGAGGGCCTCGGCACCCAACTAGAGATCTGAGGTTCGAGCCGACTCGATAGACCATAAGGCCTAATCTGCTGGCAATTAGTATGTTAGTATGTTTAACTTGTTGTTGGAGAAAGTGCCAAATTCTTTAACTATTGTCAGCTCAGCTGAGATGGAATCTACTGGATCTGAGACATGGAGGAACACAACACAGCATATTCAGAGAGCTGGAGATTGAAGGAACCTACAGGGATGCCTTTTAAACAGGGAGAGGTATTAAGTAAGTGGAGAAGAGATTCAAGATATAGGTTGAACAAGAGGGGTGATAATGGGCATCCTTGTCTTGCGCCCGAACAAAGTGGAAATGATGCAGAGAAAACACCATTACAAAAGACTTTGGTACTGGGCTGGGAGTATAGTACTCATACCCATTGGATGAAATCCGGGGGAAAGCCAAATTTAGCCATAACTTCAAACATGAAAGGCCAGCTGACTCTGTTGAAAGTCTTCTTCGCATCCAGGGAGACCAGCACCATAGGTTGGGTGGCCTCCCTGGCTATGAAGAAGATATGGGAGTTTCATGAGATGATCAGAAGAGGATTGACCCTTCACAAACCCTACTTGTTCAGAGTTGAGTAGGTCCACTCAAACCTGTGCAACACAGGCTGCTAGTATCTTGGCAAATATCTTAATGTCATATTTCATGAGGGAAATAGGACAATAATTTACCACTCGATCTTTGGCTTTGTTTTGGAAGTACCACAATCAGCACTTCCAGAAGAGTAGGGTCCAAAATTCCAAATTTACAGAGATAATTAAATAATTGGTAAAGTGGGGGGTCAGCTCTTTTTTAAATACTTTATAAAAATTAGATGGAAACCCATCTGGGCCTGGGTCTTTATCCACTGGCAGGGAATGAATAGCAGCCATGATCTCTTGTAGAGTAATAGGATTGATAAGAAAGGCGTGCTGAGCAGGTGTCAGGTGGGGAAAGGGGATATTTGCCAGGTAGGACCTAATCCTTTCCCCTGTGGGGACTCGCTCAGGAGCACTATACAACTAATGGTAGTAGAGTTCAAATTTTCAGGCAGTTTCTCTTGGGGTATTAAGTAAGGTGTTATCAACCAGGGAAGAGAAGGCAGTCACTATCCTGGACTCCTGTTTTTTGAGTCACAGTGCAAGAAGGTGACTCGCCCTGTCTCCTTGTTCTACATAGCGGGCATGGGTTTTGAATAGGGCATATTCAGCTTTTTCCCTCAGGCCCTCTGCATATTGGTCCTTAAGGGCACTTAGACATTCCATGTCTTTCTCGGGGGGGGGTTGCGAAAGAGACATCTCAAGATGCTTAATACGGTTCAGTAGAGAAAGAGGTGCAGCTTCTTGCTTATGTTTCCTAGTAGTAGATATGTGAATAAACTCCCCTCTAAGAACACATTTCAGTGAACACCAAATGTTGTCTGCCAACAGAATAGAGCCAGCGTTATACTGGGATATTGTATCTTTAATTTGCTGTAAAGTATTTTCGTCATGGAGTAGTTTTGTATTTAATTTCCAGCAGTTGTCTTTCTGGGCATTTGGGGAGATTATTCCTTCCAGCCAAACAGGGAAGTGGTCTGAGAGGACTCTTGGCATGATACCAGAGCTTAACAGACCTGATAGTACCACCTTATTAACCAAAAAATAGTTCAGAGATTTATGGAAGGAGGAGTGGAAGGAGGAGTGAAAGGTGGATTCTTGAATTGTGGGGTTCAGAAGCCACCACGGGTCAATGAGGCCAAGGGAGCTCATGAACTCATGGACCGACTTTCGGCCAAGAGAGAGGGCCTTCCCACAGTGAAGGGATTTGTCTAAAGCTGGGGTTTGGGTAAGATTCCAATCACCTGCCAAGATAATAGGAAGGCGACAAAAGGGGGCCAAGGCAATGGACAGGTCTGTGAAGAATTCTAGAGTGTCTTTACTGGGACCATAGATGGAGCCAATAAGGACTTCTGTGTGATCTAGCATACCACTCAACAAGAGGTATTGGCCTTGTGGATCAACTATTGAGTGTAGCATTTGAAATTGAACCCCTTTACCTATCAAAGTTGCTACCCCTCTTTGTGGCATCAAATTACCTGCTGCAAACATTTTACCTATAAAGCATCTATGGAACAGGGTTCCTTCTGACTCTAACATATGAGTCTCTTGAAAGAATGCCAGGTGGCAATGCATTCGGTTGAAATGTTTTAAGATCTGGTATCTCTTGACCCTTGATCTGGCACCTTTAATATTACAGGAGACGTATGTCATAACACAAAACCAATGTTGTGTGAAAACCTGTGATTTTGCATACCAGGAAAGTAACCCAAGCAGAAAAAAATATCACCAGCAGTTTCCCCATATAACATTCTTCCCAAACCCCAAAATAATTCCACCCACATAAACAGAGTTCCTACTTTCAGGGGGTATCTGGTGTTTGATACAGTGTCATACTTGGGATGACTGCAAAATGCAACTAGTGCTAAAGACACTAATAAACCCCTCTTGGAGGTAACAATATCAGTAAATTGCCCACCTTCTCCCTTCCCCTCCATAACAATTACAAAAGCAGTTATGCAAAAGCAAAGTGTTAGAACCTGCATCTCTTCCCCACCCTCCCTCACTTCCCCCAAAGTCCTCGTCCCATAATCTCACATTAAATTCCCTAACAGCAAGCTACTCACCCCCAGTCCATATGACTGATCTCCTACTATCCCTCTTGGTGCAATGATATACCAAGCTGCCCACTTTTCATGCCCTTACCCCCCCAAGGGTAAATTCTTATAAATTATACAGTAACTGCTCCTTGATTAGTCTATAGTTAAGAATAACAATACATTTACCAAGGTTTACTAACTACTTTCATAACTGTGCTGAGACCATGTGAACTAACAGGTCCCATTCCCCTAGCAAAATGGATAGAAAAGAGATAAACTACTTGCATAGCAATTAACTATCGAGTAACAAATCTAACAGTCCTGTATGTTCACCCCTAGTAAGTCACTTAATGTCCTCAGTTAAAACATTCATGGAGATGTCCCTAGCCTGACCAGAACTTGTATCTATCACAATTGTAGCGAGACGATGCATTACCAGGGTTCGATGTAAGAAATTTGAGTGAGACACACATAGTAAACTATACCATAAGGGGGGGTTATAGGGTCTTAATCATAGGGACCTGGTCTGGATAGAAAGCTGAATGTGATGATAAGCTGTAACTAGTCACCTTGATCCTGGTAGAGAGTTTAAGTCCAGATTAAAAGAATATGTTCAACCCACGACAGACTGTTGGATTTTCCAGGATTGCAAAGTGGGTAAATTGGATCGGCACAAAGGAATCCTTTCTTCTGTCTAAAAATATGGGTCTGAGGGGGCACCCAAGTCCAGGGGACTTAGTAACCACTAATAAGCCAACAAATAGAGGGAAGGGCAGAAATAATGTCCAATAAGGGCAACAACATTCTTCTTAATGTCGAGAGCAGGCCATAATATGTAGCTGCAAGGCACACCAAGGTACTCACTTGAAGAGATCTGGAAACAGCCTTTTTACATTCACATGTAGCAGCATCAAGAGTTTCAAAAGACAGCCATTGTCCTTCCTTATTAATTTGCATTGTTATGGGGTAGAGTACTCTAAAATGAATTCCAGCTACTATTAGTTTGGTAACTAAAGGATGCAGTGCTGATCACAGTTGGCACATTGTGTATGGAAGGGTCTGCACCAAACAAATCTTGTTCCTTCCCATTGAAGCGCTTTCACCTCCCTGAGCTGATCCAAAATGTGCTGTTTGTCTAAGAAGTTGAGCAAATAAAAAATGAAGGGCCTTGAAGGAGAGTCGGGTGGAGGTATAGGACACAGGGACCGATGTGCTCTCTACACTATATAGGAGGGACCATTAGACGATGGCCTCGCTAGCTTTTTGCACAATTTCTGCACAAACATTAATATAGTCAACCCTTCTTCCCCCTCTGGGAGACCTAGGGCAACCAAGTTGTCATGGTGGGACCATCTTTCAAGTTCCTCCAGCTGGTCTTCTGTTTTTTTCAGCCTTTGCTATAGTGAGGTGAGCTCTGGGTCTGTAGGATCCCTCCAGTCATCTAGGGTGGAAATACAGGCCTCATTATCAGTGTTGCGGATAGCCAGTTGGTCTAGTGAAGCCCGCATTCCTCGAAGATCTGTGACCAAGATTTGAAGAGTTTCCTTCATTGGAGCCAGTTCCTCAATGAACTTTGCTAAGTAAGGATGGCCTGTGGAGAAGATTGATGTGGCAAGCCCATGTCTTGTGCTGTGGCTCGCTTTGCAGCCTTTTTTTTTTACTGGCATTGGTGGCGGGGTATGCTACGGTAATGCTTGCTTCATATCCATGTCCATGGTACTAGACAATTGACAGTCGGAAACAATATTATCATTTGCCAAAAGTTTTTAGACTGCTTTCTTGATGTTGCGCAAGGAGGCATGGAGCTCTTCAGGTAAGGAAGATAGGAGGGGTTGAGGAGCAGCGATAGGCATGTCTTAGCAGGCAGCCGTCACAACGGAAGTCAAATTGTGATATGTTCTAATTATCTGTCAGTTACACTTCTGAAAGTTACAGTAACTGGGGTGATTCTTGGCTACATCTCTTGAGCACCTCAAACTAAATATGACTTCAGAAAGTATCATAAGAAAAGACTGCATAGTGGTCTCATAATATGATAATATTGTATAGCACTCTTACAATATTAGAGAGAACAGAAGGTACTAAGTTATTTTTTTATTTTCTGATAGCTGAAGAAATGCTTGTAGAGCATTCAGATAATTTACAGTCATCTTTCAATGCTGAAGAACATTCTGTCGACTACTGTAATGCAGGAGATGAAATAAATACAGAAATGACTAGCCATGAAAATGAAGCTCATGCTGGTAAGCTAATAATTTTAAAAGTACTACTTTTTCTGGATAGCCAAAGATAATAATCAACCTGCCCCTTCAATAATGTATTATTTATTAACTGATAATCAATACACAAGATGTGTTCCTAACCATTAAATCTTCTGTGTATTCTCTTGAAAATGGAAACGATCAAAAAATGAATGTTTGCAGAACTGCATTCTGAAATAGTAACCAAGGGCTTGATAGTTAAAGTACTTGCACATACAATATGGTTATTCATACAAATTTAAATTCTTGCTTCTCGGACAGAAAACTGTATGTCATAATTTCTAGTACATCACCTGAACTTACAGCAGTAATTACACATATTGTGTTCCTGTAAATACAGGGTAGGCATGCTTCTGCCCAAAACAGTGTTTAAAAATATTCATGATCATTTACAAATATTTTTAATCTGTCCCCTCTTTTAACAGTGTTATATGGTGACAGTTCACATTATTGTTCTGCTTCATTAATTTTGTATATGATTTTATCATTATCTATTTTTGTACTTTCCATTGTCTCATGTGTAATATTTCTTTTTGTATATACTGTGCATTATCAAAGTACATATTTATCCTTCTGCTAGTTCCTAATCAGTCCTCCCACATTAGTGAGAATTCTTCTACAAGACTTCATTATGTGGGATATGATGATGTGGAATGTGACATCAGTGCAAAGAATTCTCCTACAAGACTTCAAGATGTGGGATATGATGATGTGGATTGTGACACCAGTGAAAAACAGAAATGTAAATTATTCAAGAGCACTGACTATGAAAATATTGGTGACAGTTAACCTGAAGTGACCTCTGGGTATCCATTTGTAATGGTAAGCTAACTACAATAATTAAATGGGATACAGTGGTATTAACAACATATGTTTCTGTTACACAGCAATATGATAAACTAGGTGTATGTCCCTTCTGCATGTGCACATGTGTTTGTTTGCTGTGTGTATAATTATTCATTCCTTTTCATTACCAGTGGAATCACTGCTGTAGCAGCTGCCTGGCTCCTTTCCTATACTTTATGTGGGACTAGAGTGTAAAGGTTGGGAACCAGGATGCAGCAGATATGTCCTGTTATCCACATGTCTCCCTGCTGTCTCTGTTTGGGTTGCAGTGCTTTAGGTAGATATTATGACTGTCAGCAGGCATATACAGCGGCAGACAGTGACAAGATGCACTGTATTTATTTATTTAGTTTTTGTTAACCAGGTAAGCACACTACAATGGAGAAAAAAAGAAAGACTTGAAATGTAGCAAAGTTTCTGTAAAGGAAATACATAATTTGCAGTGCATTCAGTATGATATATTGTAGAACATGAATACTTTGGGGAAGGACTAAGTAACTGTAAACAAAACACATCAAGGAAAGAGGAACAATTTATAAGAAGTAGTCATAAACAGAGGTCATATCAATAGAGCAGACAGGTACAATGCTGACAGATCAATAAATTGTCATATGAAATGAATGCCAAGTAGGGAAATTGTTCAGGTACCTTTGCAGGAGCAGTGTGCCAGGTCGATGGGATGTATACAATACTTTAAATGGAAAACATGTAAAAAGGGGCAGTTTTGAATGTCTGGAGGAACTGCGTTCCATAACTTGGGGCTGAAAATGTAAAGGACACTTCACCCACATGAGTTCTGACCCTAGGGACTTCAAGCAAGGCACTTTCACTTGACCTCAAGGAGTAGCCATTACTCACTATCTGGAGAGTGGAAACAAGGGGTAGATTCTGTTCATTTAGTATTATGCTAGAGATCACACCTCCAGTTCTATGATCACACAGGAAGGATGGGGCAGCCAACTAAATTTATCATAGAGGGAGCAGTGGTGAGTGAGACTGGGAGACATTAACACAAAACAACAAATACTATTGTATGTGATACCCCATTTGAGAAGAGTAGCTTTAAAAGCTGCAATGTGTACTGGGGCACCATAGAGAAGCCTGGGAAGGAGCTTCCCTTGGGCAATGACAAGGTGTGCCTGTGGTGTCAGGTCTCGGGTCACTTTATATGAGACACTCAGCATGGAGTTCATGGGCTTACAGACATTAATGACATAGGATCTACAATCAAGCATGGGTCAAGTGTGACTCTGAGATATGTAAAGGAGGAGATACTGGGTGACCAAGGTACTGTCTTGGTATGCTACAGATAGAGGGGATGGGCTTGCACTAAGTTTGGAGAACATGCCAAATAGTGTAGATTGTGTTTTAGTGATGTTAAGAATTAGTTTGTTTTCAGATACTCCAGTGTACACTGACTGTAGGCCAGTTGTAAGGTACTGGTTGATTTGGTCTATATTGCTGGAGCAGGTATAAACAACTAGATTGTCAGCATACTGGATGGCCAAGCAGTGTGTCAGGCTTTGAGTAACGGAGTTGACGTGTAAAGCAAACAGCAATGGGCCTAGTGTGGAGCCTTGAGGAACACCTACCAGAGCTGGTGAAGGGACAGAGAGGGAGGACACATACATGACTCTCTGGGTTCTGTTTGCCAGGTAATTACAAAACCAAGGGGAGAACAGTTGTGAGATACCTAGGATGGCTAGTTTGCTGGTGAGCAAGGAGCGATTGACTGGATCAAAAGCTTTTGTCAGGCCAATAAAGATGGCACCTATGAGGCTTCCAGTATCCATTGCTGAGGAGATAATATTGGTAATGGTGAAGATGACAGCGGTGGTATGTGGTCGGATGTAAGCCATGTTGTGAATGAGATAGCAGGCTGTGGGCAATGAGGTAACTAGTAAGTTGTGAGGACACTATTTTTCCAGTATTTTGTTTTAAAGGAACACTGTCAACCCCTTTAGGCCTCAAAGTGTCCCTAGTTTGAAAAATACATGTTATGATTATTTACATTCTGCAGAGACTGCTGATGTAGATGATTTATTTGATTCTAATTTTTTTTTCCCTTTTAAAAAGTGAAAAATGGACTGCTCGCCACATTGGTGTTATCACACAAAAACATGTTTCTTTACATTCCTTGAAAAGCTTCTATTGCATCTTTCCTGGACTAGGGAATGCCTTCAACACAGTCTAACCACTCATTATGCAGTTGGAGTTTATGAGGCTATTGCATCATGAGTGGCTGTACTGTTTGGGGTGTTTCTGATGTTCAGGAAGCACTGAGTAAGAGCAGATTCAGGGTCTGAAACAAAAGGTTGTGTATAACTATACATTAGCATACATTTCAGTTCTACTAAGCAAGGAGGCAGACATAACAACTGATGAACAGTTCCAAGAACCAGCACTCCCAGGCAAAAAAAGAGACAGCAGATAACAAAATAAGGTGCAAATGCTGTGCAAAATTTATTCATCCCACAGTGAGCTTCATCGAACTACCCCAGTGCTTTGGTAGTCACGCCTTCCTGGGGTAGTTTGAATAAGGAGTTTGCAAACCTCAGCAGGACTGACCAGCTTAAAGTAAAAGGGTGGTTTTGTTTAGGGTAGGTGGTGACCTAGAGAGGGTGATACCATGCACATGTGAGAAGGCATGGGTGTATGAGGACTGAAGTCTGAGAAATGTGAGTTGAACACATTGGCTATGGTAGTGCTGTTGTTGCAGTGCAACCATTTAATATCATATCAGAGGATGAGTGATTTCCCAATTGACCTAGCATTTTCTTTGATTTACAACCAGAGCAGTCTAGGGTTTTGGGTGATGGCATTAAATAATGATTTAGAGTGAGAGATTTTATTTTTCCTGACTTCTCTTTTGCACATGTTATGCAGTGCTCTATAGGCAAACCTTGCAGGACGTATTAGGAAATACCCACAGAAATCCAATTGAAATGAATGTGTATTTCCTGTGATATATCATGATATATCTGGATATTCTGCATTATGTCACTGGCTATCACTGAAGGTGAAAGGAGAGGGAAGCACATTAGAATTTAACTTTGGTGAGGATGGGCTCCCTGATACCACGGCCAAAGCAGCAGAAGTGTTTATGAAGGTACCTGAAGAGTGTGTGGCTTTAGTGAGACAGAACATGTGCTAGATACTGAGAATCAATATTGCCATTGATAAGCAGAGTCCATGGCACTCTGCAACACTTTAGTCCTTAGTTCTGAAGATGGCTTCCCAATCCTATGTGTCAAGTCTGGCTCACTTCTGTGGCTTGAATGGTATGTGTCAAATCTGGCTCACACCTGTGGCAGATGTCTGTTCAGTCATTGGCTAGGCTATCATATTTTTATTAATTATTCAATAGGGAACAAACAGTAGTTCCCAAATATGAATAGTCCCCTATCGGAGAAGGGTTTTTGAATATTCAGGAACCCTACTATTTGTGGTACTTGGGAAATAGTGTCTGTTCCCTTCACACTTCTACTTGACAGCCATTTCTAAAAACAACTTAAAACTATTGTTGAATATAATTGACAGCCATTTCTAAAAAAAAAACTTAAAACTACTGTTGAATATACCTTTCTTGTAAAAAGAATACTTTTGCGCTCACTCCTCTCTACTTACAAGTCCACCCCACTCTCTGATGGCATCCACCTCACTGACATACAAGTGCTTCTGAGTCGACTCCACGTAGTGACCAAGTAGCCAAATAACAGCACTATACAGTGCTACATTTTTAAGCAATCCACCTACACATTAAAAATATATTTTAATTGTACTGGTTAAGAATCGAAGGACTCTATTGTACCCTAACTGCTAACTGATGTTGATGTGCGATATGGCCACCACTACACTTTCAGTCACTTCACTACCAGTCTAGCATTGCTTGTAATGTGCTTTGGGATACACTGTGTATGAAAAGCGCTATATAAATACTGATTCTTCTTCTTCTTCTTCTTACTGTACACCAAGTACTTTAATCAAAGATATATTAAGAATTCAGATAACCATATAATTGTTTAGGCAACAGTATTTTTTAGTCAGCAAAAAATGTCATAGTTTTTTTAGCAAAAAAATATTTCTGATGTTCTGAGATTCATCCTCTGTATTTTTAATGTTCTAAAATATTTTTAAATCAGCTTTTAAAGCTAATTTAGTAATTAATGACTCAGGTTATTAAATGTGGCAGCCACTCACAATTTTTTTTTCTGTTCTGCTGAGATTGCCTGCTGAATGTATACACCTGATTCATACTGCGGATGTAGTATGATGGTATAACTACATTTCTGGTAGTAAACCGCATAGCACTGTACATAGATACATAGACAGTGTCGTCAGATAAGGGCCTATGGCCCACCCAGTCTGCCCATTTAAGTTTGTAAGTTCAGTTTATGTTTTCCAGGAAGTCTGTTGCCCCTTACCCCTGACCTCCAGAATTCCTTTATGTCTATCCCATGCATTCTTAAATCCTGTGATTGTTTCCAGCCCCACCACTTCCTCTGGCAGGGTGTTCCACTTGTCCACCACCGTGCTCTGTGAAGAAATTTTCCTCACGCTTCTCTGAATCGTCCTCCTCCAACTTCATCCCATGCCTCTAGTCCTGGAACATCTTTTTCGCTTTAAAAATAGTGCATTCCTGCACCCTGTTCCTCCCTGTAAGATACTTGTATGTCTCTACTCATCTCTCTCTCCCTCCCCTCTCCTCCAGGGAGTACATGTTCAGTGCCTTCAACCTGTCCTCATAGGGACTTGTGATGCAATCCATGCACCATCTTGTTGCCCTCCCCAAACCCTTCTCTACCCTGTCTATGTCCTTACGTAGGTAAGGTCTCCAGAACTGCACAGTGTACTCCAGGTGCGGCCTCACTAGTGTCTTGTATAGTGGAATTATGACCTCCTTTTCCTGCTGGTGATGCCCCTGCCTATGCATCCCAGCATCCTATTTGCTTTACCTGCTGCCTTGTCACACTGTTTCTGCCTTGAGGTCATCAGAGATGATAACTCCAAGATCCCTTTCCTGCTTGGTGCATGCTATATCCTCACCCCCAACTGATATATTGTGCCAGGTTTTTGTGCCCTATATGCATTATCTTGCACTTCCTTGCATTGAATTTTAACTGCCAAACCCCTGACCATTCTTCAAGTTTCTGCAGGTCCTTCTCATTCTGTCTACACCCTCTGGTGTGTCTACTCTGTTACAGAGCTTTGTGTCATCAGCTAACAGTGAAATTCTGCCTCTAGGTCCTACAGCAATGTCACTGATGAAGATATTGAACAGTACCTGGTCCCAGCACTGATCCCTGTGGTACCTCACTGGTCACTCTTCCTCTGTGGAGGACAGCCATTTACCACCACCCTCTGTGTCCTGCTGCCCAGCCAGTTACCTACCCACCGTGACTACTGTCCTGCCCACACCCATATTCCCCAATTTGTGCAATAGTCTTCTATGTGGCACAGTGTCAAAGGCCTTGTAAGTAGTAAGACATCTTACTTTTTTCATGACAGTCATAGCACATGAGCAGGAACTTTCAAAAACTTCAAACACATCAACATTATGTATCATAGTTTTTAAATGAAAGAAAACAAAAAAAATGGATATAGTTTAGTTTTTGCTAGAAAAACATCATTTCTAAAAATAAATACAGTGTGACTTGACAGAAAGTGTGGTATGTCATGGGAAATGGCCACTTCTGGGGTACATGATTCACTTGGCCTGTAGCCTCCTTACTCACAATGCACCCAGGCATTATCCAATGATATAGCGCACCCTGTTGAGTATTATTTCTATTATAACAAACTTTGGCCAGAACTGATAGGGTTGCAGCTATGGAATTTGGGGTAAAAATATTGAAAATTACCAAAGTTACGAGCCTGTGTTTGCAACATGTAACCTAGGCTCATAACCTTGTTGTTTCTTAATATTTGTACACCAAATTTTCTACATAGCCTTCTTATGACCCCAACGCAAGAACAGGGGTAGAGCAAATGTTCAACTCTTGCCAAAAAGGTTATTTTGTGCAGGGACAGCAAAATCACTTTTGGAATGTGAAAATACATTTTGGCCAGGATTTGAAAAATGACAGCTCTCACATTCATGAGGTGCTGTAAAGATATGGCTATGCAAACCTCTTGCATGGCCACACACTGGACCTGGTGTTCACTTGCATGGCCACACACTGGACCTGGTGTTCACTCTGGGTCTTGGGGTCAATGACCTCAGGATTGATTTGGTTGTTTGGTTGGATCATAGCATCGTGGGGTTCAAGTCTGGGGCCAATCCTGAGGGTCCATCCCTCTGTAGATGGTCCAGTACTGCCCTTTACAGGGACTGTCCTAAACAGGACTTCAGGCAGTGCTGGATCTATCGAATGTGGAGACTGCATGTGCGACTCAGCCGGAGGAAGCAGTGGCAGTCTATAATAGGGCCATCAGTGCAGCCTTAGGCTCGGTTTCACCTGTCCGTCTGTGACCTTTTTCTACTCACTGAAAGACCTCCCTGGTTTGATGAGGAGCTTAGGGAGTTAAATACAAAGGGTCAGAGGTTGGAGCAATGCTGGAGAAGAGCTGGAATGATGGAGGACAAATTGACCCTGAAGTCACATTATGGTGGCTATCAGAGGGCAATCTCCCAAAAGAAGGCAGATTTTTTTTTTGTCAAGGGAGATTGCAATGGCAGAGAACTGAGCTCAGAGTAGAGCTCAGCTCTACTGTGTGGTGGATAGGCTATTAATGCCTGTCTCCATGTGGGAGGAGCAGATTCAAGTATAAGGTGCAAAGAGTTTGCTCTGTTTTTTGCTGACTAAGTGTCCTCAATCAGGACCGAGATCTCTTCCACTGCTGCAAAAAGGGACAGTGGGGCCTGACCTGAGGTGTGTCAGGGCATCCTTCTTGTTTGGGCTGAGTTTTATACAGTTGGAGTGCATGAGGTGGCTGACACACTCTGAAGGCTGCAGCCAACATATTGTGATCTGGACCCAGGCTTAACCTGACTTTTGATTGGATGTGTGGACCTGATTGGACCTGTGGTTGCTAAGATTGTCTGGAGTTCCCCTCAGAGTGGTGTCTTCCAGTGGCATTGAATGAAGCTTTGGTCAGACCCCTACTGAAGAAACCCTTGATGGACCTGCAGTGTCACAACAACTTCAGACCAGTCTCGAACCTACCAATTTTAGAGAAGGTTCTAGAAAAGTATTGGCCATTTAGCTCAAGACGTGTCATGCCTCATCTGCCACTTATGAGTGCTTCCAGTCTGGGTTCAGATCCAGGCATAGTATGGAGACTGTTTCAGTGAGGGTGCTTAATGATCTCCTAGTGGTGAGAGATAAGGGAGAGCATACCATATTAGTCCTCCTTGATCTCTCGGCAGTGTTTGACACTGTGGATCATGAGGTGTTGCTGGACTGACTGCAGGACTGGTGTGGAAATGGTGGAATTGTCATCAACTGGTTTAGATCCTACCTCACAGATAGAGTGCAAAGGATAACAATGGGGTTAGCCTCATCTAGCCCTGCAGGGATTGTTCCTGTCACCCTTGTTTTCATGGTGTACATGCTGCCATTGGGAGTCATTATCAGCTGGTATGGACAGGGTTTTCATTGTTATGCTGATGATACCCATCTGTACCTGTCCTGTGAACCTGGAAACCAGATGGCGGCCTCAGTGGTTAACACCTGCCTGGAGGAGATCCAGAACTGGATGACCTGCAACTGGCTATGACTCAACCCTTACAAGACAGAGATATTAGTGGTGGATCTAGGCTGTCAAGGTGTACTTGGGAACCCCCTGGACTTGTTCTGGAGGGTGTTCTCCTGGTCCCCTGAGTTTGGGTTAAGGATCTAGGGGTTTTCCTTGCATATGGCTGTCATCAAAAATGGCTTTAACCATCTGAGGAACACTGCATGTATTTGATCCTTGATACCAGCTGATGACCTTATCACCCTGATACATGCCTTTGTTACATCCAGGCTGGACTACTCCAATGCCCTGTACCTGGGGCTATCTGGAAGCAATCTCCACTGGCTGCAGCTGGTGCAGAACATGGTAGATAGTCTGTTGACTGGTGTTTCTAGATCTGATCATGTCACACCTGTCTCCATGAACTGCACTGGCTGCCAGTCAGGTGGAGGATTGTCTTCAAGGTCAGATTGCTGACCTATAAATCCCTGCATGGTGGGAGGGGGACCAGCCTACCTGCAATACCTTCTGGATCCTCATCCCCCATCTTGGGCTCTCTGTTCCTCTGAGGGTTGCCTCCTTAGGGATCCCAGGAATAGGTTGCAATATTCTGGTGATCGTGCATTCTCAGTTGCCACACCAACCCTGTAGAACTTCTTACCAAGATATCTAAGGGAGGCACCCTCAGCAGAAACCTTCAAAAGAGGATTAAAAATGCTTTTGTTTAACCAAGCATTTGATTTAAGTTAATAAAGTGGTCTGCCAAAACCCTAGACTGCTGATTTAGTTACTTATTTACTGTTTTGTGGATTCACTGATGTATAGTATTGTTTTATTGATTCATTATTTTATTAGCTGAGTTGGGTTTATGTATGATAGATATAACTTTATGGAGATCTTTGCATTATGTTAAAATGTCTGTTATGTGTCATGCTATGAATTTTTTTATAAACTGTGTTAAGCGCTCCAAGCCTCCGGGAAGGAGTGCTACATAAATAAAGTTTCTATCTATCTATCTATCTATCTATCTATCTATCTATCTATCTATCTATCTATCTATCTATCTATCCATCTACTGTATCTATGTATATTGTAAATTTGGGGTAAAAAATATTGAACATTACCAAAGTTATGAGCCTGCATTCACTAAATTCAACGTAGGCACATAACTTTTATTTTTTTAAATATTTTTATACCAGATTTTCAACATAGCCTTCTTATGACACCGCATCAAGGACAAGGGCAATGAACTGATAACTCCTGCCTGAAAGCTGATTTTGTGCAGGGACTGTGAAATCACTGATTGGGATGTGAAAAAACACATTTTGGGCAGAATTTGAAAAATGGCAACTGTCACATTTATGAGGTGCTGTAAAGATATAGCTATGTTGCAAATCTAGGGTACAAATATTGAAAATTACCAAAGTTACAAGCCTGAGTTCATAAAATTCAACATAGGCTCATAACGTTCTTGTTTTTTTAGAATTTTTTTACACCAAATTGTCAACATAACCTTTTTATGACCCCCACCTCATGAACAAGGGCAGAGAAAATGTTCAGCTCTTACCCAAAAGGTGATTTCCCACAGGAACCACAAAATCACCTCTTGGAACAGATTTACCTAATGATATTGCAATTGCTCATGAGGTGACATCCCAAAAAAAGCATGTTGACAATTTAGGTCAAAAATATGAAAAAATGGCCAAGTTATGCCACCAAGTTCAAAACACCATTGAAATACATTGAACCACATACCTGTTTCTTCAGTTCACAGTCTGGCTTTGAAGAAAGAAGATGTGTCTGTGGTCCAGAGAGGATTACAGTGTTGGACCCCCAATGGGTAAGTAAGGGCTTGGGGAGAGTGTGGATTGGTGAGTGTTAAATGGGAGGGTTGGGTTGAGGGACAGTAATGGCATGAAAGACATTGATGGATGTTTTCCTTTTTTGCAGATTTAAAAAAAAAAAACAAGGTGGAGTCCAGCTCATGACACTAGGGAATTGGGCACCCCCAGTGTCACTCTTATGTTTCTGGATGGGGGTTGTGGTGGGTGGGTGCTGAGAGGCAGGGTCTGGTGGGGGAACACTGATGAGTGCAGATCTTGACACCCCAGTGTCACTCTCATGTTTTTTGGGAATTGAGGAGGGGAGGGTGGGGGTACATCCATAAAAAAAAAGTGAGTATTCCACATCCTGACACTGGGGATTGGGCACCCCAGTGTCACTCATATGTTTTTGTGGTTGGGGTGGTAGTTGCTGAGAGGAAGGGTTGGGTGGGAGGATATGTCTAATTAAAACTATTTATTTCAGCAGTCATGGCAGAACATGACACACTCTGCCATGACCAAGATGACTGCTGAATGCTACTTGCTGAATGCTTTGCTATTAGCAAAATGGTCGGAAGAGTGGCAACTGGGATTTAATGCAAAGCAGTGCAAGATCATGCACATAGGAAAGATAAACCCTGAAGCCAGCTATAGGCTGGAAGGGGAGTTGCTGGCAGTCACAAAGGAAGAAAGAGACTTGGGCATCATCATCACCAATGACCTGAAATCATCCAAGCAGACCTCTAAAGCAGTAGGTAAGGCTAGGTGGATGTTAGGGTGTATTAGTAGGGGTATCACAAGTCATAAGAGGGAGGTAATAATCCATCTTTGCAAGACACTGGTTAGGCCCCAATCTGAAGTACTGCATGCAGTAATGGAGGCCACGCCTTCACAAGGACATTAACTAAATTGATGCAGTCCAGAGAAGGGCAACCAAAATGGTGCAGGGACTGCATCAGAAGACAAATGAGAACAGATTAATGGAGTTCAATACGTATACCCTAGAGCAAAGGAGGGAGAGAGGTGATGTGATTGAAACATTCAAACACCTTAAGGGCATTAACAAGGTGAAAGAGTCTAACATGTTTCAATATAAGAAAACTAGTAGGACAAGATGACACAGCATGAGATTTGAGGGAGGCCAATTAAGGGGTAATTTGAGGAAGCTCTTTTTCACAGAAAGGGTAGTGGAAGCATGGAATGGCCTACCTCAGGAAGTGATGGCTATGAATACAGTGCAGGGCTTCTAACAGGCATGGACTAGGCATAGGGAGCAATACAGATGAGTATGACAGATAGGCCACTGACAGCAAAGGATGATGGCACATTTATAAGGTAGAAAAAGAAATGGGCAGACAGGATGGGCCTTTCGGTCCTTATCTGCCTTCAACTTCTATGTTTCAACTTCTATGTTACTGCACATGCGCTGGTAGTTGTGCATGCGCAATACAGTTTGGCAGCCATCTTGGACACAGTGGAGTGTGCTGTGTTCCACCAAGACCATTGAAAAATAGTGTAGTACCCTAGTAATGAACAGAAGAGAGCAGAGTGCTTCATGGACTTGAAAGTGACTGTGAATCATTTCTACACTGTTTTTCGGTCAGAAAAAAAATCTCCCTTTTTTTGGATCACAAGAGGTCTGCAGAGCTGCACCCACTGCAAAAAAGGGCAACTAGAAAGTTGCAATCAGATTGGCTCACAAAAATTCCAAGTCCCTAGATTAACTGCTGGAACACTTGCAGTTGGAGCCTCACTATGAGAAGGCACAACATATTCATACTCTAGAATGTGAAAAATAAGATCTCTCTAAAATTCCAAGCATTCTAAAGAAGACTGTCAGGCAGACGTTTAAGCAATAATGCACAATGGAGTGTGTGTTGTGCTTGGATAATGGCACAGCTTGGGTGGTTGGGCATGAGGCTGCAGGCTGAGTGCATCAGACACCCAAGAAGGGACATTACATAAGCACGACACACACACACAAACACACACACTGCAGTGCATTATTGCTATCATTCAATTGCTTGTTTGCAATGATAATAAAAAAAACAGAATTAATACTGTTTTAAAGTTTTTTTCCTATTGTTTTCAGTGTGGAAGCTTATTTTGTTAAAAAGATTTCCTTTTACTCTTTCTTCACTAGGTGGAGCTGTTCTCACTGAGGCCTGTGGAGCTGTGGCTCCACCTGTGGCTCTCTCAGCCCTGTGATCCAAGTTTCTGAGGTCTGCTTCTCGGCGCACCCAGTGTCTCTTTTTTTTAACTCCTCTCCCTGTGCTGTATGCAAAAATAGTGACTAGAACCAGGATAAATTTATATTTCAGCACATGAGAGAAGTGAAACAAAAATTTTATTTTAGTGCAGTTTTCAGATACTCCTGTGGGCAGTATTCAGTTTCATTGTTCAGTTTTTATCAAGCATGAGAAGGGGGAATAGGAAGGGGGTGCAATGATTTTCTTCTTTTCTCTCAGGTCCTCTTGGTGCCAGACCTTTATATAGTGATGTTACACTCAGAAAACATCACTTGTGAGGTGGGATCTGATCAATCACAGTGCAAGAAATGTTCTTGCTTTTGTATAATTAAAATGTCTAATATATCTTGTACTGTAGGCAGTAGGTACATACTGTTCTATTTACAATCTGGTTTGTGTTAAACTCTGTTTTCTGTTATACAATGACAAGAAAGAATCTTAGACTGTGACTGATCAGTCTGAGGCTGGACCCATTGTGTTATCCCAGCATAACATCACGGGACTAGTCTCAGTACTATGAACCTCTTGACTGATTGTTAATGTTTGCATTAACATTTGCATTATTAGCATCTTCTCTTAAGAATCAAAAATATTTTTCCACACTAGCAAAAGCATTTTTAAAAATTATTTGTTATACTGTATATAGCAAAAAGTCATTGTATAATAGGAATAATGCACTCCAGGGTGTGTGTCTTGCTGAGATAACACCATGGCTAGAGATGTGGTGAATTTAAATTCCGCCGGTGAAGTGAATGCAAACTGGGCACTTCATGTTGTCACTCCACTACGTGAAGTGACCAATACAAAAGGCTCACTTCACCTTGTAATTATTACGTCGGGTTGTTATTCTGCCTTAACACGAAGTCAGGTGAAGTGACAACAATATTGGCAGCCCGTCATACACACAGTCACCAGAATTAATGTGCATCCCTAAAATGCTACTGTCTTGTGTCTAGAAAACTCCCCAGTGCTGAAGAAGTGAACTGAGAGCACAACAAGAAATGCAAAGTCTCCCAGAATTAATGGTGCACTCAGTCATGCATGCAGAGGTCACACACAGTCACCAGAATTAATGTGCATCCCCAAAATGCTACTCTCATGTGTCCAGAAAATTCCCCAGTGCTGACAAAGTGAAATGAGAGGGTAACAAAAAATGCAAAGTCTTCCAGAATTAAGGATGCATTCCATCATGCACGCAGTGGTTACACACAGTCACCAGAATTAATGTGCATCCACAAAATGCTACTGTCTTGTGTCCAGAAAACTCCCCAGTGCTGATGAAGTGAAATGAGATGGTAACAAAAATGCAAAGTCTCCCAGAATTAATGGTGCACACCATCATGCATGCAGTGGTCACACACAGTCACCAGAATTAATGTGCACCCCCCAAAATGCTACTGTCTTGTGTCCAGAAAATTGCCCAGTGCTGACAAAGTGAAATGAGAGCATAACAAGAAATGCAAAGTCTCTCAGAATTAATGGTGTACTGCAAATGCACAGACAGATTAAGATTGTGCTGCCCACTCAGGAGATGCAGACGCAAAGGCATACTACCACCTAACCAGTGCTCACAAGCATACCTCTCAACTGTCCCTGATTTTCAGGGACGTCCCTGATTCTGCCTCAGAATTTTCTTCTGTCCCTCATAAAATTTGTGAGTGAACAGTGGGAATGTAAGCACAAAATGTCAAACATTAAAGTTACAGACTTCTTCTTCTTCAGAAAGTGCATCCTACACTAAACTCATTATTCTGTCAGCTTTCTGAGTAAATGTTACCACTTTTTAAGATATGTCCCTGATTTGGGGTCTTTGTCCCTGACTTTTTTAAGCCTTGTCCCTGATTCATGAGACAAGAGGTTTGAGAGGTATGCTTACAAGTCACAAATCCACAACTCGAAAGAATACCTTTTGCCAGTTGGGGGGAGTACATGGAAGTAACAGTCAACTACCAGTAAAGATATCACAAAGCAGTATAAAAAAATTCATGCAGGTGCAGTGGATAGCAGGTTCAGACTGCAGCAATTACTATGTGGCACAATAAAATGTGTCTGATTTAATGGCAGGCATCGCACACACACTCACACACACACTACAAGTAATGTGGAGCAAATTAAAAACCTTTAGTAATATAACCAAATGTTTTAAACAAACTGAATTATACACTGCTGCACCACAACAATCAGCAAAAAAAGTCAAGAATTACTGAAAATATTACTGAGTGAACATTAACACATTTATACAAGAAAAATATTACCAAAACAAAGACTGCCTTTTTCTCCCAGTACAGATATGCCTCTCCCCCAAAGCACACTTCGCAGTACACAGACTGACTGTTCTAAATTAACATTCAAAATCCACACACAAACAATAAACACTCAATGATATGAGCAGAGGAGGGTTTCCTACAATCGATGTACTAAATTTTGAGCAAAAAAAAAAAGGCTCAAAGAGGCTTTTCTAACAGCTTTTAGAGTATTTGAATCGCAGAGCTCTGAGAAGAAACTGTCTCCATCTTCCACTACACACACACACACACACTACACAGAACTGAGGCTGTGCAGAACACTCTAGAGCCCATGTGACCTGCAATCCCATGAAGCACTGCAAAATGCGCCTTGTAGCTCAATAACAATGTCAATGCACTTAGCCTTAAAATTGGTGGAGAAATGGTTTGGGGAAGGTGGAATAACGCAAAGTCATTGGTTTCTAAAGGACTTTGCATTCCTCATTATGATGCAGGCACTCGCTTTCGCTGGCTATGGAGCATCATGAGATTCCGTACATTATCCATGAATCACTTCACAGAGCGAATTTTGCCATTTCTCACACAACAATCACCAGCTTGGATGTTATCCCAGCATGACACACCCCTGTAATGCATTATTCTTTATTTAAACACAGAGCTGTCATCATAAGCACAGCAGTAAAACAAGTAAATACATTTTAGGAGAGTCAATAATCCCCAGGTTACTCATCATTTTATCCTCCCTCCCTCCGCCCCCAGAAATTGTCCAGGTCTCTCCAGTGATTGATAAGTAGCCCAATCACTCACCACCACCTTCTTGATACTGAAAGGAAGATGTGGCCACCTGAGCTCTCCTAAACCCAGGCCACCTGTATGACAGTATAATGTACTTCCTCCAGATCATCAGGGTGATGAGTGTGTTTCATACAAATAAAGCTTGCAGGTATATATCACAGTATGTTTTATTTTGCTGTGCAGTGAAGATAGCAGGGACATAAAGCCACTTTATTATCACAGGAGGCTTGGGCAGTTTCAGGGTTGGGGGAGTATGGCAATTGATTTGAGCATTAGTAAGTCACCTAAAACTGTTTCACTACTGGGCTCATTTAACAAGTCTGTGTTTTAGAATGAATGTAAATCAATCAAAATGTTTGACTCCTAGCAGAGTGAAAAGGCAACAAAAAGGCATTATTTTTTCTCCTAAACCAGCAAAGTATAGTTAGTAAATAAAAACAAAATTCTTTCAAAACTTATCATAAATGTATAGAAAAGTTTCTGTATAACTGTTCGTTTTTATGTTTGCTTGTTGAGGTTAGTAGAGCATTGCAGAGATGTGCCAATGTTGTGGCCAATCCAGCAAACGCTTTCAGGGGCACGTCCCTCAGCCACCAATCTACAGGGAAGCTACTGATGATGGCAGTTTCAGAATGAGTGCCACTCCAATCACGGAGAGTTTCATCATTGCAATGGCAGATCCTTCCCCCCTTTTCCGGCAACCAGGCACATTCCAGTCAAGTGCATAGTAATACACATGGCTAGTCTTATGAGCAACTCCATTTGCTCAGTGTGCATTTCCCAGTGAAACATATTAATACATAAATAAGCCATGCCATGGCTTTGCATAATTGGTATCTCCTGCTGCTCACCACACACTCCCCCCAAAGTTGACATCAGGGTGCCCAATCCCATGTCAGCATGTATCCCCCTTCCCCCCAGTTAACATGGCACACTGGGATCCCACACCAGTGTGCCAAAGTAATTATATTTACAACACTGGGATGCCCACTCCTGGTGTCAGATGACTCTCTCCCCAAGCCCAAACATATCTTTTGCTGACAACAGAGTACCCAATCCCCATGTTGGCATGCCTCCAAGCCTGTACATATCTTTTGCCAGCAATGGGGTGCCCAATCCCTGTGTTAGCATACCAACTCCCCCACAAATGTGGCACACAGGGAACCCACCCCAGTGTGCCAAAGTAATTCTTCATCTTTTTCTGACACCAGGATGACCACTCTGAGTGTTGGATGCACCCCCCCACAACCTCTTTTTTCAGCTGACCTTGGGGTGCCTAATCCCTGGGTCAGCATTGATTCCCCCTCCCCACACTAGTCTGGCACACTGGGAGCACACCCCAGTGTGCTGAAATCCATTTTTAAAATATTTCACCTGTAAAAAGGAAAAGTCCCAGAACATATTTTTTTTAAAACCTGAAAAAAAGAAATGGTCCCTAGTCGTCTCCTCCACGCCCCCAGCTTGCATCCTCCCTCTGCACACCCCACCTCCCACAACCCTCCTCACCCATACTTACCTCTGGAGGCCAGAAGCAGCAGTCTTCTGTGGACCGGGAACACGTCTGCACTCTTCAAAGACCAACTGGGAACTGAAGAAATGACAGTAAGCCCTATAATGGCAGTTAATAGGGGATTTTCAATTTAGGTTGCTATCTCAGCCAATTTGTGGAGTTTTGGTCCCAGATTTTCAGCATGGGGTTCTTGGGACCCCACCTTGTGAACAATGACATTGTCATTTCATTTCTTGGCCTGGAATGGTGATTTCTCTGTCATTGCATGGAGTCACCTTTTGGGACTGATTTAACAAAATGATAGTACCACTGTTCATGAGTTGAGGTCCCAAAAAGCCCATGTTGCAAGTTTGTGGAAAAATCCCCCCAAAATTAATGTGTTATGAGCATGCATTGCAGTTTGTATGCATGCTTGTAACTTCACCAAATTTTTTATATTTTCACTCCAAATGTTCAACATTGCAATTTTTCACACCTCCTTATGAACAGTACAGCTGTCATTTTTTGCAACCTGCCAGAAATGTGTTTTCACACCTGTGGTGCAGAATGGTGCAGTTGCTGTGCAAAATCAACTTTTGGGATGGATTTTTGAAATCACAGTTCCACTGTTCATGAGGGGAGGTCTTAAAAAGGCCTTGTTGAAAACTGGTGAAGCAATTCAAAAAAATGACCGCATTACAAGTGTGCGTTACTATGCATGCTTATAACTTTGCCAATTTTTCATATTTTCACCCAGATTTTCAGCATTTCCATTTTGTCACACCTCCTCATGAACAGTACAGATGTAATTTTTATGTTTGCTTGTGCACATGCACAAAAAACATTATGCGGCAGCTTAGGAGAGATGCGGGTTGTGGAGGTGTGGCAGTGTGGCAGCCAACAGCGGCACTGCATTTGGGGCTTGGCACTGGTAGAACAATGCAGGCACACTGTACTGATGACATTGGAATCCAAAAGTACCACCAAGTTGAAACAATTTCACCACTGCAATGAGGGAGTGACCCATCATTGAAGGCTGGTACCTTGTCTAGAGTAAATTTTTTTTCTAAACATGGTGGTTGCTTACCACCACCTCACAGCCCCATGAAAGCCAAAGGGGGTGGACAATCCCTATATCAGCATGTCCCCATCCCAGTTAATTTGCCAACAGGGGAGCCCACTCCCTGTTAGCATAATGTAACTCCCTCCCCCATTTGTTGTGTGCCAAGGGGGTGCCTATCCCCTTTGGTATCATGCCCCCAAGCGTTGTTCTTTGTTGACAAGGGCACGATCCCCATCAATTTAAGTCCCACCCCAAAAATGGCAGGTGGCACAGGAAGCCCACCCAGTGTGCTGAAAGCAAGCATGAAAAAAACCTTCCCACTACATCTTTTTCTTTCTCCCTGAAAGAAAGGAAATGGTCTCATGCCGGTTGCCATTTCCTCCCCCAACCTGCATCCACCCACTGCACACCCTACCTCCCTACACACACCCTCACCCCATACTTACCTCCAGAGGCTGGCGCGATGATCTTCAATGGACTGGGAACACGTCTGCATTCTTCAAAGCCGACCGTGAACTGAAGAAATGCTGGTTATATGTATAATGGCATAAATAGGATTTTTTCAACTTTGGTACATGTCTCGTGCATCTTTGGGAATTTTGGCACCAAATTTTCAACATGGGGTTATTGGGACCCCGTCCTCATGAACTCAGACACTGTCATGGTGTTATTTGGTCCCAAAAGGAGATTTTGCAGTCACTGCATTGAATTACCTTTCAGGACTAATTAACAAAATGTCAGTGGCAGTGTTCATGAGGTGGGTTCTCAAAAAGCCTATGTTGCAAATTTGTTGAAAAAGTTAAAATGACTGTTTTACACGAGGAGCATGCATTATGAATATTACACTGTGAATCCTCACAAATCTGTAATATTTTCACTCCAGATTTTCAAAATAAGTATTTTCACACCTCTTTATGAACAGTATGGCTGTCACTTTTCACATCCTGACCAAATGTGTTTTCCACTTCCAGCACAGAATAGCCCAGTTGCTGTGGGAAATCAGTGTTCAGGACACATTAAGAAAATGACAGTGACACTGTTCATGAGCAGAAGGTCCTAAAATTCCTATGTTGAAAATCTGGGTGATGAAAGTCCATAAAATGACTGTAATATGAGTACGCATCATGTAGCTTATACGCATGCTCATAACTTCATTAATTTGTGAAATATTTTCACCAGATTTTCAACATTGAACTTTTTTCACACCTCCCTATGAATAGTACTAGCTGTCATTTTCATATCCTGCCCAAAATATGCATTTACACATCTAGCTCAGAATAGTGCAATCGCTGTGGGAAATCAATGTTCGGGACAGAGTAGGAAAATCATAGTGACACTATTCATGAGCAGAGGTCACAAAATGCCTATGTTGAAAATCTGGTGAAATAAATCCACTAAATGACTGTGTTACGGGCATGTATTGCACAGTGTCCACATAAGCCTGAAAGTTTGAGTATTTTTAATATTTTCGCTACAGATTTTCAACACTGCCATCTTTTCACACCTCCTTATGAATGGTACTGCTGTCATTCTTCACATCCTGCCAGATCTGTGTTTTCATACATCTGGCACAGAATGACACGGTCACTGTGGGAACTCAAAGTTCAGGACATATTAACAAAATCACAGTGCTGCTCTTCATGAGAATAGGTCCCAAATGCTTTCATGAAGTGGGAGGGGTCACTAAAAAGCCATGTTGAAAATTTTTAGTGCAAATACCAACAAAATACCCAGGGCGTTAGGGTTTCTAACCATAATGTCCCACCCTGTACAGACTGACAGGCATCAGGGGTGTACCTTTGGATTACCGACTGTAATGCTCATGCCATTCCACCCCAACCCCACAACACTGCAGCCAGTGACAGGCATTGAGGTGTGCCTTGGACTTTTCGGCCCCAGAGTTCACCCCATTCTCCTATACTGCACCCATTTTCAGCATATGTCCTTATAGAATGGGGTGACTGTAAAGCTGAACACCCCTGGGCACTCCTCAACATATGTCAGTGTCTGCAGGATAGGGTGAAGTGAAATGGCATGAACGTAATGGATGATGGCCCAAATGCATACCCAATGGCTGTCCGTCTCTGCAAGCAGAAGTGCAGGGTTGGCATGAGTTCAATACTACCGCCATTCCTATTCTGCATCTCTAACTCCTGCGCATTTCAATGCTAATTCCAGCAAGCAAACATTTGGCATTAACAAATGCTTGTTCACATTGTGCCCAAAATGTCTTTTCAGACCTGTTGCGCAGAATGGCAAATACACTGTGTGAAATCACCTTTCTGGATAGAGTAACGAAATGATACTATGACTGTTCATGAGGTGGGGTCCCAAAAAGCTAGTGTTGAAAATATGGAGCAAAAATACCAACAAATGTCTGTGTCATTAGGGTTTCCAGCCATAACACCCCACCCTGTACAGACTGACAGGAGTTGGGGGTGTGGCTTGGGGGTCATCAGCTGTAATGCTCATGCCATTCCACCCCCACCTCCACCCTGCAACAACTAAGAGGCATCAAGGTGTGCCTTGGGGTTCAGCCCTAACATTCACCCCATTCTCCTATACTGCACCCATCTCAGCTTATTTCCTTATGGAATAGGGTGAGCATAAGTGCCAAAGACCCAAGGCACACCATGACACCTGTCAGTCTTTGCAGGGTGGGATGAGGTGGAATGGCATGAGTATTATGGCCGATGACCCAAAGGTACACCCCAATGCCTTGTCAGTCTCTGGAGGATGGGGGTGGGGTTGGTGTTAGTTCAATACTTCACTACCATTCTTGTTATGCACCTCTCTAACTCCTGCAGCACCAATGCCATTACCAGCAAGCAAACATTTGAAATTGACAAATGTTTGTTATAATAGCATTACGGTAATACTAGGAGTTGATTTAATGGTGCTAATCCAGACCCCATGTGCATGAAGCCCTTGGCTATGACTTGAGGCCTCATTATGCACTGGAGGGTTGGATTAACTACTAATAAACCAACCCCTGGTCATACCTTAATGCTTAGATTACAGACGTAGGTGAAAAAAATCCTGTGTCCTGACTGGTTTATCACCTTTCCAAGCTGTGTAAATATTACAGCACCAACTATGGTTCACATTTGGATCTTGTTTAGCCCAACTAGGGTGTGTGATTGCAACCACATCACTATACCCACTCAAAAGGTTTCAAATGGTGACCATTACCCACCCTCATCCATGAAACTCCTTCCAGTAGGCACTAAAGATAAATCTTCCTTTAGTTACTAAAAAGAACAATTAAACAAATGCCACCATGCTTAATTATCCCCACTTGCACACAAACAGACCTACTCAAATTCAAAAATGATGTCCTACTTATAATTGTCATTCCTAGTGTTCCATTGCTGCCATGACAAATCCCCCTCCAAGCCTTACTGGCTTACCCAAGAAATCTGTGCTGCTTACCCTGCCATGAATAAAATTGAGGCAGTAGTTCTAAATATGGTGTGTGTGTGTGTGTGTGTGTGTGTGTGTGTGTGTGTGTTGGGGTGATAACATTCTGCCAGTGGAATTGTGATGCATGTTAAATGAATCTGTTTCATCATACACATTCCATCTAGTGAATTTGAGAAAGAACCAAAAAAAAGAAACAAGGTACAGGGCCCGATTTTTTTTTTGTATTAAAAAAGTGATTTGCCTCATAACCTATTACAGATTGTAGGTTGTGTTGTAATAATGGCATGCATTTCAGCGGTGGAAGGCATTTATCTTTCACCTTATGTCTCACAACCCACCCAGTGTGTATAAAAATTATGACAGGACAATCCACACCCTGTCATGTGCTATTGTTTAGTTTTAAAACACAAAAGAACTCATGCTGTATATTTATTATTAACAAATATTAGAATACTACATTTGATAAGCAAGCACCAGTTCAAAACCACTGGACAGATAGGGAATGATAGTCTCATACATACTGTATGGTAGATAAATGAATGTACTGTATCTTGTATTATTTGTTTATTTCACACACATGCACACCTTTTCTTTTACAGGTATCCAACTACAACAGAAGTTGAACGGCATCATGAAGGTTTTCGCTGGCATCATGAGAAAAATTTAGTAGCCAAAGAAGTTTCTGAAGCAATACAATACACGCGGGCAAAACTAAAATGGATATATTAATTTTTGCTCCATCTGCTTTCATGCGCTTACATGATTATTTGTGAAGGAGTAAAATCCCTTAGCACTTATACTAGCTTTATATTAATCAAGTATTGCTCCTTACATGGACACAAGAGTAAGAGATAACTGTGTTATACACCATTTTTTCTAAATTCTAAAATGCTATACCTTGCTTACAAACAACAGGTCTTCTGTTCACAATATAGGTTCTAGAGAAAAAGTCAAATGTTTCCTAATTGAATTATTATCACTCCTGGGATCACAAATTAAGGAAGGAAGTCCACAAGAAATATAATTCTGGGTCTTGAGGTCAAAAGGAAGGCTCTTCATCCAACACAACAAAGGAATCTTACCCCACATTAACCTCAGAGTTCTGGAAAAGGGGATGAGGCAAGCCATGCCAGCAATACAGTTTCTTGCACCAATATCTCATGTGATAGTTTATTTTGCAAGTGTCTGTGCTGTAGTTTTTGCATTTGGTGGTCTTGGTACAACTGTCCATGCTGTGGTTATGGGAATGGTCATTGCAATGCAATTTATCATGGTTTATAAAATGAGTAGGGAAAATCCTGCTTCCTAATTGGTGAAGAAGGTTCCAAACGGTGTGCTTCATGAACAGGAACTACTCTGCTTTGTACTTTTTTATTTTTTTACATTGGACCAATTTTAGAAGCCCTCTAAGCTGCTCCCAGGTATGGGTTACTATTCTTGAACTGTACTTCCAGGTGGTTGAAGGCACTCAGTGCAAGCACCTCATGCTTTCAATGTACCTTGGCGTGAGATTCAGGAATAGTAACCCAGACCCTGTCATGGCTTATTGCTTACATGATGTATTCCCTTATTCATGCTTAACTAACACTGTGGGCCTCAGCTACCACCCTCCACCATAGGATCAGTGGGAGTGGTGGGGGTGGCACAACAGGAGCTCTGTTGCATGTATCCAACAGGGGCAGCACAGTAGTGCCAAACAGGATCCTGTACATTTGCCCGTGAGGATCTCTGTATGGGCTGAGGCTAGGATTTGGCATTTGGGAAAAGGTCTCCTCCACCTCTTGCCCAGTGAGCTTTGCTACAGTGGCCACATGTTGTGCTGTTATCAATCAGTGTAGGTGTTTTCTAATTTGATTTGGCAATGTTTTTGTAGACTACTGGCTGTGTCCACCATACCTCTCAACCCTTTGTCACTGAAATGAGGGACATGGACATTTTTTGACACCCAAAATGAGGGACAATGAGGGACACAGACCCTCAGAATGAGGGACACATCCTCAAACATGGAAATACAAGCTCAGAACACTGTGAAAACCATAGCGTTATTGTACAAAGTTTATTTTGATTCAGTGTTTTAGAATATTAAGAGTTTCTGCTTTAAAGTCTGAATTACAGCAGCACCTTTGTGTGGGCAGCACCTTTCCATGAGGGATGGATGAGGGACAGAGCAATTTTAAGGAGCAAAATGAGGGATGTCCCTCGTAATGAGGGACACTTGAAAGGTATGGTGTCCACTTATCTGTTTGATTGTGTTAAAGGCTGTTGCATTAAAATCTGAATGCAGCATATTTTTGCATATCCACAATCTAGTATCACTTTTACACAAACAGCTTTTTCGATGCAGGTGGGTTTGGCTTTAAGGCCTCAGCATTTTGGATGCAGTTACCTTTATGAACATGGAATAAGAACAGCGTGTGCACACTGACAACCCCCAAAGGTCCTAGCTGTAGATAACCTAAACTGCAGTCAAAAAGAAAAATGGAGCATTCACTATCAGAAATATCATTGGACATGCCCAAAAAATAAGTTCTAGGAATACAGAGCTAAACATCCCTACGTATCGCCTCTGACTGCAAAGGCTTCATCGGGGTGGGAGGGTAGAGTTTATCTAGTGAGGCCCAGTTTAAATATAAAAAAAACCAGCATAAAAAAGTCACCCCAAGTGTAGATGATTACAAAGAATATTTGATCCTGCTTCACTAAGTCATACGTAAGTGACTTTCCCCACTACCACACGACAGCAACTAAATCAGTGTGAACAAAACAAGTTAATTACAAAAGGGCTCAATATGAGTAAATGATTTAAATGAAAGTTTTAGGAGAACAGAGCCACCTGCATTTCTGAACATTCAGTCCTGCAGATGTGGGACCAGATTCTTAAAACACTGTGGGCCTAAGTCCCACTCCGCAACTCCGGCTACAGACTGAAATTTTCACAGCTGCAGAGATTTGTATTCTCAGTCCCCCGTAGCAGCAGAAGATGTTACACCTGGTCCCACTGACTTTAACACTTTTCTGCAGCTGTAGGGAAAAAACACCCACAAGCTGCTGTAAATCGTGGAGCAGATCATAAACTGTCTCGGCCTTTGTGAATACCACAGCTGCATGAAAACTGTGGCTCTGCAAGTGGCAACCCACTAGTGCTGGTTTTTTCCACAGCTACAGGATTTTGGTGGGCTTTGTGAATCTGGCCTGTGGTCTTTATCAATTTATTACACATAAGTTACATAGTTATTTACAGCAGATAAAGGCCTAATGATCCATCGCATCTACAGATTCTAATCTGTGAATTGTACCCTATTTGACATTCGCTTATTTCCCATGTTTAACCCCATTCATTTTCACAATATCCATATGTCTCTCTCATATATGTTTAAATTCATTTACAGTATTAGAACACACTGATTCTATCAGCAGCCTGTTCCAATTCTCCACCACCCTCTCAGTGAAATAATACTTCCTAACATCTTTCATGAACATTCCTCCAACAAACTTCATAGGGTTTTCCCTAGTGCTAGTGTCTGCTTTAATTTTAGAATACACAGTGGGTCAGATTTTCAAAGGCCTGACATAGCACAAAGACTAAATCCTTTTGCACAACTCCCTGGTACATGGAACAATTCGCACCTGCAAAATGTTATTTTCAGCATTTTATGTGCATGTGCAGCATCTCCTTTTTCCACAGCTGCACAAAACATTTATATCTGTTAATGCTAGGTGTATATTTTTCCACAGCTGCACAAAAAATATGCACAAGCTACCATACATTGTGGAAAAGGTTGCAAAAGTAACCTTTTTGAAAATGCAGTGTATACGGAAATATTTGCGGCAAAAGGACCCTCCCTTGTTCAACTTTTCTCCACATGTACGCAGTTTTAACACTTTTGAAAATCTGTCCTTATGTATATTTCTCAATATCTTATTAAAAAAATATTATAGGTTCTGAATGTTTGGCTTCAGTGAACTGGGGAGGAACCACTAGACTGGTAAAACAAGGAGCGATACTGTATATTGCATGTTCTAAGTGATAGTTCAGTTGGCAGCCAGCCATGGTGGTGAGAAAAGGCTGTGCTGATAACCGGCTTGGGTCTGGTTGGGGGAGTTAGGTGGTGAGTCACTACCTGCTGGGGGCACTAGATTACCAGGGAAATGTATTTTAGTTGGGATGGTGATCAGAGAATGGGGAAGGGGGAGGGGCTACTAGACCCACCAGGACTTCATTAATTTTTATTATACCAGAGGATCGGGGTATGGAAGGGACCACTGGAATACCACTGATTTCTTTATTTATATATATGGGAATCGGAGCATGGGAGGGACCACTAGACCACCACTAATATTTTTAATTATGTATGTGAGGATCAGGGCATGGGAGGGACTGCTGGACCACCACTGATATTTTTATTTATGAATGTGGGGATTGGGGTATGGGAGGGACCACTGGAACACCAATAGTTTCTTTTTTGTTATATGGATGGGGATTGGGGCTTGGGAGGACTTGACCCAGTGCACTCGACCATGGTGCTGTCATGCAGATAAGCCCATAATGGGTATGCAACTGGCCACTTAGCACCATGCAAGCCCAATGCATATTTGAGCTGAATATCACCCATGGAAGTCATAGTGCTAACCAGAGTGCACTGTACTTTATCTCTGTGGGCGGTCTTTGACCCAGCACTCTGGTATAGCGACACAAAGCATGGTGACTGCTTGCCATGTGCCATGCTATCATCGCCCAATATTCAGACAGATGGCGTAGTCAGTTTGGAAGGTGCTATCTGTTCAAATATGGCACCAGAGCTATCCGGCCCTATGTTTTTGTGTGGTGCACCTGTTTGTGTGCGTAGCCGAGTGGCTCCAAATATGGGGGCACCAGCATGAAACTGATACCAGCACAGATATTGCAAAACCAAGACAGGAGAATTACAATTTTCTTAATTTTTTAGTGTTCATTTGTTTAAACATAACTGTATAAACATATACAGGAGATTACAGTCAGTAAGGCTTGGATATTTGTACTGTTAGACCCATGAAAACAGTGTTTGCATCACTCTGTTTTGCAGGCTTGAGTGTACTGTATGGTTGCTCATAAAGTGCCATACTGAAAGGCACAGTTAGCATGACACAGACCTGATTGTGCACATGTGCTAACCGATGCCTAGTGCCTATGAGAATGATAGCATTGATGTGCTGCCATAATGAAAAGATATGAGCTGCTCTAACATGCTGGCAGTGCCAGGCTACATAATGCTGACAAAAACTTTCTTTTAACACAATCCACAGTGGTGTGCATCCTCCAACCCCCCAACAACTCTACTTCATGTTACTAAACTTAAAAATAAAAACAAGGTGCCCAGGTCCTCCACCTTTACCCAGTATTAACCATAGTACCCCACCCTGTTAGTCTAGTAGTCCACCCTCCCTGTGTCACCCATTGAAGCACGCACACACACTCTGGGATGGCAGATGGAACATATCCTCCACTAGCATTTACTGTCTAACATCATCTCATTCACATAAGTAGCAGGGTAGTAGTGAAAGGGAACAGCAGAACTCCTGTCCCACCAAGAAGCCACCAAGTTCATTGCCACTCTGCCAGAGGAGGCCTAAACAGAGACAGAGCAAATGGACCCCAGGGGGGGGCTCCAAGTGGGTGGCGGCAGGGTAAAAGGTGCATGTTCATCCACTGATACTACTGTGGAATGCCTTCATCATATTGGCAGAATGGGGCAACCAAGAGGTGGGTCCTGTTGCAGTGGGAGGAGAAGGGTGGTCCTAAGAACCGGAGGCCCCAAGGAGGGAGAAGGTGGCCCCAGTCCAAGGGGAAACAGATGCTAGTGGGAGTCTCTATAGTGAGGGACACAGAGTTAGGAGCTGGGGTGAAGAACGATAGGGAGGTGAGGTGCCTGAGGGGAGTCTCGACCTGTAGGGATGGAGAGCAGATCCTGCAGTTGACTAAGGCAACAGAAGCCGGAAGGATCTGGATGTCACCCATCCTGGGACAAATAACCTAGCACAGGAGAGGATAGGGGTAGTACAGGGAAATTTCTGGGAGCTGGGTTAAGGCCTCAAGCTGGTAGCACACATGATTGCTTTTTATGAAGAGCTACATATAAAGGGCAGGGGACAGGTAAGGGTATTCCATACTGGAATCTTTAATGACTGGCTGATAGCATGGTGCACGGAGGAGGGTTTTGACTACATCAGGGACTGGAGATCAACCTGGGAAAATATGGGCCTCTATAAGGGAGATGGCATGCATCATTCTAGAAAGAGGACCGCAGTCCTTTGTGAGAGTTTTAGATGCCACTTGGATGAGCCACTTAAACTAGCTGGGGAAGATGGCAGAACTAAGAGAGTCAACATTTGCCCCCCGATAATAAAATAACAGGGAGAGCAGGTTAAGGGGTGAAAACAACCAGAGGACCGAGAATCAGGAAGTCAGGGACAGGGACAAGAAGAAAAGAAAGGGGACTGTAACTCAGGTAGGGGAGAAGAGTGTATTAAAAGAGACCAGAAATGGAGAAAGCAAAAGAGGAGGGGAGAGTCAGTTAGCATCATAGGCAGGAAGGGGAGGAAGACACAAGGCCTCAGGCAGTGGGTGAGAAGGTGTGAAAAGCCATGTGTGCTAATGCCAGGAGCCTCAAAAACAAAATACCATACTTAAAGGCTATCATGGTGGGGCTAACATGGATTTCTTGACCATAATGGAATCATGGTGCATCAAGCACCATGATTGGGACTTAGCTATACCAGGCCACTATCTATATAGCAGAGACAGGGCATTGAGGATAGGTGGCATTATATGTGAGAGAGGGAATGAAGGGCACTGATGTGCAGGTGCATCAAGGTGAGAAGAGTCTAGAGATGCTGTAGGATATCCTAGAGACAGGCTCCAAGAATGCTATTGATGTGCTGCTAGTTGGAGATTTCAATCAAATGTAGCATGGAACCTTCGAGCTGCAGCTACGGCAAGGAACAGGGCATCCATGACTCCCTGCAGGGACCGTCTCTCAGGCATCTAGTAAAAGAACCTACTGGGGTGGAGCAGTATTGTACCTGATGCCAACAAACAGGGGACAGCATTGCAGATGTTACAGTGGGGAGACCTCTAGGTACCAGGTACAGTGCGGTTCAACATAAGAAGCAGAGGCAAGTCACATGAGGATGAAGGTCCTGGATTTCAGGAGGGTGGATATTTAAGAAATGGGAGACTGCCTCAGAAAATGCCTTGAAAGGGAGGATTGAATGAAAGGAATAGAGGCACAGTGGGAAAGAATGAGTGTATAATTAGAAGGCAAGGCAAATTTTATTTATTCGGCACCCAATCCCTGAGGATCTCAGTGCCTTACATGTAAAGGCAGGGTCAATACAAACACAACACACAGTACAACATTTAAAACAATAAATACATAAATAAATCTCAACATGACTAAATAACTTCATAAAATTAATACAGGTCAGTCACCTTCGTTGGGGAAGGTCAAACACAAAAGGTAGGCCTTTAGTCCCATTTTGAACAGCATGACTGTTGGAACCTTCCTGATAGCAGCTGGCAAATGGTTCCAAGGGTTGGCCAGACAACACTGAAAGCATGGTCGCCAAATGTTTTTAGCCTGACCCTGAGAACATTAAGGAGGCCCCAGGTCAAGGAGCAGAGGGAATGGACTGAGGAGGCAGGTGTTAGCAGATCAGCCAGATAACCAGGACCCAACCCATATAGGGCCTTGTAGGTGAGCAAACCCACCTTGAAGAGGATCGTCCACCTGACAGGCAGCCAGTGCAGAGCCCATAGGACTGAGGTCATATGACTGGACCTTGCCAGACCCGTCAGCAACCTAGCCACTGTGTTCTGCACCAGCTGCAGTCAGTGGAGGGTCCCTCCAGTGACCCTGAAGTATAGAGCATTGCAGTAATTCAACCTCAAAGTCACAATGGTGTGCACCAGTGATGGCAGGTCTTTGGGCAGAATTAAGGGCTTAATCCTGGCAATGTTCCTTAAGTGGTGAAAACCTCTTTTGATCACAGATGACACCTGAGCTTCAAATGTCAATGTACTGTCCAAAACAACACCAAGATCCTGCACCCTAGAGGAGGCCATCAATAGTGTGGATCCCAGAAAAAATCCTGGAGACACTACAATCACACCTGCGACCCTGCTCAATCACCAGTACCTCCGTCTTTGTCAGGGTTTAGTCGCAGCCAACTGGAGGACATCCAATCATTGATCTCGGCCAGGCAGTTTTTAATTACTTCCATGGCACCATGTGTTCCTGGGGCAAAAAACAAATATAGCTGGGTATCATCTGCATAGCAATGAAACCCCACCCTGTATTGTCTAATGAGCTCTCCTAGTGGCAGCATGTATACCGTAAACAACATTGGCAACAAAATCAAACCCGAAGGTACTCCACATGACAGGGCACTCAGGGAGGAGAAGAAATTCTCCATTATACCTGCTGCTTTATGCCAGAGAGACAGGACTCAGACCCATTGATGACAGTACTGGTGAATCCACAATGCTCTCAAATGTGATCAAGAAGCACAATGTGATCCGCGGTATCAAAAGCTGATGAAAGATCGAGAAGAAGAAGAACTGACCCGTCTCCTCTGTCTCAATCCTCATGCACTTTGACTAATGCCATTTCAGTGCTATACCTAGCCCTGAAACCCAACTGGAATGGCTTGTAGATGTGAAAGGACATGAGGTGTTCTTCTAGCTGTTGCGCCACTAATTTCTCAACAACCTTGTCCAAGAATGGCAGGTTGGAGATTGGATGGTAATTTGCCAGGTCGTCTGGGTCAAGAGATGGCTGTTTTAGGAGGGTTCTCACCAGAGCCTCTTTCAAGGCATCCAGAAAGATTCCCTCTGACAGTGAACGCTGAACAATCCCAGTGAACACCAGGCCTGTGGTCCTGACACATCTCATCATGAAATGAGTCAGAGCTGGGTCCAGTTCACAATAAGTGTGCTTTAGCTTTGAGATCACCTCAATGACCTCGGCCGCCTCCACTAATTTAAACTCATCTCAGACTTATGGAGTGCCACTGCTCCTTCTGGGCCAATCACTGTGAGACAAAACTTGCCTTACTGATGGTTTGATGTTCTTACTGAGAGAACATCAAACCTCTGCATGAAAGAGGTAATCAAAAGCAGACAAAAAAGCATTTGTCAATGCAAAATGTTTGCATGCTGGTATTAGCACTGGAAATGCAGGAGTTAAGACAGATGCAGAGTAGGAATGGCAGTGAATTATTGAACTTCACGCCAACCCCACCTTCAGCCTGCAGAGACAGACAGGCATTGGGATATGTGTTTGGGTTGTCGCCAACAACATCCATGCCATTTCACCTTACCCTATCCTGCAGACACCAAGTGTTGAGGTGTACCTTGGGGTGTTCGCCTTTACAGTCACCCCACTCCATAAGGACATACACTGAAATGGGTGTAATATAGGAGAATGGGATGAACTCTTGGGCCGAAGAGTCCAAGGCACACCTCAATGCTGTCACTGGCTGCAGGATGGGGGTGGAAAGGCATGAGCATTACAGTCAGCAATCCAAAGGCACACACCTGATGCCTGTCAGTCTGTACAGGGTGGGACGTTATGGTTAGAAACACTAACTCCTTGGGTTTTTGTTGGTATTTGCACTAAACATTTTCAACAAGGCATTTTTGTGATTTCCACCTCATGAAAGCATTTGGGACCTCTTCTCATGAACAGTGGCACTGTGAGTGTGTTAATGTGTCCAGAACTTTGAGTTCTCACAGTGACTGTGTCATTGTGTGCCAGACGTACGATAACACAGATCAGGCAAGATGTGAAGAATGACAGCTGAACCATTCATATGGAGGCATGGAGAGATGGCAATGTTGAAAATCAGTAGTGAAAATATTAAAAATGCTAGAACTTCTGAGCGTACGTGGAAACTGCGCAACACATGCGTGTAACACAGTCATTCAGTGGAATTATTTCACCAAATTTTCAACATAGGCATTTTGTGACCTCTGCTCATGAAAACTGTCAGTATGATTTTCTTAATCTGCCCCGAACATTGATTTCCCACAGCAACCACGTTATTCTGCACCAGATGTGTAAACGCATATTTCAGACAGGATATAAAAAATGACAGCTGTACTCTTCATAAGGAGGTCTGAAAAAATGCCAGTGTTGGAAATCTGGAGTGAAAGTACTACACATTTGTGAAGTTACGAGGGTGTGTGGAAACTGCACAATGCACGCTTGTAGCACAGTTATTTTATGGATGTTTGTCACTGTGATTTTACATATGAACATACATACAAACATACAAATCTGCCATAAGAACAGACCAATCGGTCTATCTAAATCTGCCAGAGTGTGCCACTAGCACCGTAGACTGCAGCAGCCCCAGCCTCTTCCCTCTCAGTTCCTCCCCCACTTGTCCCAGCCCCTGCCCCCCGACTCTTCCTCTTGCGTTATCCCAGTCCTTCTTAATGCTATTGACTGTCCAACGTTACCACCATTTCTGGCAGCACATTCCAACTAGACACCAGCCTCTCAGTGAAGTAGTGCCTCCTTATTTCCCTCTTGAAACGTCCCCCTTCCAACCTTAGTCTGTGCCCCCTCATCTCTCTTCCACTCCTCAGTTTAAACATCCTTTCAGTGCTAGGTTTATTTACCCCCTCAGGTATTTAAACGTTTGAATCATATCCTCCCATCCCTCCTCTCCTCCATTGTGTACATGTTCAGCTCTTTCAGCCTAACTTCATATTCCTTTCCTTCCATCCCCATTAACATTTTTGTTACCTTCCTTTGCACCCCGTCGGGTAACTTTATATCTCTCCTCAGGTATGGCCTCCAGAATTGCACACAGTACTCCAAGTGCGGTCTGACCAATGATCTGTAGAGAGGTAGGATCACATCCCTGTATCTGGATGAGAACCCCCTTTTGATGCTCCCCAGCATCCTGTTTGCTTTTGCTGCTGATCTCCTACACTGGGCTGAGTTGTTCATGCTCCTAGTTACCAACACCCCTAGGTCCTTCTCCTCCTCTGTGATCCCCAACCTCACCCCCCAATCAATAGTCTTTCTTCTGGTTCTTAGGCCCAAAGTGCATCACCTTACAGTTTGCAAAGAATTCTAGCTGCCACTCCACTGGCCATGTCTCTAGTTTGGTTGGGTCCCCCTGCATTTTTTTCCATCCATCCTCTTTGTCTATCACTGCCCCCAATTTGGTATCATCTGCAAACAGACTAATCCTGCTTCCCACTCCATGTGCTATATCAGAGATAAAGAGCCCAAATAGCACCAGTCCCAGCACTGACCCCTGCAGCACCCCGCTTGTCACTGGTCTAGGTGCTGAGATCTTCCCCACCACCACCACCCTCTGCACCCTCCCTTGTAACCGGGTCTCTATCCATTTAGTCAGCTTTTTTCCCACCCCCACTGCCATCACCTTCCCTCCAGTCTCCCATGAGGCACTGTATCAAAGGCCTTACTGAGCTCTAAGTACAAGACATGTACCACATGGGCCCTGTCCAACTCCCTTGTCACCCAATCATAATATTCTGGTTTGATAAGACCTCCTTAAGATGAACCCATGTTGCCGCCCATCTTGGAGGTCATTACTCTCTAAGAATGCCACCAGCCTCTGTTTCAGTATAGCCTCCATAAGCTTACCCACTATGGACATGAGACTGGCCATCCAATAATTTTCTGGCTCCTCCCTATGCCCACTCTTGTGTATGGGCACCACATGGGCCACCCTCATGTCTTGGGGCACACATCCCATTTCCAGGGAGGTGTTGAACAGATCTGCCTGTGGCTCAGCCAAAACCTCCATCTCCCTCAGCACCCTGGGGTGGATGCCATTGGGACCTGGTGCCTTGTCCACCGTTACTGCCATCAGCCCCTCTAGCACCCTAGTCCCTGTGATCACTTTGTCCATCACCTCCTCCCTCTTTCCCCACTCCCACCCCCAGCCCACGCTGGTAGTGAGCAATCCCTCTCTTTAATGAAAACAGAGCAGAAGTAGTCATTTAGAATTTCCACTTGCCCCTCCCCCTTTTCCACCCGATCCGCTCCCCACTTTCTTCTCACAATATGTTCCTTGCACTTCCGATTTACCGTGACATACCTTAAAAAGTCCTTTTCCCCTCCCTTTATGCTCTGTGTTAACCTTAATTCCCTGGAGGCCTTAGCTTTTTTCACCCTCCTGTCCACCTCCCTTGACCAACTCCCATAAGCCTCCTTATCCTCTCCCTTCCCTGTTTTCCTGTACTTCCAGTATGTAGCCATCTATGCCCTCACCCCCTCCAGCACTTCTTTGTTCAGCCAGCATGGTTTCTTGGCTCTGCTCTTCTTACTCCTGGCTCTGGAACAGGCTATTGTGGCCTCTCTTAGCCCAGTCTTTATGACTCCCCACTTTTGTTCTGCATTAATCCCTGGCCTTATATCCTGGAGTCTCCCTCACGTATTGCTCCCAAAATCCCAAAGTCCACCCTACTAAAGTCCACCACCTTAGTGCCTGTGCCTCCTGTCTCCCTGCCCAGTGAGAGAATGAGTCACGCTGTTTGGTGGTCGCTACCCGCTAGTAGGTCCTCCACTCTTACCTCCCTCACTGCCTCCCCACTTGCCAGTACTAGATCCAGAGTGTTGCCAAGCCTTGTAGGCCCACTTACCAATTGCATCAGAAGGCCATTCTAGAATGCATCAATGAGCACCTGCTCTCTAGTACTGCTAGTGGCCGGGGTGCTCCAGTCAACCTCTGGTAGGTTAAAATTCCCCACTATCACCACACTCCCCCTTCTACAGACCCTCCTTATCTGCTCTGCCAACTCCCCATCCAGTTCCCCAGATTGGGCTGGTGGTCTGTACACCACTCCCAGCCTCAGCTTTCTGCCCTTGGAGTCCAGAAGTTACACCCAAAGTGCCTCTGTCCTCTCCTCTTCTCCCTCATCCATTATGCATTTGATTCCCTCCCTCACATAGAGTGCAACCACTCCCTTCCAACCTCCTGATCCGTGCTGTATATCCTGTATCCCAGGATTGCCGAGTCCCAATCATGGTACTCTGTGGCCCAAGTCTCTGTCACTGCAGCAGTGTCCTCCTTCCCCTCTGAAAGGAGCACCTGAAGCTCTGCAATTTTGTTCCCCAGGCTTCTTGCATTGAGAGAGACCACCTTCCACCCATATCCCTTCTTCTCCTCACTCTTCTCCTTGGCCTGTGTCCCTTCTCCCAGTAGTCCTCACCCTTTCTCCTCGTTATTCTTATCGGGGGGTCATGCCTTCTGTATGACACTCAGACCACTCTGCCCACCCTCCCAGGGTTACTCGTCCTGGCTTTACTCATATCTAGGGAGAGCTCATTAGGCCCCCTGTCTGGACCTTTTACCAACCTCAGTCTTTTGCCACCCACTAGTTTAAATCCACTTAGTAGAGATATACCTCTAATCCCACCTTTAGTACTCCCGTCCCCTCCCTGCTCAAGTGTAGCCTGTCTGCCATGTACAAGTCACTATTCCCCCAGACCCTACCCCAGTTAGCCATTAACCCATAATTTTTGGTGTGGCACCAATCCCTCAGCCACTCATTGAAGTTCTTGATCCTACCCTTCCTCCCCATCCTTGCACATGGTACCGGGAGTACCTCAGAGAATGCCACGAACTCCCCCACGCTCTCACACTACCGCCCAACTCCTAGAACTTCCCCCTTACTACTTCCACAGTGTCCCCTGTCAAGTCATTTGTACCCACATGCAACAGTAAATGAGGTCTCTTCCTTCCCTCGCTGCACATTTGAGCAGTTCCTGTCCCTCCTGCAGTCAAGCCAGAGATAGCTTCAACCCAAATACGGCTGTGCCTTTCCCCCCTTCTGCCTCATCTCACCCTTTCAGTATAGAATCACCCAGGACAAGTACCCCCTGTCCCTTGCCCCCTTCTAATGCCCCTTCCACTACCCAGTATTTGTTCTTCCCTGCCCCTTACCCCCATCAGCTGCACCCTCTGTGACTTCTGAATCTGCACCCCCTACTTCTGCCTCACCTCTTTTCTCTGCCTTATTCCTCCCATCCCTCTTGAACCCCTTCCTAGCCTGACTGCTTCCTACTGGGCTCCCCATGTTGACCTCCCCTCCTCCCCTTCTAATTTCCAACCCCTCTCCTATCACCATTGTTGTCAATTTAAAGCCCCATTCCCGTCGATCCCAATAGTGATGCCCCTCCCATTCTTCCCCTTCCCCTTCCCATACCCTTTTCTCCTCCAGTCACCCCCTTCCTTACTAGCCCCCTTTCTACCCTTTCTTCCTCACTATCTCTTCCCCTACCTATTGCCATCCTCTCATGCCCTGCTTGTCCTCCCCCCTTCAGTATGTTCCTGCTCCCCCCTCTCCCATAGCAGAGGCTTGAATCTATTCCTAGTTGATACCCCTCCTACATCTCTTCCCCTATCGGTTCCCCCTCCTACTTGTTCCCCTCCGTGCCCCCTGGTCCCTCCCTCCGCAGCCATCTGCTCTACCCCATGGTACTCCTCGTGGTCTCTTCCTCCCCCATCAGGAGGCCCCCTCCCTCATCTCGGGCACCACCTCCTTTCTCCTCTCTTTTCTGCTAGTGTCTCTGATACTGGGTTCAGTTTCAGTCCCTAGTTGTTCTTCCCCATCCCCCCTTGCCATCCCCTATTCCCCCCAGTCAGGATGCCTACCATGCACATCTGCCCTGCCACTTAAGACTCCTCCCTAACCTCCACAGTTCCTCTCTCAAACTAGCCAATTTTCCACAGGGCATACACCCCCCCATCCTCCAAGCCCAGTCCAGGATCATGGTGGACCCACACCCTGTACACCCCACCACCCTTTGAAAGATGCCCGCCCTATTGACACACGAAATCTGCCCCATTTTGGCCCCCATCTTATGTTACGGGCTCTTACTCCTGGGTTCTGTACCCTACTACAACTGTTAGGGCCTATTAACTCAAACTCCTGTTTCCCCCCACACTAGTCCCCCTACTGCCCCCTTGCCGACTGGGTTAATTCAGTCTCAGATCTCATCCATTAGATACTGTATTACTGTAGCAATCCTAAAGCCTCCTTGTCCATTTTTCACCCCTCAGCTAAACTACTTTTCATTCTCAGCCCTCATAATTTCACTTAGCCCAGTTAGAAATTGTATTGCACTCCAAGTATTACTCAACTCAGTTAGAGAAATAAACAGAACAAATAAATACTGTATGTATCATTACAGCAATCCTAACAGTATAGCTCAGTACTTAGCTCAGTTAGAGAAATAAACAGAACAACTAAATCTGTATTATTACAGCAATTGTAAAAGTATCCAATTATTGTTTTGTCTCCACCCCAGAGACCCTGCTGTAATATAGAACCACACAGGACCCAGGGCAGGTGGCTGGGTAACTCTAAAGTCGTGACAGAGCTCCGTTGAGCTTGCTTACTCCCCCTCTCTCACTCGCTCTTTCTGTTTCTCCCAGCGCTACAGGTTGCCTTTTGTACTGGGCTACTGCCTGCATTTAGTGCCTTTTTCTGCCCACAAAGAAATCTGCAGTAGCCCTGACAGAACTCCATTGAGCTCGCTCCCTCCCTCCCTCTCTCACTCGCTTGTTCTGTTTCTCCCAGCTCTGCAGGCTGCCCTTTTGTACTGGGCTACTGCCTGCTTTAGCACTTTTTTCTGCCCACAAAGAAATCTGCAGCAGTCCTGACAGAGCTCCGTTGAGCTCACTCACTCCCCCTCTCTCACTCACTCATTCTGTTTCTCATGGCACTGCAGACTGCCCTTTTGTACTGGGCTCCTGCCTGCATTGGCGCCTTTTTCTGCCCACAAAGAAATCTGCAGCAGTCATGACAGAGCTCCGTTGAGTTCGCTCACTCCCCCTCTCTCACTCGCTTGTTGTTAATCTGTCCCAAACACTGATTTCCCACTGCAACCACGCTATTCTGTGCTGGAAGTGCAAAAACACATTTCAGCCAGGATGTGAAGAATGACAGCTGTACTGTTCAAAGGAGATGTGAAAAAATGCCAGTGTTGAAAATCTGGCATGAAAATATTGCAAATTTGCGAAGTTACAAGGGTGCGTGGAAACTGCACTATGCATGCTTGTAACACAGTCATTTTATGGACTTTCATCTCCAGATTTTCAACATACTGTAGCCATTTTAGGACCTCTGCTCATGAACAGTGTCACTGTCATTTTCTTAATCTGTCCCTAAAACTGATTTCCCACAGTGACCATGCTATTCTGCGCCAGAAGTGTGAAAACACATTTTGGCCAGGATACGTGAAATGACAGCTGTACTGTTCATAAGGAGGTGTGGAAAATGCCAGTGTTGAAAATCTGGGGTGAAAATATTACAAATTCACAAAGTTACAAGCATGCATGGAAACTGCACAATGCACGCTCGTAAAACAGTCATTTTTTTGGATTTTTTTCACCAAATTTGTAACATAGGCCTTTTGAGAGTCCACCTCATGAACAGTGGCACTGTCGTTTTGTTAATCAGTCCAGAAGGGTGATTCTATGCAGTGACCGCAAAATCACCTTTCGGGACCTAATAATGCCATGACAGTGACTGAATTCATGAGGAGGGGTCCCAATAGCCCCATGTTGAAAACTGAGTACCAAAATTCCCCAAAATGCCTGAGATATGCACCAAAGTTGAAAAAACCCTATTTATGACATTATACAGCTTACTGGCATTTCTTCAGTTCGTGGTTGGCTTTGAAGAGTGCAGATGTGTTCGGCACAACAAGATCATTCCACCAGGCTCTGGATGTAAGTATGGGGTGAGGGAATGTGGGAGGCAGGTTACAGAGCGTGCGTGCCTGATTGGGGAGGGCAGGAGAGACCACAAGGACTGTTTTCTTGTTTTACAGGTAAAAAAAAAGACTATGTGGGTTGGTTTTCTCTTCGGAGGTGCTGTTTTGCACACTAGTGTGGGCTCACAGGGTACCACCTGCATTTGTGGGGGAAGGAGGACTGAAGCTGATGGGGATTGGGCCCCTGTTGGCACAGAAATGGATGGGGAGGCATGATGCCGATGGGGATTGGTCACCCCCTCGGCACACAGCAGAAAGCGGGGCAGGCACATTATTCTGATGGGGAGTGGGCTCCCCAGTTGGCAACTTGAACTGTAAACGGGGGACAGAAGCTGACAGGGATTGGGCCCCCCATGGGCAAAGAAAGACTGTTGGGGGGTGCATGATGTTGAGGGTGATTGGTCACCCCCTCAGCACACAACAGAAACTTGAGGATGGGGACATTATGCTGACAGGGACTGGGCTCCCTGTTAACAAATGATTGGGGTTCGGGGATTGCCGACAGGGGGATTAGGCACCCCCGTCGGCTCTGAGGTGGCCGCATAGAGCTGCCATGTTCCCGGTACTGTTACACCAGGTGAGGTACTTTCCTGCAATGACAGGTCACTCCCTCATTGCTGCGGGATTGCTGACCCTGCAATGACAAGGCAGCCCTTCATTGCAGTGGCCAAATCATTTCAAGTTGGTGGCAGTTCTGCAGAACCAGTGTCATCAGGACACTGGGCCTGCATTGGGTGCACACTGCCAAGCCCACAAATGCAGTGCTGGCATTGGCTGCCACACTGCCGCACCTCCACAACCCACTTCTCTCCTAAGCTGCTGCATAATGTTTCTTGTGCATGCACACAAGCAAACATAAAAAGGAGACCATCATAGTTCTCCAAAGGATTGGCAAGGCTGGTGAAAGAAAAAAAGGTGGCATTCAGGGGGCACATAGAAATACAGAAGGAAGAGGACTGGGAGGTGTACCAAGTCAGGCAGAAGGAGGTGGGTAAGGTCAAAGGCACAGACATAGGAAAGGATTGCTAGAGGGATGTCTACAGGGTATAAGACTTTTTTCAGATACATAAGCAAAAAGTGAAAAGCAAGGGGAGGCATAGTGTGAAACAGAAGGATGGAAGGGGAAATGTGGAAGAAGGGACATAGAAAAAGTTGACATTTTAAACAGATACTTCTTCTAGGATTCACAGATGAGGGAAAGGGACAGGCCACAATGGAGAAGCAAGAATGAAGGGAGAGGGGAACACAAATCCATTTACAGAAGAAGCTGTCTTGAAAGGACTCACAGTCCTGAAGATGGATAAGGCGATGAGCCGGATGGGATACACCCTAGGGTACTGAGAGAGTGCTTAAAGAGCTCCTGGAAGTGTTAGCTGCTGCACTGACAGCCTTATTCAACAGCTCACTGGAAGCAGGAGTGGTTCTGCAGGAATCTAGAAGGGCTGACATTGTCACTCTACATAAGAGCATTACCAGGGAGGAAGCAAGCAATTATAGATCAGTCAACCTAATTTCATTGGTAGGGAAATGAATGGAAATCTTATTTAAAAAGAGGCTGGTTGAACATCTAAAATCCAGTGGACTGCAGGAGAACAGACTACATGGATTCATGGAGAAAAAGTCATGCCAAACTAATCTGATAGATCTCTTGAACTGGGTAATCAGGGAAGTAGATCAGAAGAGGAAAGTGGACATAATCTATCTGGACTTCAGTAAGGCCTTAGACACTGTGCAGCAAAGATGGTTGTTTAGGACATTGACCAGCTTAGGAGTGAGGCCCAAACTGATAGACTGAGTTCAAAACTGGTTAAAGGATAGGAGACAGAGGGTGATGGTTACTGGCACGCACTTCAAGGATGGGAGAGTGACCAGAGGGGTACCACAGGGTCAGGTACTGGGACCGGTCCTCTTTATTATCCATTGGGGGCATTGCAGAAGAACTTGAGGAAAACATATGTCTTTTTGCAGAAGACGACAAAATCTGCAAGTACAATATTAATACTCTAACTTGTACAATCCCAGTGACTGTACCTAAGTGAATGAAATGAAAGCCAGACATGGAAAGTAGGTGTTTGGCAATGAGGATCAAGAGTGGATTGGCTACTAGGCTACTGTAGAGGGGTCAAAACAGAAATATAGAAGCATGGAATCTGACAGTAGATAAGGACTGCTTGTCTCACTCAGTCTGCCTATTTTCGCTACCTACTGTAACACCCAGACCCTACTTGATCTCTAGCTTTACCTCCCTTCCCTTCCACAGGGTTCCTTACCCCTACCCCATGCTTCTTGAATCCCAGTACAGTTTTGCCTTTCCCACCTCCTCTGGGAGGCTGTTCCAATTATCCACCACTGTTTCTGTGAAAAAGTTCCGACTTACATCTCCTCCGAGTCTACCGCCCTCCAGCTTCATAACATGGCCCCTAGTTCTCTCTCCTTTCCTCCAGGGTGTACATATTGAAGTCCTTCAGTCTCTCCTCATAGAGCTTTTCATGCAGACCCTTCATCATTTTAGTTGCTTTCCTCTGGACTGCTTCTATTCTATTCTGTCTATGTCCTTCCTGAGATGAGGTCTCCAGAACTGGACACAGTACTCTAGGTGAGGTCTCACCAGTTATTTATACAGTAGTATCACAACCTCGCACTTTCTGCTGGTGATACCCCTCCTTCCAGCATCCCACTGGCTCTCCCCACTGCCTTGTCACACTGCTTGGCCTCCATTAGATCATCAGATATGATTATCCCTAGGTCTCTTTCCTATTTGGTGGTGGCCTGTACCACATCCTCCATTTTATACTCTGAATCCTTGTTTCTGCAACCCCAGGGCATGGTTTTGCATTTTTTCGCATTGAAATTCAGTTACCACACTCTTGACCACTACTCAGGTTTTGCTAGATCCCTCTTCAATTTTTCTGCCCTTCCCCTTCCAGAATGTCTACCCTATTGCCAATCTTAGTGTCATCTGCAAAAAGACATACCTTCCCTTCTAGTCCCCCTGCATTGTCGCTAATAAAGTAATCAAAGAGGACCGGTCCTAGTTGTGACCCTTGTGGCACCCTGCTGGTCACACTCACTTCCTTGGAGTGAACTCCATTTACCATTACCGTCTGTCTCCTATCCCTCAACCAATATTTTACCCAGTTTACCATCTTTGGACTCACCCCCAGACTGCTCAGCTTATTTATAAGTCTTCTATGAGGAACAGTGTTGAAGGCCTTATTGAAATCTAGGTAGGCTACATCAACTGCTCCACCCTGATCTACTTCCCTGGTCACCCAGTCAAAGAAATCTATCAAATTTGTTTGACATGACCTCCCCCTTGTGAATCCATGCTACTTCACACTTTGTAAGCCACTGGGTTCCAGACATTCCACAATACTTTACCTCAGTAGTGATTCCATTAATTTCCCCATCACCAAGGTCAGGCTAACTGGCCTTTGATTTCCAGCTTCCTCTTTACTACCACTTTCGTGAAGTGGGACTACATCTGCCCTCCTCCAGTCCTCTGGGACCACCCCCAGTTTCAGTGAGTGGTTGAACAGAACTATCAGAAGTGTGTGCAACCAGCACCTCTCTGAGCTCCCTCAATATCATTGGGTATATCCCGTATGGTCCAATTGCCATGTCCACATTCAGATTTGTGAGTTCCCTTCAGGACTCTCTCTTCTGTAAATGGATCAGTATCCACCATCCTACCAATGATACCATTAGCTCTTATCTGTGGAACCTCATCTTTCCCTTCCTCTGTGAACACTGAACAAAAGTATCTGTTCAGAATGTCTGCTTTTTCCTAGTATCCTTCCACCCCCCCACACCCTCCTTAGCCTTACAGTCTTTCCTCTGGTCTTTCTCCTTTCATATACATACCTGAAAAATGTCTTGTCCCCATTCTTTACTGCCTGGGCTATTTTCTCCTCTGTTTGCACTTTTGTGCTTCTCAATGCTTTCCCTGCCTCCCTCTGCTTCTCTTAAAACTCCTTCCTATCCTCCTTACTATATGTCTCCTTATACCTCCTGAATGCTAACTTTTTTGCCTTTACCTTCGTAGACACATCCTTTGAGAACCATATCAGTCTCTTTTTCTTCTTGCTTGGGCTTACTTGTCTGATGCAAAGGTTTGTTGCCTTCATTATCCCTGCATTTAGTTCTGACCACTGTTCCTCCACTCCACCTAAGTTCTCCCCCCTGCCAGGACATCCCTGAGACATCCCTTCATCTTTGTAAAATCGGCCCTTTTGAAGTCCAGGACCTTTGCCTTGGTGTGAGTGGCTTCTGTCACTAAAGATCATACTAAGGATGGTAAAGGAGCAAGGATGCAAACAATGCCCATAGGTGCTCCTGTCAAATTAATACTTGTAGTAATTTAATGAGCATCTTGTTTTGATATAATGATCAAGTTGTTTTTTAAATTCAGTTTTGGATTTGCTAATTATTATTTTGAGTGGTAGATTGTTACATGGATTAATCACTCTTAGGGTGAAGAAATATTTCCTATTTTTGTGGTTAAATTGTTGTCCAATAAGTTGTAAAGGGTGCCCTCTAGTATTGTGGGTTGTATCTTCAAATGTAAATCCCAGTTCAGTCATTAAGTATGTGTTGTGAATCACATCAAATAGTAACAGCAAAAATTACAGATCTTGTATCAAATGTCCTGTTAAAACAAACCAATAAAATCAAATAAGTGATAAAAGTACTTGAACATCTCAATAGCAACTGCTGATACTAAATGTAATTTTTGGAATCACAGTACTGAGAGTGACAAATAAGTCATTGTACCTAACTTTAAATGACTGTTTTCTTCCAATAGTTTTCATTCCATTATATGCATTGGCTGCTTTTTGTTAAAGAAATAATTGCTATTATTTTACTTCCATGTAGTCTATCTTTCATTCCTGTTCTGTAGTGCATACCGTTATCTGTTTCTCTTCTCCTGGAGGTTCTATCATGTCAGTGCTTCTCTCCAGTGCAATTTATTAAGCAATGCAGAATAGTGGGACCAATATCAGAGAAAGTCAAGGAACAGGTGTGGACAGCAGCAAACAGTAATGAGAGAGAATATAGCACAGATCCAGTGTCAGTATAAAAAGTAAAAAAATAAGTCCTCAACAACAGAAACAACTGGGGGCTGACAGTATAGTCTAGAAGCTAAAGTAATGATCTGTAAATGAGCTTGGTACATCCAGTAGACTGGGGTTTGATTCCCACAACCCCCTCTTGCATACTGTATGACTCTAAACAAGTCACTTGAACTCTCCAGTACTCCCAGCCAGGTTGCCCCTAAAAATAGGCACTTGCGCTTAGTGGGCATTTCCCAGTTACCATAGACTAAAAAAAAAAGAAAAGTATACCAGAAGTGTATATCACCAAAAACAACTATTTATTTGTTCTCAACTGATAATCGGGAAATCTACAAAAAAATAATGACTTGCATTGAGTCTATACAATTGATTTAAATTACAATAGAAATGTTTATGTCTCTGGTATGGTCATTCAATGATATTTACAATTTAGGGCTGGGGTCTCCCTAATTTGGGGTCCCAGGAGTCATGATTTCCTCTATAAGATATAATTATTGATAACCACTTTTTGCAATAGAAACATAGAAACAGAAGCTGATGGCAGATAAGGACTGCAAGGCCCACCAAGTCTGCCCATTTATTCTACCTTATGAATGTGCCATAGGCCTTTATTCTGTCAATGGCCTATTTATTCATACTCATCTGTATTGCTCCCTTATGCCTATCCCAAGCCTGTTTGAAGCCCTGCATTGTATTCCTATCCACCACTTCCTGAGGTAAGCCATTCCATGCATCCACCACCCTTTCTGTGAAAATATGTAATGGTGACTTAGGGGATAAAGCTTTTAAACTGTGAACATTTACTGAGGATGTAAACTTGTATAATTTTTCACCCAGGGGAGTTTTGATCTCCTTTTTGATTTGACAGGACATTTGCTAATTATTTTGGGATATGGAACTAGAGTTTACTAGTCTTGTAAACAGCAGGAATTACTGGATCTTGCTTTTTAGTCTGATAGGACATTTTCCAGCTATCCTTGTGGATATGGGATTACAGATTTCAATACACCATTCAGGGATGTACTGTAGGTAACCAAACCTGAATCTGGTGGGGTTCTGTTTACACTCAGGTTTTATGAGTTAGCTAAAGAATTATCCAAAAACTCATCCTGCAAATAAATGAAATCATGTCTGGAAAGTAAGATGAAATATGTTCCTGAACACTTCATAAAGAATATACTGGAAATTTGTCTGGAAAGCTCAAATCTTCAATTAAGAATTTGATTGTAATATGTTATTTCATATATATACATATATATATATATATATACATATATATATATATATATATATATATATTATTTATTTTTGCTCCCACCCCTCTCAGGGCCACGGCGTACACATGCATGTAAGTGCGTGGAGGTGCATGCACATGAAAGGATCCGGTGGCCCCTTCTGCCCCTCCCTTGGCTTTCGCCACCACACATTATCACGTATGCACCCACCGGACCTCGACCTGGTGGGAGCAGGACTATGGATGGGATGGCATCCAGCACTTGGAAAGGAGAGCCTTGGCTCAATCCCGCACCGACCGGCTCCCCCCCAAACTGGCACCCCAGCAACCTGTGGTAATTCGCGAACCTGGGTCACCGGCATAGCATGAGGTAAGGAACTATCACCTCAGCCCTCTGCACTACAGGGCTGGTGTAATATGTTATTTCTTGAGCTATATGCTATGGCTATGTTATGGATATGCTTATCCAGTTTTAATTGCATAACTGTATGGTGTTTTAAACCTTTTAAAGCTCTGTTCTTGTTGAAATGACCACAATTTGATCACATGAAACTTGGTGGGGGAGAGCTTATAAAACTATCTGAAGAGTGATTAACATTGAAAGGAAGCTATAAGTTGTGCTTTAAGCATTAAGACATGACCTGGGGTTGGGTATAATACTATGGGAACTGAGGTACAAGGTGAAGTTAAGTACCTTCTGTCCATAAGGTTAGATTAACAAACATAAAGCAACTCCTAGAGTACCTCACTGCTACTGTTAAACAAAACTGTCTTTATATTTTTAAAATGAATGTTTGTATAGTTAATATTTTAATGGTTGTATTCAGTGTTACAGATAAGATGAGCAAAAAATGTATGAGTACCAGTAGTCACCACAACCCTTGGAAATGCCCCATAGATACTTCAAAAGCAGCTGTTTTCCAAGTTTCAAACACTTTTATTCATCAAAATTATATTTTACTTACCTAATGTCAAAAATGGTGAGCCTGTTACTCTTGAATGCCTTCGGTAATCTGGAGCACTGGTTGTACTGTACATGAGGGTTTCCAGTCATTAACATGAACCATTCAGATTGCTGTCAGCCAATCAGTTTGCTCCATTTCCAGCCATTGTTTTAAAATTAAAGACAGATATAGACTACAAAGAGTGCTTAATGGAATGCTTGTAACAATGCTGCAATTGTTTTGTTTTGTTTTACTTGTTCACTGCCATTTGTAATTTCTATTATTCATTTGCTGATGGGGAATACTGATTCTGTCTTCTCCAAATGAAAAGCTAATAAAGTTATGAAACAGTCAAAACAGGGAGAAGGCCATCTTTAATTCAACAACAGTTCTATGAGCACTTGTGAAAACTGCAAATGTAGATATCGAACGTGGGAAATGCAAGATAAAAAAACTACAAATAGTGGGAAAAAAAATTCAAGTGCCATTGGTCCCTTTAATGATAACTTGGGGCATGCTCTGTTAGTTAAAGATATGGTTGATATACAGAACAAATATTTTTGTTCTCTATTTAATATTAACTCTCCATCAGATGTTGTTGGTAAATAATTATCTATACCTGGAGGAATAGTAATTGATCCTGGGGAGGTAGCTGACAAACTCAGGAATTTGGACATCAATAAATTTCCTGGCCCTGATTCTATACACCCAAGGGTTATTTGTGAATTAGCAGATTTTTTGACACCTCCCCTTGCTTCTATCTTTCAGACATCTCTAGACATGGGTATGGTCTCTAGTGACTCGAAAGAAGCAACAGTTGTGCCCATTTTTAAGAAGGATCCAAATCAGTACCTTCTAACTTCAGACCAGTCAGTTTGACTTCATTAATGGGTAAAGTGTTAGAGAGCATATTAAAGGACAGAATATTAGTTTCTTTGGAGGATAATGGACTAATGGACCTTTCTCAGCATGGGTTTACAAAATCCAGATCTTGTCAGACCAATCTACTGACCTTTTATGAGAATGTTAATCGCGACTTGGATCTGGGTAACTTGGTCAATGTTGTCTTTATGGACTTCGTGAAAGCTTTTGATAAACTACCACACAGGTAACTGATAGTTGTTTTAAAGAAATTTAATCTTCAGACTAATGTAATGAATTGGATTACCGATTGGTTGAGTGATAGGCAACAGAGGGTGGTGGTTAAGGGAATTTATTCTGATTGGGCCCCAGTGACTAGCGGTGTTCCTCAGGGGTCGGTGTTGGGACCCTGCTTGTTTAATGTATACATATCCACTTTGAGAATACATACACCCAATGTTTGGCTGTCTAAATTTGCTGATGATTGCAGACTAGGAGCTATTGTAAATAATTCAAAGGACGAACTTGCCTTGCAAACAGCTATTAGTATTAATGTATACATATCCACTTTGAGAATACATACACCCAATGTTTGGCTGTCTAAATTTGCTAATGATTGCAGACTAGGAGCTATTGTAAATAATTCAAAGGACGTACTTGCCTTGCAGACAGCTATTAATATTATAGCATCATGGACTGAGTTTAACAAATTAGAATTAAACTCTGCTAAATGTAAGATTATGCACTTGGGAAAGAACAATGGCAAAGCAATTTACAAATTTGGTCAGAATATATTAAAAGAAACCATGCAGGAAAGGGACTTGGGTATAACAATTACACCTGATTTTAAATTTAGTCACCATTGTTCACTACAGTTGAGGAAGGCAAATCAGAATTTAAACAGCATACTTAGGCATATATCTAGCAGAGATGCCAAAGACTTGATCCCATTGTACAGTTCCCTGGTTACATAGAAACATAAGACTTTGATGGCAGATAAGGACCGCTTGGCCCACCTAGTCTGACAATTTCCCTACCTACACGATAAGCCGCAGATCCTAGTTAACCAACAGCCTATTTCTTCCTAACCCCCACAAGAATTGCCTTATGTCTGTCCCATGTATTCTTAATTCTCCCACAGTTTTAGACTCCAGAAAACCTCCTCAGGAAGGCTGTTCCATGCATCCACTACCCTTTCTGTGAAAAAATACTTCCTCACATTGCCCCTGAATTGCCCCCCCATCTTTAAATTGTGTCCCCTTGTTCTTGCATGTCTGTTTTTCTGAAAGATGCTACCCTCTTGGACTTTGTTGATTCCACTGAGGTACTTAAACATTTCTGTCACGTCCCCCCTCTCCCTCCTTTCCTCAAGGGTATACATATTAAGCTCTTTTAGTCTCTCTTCGTATGACTTCTCTTGCAGACCCTGCAACATTCTAATTGCCCTCCTCTGGACTGTCTCTATCCTGTCTATGTCCTTGTGGAGATGGGGTCTGTAGAACTGGATGCAGTACTCCAGATGGTGTCTCACCAACTGTCTTTACAGAGGGATGACAACTTCCTGTTTTCTGCTGGTGATGCCTCTCCCTATGCATCCCAGTATACCCCCAGATCTCCCTACTGCCTTCTCACATTGCTTGCTAACCTTAAGGTCATCTGATATGATTATCCACAGGTCCCTTTCCTTTTTGGTTTTTGTTACTACCTCACCCCCATTGTGTAATCTTCCCCTGGGTTTTTGTTTCCCAGGTGCATTATTTTGCACTTCTTTGCAATGAATCCTAGCTGCCATATGTCTGGCCATTCCTCCAACCTTGCCAAGTCCCTTCTCATCCTTCCCACGCTCCTTGTGTATCAACCCTGTTGCAGATCTTTGTGTCATCTGCAAAGAGGCATACTTTTCCTTCCAGTCCCTCTGCAATATCACTTATAAAGACATTAAAAAGGACTGGACCCAGTACTGAACCCTGCTGTACCCCACTAGTAACCCCTCTTTCTTCAGAGTGGACTCCATTTACAATTACCTTCTGTGTCCTGTTGTCCAGCCAATGTTTTATCCAGGCTACCACCCTGGGACCCACTCCCACTCTTTTGTGTGGGACTGTGTCAAATGCCTTGCTAAAGTCTAGGTAGGCCATGTCCACAGTCCCTTGCTGGTCTATACTTTGGTCAGCCAGTCAAAGAAATCAATTAGATTCGTCTGACATGACCTTCCCGCTGTGAACACATGCTGCCTTGGATCATGTGCCCCACTGGCCTCTAGGTACTCAACAATTCTTTTCTGCAGAAGTGATTCCATAACTTTTTGTGCTACAGAGGTCAAACTGACAGGTGTGCAGTTTCCTGCCTCTGTCTTGGTCCCACTTTTGTGAAGGGGAATCACATCCGCCTTCCTCCAGTCCTCAGGTACCACACCATCCTCCCATGATTTGTTAAAAAGGGTAATCAGTGGTTTCACTAGTTCTTCCCTTAATTCTTTTAGAATTCTGGGGTGAATTCCATCAGGCCCCATTGCTTTGTCCACCTTCAGTTTTAGGAGTTCTTTTAGAACCCTTTCTTCTGTGAAATGACTGGGATCGACCCCCCTATCAAGAGTGCTTCTGTTAATTGGATTAGGTACCTCCCCCTCCTCTTTTGTGAATGCTGAGCAGAAATATTCATTAAGTATTCCTACTTCTTCACTATCCCCCTCTGCCCACCCACCATTCATTCTATTCAGCCTCACTATCCCTCCCTTTGTCTTTCTACACTCCCTGATGTACCTATAAAAGGTTTTATCCCCCTTCTTAACCGAGTTGGCTATCCTTTCCTTAGTTTGGGCCATTGCTATTCTGACTTCCTTCCCTGCTTTCTTCTGCCTTAACTGGTACAGCTCTCTGTCCTGTTCCTTCTGTGTTTCCTTATACTTCCTGAATGCTATCTTTTTCTCCCTGACTTTCTCCGCCACCTCTTTTGAGAACCATAGTGGCTTTTTCTTTAATTTTGCTTAGTTTATTTGCTTCACACAAAGGCTTGTTGCCTCTGTGATGGCAGTTTTGATGATTCCCCATTGTTGCTCTACCCCTCCTTCTAGCCTGTTTGCTAGTGCTTTTCTAAGGCACTCTCCCATCTTGCCAAAGTCAGCCCTCCTGAAGTCCAGTACCCTCACTTTTGTATGACTTGACTTTGTAGCTGAGTTTAATGTGAACTACACTGTTTGATGATCACTTGTTCCCAGATGGCAACCCACTTCTAGATCTGAGATCCTTTCACTGTCCCCATTTGAGAGTATGAGGTCTAAGACTGCTCCCTCATGAGTGGGTTCCAAAACTAGCTGTCTGAGGTATGCCACCTGTAGGGCATCGAGAATGACCCTGTTCTTGGATGTGGCTGCAGAAAGTGTGTTCCAGTTAACATCTGGCATATTTAGATCTCCCATCAACAGTATCTCCCCTTTCTCTGCCATCTTAAGAATGCCTTCTATCATATCCTTGTCCATTCCCTCCCGCTGACCTGGGGGTCTGTATACAACCCCTGTGCGGATTGTGGTGCCACTTCCAGTCTCCAAGGTGACCCACAGTGCCTCCTCTCCTCCCTGTTTACTCTTTTGTTCAGTTGCTTTTATCCCTTCCTTTACATAGAGAGCTACTCCTCCCCCTCTTCTCCCCTCCCTGTCTCTCCTGTAGGTTACATACCCTGGTATGTTAACATCCCAGTGGGAAGCAATGTATTTATACACAAATGAAGTGTTTAAAAAATGTGTAAAATCTTGGAAACGTTATATCAACGATTGCTTTTTCATCTGGACAGATGATTTGGAGAGCTTAAATGGGTTTGTGGACTCAATTAATCTGTTTGACCCAAAACTGAAATTCACTGTGCAAGCAGATATGCATGAAGTTCCGTTTCTTGATATGTTAATATACAAGGATGCAGGAAGACTAAAAACTACATTACATAGAAAACCTATGAGTAGGAATACTCTGCTGCATAATGCAAGCAATCATCCTAAAACACTGAAGCGCAACATACCAGTCGGACAAATGCTGCATTTAAAAAGAATTTGCAGCGATACTGAACAGTTTGAAAAGAACGTATGAGAAGCTGCCAATAGGTTCTGAAATTGAGGGTATGACGCGACCTCTGTACATAAAGGGATGGAAAGAGCAATAGAAGAGAATTATTACAGCCGAAGGTTTCAAACGCTGATTCTTCCTGAGGTCCAATTAGTTTTGTAACTGAGTTTTCCAACCAATCAGAGGAAATTGCTAACATTGTGAAAAAACACTGGATGGTGTTGCAGGGAGATGCTGCTTTCAGAAATGATGTGTATAAAAAGCCTCGAATTACATACAAGAGGGGTAGAAATATTAAAGATCTATTGGTGCACAGTGTGCAAGAACCTGAAAAATTGAGGACCACTTGGATTCCAGTATTCCCAAAAGGAAACTACAAATGTGGCAATTGTGCACAATGCAATAACACAAATAATAGTAAGCAATTCAAGCACCCCCATACAAACCAGGAATTTGAAATAAAAGAATTTATTAACTGTAGGAGCACTGGTGTAATATACATGCTTACTTGTCCATGTGGCTTGAATTATGTGGGACAAACCAAACGTCAACTTAGGGAAAGAATAAGTGAACATAAATCAGCCATTCGTAATAATGTGCAGACTAATGCTATGGCACAACATTTTTCAGCTGTGGGTCATGGCTCTCCTGCAAATTTAAAGTTTATTGGAATCGAAAAAGTATGTGTTGGACCCCGTGGTGGGAGTCTAACAATCAAGTTAGACCAGAGAGAATGTTTTTGGATTTTTAAACTTGGAACTTTACAACCGAAGGGACTGAATGAGGAATTATTGCTACACTGCTATCTATAATCTGTTTGTATTTGTTATGTGGTGTATGAATGAATGTTTGTAATATTTATGAGCAGAGGTTGGTCTAATTATGTATGGATAATGAATATGTATGTTTTGTTGTATAAAGTTGATGTGTTTTTTTTGACCAATCAGCTCTGAGGGCGTAAGCCGAAATGTCAATGACCTGGTGATCATTACGCAAGTGGAAGGCTGCTCTGCTCGGCCCGGCTGGTCAAAATCGTTTAATTCTTAACACCATGATGGTGGAAATATATTTTTTGTTTTTAAATGTTAATCGAGTAGTCATCACTGTGCATTCTACTTTTGCTGCATGTTTCAACAGTTTTTGCACCTAAATAAATTGTGATGATACGGTAAGCCGTGCTCTCTAAATCTGTTTTGGGTCTACTGGTGGGTGAAGTGCAGTTGGTTTGGCTTTTGTTTTTTCAAAAGTGATGGCTTTGACTTTGAAACTCTGATACCTTCTTGCACCAGACCTGAAGTGCTCACCGTGAGTAAGTCGAGCCCCTCAGCTGGTTTGTTTTACATGTTAACATCCCAGTCATGGTTCTCTGTGTACCATGTTTCTGTGACTGCTACGATATCCAGGCATCCCTCTTCCATCAACCCACCAGTTCAGGGAGCTTGTTGCCCAGCTATGGGCATTGGTACTCATTATCCTCCATTTCCTGGTTAGACCCCACCTGGAGTATTGTGCCCAGGTGTGGTCTCCATATAAGCGAGAAGATATTGTTAGGCTGGAAGGGGTCCAGAGAAGAATGACTAAAGCTATAAAAGGATTGGCTAATAGATCTTACAGAGAAAGGATGGAAACCTTGGGTTCATATTCATTGTCCTATCGTAGATTTAGAGGTGATATATGTACGCTTTTTCGGGCTCTGGCTGATCCCTTACTGAGGGAGGAATTGGGAATTAAATTTAATGTGGATCGTGTAAGCTCTAGAAAGCATGACAAACAACTTTTTCTGTCAAGATGGAATTTGAAATTAAGAAAGCATTGGTTCAGCCAAAGGGTTTAGCATCTTGGAATAATCTACCTACATTGTTAGTGGAGAGCCCTAATATGAATACTTTCAAAGCAAGTTTGGATGTAGAGTTTAGAGACAAGGTTTATGAATTCTAATCAATAAAAATGGGGTTGGCAAGCCAAAAGGATGTGTAGTCCATAATTGCTTGTATTCTTTCCTATGATTCCTTTCCTATGATCTGTGACTTTGTTTCTCTGTGATGGCATGCTCAACAGGGGTTACAGCCCTGCCCTATGCAGCCACAAGAACAGAGCCTGATTGTGCGGGGAAGGGATTGATATTGCCATGCAAATCACCCACAGGGCCTTGCTCAAACCATGGTGGCTCTCACTAATCTGATTGCAAACTTCACCCACTCCACCTGCTAGTACAACTGTTGTAGACAGGCATTGGGTATGTGCTAAGATGCCTCAAGGTTTGGAGGAACCAATGGAAAGAGATCATAATTAGACTTGATGCTGTGTGGAACTCTGAAAGAATGGAGCTAGGGAGGAAGGTTCTGATGGGTGTGAGGGACATTTGCCAGGATGGGGGAGAATGTGAAAGGGGCACTGAACTATCAGAGAGTTCCACACAACAATCCACAAGGCACAGTGGATACTGGCTCAAAAGCAGGCTCTGAGGTAAGGGATGAGAAGGTGGAGGGGGACACTCTGGCTGAAGAGCTAGTTTCAGTAGCCTCACCATGCAACTAATGCTGTGCTATGCTGTGACCCTAATAAAGTTGCTAATTAGCATGTTAGTGGACACAAACCCCATTTGCATTCCCTAACATGTGGCACCATCATTTGCATTGTGATATACTGTTTGCAGGGGCTCCTTTCCTCAGAGATTATGCAGTGCTGTTGTATATAACCCTAAAGGATAATTGCACAACAGTGTGGCTGCCTGCACCCCATTTTCCACTATGTATTGGACCTCATGGGTCCATTGTGTTCACCTTCTGCCAGTCAGGCAGCTGCAGCATCCCATATCTTGTGAAATAGCTGTGCCTATTATGTAATGGACACTGCAACTAGTATATTTTACAGATTTTGAGGAAAGCTGCCAGTGGAAGAAACCTCTGTGACCCAAGGCCAAGTGATCTGTTATTCTGTACATTCCAAATCATTGTATGTTGAGGGTCTTTATGCCCCTCCCATGATTTATATGCTGTATGCAGCAACATTCTGTTCCAGGGAGAGCTGATTCTACTTCAGGTTAAAAGATTTAAGACTCCCTATCACTTCCTTTATTAGCTTTTTCAATAGGTTTATCAGCCAGGGTGAAGTAAATGCATTCATATTATTGTCTGATGTGGCCTCAACATGCACCAGTGCCCACTAAGCCCTGTTGCTTAAATAACCCTTTATCTACTGTGGTACTGTTCCTGTAATTCCACATTTCCCCAGCTTAAAAAAAAACAATTTCTCATGAGGAGCAGTAGCAAATGCTTTATTGAAATCTACGTAAATTACTTTAACTGCCATTCCCCCATCTAATGCATTTGTTACTTCCTCAAAGAAGACTAACAGAGAGCACATGTTGCCTTGCCATTAACAGCTGGAATCAGTACAGATGTTTTTTAATCTGTAGACAATGTGATCTAGTGGTTTGATGCACCAGCATGGGATCTGGGAGACAGCAGGTTCAATCATAACAGTTTTCCAGTGACTTCTGGAGAATCATGGCCAGTGAACCTGCTATTTCATCCTTTAGCTCCTTCCATCAGATGCATTCCAGCCAGTCAGTGTTTCAAGGTGTACACTAGCTAAACTACATTGTTCCACAGCCATCCTCTGCTGATACTTTGATTTTCTCATAAACAGTAGATATAGTACTAATATGAAATATTCATTGAGTCTTTTTGTAGCCAAGGAATCATCTGATTTTGTGTAAAGTATATCCTCAGCTTCTGCCCTTAGCATCAAGAATCTGTCCTTAGCCATCCTCTTTTTCTGACACAATAAAATAACTTATTCTTGATGTATCTTGCAATGCAAAACTCCAATTCCCTTTTTGCCAGTCCAGTACATTTTTCATATTTCTTTTATGCTTATTTATACTTGTTCCTGTTCTCCATGGTGTACTGTATTACTCCCTATTTTCTCCAAATGCCTTTCTTTGTCTTCCCCTCATCAGTCCTATGACACTTCTGTCCATCCACATAGGACACTTCCTTGTCCACCCCTTATTCCTTATGGCAACACAGTGTTCTATCACATTTGTTTGCTGCTTGTGTATGTGTAGTAAACATTTTGCTACAAGAATGGCATTTCTGAGGTGTGTCACTGTTGGATCCAGTGCAGTTCAGACTACAGGAGGCTCGACAGTGATAGCCCAATGATCAGTCAGACTGTTCATGATTCTGCTCTGCTCTGCTGGTTGATGGGCAAAAACTACATGTAATTGAAAGAAGGCAGCCATGCCAATCAGACAGTGGCTTCAGCCTTTCATCTACATGACACCACCCAGTAGCCAGCTGAGCAACATCAGTCATGATCAGGCTCTGTGGTCCTTTGAAAAGAAGAAATTTCACTGACTACCATACACTTGCCCAACTCCTGATCTCACCCCAGTGCCATAGTCCCTGAAATGAAGAAATCTCACCTGCTTCCAAAACCCATGCATCTCCTGATTGCTTTCTCATGCCCAGCCTCTTGAAAAAAGTCTCACCCTCTGCAGTACACCCACCAACCTTCCGATTGCTTCCCACGGTCCCTCCTCTAAAAGAAGATATTCAACTCTCTGCCATACTCCGATGCACTTCCCCATCGTTTCCTCTATGCCCCTTCCTCATCTTTCAAATGAAGTCCCACTCACTGCCGTATACCTGCCCACCACTTGATCACTTCCCCAGTGCTGCAGTTCTTTGAAATGGAGAAATCCTACCCACTGCCAAAACCCACCCACCTCCTGATTGCTTCCTAAGTGCCCAGTTCCCCATCCCTTGAAAGAAATCCTAGCCGCTGCTGTAGACCCACCCACCTCCTGATCACTTGCCCAGTGCCAACTCTAGTTTTTACAGCTGCATAGCAGAGCTATGCTGATGTATTGCTATTGCTTAGTAGAGAGAGGCGACTGTAGAAGCACATAACTGATTACCTAGATTTTGTCCTTCCATTGTGGAGTTAAAGCACATGCAGTCCTCTCCATTGACCACTATGCTGTCCCCCACCCACCAGGATCACTATTTTCCTGCTCTGCGCTCACTTTCAGTTCACTTCTGGTTCAGAGCTAGGTGCTACCCCCACCATCTGATTACTGGCCCCCATTGTATGAGTAATGTTTCCCTGATGTCTAGTGGCACCTTTCTGCTCCCATCACTTTCCTTGTATTTCTATATGTTTCCCTAATATCCTGTGGCACCCCAACCCCAATCACCACCCCCCTTTTTTTTTAAATTCAAGTTTATTGTATTTTAACCAACGAAGGCCATAATACAGACACATTATGTGAACAATAGTAGGATGATAAACTATAGCCCGTGTCAGGCCCTCCCTCCCTAACCCTACCCTCCCTCCATCCCTCCTCCCGCTTGCAGCACATAGTAAAATAAAACCAGAATAGAAACTGTGGTATACAGAATAGTATGTAAATAAATTACAGTATTGTGTTAAGTTCAAATTGAACTCTAGCCTAGACATAAGCAGCTACTAGTGGGTAAGGTGAAAGGATTTATGAAATAAACCTTGAGCCTTATCCCTCTTGACCATTATTATTACTATTGTGCCTCTTTGCCTGCAGCAAATAAAGCATGTAAAAGCTATCCCATATCCGTTTATACCAAGATGCTGAACCCCAAAGATTGCCTCTCATATGTTCAACCCTAAGATTGAAGAGGAGCTCTGTCAACCACTCGAAGTATGATATGGACTGTCCATCCAACCAGTGGCATAGGATAAGTTTCTTTACTGTTAGGGATAGGAGTGCCATATGATACCTTCTGATCCGCACTGGTATTTGGGAGAAGTCCCCCAACAGGCATATCTCAGGAGTGAACAAATCTTCGAGACCCAATAAGGGTTCTGCTCTGTGCTTAATCTGGCCCCATAGTTGTTGAATCCCGAGGCAGTCTCAATAGATGTGCTTAAGAGAGCCCTGTTCCAGCCGACACCTGTTACATAAAGCATCAGAAGATCTGCCCACTTTCTGGAGCTTCATGGGAGTCCAATACATACCATTTAATATCTGGAATTGGGTAAGCCTCAATCTATCCTGTAAAATGCAAGTAAAGGTAGCCTTCCAAATAGATTCCCATCTGTTAACCATGTCCGGGTTATAATCTACTCAGGTGTTGGGAATATTGCTGTGAGGGTCCAAGGCCCTTTCCCTAAGGAGAACATACAATTTAGAAATAGCATGGGGTTTGTCACTGGGGGGTATCATTGTCTGGAAACAATTTTTCATTTCAGGGACTATAACGAGGTCCCACTTTGAGTGGATTAACAGGTGACACAGTTGGAGAGCCTTGAAAATCCAGGGTCTACCCAGCTGAAGTTTATCTAAGATGCTATTCAAATCCAGACACCTCCCATTAGAGAAGAAATCTGAGACTTCAAATTATCCTAAGCGGGGTAGCCACTCTGTGGGAATAAACTGTCCACCCAGTCTCAGTTTAGGGTTTCCAATAATGGGTTGTATTTGATCCCTGGTGTGTTTATAGCCCAAAAAGGTGCACAATTGTGCATGTAACCTCAGAGAGTTGGCAATTGGGGAGTTAATCAGGTGGGTAGGGAGGTTCTTAGCAGCCACATGTAAAATGACTTCTGGGGGAAGTTTTGCATCTTTTAGTAATTGTCTTTCCAGTGTCAGTCACTCCAGAACATAAAGATGAGAGGCAAGCTCCTCTTGGGGGATGAGCCATCTCAGATATTTAGAAGCCTGGCTGAACCAGAAGTGCAAATTGACGTAAGGGAGCTTCAGTCCTCCTCGAGATGTGGAGGTTGCCAGCTTTTTTGTAAGCACATCTGGGCTTTTTCCCAAGCCAAATAAAAGTGGAAATTATAGCATGTACTTTCTTGAACCAACTCACTGGGATCCATGAGTTCAACATACATATGGGGTAAAAAAGTCTGGGTAAGACGTTCATTTTAATGATACTTATTCTCCTCAGAGCGAAATTGGAAGGGATTGCCATCTTTGCAAATCTAGTTGAATGTTGAGGAGGAGGGGCTCTAGATTTAATTTCTTTATTGCCGTCTCCAATCTGGCCAAAAATAGTCCTATGTATTTAAGACTTTGGGGGCTCCACTGCACTCTCAGGGGTTCCATTGCCCCTTTGATAAGCTTGTGATTGAGTGGAAAAGCTATGGTCTTTTCTAGGTTGACCTTATAACTGGAGACTGCTCCATATTCTGATAACAGGGAGAAGACTAAGGAAATGTCTGCTCAGGGTATTGGAGGTGAAGGATGATGTCGTCGGCATAGGCAGACAACTTGAATTCCTGAGTATTTATTTTAATTACTCTGATGTCCTTGTGTTCTCTTATTTTGGTCAGAAGGGGCTCTAGGTATATGTTAAACAACAAGGGTGACAAAGGACACCCTTGTCTGGTGCCAGAGGATAAAGTGAATAGGCTAAAAAATACATCATTGCAGTAAATACGGGCTTGAGGGTGTTGATAGAGGGAAGTGGTCCATCGGATAAATGTCTGTGGGAAGCCAAATCGTTTCATAGTTAAAAATATAAATTTCCAGTTAACTCTATCAAATGCTTTCCCTGCATCCAGGGAAAGCAATCTGGATGGAATTTCGGAATCCCTGAATGCAGAGAAAATGTGCCCAAGTTTGCAAAAGTGATCAGCCGAATGTCTGCCCTCCATAAACCCAACCTGGCCTGGGTGGATTAGGTGGGGTGAGACCTGCTTTAGTCTGGTAGCAAGGACTTTAGCCAATATTTTAACATCACAATTTAGTAAAGAGATGGGTCTGTAACTGCTAAATTTTTCTGGATCTTTACCGAGTTTGGGTATTACAATAATTAAAGCCTCAAACAATGAACGATCCAGAGATTGGGAGTCTAGAATCCACTCAAATAAACTTTTTAACCAAGAAATCAGGTTGGGAGAGAGGACATTATAAAAATTGGGGGAAAAACCATCAGGCCCAGGGGCTTTATCCGAGACCAGGGAAGAAATGGCGGCTTGTATCTCAGATTCCAAAATAGGAGTGATCAAATAGTTCTACTGCTCCTGGGTGAGGAAGGGAAGGGGGATGGCATCTAAATATTCCTGTACTGCTTCACTTGCCGGAGGATTGGGCATGGAGCTGTATAGCTTTTGTAAAACTCTGCAAACTCCTCCATTATATCTTTAGGAGTCAGATGCAGGATTCCACTAACTTGGGATCTGATAGTTTGAACCAACCTGGATTGTTCAGTTTTTTTAAGCCTTAAGGCAAGGAGATGTCCAGCCTTCTCCCCTTGATCAGTATATTTTGTGCCTGTCATAAGTATGGCGTATTCCACCGACTCCTGTAGAAGGCGGGAATATTCATCCCACAGGCCTACTGATGTGGAGTGCTGTGCCTCTGTTGTATTGGGGATAAATAAGCTTCTAAACTCTGAATCTTAGATAATATGTACAGGGCCTTCTGGACTCTTTGTTTTTTATGCTGAGAAGCTAGTTCGATTAGAACACCACGAAGCACGCATTTTAAGGCAGCCCATTCAAGATCGGGCCTCCGTGTGGAGTTAAGGTTCATATAGAAACATAAAAGTTGATGGCAGATAAGGACTGCAAGGCCCATCCAGTCTGCCCATTTCTTTTTCTACCATATAAATGCCATCATCCGTTGCTGTTAGTGGCCTATCTATTCATATGTCATACGGACGGAATGTCGTGGTACAAATAGGCGCAGTTAAATTGGAGTGGTCTCTATGTCGAAAAGACATGCTGTCGCTGGATTTTTGGTCACAGACATTTTGGCACATATACATATACTGTGAATTGTCCCGCGATGACAAACAACTTCACCTCAGTCTATGCACTCCTGCACATCCTTGCTCTGTCAATTAATTGCCTTCCAAATCCTATTAGTAACAGTTATGTGAAGTTCATCAAAACCTGGGGGCTAGTTCTAGAAAAGGTTGAAAACTGGCACATATGGAAGAAGTAACAAACACCTTTATTGTGGCAGAAGACCACCAGCACAGCTGCGCAAGGAGTCATAACGCCAGTGTTTATAAACCTATTCTTTTCAATTAATAGATTGCTCAAATGTTGAGCCCCTCACCACTCAGTGATACACGATACACCTTGCAAGGAGTCATAACGTCAGTGTTTATAAACCTATTGTTTTCAATTAACAGATTGCTCAAATGTTAAGCTGAATTTAGCGACTTAGGCAAGTTAGGGATACATAGTTGCTACTTCTGGGTTCAGTATTTCAATACGATGTGGACAAACTATTTCAGATCCATGCAGTTCGTTATGGTCTTTGCGACAGCAAAAGCAAGAGGTCTTTGAGTGATTTTAAGTGATTCTGAGCTTTAAATGACTGCTGGAGTCATGTGCAGCTCCTTAGGGAAAGCTCAAGGACGTCACCACATGCAGTTTAATAACATACAAGTCACCTAATCTTAAACACCTAAATTATCGTTTAATTGGCAATACTCCTTCAGTATCAAGCATCTGTATCAAGCATCTATGCAGGTCAGTACGTTTCAATTTAAGTTAATAGGAGGATGACTATTTGTCCATTTTTCTGCATTTCTGCATTCACCCTTTATAGATCATGACTTCATAAATTATCAGCATTTAGTCTGGCAACACTTAGTCCACGTGACCAGTAGTCCATTCCGTATTGTCCGCGACGATTTGTTCAGTGGCAATACAGCTGCTCACGATTCATAGTCATCTGTATTGCTCTCCCATATGTCTGTCCCATGCCAGTTTGAAGCCCTGCACTGTATTCATAGCCACCACTTCCTGGGGTAGGCCATTCCATGCATCCACCACCTTTTCTGTGAAAAAGAACTTCCTCACATTACCCCTTAATTGGCCTCCCTCTAATCTCATGCTGTGTCTTCTTGTCCTGCTATTTTTCTTATATTGAAACATGTTAGACTCTTTCACCTTGTTAATGCCCTTAAGGTGTTTGAATGTTTCCATCATATCACCTCTCCCTCCTTTGCTCTAGGGTATACATATTGAGCTCCTTAATCTGTTCTCATATGTCTTCTGATGCAGTCCCTACACCATTTTGGTTGCCCTCTGGACAGCCTCAGTTTGGTTAATGTCCTTGTGAAGGTGTGGCCTCCAGTACTGCACATGTACTCAGATGGGGCCTAACTAGTGTCTGTAAAGAGGGACTACATTTCTCCTTACAACCTCAGATACCCCTACTAATATACCCTAACATCCCCTAGCCTACCTACTGCTTTAGAGGTCTGCTTGGATGATTTCAGGTCATCTGTGATGATGATGCACGAGCCTCTTTCTTCCTTTGTGACTGCCAGCAACTCCACTCCCAGCCTATAGGTGGCTTCAGGGTTTCTCTTCCATATGTGCATGATCTTACACTTCTTTGCATTAAATCCAAGTTGACACTCTTCTGACTGTTTTGCTAGTTTTTCCCTATCTCTTCTCATTCTGCTCACCTCATCTACTCTGTTACAGATCTTGGTGTCATCTGCAAACAGACAAGCCTTACCCTCTAGTCCATCTGCAATGTCACTGATGAAGATATTGAAGAGGACTGCCCCCAGAACTGATCCCCGAGGTACCCCACTTGTGACTTGTATCTCTTCTAACTGCATACCATTTACCACCACTCTCTGTTTTCTGCCCATCAACCAGTTTGCCACCAAATTGACCAACTTCTGACCCACCGCAAGCCTACCCAGCTTGTTTATCAATCTTCTATGTGGAACAGTGTTGAAAGCTTTGCTGAAGTCAAGGTAGGTGACATCAACTGCTCCCTCTTGGTCCACCACTCTGGTTACCCAGTCAAAGAAATCTAGGAGATTAGTTTGACAGGACCTTCCTTTTGTAAACCCATGCTGTCTTGGATCCTGTGCCCCTATGGATTCCAGGTGTTGCACTATCCTTTCCTTAAGGAGTGCCTCCATAATATTGCTCACTACTGAGGTAAGACTGACTGGTCTGTAGTTCCCTGCCTTCTTCCTGTTACCACTCTTGTGGAGCGGGATCACATGAGCCCTTCTCCAGTCTTCTGGGACCTCTCCTATGCTCAGAGACTCACTAAACAGTTCTGCTAATGGCTCTGCTAGTTCTACCCTTAGCTCCTTTAGTACTCTGGAATGTATGCCATCAGGCCCCATTGCCTTGTCCACCCTGAGCTTAGTGAACTCTTGTAGGACCCTTTCTTTTGTGAAGGGAGTAGTGCTCACCTCCTTCCCCCCTGTGTCCATGGTGCTGAGCTGTGGGCCCTGCCCTACCTTCTCTTCAGTAAATACTGAACATATTAGTGTAATCTTTTATTTCTTGAATTATCTGGTTTACCATATTCTCATCTTTAAGCAATTGGTTGTTGAATTTCCACAATGATTCTTTGGGGGAGTTCGCCTGAAGTGACACAGAGCAAGCCACCATGGAATGGTCAGATATCACACCAAGGTCAATTACAGAATCAATGAGGCCCTTCAGCAATGAATGATTCAGTAGGAAGTAGTCAATCCATGAACTGGTTCCATGAACTGCAGATGTGAAGGTGAATTCCTTTAGGTGGGGATGGAGGAGGCGCTATGGGTCACAGAGACCCAGATGGTCAGTCAATTCTCTAAGGGCTCTTTGAGCTGGGGAGGTTCCCTTCAGCTTCCAACAAATGAGTCTCTTGGAGGAATATGACATTGCCTTGTAATAATTTCACATGCTTAAATATCATATATCTTTTGGTCTTATTCCTCAATCCACAGACATTCCATGTTAAAAACTTAGTAACATTCGACTGCACTCTGCCTTATATTCTAAATGAGTTAAAAACATTGCAATTATAACACATCAACAGAAAAAACATGCCCTTGCCAAGCCAGTCTCCCCTCCCTCCACCCTCCACAGTTCCCAAAACATGTATCCCAATAATGCCCAATGGAGTTCCCTGTGTCCCAAAGCATCCACTCCAGTTGTGGACCCCTCCTCCCACCCACTGCACATTGTAGTACATGATCCACCATTACATGGAGGCCTCATCCCTCTCTCTCCCCCCCACATGACCCCTTAACATCCAAAGAGATAATATGATAAAATAAATGGTGGACTCCAATTCAGTTCCTCCGAAAGACGTATGTCCAATAACCTGATAAAACAACATAAGAGTCCCTTGGTGTGATAAAGAAAAGAAAATGGTCACAAAACATTCAATTTTGAGACTCCACTGGACTTACATAGCGAGCCAGGTAAAATAGGTCCATACAGCTTGGAACTTCCTTAACAAAACAAAAGGTAGATGGATAACTCCTCAAAACTACCAAATTGGGAACTACCCCTGGTGAATCAGATGCTTCAACACAGTTCAGATCCCTTCCAAAACCAGGGTGGACATTCCCCCATGAAGATTATTTATCTAGAAAAATAAGCACTGCCAAAGGGTGCCTAATGGCATCATTAGTCACAGGTTAGCCCAGTAGCAGATTGAGTGCATTGACCCCCAAATCATGTTCCCACTAACAAAGTTCCAGTTCAAAAGTGTGGGGGGGAGTGATGTTCCCAGCATCATAATACTGCTCAGCCGAGCACAGCTTTACAACCAATGTCCAATAGCCATTTGCACTATAGGTGATCAAAGGAGAAGAGAGAAAAAAAACTCTAGTAAAGGCAAACGTGGCTTCTCTCTCTCTAATCATGAAGCAGATCTCAGTGATCTTTAAACAATGCAAGGAAGGATTCCTTCAGGGATTTTTCAGCTGTTTCCGGGTCCTCAAAAGACTGCCAGTATCCTTCTATCAGAACTTGAAATTGGGCCAGGTAGCCCATTCAGAATCTGATGTTGGCTGCAATCAGTTTGGTAACCACTGCATGATAGAAAGCTCTTTTCTGCCTGACTGACAAGGGCAGATCTTGGGCCACACGGAGTATATTCCCCTCCCAGAGCACTTCTTTTAAGTCTTTAACCTTGGTCAGTACATGTTGTCTCTCCTGGCAATTCAAAAACTTGAAAATAAATGTATGAGGGGTAGCACCTGGAGGTGGCATGGGCCGCAGAGCCCTATGGGCTCGTTCAAACATATATCCAGTTCAAAAGGGGGGATGGGCTGGCCAGTTTGGTGAGAAGTTTTTGCATAAATAAAACAGGATTCTCACCTTCCGCCTTCTCGGGGAGACCGATTAATATCAGATTATTCCGTTGGCTCCTGCCTTCTAGGTCTTCGACCTTCGCCTCTAACTTGACAATTCTGGATCTTGTAGCTGCCATAGTTGGGTCGAATGTTGCAAGCTTTTTCTCAGATTAAATTAGCCTGGCCTCATTGTCACTGGTCATCTAGTGAGTTCTTCTAGGGCCCCCAACAGACTCCTGAAATCCGTGGCCAAGGAATGTAGCTCTTCTTTAAATGGCTGGAATTCCTCCCTTAGAAGCCCAAGAGTCAGGAGAGTTTGCTGCTGGAGCCCCACAGCTTGTGAGGAAGAAGAGTGGGGCTGGGTCTTAGCTTTCTTGTTTAGTTTCTCCGCTGTGCTTGGTGGCATGTGGTGAGGAAGCAAGAGACGCATTTCTGCCTCCATAAAATCATTATTGCTACCAAAATTATACCTGGGTGGTCTAGATTTTTAGTTCCCTGTTCTGACTGAACCACCATGCTTTATTCAATCTGTAAGTAAAGTTATTTGGGATTTTATGACAGAGACAGGCAGGAGTGGTCGAGGAGAGGTACTACCACGTTGGTTGCATCACGTGATCTACCACCCCCCACATTTCTGCAATGTTTCCCTGGTGTCTAGTGGCACCCCCACCCTTTGATTGCCACCCCCCCATTAATTTAAGAAATGTGAGTTGTAGTAAAGAAAAGCATCCCTTGCTGTTTTTGTTTTCTTCAGTAACCCTGTAAAAAGGAAAACAGTCTCTCACTGATCTTACTCCTGCCATGCCAGCCTCCTACCTTCAATCACTATCATTGTTATATATATATATATATATATATATATATGTTTCCCTAGTGTCCACTGGCAGCCTCTAACCTCCAGTTACCATTCCCATATTTATATAATGTTTCCATGCTGTCTAGTGCCACACCTAACTTTCAGTTGCCATTCCCATATTTATATAATGTTTCCCTGGTGTCTAGTGGTATCCCGCACCTTCCAATTGCCATCACCATATTTGTATAATGTTTCCTTGATGTCTAGTGACACCCCCACCCTCTAATCCCCATCCCTGTAGTTATGTAATTTTCCCTGGTGTCTAGTAGCACCCTCCTCCTTCCAATCCCCATCCCCATCTCACTATATGTTTCCCTTGTGTCTAGTGGCACCCCCTGCCTCCAGTCCCTGTTCCCCATATGTTTCCAATGTGTCTAGTGACACCCCCAGCCTCCGATCACCATCCTGTGGGCTGTAATAAAGAAAACTATCATTCATTTTTTTTCCTGTCTTAAAACCTGTAAAAAATAAAACAGTCCTTCACTGATCTGACCCCTTCCACCCTGACCTCCCACTCAGTACTCACCACTCCACACCCCCAGTACACCTCTACATACCCTCACTCACTTGAACAGGTTACAAGGTGAAGAGCCACTCTCCAATCGAAGACACGTGTTGCTGTTGGAACCAGCAATTGCAAAATGAGAAAGTAAGGCAAGTGCAGTTCAATGTATTTCAGCGGGGTTTTCGACTCTGACACATAACTTTGCCAGTTTTGTATATTTTAAACCCAAATTTTCAACATGGCCTTTCTGGGACGCCACCTCAGGACCAATGGTAGTGGAATTATGCAAATCAAGCCTGAAAGGTGACTTCATGATCACTTTCAGGTGGGATTTTACAATTTTTTCACCCTTGTTCATGAGGTGTCATAAGAAGGCTATGTGAAAAGTTGGGGTCAAAATACAGTTTGTAAAAATTACATAGTTACATGTGTATCTTGAAATTATTCTACACTCGCTCATAACGGCAGTAATTTTAAATATTCTGACCATGGATTTTCAACATAGCCCTTTTTTTGCACCACCTCATGAATGTGACAGCTATAATTTTTCAAATCCTGGCCAAAATGTGTTTTTGCACCTATGGTGCAGAATGATGTTTTGGTGGTACGGAATCACATTTCAGTAGAGATTTGGAAAGGCTATGCTGAAAATCTGGTGTACAAATAAGGGCATATGTCCAGGCTGTGACTGAACATTGCAGTATTTCAATGTTCACTCATAACTTTTCCAATTTTCAATATTTTAATTCCAAACTTTCAACATACCCATTTTTCCACACCACCTCATACATATGACATTTGTTCTTTTTTAAATCCTACATGAGATGTCTTTTCATACTTTTGGTGCAAAATGAGATTTTGGACAATATACTATAAATGCTATACAGTATCTTTTGTTTATAAGTGCACTCATTTAATGACTATCTTTAAAATCTGGGGTCAAATTTAAAAAAGAGTGAATGTGTGAAGAGAGAACGAGTAAAGAGTGACTGTATGAAGACTTAATGTGTGAAGAGTAAATCATTCTGTACTGAATGTGTGAAGAGTGAATGTGTAAAGAATGAATGTATGAAGACTGAATGTGTGAAGGGTGAATCAATGTGTACTGAATATGTGAAGAGTTAATGTGTACTTAATGTGTGGAGGGTGAATGTGTAAAGAGAGAATGTGCCAGGCCCTGCACTTCCATAGGCAGACAGAGTCTTCCCATAGTGTGCAGCCCAAAGAGCCATGCACATCTGCTTTTCATACATCACTGAAATCATCAGTTTTCCTCAGATCTGAATCAGCCTCTCACTTGATTCGGCTACATGAGTATCAGGATTTTACAGCTGTATTAGCACTAACCAAAGTTTTTTTTTTTTTGTAATTTTAACATTAAAGGCAGAAAGCCACCCATTCATGTATTTTTTATGCCAACCTCCACTCAACACCCACAACCCCACACCCCCTGACACGCTCACTCACCTAGAAATGGTCATCTGCTGCTCTGCAATGAAGCACATTCTTTAATGCTGGCCAGGAACTAAAGAAACCAGGTAAGTGGGTCATTGTATTTTCAATGGGTTTTTAACTTCTACTAATAACGTTTTCATTTTTACTATTTTGTCACCAGATTTTCAACGTGGTCTTTTTTGGATCCAACTCCATAAACAGGGTAGGTGAACATTTTTAAATCTGTCCTGGTAGGTGATTTCACAGTTGCTCTTCAGTATCACCTTTCAGGGCAGATTTGAAAAATGTCACATACCAGGTTCATGAAGTGGGGTCATAAAAAGACTATTAATAATTTGGGGTCAAAATTTTAAAAAAAAACACCAAAGTTATGATGGTGAATTGAACCTCTTCAGTGTTCACTCATAACGTTAGTCATTTTCAATATTTTTACCCAAGATTTTCAGCATAATCTTTTTATGAGCCCACCTCAATTTTCAGCGTTCACTCTTTGGTAATTTTCAGTGTGCATTATGCAATTACACAATACACATGCATTTTGTGTGTGTCCCAAATATGATCTCCCTAAGCATGCAAACATTTGGCATTGACAAATGCTTGTTTTTTATTATCGCTGAAAAAGCTGCACATGATCTCCACTCCTTCTTGATATTTATTTTATACTGTATATCATCTGTTCTGCCAGTCTTGCCAACTTACTAAAGTCTGTCCTCTTAAAATGGAGAGATATCATTTTGGTTTAACTTCAACCCTCACCTTTATTTGAATGTTGACATACAATATTGTTGGCCACTGAACTCCAGGTGCTTATTCATACCAACAGAAGAAAACAAACTGTCTCCATTGAAAAATACAAGACCCAACATTTTTACCAGTCTAGTGCCCTTTTTCACATATTGTAACAGATTGCACACCTCCATTAAATTTAAGTATTTCTGTCCTAACTTCCCTTTGGCAGAAGGAATATCCCTAATCACCTTCAAGGCGGTGACCTGGGAGGTTGAAAATGTCAAGGTTGTGGAGTGCTCTATTTGTACTTAAGCAATACGTTTGATCCCAGGGCACATGACAGGCTTCTAAGCAAAGTACACCAGTGTGGTTGTGATGAAATGTTCTCACTTGCCACCAGCAGGCTGCAACACTATAACATTGCTTCCCCCAGTCTGTTGTGAACTTTCACTAGGTTGTTCCCTTATAGTCCTACTTATGAAGTTCACCACACAGTACAAGTTGTCGAAACAGGAACCCATATTTGCTTCAAACACTCCTGGCCCTGTCCCTGTACTTAAAACATCTTCACTTTGCTTTGATTATGTGCTCTCAGAGACAGACTACAGAGTAGGAAAGAAAAAAGACAAAAAAGAAGAAACAAAAAAATACCTGTACTTTTCAAAACATACTTGGTTAGGAATTTTCCTGGTGTCCTGGCCAAATTTCCTCCATACAAAATGCAACCAACAGCTCAATCTGGTTCAATGTCAGTTTAAACACAGAAACATCAAACATAGAATTTGGTGTCAGATAAAGACCTCTTGACCCACCCAGTCTGCCCTTTTTTCCATATCTGCATTATTATGGCAGACCATTCTTGATCTACAGCTCTTTCTCTCTCTCCCCTTTCTTTCCACCATGAATCCCATGTGCCTATCTAATGCATTCCTGAACCCCACCACTGTCTTCATCTCCACCACTTCCACTGGAAGGTTGTTCCAGGATCCACCACTCTTTCTGTGAAGCCATACTTCATCACATCTCTCCTAACTCTAACTCCCTCCAGCTTTATAGCATGTACCCTTGTCTTCAGCACTTTTTCTTCTGCAAAAAACTTCCCTCTTGTACCTTATTTGTGCCTGTGAGGTATTTAAACATCTCTATTATACCCCCCCCTTCCAGGGTGTACAAATTGAGGTCCTTTAGTCTCTCCCTGTAGGACATTTAATGCAGACCTGCACCATTTTAATTGCATCCTCTTGACATCCTCCACTCTATATATATCCTTCTGGAGATGTGATGTCAAGAACTGGACACAGTACTCTAGGTGGGGTCTTACCAGAGATCTATACAGAGGTAACACCACCTCCATCTTTCTGCTGGTGATACCCCTGTCTATGCACCCCAGCATCCCACTAGCTCTCTCAACTGCCATGTTGCATTGCCTGGCCACCTTTGGGTCATCTGATATGATTATCCCAGGGTCTCTTTCCTGCTTGGTGGTTGTCAGTACCAGTCCATCCATTTTGTACTCTACCCCTGGATTTGTGTGCCCTAAGGGCATTATTTTGCACTTTTTCACATTGAAACCCAGCTGCCATACCCTTGACAACTCCTCTAGGTTTCTAAGGTTTCTGATCATCCTTTCCACACCCCCTGGAGTGTCCACCCTATTGCAAATTTTGCTATCATCTGCAGAGGCAGACCTTCCCCTACAGCTGTTCTGCAATGTCACTTGCAAATACATTAAAAAGAACCAGTCTCAGCACTAATCCCTACAGTACCCCACTGATCACCCTCCCTTGTTTGGACTGAACTCTATTTACTATCACCCTCTGTTGCCTATCCCCTAACCAATTTCTTACCCAGTTTACCACCTCTGGACCCACTCCTAACCTATCCTACTTACTAGTCTTGCATATGGAATGGTGTCGAAAGTCTTATGAAATCTAGGTAGGCCACATCCAGTGGTCAACCCTAATCTAACTCCATTGTCATCCAGACAAAGAAATCTGTAAGATTCATTTGACATACCCTCCCCAAAAAAACATGCTTCCTTGGCTCTTGTAATGCACTGGATTCAAGATATTCCACAATCCTTTCCTTCAGCAGTGATTCCATTAATTTTCCCACCACTGACAGTAGGCTGGCTGACCTATAATTGCCAGCCTCCTCCTGCTACCACTTTTGTGTAGTGGGGCTACATTGACCATCCTCCAGTGCTCTAGACCCACTCCTGTTTCCAATGAACTGTTAAACAGGACTGTCAGAGGTGCAGCCAGAATTTTCCTGTGATCCCTTAATACCCTTGGATTCACCCTATCTGATCCCATTGCTTAGTCGACCTTTAGATTAGTGAGTTCCTTCCAGATTCTCTCCTCCAAAATAGGACAAGTGTCTACCTCCCTCCCTCCAAAACTTCTGTTACTTTTTTGTGGCCCTCCCTTTCTCCTTCCTCTGTAAACACTAAAGAAAGTTAGATTCCATCTGTATCCCTTCCCCTGGGAGAAGGCTAAAACAGGCACACTTGCCTAGCCCTCCTTTCCAGGTCAACAAAAACTAAACTAGATAAAAATAAAATATTTACGTGTATCAAAACAATGTACAGGTTATATAGATACCATTGTTGCTGCTCAGTCTCTGGATTGTTTACACCCTTTTGCCCAGTTTGTTCCTCCGCCCAGGTCAGAAATTAGCTGTGACACAGTGAGCCTCTCACAGTTACTAATTTCTAAATAAATAAACATGTGGATTAATTTTACACACACAAAAATAATAACAATAATAATAATAACTTTATTTTTAGGCACCTTTCAAACATCAAGGCGCCTTACAAATTAAAACAAAAAACAAACCTTACTAAACAATCATATAAACTCAAAACATCATCATATCAACCATCAATCAGTTAATCATTCACTATATGCCTGGTGCCAAAGAAAAGTCTTTAGGGCTTGCTTAAAACCCTCCACGGTTGTGCACTCTTGTAACCGAAGGGGTAGAGAATTCTAGAGGGTAGGGGCTGTGAACATAAATGCTCTAACCCCAGATGATTTCAGACATACACTTGGGAACTCTAGCAATCCCTTGCTGGCTGAGCGGAGTGATCACCCTGAGCACTAAGGGACCAGGAGCTCTTTCAGGTAGTCCAGGCCCAATAGTCTCAAATGGCAGTAAACAACAGAATTACAAACAGCAGAAAACCGTAAGTTACACGAAGCTTAAATGTTCTTACCATGCAGCTTTTACTTAAAAAGAACCTTCCACACAGGTACACATTCCTTTTGATACACAGCACTATGAATAATCCTTTTCACATTTGTTCTTCCCAAAAGGACACATAACAACTGGGTAGATGCAAATGGCGCAAAATCTACACAGAGCTCTGTTCTGAGCAAGACAAAAGGGAAGATACCATTCTGAACTCTGCATCCAAAGTTATACTTCACCTGAAGTTTCCTAACATTTCCATTGTTGACCTGTTCTATTTCTTGTGAGACTCTCCCACACTAAGAAGCAGATGGTAGATGTCAAGTATGATAGCTTCTCCATGTCTGGAAATCTGGTACCTCAGCCCAAGCAGATGTATAATTTTTTTTTTCCATAAACAATTTTTCCTCCTGCTTCTGGAGGTGAAGTTCATCTGCCCTGTCCCCAACCCCCCATTCTGACCCCCATGCCTTTCTCAGCCACCTACATGGTCACTGTGGTTCTCCATGAGCTTCCCCCTCATGGAAGAGCCAGGAGGGAAGGGCCATCCTCCCCCTGTACAGCATATCCGAGGTGGACTTGGTGGTGACTTCAGTGAAGGTACAGGAACAGATGTGCTGGGCTACATTAAGCCCTTCCAATACCATTTTCCTGTTTTTTCCCCTGCCCGTAGTGCTGAGCACTGTACTCATGCATGATAGTGCACCAAATGTTCCCCACAGTTCCCTTCCATAGGTGCCTCCCTGATGTTGCTCTGCCTCCAGGCCTCCAGCTGGGTGCAACCTATTCTGGGCAAACATGCCTCTCCATCCCGGTATAGAAAAGCAGGCTATCAGACACTCTATCCGCTCTCTCACCAGCCAACCCCCAATGACCCAAGACCATTCCCAAACCTGGGTTGCGGAGTGGAAAAGGGTAACATGCAAGGTGCCTCAGCTCTCTTCACCACAGGGCTGTCTGAGATGCATGAATTTTGACTGGCACTACATATTAAAATCAGGCAATGGCCTCTTGTGACTGAAACTCATTTAATCATCCAGCCTGATCTCTTCATGTCTACCTCACTTTTGTCTAAGAGACTAGTTCAAGTGACTCTGCAGTTATTACTGAAAGGACTATTTGCAGAAAGTATAGCACTGTCTTTCCCCAACTAGTTACAGAAGACCCCAGAAAAGTTCCACAAGGCTTTAACAGAATTAAACAGCATTGCGTAAACATCTGTAAACATTATTTAACACAGAGAAAAAAATAACGGGCCATAAAAGAAAAAAATGTATTTGAGGAGGTGAGTTTGTTTCAGTGGTATAAAGACATACCCAGGACTGAATGCCAACTGGCTTGGGGGGCTGGAAGCAGAGCGTTGTGGTAAACAGACACTACCCTGAGTGGAGAAGGTACTCAGCAGTATCCCCAAGGAATGGGTGCTAGGGACACTGCTGTTCAACATTTTTATGAATGATACAGAAGATTGGATATCCAGCAGGCTGCTAAAGTGATGACACTAAATTGGTCAGGGTGGTGGACTCCCTTGAGGATGGGGACAGACTTCTGGAGGATGTGAACAAGTTGGGTGATTGGTTACACTTATGTAATCTCAGAATCACTAAACTACACACTGGTAAGAAAAATAGAGGTAGAATCTATGCACTGTGTGACCTCTTCTTACTGCAGTGGAAGATGAAAAGGTCAAGGGAGTCAAAACCAAGTGGCTGAAGTATGGCAAGCAGTGTGTGGCTGCTATAAAAACTTGTGGGCAGAATGTCAGGTGTGCAGCAATAGGGGCAGCAGAGCAGGGGAAGCAATTTTGAAACTTTACAGAGTCATGGTTAGGCCCCATCAACAGTACTGTGTGCAGTGCTGATCTCAGTACAAAAGTGATGCTGAGGCAGTACAGAGGGTGCAATGCAGGACCAACAAAATAATCAGAGGCATGGTGGTCAAAGCTATCAATAGAGGCTGGAGGCTCTTATGTCCACCCTGGAGCAATGGAGGCTGAGAGGGAACATGAGCTCAGTCTCCAGATCATAACATGCCCACCCTGGAGCATAGAAGGCTGAGAGGGAACATGAGCTCAGTTTTCCTCATACTGAAGGGTACTGACAAGATAATGTTTGATCTAGTCACATGCCCTCCAGCTGAACACAGAGAGATGCCTTGAAAATCAAAGGTGGTAAATACAGGAGTAACACTAAGAGTCATTTTTTTCTCCCTGAGGGTGGTGAAGCAATGGAACAGCCAATGAACAGAGATGCTGGACATTCTGCATACCAAGAGAATCAGATGATACCCTGAGTAATATCATGGGTAAAGAATGCCTTTAAGTTAGTTCATGTTTTGCCATCATACTTATTTATCCCTGCTTTTGAAGCAGGGCTTATAAATGATGGACCTAGGATCCCTTCCAGTCTCAAATTACTATAGTAATGGTGGGAAAATTGAAACTCCTTTGATTATTACTAAGTTGCTGCACCATAGTTTAAAGTATTTTAAGAAAGAATCTCATTTTTATGGCAGCATAGCAAGAGCTATGCTAACATATTGCCAATGGTGGAGGAGAGAGAGAATATAGAAGGTCTGGAATGGTCTGACCGGATACCAAATGCATCACACAATGTTTGCTCTGTGCAGTAGAGTTGAAGTTATAATGAGTATTTATGAATCAATGTTCTCCTCTCTCCTTCCCCTGTCACCCTCCCCCTGTCTATCGCTCTCTCTCTTACCCACAGACTGGGGCTGTGAATTTATTTTGGACATTCCAGGAGGGGCTGAGCTTTTGAGGACAGGATTGTGGACAGCAGCAATGATCACCCAGCCACAGCAGCAGGTGGTCAGATCACCAACTCTTTGGGGCTTGGAGATCAAAGCAGTAGGGGGCCAAGGATCGGTACTAGATACATCTCATCAGGTGTCAGAATTATGAAACCAGTGTAATTTTGGAAATAATTGTGATTAAAAAAATACAAGTCCCTCAGTTGCAGCACAGAACCCTTCAAAGATTCAAGACTACTTTGAGTTCATTATTGTTGTCCCAGTCCAGTTCTGTGCTCATTCCCTCACTGTAAAAAACATATGGGAGCTCTGGGCCACTAAAGTGGCCAGTGATGTGTCCCACCACAGTCAATGCCACTTTGCATGCACCTGTTAGGTGTGTTGTGACTAGTGAATGGGGCAAGGATTATCCCACTCTCCATGGTAGTGTTCATGAGCTGAGATCAGCAGAGTGAGTTTGGTACTGTTGTCAGAGGGAACTGAGTACATTGAGACTGAGGTACTCGTAGCCCTGGCTTCAGTATTTGGCAGTGTCCTAGTGGTCTGGGCTGTCAAACTGAACCTGTTGCTATGGGAGACCACTTTCTGTTTCATCGTATCTGTCAGTTTGGCCAACATCGCCGTGTGGGGTCTGGTCATCCCCCTGGCCATATTCTTTAGCACTGGGCTGAAGACAGAATTTTCACAGCCACCTAGTCATCATCTGCATCATGTTGGCTCCAACCCAGAGTTCAATCCTTGCTCTGCTGATAGTGATGGGCGGCATACCTCTCAACCTCCTGCCTCATAAATCAGGGACAAGGCTTAAAAAAATCAGGGACAAAGGACCAAAATCAGGGACACATCTTCAAAATTACAGATATCCACCCAGAAAGCTGGTAGAATATGGGGCTTAGTGCAAAATGCATTTTCTAAAGAAGAACAAGTCTGTAACTTTAATGCTTGACATTGTTTTGTGCTTACAGTCCCCACTGTTTAGCCACAAAAACAAATATGTTAGGAGGGACAGAGTAAAATTTTGAGGCAAAATCAGGGATGTCCCTGAAAATCAGGGACACTTGAGAGGTATGATGGGCAGATGTGGAATTCTGCTGGCAGAGATTAGAGTGGAATGGCCATTCAGCGGCAGAATTTCTGATAGATTTCACTTTAATCCTGTTAGAATTCCACCTACTGCTTGACTGGAAAAACATTTTCTGCCAAAGTTATTCCGCATCAATTTTAAAGTAGAAATATTGGAGATTCATAGATTAATATTCCTTCAAACAGCATTTTCTTCACAGAAAATAATTCCGTAACTGTTTTCTACCACAAAATTTTGCCATTCCATTTGTGGCGAAATTCAGCAGAATTTCATTTTGCCAGAATTTGAAAATTCCATACAGCACTATCTGCTGACTATCGCCTTCAACCATGTACATGCAAGTCAAAGATCCTGACCTAGGTAAAGGTGTGAACAAACTTTAGGATACAGTCTTTGACTGAAAAGTGATATAACAAACATGACAACATGGAGGTGTAGGAATGTGTTACTTGGCAGTGTGTGTGTGTGTGTGTGTGTGTGTGTGTGTGTGTGTGTGTGTGTGTAGTGTGTGTGTGAGATAACATCCAAAAGGTCTCTCAGCTGTTGTGTAAGGAGTGTGGCAACCACCAGAATCCCCACACATCAGAAGAGTGCCATCTCATATGTTACTTTCACAGTTGAAGAGGGTTTGGTGGAAATGATATTCACCTGCTTGTCTCACATTACAGTAGGTATCATGAGGGCTCATTTCACCATGACACCCCTCAAATCAGGAGAGCACCATACCACACAGACTGCCTTCAGAATATCAGGCTGAGGTTGTATTGATGGGATGTTTCATTTACAAGGAATTTCTTGTGGCCCAAATGTGAGCACCAACTTTCACGGGTGGGGGGGTTCTCTTCTGAGATTAATTTAATGATACAGCTCTCATGTTATGTAGCATGATTCTTCTGTCAGACCAGTGTCCTGAACTGGGCTGGTGGATGGTGGGGTAGGATCCTAATGTTTTTTCCCCCTAGGGCTCCTGTATCATCTAATATCTTCTTGTAGCCAATCATCAAACTGAGCAGAGGCACAAACTTAACAGAGGTCATCTTCTCTGGGAAAATATGGCAAATCATAATACATTCTTTACAAACAAACTGTACAGGTGTGTTCCCTTCTTTTTGAGTAAAGATAGGTATTAATTTGAGGCTGGTATTATGAATTTCAAAGACGAAGAAGTACTGAAACCACCCACTCAGTCCACTGAATTCTTCTTATGTAGTTTATCCTCATGTATCAAAGAGAGATTCCAATAGACTGCCTGATGTTTTTCCCATACATGGGCTTCTTCAGAGTAGAGGATCTGCATTACGACAGTATAAAAATTAAATTGATAAATACCTCAAGTGTTATTGTCCTATATTAATACTCTTCAGTATTCCAACTAGTTTCCATGAGGGACTACAGCTACAAATATTCCCTGACTCTGCGTGAGTTCATTCGGGTTCAAAGAGGTTGTCTGGTCTCCCCCCCACATAACCTGTTTGTGGGCGTTTTTTTACATTGAATGAAAGAAACAACATTCTGAGATGCACATGTATAATTCCTCTGCATCTTGAATTGTTTGTTTCGGGGGATGTTAATTAAGTTTGAAGTGGAAATATGCTAGCATGTCTTACATCTAGAATGACTGCACCTAGTGTTCTGTTGTTTTAGTCAGGTATACGTTTGCCCTTGACAGTCAGGTTTCATAAATTAGGCAGTTGTTTGAAAGACAGTAGAGGTTAGTTGGTGGCCAGGAAAGTAGCTAAGTCAAAACTTTCACATCATTCACAGCAACTGAAACTACCCTCCCAGGGGTAAGTTCCCCTAGGTTGGTATATATAGTAAGGGGTGAGAGTGTGGGGGAAAAGACCCCCTCAAGGGGGGTGTGGGGAGCATGCCCTCCACAAAAACAAAACTTGCTGCATTTGACTGAGCAGTTTTGTATTAGCTGTTTTTGGTGATCACTATTTTTACTTAACTGTTTTCACATGCTCCTGGGGTAGTTCTTGGGAGAAGCATTTCAATATGTCATCCTCACTGAATATTGGCTGGAGGTCCTCAATAAAATTATGTAGGGACTCCAGGTCAGGGTTGTATGTATATGATCACTCCAATTCAAGATACAGGGGGATTATACATGTACATCTCAGAATGTTATTACATTCAGTGTAAGAAATGTCCACAAACAGGTTATTTGGGAGATGAGAAAACATCTTCAAACCCAAATGAATTCAACCATACATGATATTAAAATGAAGAAGACTGAAAAACCAGTGGGACAACATTTCTTTCAGTCCAATCACTCCATCTCTGACCACTCTATCCTGATTCTGAAAGGACATTTCAAAAATACACAAATGTAGGAATCTGTTTTGTTGATCACCAAATCCAAATATGCAATGGATTTCACATCTAATTTTGCTGCAAATTTAAGAAACTTGTTCACATCATGTAGATAGGTTATACAGTCATACAAATCATCAGTTGTGAACCTCCATATAATAAACAGGTTGCTAGAGAAACAGCGATATTTATTTTAATTATTTATTTAGATTTTGTTGACTGGGTAAGTGCACTAGACAAATTCTGTCTGTTTTTCAGGCATGACTGGGGACGGGATACAGACTAATGCCACTGACCTTAATCCAGATTCAAGATATTCAGTGGTATTTTACTGAAAGGGGAAATTGTCAGGCACCGGAAATTGCCCTACTCTGCCTGCAGGGGGACCTTGGCTCCTGTGACCAGAGGGGACACTTTTGTCTTTGGTACCAAGATGACAGATGACAGGGTGGTTGGTGGTGGAATTGCTGGAGATATTTTGGATTCTGATCTGACTACAGCTCCACCCATGGAGTCAAAAATACCTGACATTACCTCTGAAGAACTTACAAGGCTGCAATCTGCAGGAAGAAATACTGAAGGTACCACTTCAAATGAATTGCCAGACAATCATCAAGAGGACTTACCTCAGACACCACTTTATCCAGTTTCAGGCACTCAGAGCACTTCTAATGACACAGAAAATTATCTGTGAAGCATGTATTCTGCATGCAAGGACTTTCTTATTGGTCTAACACACTCTGACTTGTAGTTTCTGATTCAACTCCAAGCACCAGAAATGCCACAGACTTTGCATCAGGAGCTCCTCTCTCTTTGCATCTAAGGGATAGTCATCACACTGCAGAGGACATTGAGTACATTTAGTCACCTGCAGCAACGCTCTGTGCTGCTGGCTGGCAGCAAAATTCAGAAGGAGGTCCCTGGACCTCCCCAAGATCTATTCCAGTCCAGGAAATCATCTCCAAGGCATGCAACAAACTCCAGTCTTCAGAAGACATACCATTACTGATGAAAACGGCTCCAGAACCAGCATCTTTCCCTAGTAATGCTGCAAGCACACCAGCCATCTCTCAGGCAATGCCTGACATTATGGGTACCACCACAGGCCCCCAACTTAGCCAGACGCAAATCTACTTCAACCTCCTCAACATCAGAACATTATTTATCAAGTGCATCTGAGCCACTTGGTCCACAGCTTGCTGGTGACAGTACTAACTCAACCCCATTTCAACTCAGTGACCTATTCACTAGCTTAGGTAAGCCAACACAGCGAAGGAATGCCGTGCATATGAAGTTCATGGGGGACATTGCTACAAGCCCTGACAGAAGAACTGTATTGCATAGTATGTTATGGGACTCTTTAGAAATAGGGGCAACAGAAGTATTTGCCTTCATTCATGTGCATGAGGAATCTGTGTATGACTTAAGTTTTAAAAATGTGTACACTTTGGAGAAATTTTGGGAAAAATATGAGTATGTAAAAAATCTACCACTGGGCACCCTTATGGTCATCCCCTCACAAAACCAACTTTGAAAATTGTTACCTTACCATTTCATGCGAGGGGTGAGCATGCAGGCGATCAGTGCTGGCTCAGGCAAGTCGATATGATATAATTCGAGGCCCTATTTGACGTGAGCACGAGGACCTAGTATGGACTGGGGATGGAAAGTAAAGATACAACTTAAAAACATGGATAAAGGTATCTCTCATTTAGCAGGCAGCTTTCACATAGGCAGGGACCATGGCTTACGTTTTTACCCTGGACAACCACGGACCTGTCATAAGTGCTGTGCTCACACCCACCTGAGCAGCACTTGTGACAAGCCCAGATGCACTTTGATCTTATCCTATGGACATATGAGTTTAGGTTGTCCAACCCTCTATACTGAAATCTGTGTAATGAGCTGGGGCGCTCCTATCACCAGTGCCCTTGGACAGATCATAATAGGCTTGACCACCCTCCCCAGGACCATACAGCGCTAATAACAGATTCCCAGACTCAAGCCTTACACCGCAGAGAGGCCCCAGCCCCTGCTGCTTCTACCCTGGCACAAGAACCTCCTCTCCAGAAAGGGCCTGAACCTACGGCTGGACAAGGTGCCATTTCCAAGTCCCTTGGCACCCCTATAGCAGCAGTACCCACTTCTGAATCTATAGCAGCAGTACCCTCTTCTGAATCAGTCCCTCCTACTACCCAGGCTACCATGCCTCCCCCCCAAGGACTCAGACCACTTTGTGGTAATCCCCCCCTTCTAAACGGGGTAAAGGCAAATGACAAGCAGAAGCTTCCACCCCCAAGAGAATGATCATCATTAGGAATAAATTTCAGGCCTTAGCCAAGAGATGGCAATGGGGAGACACAGAAGGGGAAGACGGAGAATCAGATTCTTCTCTAGCCTCTTCCTCCCATACAGACTTCTCCTCCAACTCCCAGCTTGATCCCCCCCCCTTCAGCAGATGGAGATAGGACCCATGCTAACATTACCTGACACTAGCTCTTCCAGAATGGCATTGTACTTTCTGGGATGCACCACCACCAAGGGCTCCACTGCTTCACCCTAAATGCATGTAGAGTTAAATCCTATGGAAAACAAATCTCTACAGTGCAGTACCTTTCTGACTTATGCCATGACATCTATTTTCTCCAGGACACCCATTTGAAATCTCCTCATAAGCTTTCTCAAATGAAAACTTGTTGGCATCAGGGCTCTACCTTTTGGTCATATGGAGAGGATAGGCGTGATGGCCTGGGTTTTTTGTTTGCAAATTTTAATTTCCAAATTTCCCAGTTGGTAGACATAATGCCAGGATGAGTCATGCTTGTACACTGTACATACCAAAAACACAAACTCAGGCTCATTAATGTATACGCCCCCAGAGTATTGCCTCCAGAACAGACCTATTTAACAAAATACATCCATACCTGTATTCCAACCGGCAAATCTATATGGGAGGAGATTTCAACTGTGGCCTTACTCTCTCAGATCAGGGCAGCTCCACAGAAAAAATTCCACAGATTCAATTGCCCTGAACAAAATTATTCAGACTGTGGCCCTCATAGATGGACATAATGCAGTACATGGTCCAGGTGCCAAAACCTGTCATAGAGGCCCATACGCTACCAGGATAGATTTTCTTTTAGTTTCACAGTATATTTCAGTCACACAGGCAAGAATCATACCCTGTGAGACTTCAGACTATCTGTTGATCTCTCTGGTTTGTTCCCCCTCAGGCAAATCTTTTCTTGGCCAACCCCACTCTAGGTGGAAATTGAACACTTCATTGCTGACAGACCCAGCCATTTCAATGCATTGCACAGACCTTCTAAGGGCCAGGCTGTCAGTATTGGAAGCATTTCATTCCCCTCTGCAATGGTGGGAAGACACTAAAAGTGATATCAAGATTTTCTTCCTACATACAGGGAGGAAGAGAACACTGAGTTCATATCTTCAATACCTTACTTTTTAGACAAAAACTACAACAGGCCATATCTCTTTCTATCACATCCCAGATGGACTACTCTCACACACAATAAAGTCCATTAAGGAAGAAATTGAACAGTTCCAGTATAACCAAGCCCATTCTTTATGAATGGAAGCTTAACATGGGATGCAAAGCTCCAGTCCCTCCTTCGATATATATAAAAGTTGCACTGACATAAATGCAACCCATATAGAGGAACTTTTTGATCCTGCTTCTACTACCCCCCATGCTTACTGGACATAAAACGTATAGCCAGCTCTTATCTAGCTACAGTGTTTGGCACCACAACTCCTGTGGATAGTATCATACCTTTCCTGTCAGGAATTTCTATTCCTCCTCCATCCTAAGACACAATGAAACATCTCCTTAAGCCTGTAACACTAGAGGAAACCCAGCAGGCTATAAAATGCCAAAAGAAGCGCACTTCCCCTGGATCAGATGGTCTTACTGCAGAATTATATATACAGTTTATGTTATTTTTTGCCCCCTTCCTGACATTGATATATAATACCATCATAAGCACTAATTCTACTTCTAAAGGATTTTCTGATACTATTATGATTTTATTATTCAAGAAAGGGAACAGAGCTGATATACGGAACTGGAGACCACTAAGTCTGCTAAACACAGACTATAAAATATTCACTTCCATCTTGCTCAATAGGATGCTCCCTGTTGCCGCTCAAATTATTTATGAGGTGCAGACTTGTGCCCTTCCTGGCAGATCTATCCTTTCCAACCTGTCCCTCATTCAAGACATTATTTCAAACAGTACCCCATCTTCATCTACCCTGTTAATTTCATTGGATCAAGAAAAGACTTTTGACTTGGTCAACCATGTTTATTTGTTCCAGGTTCTTGCACATTACCATGTTCCCCAGAAATTCATCTCTTGGCTTAAGCTCTTATATAATATTGCTTGGATACAACCCCATATAAATGGTTCTCCATGCCCCCCTTTTTTAGGCCTCAGAGGAGCGTGGCAGGGCTGTCCCTTAAGTCCTTTTTTATATATTTTCCTACTGGACCCTTTATTGTGAACCCTAGTGCTATACCCATTTTTACCTATAATCTCTTCCCCCATTGGAAGACCTCTACCTCCAGTATGCATATATGCTAATGATTTGTGCATTTGTACTACCCCCTCTCTTCAGAGGACAGTACTTCCCCCTATTTTCAAAACATATGAGACAGCTTCGGGCTCCAAAACAAATATAGCGAAAAGCACAGCACTAGTGGTACCAGCTTCAGCCAGCATGGACTTACCAATGCATATTGTAGTTATCCCTCTGGCAACTGCTCCAATAAAAATCCTGGGATTACATTATGGCACCTCAGATGATGCCAGTTATAACTGGAATATAGTGTTAAACAGAGCAGCACACTCCCTTTCCTTTTGGAAAGGACATAGCATTGCAAAATGGAAAAGAGTGTTTTATTGAAAACTTTATTACTTCCCCTCTTCTTACACTTGGCATCAGTGTTTCCGGTCCCTTTTTCTCTGGAGGCAAGAGTTTGCAATATTTTTTTTCAAGGCTTCTGGGGCAGTCGTTTAAATTCCATAAAAAGATCATACCCGTACATGGACTATTGTCATGGTGGGGTAAGGATGCTGAACCCGATAGTATTTTTCCATTGCCTATTCCTGAAACTCACGATACCCCACTTACTCCATGAGCCACCCCTTTTTTGGCATTTAATTATATATTCCTTTACCACGAAGATATGCCAAATATGGCAACAACTCCTGCATGATATCCCTAGGAACTAGGTATCCCCAGCTTCCTCTACCCCCCTTTTCCAAAGATCCAGCAATGGAAACTCTCCCCTGCACATATATTGACTAAAACCAGGAGACAGCTTTATAACTTTGTTTTAGATACCCATTTTTCTGACTTACCACAGATAGTATCAATGCAAGGCTCCCTTCTGGAATTAGAAATGCCCTTCTCTCAGTTAACTTCGACCCCAGGATCCCCAAACAATTTTTGATATCTCCTGGCTAGCTTGTCATGGAAGATTGGGCATCAAGAACAACCTAACACATAAATCAGTAGAAGAGTGAATAGGCCCCCGAGACTCTTGCACTGCAGTATTGGAAACCATGCATCATTTTTTTTTATTGATTGCCCATATAGTCAAGTTGTTTGTACCCTCCTTTTACATAAATGGAAAGAATAGGCACTTCAGAATATAACATATGATATACTGGTGAATGGGATATAACCCCCTGGATTACGGAAATATCACCCTGGGACCTTACGTCTCATCTTTGCATCCTGCCGCTATTATTTATGGCAGGCCAGGTGTGCCTTTCTCCAGCAACAGAAAATGTTTTCTCCAAAACAAATAGTTGCACAGACTGTTTCTAGCCTTGTGTTAATCCAAAATGAGGAAAACAAGTTGTTGACTTCTGCTGTATATAGTTCATATTGGAACAATTGTGCATGGATTGAAACTGCACTCCCTTAAGATTTTTTTTTTTTGCTCTCTGTATTAGCCAGCATTTATTTGCACCATTTAAAGTGGAAATTTTCCTTTGATTTATTTTTCCTTTTTTTCCCCCTCGTTAATTGGTCTTTTTTTTGTGGGTTGATTTCCTTTTTTCTTTCTTGCAAACCTTATCTACAGTTTCTGTAAAGTTGACATTGTATTTTGTTTATTGAATGTACTGCACTAATTTTTCTTTAAATAAAACATTCCCCTACTCTTTTCGAGAAGTGCCATGGATTCTTTGACACCCACCTGAAGTACCACCAGAACAGGCAGATGGGACCTCAGTTTAACATCTCATCTGAAAGATGGCACCTCATGAGTGCAGCACCCCCCTAATGCTGCACTACAGTGCCAGTATTGGGATTTAACCCAAGTGCCTGTTGTGGGGGATAAAACCCACAGTCTTCTGATCTCCCAGCCTCAGACACAAGTGTGCTATCTGCTGAGCCACTGACACTGACAGATGTAAGTCCACATAATCAAAAAATGGGCTCCTACCAAAGTCAAGTACCACCAATTTCTCCTGAGTCCAAGATAAAGATTCACATAACTAGGGGCTAAGGGCACCCCCTTTACTGTACCTAGCTGCTTAAACATTGGCCAAGAAAAACATAATAGTTATGCTTTAACACAATTAAGCTCTCCTCTAGTTTCATATCTTGAAATAGAAAATAATATATATCCTCCAGGCCACCCCATGTGGAACATTGTATATAATGATTCCACATCAAGGGTGAAACAAGAGCTAAATGTGTCTGAGAAAATTGAATGATATAGTTCAGGTCAGTCCCTTATTTCTTATTATAGCACTCAGAGCAAGGACCCTTAGCTCTCCCAATTAACTTTTCCAATGCCCCTCTCAACATGAGTTCATAAAGCCCACACCTTACCCTTTGCACCTCCAGCAGAGGTTTCTCACATCTGTAATTTTAAATCAATGTCTCATAACACCAATAACTGGCTATCTTGACATTTGGCCCCCATGTTAAGAATTTGACTTCTAAGTTCACTAAAAATTAGGTCAGCTTTATCTGATAAACAAATTACTCATGAATGATGCTACACTTAGTAAATTTTGATTTTAAAAAAGCATTATATTACAAAATTGCAAGCTTTGCATGTCACTTATAATAACAGAGTGCACCATTGTATGATTGTGTATGTTTTGGGTTGGCTTCCCTTTGATATGAAATCAAAATTAATGCTAACTAACTTTAGTTTCAAATTATTGAGTAAGAAGCAGCCTGCTAGCTTAGCTAGTTTATTTTAATCGGTTACACTGAATTTTAACTTGAGATCGGTCCAAAATTTATGTTTCTTTGTCCCTTGTATGCTAACAAGTATGGGTCAAAAATCATTTAGTTTTCAGGCTCCTTCTCTGTGAAATAACATTCTGGCATCAATTAGATCATTAACCAGTTTTACTGCATTCTCTAATTAACTGAGGCTATATTGTTCAACAATGAAGAATTGTATCTGTTCTGCTTGAATTGTATTCTCAATAGTGTTTCTATTTCATATCAAAATGTTTTGCATTTTTTATAACATATACTATGTATGTTTTATTGTACTTATGTGCACCGGGTCATACTTGTACAAGGTGCCTTATGGCACCAGTGTATTTTACCTGGTTAACACAATAAAAACAAACAAACAATCTTGTGTGTTTCTATCTTGGCTCTCAAAACCAGCATGGGGGATCCTTACCCCATTGTTGGCCAAACCAACCTCAGCTGCCAAGACTACCTGATTGGAAAAGCTCTGCCAAAAATTAATTTACCCATTCAAATGTGATGGATTCTCCTTTCCATCTGCCAAGTCACTTCCACATCATTCAGGCTGCTGTTACACTCTTCTTTCTGTTATAATGGCCAGATAACAGAAGCTGTGGGTGTCTGCAGGCAGGCAGCTACTGTATTCAAAACCAGAAACAGACATGCAAGATGCTGGTAACAAAGAAAGTGCAACTGCTAAATATGTCATACTGTACATGTAAAAATTAACACCCACACTCCACCTTCCAATGAACCCTCCTAATAGCAATATGTACACACTGGGAGAGCTGAGAGGATGGAGGAGAAAAAAATAGCTAGCCTAATCCAGAAAAGGTAATTGATTTCATGTTTACTACTTAAAGGAGCTGCGTGAGTGAGTGGGGAGAAGTTTTTTTAATTTTTTTATGTATTGAAATGTTTCACTAGGAAGGCACGCTGAGCAACAAGTCACTCATCCCCTGGTGCAGCCTGGGTGGAAGGGGTACAATAGGAGTGAAACATTAAACATTCAAGTTACAAGATCAACATTAATATACAGTTTTAAGGCAGGTGTTACACGCAGTGGTACAACAGTGTTGTGCATAATAGGCAGAAAGAGTGGTCAATAATTAGTGCCTAGTTAATAAGTAAAAAGGTGCTTGCATAAAAGAAAAGAAAAGGGGGAGGTGAGAGGGGGAAGGAGAGGAAGGGGTAAGGTAGGGAAGGGGAAAGAGTCATGTTCAAGTTACATTCAAGTTACAAGATCAACATTAACATTCAGTTGCAAGACAGGTGTTACAAACAGTGTTAAAACAGAATTGTGCATAATATGTAGAAAAAGTGAACAATAATAAGTGCTGGGTTAGTAAGTAAACATGTGCATTACATTAAAGAAAAGTGTGAAAGGAGAGGGAATGTGAGGTGGAGAGATGTAGGGGGAGGGGAGTAGATGAAGGATACAAGCTCTGGGGGGTAGGAGAGGGACCCATGGGGATCATTTGGCATCCCTTACATTCTGTGAGAGATCAAGGGAGGCCAGTAAGGGGGAGCAATTTGGAGGAATGGGAGGAGAGCTAGAAATTTGGGGAAGTTAAGGGTGCATAGGGTAAAATGAAAGTGGCAGTAGAGGGGTAGGGTTTATCCATGGCTTATAGGAGGAAATTATGGAGGGACATGAAAGGAACAGCTAGGTGCAAGGTAATTTTTGAGGTCAGAGCTGATGGACTAGGCAGAGGATGAGTGCTGGATTTCATGGGGGAGTGAATTCCAAATTTTTGGGAGGCAGTGAGACCAAGTGGATTTGCCAATTAGGGTGGTTCTACGGGAGACTATCAGGGTTTGGGAGTTGGTTGATCTAAGGGAATGGGAGGATGGAGGGGTTGTTATAAAGGAGGAGGTTAGGTAGAAAGGGAGCTCACCTAACCAGTGCTTGGAGGTTAATTCAGCACAGTGAGAGAGTCATCTATTTGTAAGAGAGGGGAAGGATAGGGCATGATAAAGATCACAGTATTGGGTTCAAGGGAGGGCATCCAGGGCAAAGCAGCAGAAGGAATTGAAGAGGGTGTCCAGTCTGGCCAGGGAGGACTTCGAGCAGCACCATAGACCACATCACAGTAGTCAAAAATTGGCAGTATCATCTGAACAAGTTCATGTCTAGCTGTAGGAGGGATGCAACTATGGTTCCTGAAGAAGGCACCATCTTGGGGCACAGTTTTTTTGGATTTTTTTTATTTAGTTGTTTAACCAGGTATAGCACACTAAGCTTGAAAGTTTTTTACAGAAATGACCTGGGAGCACAAGGAGGTTAAGTGACTTGCTCAGGGTCACACAGTATGCAAGTGGAAGCTGTGGGTAACCCAGGTCTGGTCTGCTGATGTCACCAGATTTGGCAGCTCAGAGCCTTAGACCACTGTGCTATACTGCTTCCCAAATAGGATAAGATGGCATCAATATGCCAAGAGTAGTTTAGGTGTTGGTCAAACCAAACACCTAAGTACCTAAAGGAGGATGTCTCCTCAAGTAAAGTCCTATCAAGGGCGTGGAAAGTTGGTAGGGAGGGAAGGCCTAGAGATTCTCTGCCTTGTGCCAAAAGTCATGGAGACAGTCTTCTTGACATTGAGGAAAGGTTGATGGTCAGCAAACCAGAGCTGAACCTTGTCAAAGTCTCTCTGTAAGCTGGTTGTAACCTAAGCAGAACATGACCTAGATGCATACAGAACTGTATCATCAGCATACATATGTATAGTGGTGGAAGGGGAGCAAACAGAGGGAAGATCATTTAAGAAGATGGAGACTAGGAGGGGTATTAATACAGAGCCCTGGGGGAATGCCAGTGCTAATTGGGAGGGAAGGTGATGTGGCATCCAAGATCTTAACTGATTGGGTTCTGCCAATAATGTAGGCTTTGAACCAGTTTGTGGAGGAGGGAGATAGGCCAGCTGCTGGGAGTGAGTCAAGGAGAAGGGAGTGAGAGATGGTGTCGAAGGCATTAGCAAGGTCAACAAAAATGGCAGAGGTAATTTGGCCATTGTCCATCCGAGTTAGGATGGAGTCTGTGAGCCATAGGAGAGAGGTGGTGGTTAAGTGTTTTTTTCTGAAACCAGGCTGGGAAGGGGTGAAAAAGGAGGTGTCAGATAAAAGAGAGGTGAGTTGGGACAGAACAATGTGTTCTTGAAGCTTGGCAAGGGTAGAGAGGAGAGAAATGGGGTGATAGTTGCCATGGGATGAGGTGTCACACCCTTTGGGTAGAGGGAGGACCACTGCATATTTCCATGAAGAGGGGACCGAGGCAGTAGAAAATGAGAGATTTAGGATTAATGAGAGGGGGTAGGCAATAACCGGAGTGGAGAGGGAGAGGAGATTTGGGTCAAGGTCATTAGGGGAGGCACCTTTAGAGGGACTGATGGTGAGAAGGGCACTTAGGGCATAATTTTGGGTTACAGTAGTGAAAGAGAAGGGGAGGTGGGAGGGTGGTGGAGTGGGCACACCAGTAGAGGGTAGGAAGGGTGATGGGTAGGAAGGGATGAATTTTAGTTGCTCAGTGGCACAGGAGGTATAGCAGGAGTTAAATACCACTGCTACAGCTGGTGGGTCAGACACTAGTGAGCTAATTAAAGTAGTAGCCACAGACACTGCCAGCTATTTCCCAAAATTTCTGTGATATTTCCAGAAATATCTCATGCTGTCTCCATTTCCACAGTAGAGGCAGCAGAAAGAAACTCTTTAGAAATGTTGCAAAATATCTGGAAATAGCTGGCAATGTCTGTGGCTACAACTGTACTTTAAGTACTGAGGGGTGAGATGATGGGGTAAATTGGGCGTTGACCACTTTCCAGAACTTAGAAGGGAAATGTGTGTTGGTATGAAGGTAGATTTGAAATATTTGGGCTTGGCTAACCTTGTAGCCCTGGTGCAAACATTTCAGAGCATGTGGTAGTTTATGAGGTCACTAGAATGTTGAGTGGCTTTATGATACTTCCAGGTCCAATCTCTAGCCCTGAGACAGGCCAGAAGTTCAGGGGTTATCCAAGTTAAGTGGTTACCTCTGACTTGTTTTAGTGGGGCAAAGGCATTCCAGTTTACAAGAAAGATTTATTTGAAATAGGCAAGGGCCTTATCAACCAAGGGGAAGGAGGTTAGCGGGGACCAGTCAGAATTGGCAAGGTTACTCAGGAGAGGTTCAAGGTCAAGAGACTTGAAAGAGCATAGTTGTATGGTTTTGTGTGGTGATTTAGTTCTGTGAACTTTCCTAACTATGAATATTGGGTTATGGTCACTGAGAGCATTGGGGAGGACACCAGAGGTGATGATACAGTGGGGGTGGGAGGTAAGGGCCCAGTCGAGTAGGGAGTGTGTTGTGTTTTGTGGTTTGGGCGGGTGGGTTAGGAGATCAGTTGGGAGAGGTTTGGGGCTCCAATTTCATTTTTAGTTTTTATAGTTTTAGGTGACAACCAATTTATATTGAAGTCACCTAGGATGAATAATTCCCCAGAGTGAGCAAGGAAAGTGATGAAGGTTAGGAGGTCTAGCATGACTGAAGGATGGACATTTGGGTGGCAGTATATGCCAGCTATGAAGATTGGAAGAGTGAAGGGGAGGGTCACATGGATAGCTGGGGCATCATGGGTCACAGGATTGGAGGATGATTAGATGATAGAATACTGGGTGGAGGCTAGGACATAAATGGCCATACCTCTACACCTGCCAGCACAGTCTTACCTTAATGGTGAGTAGCCAGGAATGGAGATCAAATGGTCAGGGATAGTGCTCTTTAGCCAAGTTTCTGAGATGATTAGAATGTCTGGTTTTAGAGTACACACCATGGTCTGAGTCTGGTCTATTTTTTGCAAACAAGCTGCTGGTGTTAAGATGTAGAATCTTTAAGCCCTTTGGGAGAGCTGAGAGAAGAGAGTGGGGGGTAGTAGAAGAAGCACCAGAGGAGAAAGTATCAATAGGGCTTGGGTTGGGGTGGCAGACAGCAAGAGGAGGGTGAATATGAGAAAGTGAAGCTTAGGGGATTTTGAAGGGGCTGGTGAGGAGGTTGGTAGATTTGAGGAAAAGGGAGTGGATGAGTGAGTAAGAAGATGGAGGTGGAGAATGGCAGTGAAAGTGGACACCATTATCAAAGTTGCATGAGGAATAGTGGAAGAGTGAGACCATATTTCAAATGGGGAGTAGGGAGTGATAGTATGGATTTGGGTAGGGGGCTGGAGATAGTAGCTGGTGGGATTGGAAGAGCTATTAGGAATAGATGAGTAGTGAGCAAGTGGTGGTGGTAAGGAGAGGTATATGAGCAGAATAATGGTGAGAGAGGAAAGTGGGGATGCATTGTTCATAAAGCAGTGAAAACTGGAGAAGAATTGATTAATGGTGGTAGTTCAGGTGGATGTTAAAGATCGCATGGCACTTCTCTAAAAGAATAGGGGAATTTTTTATTGGAGAAAACTTCAACAACAGCACAAGGAAAAACATAATAACAAAAAAAAAACAATAAATAGAGGTGAGAAAAGAAACCAAAAGCCAGAACAAAAAAACACCCCCACACAATCTCAGCAAAATAATCTAAAAACACCAAATACCTACAACAAAAACTGGAAAAGTATACAGAACCAGAACCCCAATAGGATCTTAAGAAAACAGAAAATCCCAACCAGAATTGTCTGTAGCAGACATTCACACAAGACAGAAACAGCTATCCCAACTCTGAACCCATCCACCCCGGTATATAAGTAGAAAAGGAAAAAACAGCCAAGCAAGTCAAAAAGTACTCAACAAGTCTCAAAGGATCAAACAAAAGTCTTTAAAAAAGGAAGAGAACCCCAACCCTTCCACCACTCTGGCAACAGGGATCTAGAAAAATTATGTCTTTCTTTAGTAAACAACATGCAGATTTCATACTCTAGTTTGATTTGTAGGCCCGACAAGGATAGCTGTTTCTGTTGTAACACAAATTGACATCTTGTTTGCCAAATTACCCATTTAATAAGAGCCAAGACCACATCAGTCGTCCCTGCATAAAACCCAGTCCAGACCATTCAATCATACTGTCCATAAATCAAAATATCATGATCCATAACCTCTAGCTGTGGAATATTCCAGGAAGAGGCCAGTAAGGGCCATAATCCAGCAGTATATAGATACTGGAAAAAGAGGTGTGACATTGTCTCCGCCTCCAACCCACAACCCTCCCTCAAACAGGATCGGTCCTGAACACTTTTATGAAAATGATTTCCTCGAACATTTAGTCTAGAATGACAACAAAGCCATACAGAATCCCATACCTTAGGAAGGAGTCTAGATTCAGTCAATTGGTGAAGAACATCAGTAAGCACCACAGTATCAGGTAGAACAGGACAGGGATCTGTAAAATAGACCTCCTGCAATAGTTTTCGGTATTCCATTTTTCTAGTAGTATGTAAAAGGTCAAATGCTGAGATATGCCAAACTTTTAACTTTTACAAACTTCCAAAAGGTAAGGAGACATGCCCTGTGGGATGCCTCGAAATATCCCCCATTGCTGAGTTTCCCACCTCCGCCAAAAATAAAGACATCTATCCTTCAACAAAGAAACCCAAGGATATTGATTGAGCATCAAAATAGGAACAAAATTTGTATAAAGAAATATAGTAAATAGAAAAATTACAGGATTTATCATGTTTAAACCACTATCACACACAGGCCAATAAGTACAATTTCACTTTATGGGATTAAGCCAGCTCCCCAACAATAATTGAAAAGCCACATTATACATCCTTGCCTCCAATTTGATTGGCAAAGGATATAGATAACTAAGATTCAAAAACAGAGGCAAAATAAAAGTTGTGTACATGTGCACTCTTTTTTCTTCATCATAGGAAAACATTTCCATCTAGCAATTTTCTCCTCAGCCTGGGATAAGGCAAGTTCCCAATTCAAGAAAGACGAATCAGGAGCCCCAAACAAAGACCCCAGAATTTGTATTGGTAATGCAGTAATGGTAATACCCTCGATGTTTTGCAGAGTGACCCCGAAAATACAGATTCCCACAGCTTTGTTCTTTTGTTTTTGCTAATCTTAGAACCAGAGACTACTGAAAATGAGGTTACCACCTTCATAGCCTGCTCCACAGATGCCTGATCAGCTACTAATATGGTAGTGTCATCAGCATAGGCAAAAGCAATTGGAAAAAAAACATCTCCAGGACCCTGAATCGGTAAAATCCCTGGTACCATACTTAACTTCCTCAATAAAGGATCCAAGGAAAAATCATATAAGAGCAGACTCAAAGGACAGCCTTGCCTAACTCTTCGCCGAATTGGGACAGACTTCTCCAGTCTGCCATTTACCAAGGGCCGAGAAGAAGCATGTCTATAGATGATTTGAAGTCAATCAATAAAATTACCAGGAATACCAAAATGCGCCAAAACCCAAACAAATAAATAAAGATGGGGAGCCTCATCAAAAGTTTTAGCTTGATCCAGGGAGAGCAAATACCTGGAACTTCTAGACCCATCAAAAGCTTCTCTCAATAATTTAGTAATATCTCCCATACCCCGCTGGGGAATGGCACAGGTTTGATCAGGGGAAATCACTTCCTGAGCCACCCAGAATAAATGTTTGCACAAAAAATTTTGCACAAAACCTTCCAATCAGTATTAAGAAGACTAATAGACTGCCATTTTCTAAGATCTGCCCTAGCCCCCTTTTTGTACAGAAAAATCAAAAGGCTGTCTGCCAAAGCCATAGGAAAGGGAACCAGACCAGATAACATATCGTTATAAACAATCACCAGATGTTTACTTAACAGGCTCACAGATTTCTTATAGAATTCCCCTGGTAAACCATCTGGGCCAGGAGAAGACCCAGTCTGCGAGCCACCAATGACTTCTTCTATTTCTTTTTGTGAAATAGGAGAGGTCAACAGAGATTTATCAGCCTCCAACAGCTCAGGTATGTGCAAGTGACTAAGGAACTCATCAATCCCAGCAATAGGTGGAGAGTTATCACAAAAAGAGGTCTCCACAAACTGATTTTCTTTTTACCATCTATCCCCTCTCCAATATCCATGACTAGGCCCAAGTCAGTTATCAAAGCTTCCATATATTTGGACTCCACTCTTTGAGCACAACAATCATATGGGTTAATCCCCTGTGCCTTTCCCTGAGTGCCAAACTTCTGTTCTAAAAACAGAGAATGGGCTCTGTCATATTGATAATTGCACATCTCAATTTTAACAGTTTGTATGTCCTCTGTGAAGTCTTCTCCAGCCTCTACAGCCCGAGAAAGCAGCCTCTGTAATCTATCTCTGAACTGCAGATAGGTTAGGTATTTAGCAGCAGCCGACCTTTTGGATAATGAGCCACATAAGGTTTTTAGGTCTCGTTTAGTGTCTTGCCACCAAAAAAGGGAATTATCATATAACTCAAAGATAGAAAACCTGGCTTCTAATTCCTTCTGAATGAGAGCCCAGGTGTCAGTATTTGATAAAAAAGCTGAATTCCTTCTCCAGACCGGATTTGGGCCAGGTTTATTTAAAGGTTGTCCCACTAACATTTTAATCAATCTGTGGTCATGACCCCTAGAATATGTATGTAACAGTAATCTAGAAAAGGCAGCAGCACAATCTTTAAGCTTGGCTTGCATATACATTTTGTTAAAAAAAATTAGAATCTGAGTATAACTTCTGCTCTCTACCTGTTTTATTAGAGAGTGACACTATACAATTAAAATCCCCTCCCAGAAAGACCAATCTAATAGTATACAAAAATGGTAAAACTTTCTGCAATAAAACAACTCGTTGAAATTTAGTCTGAAAATTATACACATTAATAATCCGCATCTCATGTGCCCCAAGCCTGGCATCCAAAATGCACGCCCTCCCAGGAACCAAATCAATAAGACAGGAGACACGGAGGTCAGGATTTAAAATTAAAACCCCCACCCCTGAGCATAATTCCTCTCCCAAAGACCAAAAAGAAGAAACCCTGAACCAGTCATTTGATGCCTGGTAGATTTCTCTAGTAGTATGTAAACGGGTGTCTTGAACCAGGCAAATATCAAGCTAATGGCTGGCAATAACAGAAAATGTGGTTAAGTCTCCTTTTATGATTCTTAATACTATTGACATTTAGGGATCCTAAAGATAGGTGCCACTCCATGGTCAGGAGTCAGAGGCGACCTGCATAGTTGAAACCATAGATCTTGAGGTTTTAGTCACCATTCATTTGGACTTCTTTTTCTTCTTAACCCCCCCCCTCAGTATCTATGAGGCGAAGTTCAGAGTCAGCTGCTTCCGTTATGAAGAAATCAGTGAAGAGGAATCTGAATCGTCATCTTCCTCATCCCATTGCTTCCGTTTAGCAAAAGGGAGAAATCTGTTGGACATAGGAAGACCATCCTCACCTCCATCAAGAGCACCCTTGCCCACTTTTTGGGAAGCGCTATGCGTCATCGATCTAGTCTTTTGATATTCCCAATCAGCAGTCTGAGGTGGCGGCATATGGGAGTCTAGCAGGGAAGAAGGCCCTGGCACCATATCAGAAGCAATGGGCAAAGCATCGCCCACAGGAGTAAGGGACATCACTGGAACTTCAACATCCACCAAGGCAGTAGCAGCTGGAGAAGCAACTCCCTCTGAAGGGCATTCGACTGGGACAGAGGACGGCAGAATCACCTGCCCTTTAGGGGAAGACTCAAAAGAGGGAGTAATATCAGAAGATGGGATTGAACAAGTGTGATACAAAACAGCAGGGCAACACTCTTCCTCAGGCTGCTGGGGTCAACTTCCACAATCTCTTCAGAGTCATCACCTCCTGTGTTTTGTGAAGCCCAGGGACAATCTCTGAAAGTATAAATAGTTTCCTCACAGAGGGTCTGGCAGGCAAAAGCCACATAACCAATCCCTCCACAGAGGGAACATTTCATTTTATCGCAAGCGTTGCTCAATTGTGTGTGGGCCCAATACCGAAAACAGGACCGAGTTTGCCCAGCATAAAAAATAGAACCCCAGTCCCTCCCAAGGTAGAAGCAACCAGGCAGGTGTTGTATGATGCCATGGTCTTGGGGAAGCTTGACCCGAATCTGCCATCCCCCAGTCCAAATGTCCTCTGAGTCAATAATAGGTTCTGGAAGACCAAGGACAGAGCATTTTGCCAGTAACCAGAACAGGATATCTGAAATTGCCACACCTTCATTCTTAAATAAAACAGTAACAGTCCGGTAAGTAGGCTTAATAAAAGGAATAACAACAAAAGCTTTCCATTCAGGGCTATTCCAAACTCCTTGATACCGTTCCCAAAATAGCTCCAATCCCTCAGCAGTCTTAAAACTGGCATCAAAATGAGGGTCACCCGAGGTATGGATGAATGCATAAATTTCCTGAACAGAGAAACCCATACTGTCTTTCAGGAGAGTACGGCCCACATATACCCGGTCAGGATATGAATCCAAACCACATTTGTGTTTAACCCAAACAGCGTTCCTTCTTTTAGCAGGCTCAGGAGGGGTGTAAAAAAGACCCACATTGGATTTGCAGGAAGAGTTCCGACTGGAGTCAGGGTTAGCCCCAGTACCATCCATAGGTTGACTGTGGGGGGCGGGTGCTGGGGACATTGGATACAGGCTCCGTTACAGGAGTAGTTGCAAGGGCACAAGGGATATCAGATTTATCCTTGGGAGGGGTCAACACAGGGGGAATTTGCTCAATTGGAAACAAAACCGGGGAGTCAGACAATTCAAGGGAAGAGGGAAGTTCCATGGGATCCGACTGAGCAGCACCCGGTTGTGTAGGAGACACCCAAAGTTGATTCGGGCCAGGATTCACCCAGCCAGCAGCCTGTAAAGCCTCAGCTATAGTGAGGCCAGTGACCAGGACATTATTATCAAAAATCAGGACCTTCCCTGAGTAGGTTCTCTCACCATGTCACTGAAGTGAGAGGTACAGCAACAGTGGTATCAGTAGGCAAACCCAGAGGGAGCACAGAGCAGGATCCATCTCAAAGCCCACCTCCTTTAGCATAACAGATGGTAAACAAGTAGGTAAATCTACAGTAGAAGAAGTCATAAGAGTACTTCCCTGAGAGAACAAACAGGGATCAGTCGTATCATCCAAAGCAGGTGAATCACAAAGAACTTGTGCAGGAATAGCAGCAGAACCAGAGCCACAGACTTCTGTAGTGACCACAGAAAAACTCACAGCTGAAGAAAGAGTCTTAGGAGGCAGCAATGTTTCTACAGAAGATACTCCGCTCTTCAAACCTCGCTCCTGATCTTGGAACTCACGGCGCTCCTCCTCAGCTAATAGCGCCCGCAAGTACTCGCTCCAAGTTCAAAACTGGTGACAGTCTGTAAAATCCATGCTCAGCTTTGGGTTCGCTGAAATAACAGGTAACACAGGGAGATCAGAACAAGCACTGGAAGCACTACAGCTGTGCTCCATAGGAGCGACTGAAACATCGGTGTCAGGCATAGAAAAGGCAGAAGCAGGGATCTCAGCAACAATATCCACATCCATCTTATCAGAGATGGAAGAAGCCTCATGCATAAAAGAGACTGAGGAAGAGGCAAGCTCCTCAGTTCCAGCAACCAGCTCACATCCACCTCCTCCACCAGGATCCAGGGAAGCCACCATCTTGGCCAAGGACCAGGATGACAAAGGGTCCCCCACAGAAGAGTAGGGGAATTTCCCCGGTGCCCGGGACAAATTTCCCCCATTCACTAAAATACCACCAACAGCTCAATCTGGTTCAAAGTCAGTTGACATTCATCTGTATCCCCCTTCCCCGGGCAGTGCCTGAAAATAGGCAGAATTTGTCTAGTATGCTTACCCGGTCAACAAAAACTAAATAAATAAAATAAAAAAATAAATAAAATGTAAGTAGGGAGCATGGATGGGGGCTGATCAGATGGAGAGGAAGTAAGTTTATGTGGGTCTGTGTTTTGAGGTGGCTCTTTAAATTATTTAAATTCTTAGTAGTCAGGGAGGGGGACCAAGCAGGTAGAATAGTTGATATCTCCTGTTGGTTCAGTGGATAAGTACAGTACAACATCTGAAACAGCTGTCTGAATGGGGGAGAAGCTGATGCAGGTTTTTGAGGAGACATGAGATTAAACGAGATACAGTATTAGCTGAGGGCCCTGTTCCAGGAGAGCTGAGAGGAATGAGAGAACAGAACAGCTAGCTTAGAGCAGAAAAGGTAATTTATTTAACTTTTAATACTTAAAGGGGCTGTATGAGTGAGTAGGCTACTTAAGTGCTTTGGGGTCAGTGTTTTGGGCTGTTCTTTACATTTCTTTAACTCTGAGTAGTCAGGGAGTGGAACCTAGTGGGGGGGGATATTTGCAGCCTCTTGTGGGTTGAGTGGTTAGTTACAAGCTATGAAACATGTGTCTGATCAGGGAAGGAGCTGAAACAGGTTAAGAGGAGACAGGAGATTTAAGCCCCATACCTGCAAGTATCCCATCATGTGGCATCCCTTTGTGTGAGTGACACATAGTTAGAGTGGGGGAATCTGACTAAGGGTAATCCCGAGCATACCTGCAGGTGTGTTTGCAGTTCCACAGGGTAATCTGTTGGTACAGATATCTGACTGTGAAATTTGTAGATGGCTGGGCAGATAGCGTAAAGGATACTAGAGATTCCCTACCTAGGGTACCTTAGCATTGCAATTTATAAGTGCATAATCAATATAAATGTGTAACTGTGTAAATTTGTATTTTGTCTAACTCCCTATGTGGGTAGGGTGTTTTAAGCAGTAGCTAAAGGGGTTTCAGACAAATAGAAGAGAGCATGGTTAGTACCAGGGTGTTACTACAGTATAGGTAGAAGACAAGTAGGTGCTGTGTGAAAGGAGGCAACAGACAGTGTGGGCTACAGGTACAGCTGGGAGATAGTCAGCTCAAGGAATGTGGAGAATTCATCTCCCTGGTTATACTCTGGAGGAAGGGATGTTGTCTCATACAGTATGCAGGACATTTGTGCAGCTCCAAGCACAGCTGACAGCAGCAAGGGTGGTGATAACCCAGCTGTGACAGCAGCTGAGCTGATGCCCAGAAGCACATCCACTCTACTGGAGACCAAGTGGCCCTGGGGCTAAAGGATGACGGGGAGGGGTGGCAGGAACAGTCACAATGAGGTCATCCAAGCTCACCACATCCCAACAGCAACTCACTTTGTGCCCTTGGAGGATGAGCAGGTATGTGATCATTGATGAAGTCAATCAATAACAGTGAATAGGACAACCTGGTGGCTCCCAGTCATGAGAACAGGAGTGAGACAGCACTGAGTATCCTAGTTGTGAGGGATTCTATGATTAGAGAAATGTAGAAGGTGGTGGAAGGAGGGGAAAGGGGAGGGGCTGCTTAGATGCCTTCCTGGTGCATCAGCCATCCAGGACATGAATAGAATAGGGTGGATGGTAGAGGAATGGGAGCTTTAGTCCTGGTATGTGTAGGTACCAACCATCTGACAAACTAGTCTATTAAGACAGTGAAGCAAAACTTTCGAAGGCTGGTGGACAGATTGAAGGTACACTTAGCTTCTCTAGTTTTTTCAAAGGTTCTGTATGTGTGGGGTAGTAATGAGTGAAAGAAAGAATGAATGAATGAATATTTATAAAGCACCTTTCTTGAAAGCAAGGTGCTGTACATAATGCAGATGAAGAAAATTAATACACAAATACAAAATAAAATATCAGATCAAAATCACATTATAAATATCAAATCACATAAAACAGTTAAATTAATCCAATCATTTAAAACTAGTCTGGGTATGCCAGTTTAAATAGATATGTTTTTAAGGCTGTCTTAGAGTAGAGGGAAGAAATAAAATAGTGTGGGGAAGAAGGAGACTGAGAAGTTTAGTGGGTGGAAGTGATGGTGATAGGAGGAGGACTACCATTTTCTGGGAGAGTGGGGAGCTTCTCGAGCACGAGGTTCATTGAGAGTGATCACATTTACCTAACAAGAGAAAGAGCTAGTGTGCTTGGGCAGAAGTTTGATGTCACGTTGTTGGACATGTAAGTTGGGAGAGGGAACTGAGGTAGGGGGAACCACAGAGGACAGAGAGCAAGATGAGACTTGAGGTAGGACTCCTCTAAAATGGAGTATAGGAACTGTGGACAGGGAAGCAGGAATGCAGGGGTTCATGATAAGTTAAGAAAAGGTAACAGCGAGGGAGGGATCGCAAAGCTGGCAAAGAGCAGAAAAATCAGGAAATTAAGGAAGGAGTGAAAAGGAGGATGGAGGGAGAGGAACTAAAAAAGGGGAGGTGTATAGCCACGAGATGGAAGGCAGTCTGACTTAATACCAGGAGCCTAGGAAACAAAATTAGTGAGCTCCAATTGATGGTGGCAGATATGGGGTTGGATTTCATAGCCATTACAGAAGCATTGGCCACCAGGAATAATGACTCAGACCTAGCAGTACCAGGCTACATTATGTATAAGTGGGAAGGGAGGAAAGAAAAGGGAAGAGAGTAGCCCTCTATGTCAAGAAAGACATAGAAGCAATACAGGATGGGTCCATCAAAGGCGGAAGTGAGGAAACAGAATAAATGTGGCTACAGCTCAGGACAGTAACAGCTAAGATGTTACACATGGGGATGGTTTATAGACCACAGGAACAGGGAGACAAGATCAATAGGGGGCAGAAATACAGAAGGAGGACTGCAAAGTTGGGGGGGAGTGGTGGTAGGGGTTCCTAACCTGACAGACATAGATTTGGACAATCCGGCAGCTAAGAGAACCAGAAGCCAGGCCATTCTAGATATGTTTCAGTACTGCCCGCTGGTACAGCTGATGAGGGAACTCACAAGTTAGGTTGTCATTCTTGACTTGGTGCTCATCAACTCAGAAATGGTAGGTGGAGTGAGGGTTGGAGAGCCACTGGGATGCAGTGACCATAAGATCTTATGGTTTAATCTGGCCCCAGGTACCAGTATGCCCTCATCAAAGGCTGAGGTTCGGGATTTTGAAAGAGCTGACATTGATCAGATGAGGAACGTAGTCCAGAAAAAGTTGGTTGGAGTGTACAAAATCATGCAGGGGTAGAGAAAGGTTGGGAGTAAGTAAAATGGCCATTCTTTCTTTCGACATCATCCACTTACCTCCTACTCCAGTTCCATAAGCAGGTACCCCTACAGACTTTTCCACACAGTGGGGTGGGAAGGGGAGGGCCATCCTCCCCATCTGGCAGACAATCCAGTGAGGCTTGGGACTAGATTGTTAAGGTGGATAGTCAGGACACAGGCAGGGCTTCATAAAGCCCAGTCCTTCATGTTTCCACCTTTTCTCCTCTGGGCACATGGGTGTGCAATGGGCATGATGTGCATGCTCTTTCTCCATGGAGACATCCTTGGTACTCTGCATGGGATCCCTTCCCACTGTGTACCTCGTTTGTGCTGCCACCATGATACATTCAGGTGGCAGTCAACATGAGACATGGCATCCCCCCACCCTGAGGAAGAAGAGCAGTCCTATGGACACTCATATTTCTCTCTCCCACCCAGCCCCTGAGTGACCCGCATCTGTTTCCAAACCCAGGTCACTGGAGTGGCAGAAGGTGAGGTGCTCAGTGCCTCAGCCCTCCATTCCACTGAACTAGTTAAAAAGGGCCATTCTTAAGGCAACTAAGTTATGCTTGAAAATGGTCAAGAGAAACAGGTGCAAGAGTCCAATATGATTCTCTAAGATGGTGAGGGAGGCAGTGAAGGCCACAAAAGGGCCTTTATCAGATAGAAAGAGAAACAGGGGGTGAGGAATGAAGTGACTACCAAGAAAAAATGAGGAAGGCCAAGAAGGCAGTCAGGAATGTAAAGGCAGATGCAGAGCTGCACATTATGAAGGGGGTCAAGAGAGAGGGGAAACACAGTTTTTCAGATACATTACAGAAAAAAGAAAGACAAGAGGGGCAATATTACTATAATGGGAGGGTGGGTAATAGAGGAGGGTGAGCAGAAAGAAGCCATTCTTAATGACAACTTCTGCTCAGTATTCACAGTGGAAAATAGTGGACCTTTGCCAGAAAGCAGAATAAAGGCTGTTGCAAGGGGACTCCCAGAACTGGGCATGTGGAATACACAGGAGAAAGGTTCAGAAAATGGTTTGCTGCCTGAAAATAGATAATACTCCTGGACAATGGGAGCCACTGGTGACAATGGTGGTCACAAATAAAAAAAAGTTTAAGAATTCACAAAGCTGACATTTTGCCTCAGTTTAATAAAGTAAATTAAAGGTCCAGACACTGTATGAGTGCTGTGTTGATTAAATGAGCTGAAAAATGTTCAGTGAACTTTGATGGGTGTTTATGAACCACTGGTGAATATTCCAGTATTCCTCAAAGTTCATCTGCTGAAGCATTTCATTTTGCAAGACTCAGTATCTCCTTATCTGATGATTATTTTTTTTCACCACATAGTTTTCTACAGGTGTCATGTACAGATGCTGGGAGATGATGAGAATAGATCATGCTGGGCTCTGTTCAGTTCGAGTGTAAAAAAAAAAGACTAAAGTTCAGTTTGTTTTTTCATTTATTTATTTGAAAAGTGGTGACTGGGAAAGGCACACTGAACCAAGGCTCATTTCCAGGTACGAAGGGAACAGGGGATGCAAATACATAGAAAACAAGCATTTGGCAATGATGAACACTCACTTGCAGGTATTTGCAGTTGTGTTTGGTACTGGTACTGGCATCAGATCAGAGGACAGAGGAGGCAGCAGTGAGAGCAGAGGGTGCTGCATGGTGGAAACTGCACTGCAAATGGTCCCAGTACTGGTCCCTGCGGTACCCTACTGTTCACCCCCTCTCCCCAGTCTGGATACCATTATCACAACCCTCTACCTCCTGTCCGTCAGCCAGTTTCTAACCCACTTTATCAACTTCTGCCCCTTGGCCAGACTATCCATTTTGTTAATCAGCCTTCTATGCTGGACATTGTCAAAGGCTTTGCTGAAATCAAGGTAGGTGACATCAACCATCCCTCCCTGATTTACTTCCTTAATGAGGCATTAGGGTTTCCAACCCTAATGCCCCACCCCCATCCTGCAGAGACTGACAGACATTGGGGATGTGCCTTTGGGTCATCGGCCGTAACACTCATGCTATTCCACCCCAACTCCCACCCTGCAGACACTGACAGGCGTTGTGATGTGCTTTGGGATTTTCAGTCTTAATGCTCACCACATTCCACAAGGAAATAAGCTGAGATGGGTGCAGTATAGGAGAATGGGGGTGAACATTAGAGTTGAAGACCCCAGGCACACCCCGATGCCTGTCACTGGCTGCAGGGTGGGGGTGGGGGTGAAATGGTGTGAGCATTACAGACGACAACCCCAGGGCACACCCCTGATGCCTGTTAGTCTCTACAGGGTGGGGGATTGAGGCATTATGGTTGGAAACCCTAATGCCCTACATGTTTGCTGGTATTTTTGATCCAAATATTCCACATGGGCTTCTTGGGACCCCACCTCATGAACAGTGGCACTATCATTTTGTTACTCAATCCCGAAGGTGATTTTCACTCAGCCATCGTTCATTCGTGCCACAGGTGCAAAACACATTTTGCAGGTTGTGAAAAATGGCAGCTATACTGTTCATGAGGTGGTGTGAAAACTGACAATGTTGAATATTTGAAGTGAAAATATAAAAATGTGCCAAAGTTACGTGCATGCTTAGCAAAATTTCAATGACCACACGTAACTCAGGTGTTTTGGAGTATTTTTGTGCCATATTTTCAACATGGCCTTTTTGGGATGCCACCTCATGAACAGCCACACTGTAATTTCATTAATCCATCCTGAAAGTTAATTTCACATAGCAACCATGCCATTCTGCACCACAGGTACGAAAACACATTTCAGCCAGTATGTGAAAAATAACAGCTGTTCTGCTCATGAGGAGGTGTGAAAAAATGGAGAAAAAAAAATGGCAATGTGGAAAATCTGGAGTGAAAATATTAAAAATTGGTGAAGTTATGAGTGTGCACGAAAACTGCAAGCTCATAATCCAGTCATTTTTGGGATTCATTTCACCAAATTTTCAACATGAGCTTTTTGGGCCCTCCTCTCATGAACACTGGCACTGTCATTTCATTAATTGGCTGTAAAATCACCTTTTGGGACCAAGTAATGAAATGGCAGTGCCAGTGTTCATGATTTGGGGTTCCAAAAAGGCTATGTTGAAAATTTGGGGCAAAAATTCCAAAAAATGGGTGAGATATCAATGTTAGTTGAACCCCCATTGATAGCCATTATATGGCGCTACCTTGATTCTTCAGTTCATGCTTCTGCTTTGAATATGAACATATGAACATATGAAATTGCCAGCAGATACAGACCATTCAGTCTATCTAGTCTGTTCGAGTGCAGCACTTCAGTCTATTATACTGCAGCTGCCCTCCCTCCCTCATATGCCCTCCCTCCATCTCCCACCCCTCCTGGCTTGTACCCTCCCTTGAATCTGTCCCACCCCTCTTGAAGCCCCCAACACTCTGTAGCGACATGACTTCCTCTGGCAGAGTGTTCCACCCTGTCATCACCCTTTCTGTGTAATAGTGCCTACTCAGTTCCCTCTTGAACCTGCCCCCTTCCAACTTCATAGGGTGGCCCCTGGTTTCCCTTCCACCCTTCAGATTGAACGTACACCTGATGTCTACTCTGTTCAATCCCTTCAGGTACTTGAAGGGCTCAATCATATCCCCTCGCTCTCCCTTCTTTCTTCCAGGGTATACATAGTGAGCTCTCTCAGTCTCTTCTCAAATGGTCTGTTCCCCAACCCCAGGATCATATTTGTTGCCCTGTGCTGTACCACCTCCAGTAGTTTGATGTCCCTTTTCAAGTAGGGGCGTCAGAATTGCATGCAGTACTCTAGGTGTGGTCTCACCAGGGACCTGTACAGGGGCAAGATGACCTCCCCACTCCTAGAAGTAATCCCCTTTGCTATGCACCTTAGCATCCTGTTTGCCTTCACTGCTGCCTTCCTGCACTGAGCAGAGTGACTCATCTCCCTGGTTACCAGCACTCCTAGATCCTTCTCTCCCTTGGATTTTGTTAATGGGACACCCTCCAGCCAGTAATTGTGCCCTGGGTTCTTGCCTCCTAAATGCATCACTTTGCACTTTTTGGCATTGAAACAAAGCTGCCAAGTGTGAGACCATTCCTCCAGTTTTGCCAAATCCTCTTGAAGTACTTTTGCCCCCCACCATCTACATCGGCACAAATCTGTGTGTCTTCTGCGAAGAGACTGATCTTGCTGTTAATCCCTATTGCAATGTCAGCTATGAAAATGTTAAACAGAACCAGTCCCAGCACCCAGCTCTGTGATACACCACTTGTTACTGCCCTGGGTTCAGATGCCCCCCCCCGACTACTACCTTCTGCTGTCTACCCTGCAGCCAATTCTCAACCCATCAGACCAATTTCCTCCCAGCTCCCAGACTCTTCAACTTACAGGTAAGCCTCCCGTGTGGCACTGAGTCAAAGGCCATGCTGAAATCCAGGTAGAGGTCATCCACAGCATGTCTCCTGTCCAGTTCCCTCGCAACCCAGTCATAAAAATCAACCAAGTTCATCTGGCAGGATCTGCCCGAGGCAAACCGATGCTGACTGCTGTCCTGGAGATTGTTATCCTCAAGAAACTGCACCAGTCTTTTCTTGAGGATTGTCTCCGTCAGTTTTCCCACAATTGCAGTAAGGCTCACCGGTCTGTAGTTCCCTGTTTCATCCTTGGGCCCACTGTTATGGAGAGTTACCACATGTGTTTCCCTCCAGTCACTGGGCACACACCCCAAGTTCAGAAAGTTATTGAACAGGTCTGCCAATGGCCCTGCAGGACCTCTGCCAACTCTATCAGCACCCTGGGGTTGACTCCATCTGGGCCAGGTGCCTTGTCCATCTTCAGGGACTTAAGGCCCTCCCTCACCCTTTCCACTGTGATTTCCCCATCCATGGCTGCTTCTACCCCACCCTCTCCCACCTCGCCCTTCTTCTCAGGTATGGACCTATCCCTCTCCTTGGTGAAGACTGAACAGAAGTATTCATTAAGTACTTCTGCCTGCTCAGCCCCCTTTTCTTTCCACCCACTTTCCCTCCTGATCCTAACAATTTGATCCTTGCTCTCCCTCTTCTTTCTGATATATATGAAGAAATCTTTTTCTCCTTCTTTGATGCCCTGTTGTAAACTCCATTCCGTAGCCAACTTTGCTGCCCTTACCACTCTGCTCACTTCTTTGGATTTCTTCACATATTCTTCTCTGTTTTCTGCCCTATTAGATCTCTTGTAGATCCAAAGTGCATTCCTCTGTTCCCTCACCTTCTCCACTGCCTATCTACTCATCTAACTTGGTTTCTTGGTCCTGGCTTTCTTGCTCTGGCTCTTGAGACAAGTTTTAGTGGCTTTAGCCAGTCCTGCCTTGATGACTGCCCTTTTTTGTTCAGTGTCCATTTCTGGGCGGATGCTTGTCATATGACTTTCCAGTATGTGTCCCATCCTGCCAATGTCCACCCTTTTAAGTCCAGGACCCTAGTTTTTGTAGTGGCTACTTTCCTACGCAGATTGATTGAGAACTACACTGTGCAGTGATCACTGCTTGCCAGAGGTTCCTCCACCCTTACATCCCTGACCTGTTCCCCATCTTCCAGTACCAGACCTGGTATATTCCCCTCCCTCACTGGCTCCATTACCCTCTGGATAAGGAAGCCATCTTTCAATGCTTCCAGGAGGATCTGCTCCCGGGCACAAGTGTTTGCTGGGATGCTCTAATCCACCCCGGTAGATTAATGTCCTCCATCACCACTGTGCTCCTTTTGCCACTATGCCTCCTTATCTGCTCCCCCTGTTCCCTGTCAATGTCTTCCTTCTGGGCTGGAGTTCTATAGACAACCCCCAGACAGATTGTGGTCCCTTTCTGGCTGGGTAGTTGCAGCCAGGTTACTTCTGACCTGCCCTCCTCCCCTGCCTCCCTATAACATCTGAGACCTTCCCTTATGTAAATGGACCCCATTCCCCCCCAGCCTTCCCTTTATCTGTATTCCTCAGGAATAGTTTGTACCCTGGGGTGGTTAGGTCCCAGTCATTGTGTCTGGTTGCCCACATCTCAGTAATGGCAGCAATATCCGCCTTTCCCTCCACCATCAATGCCTGCAATTCTGCTAACTTGTTCTCCAGGCTCCTAGCATTTAGTGAAACCATGATCCAAACTGCTCCTATCCTTCTTGCTTCCTTACCTTTCACTCCAACCCCTATTTTGCCTAAGGTCGTATCTATCCCTGCGGTGGGGGGAGGTCCATGGGAGCCCCTGTCCTGGTGACTCCCAGCTTCAATGCCCCCACCTAGTTTAAATTGCACTTCTCATTGATAAATCCCCCAGCTTTTGCTTCAACACCTGTGACCTTGCCCTGCTGAGGTGTAACCTATCCCCTGCATAAAGATCTGTGTTATCCCATGTGCTACCCCCAGTCCCCCACCAATCCATACCCCTTGGTCCCACACCATTCTTTCAGCCACTTGTTGAAGTCACTGATTCTTCTCCTCCTGTCTGTACTAGCCCTTGGCACTGGCAGAAATTCTGAGAAGGCTACAGATGTTTCCTCTTTGCTGCATAGTTTTCCCACTTCCCTGAAGCTGTCTTGTACCTCCTCTCTCTTCCTTCCAGATCATTCATTTCCAGGTGCACCACTATGTGTGCCCCCCCCACCTTACCCACATATTTGCCATATGCTGCCCCACTCTACTCACTGTCATGCCTGACATGCATTATACCCAGATGTTACTATTTCTGGCACCCCTTCCCCCCCATCTTATACCCTTAAGTATAGAATCCCATAGAATTATGACTCTCTGACACTTATCCTGTTCACCCTCTTGTTGCACTCCACCCCCTGCCCCCAACTTGTAAGGCCTTCTCACCCCACCATTTCACCTCCCTTGCCTCCCCTAACCTTTGCCTTGTCCTTCCCCCCCCTCACAAATATGACCAGGCTACTGACCTCCACCTTTGAACTATTTTCCATCTGTGGAACCTCCCCTTTGCACTCACTTGCTGCTCCATCCACCAAGCTACCACCTCCTCTGCAATTACTTCTCCATGTCTTCCCTGAAATGTGGCCTTCCCCCACTCGGACTCCTCTATTCTCCCTATCCTTAGCCTTCCCCGGGCTGTCTGCCGCTTCCCCCATCCTCTTGAAGAGTACAGACATGTCCTGGTCCAGAGAAGATCACAGCTGCCAACCTCCGGAGGTAAGTGTGGGGTAAGGGGGAGGTGGGTGTGCCACGAAAGGCCGGGATGGGGGAGGGGAGAGATGATGAGGGACCATTTCCTTTTTTTAGGTGAAAAAAAAGTCAAGGGACCATTTTCTTTTTTACAGGGAAACATAAACTTTGACAGCAGATAAGGACAGCTTGGCCAGCCTAGCCTGGCCATTTCTAAAGGGGGGTATGGATAAGGGGATATTGGGAGTGGGCTCCCCAGCAACCCGCAATATGGGGTGGGTACAGATATGGAAACACTGGACGTGAGCTTCCCAGTGTCCCTCAGTGGCGGTGCTGTTTTTTTTTTTAAATTGTGGATACAGGAATTGAGCACCCTGATGTCATCTTTAACGGAAAGCTGCACCATGGCTAATGTTGAAGCGGGGAGGCCAGAAGTGAGCACCAGGAGAGGAGACAGAGCCACACCATGGCTAGCGTTGAGGTGGGGAGCCAAGAAGAGAGCACTGGGGAGGGAAGATGCACTCATGGCTAATGCGTTGAAGTTTTGGGGGAGTCAGAGGACCAGCAGTATCGAGAGAGAATATATATTATAGCTCTGGCCATGCACATTAGTGTGCACTGTAATTGCATTGCCAGAGTTTAGCTATGGAAATAAATGAAGCGATCCCATTGTAGCGGTTCATTTCTTGCAAGTCCAGCATGTGCCACGTCAGCAAAGCTGAACTGCTGTCATGACCAGAGTGCATGGTCATTGGTGTACACTGCCAAACCCATTTTTAATTTCAGCTGTACTTGGCTTGGCAGTGACACATCTCGCATTTGCCATATTGTCCCAAGACATTCCATGCACAAGTGCAAGTGAATGCAAAAACACTGCCACAGAAGGCAGCATTCACATGAAAGAGTGGGCGCTGGAAAAACAAGAACAATTAAAAATAAAAGAAGTAGCCCTCCAGACACCAAAAAATGTTATGAAAGAGATTTTTTTGATTAATGAACTCCGTATTACTTAAAAGGTTTTTTTCTTTCATAAATTATAATCACAGTGACAATTTAAGCTCCAACACACAGTGAAATACCACAGCTCTTCAAGGTGACAAACCCCTTCATCAGGAGGTGTGGTTAGCAGTATCCCAAAGTTCTTAAAAACCTTTTTAGCTAGGTGTACAGTATGTCTTCAGCAAATTCCAAATCATAAATCATCAGTTGATTAACATTAACCAATCACAACACACACAGTGTTAAGGATGGTACCAAAAACGTATTTCTGTCACTGTCAGCTCTCATTAGTAATGCAGATCTGAATGAGTCTGTATTTAACAAACCAATTAAAAAGGGAATTCCTAAGCCCAGTCCAGCACTGCTGCTGACAGTGATAGAGGTGTGTGGACCACTGTGTAATTAAAAGTTTGAAAGTATACTTAATTATAAATTTTAAAATTGGCATGAATGGAGTCACATGATGCTCTCACTCTACTAGTTGCTCTTCTCCAGTGCTCCCGTCTGTTCCACTTAATTTTACTTAAAACTACCTGCAAAACATTGTCTTTACCCTATTTCTGTGAAGGATCTGCTGCAATAACTTGTCTGGAGTGAATCGATCCAAGTCTCAGCTGGATTCCATGCAAAATGACTGAAATGGAGATGCAACAAGCTGCCCTGCTGCACACTCCTCTACCAACATCAGATAAAAATGCCAAATGGCCGAAGGCTCACAGCTCAGGCTCTGGCACCTCTCCTGCTTCCACTGCGGCACCCACCCTACTCTTGGAGGAGGGCTTTCTTAAGGAATTTGAACCACTTAAGAATGTAATGAGAGAGCTCACAGAAGAGCTGAAATCACTGAGATCAGATCTGGGGGATATGAAAAAATGTGTACGGGATGTGGAAGCCTGAACTTTCTCTTTAGAAAAATGGAAGGACCACAGTGAAATGGATTCAACTGCTATGCGGGAAAGAATCAGTAAATCAGAAGCCAAACTGGAAGGCTTGGAAGGAAGAAGTTGCCAAAATAATCTACCCATTTTTGTCCTCCCCAAAGGAGAGGAGGGGGTGACACCAGTCCAGTTTGCACAAAAGTTTCTTGAGAGGATTGCTGGCCCATCTCTGAAAGGTCCTGTTCATGTAGTGGAGCAGGCACACCACTCCTTCTGTCCTAAACCACCTGCGGGCTTTCCTTCTTGCCCCATTATGCTTAAACTGCTCAACTTTCTGGACAAGCAGTATATTTTGCAGAAAACTCAAGACTTTGAAGAAATTCTGTGGGAGGGCTCTAAGCTGCAGTTTACCCAGGATTTACCAGTGGGCACTCGTCAGAAACGTGCTGCTTTCACCCCGTGGTAGCTAAACTCAAAGTCACGGGGATAAAATTTAGGATGCGTTATCCTGCCCGCCTATAAATCTTGCTCCAGAACACCTGGCATTCCTTTGAGACCATTGATAGTGCCACCCAGGACCTTAAGAAATTATTGCCTGAGCTCTTCAAAGAAAGGTGATCATGGTGTTTTATATGGAGTTCTGTTTTGCTGCACTGTCTGTTGGTCATTAAATGAACTGTTCTGGTTTCCAGGGATAGTAAAGTTACTAACATTCCTCAAAGTTTCAGATCTAGCGGCATATTGGAATCCTGGTTCCTGATGTCCCTTTTGTTTATGAGGAAGGAACTTTTTGGACTGCTTTGCTGCCCACCGACGTTCCCTCCCATGGGCGTCCTCCCTCAATGTTCAAAGGAGGACTGTGGATCAGCGCTTTCTAGTTTGGACCATAATTGCTTGCCCCTGTCAGTTTTTGGACCCAAGCATAGAAACATAGAAACATAGACTTTGATGGCAGATAAGCACCACTTGGCCCATCTATTCTGCCCATTTCCCTACATACAGGATAGGCCGCAGATCCTAGTTAACCAACAGCCTATTTCTTCCTACCCCCCCCACAAGAATTGCCTTATGTCTGTCCCATGCATTCTTGAATTCTCCCACAGTTTTAGACCCCACAACTTCCTCAGTAAGGCTGTTCCATGCATCCACTACCCTCTCTGTGAAATAATACTTCCTCACATTGCCCCGAACTGCCCCCCCCTAAATCTTTAAATTGTGTCCCCTTGTTCTTGCACATTTCTTTTTCTGAAAGATGCTACCCTCTTGGACTTGGTTGATTCCACTGAGGTACTTAAAAGTTTCTATCATGTCCCCCCTCTCCCTTCTTTCCTCAAGGGTATACATATTAAGCTCCTTTAGTCTCTCCTCATACGGCTTCTCTTGCAGACTCTGCACCATTTTAGTTGCCCTGCTCTGGACTGCCTCTATCCTGTCTATGTGTCCTTGCGGAGATGGGATCTCCAGAACAGGACGCAGTACTCCAGATGGGGTCTCACCAACTGTCTGTACAGAGGGATAACAACTTCCTGTTTTTGGCTGCTGATGCCTCTCCCTATGCATCCCAGTATACCCCCAGCCCTCCCTACTGCCTTCTCACATTGCTTGCTAACCTTAAGGTCATCTGATATGATTACCCTCATGTCCCTTTCCTTTTTTGTTGTTGTTACTACCTCCCCCCCCATTGTGTATTCTTCCCCTGGGTTCTTGTTTCCCAGGTGCATTATTTTGCACTTCTTTGCATTGAATCCTAGCTGCCATACTTCTGACCAGTCCTCCAACCTTGCCAAGTCCCTTCTCATCGTTTCCACGCCTCTTTGTGTATCAACCCTGTTGCAGATCTTTGTGTCATCTGCAAAGAGGCATACTTTTCCTTCCAGTCCCTCTGCAATGTCACTTATGAAGACATTAAAAAGGACTGGACCCAATACTGAACCCTGCGGTACCCCACTAGTAACCCCTCTTTCTTCAGAGTGGACTCCATTTACAATTACGTTCTGTGTCCTGTTGTCCAGCCAATGTTTTACCCAGGTTACCAGCCTGGGACCCACTCCCAGGTTGGTTAATTTGACTATTAATCTTTTGTGTGGGACTGTGTCAAATGCCTTGCTAAAGTCTAGGTAGGCCATGTCCACAGCCTCTCCCTGGTCTACTACTTTGGTCACCCAATCAAAGAAATCTATTAGATTCATCTGACATGACCTTCCCGCTGTGAACCCATGCTGTCTTGGGTCCTGTGCCCCACTGGCCTCTAGGTACTCAACTATTCTTTCCTTCAGAAGTGACTCCATCGCTTTCCCTACCACAGAGGTCAAACTGACAGGTCTGTAGTTTCCTGCCTCTGTCTTGGTCCCACTTTTGTGAAGGGGAATCACATCCACCTTCCGCCAGTCCTCGGGTACCACCCTATCCTCCCATGATTTATTAAAAAGAGTAGCCAGTGGTTTCACTAGTTTCCCCCTTATTTCTTTTAGAATTCTGGGGTGAATTCCATCAGGCACCATTGCTTTGTCCACCTTCAGTTTTAGGAGTTCTTGCAGAACCCTTTCTCCTGTGAAAGGACTGGGATCGACCCCCTTATCAAGAGTGCTTCTGTTAATTGGATTAGGCACTTCCCCCTCCTCTTTTGTGAATACTGAGCAGAAATATTCGTTCAGTATCCCTGCTTTTTCACTGTCCCCCTCTGCCCACCTACCGTTCATTCTATTCAGCCTCACTATCCCTCCCTTTGTCTTTCTACGCTCACTGATGTACCTATAAAAGGTTTTATCCCCCTTCTTAACCGAGTTGGCTATCTTTTCCTCAGTTTGGGCCTTTGCTATTCTGCCTTCCCTTCCTGCTTCCTTCTGCCTTAACTGGTACAGCTGTCTGTCCTGCTCCTTCTGTGTTTCCTTATACTTCCGGAATGCTATCTTTTTCTTCCTGACTTTCACAGCCACCTCTTTTGAGAACCATAGTGGCTTTTTCTTTCATTTTGATTTGTTTATTTGCTTCACACAAAGGCTTGTTGCCTCTGTGATGGCAGTTTTGATGATTCCCCATTGTTGCTCCACACCTCCTTCTAGCCTGTTTGCTGGTGCTTTTCTGAGGCACTCTCCCATCTTGCCAAAGTCAGCCGTCCTGAAGTCCAGTACCCGCACTTTTGTTTGGCTTGACTCTGTAGCTGAGTTTAACGTGAACCACACTGTTTGATGGTCACTTGTTCCCAGATGGCAACCCACTTCTAGATCTGAGATCCTCTCACTGCCCCATTTGAGAGTACGAGGTCTAAGATTGCTCCCTCACGAGTGGGTTCCAAAACTAGCTGTCTGAGGCCTGCCATCTGTAGGGCATCAAAATGGCCCTGCTCTTGGATGTGGCTGCAGCAAATGTGCTCCAGTTAACATCTGGCATATTCCAGGTCTCCCATCAACAGTATCTCCCTTTCTCTGCCATTCTAAGAATGCCTTCTATCATATCCTTGTCCATTCCCTCCCCTGACATGGGGTCTGTACACAACCCCTGTGCGGATTGTGGTGCCCTTTCCAGTCTCCAAGGTGACCCACAGTGCCTCCTCTCCTCCCTGTTTACTCTTTTGTTCAGTTGCTTTTATCCCTTCCTTTACATAGAGAGCTACTCCTCCCCTCTTCTCCCCGCCTGTCTCTCCTGTAGGTTATGTACCCTGGTATGTTAACATCCCAGTCATGGTTCTCTGTGTACCATGTTTCTGTGACTGCTACGATATCCAGGCATCCCTCTTCCATCAAGGCCACCAGCTCAGGGAGCTTTTGCCCAGACTATGGGCGTTGGTGTACTCATAACCTCCATTTCCTGATGGCCTTACTCCTTTTTGCCCCATCTCTGTCCTTCTTGCCTTTGTCCCTTTCTCCATTTACCCCTGCCCTTCTCCCTATCGACACCTCTATGTTGGTGTTTACCACACTTACTACAGTTATTTTTTGGGGGGGCTAGCATTTCCCTGCTCCTTTCCAGTGCCTCCCCCCTTGGCTAGTTTAAATGCTTGCCAATGAAGCACTTAAACCTGTCATCTAGGATCCTGGTTCCCCTCCTGGACAGATGCAGCCCATCATGCCAGTATACAGTAGGCCTGCATCACTTCAGGTGGACCCCCAGTCCCCAATGAAACCAAATCCCTGAGCTCTACACCCAGTTTTTCAACCACTGATTGAATCCCATGGTGTGGAACACCCTAGCCTCTCCTATGCCATAGATGGGCAGCACCTCCAGAAGGTTAATGTGTGTGCTACTGCACTTAATCCTTTCTTAGCTAGGTCATTTGTCCCTTGGTGGACAATGACATATCCAGCTCCCTCCCTGTGCAGCTGCTCCAGCAATCCTGAGGATTCACTCCCTGTCCCTCCAAGCCATGGCGCCAGGCAGATACCTTACCTCCCTCTCCACTTCTCCCCAGTTCTACCTTTCCCAACAATGGGAGTCCCCCCACCAGGGAGTTGTTTCCTTCTCTGGGGTCCCTTGCCACCCTCCTGTGGGTCTCCTTTGTGAAGGTTCCCAGCATCCTCCTTGGTCTCCACTGCAGGTGCCTCCATAGAGGAACCACACTTTGCCAGAATGGCATAGGAATTGTGGAGAGGTACAACTGGAGGGATGTGCCTGTGTTCCACCACCCTCACCCTCCCTGAGCCCAATGTGGTCCAACCACTCCTCTTTCTTGGCAACCTCTGAGGCAACGGCAGTGGCACTTATGGTCCCTGGATGGAAGAGGAGATCCCACAAATCCTGGCCAACTCAGCCTGGAGATGAGTGACCTCCTCCCTCAGCCCAGAGAGGTGCCTGCAGATGGGACAACACAGCATCCTCCAGAATGTCTCCTGGAAGACTGCTGCTCCACAGCTGCTGCACTGCACCACTTCCATCATGTATTATTTCAGGCCCCTTAACTGTTTGCAATCCTTACTCTTTCCTCTGTTTTTTTTTCTCTCTCTCTCCTTACTTTCTGCCTGTGTGCCCTTTAAGCTCCTGATTGTCCTGTTCTGAGACAAGAATATCCTATATTTCTCAGTAGACCCCTTACTTGCTTAGAGGCAGACCTCCAGCAGCTAGAGTGGGCCAGAGAGCTACTCTTGCCCTTCTAGGATGGTGGGTGTTTGGTGGCTCTGTGATCACTCACTTCTTGCTCCCAAACAGGAAGTTCCAGTTGTCAGTCAAATCCTGTGCCTATAAAAGTAGAACTAGCTTTGGGTGTGAGGGTGGAGGGGAGGTAAGGAGGGCAATATAGTCCCAGTAGAGAAGTCCAATCACACAGCAGTCCTTTATCCTGGTGTCTTTTGCCAAGCTACTAGGAGAATCTTTCTAAGGCAGTCTTTAAATGTAGCTTCCTTCTAGCTAAGCCACTCCCCCACTTACTAGATCTTTCTACAAATAATTTAAACCTCACAGTTATTAAGTCCTTTCAATCACCTGAGATTTACACCTAGATAACTGTTCAGATAACCATTCAGTTCAGTTAACTCAGACAAACACACACTTTTTTTTGTTTTGTTTGTTAGTTTTTGTTTTGTTTGTTAGTTTTTTTACCCTAAATTAAAGGTCCAAGTGCAAGAGTTCTACTTCTTTAGTCCCAGTAGAGAAGTCCAGTCTCCTGGTGTCTTCTGCCAAGCATGACCAATATTTCCACTACTGCCTCCCCACTTAATACTTCAAGAGCTCCCCCAAGTGTTACACATAATCAATGTCTGACTTTCCTCTTATCAGCTAGAATGGAGACTATCTTCTTTTAAAATGCACTGATTTTCCCCCCTGTGAATAGGCCACTTTCCAGCTGGTAGTCTGTGTCACAACCCCACTCAGTAGGTCAGGCTCTCTGCTCCCACAGTGCCAACCTCCGAGCTCAGTATTGTGAACAGGAACAGAAACAGGGTAACCCTCCTGTCTGTTTTGTGAGTTTGAATCAAACTTTGGTCTCAAGTTCTGGAGGGATTCAAACTGTGAACCTCTTGCTAGTGTACCCAATGTACAGACTAAGATAATTCTGCTCTTCGGGGGTCAGATATCTTTCATCTACGGACACCTAACCAGGTGTACAAAATTAACCCTTAAAAACTCTATGAAAGACCTCAGAATAAACTCTTACCTTTTCCCGGTTTGGTAAACCAGTAAGCTTTTGCACAGTGTTAACTTTAACCACATATGCTTCACTTGTCAAATAAAGAATTTCAAAGACACACCAAGTAGTCTCTTAAAATGAGATATTTACTTAAAAATAGATAAAAATGTAAAATGTAAAACACAGAACAATATTTCACAAAACATTACAGCCACTTAAAAAAAACAGGTTTAAAAGTGCAATTTCCTACCAACCATACACTTAGACTTGCCTAGCTAATGTATTCTTATATTCTTACAGTACTGAAAGATGTTGTAGCTTCAGAGTCCAAACATGTGTATGTGTCTAAAGGTCAGTTACATCATTATTAAAAAAAACTGTCTTGACCCTGCCTTCTCCATGATGTCACCCAGCTCCTCCTCTGTTTATTAAAAATTATACAGTCAGGATGTCTTATCAAGCAGGAGGTAAATTAATAGGTGACATCAGCAAAAACTCATGTCCCCACATGACTTCCCAATCAAGACTGTAAGTTTCCAATTTCTTTCTTTCATCCATGAGCAGCATCCTGCTCTTTACAGACATCAAAGAGCATTTATGACGTAGCAAGTAAGTGACAAACCTGTATTCTTCCTCTAAACATCATAAAGGTTTATGAGTTCCTATCCTAGCAGCTGGCAGCAACAATTAAGCTAGAGAAACAGGATTTTCCTTAATTTAGGTCTCTTCTAGTCTTTAATTATCTCCTGGCTTTTATCTTTTAGCTGAAAACTGGGGGGTGTGAGGATGTTAACCCACAGTCCTTCTCAGCATGTCTCATGAGAGACACTCAATAACACATTTTTATATTACAAAAAGCATAGATTAATCAGAACCAGCTGTCCAAGCATCACAGTCTGTACTTCTCTTTGGTTACCTTTCTGTTCTGAGGCTAGAGGCCAATGAGCTGTAGTAACTTCTGTATCAAGTTTTAATGACGCAGGACTAGAGGCTGCCTATTCCCTGCCTGTGCACTGATGGAGCAGTTTATGGACTTTGGATAGCCATTGTGTTGACTTGGACACTCGAGCCAGGATCCCTGTGCACTGGACAAGAATATGCCACAGAGCTGTTGTATTGGTGGGCCTCCCTCTCTGTTTTATTACTAGGAGAGGGGACACCACCTGTGCTTTAGGACTGGGGCCCTTCTGCAAAAGGTTAGACATATGGCTTTCTTTGTGAAGGGGGAGGGGCAATCTTTTCTTACTCAAAGTGATGGAGGGACTTAAATATGATGTAGTTTACATTAGCAGATGATGCTTTGGAATTAACTTTAATATATACTGGGACAATTTAAAGAATTTCTCTCAAGATAGAACTTGGTTGTACTTTATGATAATTGTTATTGTAATTCTCCTAAAGTAGCTTCTTGATCCTCCAAACTCCATAAGAACATGATGGCTTTAATGTTCATTCTCATTTCTGTCATTAGATGTTTTGTACCTTTTGTACAGGCTTTAAACGTAACTTTTTTCTTTTTTTTATGGAGGGTTAAAGACAGTTGGTTGCTCATGCTGATGTTAACAATTAGTAAGATAGTATACACAGTTAAATATAGGTTAATAAGTGGAGGGGGAGCTGTATGGGATGGGTGCAGTGCTATGGCTGGTTGGAGCCTCATAAGCCAGTTAGATATGGAGGGGGTATTTTTCAGGGTTGGGTGTGGGGTGGTGGTAGGGGGGTTAGGGAGGGACCATTTACAGTTTTGTCCTATATATCTTTTTTGGGGGTAAAGGAAGGGAGGGAGGAGGGGATTTTTGACTCAGACTGGTCAGTCCAGTTTTTTTCATATCATCTCAAGTTATGGGAATTGTTGTGGGTTGTTGGGGTGAAAAAGGTGAGGGCGAGGGAAGGGGTCTTTCTCCGGAAACTGGTTGGTGTTATACATGGGTTTTTGGGCCTTTCCAGTGGTGTATGGGTATTTTCCCGATGTCTCCCCATTTCACTAATACAGTGTGGATCATAATTTTAGATATTATTCGTGGAATATAAAAGGGGCCCAGTCCCCAGCTAAGCACACCAGAGTTCTGTTGCACATTCACAAATTGCAGATTGATGTGACCTCCAAAGAGACCCACTTCACCCCAGCCCATGTACTTCTGTTAAGACGTACCTGGGTGGGACAGGTAATAGGTTCAGGAACCAATACCCGAAGGCAGGGAGTGGCTATTCTAGTGGCTAGGTCAGTATGGTTTTATCTTCTCCAGGAGGTCTGTGATCCTCAGGGCAGATATATTCTGGTGTGAGCACTATTGGGACATTTGGAGGTGATTCTGGGATCCATTTATGGGCTCAATATGGAAGATCCTTCCTTTATCTTCTGACTCATCTCCATTTTATCTCAATGGGCCTCCCCTTCCTATGATACTTGATGGGGATTGGAACGTGGTTATGAATAATGACCTAGACAGGAGGACCTCATGATGGGGGACTGCCTCTTACCCTGAATCAACTTGCCTTGTGAGATCTTATGAATTTGCTAGGACTTGCAGACCCCTGAAGGACCTTACACCCAGCAGTGAAGGACTATTCCTTCTACTCTATAACACATAATTCCTTTTCCCGTATAGATTTGTTTCTCATGAGTATCGAGGCATTGCCAGGTGTTATTTTGAGTCACTATGGTGCCCAGGTAGTGTCTGACCATCACCTTGTTATACTGCAAGTCAACCTTGCCTCCCTTCTTGTACAAGGTAATATGTGGTATATGAACAATCAGTTATTAAGGCTCCTGGAGAAGTCTGAAAAATTACAACACTTATTTTCTGAATTTTTTACCTTCAAGTCACCCATGATGCCAAACCATGACATATTTTGGTTCTCGTTCAAGAACGCTCTCCAAAGTGAAATCATATGGTTGGCTACTAGATGGAAAAGGGAATTATCCCAGCCCACCTCTTCCCTTTTGTTGCAGATAAGAGATGCCAAACTGGACCACTCTGATTCCTCTCCCCAGCTAGATTGGAAATGTCTTGAAAATCTTCGGGCCAAGTATAATGCTCTTCTTGGAGAGAAAGCCGAACATCTCCTTCTGCAGACCAGAGCCAAATATTTTGATCAGGGAGACAAAGCCAGAAAGCTTCTTGCTGTGTGCTTGTACACTCAATAAGAGGGCAAGATTTTTTCTTCTCTACGGTCCAATTCCGGTCACCTTGCTACCACCCCTAAAGACATTGTCTCCAAATTCCAGGCCTATTATCATTCTCTTTATGTGGCTCCCCCCAGATTATCTTGAACCCTCCGATCTTGATACTGTCCAGGGTATGGCTTTGCTTGCACTGAAAGAGGATCAAGCTGAGCTGTTAAAGTCCCCTTTGATTCTTGCGGAGTTGGACAGGGCAACTGAATTCTTAACTCCCGATAAATCACCCAGCCCAGATGGCTTTTCCTCGAAATTTCATCAGAAATTCAAGGAACTGTTAGATCCACACCTTCTTGACATATTCCAATACATTTTTTCACAAGGCCTCTCTGATAAATCCCTTATAGCTGTTCTCATAATGGTGTTGCCTAAGCCAGACAGGGACCACTTATTAGTTTCCAACTATAGACCCATATCATTAATTAATGTGGACTTAAAAATCTTAGCAAAAAGTTTAGCTACCAGATTAAATCCTGTCTGGGATTGTCTTATTAGCAGGGGAGCTGGTGGGATTTGTATCGGGCAGACTGTCCACTGATCACCTCCAGAAACTATTGCACATCATCTCTGCATCCAGGGACTCTTCAATTCCATCTGTCTTGGTTTCTCTGGATGCGGAGAAGGCCTTTGACAGAGTCTCCTGGGATTACTTGTTTAACCTGCTCCCTCAGTATTTTTTTCCTTATGAATTTATTACATGGGTCAAGGTGCTTTACACTAACCCTTCAGTACGTATTCTTTGCAATGGGGTTCTGTCTGATTCCTTTCCTTTACAGCAGGGACCACATCAAGGATGTCCCCTGTCTGCATTTTTATTCAGTTTATGTCTAGAGCCACTGATTAGGAAAATTAATCTCTCCCCTCGAGTCCTTGGTATTCCCTTAGGTCCCTCTCACTATAAGCTGTCAGTTTATGCAGATGATATTCTTTTACATGTCACATCTCCTTCCATCTCCCTACTAGCTGTTTCAGACATTATACATTATAACCCAATTTGGTGTTTTCTCCAATTACAAGCTCAATTGTTCTAAAACTGAGATTATGCCCTTAAATGTTGCCTTTACTCGTGCTAGTGTGGAGCATCTGGGCCTTCTCTGGGTTAAGGATAAATTGAAATATTTGGGAATATATCTTAGTACCAACCTATCAAAACTGAAGAAATACAACCTGGATCATGTTCTCACCCAAATTCAGATAGACCTAACTTGCAGGTTTTTGCTACCTTTATCTTTGGGGGGGCCGTTTGAACATCCTTAAGATGAATGTTCTCCATGGCTCCTATACCCACTTATAATGCTTGGCACGGCTCTACCCAAGGCCCAGTTTGTTCAAGTTAACAGAATTTTTTCCAAATTACTTTGGTGGGAAAAACCTCCACAAAGAGCCCTTGTAAAACTGATGAGACCGAAAGAGGCTGGGGGGTTAAAAGCTCCTAATGTTTATCTTTACTTATTTATTGAAATTTCAGATAACGCCTTTGAGAACAAAATAATTTCATAGGTTCCACATCAGACAAACAAACAATACATATTGGGAAAGTATGAGACAGATAACATACAAAACAAGGAATTATACAAGACATTACAAGAGTGTATAACTACAGAAGTTCCAATACATGTGACAGTGTATAATGTATGCCATGGTGCATATTTGATTAAAACCTGGAATTCAAAGGGTCATATTAGAGGGGTGGAGATTTATGAAATTACCCTTTACAGGAAAATGAGAACAGACTCAGCCTAGTATCTAATAATCAACAAAATAAGGGATGGCACCAGCCCAGGGGCCTCGTCAGAGGTGAGAAGGTATGGGACAAAGCATTTAAAGTGAGCAAGGAAGCTCAGGAGATATAACAGGGGAGAGGGGGGATGGGGGAAGCTATAGAGGGGTGAGGGGAAAGAGTGGAAGGAATCAAGAGGAAATGTGAAGATGAATGATTAGCAACTTAGAACAGTTATTTACATGCTAAGAATAGTAATGCATAAGGTCAGGATAGCATAAGGTTAGAATAAGTGCTGGTCACAAGAAGGAAGGTTATTGGAAGCAGTCACAACTGGCATCAGCAAATAGCTGTTGCTTAAGTTTAACATTGAAGAAGCCCAAGGTGCATGCTGAAGTGATGTCATGTGCAGCGAGTTCATCCATAGCGGGGCATGGTGGGCAAAGGACCTTTGTCCCAGAGAAGTGCTAGTAGAGCTTCTGGTGCAACGACGGTTGACAGTGGGGTTAATAAGCTTTTGCACTCCTGGGGGCATTTTGCTTAAGCTTACTTTTTTGGACAGTAAACATGTTTGGTACATGAGTCTACCTTTGAACTGGAGCCAGTTAGTCTGAGCATATATGTTGCAGGTACGGGACAGATGTTCTGAGCCGGTAAGGGGCCGGCATGCTTTGTTGAGTGCAACTATGATGCGGTGAAGAGTTGTTTCAGTGGCTGATCCATAGATTGGTAAGCCATAATCAATAAGTGAGACAAGAGAGCTTTGAATGGCCAGGTTAAGAGCCTCTGGGGTCAAACATTGCTTATGTCTATAAATTAGCCCAATGTGGGTGTTAACAGCCTTAGCAATGTTGTCAATGTGATAGGCATAGGTCATCATACTGTCAATAGTAATCCCTAGATATTTAAAGAGCTGAACTAGCTCCAGGGGAGAGCCCTCTTCGTTGGTGATAGAGGATAAGTTCTGTGCCTATTTTGGGAGCTAGAGAACAGTACAGTTTTAGTCTTGGTGTAATTCATAGCTAACTTGTGCTTATAGAATCATCTTTCTATGACTACGAAATTACTCTGTAGCCTAGATTTAAGAACCTTAGGGTCTGGATCACTGGTAAACAGGACAGCATCATCAGCATATAAAAGGATGTGACTCTGACAGGAATAAGAAAGGTTGTTGAGGAAAATGCTAAATAAAAGAGGGCCAAAGTTGGACCCTTGAGGAACTCCAGATAGGACAGGTCTGCTACCTGAGAGGGTGTTACCTGTCCTCACCTGCTGTGTACGGTTGTGCAGGTAACTTTCAAACTAGGCTACACTGTCATGAGTTAGGCCAATGGTAGTAAGCTGTTCAACCAGGAGGGCATGATTCACTGTGTCGAAAGCTTTGGTTAAATCAATGAAAGCAGCACCGATCAGGTGTCCTTGATCTAAGGAGGGTAAATAAAGCCTGTGCACTCCTGAACGGCGGTAGCGGTAGTATGACCATTTCTGAACCCATGTTGTTGCGGGCATTGTAGCTGACATTTTTCTAAGTATTCAACCAGTTGGTCAGCCACTATACGCTCAAGTGCTTTCGAGAGTGGGGGCAGGATAGAGATAGGCCTGTAGTTCCCCGTAATTGTGCGATCCCAAGACTTATGAACAGGTGTCATAGTGGCAGATTTCAATTTCTGAGGCAATACATTATTCCCATTATTCTTTCTGACTTCCTCCATCCTCTGGGAGTCTGAATTTGGTCTGTGTTCCTCAATTGCTGGACACAGAAAGATCTCTGTGTTCCCAATTGGGTCTGACCCTCTAAACCTGCTGTATGTATCAACTCCTTCAGTCCCATAGCCACCATACAGCATCAGAACCATCCATTGCTGAACCAGACCCAAAATGGCCACCGGGAGAGAATGAGTTTTTAAAGAAAATTCCTGGTTCCTTGAAAGGTACTCCTGTCAGTTACTCCCTTCACGCTCACACACAACTACGTCATATGTTAAACTTGGATCCCTATAAATACATTACCCAATCCATCTTGGGAAATCCTAATTTGAAAATTGCTGGGAAGATGTTGTGTCAGACAGTTTGGCTCTCCCTGAAGTCCTAGTTAGCTGAACATCTGTTGCACTCCAGTAAACTCATCACTTTTGCAAAGGCTCAACAGAAGTTTGGCTGGCCTTCTTCTATGTGTTTCAAACACATTCAACTTAGACACGTGTTATTGCACCACTTTGGGGTTAATGTTTGGTTCAGAGAGTATGGGAACAAGTTGCTTCCCCTGATATCAGTTATCCCTACCTCCCATGCTGTAGCCTTTTATCATGCATGTCTACGGGAGCTTCTTGAGAGGGGAGAGCCTGGGTTCTTTTACTCCTGGTATCAGGTCCTCCCCTCTCGGACAGGCCCCTGTGACTGGTCTGACATCTGGAAAGCAGTTTACAAACATATCAAATGGGACAGCTATCGTTTCATGCAGTTTCAAATCTTACATAATATGTTTTATACCCAGATCAAACTTCATAGAAGGGGTAGGTTAGCATCGGACTTATGCACCAGGTGCCAGAAGAAGAGGGGCTCACTACTTCATATTTTCTGGACATGTGAAGGGTTCATATCCTTTTGGGATAATATTAGCCCACATTTAGATCCCCTGCTGGGGCTGGACCAGGCATTCACACCTGAGATTTGCATATTGAGGGACTTTACTAGAACCTTAATTTAAAATCAAAAACCGCATATTACTCTAATATCGGCTTGCACCAAAAAGGTTATTCTTCAACACTGGTGTGATCGGACCTTTCCTACTTACAGTGTGTGGAATGGCAGTGAGAAATCCTTTTTTGTTATGCAGGCTGACAGTATTATTGCAAATATGTTACACTCCAGGAAGAAATACACCCAGGTTTGGGAACCCCTTTTCACCCTGTTGATTCTCGAAGAGAGATGATGGTTAGTTGCTCTTTGGCCCCTGTGGTTTTCTGTCCAGGGGGAAATTAGACCAGGTTGCACTAGAATCGGTATTTAGACCTCATGTACCTCCTTTTTCTTTCTTTTTTTGCCAAAAAAATTGGTATGAGTAGGATACCATGGCACCATAGTATTAGAACATATTGCATATCAGATCATTTATAGACTCCTCAAACATCACCTCAAAAACTAATAAAATAATGCAATTGTTATTTCATTTTTCAAACAATAGACACAGTCAGTGAATGAATGGCTTCCAATCCATTTAATCACTGAATCCTGTAGGCTTCAAGGTCCTTAGTTAGAAAATCCACATGGACTCTTTTTTTATCTAGGGGTAGGTTCCTATCCCTTCTCCTTGAAATATGTGGCACATGTTCAAACCTCATATATTTTAATGTATGTTCTGCTGGATCAACCACTTCACTAAAATGTTTCCCAATAGGATGTGACAAATCCAGTTTTCATACAGTTCTGTGGTGCTCCTGTATTGTTACCTTTAATTTCCTTGTTGTTTGACCAGCATACACCCTCCCACAGGAGCACCACAGAGTACAACTAACAAATCGAGTATTGCATATATTGTTTTGATGCAAATACATAGTACTGACACAGTTCACATTTACTGTAAAGTGCAATAGACAGCATGATTTATTTTATTTATTTAGTTTTTGTTAAACGGGTAGGTGCACTAGCCATAAAATGACTATTTTCAGCCACGACCCGGGAGTGTACAACAAAAAGAGAACAGTTGAACAACAGCAATATGGGTACAATAATACAAATAGAGGAACAGTACAGCAGTGCTACAAAAATACAATGGGTAGAAACAACAAAAAAATAATGGCAAGCATTATACAGATAATGGCAGTAAGCTATATAATAAGTGCAGAAACCACGGACCCGACCTGTGGAATGAACGGGTTAATAAGATAGTAAGGTTATATAGAGAGAAATGTGAGGGAATGTTCAAATATAACAAGAAAGACTGACAGAAGGAAGGTCAGGGGTGGTAACTGGCAAAACAACTGGAGTAAGTGCAAAAAGAGCAAACAGCAAAATCAGACATATCAGCCACATCTTTACTGGGGTAGGAGGCACATGTAAGGAGAGAAGTCAGATAGGGAGAAACAGGAGTTGGGGGGAGAAAGGAATTTCAGCTGGTACCTGAGGGAACCAAGGGAGGTAGTGAAGTGGAGGGAGGTTGGAAGAAGGTTCCAGAGTGAAGGAAGACAATAGGATACGGACGGTTGTTTGCCCAGCAAGGAAGCAGGGGTGAGGAACGGCAAAGTTCCGAGGATCCCTGGAGCGGAGGGAGCAGGAGGTAAAGGAAATGAGGGACAGGATTGTGGAGAAGTAAGAGTGATGGTACCAAAACCTATTTTGGGATATAAATGAGGCACAGTGGTTCTGGTGACTTGAGGCAGAGGAAGAATAGAAACAGAGGAGTAGACTGAGCAATGGTAGGTACGAGAGGGGAAGTTGGTAGCAAAGCAGCAGAAGGAGTTGCAGAGGGTGTCCAGTCTGGCCAGGGAGGTGGAGGGAATGATGCCATAGACCATGTCTGCCTAGTCAAAGATGAGGATCACCATTTTTGTGACAAGCTTCAGCATACCTGTGGTGACAGACATTGTTGTGGTAGATGGCACCAAGTTTAGGGTGGAGCTTGGGTGGATGATGTCAATGTGAGCAGAGAAGTCAAGTTTGCTGTATAGCCACACACTGAATTTGCTAGAAGAAATATGGATTTTTATTGATCTCTTTTCAAGGGGAAGTTGTGAAAATGAACATTACAGTACCACAGAGAGCAGTAAGTTGTATAAAAAAGTTTTTTTTCCAAGTAAAAAGCTAGTTCTAGTTCACCAATAACGTGATCAATAAAATGGGGAGGCATATCTACAAATCATAGATAGAAACATAGACAATAACAGCAGAAAAAGACCAAGGGTCCATCTAGCCTGTCCATAGTTTCCTATCTGCCCCTGGACCTATTGTCAATACAGGGTTCTATCTCTTCCTGTCAACACCCTTGCTCCTCTTCTTACAGTTACTGACCTGAGTAACCACCAAACCCTTCATGCTGTCCCAGCCATGCATAAAACTATTTATGGTCTTGGTGCCTACCACATCTGCTGGCAGACTGTTTCATGGCTCTACCACCCTTTCTGTAAAATAGAACTTCCTCACATCACTTTTAAGCTCCCGTCCCCCATGAATTTCCACTCGTGACCTCAGGTTCTTGAGTGTTTACTACTACTAAAATAGTTCCACACAGTTCACTTTGTTTCTTCTCTTCAGGAACTTGAAAGTCTCTATCATATCCCCCCTCTCTCACCTAGTTTCTAGTGAGTAAAAGTCCAGTGCCTTGGGTATCAGGCTAGGGTATGGGGTATAGCTAGCCAAAGCTGTTCCAGTCCTAAATGCTGCTCTGGAAGCCTTGCTCACAGGTGGAAATTACTTTCCTTGGCCACTCCATTTGTGGGCATGGAGATATACACAGAATGAAGGGGCAGCCCAGGAAGCAAAGCAGGGTCCAACGCCAACTTCCAATCAGAAGCCCAATTTAGTTGTTTAGTGAATTCCCTGCTCTACATGAGTAGATGATTATGAGATATGGTACAACAGCTAGGATGCTGCATCCCTTTTAAAATCAACAGAAATGCAACATCTTATTTTCCGTGGGGTCCTGCTTCTACTCATTCCTGGAGCTGGGGGGCAAGCACAGTGGGAGGCTAAGTTACTTGTCAAGGTCCCACAGTGAGAATCTGGGTCTGATGGGGTTTGATTCTGTTATTTTCTGGTACCCATCTGATGTCCTAAAATTAAATGTAGCCTGCTGCCTCTTCCCAGCATTCCATTTCATGGTGGAAGGCTGGGGCATTGTGTGTGGAGCGCCAGTCTAGGCCTTGGATGCTGCCAAATGTCATGGCAGTGGTGTGGGATTGCATTGCAACTGGTCACCCCTGCATGACATCTCATTCTTCCCAATGTCCAAAGCAGTCATACCTGGTATGGCCTGCAGAAAGTGACCTCACCCCTCTCCCTGCCTCCAGGCCACCTGCACAATCCAGCTGGTGGGTGGGATAGGCTTGGGACACCTGACCACAACAAGAAGGAAGACTTTGTGAATGCCTCTAGAACCCTCAACAGGTGCTGACAAAGTCCTCCTCCTCAGTGTAGGGCAGCCATACACCTGCATATTTCTTTGTGGGGCAGGTCACCTAAGGACAATATTTGTTGGTCTGTAAAAGTGTTATTTTATATTTTTGATTCTACCACTTGGCTGGGCACTTACTTCTTGTGACTGCCAATCCCAAAACTACTGTACTCTGTTGGCTTTTCCCTGTGGCATATCTCCGAGGGCAGGTTCCTTCATCTATTTATATTTAGTTTTTGTTGAATGGGCAATGAAGACTAGGAAATACTGAACTTCCAGGGCTTCATTTCTGCACTGGTACAGTGGATCAAGTTGCACCAAAACCCCACCTGTGGCAACCCCAGGTACACCAGGGTCCCTGTGCCAGATTCTTGAACAACAGGGGTCCCTGTGCCAAAGTCCTCAGATTTGTCACAGGTGGGATGTTGTGCCAAAGAGGTGGCACACCGAAGGGATCTAGTGGAGGGTACCATCATGACCCCAGTGTAGAGCTGGCACTGGTACAGCAGCAATGTGGATGGGGGGCATCCTGCAACTGCTGTGGGGCACTGAGCAGGGACTTGTTGGAGTGCCCTAAGGGTTGCTGTGGGTACAAACAGCAGCGCTAGGGCAAATGGAGGCACCAGGCAGGTGTTTCCACATAAGGCTCACAGACCTGCAGATGGGGTACCGTGTAGTTGGGCTTTTACATGATAACCTGTCTGTGGGTCTGTGAGCCTGATTAGGCACACCTACCCAGTTCCACCATTTGCACTGTACTGCCATCTGTGCCACAGAGCCCTTAAGGGCACTCCCAGAGTCTCTGCTCAGTGCCCCATGCTGGCTGCAGGGCACCCTCCCGCACAGGTCCCGACTTTTTGTCGTTAGTGCTGTTGTAGACCAGTACTTGGGTGGTTCAAGCACAGCTGCAATTTGCAGCCATGCAGGGGTTTCAAACTCACATTTAGGATGATGCTGCCCCATCATGGCTCTTGACCCTTTCTGCCATGGCGCACTGGTGCAGCCATCACAAGAATGGCGCAAGCATGGTTAGCACAGGCTGTCCCCCCGGGGCACACGGTCCTTTCCAGAACTGGGACTGGTGCAAGGTGTGGTGCAAGAAGCTCATTGCGCCTTATCTCTTTGCCACAAGCCACTTGTGCCAGTCCCAAATTTTGAAAATCAAGCCCCCTGTTTTCAGCGTCACCATGGTGGGGAGTATACAGATGCATATTGACTGATAATGAAAGAGGTTTAGCCATTGGTATTTTTTAGTGAACCAGGGAAAATTGGCCAGGATACCATGAATTTCTCCTACTGGCGTACTTGCTGACTCACATCTTTTTTTTGCAGGGATGGAAACACGGAACACCACTGCTCCCTGGTAGTAGATTCTCTGTCACCTCTTCCACTCATTTTTTTTTTAAACAGCATTGATAAAGGTGCAAAAGTGGGACATTGTCTTGGGGTATTCAATGAGCTGATCGGAGGCAATACATTCCAGAGCTTTGGAAAGGGGGATAAGGATTGAAATGGGTTGGTAGTTTGCATGCAGGGCCCTGTCTTCACTTTTGTGCACATATGTGACTACAGCAGCTTTCCATATTTTTGGGAACTGACCAAACCTTAGGGAGAGGTTGAGTATTTTTGTAAGTCAAAGAACAATTTCATCACAGGAGAAGGTCATCAGCTTTAGGTCTAGTGAGTCATTGCTAAACTTAGTTTTGCCTAGGGAGTGCTGGAGGTATTTTTTTGGCTCCAAGGATGGAGATTTCCTTGAAGTAGAAGGAAGGGATATCAGAAGCGGGGGTTGTCATGGCAGGTGGGATGTCACCGTATTGCACATGTCTCCATCCATACTATCCCATGGAAGAATGTGACTGAGGTTGGAGAATGCAACATTAAAGTGTCAGCCATTGTTTTGGGGTCTTGTGTGACTTCCCCATGTTTTGCCATCACCCCTTGTTGTAGAGAGGATGTCTTTAAAGTGCTGTGCCTTGGCTAGTTGGACCTCCATAGTACAGATCTTAGATTGTACCTCTGGACATCCCAGCCAATGCTTAAGCCTTTGCTGCTTATGCTTGCCAAAGATGGTCCTTAGCTTCCATGATACATAGATACATACGTAGAATGTGCTGCAGATGGGGACTCTGAGGGCCATCTAGTCTGCCCATGTTTTTTCCTACCCCCACACTTGAAATCGTTAATTTACTTACATGTCTGTCCCATGTTGATTTAAACTGCTTCACCATCTTTGCCTCTGCCATTCCCTGAGGCAGTCTGTTCCATGGGTCCACCACTCTTTTGGTAAAAAAGAACTTTCTACTATTACTCCGAAATCTACCTCCCCCCTTAGTTGCATGTCATGCCCTCTTATCTTACTGCAACTGCTAATCTGGAAGAGGTCCTGTGATTGTACCTTGTTGATACCCTTTAAATACTTGAAGGTCTCAATCATGTCCCCCCTCTCCCTTTTGTTCCAAGGAGAAGAGGTTTAGTTCCCTCAGTCTTTCGCCATACATCATATGGTGTAGGCCATGAATCATCTTAGTTGCCCTTCTCTGCACTGTCTTCAACTATCAATGCCCTTTTGAGGTGGGGCCTCCAGAATTGGACACAGTACTCAGGTGAGCCTCACAGAGACCTATACAGTGGCATTATCACCTCACACCTCCTGCTTGTGTTGCCTCTCCTATACAACCCAGGAGACCACTCACCTTCTGTATCACCTTCTCACATTGCTTCCCCATCTTTAAGTCATCAGAGATGATGACTCCCAGGTCATGCTCCTGCCTTGTAACTGTTAGCTTCTCCCCCCAAGATGGAACTCCGTCCCTTGGTTCTTCTTTCCCATATGTGTCACCTTGCACTTTTTCACGTTTAACTTCAGCTGCCAGTCTCATGACTACCTTTCCAATTTTAACAAGTCCTTTTTCATTTTTTGCAACCCCTCTGGTGAATCGACTCTGCTATAAAGCTTTGTGTCATCTGCGAACAGACATTCCTTTTCTTCCAGACCATCAGCAATGTCACTGATATACACATTGAACAAGACTGGTCCCAGCACTGACCTCTGTGGAACCCCCTTGTCACCATCCCCTCCACTGACAATGCTCCATTGACAAACACTCTCTGTGTTCTGCAGTTTAGCCAGCTTCTCACCCAAGCTATTATTTTGTGGCCCACTCCCATGTGCTCGAGTTTGCTAATCAATCTTCTGTGGGGGACTGAATCAAAGGCCTAGCAGAAGTCGAGATAGATCACATCGACTGTGCCCCCCTGGACTACCATTTTAGTAACCCAGTCAAAGAATTCCAATAGGTTTGTTTGGCAGGACCTTCCTGTAGTAAAGTCATGCTGCTTTGGATCTACCTGCCTGCTCACTTCTAGAAAAGACAGAATTCAATAAGGGGTTGGGTAATCTATGAGCACTCTGTATTCATTTAAGGGAGCTGGACCATGGGATCACTCCTGGGTCTGGGTTCACTTACAGCCTAACAAGTCTCATGTCTGTGCTCCTGTTCTCCAGCCTGCCTGGCAGGCTGAAGGTGATAAGCTGCTATTCTCTGCATGCAAGTCAGAAGGTGACAAGCTGCTAGATTCTGCAAGAAAGTCTGAAAGTAGAAAGCTGCCCAAATTTGCTACTTCAATCAGATCCTGCTGCTGTCTTTTTTACTCTGCTGCCCCATGGCGCCATTGTTTCCTCCCTCAAGGTTTGCAGGTATCCACTGCTCAGGAACCTGCCCAATTTGCTGAAATCCAGTTGTGGAAGAGTGGAGTGCCACTCCAGAGACAGCAAGCTGCTAGTCAATAGCCACTGGCTAGGTGGAAGCTAGAGGACCCATTGCTGCCCACCAGAGCTGATAATTCCTGATCAAGAAAAAGACAGAAACTGCAACCAGCACAGCTGCAACTTGCCGCAGGTAGGGGAACTGCAAACTCTTATTGTGTAGGGCAAACTGGTCTGCAGAGAGCCATGGGTACATGCCTTAGTGCTAGGGCACTCTGGATAGATTAAAGGAAGCCGGATCATGGTGTCCTTCCTGGGTCTGGGTTCACTTGCACCCTAAGAAGCCTCATGTCTGCAGTCCTATTCTCCAGCCTGCCTGGCAGGCTGAAGGTGACAAGCTGCTAGAGTCTGCAAGAAAGTGTGAAAGTGGAAAGCTGCCCAAATTTGTTAATTCAACCAGACCCTGCTGCTGTCTTTTTTTACTCTGCTGCCCCACAGTGCCATTGTTTCCTCCCTCAAGCCCACTGAGCAAAATCTGAGATCTAGTGTCCTTGGAACTGTGAGTAATGCAGGGATTGCCCTGACCAATGGGTCTGGTTTAAAAGTTGTCTGCAAGTGTAAATCTGTTTATCTACAAGCTACAATTGTGTTCCTAGGGCCCCACCACTGGCCAAAGCATAACATCGTTCAGGCCTGCACTGTTTCAAGGTACCCCAATAGACTGCAGGGAGGCACTGGTACCAGCGGAGGAAGGAGTTAGTGTGCTACTGGGGGTTGGCACTGTTGTTTAGAACTGTTTTCCTTTACCTGACAATTTCTACCAATTTTGTGCTCCCCATACCCCTTCCCCCTGAAAAAAAGCTTAAAGATTGTTACTGTTACACACGTGATCATGATCATATTATTAGTTATAGCCTTTAATTGTATATGTTGTACAGTATTGCAGAACAAAATGGTCCTCTGTGTATGGGGTGACTGGATGCAGAAGTGGGTAGGTACAGCATCCCAGGGGGATGTACTACTCAACCACTGGGCCCACTATTATTTTACTCTTGGGAAAGAACCCCCAACTGCCATTGAAACAGAACCCAGGCTCCTTAACCTGTGGAGTGGTCAGCAGGCAGGGGTAATAGCCCATTGGCCTGGACTACATTAGCATGTTGTTACCCACTACCCAATAACTTTTAGCACCTTTCTATATTTCTTAACATCCTTTCCTATATTTTACCATCATCATCTCGCAATTGCCATGACTTTTAAAGGTGAAAAACTGTTTCTAGATGAAATACAGTTTGGGAGAGATAATGAGATCCAGCTGACTCCTATAAAATGCCCTGCAAAACACAATTTAGTATATCCAGGAGCTGCACTCTAATGCCTGATAATGCAGAAGCTACACTCTGCCTCCTGCCCCCAACGCAGGAGCTATACTCCCCTGTATGCCCCAGCATGGGTGCTGTGCTCCCCTGCCCACCCCATTACAAGAGCTGTGCTCCCCCACCTGCCCTCAACATGGGAGCTGTGCTCCACCACCCACCTCCAACAAGGGAGCTGTGCTCCCTCCACCCAGAACACAGGGGCTGTGCTGTGCTCACCCACCCCCCCAGGCACAGGAGCAGTGGTCTTTTAAACACAGGAGCTGCACCACGCCGCTCCCTCCACAACACAGGAGCTGCAGTGCGCTGGCTCTACACAGCAGCTGTACTCCCCTGCCCCTAAACAGGAGTCATACTCTACTGCTTGCTAAACACAAGAACTGTACTGCAACGTCCCTCTAACAGAGGAGCTGTGCTCCCCTGTCCCCAACATAGAAGCTGTGCGCATCTGCCCCATCAATGCAGGAAATGCAGAGCCTCACCCAAACCCAACACAGGTGCTGCAGTACAGTATCACCTCTAGCACAGACCAAAAACAAATGCTGAAACAGAATGAAGGATCTGAGCAAGAAACCACAACTCACCTTTTTATTAAAATAAGTGCATTTCAAAAAGCCTTTAAATCAAATAGGACATGATGATCCATGTACATGCCTTTTAGCTGACTGGCTGATGCCTCAGTGTTTGCTGCCTCAGTCCACATCTGCAATGACTCTACCAGGCCCTGGCTAGTTGAAGGCAGGTTTGCATATTCCCATCATTGGCCTCCTCCAACCAACCAGCAGGCAACAGTTTAGCCCTCCTGTCCTCACCCACTGAATGCCAGTTGTGCAGCACCTTATCCACCACATGCCAGCTCAGTCATGCCTCACTTACTAAATGCCTGCAGTCCCACCCCTCAAAGTGATGTCCATGACTTCATCTTTAGCCGGCTAAATGGACTCAGTGTATAGCTGCTGGGCTGTGTTTTACTAATGCACGACACATGCTCAACCTCCTCAGTGAAATGATAACCTGACCACTCCAGGCTTCTCTCTTTCTGCCACTTCACTGAGTCTGTCACTCATCCTCCTCAACCACTCTGCCTGCCGAACAGTTTTGACTCCTTCTCCATCCTAACCTCTGCCAGGTGAGTGATAGGCACTGACTGACCCAAAACTACTTGGAGAATGTCATCAAAATCTCTGAGTGCATGCTCACAATGCAGAAGAACAGACAGTACCACAAACTAGAAGACTAGAATGGCGCTGCCTAGTGAGAGTATGTAAAGTGAGTTGCCATATTGTGGATGCTAAAATGTAGAAGTGGCCATATTGACATCCATGAGGCTTAAATAATGTGCTGAGTTTGGGATGGATTTTTTATGTTGAGAAAGTGAGACACAAACAGTAAGTAACATCTCGACAAGAACAAGTTCGTGTCTATGCGACAATAGAGGGAACTAAATAACAATTACAGATACATTTGTTGCAAAATTAACTACATAGTCAATATCTGCAAGTGTCAGGCAGTGGATACTGCCTGGTGAGGACTGCTGCAGTGGCTGTGCTGAAAACAATATGCAGGCTCAGGACTGTTATGGTGGGGAACAGTAGGCTGTTGGATTATCTGTTCTGCCGGAGGGAGGGTTACTCTTGTAGGCCATGCCACATGGGAGTAGTTGGAGTGCTCAGACTCAGCATATTTCCCCCTCAGACACTATTCCCTGAGTCCACTGTTTAATGGTGTCCCCAAACACATTAATGTGCCCTGGGGTGAGCTACAAGAGAACAGATGGTAGGGTACTGGTCAGTAGGTGTGAATGGTGGTCCTGGGGAAGGGCCCATCTGTAAGGAGGTCATCATTTAGGGTATGCATGTTTGGAGGTTTGCCCTTCTCTCCCTCACTTCACATGCTGCTGTAGGATTTCCCTTTTACTGTGAAATGGGAAGGCAGTGCAAGACCACCACTGGAAGAGTGTGGGGTGCAGGTCGTGCATGGGAAGGCCAGTGCCTGGGTATTGGGATACAGTGCTCTGCATTGGGAGGGGAGGTGCAGGCCACTGATTGGTTGGGAGGTTTCAGGCCAATGCATAGAAAAGGGTAGGTGTTATACAGGTATGCCTCCACATGGGGTTGTGCAGAAAAAGGGGTTCCCAAGCACCTTAACAAGACCTGCATCAGTGGATAGCAGGTGTGGGTGGGGGGTTTCAAGCTGTAGGGAGAGTGGTTGGCAAGGGGTGGCCAGCTGATCAGTGGGCAGAAAGAGTGGGCTATGTGACTCCAGTTGCAGAGAGGGTGGTCATCTGGGTAGTGTGCAGCCTTGAGTGTTGTAGAGTGATCCAGGGATAGTGTGCAGCATTTGGGGTGTCCCTGTTTTTATCACATTTTAATCTTATCTACTCCACTGTCTGCTGTAGGATTTCCTTTTTACTGGGTGGTGAAAGGCGTGCGAAGCCCTCCATTGAAAAAGGGGTGCCTCTCTGACATCTCCCTTTGCTGACAGTAGAACCTCCCTCTATAGCACTTAACACTACCTCCCTCCCTCCATGACCCAACGCCACCTCCTTTCTCCATGTCCCCCTCCATTTACTCCCAACACTCTCTCTTCCTTTACAGTCTCCTGCCACTACTACCCTCCCTCCCTCCATAGCCCCTTGGATACCTCCTTTCCCACCCCCCAGACAACTCTCATGCCAGACCCACCAGACACATCCCTTCCTGGCTCATCAGACACTCCTCCCTGGGCTACATTCCTCCCTTCTCAGCCTCCTGGATGCCCCCTCTCCCTAGACACACATCTCTCCAGTGCCACCCAGACATATTGTTCCCTTGCCCCTGGACACCTACTCCCTCTTGAACCCCACTGACACCCCCCTCCTTCCCTCCTTGGTCACCTTTCTGGGCCCCCTGGACACCTCTTATCTCCTGGTCCCCAGGACGCTCACCATACATTCTCTGAACAAGTTAATGCCATACTTAAAAAACTCCACCCTAAATTGGGAGCATTGTACTGCCACCCCAGCTGCATATCACCCCTGGACCATAGAGCTGTTGTGCAGAAAATGATCCATCCCATATTTAGCTATGGTGACATAGTCTACAGCTGTGTCCACAAATCTACAATTTCCAGACTGGAATCTCTCTTTAACTCATTCTGTCACTTTGATTTGGACAGCTTTACATGTACTCATCACTGCACTCTTTATACGTTTCTCTTCTTTCCCTCCCTTAATGATAAGCATATGGCACACTGCTCCTCATTTATTCCCAAGTATTCGTTTGGCTCCATCCTCTCCCCTGCTTCCTGTCCTCTACCCTCTCCCTGTCTTGCCCCAATTCTTATGCCCTCTGCAGCTCTCACTCCCGCTTCCTTGTACTCCCCCCTAGATCCTCCACAGCTGGCCAGTCTGCCTTCTCCTACTGCTTCCCTAAGCTCTGCAATGCACTCCCTCTCCTAATCCATTCATCCACCTCTCCTTACTCTCTATTCTCCCTCCTGCATAGCCTTTCCTCCCATAACTGCACCTGCAACCAGTAACCTCACCTAATTTCTCTCCTATATCCAATCTATCACCTCCCACCATCTCTTACCCTCCTTCCTTTCTTTATACCATCCCCCTCTCTTCCCTGTTCCTCATCTCCTTCCTCTCACAACCTTATCCATACCCCTATCCCATTCCCTGTATCTCACCCAACCCCCTCCTCTCTGCTCACCTTTCCCTACCTCACCCCTTCTCCTCTCCTTTCCTCCTCTACCTCTTCTCATAACCCTTTCATTACTCCTAATCCTTCCACTCATCTACCTCTCCCTCCCCACACCAAACCCAGCTTTCTTAGTCCTTGACTGTAACTCTGTTTCTATGCCCCCCATAAACCTGCTTTCTCCCTCCCTTTCCGCCCTCTATTGTAACATGTATTGTTCTACTACTAGCCGGTGCTGGTAGACATTCGGTGTGCAGTTATAATTTTCAATGCAAAGGTGCATGATTTACAAGTTCTCACACTGTTGATTATTTATTAATTTGAATGTGTTAAATCTTTGTACATAATTTATTGTACATAGCTGCTTTCATGTTTATTTCTCTGCTGTTTACAATTGTAACAAGTTGTTTTCAACTCTGTATTTTCAAATGTGCTCACCTTTCCCTTCCCCCAGGACACATCTGGAAATTAGCTCTTGTTAGTTCAGTATGTCTTTCCTGGTGAAACTTTTAAATAAATACAATACTGTAAGCCCCCACTTACTGAGTTCTTGCAGCTCCACCTCCCAAGTCCATCACCCATCAGGGTTGGGGGTGGCTGGGCTCAGAAGCCTGCCAGCAGGTCTGGGAATGGATGGCCTTGTGAGCCTCACACAGGAGCTGGGAGTGGGTGAGTTTGGGAGCTCACTGCTTGGGGGGACTACAGAGCATGCTTCCATGGCTGAAGATGCTGCTACTCATGAAGCCTTTTGTGCACAAGCGGCACAGCCAGTGTGGGATTCAGGACACAGGGCAACATAGAAAAATCTCACTCAGTCCTCAAAATAAATCACAAAAATCAATGCATTTAAGAAAACTCTTGGTTTATTTAGAGCCAAACATGCTATGATAGCACAGCAATGAACTATACCCAGTGCTTTGGGTCTGTAGCATGGCCTTCATCAGAGGCATGACCCTTCATCGGGGGGAGGGGGGCCTGATTGAAGGACCATGCTGCAGACCTGAAGCATCAGTGCTATTTTGGTGCTTTGCTATCATATCAGATTTGTGTTACTCCATGGCTGAGGAGGGCATCAGGAATCAGAATCCATTTAATATAATAACATGGACTGGGAGTGGGCATGGGGAGTCCACTAGACTACAGGTCTGTGAAGGCATGGGCATTAAGATGCTGCTGACAGCTGCATGCAAATGAGCCCATAATGGGCATGCAAATAGACTCTTAGTGCTTTGCATGCCAAATTAACTCATTTGCATGCAAGGGCTGAATATGGTCCTTAGGTGTCCTCGCACTATCCCATTAGGACTGCACTGTCTTGCTTGGGCTCCTATGGGTCATGGCCAGCCCCATGTTGTGACAGCACAGAGCACAGTCACTATGGTTTGTGCTACCATGATTCTATATTCAAACAGTTAGCAAGCTCTGGTACGAGTCTGCTAACTCTGAATATTGCACAGAGCAGGCCATGAGTTATGTGCCATGCAGCACTCCTGTCTGTATGATACTAGTGGCTGGCTCTGAATATGGGCCCATGATAGAGTATTTGCTAACCAACTTTGGCTTGATGTAATCAACAAAAATCATCATTTGTACATTCATATAATCATCAAAAATCAACAAAAAATGAGGCTCTATGTGATCATCAGCAATCATCATTTGTAAATGAAGCAGCTCATTAACATTCACTCAAAAAATGAACTTTATGTGATCATCAATAATCATCAGTTGTAAATTAACCAAATCGTGAAAAATCACCATTAAGTATTTGAACATTTTAGTACTTTTGATGACCAGATCACCATCCAAGAAGATCATCAAAAATCATAAACTTGCTTGATTATCAGATGATAATAATTGGGTGAGTGGAAGTGACTGTTCGTGTCAGTCAACTAACGATCTTGATTCATGATCTACCGATTTGACTCAATGAGTGAATGGGTGGACAATCGGGGGGTGGAGGCAGAGAGTAATTGTGTCATTAGTGATTCTTGGCAGACTGATTAGGCCAGTTTGCCTAGCATCACTAATGATGCAATTTCTCCCTCCTTTTTGACCATGTGCCAACTCGTTTTATTCAGAATGTATAAGTATATGGAGCATGCACAGTGTGGGAGGGTGATTGATTGATCTACTAGAAACATAGGAAACCTACAGCAGAAGGGCCCATGGGCAGTCCAATCTGCCCTGTTATCTACTTAGGTGAGGTAGTTTCATGTACCTTAATGGTCCATGCCAGTTATCCACAACCTCATCCTTCCCAATGAATGTAACCAGTCCCATGTGTCTGTCCCAACCCCTTTTGAATGTCCCCACTGTATTCACATAGACCACCACGGTGGGCAGTCTGTTCAAATTTATCACCACCTATTCTGTCAGAAAGTACTTTCTGACAACCTTCTTAAACTCCCCACCCTACCAATTTACTATTGTCACTTCAGGTACTACTGTTGCAAGGATTCTAAGAGTCTAGCTGGACTCATCTGCTACTGTCTCCCAAATCAAGAACTGGACCTCAGGATGGGGACACCTTTTAAATATCATGGTTTAAGGGAAAGTGAGATTGGCATAAGTAGTTATTTTTCCCCAGAAAAAGATTCTGTAAGTGCCAGGAGGCAGCATTTTCCTTTTGTACAAAAGGATGTCTAGGGAAATGTGGAGGGGAGGAGGGTGGCAATTGGCTGAGGTTAGCAAGGAGGTAACCATACACCACAGGCCGCAGGACTTGCTCTGGACAACTAAGAAGCAGTAGAGTATTTTTCAATGGTTGTCTGAAGTGATGAAAACAAGCCCAGTAAATATGGGCCCTTTTGACAATGTAAAAAGTACTAGTTTTCAGCAGACCCACCAAACCTTAGCATCCAATAAACCTTATTAAAGACTACAGTCTCCTTCAACAACTGAAATGGACTGATGAGGATCATTGTACCTTACACCTCTGGAAGAGTGTTGTATTCACCACATCTTTAGCCACATCTGTCTGCAAAATCCATGTGGATGACATCCCACAGAGATTGCTGTGAAGCGGCATCCTTGGAGATTATAGGCTTGTTTATGCTACCTTGAAGGTACTGTTGTGGTCTCCTCCAATCCAGTTCTACTTCTCCTGCAATGCTGTCACTGTTTGTTTACTTACTGCCCATCTGCATCTCTGCAGATTTGTGCAGTACTGCATGCAGCACTTCCAGCACTGTGAGGAAATCAGTTGGCTGTCAGTTGCTTGTTGCAGGATCCTGTGGGGCTGTACTGGTGCAGACAGAGCAGTATGTTTACATGCTAGCATAAAACACCTGCACCAGTACACATCCCCACAAAAGCACAAATCACACTGAGCCACAACAGAGTGATCTACAATGCTTCTCAGGCCATATACACAGGCTGATCTCCACTGGCGCAACTCATCTGCACCACTCACAATGATGCAGATCAGGCTGTGTAAATGTGCACTGTGAGAATTAACCAGTGCCCTGCCACTCCTGTAGATAGTTAGGGACTAGTTCATGATCGCGGACATACCCAAACACAGTGACCCAGCATTTCAAGAGACTTTTGTTTGAACTATAAATAGCTTGAGTTTGGGACAGTTGTTTAGGGCCCACCTCCACCTGTAATTATCTTCACTGCCACTCCATCATTCTCAATCAACAGGCCCCCAATCCTGCTTTTGCTTAGTGCATGCAGAGACTGTGGGAACTCCCAGAGGGACTCTGTGTACTCTGGTACACTGGGGGAAGGGGGTTGTTGGGATTGTGCTGACAGCTGTGTTTTCGGGATTATTATAGTGGATAATGTGAGACTGAAACCTGTGTTTCCCAGATTATTATTTGCATGTCCTACCTTACCCCAATATCCAGTACCTGTGTTCCTGCCCCCAAAACACATTTCCATTTTGTACAGTACGTTCGTTCTAGTTTGCATCATTCTATTGAAAGTGTATATGGGTTGGGGGTTATTGGATATATACAGTGCAGCCCACCAGGATGCGGCTTAGTGTCACAGAATCCTGCATGACAAACGTGATTAACTGTAACTGAAATTGTACTGCTTTCTGCAATAACTCTGCAGAATCCTGCAGTATTCTGTGTTACATCCTGACTGGCTCCACTGTCCTGTTACTATTGATCTGCCAGGGTTGAAAGCTAGTTGTACTAGTGATATTTTTTCTGGTTGGCAGCACCCTGATGCTAAGTGTGTCATAAGAACCCCTTTGGATGTTGGTGCCTTGTGGCTGGAGTTGAATATCAAGCCTCCAGAGACTTACCAGAACCCCAGGATCATCTGCCCTAAAGTTTAAAGGCACCAGCCAGAAATTAACATCCCTGAAGCTGTGCCAGTCCTCAAGGCAGAGATCATATTCATATGTAGCAGGGCTTCCTGCCCATTGAAAATGGCTTATTTTGATAACAGTGATGATCCCAGTTTTGAAACCTCAAATGCCAGCTCCCCAACAGAGCTGCCAAAATCTTTCCATCCAAATCCCACACCTTCATTTCTTTGAAATTATTGTTCAAAATGAAGCTGAGTTGCTCTTTGGTGCTAGCTAGCATCGCTGAGAACTGAAGATTGGTTCAGGTTTCTTATAGATGCCTGATAGCATTACAGAGCAGCACAACTGCATTTCTGTCAACAATTTCAGTCAAATAAAGGTATGTGATTTAGAGGAAAGGTTTTTGGTGGTTGGGGTTTCACCACTGGGGTTGTGATTATGGTGGGCAAACAGGACATTTTGCCTAGAGTGGGTATCAGAAAGACCAGATAAATAATTTACAAGTATGGTTTCTTTTATGAGGGGAGGTAGGTGGCAGACAGACCAAATATACAGTTTATTACACATGGGCCCAATATAGTCACAGTAAGTGGTGGCACAGTTTGGCTGCAAAGAGACAGTAGATTGTGTCACCATCATAAGTTGTTATAAAATGAGTCCTGACTTACAGTAGCTGGGGAAGGGAAAGAAGTCTCCTTCAGGGATTAATTCACAAAGTAAATTCAAAGGTCAGATATTAGTGGGCACACACAAGGTTTCCATCTACTAACAGCATGATGTGCACCACTCATGGAGGTCTGGACATAGTGCAGGAATATATGCATAGCATGCTGCCATGCCCAGAGTCCACAGTTTGAGATGCTTCCACTTCAGTTGTCTCCCCAACCCATCTGACTAGCACCATTAGGCCCACTTTTGGGTAGCATCAGATTTAATTTTTTGTCCCTCACCACTCCTCCCTGGTGCTCCAGTAGCCAACTTAAGGCTCCACCTTACCCAATTGGTCACTAGCCTGACTAGGACATCTATAAGTGGCAATCTCCAGTCCCTGCTTGTCTGGAGTGTCACCAATAAACCTGACCGGATCTCTTCAGTTGGTACTTTGCTTGACTCAATTAGTGACCATATGCTGGTCTACTGTATCTGGAATGCTCGTACATCTAAGCCTCCACCTAAGGAAATACAGTTCAGAAACTTCCCTAAATTGAACATGGGGACGTTACTCTGACATGGCACAAATCAGCACAGGCACCCTGTATCAAACCTCAGTTACTGAATCGGTGATCAACTTTCTCCACACTCTCTTGGACCTACAGGAAAAGCATCTTTCACTAAAGAAGTGTAGAATCAGAGGCTTGGCAACCAGATGGTTGAGCAGTGATCTCCTTGCTGCCATCAGACTGAGGGACAAATCCTGGACCTAGGCTAAACAATCTAAGTCTCCTGTTGACTGGGATGAGTATAAATGACTGTGGAACCTGTGAAAAAAATGTATTTGCTCTGCTAAGAGTATCTACTGTAAACAGCTTCTTCAAGCATCAATGAGACACTCTTGTGGCTTCTGGAGTCACCTAACATCCATCAGGAGACTGGGTACAAGTGCATCCACAGTGGATATGACTTTGGACAGAACCAACTGCAACAACATTTCAATAGTTGCAAATGCCCTAAACTCATGTTTCTCAGATCTCTTTGGGTACACTAATCTGCCTATCCTGAACACTGCTCCAACTCCTGCTGCTAATGACTCAGTAAACCTCCCTTTTAAATTCATGCCAATCACCACATCAGAGGAGCAGCATCTCCTAATGACCATACTAGCATATGAGTCTGCTGGAGTTGATGAGTTACTTCCCAGATTCCTAAAAAACATTGCTCCTCAAATTATAGCTCTTTTCACAAGGCTGTTCAATTTATCCATGTCCACTGGCTATGTTCCTTCTACATGGAAGAGAGCTTATGTAGTTCCCATCCACAAAAAGGGGGTTCCAAGTATATGGACAATTACTACTCCATAGCTATACTATCTGTATTAAACAAATTACTGGAAAAAGTAGTTGCCACCCAAGTAATGTACCACCTTCAACAACACAACCTACTTTCCCCAGCACAGCATGGCTTCAGAGTAGGGCTCAGTACATCTACAGTCATCATTCAGTTAACTAATGACATCAGGTTAGCCATGGGCAAAGGCATGCCCACGGGGGCTGTCTTCATCGACCTGTTGAAGGCATTCAACCTGGTGGACCCTCCTTACTGACATTCAAACTGTCTACTCTTGGTTTTACCCCTGACACCACTGCTTGGTTTGCTAGCTACCTCTCTGAAAGACAGCATTTCATACAGATCAGCAGCATAAAGATTGCACTTGTATGCACTGTTGTTGGTGTCCCACAGGGATCCAGCCTGGGTTCCCTTCTGCACTCTCTGTTTACAAATGATCTGCCATTGATGAATGGTACAATCGCTATGCTATTATTTGCAGATGACATGGTGCTCTATTCCAGCTCTGCTGAGCTGTCCACTATTAACCATAATTGAAACACTGACTTTGATATCCTACAACACTGGTTGAAGCAAAATAAGCTCATCTTAAATAGCAAAAAGATCATCTCCATGCTCTTTGGTTCAAAACCTAGCATCAGAACCTTCTCCCCACAGTTAACCATCAACAGCCAGGATGGATCACCATTAAACGGGGTCGAATTCTTTTAGGAATCACCATTGACCCTGCCTTGGATCTCAACTTACATTAGTCTAACATCACCAAAGCTGTCAGTTCAGAACATGGGCTCACCTACAAGATCAGGCATAATCTCACTGCAGCTGCCAGACTGGCAGCTGCCCAGGGAGTCCACTGGTTGAGCCTTGCTCACAAGCTAGTAGCTTGTCAGGAGACAAAGGATTAATGAATAAATGTAACATCTGTTACACTAACATCTGTCGATTTGTTCTATTTGTGCCCAAAATAATGCACCACTGCTCACTTTACTTGAGCCTTGAATGGTTCTCCCTCTCATCATTTCAGAGATACACCACTTGCTGCCTCATCAATAAGTTCACAAATGCCAGTATACCTGCTACTTTGGCCTGCATGTTCAAATCAACTACTTCTGCTTACTCCTTTGGATTTAAAGACATGTCCTTCTTGGCTGTACCAAATGTGCATCAAAATGGGAGAAAGTACTTTCTCAACATTAGCTCCTAAACTTTGGAACTCTCTCTCTCTCTCTCTCTCTCTAGAACTAAGCCTCTCTCCATCAGACATGGTCTTCAAGAAGGAACTCTGTAAGTTCCTTATGTGTAATGACAAATGCTTATGTGGCTGACTCTGCCCTGCCGTGATGATACTTACTCTTACCACCCTCCATATGATAAAGTATTCTAAACTTGTCCTACTGCTATGCACTTTATTGCAATCTGTTTGTATCTGCCTGCTCTGGGATGGGTTGTAATCCTTCTCGTGTTTACCATTATTGTTTCACTGTCTTACTCTAGGCTGTGATTTGTATCATCTTGTTTTGCCCATTATAGCTGCCTATACTACTGCTCTACCACATACCTTTTTCCTGTAATGTAGTGCTATAGCTTTTCTGTATCTTAGTTGAATGATCTATTCTGTATTATTATACCAACCGCATAAGCTTTGATCTGTAAAGCATTGTCACCATGTTACTTCTGTCCAGTCTGTAACCCTCCCGAGTCATGCCTGAAAATAAGCAATTCTATTATCTAGTGCACCTACCCAGTTAACAAAAGCTAGATAAATAAATAAAACTTCCTGCTCCAACAAATCATTTTAGATCGCAACCCAGTGGTTCTCCCTACCTAGCCTCATTCATTTGTGCTAACCTTCAACAGGTACACTTCCTGACCAGTCTCCATCTCTGCATTACTTTACCAGGATCAAATGCCTGATCCCCCCCAGCAAGAAAAAAAAAAGAATGGCTTGCAGCAGTTCTGCTGTCAAGAAAGGGATCAGTTATGTGATCGGGCTGTTTGGGGCTGGCAGGCATAGCACAGCACATCTCTGCAATGCTGGTCACCACCGCTTTCTCTGTGTTGCTTCTATATCAGTTACAATAGTTCAGGAAAAGGCATTTAACCATGTTGTATATAGCATGACTGTGTACTACGTAGAATGGTTCAAGGCCATATATAGTGTATAATTTAAAACTGAAGATGGGGATTGGCATGGAGGCTGTCAGGGGTTTCTCCTAAAATTTTTACCATACAAGTTAGTGTTGGGATGTTGTCAAGGAAGTACATCGGGTTTGTTTTCACACATCAGAATGCAGGGATTTATATCTTTTCCATTTATGACCCTCCATGGTATAGTCATGGCAGAATAACTGGACATTAGCTCTGCATACCAGAACCTCTGAAAAGCTGCTCCACTTTGTACAGTCCAACCAGATAGAACACAGTCAAAGCAGCATTTAGGTTACAAGCCAATAAATGGCATAGTCTTAATGACCAAACAGAGATTGCTTCCTTATTGGTAAATTTATAATATGCCCCCTTATTTTTCCCCACTGTTTGTCCCTCCTCCTAGCTCAGCCCCATCCATCCATCCATTTTTCCTAGCCCCCCCTCTCCCATATCTCCAAGTTTGTGCCCCTGCTTTATCCACAGTGTGTTCACTGACAGAGGATTAGTGACTTGTGACTTATGTATCCATGCAAAGACAATGTGTCTGTAATGTTTTCTTCCACAGGCTGTAATGTTTCCTGATGTCTGTAAGCTGTGATGAATGCGCTTGTAATCAGCTGTGGAAAATTTTTTGCATAAGCAATAGAATCTTATGACATGCTTAATGTTGTCTCATAATTAGCTTCATTATATCCAGTGTGTCAATATGTAGTAAGGCCTTGTTTTTAATTGCTCTTTATCACTTTAATTATTTGTATTGCACTGTGGTTATAATAAGGTATTCACACAAGGTGTCATCATTCCATGACAAAGCCCCTGATAGGGATGAAACATTTGAGTCCTTCCCACTGGTGATCATATAGGCCTCTTTACACTGATCAAGCTTTTACACACTGGTGTGGCTCACCAGTGTTAGTCCTCAGTCATTTATGAAGATAGTTGTGTACACCACTTGGGACATCGGCTTCCACACCAGTGTCACACAGGTCTTGGGGACTGCATTGTGGGACCCATCCTGCATGGAATTTCCTGTGTGTTGCGATGCTAAATTACACTCACGCAGTAAGGTGAAAAGTGGTCACCATTTACACAGCACCTAAAACCACCTACACCAATTCAGCTCCTCTATCTGGGAGAGAAGCAGAAGAGCCACACTGATTTGATGCCTGTGCAGGTTACACATGAATGTAGACCAGTGTGTGGCTCTCCAAACCATCTACACCAGTTTAAAGTGCCCAGTGTAAATGAGGTTTGCTACTTTCTGTGTGTACGGAGCTTTCAGTGTGACATAAAGAAGAACCTGAGGGTATGTTAAATTGGTCTTCTTGTATGCTTATTGCAGAGAGTGCCCAGGGTAATTTCTGCTGCTTTGGAGCTCTGCATTGCTATTAGCTACAGTACAAGGGACATTGCTTATTACAGTTTTTGATAACTATACCATGCCACGTGTAGTTATTCATAAAAAAACTGTACTTATACCATCAATCAAAAAAAGCAATAAATACTATAAATAAATAAATAACGACAAATTTCTGATTTTGGCATTTTGTGAGTCCATGTCAGTTCAAACAAACAACTGTAAATTAAAGATTAATAAGCATATTTGCAGGATCTTGATTCTAACTTATTTGCATAGGTTTACTAGTTTTGCAGATGTAATCTCACTCTGAAAATAGATAGGGACCTCACTGGAAACAGGTAAAATGCTTTGCTTTGGGAAGGCTGGTTAACCACCTTCCTTTCCTGCTCTCGGCTACGTTACATTGATTAACCTAATCAGTGCCAAACCCACCTTGCTGACATAGTGTGTTTGGAAACAGACTTTGCGTTATAATTTCTGAATAATGACTAAGTCCCCATTTTATAAATCATCCCCATAATATACAGAAAAAGCAATATTCTTTCTGCAGAATGTTTGACACCATGTTTTATGAAGGCCTTGGTCAGACCCCACCTGAAGTACTGTGTACAGTTTTGGACTCCTCAGTCCAAGGTTAATGCAGAGCATTAACATGATCAGGGACTTGGGGGACTGGAGCTGTGAGGAGAGGCCAGCATACCTCTCAACTGTCCTTGATTTTCAGGGATGTCCCTGATTTTGCCTCAAAATTTTCCTCTGTCCCTTTTAAAATTTGTATTTTTGTGACAGAATGGGAGAGGGATTAAAAGCACAAAATGATGTCAAACATTAAAGTTACAGACTTATTCTTCTTCAGAAAATGCATCTCAACACAAATCCTTTCATTTTATCAGCTTTCTGAGTGAATAGTACCAATTTTTAAGATGTGCCCCTCATTTAGGGTCTTTGTCCCTGAATTTTTTAAGCCTTGTCTCTGATTCATGAGGCAAGAGGTTGAGAGGTATGGAGGCTGGTAACCCTATATATTTTCTCCTTGGAAAAAATGGAGGTTGGAGAAGGAACACAACATTCATCTAATACATACTCAAGCATATTGACCAGATTACACAGATGAAGATGCTTGATCTGGTGTCCTCCATCAGAGTGTGGTGCATGCCCTGAAACTGTTAATTCATGGCTATTGTTAGGTGATACCTCTTCCAGAGGATAGTGAACCTGGGGAATAGCCTACCAGCACAAGCAGTGGACATGAGGACAGTACAGGCTTTCAAGGTACTTTTAAACTGGACAAATTTCTGCCTATCAGGGGGGTGGAAAGTTACCCTGGGTAGTACAGAGTTTAACAGCCCCATGGGTGGGCCAAGCAGTCTGTATCTGCCACCAAAGTCCATGTTTCTATGTTTCTATTCGTCGAAGAAAGGAGGATGGTTTGCTCCTAGCTGCGCCCACTTGGGAGTGTTGCCATGGCAACAGATCTTGAATGGGTAGTGGGTATGGGAGGAGTCTAGGAGGAATACAGAAGGACATGGAGGGAGGCAGCTCACTGACTGGCTGAGTTCAGTTTGTATTTAGACACATCTAACATGGGCTGTCAGCTGGGACTGAAGGACTAGTTGCTCTAAAGCAAAGACTGGCAGTAGGTCCATACACCGGAGTTACTGCCGGGGTAGCAGAGTTCATCTGATGCCTGGTAAGGCCAGGAGAGGACCCAATCTTCAGATGTCCTGGACCATGTAATCAGAGAGAATTGAAGGAGTCAAACTGTACCCAAGGGGGACAGTGAGAGGATTCCTGAGGGAGGTCAAGGATCCTAGAGGTACAGCCTCAAAGTGTGTGGTCTGATGGCCTTTGTGGCCTGACAGAGATGTCCAAGAAGAGGGGTTTGGCATAGAGATGGATATGGCCAATAAGAAGGCCCAGTAAGCATAATCTGAAACTGGAGCAGTGTCTGAAACTGTAAGGCAACCATCACCAAAGAAAAAGTATGAACATTCTAAGTGTTGTCTGGAAATGGCCCCTGAAGTCAACATGTTCATGGAAACACAGAAACACAGAATTTGTCAACAGAGAAGGATTGCTTGACTGTCCCAGTCTTCCCTGATGGTCCCTGCCTAGTCTGGCTGCTAAGACTCTAACTGGTCTCCAGCATACCCTCCCTCCTCCCTGCTTATTTCCTAGTATTCCTATATGTCTATCCCATGAATTCTTGAAGATCCATACTATTTATGCCTCCACCACATCTGCTGCCAAGTCTATTCCAGGCATCCGTTCACTGTTCACTGGGCAATTGAGGACAACCAAGTCAGAAACCCCCAGTACAGTGGACAGCAATTGCTGCAGCAACAGACTGGTTCATTGGCAGGTGTCATTGATGTCAGGTGTGCATGGACATCAGATGCTGCAGCAAAATTCAAGAACAATTTCCAGAGTATGGTATAGAGCTAGTTACCCAAAATTTGACTAGGCACCTGATTTGGTATGGCATGTTTGTGAGCATATTATTAGCTATTCCTTAATAATCCATGAAGTCCTTTTGGGATCTAAATTTCCATTACAGTGCAAAGGTTAAACCAGGGAAGTGTTCAAAATTGTTGGCTGCAGTTTTTGGATGCCTATGGAACCGGAAAAGTCCAGCAAAATAGTTAAAGGTTCAGCCATGGCTGTGGTGTTGCAATTCACTAAATATTCATTAGAGTAATGTAACTGATTTGCAAACTTTCTGGTTGGGGTCCAACTTCATAAAAGGAGAGTCAAGACCAGCTACCTCAGTCCATTCCCTCTGATCTTCAACTAGTGGACCCTTCATGTTCCCAGGGTCAGGCTTAAAACATCTGGCGACTGCACTTTTAGTGTTGCCGGGCTGACCCTGTGGAACACCTTTCCAGCTGCTGTCATGGGGGCCTCGACCTTTGAGACCTTTAAAAAGGGGCTAAAGGCATACCTGTTTTCCCTGGCCTTCCCTGGTAAAAATGACTGACCTGTACTGACCATCGGTGGTTTTATGTATTCTGAAATCTAATGATTGTTTGAATTGGTATGTTTACGAATGTTTTTACAGAGCTTTGTAGTGTTCCTACCTAACCTGTTTGGATATAAAGTGCCCAGATCCTCAGAGATTAGATGCCCTAGAAATAAAATTTGCCTTGTCTTGCCTAATATATTTAGTGTAAGTATTAGGGTAACTATGCGTTTTTTAAGTGTTTTATTGGGAAAGTTAATTTTAGTAACTTGTGGTTTTGGGGATTATGGCATACCTAGAAACTCAGAAACATAGGGCTCGATTCTCAAACATTGACACAAGGCTTATGTCAAGCCTGTGTCAAAGCCCAGTGCTGTGCCCACACCTGACACCCAGCGCACGATCCTCAAGGTCGATGCATTTGTGACACTTCACCTTTTTACAGCAGCTTGTGCCAAACATGTGGCACAAACCCCATAGAAAGGTCCCCTGACTGACACAATGTTAGACCAGCAAATTGCTGGTCTAACTCGCTGCATGTGGTGCATGGGATTGAGATTCCAGATTGCCAGCCTGAGACTGCTTCAAGCACCGTGTTCCATCTGTTTGGCACACTAGGGGCCTGCAGCATTCCCAAATGTTTGAGAATCTAGACCATAGAATTTGTTGGCAGAAAAGGACAACTAGGTTCGCCCAGTCTGCCAGGTACTACTTTCCTAATCTGTCTCTGCAGACCCTAACTGGTCTCTGGTGGACCTCCCTCCTTGCTTTCTAATACAATGCACTCCTATATCTATCCCACACATGTTTGAAGCCCCCCCCACTGTTTTTGCCTGCAGCAATTCTGTTTGCAGTCTCTTCTAGGCATCTACTACCCTTTCAGTGAAGACATTTTTCCTCACATCTCTCTTGAGCTTCTCCCCCTCCAGCTTCATTGCATGCCACTGGTCCTGGTGCTCTTTAGCGATTGAAAAAGATTCCCCTCCTGCATCTCATTTACCCTTGTGAGGTACTTGTCTTAGCCCAAGCAAGGAGGAAGGAGACTACTGAAGACTACAGGAAGTTCCTGTCCCAGAACAGGAAGGGTGAGAGTTGTAAGGGTACATAGGTAGTAGGAAAGTAGGTGGAAAAATGCATAGAGGGAGGAGAGAGTAAGCATAAAAAGAAACAGGAGAGGGGACACAAAGTAAGTCATGATGGGAGTGGTGCAGTGCAATGGCTGTGGGGTGGCAGTGTTCTGGGAGACATTTTGGAGGCTGCAATGCTGCCCTATTTGCAGGCACCTCTCTGGTCTGAGGGAGGAGGTTACCCATCTCCAGGCTGACCTGGCTAGGATTAGTGAAACCTCTTCCCCCACCCAGGGACCACTAGGGCCACTGTCGCTACCTCAGAGGCTGCCAAGAAAGAGGAGCGGTTGGACCAAGGTGGGCTCAGAGAGGGAGAGGGTGGTGGAATAGAGGTGCACCCTTCCAACTGTACCTCTCCACAATTCATATGCTTTGTTCTGGTGAATAGTGGTTCCTCTATGGAGGCACCTGCAGTGGAGACCAAGAGATGATGCTGGGAACCTCCACAAAAGAGACCCACAGGAGGGTGGCATAGGACCCCACAGGGGAAGGAAACAACTCCTGGTGGGGGACTCAATCATTAAGGGGTAGAAGTGGGGGAGGAAGGGGAGATGGAGGTAAGGTGCCTACCTGACACCACGGCTCAGAGGGATAGGAAGCAAATCCTCAGGATCGTGGGAGCAGCTGCATGAGGGAGGGAGCTGGATGACATTGTCCACCTAGGAACAAATGACCTGGCTAGGAATGGGATCAGAGCAGTGCAAGAGGAGTTTGTATAGTTGGGAAGGGGCCTTAGACAAGTAGCATGTATGGTAACCTTCTCGGAGGCACTGCCTGTCTATGGCAAGGATGATGCTAGGGTACTCCGCACCATGTGATTCAATGAATGGTTGAGAAACAGGTGTGGAGATCAGGATTTTGGCTTCATTGGGGGACTGGGGAGCCACCTGGAGGGATGCATGCCTATACTGGAATGATGGTTTGCATTTGTCCGGGGGGGGGACCAGGATCCTAGGTGATAGGTTTAAATGCTTCATTGGCAAGCATTTTTTTCCCCAATTGTTTAACCAGGTGAGACACGGTAAGCTGAAAGCTGGTTTACAGGTGCAACCTGGGAGCACAGGGAAGTTAAGTGAGTTATTCAGGGTCACAGAGTATACAAGTGGGGGCTGTGGGATTCAAATCCAGGTCTCCAGATTTGCAGCTCAGAGCCTTAAACCACTGCACTATACTGCCTCCCTATTTTAAACTAGCCAAGGGGAGTCATTGAAAAGGGCAGGGTAATCCCAGCTTCCCCCCACAAAACACAGTAATTAGCAAGGTAAACACCAAGGTAGAGAAGTCATTCGGGAGCAGGACAGGGGTAAATGCAAGAAAAGGCAAAGGCAGTAAGGACAGGGATGGGGCTAAAAGGTAAAGGCCATCAAAAATGGAGGGTGATGAGTACCAATGCCCATAGGTCTGTATAACAAGCTCCTGAACTAGTGGGCTTTGATGGAAGAGGAGTGCCTGGATATTGTGGCAGTTGTCAGAAACATGGTATACAGAGAACCATGATTGGGATGTCAACATACCAGGATACACATCTACAGGAGGGACAGGAGGGTAAAGAGAGGAGGAGGAGGAGGAAAGCCGCCTATGTAAGGGAAGGGATTAAAGAACGAATTAAAGAGTAAACATGAAGTAGATGAGTCACGATGGTCACCTGGAGACAGAATGGCACCACACAATCCCATGGGAGTTGTACAGACCCCATCTCAGGGAGGGAGTGGACAATGAAGTGATAGAGACATCCTTAAAATGGCAGAAAAAGGGAGATATTGTTAATGGGGGGCCTGAATATGCCAGATATTAACTGGAGCACCTTTGCTGCAGAGCACATCCAGGAGCAGGGTCATTCTTGATGCCCTAAGAAGGCATGCCTCAGAAAGCTAGTGCTGGAACCCACTCCAGAGGGGCAATCTTAGACTTGGTACTCTCAAATGGGGATGGAGAAAGGATCTCTGATTTAGAAGTGGGTAGCCATCAGGGAACAAGTGACCACCAAACAGTGCGGTTCACAGTAAACACAGCCATACAGTCAAGTCATACAAAAGCAAGAATATTGGACTTTAGGATGGCTGACTTTAGGAAAATGCAAGAGTGCCTCAGAAAAGCACTAGCAAATGGGCAAGGAGGAGGGGTAGAGGAACAATGGGGAATAATCAAAACAGCCATCACAGAGGCAACAAGCCTTTGTGTGAAGCGAATCAATAAAACAAAATGAAGGGAAAAAACACTATGGTTCTCAAAAGAGGTGGCAGGGAAGGTTAAGGAGAAAAGGATAACATTCAGGAAATATAAGGAAAAAGTGAAGGAGCAGGACAGAGAACTTTATCAGTTAAAGCAGAAGGAGGCAGGGAAGACAGTCAGAATAGCAAAGGCCTAAACCAAGGAAAAGATAGCCAATTCTGTTACGGAGGGCGATAAAACCTTTTATAGGTACATTAGGGAGCAAAGAAAGACCAAGAGAGGGATACAGGGACTTAACAGAGGGGAAGGAATGCGGACAGTGGGTGATAGTGAAAAAGCAGGGATACCGAATTAATATTTCTGCTCAGTATTCACAACAGAAGAGGAGGGGAAGGTACCTAAACCAAACAAGAGAAACACTCTGATAGGGGGTTGATACCAGTCCATTCACAGAAGAAAGGTTTTGAAAGAACTCTTGAAACTGAGGGTAGAAAAGCAATGGGCCTGATGGGATTCAACCCAGAATTCTAAAAAGAATCAAGGGTAGAACTATGACACCACTGACTACTCTCTTTAACAAATCATGGGAGGATGGGGTGATACCTGAGGACTGGAGGAGGGCGGATGTGATTCCACTTCACAAAAGTGAGAGCAGGGCAGAGGCAGGAAATTACAGACTGGTTAGTTTGACCTCAGTGGTAGGGAAAATGTTGGAATAACTTCTGAAGGAAAGAATTGTTGAGTACCTAGAGGCCAGTGGGGCACAGGGCCCAAGGCAGCATGGATTCACAGTGGGAAGGTCATGTCAGACGAATCTAATAGATTTCTTTGACTGGGTGACCAAAGTAGTAGACCAGGGAGGGGCTATGGATATGGTCTACCTAGATTTTAGCAAAGCATTTGACACAGTACCACACAAAAGATTAATAAACAAGTTAGCCAGCCTTGGAGAGGGTCCCAAGGTGATAGTCTGGATAAAAAATTGGATGGACAACAGGATGCAAAGGGTAATAGTAAATGGAGTTCACAGTGAAGAAAGGAGGGTAACTAGCGGGGTACCAAAGGGTTCAGTACTGGGACCGGTCCTCTTTAATGTGTTTATAAATGATATTGGAGAGCACATGAAAGGAAAAGTATGTCTCTTTCCAGACGACACAAAGATCTGCAACAGGGATGATACACAAGGTGGGGTGGAAAGGATGAAAAGGGACTTGGCAAGGTTAGAGGAATGGTCAAATGTATGGCAGCTCAGATTCAATGCAAAGAAGTGCAAGGTAATGCACCTGGGAAACAAAAACCCAGGGGAAGAGTATACAGTGGGGGGGGGATGAGATACTAACAACAACAAAAATTGAAAGGGGTCTGGAAGTAATTATATCAGATGACCTTAAGGTGGGCAAGCAATGTGAGAAGGTAATAAGGAGGGCTGGGGGGATACTGGGATGCATAGGGAGAGGCATCAACAGTAGGAAACAGGAAACTGTTATCCCTCTGTACAGACAGTTAGTGAAACCACATCTGGAGTACTGCGTGCAGTTTTGGAGATCCCATCTCCGCAAAGACATAGACAGAGTGGAGGCTGTTCAGAGGAAGGCAACCAAAATGGTGCAGGGTCTGCACCAGAAAACATATGAAGAAGACTAAACCAGCTTATATATGTATACCATCGATGAAAAGGAGGGAGAAGGGGACATGGTAGAAACTTTCAAGTACCTCAAGGGGAATTAACAAAGTCCAAGAGAGCAGCATCTTTCAGAAAAAGAGATGTGCAAGAACAAGGGGGACAATTTGAAGATAGAGGGGGGACGGCTCAAAAGGTAATGTTAGAAAATATTTTTTCATGGAGAGGGTTATTGATGCATGGAACAGCCTTCCTGAAGAGGTTGTGAAGTGAAGAACAGTGGGAGAATTCAAGAATGCATGGGACAGACATAAAGCGATTCTTGTGGGGGGGGGTAGGAGGAAGTAAGCTGTTGGTTAACTAGAATCTGCAGCTTATCCATCAGGTAGGAAAAGATCAGACTAGGTGGTCCAAGCGATCCTTATCTGCCATCAAATTCTATGTTTCTATGTTTGTAGCTCTCTATCATAGCACATCCAGCTCTTCTCCCCTTCAGGGTGTACACGTTCAGTCTTTCCTCTTATGGCTTCTTGTGAAACCCTTATGATATTTTAGTTGCCCTCCTGTGGACTGCCTCCACCCTGTCTATGTCCTTTCTGAGGTGTGGCCTCAAAAACTGGACACAGTACACCAGGTGGGATTTTACCAATGATCAGTGGCAACACAACCTCCTCCGACTTCTGGAGATACCTTCCTATGCTCCCCATCATCCCGTAGCCCTACCTTTACCTAACAACTTTGAAGATGTCAGATATGATGACCCCGGGCCCCTTTCCTGTTTAGACTGCCTGTACCTCTCTCCCATCCTATACTCAGGCATGGGTTCCTATGCCCTAGGTGCATAATTTTGCACTTTTGGCATTGAACTGCAACTTCCATGCTCTTGACCACTCCTAAAGTTTCCCAAGATCTGCACATTCTCTCCACTCTCTTCTAAGTGTCCAATGAATTGCAGATTTTGATATTATCTGTAAAAAGACATATCTTCCCTTCTAGCTCCTCAGCAATGTCACTTATGAAGACACTGTAAAAAACTGATCTCAGTACTGATCCCTGTGGCACCCGGCTGGGCACTCTCCCATCATTACACTGAGTAGCATTTACCATTACTCTCTGTGTCCTATCCATTAACTAGTTTCTAACCCAATTCACAGTTTAGGTCCCACCCCTAAGATGTCCATTTCTTTTTCAGTCTCCTGTATGGAACAGTGTTGATGGCCTTGCTGAAGTCCATATAGACTACATCCACTGCCTTCCCCTGATCTATTTTCCCTGGTCAGCCAATCAAAGAAATCTATCAGATTCATTTGATACAATACCATCCCCCCACACCATCAATCCATGCTGCCTGTTGTCTTGCAGCCCACTGGATTCAAGATACTCCATCAGTCTTTCCTTTAGCTGGGTTTACATTCATTTCCCCACCACAGAAGTAAGGCTGACCAGCCTATAGTTGCTAGCCTCCTCCCTGCTGCCACTCTTATTCAGAAGGACCCACATCAGCTCGTCTCCAGTCCTCTGTAACCATGCCGTTTCCAGTGTTGAATAAGGCAGTCAGTAGGGCAGCTGGCACATCTCTGAGTTCTTTCAGAACCCTTGGGTGTATCCTGTCCAGTCCCATAGCTTTGTCTGCCTTCAGAGCTGCAGTTCCCTTCCAGACTCCTTCCTCTCAAAATGGACTTGTGCCCACCTTCTCCATCCATTCCTGTTGTTCCCTGGTGGTCCAGCCCCCCTCCATCTATTGTGAAGACTGAACAGAAGTACTTGCTTGTTAGGATGTCTGCTTTTCCTTGGTCCTCTTCTGTGCAGTCTGCCCCTCCACCCTTCTAATCCTCACTATCCCTCCCCTTACTTTCTCTTCTGTCTTATGTATCTGAAGAAAGTCTTATCCCCTTACTGACCCCTTTGGTAAGTCTTTCCTTTATTTATTTTATTTAGTCAGTCACAGAAATTACAGCCCTTTGAGTCATAGACTAATTTACAAAGGCTCTGCATCAGCGTAGTCATACATTCAGAGGTAGTACATTAGTGGGACATCACATTTCAAGTAATTACATATAATATAGCCAAGGTGGCTGAAGATCTGCATACATATAGTAGCTAGGGTATTGATATTATGCAGTGGAACAATTATAATACAAATGCAGCCTCTGGGGCATTGTGGTATAGTGTAGTAACAGTGATCTATACAATAGTGAGACAACACAGTTTTAAGGAAGTATTTACATATAGTAGCCTGGGTGGCTGTTGACCTATACATTTAGTAGCTAGAGGTATTGGTATTAGTACAGGAGGTATAGTTACAGTGTAGGTGCAGCCTCTAGGGCATTGTCATATAGCAGAGACAGAGATCAGCAGCAGAGATGTCCTATACAGTTAGTCCTATACAATTGGTGACAATGTCAATGGGGAGTGGCCATAGTGCAGCTCTTTGCAGGTCAGTTAGGAGGATTAGCAGCTGCACTGGCATTGCAGCAAGGAGAGAATGTGTTTTTTTATGATGGTCTTGAAGTGTCCTAAATTGGGAATGGAGGTTATGGCTGGGGGGAGCTCATTGTACCAGGAGGGAGCTCTAGAGGGGAATGATCTCTGAGCAAGGGAGGTTCTGACCCTGGGCACGGTCCACAGATGCTTGTTGGCAGAACGAGTGGTCACAATCCGGGAACATGAGAGTAGTGAGGCTGTGACCCCCAATGGAGTTAACCCTAGGTGGATTTTTTTGTGAGGAGATAGGATTGATATTGTAGCCTTTGCTCAAGGGTGAAGATGTTTGTAAGAGCGTAGCGGGTGCAAGTATGGGAGCGTTTGTCTGTGCCTAGGAGGAGTTTATCTGTGCTTTTGCTCCCCTCATCCCCTTCCATATTTCCCTCTGCTTTACCAGGTATACCTCCCTTTCCTTCCCTTCCATGTTTCCTTATACTTCCAGAATGCCACCATTTTTTCCTCCACTACATTTGCCACTACCTTAGAAAACCATAATGGTCTCATTCCTCCTGCTTTTATTCACTTCCTTCATGCAGAGGTTTAAGTGCTTTAATTATACCCACCCTTATTTTTCCCTACTGTGCCTGCACTCCTCCCTGGCAGTCCCCCTCCCCGTTGAGCAGTTTCTGAGGCAGTCCCCCATTTCTTTAAAATCTACCTCCTAAAGTCCTCTGCTTTACTAGGTATACCTCCCTGTCCTCCTCCCTCTGTTTCCTTATAACTCCAGTCCTGAATGTCACCTTTTTTTCCTTCACTACATTTGCTACTTCCTTAGAAAACCTTAGTGGTCTCTTTTTCATTCTGCTTTTACTCACTTCTTTCACACAAAGATTGAGTGCTTTAATTATACCTGCCATTATTTTTCCCTACTGTGTCTCTTCCCCACCCAGGCAATCCTCCACCCTCTCAAGGTGGTTTCTGAAGAAGTCCCCCATTTCTTTAAAATCCACCATGCTAAAGTCCAGGACCTTTGTCTTCTTCTGGTTGTAGCCTCTGTTCCTGTCAATGTTAAACCACACTGTACGGTGATTACAGGTACCTAGGGGATCGCCCACTGTGATATCTACAACACTGTCACTGTTTGTAAGCACCAGGCAAAGCACTACCCCATCCCTAGTGAGTTCTTTGAAGAGCTGTCTATGATAAGCTCCTAGTTGGTAGTCAAGGATGGCCCTACTCCTTGTCATTCTGCATTTTGAAAGCTCCCTCCATTCCTTGTCTGGCAGATTGGAGTCACCAATTAGCAACACTTCCCTCTTACTTGCCATTCAGAAGATGGTTTCTGCAAGTACTGTTTTTAACTCCTCTTCTTGTGCTGGGAGTCTGTATACTACCCCATATGGATAGTGGCACAAAAACCTGTCATCAGAGTGACCCGCAACATCTCCAGCCCTTCCGTTTTCTCATGGTGCCCCTGTATCTCTGTGCCTTGGTTCCCCCCCTCACATATAAAACAACCCCTTCTCCCTGCCTTGTCTCTCCTAAACATATCATAGCTTGCTATGGACATGTCCCACCCTGTCATATTATTCAGTGCACCAGGATTCCATTATAGCTATTAAATCCAGGTCTGCCTCACCATGATGGCTTCCAGGTATGGAATTTTGTTTCCAAGATGCCTTGCACTGGCACTCAAAGCTCTACACATCTTCTCCTCCACCTGCTGCCCTGCTTCCTTCCATTCCTGACTGTGTTTTTCTCAGAAGCTCCCCCTGAATTACCTTTTAACTTCCTCATTCCTTGTCCCTTTCAATCATCTATCCTACTTGCTAGAGAAAATGCTCATTGAAAGACTGTGTGATGGTTTTGGAATGCACATTATGTTGGAATCCTTTCTTATTCACCCTTTATTTGATATTTATTTGATTTTAGAAACATAGAAACATAGAAGTTGACAGCAGATAAGGACCGCAAGGCCCATCCAGTCTGCCCATTTCTTTTTCTACCTTATAAATGTGCCATCGTCCTTTGCTGTCAGTGGCCTATCTATTCATACTCATCTGTATTGCTCCCTTATGCCCCTATCCATGACTATTGTTTGAAGCCTGCCGCTTTATTCTGCTTCACCACTTCCCTGGGGTAGAGCCGTTCATGAACGTACCACCCTTTTCTGTGAAAAGAACTTCACATTAATTTCTTAATTCCGCCGCACTCTAATCTCATGCTGTATCCTCTTGTCCTGCTATTTTTCTTATATTGAAACATGTTAGGCGCTTTCACCTTGTTAATGCCCTTAAGGTGTTTGAATGTTTTGATCATATCACCTCTCTCTAGGGTATACATATTGAGCTCTGTTAATCTGTTATCATATGTCTTTTGATGCAGTCCCTGCACCATCTTGGTTGCCCTTCTCTGAACTGCCTTAAATTTGGTTAATGTCCTTGGGAAGGTGTGGCCTCCAGTACTGCATGCACAGGAATTATTACCTCCCTCTTATGACTTGTGATACCCCTACTAATACACCCTAACATCCTCCTAGCCTTACCTACTGCTTTAGAGGTCTGCTTGGATGATTTCAGGTCATCGGTGATGATGATGATGCCCAGTCTCTTTCTTCCTTTGTGACTGCCAGCAACTCCCTCCCAGCCTACAGGTGGCTTCAGGTTTCTCTTCCTATGTGCATGATCTTGCACTTCTTTGCATTAAATACCAGTTGCCACTCTTCGACCATTTTGCTAGTTTATCCAGATCTCTTCTCATTCTGCCCACCCCATCTGGATCATCTACTCTGTTGCAGATCTTGGTGTCATCTGCAAACAGACAAACCTTACCCTCTAGTCCATCTGCAATGTCACCGATGAAGATATTGAAGAGGACTGGTCCCAGGACTGATCTCTGAGGTACCCCACTTGTGACTTGCATCTCTTCTGACTGTATACTATTTACCACCACTCTCTGTTTTCTGCCCATCATCCAGTTTGCCACCCAGTTGACCAACTTCTGACCCACCCCCAGCCTACCCAGCTTGTTTATCAATCTTCTATGTGGAACAGTGTCAAAAACTTTGCTGAAGTCAAGGTAGGTGACATCAACTGCTCTCCCTTGGTCCACCACTCTGGTTACCCAGCCAAAGAAATCTATGAGATTTTGATTACCAGGTAGGTGTGCTAGACATAGAAATGCCTATTTTCAGGCATGACCCAGGAGGGTACAAGGCAAAACAGTCATAAAATATTGGTACAAGGAAAATGATAGAAACATAGAAACATAGACTTTGACGGCAGGTAAGGACCGCTTGGCCCACCTAGTCTGCCCATTTCCCTACCTACAGGATAAGCTGCAGATCCTAGTTAACCAACAGCCTATTTCTTCCTACCCCCCCAAAAAAAATTGCCTTATGTCTGTCCCATGCATTCTTGAATTATGTCACAGTTTTAGACCCCACAACCTCCTCAGGAAGGCTGTTTGATGCATCCACCACCCTCTCTGTGAAAAAATACTTCCTCACATTGCCCTTGAATCATCCCTCCTCTGTCTTCAAATTGTGTCCCCTTGTTCTTGCACTTCTCTTTTTCTGAAAGATGCTACCCTCTTGGACTTTTTTGATTCCACTGAAGTACTTAAAAGTTTCAATCATGTCCCCCCTCCCTTCTTTCCTCAAGGGAATACATATTAAGCTCATTTAGTCTCTCCTCGTATGGCTTCTCTTGCAGACCATGAACCATTTTAGTTGCCCTCCTCTGGACTGCCTCTATCCTGTCTACGTCCTTGTGGAGATGGGTTCTCCAGAACTCGATGCAGTACTCCAGATGAGGTCTCACCAACTGTCTGTACAGAGGGATAATAACTTCCTGTTTTCTGCTGGTGATGCCTCTCCCTATACATCCCAATATCCCCCCAGCCCTCCTTATTGCCTTCTCACATTGCTTGCTAACCTTAAGGTCATCTGATATGATTATCTCCAGGTCCCTTTCCATTTTTGTTGTTGTTACTAGCCCCCCACCATGTAATCTTCCCGGGTTTTGTTTCCCAGGTGCATTATTTTGCACTTCTTTGCATTGAATCAAGCTGCCATACTTGACTATTCCTCCAACCTTGCCAAAGCTCCTTCTCATCCTTTCCACACTTCCTTGTGTATCAACCCTGTTGCAGATCTTTGTGTCATCTGCAAAGATGCATACTTTTCCTTTCAGTCCCTCTGCAATGTCACTTATAAAGACATTAAAAAGGACTGGGCCCAGTACTGAACCCTGTGGTACCCCACTAGTAACCCCTCTTCTTCAGAGTGGACTCTATTTACAATTACCTTTCTGTGTCCTGTTGTCCAGCCAAAGTTTTACCCAGGCTACCACCCTAGGACCCACTTCCAGGCTGGTTAATTTGACTATTATTATTTTGTGTGGACTGTGTCAAATGCCTTGCTAAAGTCTAGGTAGGCCATGTCCACAGCCCCTCCCTGGTCTACTACTTTGGTCACCCAGTCAAGAAATCAATTAGATTTATCTGACATGACCTTCACACTGTGAACCCATGCTGTCTTGGGTCCTGTGCCCCACTGGCCTCTAGGTACTCTACAATTCTTTCCTTCAGAAGTGATTCCATCACTTTCCCTACCACAGAGATCAAACTGACAGGCCTGTTGTTTCCTGCTTCTGTCTTGGTCCCATTTTTGTGAAGGGGAATCACATCCGTCTTCCTCCAGTCCTCAGGTACTACACCATCTTCCCATGATTGTTTAAAAAGGGTAGTCAGTGGTTTCACTAGTTAGCCTCTTAATTCTTTTAGAATTCTTTGGTGAATTCCATCAGGCCCCATTGCTTTGTCCACCTTCAGTTTTAGGAGTTCTTTTAGAACCCTTTCTTCTGTGAAAGGACTGGGATCGACTCCCCTATCCAGAGGGCTTCTGTTAATTGAATTAGGCACCTCCGCGTCCTCTTTTGTGAATACTGAGCAGAAATATTCATTCAGTATCCCTGCTTTTTCATTGTCCCTCTCTGCCCACCCACTGTCCATTCTATTCAGCCTCACTATCCCTTCCTTTGTCTTTCTATGCTCCCTGATGTACTTATAAAATGTTTTATCCCCATTCTTAACTGAGTTAGCTATCTTTTCCTCAGTTTGGGCCTTTGCTATTCTGACTTCCCTCCCTGCTTCCTTCTACCTTAACAGGTACAGCTCTGTGCTGTGCTCCTTCTGTGTTTCCTTATACTTCCTGAATGCTGTCTTTTTCTCCCTGACCTTCCCTGCCACCTCTTTTGAGAACCATAGTGGCTTTTTCTTTTATTTTGATTTGTTTATTTGCTTCACACAAAGACTTGTTGCCTCTGTGATGACAGTTTTGGTGTTTCCCCATTGTTGCTCCACCTCTCCTTCTAGCCTGTTTGCAAGCACTTTTCTAAGGCACTCTCCCATCTTGCCAAAGTCAGCCCTCCTGAAGTTTAGTACCCTCACTTTTGTATGGCTTGTATGGCACACAGTTTACAATAGAAACGTGACCAGGTGGCAGGGAGTCAATATGGCATAGCGATAAATATTACACAGCAACAATGTACAATAAGCCGATATAACAAATGGCATAGAGATAAATATTACACAACAGCAATGTACAATAAACAAAACTAGTAAATACACAGTCTCAGAAGAACAGCAGCAGGACAAACAATATAACATTTCTTAGATGACCAAATACAAAACATTGGCAGTTGCTACATAGTGGGAGGTAATAAGTTCAGAAGCGTAGAAAGAGCGAGAGAAAGAGACAGAGAGACAGAGATGGAATACAAACTCCAGCCACAGCTGAGGAGTTTTAGGTGAAGACAGACTTAAGGTAATAAGCTTTTAGTGCAAGGGGAGTAAGGCTAATGTGGACTAGCAGTAGACTTGAAAAGCAGAAGTAGGGCTCAGAAGAGTTCAAGGTGGACAGAAGCAAGTGCAGTGGTCAGTAGCTAACAAGTGACTACATAGCACTGTCACCCAGAAACCAGCTTTGGGGTAATAAATCAGATTCTTGTATATCTACAGTGTCAGCCAATGAAACAACCACACAAGCAGAAGTAATAATGGTAGTTTATTATACTCACACCAAGCATGTGACAGAAAATCACAAGGGAGTTGGGTTCTCACCAGTTTCTGAAGAATGTACAGCTCTCAAGAATGACAGCTGGCCTACACAAGGTTATATACTACAGGTAACATTATGGCAGCAGATATAAAGAACATAACGTATTGGCTCTATGTTACAAACAAGGTTGTACAAGACATTCTCCATTGGATAATTACTTAGGAGACAGAATTAGTAATGAGTATAATGTGAAACAAATAATATGCTCCTGTCAACATGAAGCTTAGACAAAGAAAATGCTGACAGGCCCAAACTACACGTGGCATACCTGCCTAAGTACAGGACATACACTACATATAATTATATGAGAATATAAGTATATAAAAGTATATACAGTAATAACTGATGATCCCTTAGAGTCATCTTATCAGTAATTAGGTAGATTATATATGGAATATATGTAAAAGACAAACATAAGCTAGGTAAATGCATTCTAGTGAGGTATAATGAATCGTGCATGACATTATTCTATAAAGGTGTAAACATTAGCATATATTAGCAGCAAAGCACATTCCTTGCACCCATGCTTATGCGATGGGTGCCAAAATCTACATGTTAGTGCAAAACAGCAGAATCACAGTATAATAGACCAGGAATACAGTGTAAGGCATATGTGGGACAATAGGGGGCATAACCCAGGTGCAATAGCCTCTGTTTGAAGCTAGAATGAGTAGGGGGCAGGCAGATAGCAGCAGGTAAAGAGTTTCAGTAGAGATCGGAAGTCACATGATGAAGCCTTGCAAGTAGTTGCTCTCTTAAATGCTCCCACTCGCTCCAATTTAATTTACTAATTTAACTACTCTCTTGGGTATTTCTTGCCTTCAAACTATTTATAGACTTTCTATATTGCTGAAAAGATCTGAGTCTGCTGATATTTACAAGTTATGGAGGCGAAGATGCACCAGGCATTACCCAAACGTACGCCGCCATCCACTCCTGAAAAAGGCATAAAGAAGACTAGACCTCAAACCTCTGCAAGCAGACACGCAGTAGCTATCATCCCAGAACAGAACCTTCTGACTGTGGATCTCTTCCTGGAAGAATTTAAACCTTTCAGAGAGGAGCTTAGAGTGCTTATCTGTGAGATTAAATCAATGTCAGTAGCCCTAGAAGAGATATCCAAGTGAACCTGGGACAACAAAGTTAGTATCAGGTCCTTGGAAAAGAAGCTGGAATGTGTAGGCCTGGTGATCGTAGCAAACAGACAAAGAATGGCCCACCTGGAAGCCACAGTGGAGGACCTAGAAGGTCATAGTAGGATGAACAACACCATGATTATTGGCCTGGCAGAGAAGGAAGAGGGCTCTGACCTAATTTTATTTACCCAAAAGTTGGTCTCCAAACGTGAAGGTCCATCACTGTTTGGTCCAAACTATTCTATTGAGAGATCGCACCGGGCACTACATCCAATGGCCCCTGCTGGGGTGCCTCCTCAGCTGCTGATATTCCGCTTTTTGAACTATCTGGAGCGACAGCACTTTCTAACAAAAGTTAGAGATTTGCAAGAAGTTAAATGGGGTGATTCTAAAATCAGAGTGGTGCAAGATCTTCCAGTGTCACTCAGGCAGAGGCGAGCCATGCTTCATCCTATCATTAACAAGCAGATCCTGGCTGGCATCAAATTCAAAATGCTATATCCAGCCAAATTTCAAGTGCTCATCAATGGCACATGGGCCAGCTTTGAGGATTCGAAAACAGCGTAGACAGCGCTAATGGAAGCCCTACCCAACCTCTTTGCTGATGTCTCTGTGAGTTACAATATGGTGTTACTACCACAGAATGTTAAGCAAGTTAAGTCTTGAGTTACCACTTCTGCTGGATAAATAGTATGAAGTTTAACAACTGTGCCTCATGCAAAATGACTTCTTCAGTTTCTTTGAGCCTGACGCTAATCTAAAGTTTGCTGCCCTTAACTCTGCATCCACTTTTGATTTCACCATATATTCTACTTACCTCTTCAGTTCTTATACAATGTAGTTGGGCAGGCATGATCACAGCTTCTTTGCAAAGATGTGAGGGGAACAGCGACTCACTATGCATTTGTAGATCCCGAAGGAAGAGCCACAGATCTAAAAGTAAGTTCCTCCTTACTTGTGCTAATTAGAAGGGAACAGAAAGTAACCCCTTTTGTCTGGCTTTAATTTAAACTGACACGACATGTTAAGCTTTTCTCTGGGGCTCAATGGATTTTGATTTTAGGCTATGGAGTAACAGCACACAGACTTATAGCATCTGGGAATGAGGGAATGACTTCATTTTCTCTTTCTCTGTCTGGAGAATTATCTGGCACCAGACTTTCATTTTGGTCCCATTTGCAGTTTGGAAGGTCCTAGTTTTAGTGTGGGGCACCACCTGCCTGTTTCTGTTTGGAGGAGGTTTTTGTTATAATACCCTGGTTGGAGCAAGCCACTGAAAGCAGGGTAATTTCACTTAAGTTAAAGGCTTGGACTGAGTATGGACTTCACTATGCCTCACCTATGATATAACAGGATACATGTGTGTTTGCTAACTGTTATAGTCCACTGTTAAGCATGTGTTGGTGCAGTTATCTAGTGAGTTGTATATTTAGTTAATGTTACCTATCATAAGTGACAGTCTAAGGCTGTCACTTTACCTTGACATAGTGGGAAAGTGTTTATAAACTGTATACCTTTAGGATGATCCACTATGTAATTGCTTCATACTAGCTGGGGGAGTTCTAAATGATTTATTTGTGGTTTAATTATCAGAAGTGGGCAGGTAGTTGGAACAGGTTTCTGAGACTGTACATCATGGGCTGGATATTCAAACTGCACCCAAAAAGTGCGCAATAGCAGGAGCAAGCACAAGTCCATTGCGCCCACGTGCAATAGACACGATATTCAAAAAAGGAGCAAGCCAAATTGCGCCAACAGCTAACGACTGAATATCGCACAACCTGCGCCATAGTGCAACTAGGGAGGGGAAGCCGAGCAGATACGATGCCCTATGGCACAACAAGGGATGTCCAGCTGAGCAGCCCAGAGGTGCCATAGCGCAAGCAGGGAGCCCCCCCAGCAGCAGAGCAATGTAACTGCACAACCAGGGAGGTAGGGGTCCATCACCCATGCCACAGATGGGCACAGGAACACACAGCAGAACTGACAATGAGCCCCCACACCCCAATCACAGCACAACTGGGGAAGGGCTGGAATATCCACCAGCCCATGGGGACAAGCAAACAACGCACAGCTGGGCCATGGTGCCTCAGCACACCCATCAGCAAGCTGAGACTGCCACACAAGGAGGGCAGACCACCCCGTGCCACACCAGCCCCCCAGTGCACAGCACACCCTGCACCGTGACTCCCAGACACCCCCCATGGGCAGTGACCACCACTGCAGGAAACCCCATGCATACCACCACCCCCACTGTCACACTGCAACCTTGTGTACTACAGAACCATACAATCCAGCCGCACCATGAGCACCCAGCAGTGGGTGGCAGCACACGGCAATGCAACAACGGCAGACACAGTGCCGACATGCACAATCCCCCTGAGGCACAGCTGAGAGACTGACCATGCATCGGCACAAGAGGTACCCCACACAGGAAAGGGCATCCCCCTGACACCACCACCATTGATACAGCACCCTGCACAGTAGACAAATGACACATCCTGACCCACCACTAACCACAGCAGCCAGCACAGACACCCACAGTGGTGCGTAGAGCATGCATTACACCGGATGCAACACAGTGCAGGGGTAAACACACACCCATATCCAAGGGGACAATAACACAGGGATGCAGTAGTGTGGCGACCAAGCCCCCTGTGTGGGCCCATGAAAACTGAGCACACACAGTCTGCAGTCCTCCATGGCACAGGAGTGACACCCACCCACCCTGTGCAGGCACTGTGGTCCTGTACACCACCATCATATGCCTGGATTACAAGTCACAGACAGTGGTGCACAGCCCCTGCAACACACACAAGCCACAGCATGGAGGTGGGACAGCAACTGCGGAGGCCACAGTGTCACCCAAGGCAAACATGCACCACACCAGTGACAGGAGGAAACCCAGCATTGTGACAGTTACAGTGGATGACCTGCATGGACAGCCACCACTGACATGGCAGCAGACCTTGCAGGCCACAGACATGCAAGGGTGTCAGCTGCACAGGCCAAGGATGGGTTGACAGGGGCACAATGGACACAGAGCATGCACCATGGACCACTGCACACAGTAATGCAATGCACAGGGAACAACACACACACCACAGACACCGACTGATAGCTACTCCCACACCATAGACACTTCCCCACGCATACACACATACCATGACTGCACCACCCCAGATGCCATGACACCACTGCAGCTGAGCACCTATAGCCAGCTGCAAATCAGACACCACCACAGTATTAATATTAAAATATTTATATTGCAACATATAAAACAAAACTATATACAGAACTATGTACATATGTGGGAGGGACAGAAACAAGGTGGGGGTGGGTAGGGCAGGGTGAGCATATGGGAGAGAAAGTGGGGTGTGAGGGTTGGTCAAAGGGGGGAAGGTGTTAGTAGGTGCATGGGGACATCAGTGGCCGGCCTGGTCCTCCTCCGCTTGGTGCTGTCGTCTGGCCTTTCTCCTCCTCCTGACCCCATGCAGGTGCATGTCCCTCAGGATCTGCAGGGACTCCCTTGCCACCTGCAGCAGCTCTTGCACAGCCTGCTATATCTGCAGAGTCGCCATTCACCTAGGATGAGGGATCAGAGTCAATAGGTGTGATTGTCCATCCCCCTGCAGCCCACCCATTATGCATGGCATACAGCCATGTGCTATGCTCCTGTGATGGTGTGCGCCCACCCACAGTGACTGTGTCCACAAGACATGCCCAACCAGGCAGCAACAGCCATGTGGACCACTGCACACACCCACCGCCCATGTCCTGCACAGCACCACCAAGGCCATACAGTAGCATGGCTGTCACGGTGTGCTGCAGTGCTGCAACCATGTGCCCAGTGCACGATGGACCACCATTGACGCACTCCCAAACATGCAGTGCCACTGGACAGTGCTGACTGTCACAAGTCGCGTGTATGGCAGTGGTGTCCATGGATGGTGGCCATGCCCTGCTTCCCACCCTGTTACACAGCATGCAATAGTAATCATGGTGTCATGGCACTCACCCTCATCGGGCCGGTGATGTCGGTGGTGCTGGTCCCCGACTCTCCTGTGCGCTGCGTCCTCCTCCCTCCGCTGCCGCTCCCCCATCTGCCGCCGCTCGTCCATGCCTGTGGGGGAAACTAGGAGAGAAAAACATCAGTACAATCACAAAGCAAAGTCCCCCTGCCCCAATGTGTGTGCTCACCCACCCAGCCAGACCCACCCACCCCATACCCTGTAAACACTGCCACAGCCAACCCTAGACTATCCCTCCCTATGTGCTGGACACATAAGACAGTGTTACCCATATGGACAATACAAGTGTGTAGACGTATCACCCACCTGGATGAGGCACCATGTCCCTCCTGGCACGCGACTGCAGATGGGCAAGTAGCTCTGGCTCCCTCCTCCTGAGGTCCCCATAATGGTGCCTGCATTGTTCTGAGGTCCTCCTGCAGCCAGTGGCCACCTCCAGGTCAGTGGCCACCTCCTGCCAGACCTGGGTCCTGGCCCTGTCCAGTGCCTCATTACCAAACAGTGAGCCATAGTGTGGCTCTACAATGGCCACAAGGTTGGCCAACTCAATGGCACTCCATTGTGGGGCTCTCCTGTATGCCATCTCATCTGCTATAGTAGGCAATATGGTGCTCTGCAGTGCGGTACCCCACGTGGAAATGCTGCGCGGTAGAGCGCCGCCATTCCCTATCACGCCGATACCGAACAGCGTGATAAAGGTGCAGCTATGCCTGACGCATGGTGCCAAGGGGGCAAAGGTCGAGCACAGGTTCATGGGTCTCTGGCGTAAGGCCATGTACAGTGCCATCGGACGACTATGCGTCTAGTGCGATTGGTTGCCTGTGTGCCAGCGCCACAGTGGACTATCGCACAATTGTGCCACAGCATCATGTAGTGACCCTCGCTATAGCACCACTGGCACAATGGTGGCCATGCCCTGCATTGCCTACCACGCACAGCACGTCATCAGCATGGCAGACGCCTGCATAAGCTACCTGGGCATGCGCAGTGAGGTGTACTATACATGCCACAGAACTGCACCATTCACTTAGCACGTTCAACACAATTGCGCAAAGCACAATGGGGCGATATTCAGCCGTCATATGCTAATCATCCAAGCAGCCATTCAATGGTGCAGCAGCATGATTTGCATCTAATTAAAGTTGCTCCTCACCTAATTTGCATGGATTGCGCTATATAGGTGCGACAATGTTCTGCAGTGGCCATATTCAGTTACTGCAGTTTATAGGTGAGTTGCATGCTGTGTGGGGGTCTGGACTGTGGTATCAGGCACATGCATTGTACTGCACAGTCACAGGTAACCACTGTCATCCTTACAGGCTGAATAATGACCGAGCGAGGTCTGGGTGAGGAGGACTATGATGGTGGGCAGAAGAGGAGGCCCAATTTCACAAAGGCCGAGATGGAGGCACTCTTCGAGGCCTACCTTGATCAAGAGCCACTGCTCAGTGGACGGCGGGGCACCCCTCAGGCCCGTGCTGCTGCATGGGAGGAGGTGGCACGTGCTGTCAACCTGCATGGCAGCCACCAGCGCTCAGTGCAGGAGTGTAAGAAGAAGATGGGTACTGACAGGAGAAGGGTGAAGGAGAAGGTGGCAGCCATCAGGGCGGCACCTGCTGCAACAGGCGGGGGCCAGCTGGAGGTGGTGCAGCTCACACCGGCAGAGGACAGGCTTGCTGCAAGCATGCAGTGCAGTGCCATAGAGGGAGTTTCAGGAGGTGGCTTCCAGACGGGTGGTGGCCCATCACTGCATGGTAAGTCATGGTCTGTCTATGGCAGGGGCAGGGTAGTTCACACGCAGTAACATGACTTTTCTTTCTGTTACAGATCCTGTGCATCTGCAGGAGTCAGCGGTGGAGGTCTTGTCCACTGAGGACAGTCATCTGGAGTTGGAGGAGGGACCATCCACCTCCACAGGTTTACGTCGAGCATTGCAACAGTGGGGCCACCTGGCTGTCCACACTGATGTCATTGAGACAGGTGTGGGGGAAGCCCTTCCTGTGTCTCAGCATTCTGGCATCCAAGGACGCCAGCAAGCTGTGGCTGTGGCAGAGACCTGCACCAATGATGAAGACACGACCGTTATGGGCAGTGACATGTGTGTGCCACACAATGGACACACAGCAGGTCAGCTCATGACCATGGACCTGGCTGGTGCCAACGTGTGTGGCAGCATGTCAGCACAGTCCCAGGCTGTGCCTGTCGGCACCAGTGGGCAGCACTGGTGGCTGGTCAGGACAGTGGGACTGTTGCAGCCACAGCAGCGGAACAACTGATCCCGTGGGCACAGCAGGCGGAGGGGTGGCAGCAGCAGTCACCCGCCGGGACTGGGGGTTCAGGGTTCAGCGGTGGCATTTGTGCACCGCCTGTGGACTTCCCATACCTGGTCCTGGTGAGCAGTGCCCACCCTCAAGGGGTGCTGAACATCAGGCCCTTGCATACCCTGAGGGACGGGATGCCGAGGTGGCATACGACCTCTTTGATGAGCACACCCACCTACTGCAGGCATCGTTCCAGCAGCAGATGTGATCTGCAATGTCTGTGGAGGCACTGTGTGTGGCTCAGGAGCGGGCCGAGGAGCGACGCAGCAGGGACACCGATAGGACCCTGTCACGGATTGACCATTTGCGGGAGGATGTGACCGCTGCCATTGACAGGCAAACACAGGCGTTCATCGCTGTCATGGCCACAATGGGCACACAGTCAGGTGCCCATGCATCGCTCACACCGCGCAGTTCGCTATCCACTCCCCATTCCCGGCGTCGTGCGACACCCACCCTGTCAATGCTGGGTTCAGCTGTGGGCATCCTGAACACTCCTGGTGCAGGAATGTTCATTGTGCTGCAGACCCCTGTGCGGGCACGGTTGCGTTCACACAGTGGAACCCCTGGTGGACCATAGGTGCCACCCCATGAGGCCCGTGGTCAGCCTGCCAGTGCTGCTGGGTCTCGCCGGGGCTGCCCATGCATCCGGGGTGGATGTGGCACTGTGCCACAAGACTGATCTGTCTCCCAGCATGGACACTGTCTGGTGCTGCCCTGTGTGCATTGTGTGTTTCGGTGGGCAGTGCACGGGTGGGTGCCCGGCCTTGCACGCAGACACACGGTCCACCTGCACACTCTCCTGGCTGCTGTCCACAGGTACGTGTGCATGATGATTCCTGCATTGCACTGTACACCAAAGTGCAATGGTGCCCAGCATCTGACACACGCACATGGACAGTCAGTGGACATGGTGGCCTGTGGACATGTGTGTTGTTAGTGCTTACGTTCCATCTCGGCTTTGCACCTGACCCTGTGCACGCTTTTGTTCCTATTGTGTGTGCGTGCGTGTGTGTGTGTGTGTGTGTGTGTGTGTGTGTGTGTCCATCCATGTGGCTTGTTACTGTTCACCCCTCCTGGTGTGTGTGTGTGCCTCTGTGCCCTGCCATATCCCTTGCCAGCATGCACCCTGGTGTGTTTCCATGCGTGTCTGTGGGTTGTGCCCTAGCCACTGGTGGTTGCACATGGCACCATGACTTACCTGTGTTGGCTGAAGTGCTCCTCTGTGATGGTGTCCCAGTGCAGCTGTGCCAGCTGGATCAGTCAGGGGTCCCGTCGGCCAGGGGAGCTGCCCATCCCCATCATCACCGGCGTCACCATCGTCCCCATCGCTGTCCCCCTCTTTGACCTGTATGGCTATCCCACAGTCTTTGGCCATGTTGTGCAGGACGCAACAGGCCAGGAATATCACACAGGCCTTTGAGGGGCTATACTGTAGGGCACCGCCAGAGGTGTCCAGGCAATGGAAATGCACCTTCAGCATCCCAAACACCCGCTCAATGATGTTGCGTGTGGTGGCATGTGCCTCATTGAAGCGTTGCTGCGATGGGGTCGTGGGCCACAGGTAGGGTGTGAGCAGCCAGGGACGGAGTGGGTATCCACTGTCACCTGTGTGAAGATAGTGGAGGTTAGTGTCTTCTTCAGCTTCAGACTGCCCCAAGCCCTGTGGGCCACACCCATGGCACCTCTGGCCATACCCCCCTTTGCCCACGATATGTCAGTTCTTCATACATACTCACCCACTAGATGACCTGTGGGGATGTCCCACTCTCAAATCGGTGGCACAGTGCTGATAGGTGTCAGATGGAAGAATCATGTGCTCCCTCAGGCTGCGTGGCACAGACAGTTGATGATGCACCCACTGGCGTCCACACCACCTGGCAGTTCACACTGGCATATCCCTTACAGTTCATGTAGGCGGCACCCTCGGGGCCAGGTGAGGTGTGCATATGGCCACGCGTAATTGCGGTCTATCGCCCTAACATGCCGAACATGCGATTGCTTCCCGCAATGGAACTCCTGTATGGGTGCAGTCTATCGCCCCTAGCATGCCAGGCATACGTGCTACCCTGTGGAACTCCTGTATGTTTGCTGTGTGCTCCACCGCAGTGCTGGGGAAATGGATGTACTCCGCAGCATGTGGCAGCAGTGCGCTGAGGAATTGGGTGAGGATGTGGCCGACTGTGTTATGCCTGTGGTGTCCCCAGTTGGTCTCTAGAAGGTACCCGTGGTGAGCAAGCACATGCGGGCCTTTACCTTTGTCTCCACTGACAGAGCATGACTCCGTTGTGTGGGTGCCTGCTTCACATCACTGCACAGCTCACAGAGCTGCCTCAGTATTGCCCTGTTCAGGTGATACCGGTCCACAATCTCGATATCTGTATACAGCTCAAATCTGGTGTGGGCATGGTACTGCCTGTTGGGGGCATACCGCTGATGGACCCTTCCACGGTCACGTCCCCCTGCCGCATGCTTTCTCACCCCCCTCATTATGGCATCCATGTGGAAGGTGGCACTGGCCATGACCCTGGCTTGCTCCCCTCCCCATCAGCTGTTGCTTTGTTCCCCCCACTGTCCTAACTGCTACCTCCCCTGCACCGGGTACACCTACTGGCCTCTGCTTTGTGTGGCCCCACCCACCTTCCCTTGCCCCTCTTCTGTGATGTGGTTTCCCTGGCCTGCCCTCTTTTGTGCTGCTTTCCTGTGCCTGTCTCTTCCCCTGCCTCATGTGGCTTCCCTGTAGCGTTCTTGCGCTTCTTCCTTGCTCCTTTTTATTTTGGCTCATTTCCGCTATGGCGCAACTTTCGCCTGCTCCACTGTTGCGCATTGCACAAGTCTTTGAACATCACACTGTGCCCTTTATGCATGGTTCCTCCCCCTTCGGTTGCGCATGCCTTCATTATCACTGCGCTGTTGCTGAGCATGTTTTCAGTGGTGCAACTGCCTCCTGCTGAATATCGCAGAATGGTGCATTTTCTGACTTGTGCTGGAGCAACCCTATTGCGCATGGCGCAACCCTTTTGAATAGCCAGCCCCATGGACCTAGAGTCATTTGAGTTGATGTGGGAGGGGGGAGTTACAGGGCTTACTAGTACCGTATATTATTTCTTTGCATAGGGGGGCATGGAGGGGAAAGAACTAGCAGATCATCAGTGTTTACTAATTCAGGAAGCCACACCTTCAGAGGGGATACTAGGATTTGGGGGGGTAGCTGTTGTTATTATTTGGGGTATGGGTTTGGGGGAGGTATGGCATCCTCTAATGTGACAGTTATAGGGGGAACAGCTTAGTGGAGTCAAATCTAAACCCAGGGTCCTCATTTAATCTAATCATATGGTTATAAGTTTAAAAATAATCTCATGGAATGTCTGAGGGACTTGCATTAAGGCTAAAAGATTTCAAATTCTCAAACATCTACAGCATCTCAAAGCGGATATCTCCTGTTTACAGGAAACACACCTGTTAGAAACAGAAGCTCACCTGTTCAATCGGCAGTATGAAGGTCAGGTATTTACAGCTGGCTGCAACACACAGAGCAGGGGTATAGCAATTCTCTTCTCATGTAGGGTGCCCTTTGTGTGTGGCCACTGTGTTAGAGACCTGAATGGGAGGTATATCCTCTTAAGAGGCATGCCGTATGGCTCCAAAGTAGCATTGGGGTGTGTTTATGGTCCCAACGTGGATTATTCCTCCTTTTTCATAGATTTAATGTCCATACTCTCTGCCTTTTTAGCACTCACTATTTTCCTAGGGGGTGGCTTGAACCTCCCATTTACCCCTGATGTAAACAAATCACACAGGAGAACCCAAAGTTTATCACCAGCACAGAGGGCTATACGGGATCTCTCTGATCACCTTGGGTTGTGTGATCCCTGGTGACTAATATACCCCAATTCCAGGGAATACACATTCTGCTCCATGGTGCATGGCACCTCATCCAGATTAGACTACTTTTTGATTAGCCAAGTCTTAATGACCGGGATACTAGGATGTGGAATAGAGCCTGGGCTGATCTCTGACCACTCCCTGGTATGCTGCCAGATGTTCTTAATCAGCAAAAGGAAACCATCTGGAAAATAAATAATCAAATTTTAAAGGAGACCAGGGTTATTCACCTGATCACAAAATCTATAGAGCAGTATACCTTATGTAACATTGAATTCTACAGGCAACATTGACATGGAGTGGGAAGCCCTTAAGTGTTATGTTAGGGGTGAACTAATATTATTTTATTTTATTTATTTATTTAGTTTTTGTTGACCAGGTAAGTGCACTAGACAAATCCTGCCTATTTTCAGGCATGACCCAGGAGAGGGGGATACAGATGAATGCCAACTGACCTTGAACCAGATTAAGCTGTTGGTGTTTTTTTTAGTGAATATGGTTGGCAGCCATCAGGAAACGTAAGTGGGAGAAAACAGTGACAGAAATCCTAACCCATATAAGACAGTTGGAAGAAAATCTCTCACCACATACTAGGGAAGAGGATGGGACCGATCTAATTAAACTCTGGGATTGGTATGCAGGAATACTACAGGAAAAAGCAGAATTTACCATACTGAAATTCCGTTCGAACTATATAGTCCATGGGGAGAAGGCAGGATGCCTTTTAGCCTTACGACTCAAGCAGCAAGAAGCATTAAAAATTATTAAATCCATCCGCACATCAGAGGAGAACTCTCCTAAAGTAACTCCCAAAGAAATTGTAGCCAAGTTTGAGCTGTTCTATAGAGACTTATATAGCCAAATGCCTGACTTGCCAACTGTGCAAATGGTAGACGACTACCTGGCAGCCATTCTGCTCCTAACTTTAAATATGGCTGAAAAAGAACAGTTGATAACTCCTTTTACTGAAGCAGAAATCAGGACAGTTATTAATAATTTACCTTTAGATAAAGCCCATGTTTCAGATGGCTTCTCCCCTAATTTTTATTAGACATTTGCTGTCCAACTGATGCCTTAGTTATATAAATTATTCCAATGTATTCTCTCAACTGATTTTAGGGACTACCATCTGTTTGAAGCCCTGATAGTCGTCCTACCTAAAGCTGGGAAAGCTGAGGATAAAGTTGGCAGTTATAGGCCGATTTCACTCTTAAATTATGACATTAAAATTCTAGCCAAACTCCCAGCGAATAGACTGTGAAAGGTGCTCCCCTCATTAATTGGTATGGAACAGGTGGGTTTTATGGTCGGAAGGTCCTCTTCTGACCATCTGAGAAATTGTCCCACATGTTCTCCGTGTCTAGAGACTCAATGGCCCCCGGCAGTTCTGATGTCTTTAGTTGCGAAGAAAGCTTTTGGTCGGGTACACTGGCAGTTCCTTTTCGGGACATTACATAGGTTCAATTTCTCCCCAGTTTATGCCATGGATACACACTTTATACACAGGTCCATGTGCCAAAATATACAAGATAGGGCTACCCCCTTTCCCCTCTATTGTTTAATTATTATCCGGAGCCCTTGCTCATTGAGCTCAAAATTAACCCCAAGATCAGGGGTATAAAGTTAGGGTCACATGAAGTTAAAATATCTGTGTATGCAGATGATATCCTGTTATACCTCTCTTAACTGAAAACCTCTATTGCAGCTGTTTTGGAGACAATAAAAGAATATAGCCTGCTCTCGCGTTACAAAATTAACTTAAATAAAACACAGGTCTCTCCCTTAAACTCTAGAACACTTAAATCTGAGGTTCTGGAAACAGGGCTGCAATGGTATCCCAAAAATCTCAAGTATTTAGGTATTATGTTGTCTAGGAGCGATCAGGGTCTAAAACAGGCCAATTTAGATTTCCTTTTGTGGGTGATACAGCAGGACCTGGCCCACTGGAAAGACTTGCCTCTTTCATTGTGAGGTACAGTAAGTCTGGTCAAATGAATATTTTACCAAGAACTTTTATCTACTTAACCAACTCAGCTTGTGGTTACCCCTAAAGTGGTTTAAATATGTACATTCTCTTCTCTCAAACTTCATTTAGAGGAGTAAACCACTGAGGAAAGCTTATTACAAGATGGCTACCCCTAAAAGATGAGGAGGGTTACAGTTGCCTCATTTTGGACTATACTATCGGGCCAGTCAGGCAAGTAAATACCCACACTGGCTAAAAACCCCAGAAGAGAGGATTAACCTTTCATACATTCCTATATGGCTCATCATAGAGCAGGAGTTAATCAATGCAGCAGAGAAATCTCCGAATGCCTTACTACATATCAGACCTAAAAACATCCCCAAAGAACTTGTTAGCATTCTGGTTTTGGTCTCAGTGAGGATCCACACCCAGCTTTCCTCTTTCTTAAAGTATAAACACACCATGGACCCCATACAACCGCTTATGAGAAACCCTAATTTTAAAATAGGTGGTAAAATGATACACGCACAGTGGCTTCCACAATTAAAATGTACAGAACCAGAAGACCTCTGTTCAGGGAGGACTTGCTATACCTCGGAGGACATCATGTCAAAATATAAGATAAACAGAGCCCATGTTTTTCAAGTTTACCAGATTCGCCACTTGCTGCTTACCAGAGTGAAGTTTCTCTGGATGAGGTGATATACAGGGTGAGGTTTAATTCATTCACTGCTTTAGCAAATCTTCCACATGCAGTTTCAAATATTTAAGCCAGTCTTTATGACTTGGCCTTTCCGTCCATGGATGGAGCTTCTGGGTACTGGGTTTCCCAGTTTCCTCAACACGACTTTGACCAGAACAGAATATGGAAAAGCTGTTATATTTCACAAGACAGGTTAAGATTCATGCAATTCCAAATACTAAATAATATGTTCCTAACTCCAGTCAAACTCCATAAAATGGGGAGACTCACATCCCCATTATGCACAAGGTGCAAGCAAGCGGAAGGGAATCTCCTCCACATTTTTTGCGATTGTCCCCATATAGCCTCATTGTGGTCAACAATTTGCAAAAAGCAGATCCGTTATTGGGTATAGAGGACTTATTTACTCCTGAAATTTGTGTGGTTGGTGATTATGCCGGAGTGGATGTGGCTCAATGCAGGTATCATATAGCCATGATAGCCTCTTCACTGAATAAATTAGTGCTGTGTCACTGGCAGGATACAAAGGAAATTTCATACTTGAAATGGCTGCAAGAACTTCTGGCTAACTTAAGAATTGAGCACATGATTGCCGGTCTGCATAATCACTTGCCCAAACATAAGAAAATCTGGGATGTTACATACCTTGTATATGATATAGGCTCCCGAACAATAAGGTTGGTTTATGGAGGAGCTCCCTGTATATTAGTTGTAATGGATGCCAAGGTAAGATGGTGGGAGGGATTAAAGAGATATGCATGTTTGCTGTCTGTATTTATTGTCACTGTCTTGTTTTGTTCAATTCTGTGATGTATAAATTGGAAACCTTAATAAAGTGTATTTAATTAAAAAAAAAATGTTCCAGTAGAGAGATGCAAAGTGGGGAAAAAGCCTGAGCTCCCATTGCTGTTTTACTTCTGGGGACTTGTAAGATCTGTTCCCCCAAGCGGAGGGCATAGTGGAGGCTAGGTTGATTCAGCATCTGAGCTAGTGTGGAGGGAACGCCAAAGTGAAAGATACTGTTGATCAGGGTGCCAAGAAATAAGATACAGTTAGCAGTAGGGGAGAGCCAGTGAAGGCCACAGTATAATATGGTTGGGATTTATGTCTGTACAAATTTCTTTCTGATGATCCTGAGGACTGACTTATTTTAAAGCAGTTATCCCTCCTGGTTGCTCAAACATGAGGAAGAGGTTAAGAATAGGAGTTTCCAACAATTGCCTGGTAATATATACTGCCACACATTGTTTAAGAAATTTCATCCCAGATGGTTTCCAATTTTGGAAACATCCTTATATTTATTTCTTTTACTAAGTGTCAATGTACATCTTAATCCTGAACCCCTGTATAGTTTAAACTGTACAGCTGATATTTCAAAGGCAAGGGAATTCAGGATAGTTAATTTAAATGTTGGAAGTATTTTGCCCAAAACAGACCCAGTGAGGGAGTGGATTATTCATTATAGATCAAGGGAGTGCTACCAACCATTAGGAATGCTCCTTTACTCTGTACATGAGACACTCTTATTCTGCGAAGAGTGCCTGACGTGCAGCTGCCAAGAATGAGCACATTTTGAAAACTGTTTTCAAATGTTAATACAGTCTTGATGAATCACAATCAATAATATACGAATATGGCTGCTGAGGCCACTCTTACTGTTGTAAGAGTGGTCTCACTAACATCTTTAGGGTAACAGAACCATTCCTCTTTGGTTCGTGGTTCTCATACCCCAGGAATGCACTTGAAACCATAATAGTGGTCTTGGTGGCAATATTAACATACAATGTACACCAGACATAATAGTAGTTTTAGAGTCCTAGCTCAACCCAAATTGACTGACCCAAATTTACATAGCAGGCCAACAACTCTGGCAGAGATGTAGAAATAAAAAAGGTGGGGGCTCCTAGTATATAGTAAATAAGAAATTGCTGCTAAAAAATAAATCTTGGGTTGGGAACTGCGGGTATTAAATTATTAACATTAGAGATTAGACTTCTGTATGCACAGCCACATTGATCAAAATTGATCCAACTAAGTAATCTGGTAGTTAGAGAATTTTATTTGTTTTTATGTAAAAATAGGCACAGAAGCTCTGCAAACTGTATCTCTGTGCACACCCACCAATATTCAAAATTTGATCCACTGTAAAGAATTGGTCCATTTATTGGATTTTTCTGAGACTGCAGTAATTGACATCATGAAAGAGTTAAATAAACTGAACCTTGCTAAAGTTAAAAATTTAGATAGCTTGGGTGGGATATTCAGACTGTGCCAGGCAGCGGCGCAAGCCTGGGCGCAGCGCAACTGGGATATGCCAGGGCGCTGACAGGGTGATATTCAACGGTGCTGTGCCATGGCTCAGCACCGTTGAATATCGCTCTGTGGCCACCCACATTGTGCATGGCGCAGTGGCACTGCACCAGCGCAAGTGGCCAGAGAGGGGCAGGGGGATGTGCTAGCGCAAGTGCCGTTGTGCTAAGCGCATCAACTGTGATATTCAAAGGTGCACATAAAAATGGGGCCATAATGCATGCAAGGCACAGATGAGGCCATTTGCATGTCATTATGGCCCCATTTGCATGCAGGTGCACCCATCCCTGGTGACTTGCGCCTGGCGCCCTACCAGGCTGCACTCATTGGGGACCGACGCCCCCTGCACAAGCAGCAAAGTGCCCCACTGCCTGATCGTGGACATATGTATGAAAAGAAACGTTCAATATCCCTGGTGGTCCAGTGGGCTATTGGCAGCCCGATCATGGGCATATGTATAAAATTAGAAGGTCCTATATCCCTGGTGGTCCAGTTGGCCTGCTCGCAACCTGATCGCAGGCATATATATAAAATTAGAAGGTCCTAAATCCCTGGTGGTCCAGTGGACTGCTCACAGCCTGATTGCGGGCATATGTATAAAAATAGAAGGTCCTATATCCCCGGTGGTCCAATGGACCACTCAGCCTGATGCGGGCAGAAGTCAAATGAAAGATTAATCCCCATCCCTGGTGGTCCAGCGCACACCCTCCCACCCTCCCACTGATCCCCGCCACCCCACTCCTCCCCGGTCTTTCATTAGACTTTGCCTGTGATCAGGCTGCAAGCGGTCCACCGGACCACCAGGGATATAGGACCTTCTATTTATATACATATGCCCGCGATCAGGCTGCAAGCGGTCCACTGAACCACCAGGGATATAGGACTTTCTATATGTATACATATGCCCGTGATCGGGCATGGGGACGCTACCCGATGGAGGATGCCGCCGGAACTCGGGTGGCCACCCACAGCTGGCTGCTGCTGTGTTGTGCCCTGCAATATGGCAGCTCACCTGTGGGTGGCTTGCTGTTGCTCCTTTATTTTTTGGATAAACTGTATGCAGTGCATGTAGGGGTTGTGTCTGCATGGGCTCCGCACATCCTGTGCTGAATATCAGGATGTGCGGGGTATGCATGTGCACAAACCCCCACTTGCACCGCATACATTACTGATGTGCCCTGGCACATCAGGATTTGTGCCATGCACATTCCCCTTTTGAATATTGCGCTGGGTCGCATCAGTGGGTTGCGTATGGTGCAACCCTTCTGAATATCCCACCCCTTGTTTATAAACTATTGAAATATGTTTCTCCAATTATTGCTTATCTGCTAACTTCTATTTTTTAATCTATCTATGTACACTAGAGAATTCTCAGTGGGGTGGAAAACAGTGAACGTTATTACCATTTCTAATTCTGGCCTTAAGACTGAAATCAGCAATTATATACCAGTTTACCTGCAATGCGTTGTTTCAAAAGTTTTTGAAATGTTGGTATGTGCTAAACTGAAAGTCTTTTGGTTTTTGTTTGAAGAATACTATCTTTTGAACACATTCCAATAGGTTGTTGATCAAGGCACAGCACTACTTCTGCTATATTGAAGGTTGTAGGAGACATACTGTAAAAGGAACCATGGACAAAAAGCTCTCAGTAGGAGCAATACTGATCAACTTTCCAAAGGCATTTGATATGCTAAATTATAACATTCTCCTAAGTAAACTCAAAAGTCTGGGAATTTCTACTGAGGCTATACAGTGATTTAGGGACTGCCTAACTGGGCAGCTCCAACAAGTGTCTCTACACACAGTAATTGTCATTCAAAACTATTACCAATAATAACTAGTGTTCCAAAAGGGACAATATTAGTGCCCTTGTTATTTAATATGTACATGAACAATCTTTCTGTCTCCAAGCCTCAGGTTCAGTATCATGTATGCCAATGGTACAAAAATGTATGTAAATGGGAACTCACTAAAACTAATTCAGTCCAAACTCCAAAGGGTGTTTGACTCTCCACAGCAGTATTTATTAGAACTGAGGCTGGTTTTAAATGCCACCAAAATGCAAATTATATATTTTTGCAGTGGCAGTAACCTGAATTTACTTCAAAACTCATTAAAGATAGTCACTTATGGCAAACTTCCCTTAAAGGGACATTGCCAACCCTTTTTACATCAAATTTTTTCTAGCTGAAAACCCACATTTTAATGATTGCTTACCTCGCTAAAACTCATAAAAGATGTCGGTTGTTTTATCTGCTTCCTTTCTTATTAGAACTGAAATGGATGGGAATGGTGCAAATATACCCAACATTGTTTTGCTTAAAATCCTTGACGTACTCTTACTGTATACACCCTGAACACTGGGAACAGCCCTAAGCCACTCATGATACAATAGTCTCCTCTCCTCCCACAGCATCATATGTGGCTAAATTGTGTTAGGGGCTTTCCCAAGTTCAGGAAATATGTAGTGGAAACTGCTAAAAAAATGTAAATAAACACATTTTCCTGTGGTAAGTCCAATTTGTTGGGCAGTCTATTTTTACTTTTAAAAAGAAAAACATGAATCAGAATCAAACTTCAAGTGTACTTCATCTATCTCTATAGAAAGTAAGCAATCACAACATGTGTTTTGTAAACTAGAGACATTTTGAGGACTAAGGGGGTTGACAGCATCCCTTTAAAGAGCACCTTTTCTGGTGCTCAGAACAAACACCAGGAAGGACTGTTACCTACCCCAGTTTCATTGGTGCCAGAGTCATAATTTATAAATGTCCTGATTTTAAAAGGGAAGGGATAGTATTTTGGCTCCATGGAGCAATGCTGCTGATCCCTTCCACTTGCTGAGACTGAGAGCCACCCCTGCACTAGCGTGTTTTCTGATGTCATTATATGGAGAGAGAGTGGGAGCATGCCCCATAGACATTAATATGGCCATGTTTTCAACTCTGTTCTTCATATTTTAGATGGCCATTCAGAACAAATCAAGGCCACTTTTCATCTAGCAAGAACTTTGTTAGTTATGCTGTGACAAATGGGTTGCAAGACCCAAGACATCATGGATTCATGGGCTGACAGTCATGTATAATGAATCTGATGTATTTCTTTGATTGGGTGATCAAGGAATAAGGGTGGAGTGGTGGATGTGGCCTACATAGACTTTAGAAAGGCATTTGACTCAGTTCCATACAGAGTACTTTTAAACAAGTTGAGCAGCCTAGGAGTGGGATACAAGTCAATAAACTGGGTAGGAGATTGGGAGATAGGTGGCAGATGGTGGTAGTGAATGGAGTTCACTCAGAGGAAAGGAGGGTGACAAGCTGGGTGCCTCAATGATCAGTGCTGGGAGCAGTCCTCTTTAATATCTTCATAAGTGACATTGCAGAGGATCTAGCTGGGAAGGTTTGCCTATTTGTGGATGACTTCAAAATCTGCCATAGATTGGATACTCCAGGTGGGGCAGAAGGGATGAGCAGAGACCTGAGAAAACTTGAAGAGTGGTGAAGAGCATGGCAGTTGGGTTTTAATGCAAAAACATGCAAACTAATGCATTTAGGGCAAAGAAACCCTAAGGCAAAGTATAACATTGATGGTGTGTTTTGGATGACTATCAAGCAGGAAAGAGACCTGGAGTAATATCTCTAAGGATCTAAAGGTGGCCAGGCAATGTGACAAAGCAATTGGGAAGGCTAGTAGGATACTGGGATGCAGAGGAAGAGGGATTACAAGCAGAAGAAGGGAGACAGTGTTGTCTTTGTATAGATAATTGGTAAGACCTCACTTAGAATACTGTGTACAGTTCTACACCTCATCTATGGAAGGATATAGACAGACTGGAGGCAGTCCAGAGGAGAGTAACTAAAATGTTGAGGGGTCTACATCACAAGCCTTATGGGGGGAAATTGAGGAAACTCAATATGTACACCCTGGTGGAAGAAGGGAAAGGGAAAATATGATAGAAATCTTTAAATACCTTATGGGGGTGAGTAAGGTACAGGAAGGAAGTATTTTTCAGAATAAACTATGTATAAGAACAAGGGGACATGCTGTGAAGTAAGAGAGAAGTAGGTTCAGGAGGGATGTGAAGAAGTACTTTTTCACAGAATGGGCAGTGGATTCATGGACTAGCCCACTGGCCGAGGTGGTAGAAATAAAAACAGTGATGGGGTTCAAGAATGCATGGGATAGGCATAAGGAGATCTTAGTAAAAAGAAATGGTGGGAGGGAAAAAGAGCAAGAGGTCAAATAGGGTCTATGGTGATATTGCAGGTAGGGAAAAATGGGTAGACTGGGTGGGCCAAATAGTCCTTATCTGCTGAAAGAGTCTATGTTTCTTTGTTTAACCCCCAGCCCTAACTCACTGCTACCAATCTGTTGTTAATCTTCACAACAGAAGCATGGCTCAAAATGCACTTGAACTGCCTTTTTGTCGTAGACGTCTAGGCAAGCATTTATTTAAGTAATAATGTCCTCCAGAGTGTATGTCGTGCTGGGATAACGTCATGCCTCAGGTGGTTGGTGCATCCAATACCTGAGGCATGACATTAACCCATGACATTGACCCACCACAACACACACCCTGGAGGGCATTATTGCTATTATGCAATGGCTCGTTCTTATACAGAATTGAAAGAAAAGAATTTTAAAGAATGTTTTTGTAAGTGTGGAAAAATATTTTGGTTTCTTAAGACAAGATGCAAAAAATCATCAAGTAGTAAAGAATCATCTAGTGGTTCACAGTGCTGAGACTAGACCTGTGATGGTGTACTGGGATAACATCACGGGTCCAGTCCCACACTGACCAATCAGAGCCCAGGATTTTTTCTTGCCATTGTATAATTGCTGTCGCAGCCACTGGCTGGCAAAATGAGATGCCTGAAACTCTGCTTAATCTAGCTAAGCTTGGTCAGGTTAAGAGAGCACTATGGACAACCCTGGCAGTTCAATGCAACTGTAAATACTAATCATCGTAACTACATCCCCCTGGTGTACACCTTGAACTGTGTCAGACTCTGACTTTGCAGTCATATACCATTACTATGCTTGTTTTACATTGTTTCTGTTTACTTTGTTTCTGGGCAGACAGGATGGGCCTTGTGGTCCTTATCTGCCATCAGCCTCTATATTTCTATGTCACTTGCCTTGTTGTAAAATTGTATGCAACTGTTCTAGCCTGTTTATTATGTACTGTAATTGTTTGACTACTGTATATTGCACTTGTATGACTACATTTCAGTGGAATTTGCTTTTTGTATCTAAGTTATCTTGCAATCTCTGTCACTGACATGGAACTTTTTTAAAAGAGTACATATGCTCAAAGATATTCATTGAAATTTTCAATAAATGAATAAATATTTATTGATTGTATCAAGAATTTATATGGTTAAGTTTGGAGGATCGTAGACACCTGCAGTTGTTACCATTTATGTGCAGGTGTCATAGGAGTCTTGTACCCGAGTACATTTCTTGTAATTTGACTAAGGGAATAGCAAAACCAGGCTTATGATTGGCTGAAGGCATTGAATATGTCATGTATATCATGAAATCTAATTTAGACAGTGCCTGTTTTTTCTATCAGGGCCCTCATGTGTGGAATTCCATGCTTTTGTATTTGAGATCTAGCTCTGAGCCAGTCATTATTAATAAGATCCATGGCTGGTTTATTTCCCAAGCTAAAAGACATCTCCCTGTTGCCCAAAACAAATAATGCCTACTTATTAGCTGTTTTTTTAATTGTGAGTTTTTCGATTTAACTGCTGCTGCTATTTAATACTGGTACGTTTGCTATGTAATGATTTGCACAGATGATAATATAATGCATAATTGACTATTCTTTATACATTTAATTACCAAATGTACCCGTGAAAGCAATTGAAAATGAGTTTTGCTGCAGTAGGGTGTCCTTATGCATAACTGATTACTAAAATTATTTACTATGACTACTACATTCATTTCTGGTTCTGAAGTGGTGAGCTATGATAGGCTTAGAATCCCTTCCCTTTTTTCTTCTTTTATATAGCTTTTTCATGTTCATGGGGTCAGTTGGGTAGACTCTAAGTCCAGTTCTCCATTTCTCCCAGTCAGTGCCCACCTCCCACAGATCCCCAGGACATATTCTGTCATGGATTACCCCCTATGGTGGGGCCAGAAAGAGGAAAGACTCCCCCCCGGGGTGTTTCTATCATCCGAAAAGATAAGGGGCAGGATTTTCAAAGGCCAGAGAAAGACGCAGTGTCTTTGCATCAAAAACAGCTGATGCAAGGAGCAGTATGCATCAAAGTTTGGGTTAATTCTGATTTTCACAAGGTGCTTGTGTCAAAAAGAGGTCTTCATATGCCAGACTAACTTTTGTGCCATGTCTGCCCCAACATGATGCCTGTGCCATGTCAGAAGGAATGCCTGTATCACTGAAACGATGCACCGTCCCCTTATTTGTGATTTTCAAGGAATGTGAGTCCTGTCCTTGTGCCTAAGATGCATGTCTCTGTTAGACAAGTAAGCGCTGTTCTAAGGGACACTAGAGTATATCAAGAGGCCCTCAACAGGTAGCCAGACCTGACTATACTAGTTTTAAGGGCCAATATTTCCCTGCAGGACTAGTTTAGAACATTATGGAACTTAGTCTTGGCCATTTCATCTGCTGTATTTTTCTACTTAGCTTGTGTTATTCTCGTAATTTGTGTAATTTTTTGACTCAACTTGTGTCATTTCTTTTTACTCAACTTGCATCATTTTCATTGAGTTATTTTTGACTAAGCTTGTACCACTTTTTTGACTCAACATGTTCCTTTTTGTGGACTCAAATTGTATCATTTTCATTCATTGAGTCATTTTTTTGACTCAACTTGCACCATTATTCTTTTTGGTGCAGCTTGCATCATTCTCATCCCTTGCGTCATTCTGTTGACACAGTGGACCTCTTGTGTCTGTTTGGGGGACTTTAACACAAAGAACACTTTTCTTGCAAATATGGCACACAGTATTTGGTGCACCTAGATCTGACACAGTGGTTGTTTGATACAGTTTGCGTGGATCTAAGGGCCCTTTGAAAATCCAGCCCAAGGGGGATGAGCCCCCAGAATATATCCAGTGAAAAAACAAACAAGTAAGTCAGAGGTCAGTTTTATGGATTGGGAATCTTTTATTGGGGACACTGAATAAAGATTTCTAGCTTCAGTCCCTAATGCCCACCCATAGTGATGCCTTTGCCCACCCATAAAACTCATAATCCAGATTACCCTGGGGAGTGGGTGATAGTGCAGATCCAAGAGCGAGCACGCAGGGCTTCATGAAACCTGTCTGGCTCAATTATTGCTTTTCTGGTCCTTTTACCCTGCTGCAGACCAGCAGTTATGTGCGGATGTACACATGTACAAGGCCAAACTGACAGCCCATCCCATTCTGTGTCACTCGTACATGCACTAACACTAGGCCTCCACCTGGTGGCAGTCAATGGTGGAGCTTACTATCCTCTCCTTCAGGAACATGGGAGCAGTTCCTCAGATGCTCAGTCCTCTCCCTCTCAGCTGACCACAAGCTACCCAAATCTGCTCCCAAACAAGGGTCGCTGGTATGGCAGCAGGTCAAGGGTTTGGTGCCTAAGCTCCCTGCACCACTAGGTCAGCTATCTAGAATTCCTTCTGATCTTGCATTACTATGTTACTCTGCCATGTTGACTAGGATATTGAGATAGTCTCCTATTTCATATATTGATTGGCAAACTCCTATGGTCATAGGAGTCTCACTGTAAATTCTTCAGGTGGGAGAACTGCAGACTGAAGAGGAGCATTTCTGATATCCTAAAGATAAAGGAAGAGGCCCTCTTATAAGTGTGACTCAGCTCTCATATAAATACCTTATAATTAACCTAATATATGATATATTTAAAAATAATTTGAAAAAAAATTTTTCTAAATAAAAAAAATTAGGGGGGGGCTGTGGCTTGGCCCGAATGAAGATGGACACCTAAACTGGTTGCTCCATCCCTCACTCCTCAACCCATCTGCATCTACTCTTATTTCATTCACTAAATGATGATTTGTGCATGGCTGTCATCTACTTATAACGTGTACTCTGGTGAGCTCATTTTTGTTACCTCTTCAGCAATAATTTGTGGCATTTAACAGATTCTTCTTTATCTGGTCTCCCAGGATGTCTTCAAGATGGCAATGGGCAGCAAGCGGTATGCTGAACCTGCATGGATCGAAGAAATGTTTCTGCAGCTTCTACATGACATGGGAGAGATAAAAGCCATCTTTGTAGGCAATGCAAACTTTGCAAGAAATCAACTCCTGACTTCAAAACACAGAAAGTAAAATGATTGCCAATGAAACAGCCCTTCATGATCTTTGTGTGGCAGCAATATCACATTACAAAGGAGTTGCAGGCAAAGCTTGATGACTTAGAAAACCATAGTCACAGAAACAATCTGTCATTTTTTGGCTTTCCTGAAGGTGTTGAACTTAATAACACTACTGGGTTTCTGCAGCATGTACTACAGCAACTCCTTCAACTCTCTAGTGACCATTCTTTTGTAACTGAATGCTCTCATTGTCCTCTGACCCCCAAACCACAGCATGGGCAGAAACCTCATCCTATCTTGGCTCATATTATTTGCTACTGCTGAGCTGATTTTGTAGAGAGCCAAGGAACTTGCATCACTTATGTGGCAAGAATAACATATTCATATACATAGAGACTTTTCCAAGGAACTCTCTGCCAAAAGAAGAGCATTTATAAATGCAAGTCGTATTATGCATTGCTTGGACTTACATGTTAGCCTTTGATATCCAGCAACTATGCATGTCAACTACAATGACACATTTCAGGACTTTGCCACACCAGCTACACTTATGAATTTTCTTCAAATAAATTGGTCCCAAGCTGTTAAAGACTTTCATGGCAGTCTGCCCTCCTCTTCTTCTATTACATCAGTAGCTATGGATGCTGATGTCCTGCCCTCTCAACCTATTAACCTTGCTGAAATTGAATAGGACTAGGACACGTTGTAATCACGAGTTCCAATTAGCATGACTTAAAGCTAAGTTCCGAGAGTTATCTACTCACTCTAAACCATGCTACAAGAATTGTAGACAAAGCCAAAGCCACAGCCCTGTCAAGAAATTGGAGAACTCCCCTGACCCAATGAATGCTCTGCTGGCACAAAACAAATATGCTCCACTGCAAGTAGCTACACACCCTCCTGTGGTACCCAGTACAGATTGCTCTACTGCTGCCTCAAATTCTCCCGTTTGCGTCACAAACTCTGGAGACCTCTACTGACAAACCATCATCAAATGTCTCTTGGTCATATCTACTGGCTGATTCACCCTCCAAGTGACCCAATCACTCGACAGAGCCCCACAACAATCTTGGAGTCTCAGCTGACCTTCGTATCTCTAAAGGTCTGTTGTGTGCAGCTAGGGCCACCCTGTAACCTGACAGTTTTCTGCATTCAGACTAACTTGTTTTGTTGAAAATTGCTGCATCATCATTTGAGCCTCATCAACTCTGGAGATTCAGCTAAGTTTCATACCTGTAACAACTCTGTTGCATATAGATTAGGTAGCCCAGGTGACTGATTGTTTCGGCAGAGGGCACATTCTTTGTAACTTTGCCTTTATCATTGCTGCCATCCATTTACAACAGCAACTTTTCATCAACTCCATATGTTTGTTTTGTGAATTTGAATGACTTATTGCAGTAGTTGTCTTGGAGTTTTTGAGCTGCTTTTTTCTGTATATCTATGCTACTTGCATTATGTGTGTACTTAAGTGTGTGGCTCCGATAGAGAACATTCTTTCAGCTTGTCAGCATGGCTATCCATGTATGGTCTGTAGACCACTACATTCCCTGCCTGTTTTCTATAGTGCACTAAACTGTGACACATTGCTAGTGAATTTTTGCATGGCTGCAGTGGTGAGGTCACTATAATCGCTGGAGTTCACTTCTTTGGAATTCTTGTATGTTTAATTATTTTATTTGCTTTATATTTTGATTATTAAGGGGTCCTGTTGTATCCCATAGCTCTGCCTAATTTCATTTTTAGGCTACTATATGATGCTACAAAATTAATTCTTTCTTTGCTTTGTTTTGATCAGAAGCATGCATAGTTGGCTCATATATTTGTCAGTTTTGCCTTACCCTCTTGGTGGCATACGTATAATGCCCTACTCAGGGATAACTGTATTACTTTCTTTTTTATCACCTATACCATATTTCATTGACTTCTTTGAAACTATGCCCATAATACACAGATTTATATTATTTTATGGACAATGCAGGTTCACTAATTGGCTCCTTGTACAACGTTGATAGTTGGGTTTTGCAAATGTAAAACTTCATCTAATTTCATATAGTATTTTTCCATACCAGGTTTAGATATGCTTTCATGGTCATATGTTTGCCATGCCTTTAACTGAACTTTATTTTTTAATTGCTATTTCTTCCTTTTTCATGCATGGGTTAAGGAAGGAGGGTTGGGTTTGTATGTCTTCTTTTACTGTTTTTCCTGTTTCAGGAATTTTTGCACTTGCCTTAGTGAGCTAACTCCAAACTGTGTTTTGGGGTGCTTATTCTTTACCCTCCCCTCTGTTCAGATCATTCTCTAGTGTGCAGAAAGGTGGCCTGAGGCTATGGATACAGATCGGCTGTTTCCTTCTGACCACGTTAAATGGTCTAGTTATTGTTACTATTGTGGTTGTTGTTGTTGCTTCTTTTATTCTGCTTATCATTTACTGAAAGACTTGTTAGCTGGACATTAGGAGACCATATTTTACACTTCTGTCTATAAATATTCTCTTATCTTGATCCTCTATTTAATGTACTAGTCTCCTTGTCATTTGTACCACTCTTTTGATAATTAGGAATGGGTGCATTGAGTCCTCTGACATAGCATCCATGTTTTCCTTTACTCCCTCATTTTTGTTCTATCCTAATGGCTGATTTAATATTATACACTTGAAGTGTCAGAGGTCTCAATACCCCTAGCATATGTAAAGAGGTATTGTTGCATCTCAAATGACATGAGGTCCAAATTGCCTTCCTACAGGACACTAAATTATTGGAAGCTAATAATGACAGACTCAAATGAGATTGGGTAGGTCAAGTAATAGCTGCTTCTGCACCATCAAAAAAGTGGGGGTTGCATTCATTTTAATTCATAAACATCTAGGATTGGAACCTCTCTCCATTACCTGTGACCCATAGGGTAGGTGGGTAATTGTTGTCTTGGATACCCCCTCTGGTCCCCTCCAGTTAATTAATCTCTATGCCCCTAATTATGATTCCCCTGAGTTTTTCAAAATTTGGCTCAGCAAAATCTTCCAGCAACCCATCTAACCTGCCCACTATTATTGGTAGAGGTCTTAATCTCATGATTGACCTTTTCATGGCTAGAAGCAACTCCTTCCTTGACCGCCACCATAGGAGTGCGTCAGCCCTTTCACTACTGATGAAAGATCTTGGGTTGTCAAATATATGGAGACTTTTCCATCCCAGGGACAGATAGTATGCTTACTTCTGTACAACACATCAGTCCTACAATAGGTTGAACTACTGGTTAACCTCTCCTTCGGTCACACAAGTTGCTGTCAGCTGTATCATTTTGCCCCTACTTATTTCTGACCATGCACCTGTGCAACTTCATATTCTATGGGGACATCCCCCCTCCCCTCTCCCCATTCCCCATCTTGGCATCTGAGACTATGGATACAGGTTGGCTGTTTCCTTCTGACCATGTTAAATGGTCTAGTTAGTGGACCACTTCTACTCAAAGACCCAGATTTCTTGCCTTGGTTTAGAAAAGAGTTGGCTGCATTCTTATCATGCAATTACCCCACTAATATTTCTGCCTGGACCATCTGGGAAGTTTTAAAAGCCACTTTTCATGGTAAAATCATCCGTTATTAAATTGTAGTACAAAGTGATTGTTCAGGATGCCCCTGCTCTAAATGAGCAACAATATTTTGCAAGGTCTTGGGTCATCCTAGAAATGACAAGCTCTATCAGTTGTTAATTTTGACATTTGTGACTTGAAACATAGCCTTGAATAGTGTATGAAACACTTAAATAAAACATTTCTGAAGAATTTCTGATTCGTGGTCCAGTACACATTCACCCTACCCCCAATCTGACATCGGCCTGGCATCACAAAATTTTGCAACTCCGTATGCATATAAACACTCTTGTATCCTGGAAAGCAGAAATAGCTCTCCTAAAACTTATATATCAATATTGAGAAGGGGAGATAAAAGTGGTAAGCTTTTGGCATATCGACTCCGCACACAACAGATGGAGCATCACATTGCTGGTCTGCAAGATAATTCCAGGCTAGTTTGCACAGAGGCGTCTACTGTTAATAGTATCATGACTGCATAATATAAGAACCTCATGTTGAACAAATGGCTACTACTTGGTTCCTGGATGTGCTAGTTCTGCCATGCCTCTCTCCTGACTAAGCTGCCATACTGGAGCATCCATTTACACCAACTGAAGTACAACACTCCCTTATGTCCTTAAAGTCAAGAAAGGCACCTGGAGGGTATGGCTTAGCAGTAGAATTTTTTAAACCCTTGGTAGATCTTGTTTTCCCCCTTCTCTGCACAGTATATGAGGAAGGAGCGCTAACTGGTGTCCTCACCCTACCTTGCGAAAAGTGATTAATACTGTGCTACCCAAAAAAGGCAAAGATCCAACCCTCCACTTCAGTTATTGGCCCATCTCAATGCTTAATGTAGACAGTAAAATGTATGCTAAATTATTGTCCTCTCATCTTGAACTTCTTACACTTCACTTGGTTCACCAGTCCCAGGTGGGATTTGTTAAACAGCATCTGAGCTCCAGCCATCTCCACTCTCTGATAAATCTCATGTATAAGGCCAAAAACCACAAATCCCCTGCTGCAGCTATAGCTGTTGATTTTGAAAAAAGCATTTGACTTCCTGGAAAGGGATTATTTACATCTTGTTTTATCCCATCTGTTACTCAGTGAACACTTCTGTTCCTGCTATACGATTCTTTATTCTTCCCCATCTGCATGTGTCCTCACCAGTTCAACCCTTTCATCTTCATTTCAATTAGTGAGAGGTATCAGGCAGAGTTGCCCATTATCTCCCTTTCTTTTTATTCATGTGACAGAACCCTTAGCTTTTTAGAAGAGGCTGTTGCTTCTGCCTGCCCTCTCCTTACCCTTCTAAATACATTTACCAGACTATCTGGGCTTACAGTAAATTATCCCAAAACCGAAGTTCTACCATTGAATAACCCATGTCAACCTCACATAGCTATTTCCTTGAGGATTTGATGGGCACTTTCTGGTATTACCTGCCTCAGTATCAAAATTATACCTTTAATTGGTAAAATTCGGGAAATAAATCTTCTTCCCCTTCTTTTTATGTTTGCTTGCACGCATGCGCAAGAAACATCTTGGGACAGTGTGACTCTGGGAGGTGTGTGCGTGAGCTGGCCAATGTAGTGCTTGCTTGAGCGGGCATGTCTCAGTTGCACCAATGGATGGGCGAACTGTGGATGACAGCATCTTGGCTGCAGTGGCTTTCACTTGAAAGGAAAGAGCCGCTGCAGTCTGGTTAATTCTAAAGTGCACCTTCTGTTTTCGTGGATCCCGTATGCCGTCTTATTTTTCTTGTGTTGAGGCCTCCTTTGCTCTTTAATGGCTACTACTGCCACAGTAGCGGCCATCAAATAAATTCATATTTTAAAGTGGTCAGCTGAGATTTTATTTGGAGCACATTCTACCTAATAGTAGGTGTAATTTTGTAGGACAGCTCTCTATCTGAAATCTGACTTTCTAGAGCTATTCCTCCTTGTCATATCTCGGGAGAGTTATATGTAAATGTGACATTCCAAATAACCAACATGAAAGAACCTGAGTGGCTCTTTTTGGTCAATTCTTAGGTTTTATATCAATGAAATCACAATGTTGATGCTGTATGATGGAAATTAGCCCTAGATATGTTAACCATTGGGTAGAATACTGTTCCACACATTACACCTGCCAGTATAGAACCTTCTGCAGAAGTGAAATAACAAGTTCCGATATACAAAATAACAGCTGGCTAGTTCTGAATAAATACTATTTAGGTGTGAATCACTCTTTAATATAACAATAAGCATCGCTAGAAAAATGACTACAGAAAAATGACTGCAGAACATATCTTTCAGAGGGGTCAAAAGTTCAAATCCTCACTGCCTTCCTTATTGTCCTACATTATTTTACGATCATTGGCCTGGGAAAGGCACACTGAGCTTGTTTCCTGAAAGGCTTTTGGAACACAGGGAGGTTGGGAGACTTGCTCAGGGTCACAGGATATGCAAACAGTAGTTGTGGGCTTAAGACTTCAAGGTGTGAGTCTGCTGGGTATCACAGTTCGGTGCTCTAGTCATCTAGGCTACACTGCCTTCATGATACTGAGCAAGTCGTTTGACTTTTTTGTGCTCCAATCCCTTCAACTGTAAAACCTGATGAAGCAAGTTTAGCATGTTTAATATTACCTAGCATTAGCAATTAATGGGTGAGTATTCATTTTTCGTTAGTTACTGTATGTTTGGGACTCTCAGTTCTTGTTCGTTTTTTTCTAGTTAGTACAGGGAACAACATTACTCATGTTGTTAGAAGTATATGGTGCTAATCCAGGTATAACTGTGCCTGTTAGTGTTTTTCTCTCTTTATTGAAGCCGAAGTTTTCGCTGTTGCTTAACTGTTTCTCCATATTTTGACTGTGTTTTACATGTGGTCTTCTTATACTTGACATTAATTGCCCGTTTGAGTGCTGGACTATATGGATTACATTTCTGGACTACCGAATTTAGAACATTTGCCATGTGCTCTTGGGCGCCAGTTCCACAGCAATATTTGCTGCTACATTGTGGAATTTGAAACTTTAGGTGGCCTCTACCATTGTGAAATAAGTAAGAAACACTGCTAATCTGTATATGTACAGAATTCTATTCTACTTGGTGTGTCAGCCTGTCGATGTTCCTTAGCCGATATGCTTGTATTTTGTACAACTTTTATAAAATGAATAAAACACAAAGTTAAAAAGAAATCACTGAGAACACTGGTCTGGCAGTTCCCATTTCATTAACCCCCATACTATATCGTAGATCACTGTCTTTAAAAGACTTTAGAGATATGTATATCTGAACAGTGCTATATGAAACCAAATTCTACAATACTATTATGATTTATTACAAGTATTATTATTTTATGTATCTGAATTCCACCCTTTGTTGACTGCTGTGAAATGAACCCCCCCAACACACACACACAAACCGGTGTGTTCTTACACCTTAGCCTATTGAACAGTGTTTTACAAAGGTGCAATCTGTACACACCTCAGTTTGATCAGAAATCATCAGGTAAGTCAAACATAACACATTACATTGCCATTAGTACTGGACATAAAGCTAATTATTTTAATTGCAATTATAGCAGAAGGTATAAGTCTGTAATGTTGTCAAACTTTAACAACTTACCTGGAAGTCTTACTGGGAACATAATTATGATTTATTAATCACAGTTTCTAATTTTCCTGATTATTAATTTCTAGAAGCAGCATTTTCCTAGTAGTGCAGTTGTCCAACAAATAAAGGTCTTATAATTACTATAGGGGATAAATGTGAGCACTTAAACTATGGATATCCAGTTTTAGTATCTTTATATTAAACGGAAAATGTATAGACCCATTTAAAAGCCAATAAATGCATCACAAGATTTATTTGGGAATCTTTGTAATGTAAGCATGATATTGGTCTTATTTTATCCATGACACAGGCAATACAGTTATAGATTTATTTTATTTTTATTTATTTATTTGCTTATTGGTTGTTTTTTTTTTTCTGTTTGATGTTTTTTGCTTGGTAACTGGGTAATCCTAACAAGGAGTTTCTTCTAACGGAGTATAAATTCAAAAGCTATATTCCATGACGGTGGTAAACTTACCTCATCTCAGTTTTTTATATTAGGTTTGGATATGGTTTTCAAAATGTTATGCTACAGTCAGCATTTATAACTCGGGGACCTGTTTAGGAAATACGTGTCTGTGGTGACTGGTGTCCTAATATAAAGAGGTCAAAGAGCATAGTCTGATAATGTACTTAAGGACATAAAAACAAAAATTCATCACACATACAAATATTCAGTAAACAGAAAACTGACATGCTCAAATCCTAGTGTAGCACTCCAGCATATGCCTGTGGAGCTACAAAATTTTCATTTTAAAACACCTCCACAAATTGTCCCTTACTAACTATATAATCGTTCTTTGCAATCCCATGGTTAGAATTATGGAGAGGCACAAGGTTTGACCCTCATAGGGCAGAACTTTGTTATATGCTATCTAGCTGATGTAATGTTTGCCATGTCTGTAATTTTTTTACCTCCTCACTGTACCCTTCCTCCGGTACGCACCTGACAATGAGCCTTGGCTTAGTGTGCCTTTCCCGGTTACCAAATTTTAAATAAAAATAAAGTGAGCCTCTGTACCTTACACACAATTGCTATTTGGGGACTAGAGGCTCTTTTAAAGACAGGACCCCTGTAGAACCCAAAGCACATAAATCTCCCAAATGCTCATTCCAGCACTGCACCAACTTAAAATAAGTGTGCATCAGTTTTGCTTTCAAAGTAGCAGAAACTGATATTATTGCGGGGGGGGTATGTTTACTTTTGAAACTTTCAAGAAAACGTTTTGCTGATCTGCAGTATCCAATTGGATTCCTCTTTAGTCCTGCATTTGTTGAATGAGTGGCTATGAATGTACTGCACTCTAGAACAAGTAGGTACTGATTTTTATGATGGGCAGACTCGATGGGCCAGAAAGGTCCTTTTCTGCTGACACATGTCTATGAATCTATGAATGTAGTCATCTTTTAAGTTATATAACGGTTATTCAGGACAGTTATACTGTACATTTCCAGCCACACACCACACAGATACAAACTCCTGTGTTAGGGAACCCTGTAATATACTGCAGTCCACTTTATCTATGAAATCTTGACAGTGTTTTAAACAGAAATCTTGCTTGTATAGCAGTCGGGGTCATTGTGCAAGAGAAATGCATAGTATATGGTTTTTCATTATGGTAAAGGCTGGCAAGCATGAATTAAAGAAATACATGTTTATTAAGCTCTACTAGTCCTGTTCTGGCCCTGACATGCAGACTGCAGGTGCGGTGTGTGTGTGTGTGTGTGTCTGTCTGTCTGTATGGGGACTTATCCAATTTTGCATCCCCTAAGTTGGATGATAATGGCCTATTTACTTGAATGGGTGACAGTGGGACTTTGAACCTTGTCTTCCACATACACAAGCAGTCCACTATATTAAACTATATAGGAAGACCCCATAAAGGTATTTGAATATGCAACTCCATCTTTAAATAGAGGAAAACCACCTGGTTGCTTAAGATTTCATTTAAAACAGTGTATGAAACTCATATCAGAACTATTTGAATATATTTTTAGAGGCTGAGTATTTTTACACCACACATATTGCACTTGCAGTGGTCATGCAGAGTATTTGCTTCACAAAAAAAAGATTTCTTTTGAAGGTATACCTTTCCCCTGTTTGAGCAATGGAGCACAAATACATTAAAACATTTGATGCAGCTGGGGAGTATGACGCCATTTTATGGTAGGGCCTGGGGAGGCATCTTGGTAAAAATGTCCCATTAACATGACAAAAAGAACAAAGGAGAAAAAAGGTGATAGAATGCAGGCCTGTGAGCTTCATGTGATAAGACAGCAATGTAGAGAGATGGCTGGACTTAAAACATCTGCTCATAGGGTTATAAAACAGTTGGATTTACAGCTTTCTTCTGCCAGGCACCAATCCAACAGCTTTTCAAGGAATGTCTTAACACAATGGACCGGCTGATCTAAGCCTTCCCTCCGTAACCTTCTTTTACACTTAAAAAGAACTACCATGTCAGGGAAGCAAATATGGGTGCATCTTAGAACGAAACAGTCCTCAAGTTTGTATGAGATCTGCAGCCATGTTAGAAAGATACTGTGAAAGGCCTAAAATGTAATCAGGTACTTTTTAGATGTGAGCACTTCCTATCAAAAGTGTTAGTGCTTTATCAGATTAAATCTCGATGGGTGCCAATGTAATCAACATTGCTTTTAAGCCATAGAACTAATGCACAGAAAAAAAATCCCGATAAAAGCTAACAATATTTTTCATAAATAGACAACAAATTAGCAGAATAGGAATATATATTCCTAATTTAATCCCAAACTGAAATGCATACATAAATAAATACAATTCCTTACCCTGACTATTTATCTTGGGCCCAGATTGTGTTTCACAGACTAGTATGCAAGACTTACATCATGGAATGCCTTTTAAAAAACTTCCTTATTAAAGGTTAACTACCTTGTTTTAAATACAATGCCTACACCATCATGTCAATCTTACAATACAGTACACCGCTCACAAAGATTTGCAGGCCCCTCAAGAATTAATCCTAGGGAATTTTCTAGTTTCACTAACTAACTAATCTAATCTAATGTAAAAGCAGTACTTCAAAATATCACAAGGTGCTTTTGTTTGTTTTTAAAAAGGCTTGGGAAAAGTCGACCAATACATGTTAGTTAAACTTCCCAAGGTGAGTCTACCTTGTTTTCAAGCAAATATGTGGTATATTCATGAAGCAGTTTTCAATTCTTTATAGACTTTATTTCATCAGGATATTCATGGAGCATGTTCTCAGTTTTATTTATTTGTTTTACTCTTATTGGGGTTTCACTCCACCTCTTACAGTACTGCCCTTTAGAATTAAGTGGAACTCAACACCAACAAGAGCAAAATAAAATCAAATTAAGCAAGAGTAAGTAACACCTGAGAAATGCTTCATAAATAGCCTGGTAATAGAAAGTTGAAATACAAAATTATATAAGTCTATTTTACTTAAGACACCCAACCCTTTCCTATTATAGAGCACTATACAACTTGGTCAAAACTACTTTGCATGCAAACCTTATAGCAAATATTATGAATTATTAAAATCTCAGACATTATAAAAGAGTGGAAAATTGGACTGCCATCTCAGTTGGTTGAAAGTGATAATGGATGATTGTTTAATAATCTGAATGGGAAACAATACAGTATATCCCCTTGTATGCCCCCAGTTACAGGAGTTCCTGACAAGTCACAACAGACCCCAACACAAAGCTTCTGTTAGGCCCAAGTTCAAAACCTAACTACAGTTAACATGCAATATAGAACAAACTTCAGTTTTAAAAACAGTCTTAAGAACCTAAAAGCCTTAGTGTACAACAGCTCAGTAATAAGACAATAGAATATTTTTTTTTTGTGGAAGCATGGATCCACACAGTTTTCATTTTTGACAGGTACCAAAGAAGGTTTGATGTAAGGTTAATAAATGAAAGGGCAAATTGTTTAACCAGGAAAGACACACTAAGCCAGATTTTGTTTCCAGGTGTGACCTGGGAGCACAAGGAAGTTAAGTGACTAGCTCAGGGTCACACCATATGCAAGTGGGAGCTGACGGGTTTCAAACCCAGGCCTCCAGGTCTTGCAGCTGTGCTCTTAACCACTATGCTATACTGCCTCCTAATAAGGAGTAGGTATTAATTTATTATCTAAGGTATGGAATTCAGAATTATGTTGGGTACTTTCCAACAAGGCATATTCTGTAAAAACTCATTGTATGTATTCATCTAAGGGTTAATAATTTGAAGTATCTTTAATTAGAAAATATATGCCCCCCAGTATCATGTGACAATATCCACAGCCTACATAACCTAATACTGGTTTGTTTCATACCTGACTCTTTATATGCATTACAAGATTCACATTTATTTACAACAATATATTCCAATACCACTTTTGATAAGACCGAAGACAGAGTACAGACCATTCACATGTATGCATTATATGTTTGCACAACAAATGCATTCATTCCTGCTTGCTTATGAATCAAGGGGTAGAGGTGGACCTAGGATACCTAGAGTGCCATATGGCCTTAAATTACTAAGTTAAAAATGTAAAATGGGAACTTTGCAGAACAATTATACTCACTTTTGAACTATCCCCTTCATAAGCTGGGAACAGTATATTATAAAAGTATTGCAGCCTGTAAAATATAAATAATAAATGGACACAAGAACATTAAATCTAAGGACTGAAGTAATTGATAATTCAGCAGCAAAAATAACACTGGGGAGTAAAAGAGTTACCTTGAGGTTATGTTAGACAAACTGAGAACATTGCATCCTCTACACTAGGTCTCCTCTTCCACACTGAAAATGTCATTGTTCTCCTGTCCAGACTTGGGGTCATGACCTAGACAAATGTCCAGGAAAACTTACAAGTAAACAGTTTATTGAATCTTCTTTAAATAATTATAAGAGTTGTAGAAACCTGACAAAACATCAGGACATTCAGGGGGGCAGCCTGACACATTCCTGTAATATCCATTTTGGGATGCAATACAATATGGGCATTGTACGGCTGTCCTTCTACTCCTAAACAAAATGTACTTTATAACCCAACATTTCATTCTTCAGATACTTTAGTTTCGGCTTTATACAAGAAAATTGATACGCCTTTGCAGTGTACATTGAACTCTCCTGTGTGACTTTCCTGCTGATGAGAGGAGTCGAGAGGCAGTCGTGTCAATACAGCTAATTCAAAGACCGCTGAATTTTGTCATTGGGCAGATGGGTCGGTAACTGATTCAGGCTTCCTAAATCATACAGCCCCCATCCGCCTAATAAACAAGTCTGTATGATATGGAAAGATTGCATCAGTTGCCAAGCATGTGAGAACAGTAACAGGCATTACAGCACTTCCGGGTCCTTCTTTGTAGTTAATCTGATAAACCTCCCAGTCAGCTAAGGTGCGTCATACCTTGGGCCTCTTACTTATAAAAACATAACAATTTAAGCATGAAAAGCGTGTTTTGCTTGAATTATGAGATGGTACTTCTCCAACTCTACTAATTCACAAGTGCATTAATTTGCACAGCTTTTTTGCACAGCGCAAGCACTTTGTAGATACCCGAGAATGTCTTGCCTTGATATGCCACCATATATTTGGCCAGTTACCCTTCAACCACTTTTTTAGCCTGAGAAACAAACTTTTGAAACTCCTCAGGATAGTCCCCTCTGGCACTGTGTTTCCCGAATTGAAATTCGAAGAGAAAACCGAGTACTCTTCTTATCTGAATGAGAGTATAAGTAATACTGTTTGAAGTCTGTATAAGTGAGCACCACTGTACATGATTGCCCGATGCAATTATCGGTGTTTCTTTTTGCAACAAATGTACTGTTCGATTTGATAAACTACAAATGTGTTGGTTTTGCTAGAAGGAAGCATATATGGGTATACATGATGTTAAAATAGCAATAAATAAACATGCCTATGCTGTTATGTAGTGTTGATGACATCAGTTGGCACACGCACAGACAGACACACACACTATTTACCCATGGTATCAGAAACTTTGACAGACCTGCAGTACATAACCCTTTACCCTTTTCTTACACTACTGAGATAGTGAGAGCTCAAGCAATCAGAAAGCTTGAAAATGATGTATCACAGGGGCTGCTAACAAGAAGCCATTCTTCTGAAATTACCTACCATTAGAAATTTAGTGCTAAAATGCCATTTTTTCTTGGCTTATTTTCATTTACTAGACTGAATGGGTTTCGAAATTTTAAAAGATCTTTTCCAAGGATTATGAAATGTCCATCCCTCTGTAATATATGTTTGTCAGGGGCACAATATTGTTCCCCAAGGTGTTAGTTTTTCATTACATGTATATTTATATTGATATTGATATTAATATCGGTATTGATATTGATATTGACTAGAGTCTAGACTCAAATGTGTAAGTCATAACACAGACAAACAACAAGTTCACAGAACTATGGGAAATGGTTGCAGATGTTATGGCACTGGCTTTACTTATGATCAACAAATGTTTAACATAAATGAGTAGATATAAAACAATACCAATCCTGTTAAAAAAAGAAGAAGAAAATTAAGCTCAGGGGGCTGGAGGTGTAATGTATTAAAGAGAAGAATACTTGTTCTAAATGCAAACTTTAACTATTTATGTCTGTGGTTGTGGGCTTTTGAAAATAATTTGCATTGCTCTAATAAAAGTTAGCTCACTTTAAGGCAAAGAGAGGACAGGATGATTGCATATCACACTGTGCTGATCCTGTGGTGCTGATTATAGGAAATAATATGCTTTTATTCAAGCCCTAAAATGTTTGGTACCATGCCCATCAAAATAAATCATGGCGACAGAGTAGGAAGTATATAAACTATATCACTAGAGATAGTGATATACGACATCACAATAAATATCAGTTACATTCCTCTACTGCTGGCAGTTATGGCTGTGAAATCCTAATTCCCTCACTTAATCCTGGCTGAATTTTTGCCCTTTGATTGTTATTACCTCAACATCTTAAATACTACAACTGCACTACTAACTATCAAGAGCTGGTAAACAGTCTACGTTTAATTTGCTTGTTAAACTTGAGTCTCTGTTTTGTAAGTCATTTGCTTGGCATTGTCCCCATCTCCTCTCATAGTTTTAAACAGCAATTTCTCTCATCCTCAGAGAACATGGTATAATGCAATGTGTTCTGAACACTTTCTCCATGTCACTAAATACCTGTAGCTCTGGTCCCTCCATGATGTTAAAACAAGTGACAGATGAACAATATCAAATCAATTAACACCTTCCCATTAGTACCTGCAAACAATCATTTTGCCACTTTTACAACAATAATTACATTATATTGTCTTCCAACATCCACAAATGCTTGCTCGCCCTCAGAGCAAGACCCTAAATGAGTCCTTAATAAATCCTTTGTGGGTAATGGTGCTTTTTGTTTGGCTTGTGTGCTTCCCCAAAGAGCCTCGGTAACTTTTTCCACAATATTTTCATACAGGAAAGCTTTGACCTCTTATCACAAAATGGATTTCACATTGCACTGAATTTTTTTTAACTTTTATTAATTGCCCCCAACATTTTGCTCAGTTCAATGAGCTTATTCATAGGGTCTTTTGAGACTGTTTAAAAACATAAAGATAACACAACATAAATATTTCATTTACATACACTCTCTAATATTATGTTTTTTAAAACTCTTTATAACATAATTACAGTGGTAGTCATGCAAAAGTATCCTGTTACCACACAGCACGCATCATTACGAGGTAGCGGTATACATGTTATTCAATTGTATCACGCATTTGTGCAGTAGTGGTATACCATGCTACTGAGAAACTTTTGCTTGATGACCACTGTAATTTGATACCTTATATCATCAAATCACTAAACAGTTTTCATATATATATATATATATATATATATATATATATATATGTGTGTGTGTGTGTGTATATATATATATATATATATATATATATATGCTTCAGAGACTTAATTGCTTCCATGTGCAAACATGCCTGTCAATAATACAGATAGCCTCATAAGCACTTCCTTGTTTACATCCTGTTCGGAATGTTTTTGCACCTGTGGTGCTAAATGCTATAGTCGTTGTGCATAAGCAGCTTTCAGCTAACAAACTGATATTGCCACTGTTCATGAGGTGGGGTCACAAAAAAACCATGTTGAAAATTTGGAGTGAAAATACCAACAAATGCCTGAGGTATTAGGGTTTCCAACCATAACGCCCAACCTTGTAGAGAATGACAGGCATCAGGGGTGTGACTTATGATTCTTGCCTGTAATGCTCATACCATTCCACACCATGCAGCCAGTGAGAGGCATCGAGGTATGCCTTGGACTCTTCGACCCCAAAGTTCACCCCATTCTCCTATACCGCACCCATCTCACTGTATTTCCTGATGGAATGGGGTGTGCATAAGGGCCAAAGACCACAAGGCACACTGTGACACTTGTCAGTGTCTGCAGGTTGGGGTGTGGTGAAATGACATGCCCGTTATGCCTGACGACCCAAAGGCACACCCCAATGCCTGTCACTCTCTGCAGGGTGGTGGTGGGGTTGGCTTCAGTTCAATACTTCACTGCCATTCCTATTACGCAGCTCTGTAACTTCTACACTATCACTGCCAATGCCAGCAAGCAAACATTTGGCATTGACAAATGCTTGTTGAAATTAAGATTTCTTTTGACTGCTGGAAAACCTTAAAGCTTACCTTGGCAGGAAAAATCTCAGCCATTAAGAAGATGGCAACACCCAAACTGTTATACCTTATTTCCTGTATACTCCTGTCCCTCTCATAATGCTTATTGGTTAAACTGAATCATGTTTTAGATGACTTCCCATAGGAAGGTACCCAGCAGCCCAAGCAGCACTGTAGTCATATTAAGTTACCGAGGCATTGGTCAGCAGTAGACTTAGGCCTCCTGTGGTTTTGGGGTTATTTATGGGCATTTCGTGCAACACAAATTCTGTTGGTTTGAGAAGCCCACTCCTGAAATGCCACAATGGCTGCATATGACGGTCTCCTTGCTCCCAGGTAGTGTGGCTTCTAATTTCATTTAAAATTCTATCCCTAAACAGTTGTGACATGACCCTACTATAGGACCATGAGCTTATTGGAAGAGGCTTCATAAATGGTTGGCCACTAACCCAAAGTCCCTCCTATATACCCCTATCCAGGGAAATGCAAACCTTACTCTTGTGGATAAAACACTTTTCTGGTGGCCATGGAAAACCAAGGGGATACAGTAGCTGGGAGATCTTCTGGTATGAGATGCACACCTTTTGGATTCATATTCAAATCTTCAGGCTACCTAGGGACTGCCAAAACTGAAGTTCTAGAAATATTTACAGCTCCATGCTGCTATTCTTGCACTGCTTCAATCCCTTCTTACCTCTTCACATCAACCTACTCCCCTTTCCACTTGGCTAAAATATCAGTCAGGCAGGGTGGGATTGCTCTATCGAGCTATAAGGGATCATATTCCTAATCAGTTCCTAGCCTCTAAAGCAAAATGGGAACGGGAAGTTCAGATAAATATTTCAGAGAAAACATTGACACAATGCTAGACTTTTAGTCATACTACTTTTAAGGATGTTCATAGTATGCCTACATATGAACATATGAAAACTCAAGCAGAAAATGGCCCAAAGGTCTATCAAGTCTGCCCGAGTGTGCAGCTTGAAGTTTACCTGACTGCAGCTGCTCTCCCACTTCCAGTCCCCCATCTTGATCACTCCCTCCCACCACCACCACCACCACCCTCTCCTCCCTTCTATACTGACCTTTCCTTTGACTCTATCCCACCCACTTTTAAAACTGCCCACAGTCTTCACTGTGATCACCTCCTTCAGTAATTAATTCTACCCCACCAGCACCCTTTCTGTAAAATATTGTCTCCTCATTTCCCTCCAGAATCCGCCCCCCCCCCCAGTTTTGGACTGCATCCCTTCATGACCTTCCTTCCTTCCCTTTAAGCAGAACATGCCCTCTGTACTAACCCTATTGATACTTTTAAATATTTGAAGGTCTCCATCATATCCCCCCTCTTCCTTCTATCTTCCAGGGAACACATGTTTTGCACCCTCAATCTTTCCTCATAGGGTTTATCCCCTAGTCCTAGGATCATCTTTGTCACCCTTCACTGTACCTGCTCCAGTAATTTGATATCCTTTATAAATAGGGAGACCAGAGCTGCACACAGTGCTCCACGTGTAGTCTCACCAGGGCTTGTCCAGAATAAAATTCTCCATTTTTGGTACAGGACCCCCTCTGTACTTTACTGATTACATCTTCCATGATAATTGTTGGAGATGTACATCTCCTGGGGGTACTTTAGCTCACATATTATGGTTCTGCTGTCCTGCACAGCCTTTTGGTTGGAAAATTCAATGGCTTGCAGAAGATTTCCTCTACCACAACATAGCCCTTTCTGTTCCTTTATTACTCCTGGGTATCACTGATAATGCTCCACATCTCCCTCATCCAGCACAAAGATGGTTGGTAATCCTCTGTATGCAGCCAAAACATCTCATTATCTCCTGGTGGATATCCCCTTCCATTCTCTCTATTGCTGAGCTTCTTGTTGGCATTTCCCAAACTGCTTCATTTGATCATTTCACTTATTCAGCTTTGGATAACCTCTCAGAGATTGAGGCTTGTTGGTAATCTTACTATGTTACTTGAAGTCTACCACAGTATGGGTTGTTCAGGCTTCCTTAATGTCCAGCACAGTACACTTAACTATACCTTTTGATTGATGCAATGTCTTTCAGTTCAATGTTGTTGTGTTATAGATTCCAAGTTAGTCTTTGCTTTGTTTTCCCTGTGGAACTTATGTTTTGTACCTTTCATGCTTACATAAGATCTTACATCTTTGTCTTTATTAAGCACTGATGTTCTGTATTTGGACTATGCTTGCCACTATGCTTTGAACCTTGTTTTCCTTCTATACATACTATACCTGGACAATGAATGTATGCCTTAATAATAGTAGTAGTAATTATAAAACGTTTAACTGAAAAAAAAAATACATCTGTATTCTGTATAGTGGAATATCTCACTTTTTTTCAAATCTTGTGCCACATGCTCTATTAGTTATATTATAAAAAGGGTCTCAGTAATGCTGAAATCTAATTGGTTGTCAGCTTTCTGAGAACCCTACATTAATCTCCCTGTTAAAAAGCAGGATCTTGGTGGAAGACACCCCCCCAACACAAACGGTAACTTACCTTTCCCCAAAGATAGTGTGCCACATAGTTATAATTATTTCTACAGGTATTTTCTTAAAAAACTCACATAATTTCTTTTAACCCAGCAGCCAAAGCACCCTGACTTCCTGAGTCGGAGACATGCCCTCATGCTAGCATGCTTTGTGACATCAGTAAAGGGTGAGCATGATGTGCACTCAATAGACTATAACAGGCCAGTGTTTAAAGTTTGTTTTTTTAACTTTTTGGTACCGATTTCCACAAATTCTGGTTACCTCTTGACTAACGTGGTCTTTGCTAGTAGAGTGGAGGCCAGAATTTGTGCAATGTGGTATGAGAAAAGTTAGAAAAAGAAAATCTTTAAACACTGCCCCTCTATAGTCTATGGAGTGCAACCCTGTGCTTGTCCTTTGCCAACATCACAAAACATGCTAGCGCAGGGGCATGTCTCTGATTCAGGAAGTCAGGGCATTTTGGCTGCTGGGCTCAGAGAGAAAAATTACTAGTGTTTATTAACAAAATACCAATGGAAATAGTTAAAACTATGTGGCATTGGCTCATTGGGGCAGTGCCACATAACAGAAATGGACACAAGTCCCTTTACACGAGAAAGGGTCCTGAAGGAACTGGAAGTAATAAGTGTTGATAAAGCAATGGGGCCAGATGGGGTGCACCCTTGGGTCCTTAAAGAACTAAGAGAGGTGGTGGCTGAACCTCTGGCTATCCTGTTTAGCCGATCACTGGAATCAGGGGAGGTACCCAAAGACTGGAGGACAGCAGATGTAGTCCCCTTATACAAAAGTGGGAACAACGAGGAAGCAGGGAACTACAGACCAGTCAGCCTCACCTCAGTAGTGGGAAGATCATGGAAGCACTACTGAAGGAGAGATTGTGGAACATCTGATTTTCAATGGACTACAGACCCAAGGCAGCATGGTTTCACCATTGGGAGGTCATGTCAGACCAACCTCATTGAATTTTTGACTGGGTGACTAGGGAGATGGATCGGGAGGGCAGTGGACATGGCCTATCTGGACTTCAGCATGGCCTTTGACACTGTGCCACATAGAAGACTATTACACAAACTGGGGAATATGGGTGTGGGCAGGACAGTAGTGTGGTGGGTAGGTAACTGGCTGGGTGGCAGGACACAGAGGGTGGTGGTAAATGGCTGTCACTCCACAGAGGGAAGAGTGACCAGTGGGGTACCACAGGGATCAGTACTGGGACCAGTCCTATTCAACATCTCCATCAGTGACATTGCACAGGACCTAGAAGGCAGAATTTCACTGTTCGGTGATGACACAAAGCTCTGTAACAGAGTAGATACACCAGAGGGTGTAGACAGAATGAGAAGGGACCTGCAGAAACTTGAAGAATGGTCAGGGGTTTGGCAGTTGAAATTCAATGCAAAGAAGTGCAAGATAATGCATATGGGGCACTAAAACCCTGGCACAATATATCAGTTGGGGAGTGAGGATAGCATGCACCAAGCAGGAAAGGGATCTTGGGGTTATCATCCTGATGACCTCAAGGTAGGGAAACAGTGTGACTAGGCAGCAGGTAAGCAATAGGGTGCTGGGATGTAAAGGCAGGGCATCACCAGCAGGAAAGGGAGGTCATAATTCCATTATACAAGACACTAGTGAGGCCCCCACCTGGAGTACAGTGTACAGTTCTGGAGGCCATACCTACGTAAGGACATAGACAGGGTAGAGAAGGTTCAGAGGAGGCAACAAAGATGGTGCATGGATTGCATCACAAGTCCTATGAAGACAGGTTGAAGGAACTGAACATGTACTCCCTGGAGGAAAGGAGGAGAGGGATATGGATAGAGATATACAAGTATCTTACAGGGAGGAACAGGGTGCAGGAATACACTATTTCTAAGTAAAAAGATGTTCCAAGACTAGAGGCATGGGATGAAGTTGGAGGAGGATGATTCAGAGGAAACATGAGGAAGAATTTCTTCACAGAACAGGTGGTGGACAAGTGGAACACCTGCCAGAGGAAGTGGTGGGGGCTGAAACAATCACAGGATTTAAGAATGCATGGGATAGACATAAAGGAATTCTGGAGGTCAGGGGTAAGGGGCAACAGACTTCTAGGAAAACATAAACTGAACTTACAAGCTCAAATGGGCAGACTGCGTGGGCCATATGCCATTGTCTGCTGACACTGTCTATGTATCTATGTATCTATGTATTTTGGCTGCTGGGCTCAAAGAGAAAAATTACTAGTGTTTATTAACAAAATACCAATGGAAATAGTTAAAACTATGTGGCACTGGCTCATTGGGGCAGTGGTTGGATTTCCACCTGTGACACTGGCAACCCAGGTTCAGGAATGGACTCGCATCACTGGAGGGCCAGCTAGGGGAAGAGGGAGGGAGCATCTACTGACAGCTCACCTTCTCTGGGAGGAGGAGGGGATGTGGCTTGGCATCTGCTGACCCCTGATGGAGGCCGGGGGTTCAGTACAATGTCTGACCCATGACATTTGGGGAGAGATAGACAGCACCAGCCTAGATGTCATGGCATGTCTCTCCTCAGAAGAAAAATACTGAAAATGGTGACCTGGCTGATCAGATGATGGCATCCCCTGGATCCTCACTCCAGGGCTCCCGGACCTCCATCAGCTGCCTCAGCAGCACCCAGAGTCATTGGATATGGCTGGAAAAAGGCTCATCCCCTACGAAGGTAAGGGACCCTCCCGACAAAGGGATACATTGGGGATACATGGGCTGGCTGTGATGTGGGGTGCTGGGGTCAGGAATGCCGGATGGGGCAATCCATGTGGGGGCCTGAAGAGAAGACCGGTCAGGTGCGCAGGCGGCAATAAATATTATCATACAGAAAAAACAAAAAAACTATGTGGCTCACTGGCTTTGGGGAAAGGTATGCTGCCATATGTGTTGGGGGTGTGGTGTCTTCTACTAAGAACATGCTCTTTAGTGTACTTGTAGAGCCTGATCACCAAAGTACTGATTTCCCAGTAGCATTCTTCATTTGTTATGGTTCTATTTTAAGAACTCCGAGTCACCATTAGATCTTCTGCTGGTCTAGCCATTCAGAGTAAAAAAAAAAAAAACTTCCACTACCAGTAATATAAATTAAAATAATAATGAAACAGAGTTACTAATTTAAACATAGTATTCTTTTTTTTTTTGCAGACATGTGTCTTACCACTTCCCTTAGAGCTAGCACTCCCTTCACATGCCTGCGATCTCATTGCTTTTACCACCTGATGGATTGTGCACTTGGTTATAATTAAAAAAAAACTAAAAATAGACAACACAATGCTGTTCATAATACTCACTGAAACATTATATATACTGTATATATATATATATATATATATACACACACACACACACGCACGCACACACACACATGTATATACACACATATATATATATATATATATATATAAATGGGTAAAAAAAGAGGAAACTATGGCACCAGTGGCACTGGACAAACACCATCAGGTGACCATGCATATATCAGAGCACGACCACACACCTGCACATTTACCCGCTCCAAAACAATTTGCTATTTTATAAGACTAGATTAACCCACTCTAGGGTGTGTGGTCGCGCTCAGATATATATACCGCATATAGGTGGATTGACACATTTGGCCCTGCGACCTTGTCGTATCAAAGCGCACTAAGGCATGCGTGATATCAGAGCATGGCCGCACACCCTAGAGTGGGTTATCTATTACATATATATATATATATATATATATATATATATACAGTATGTGCCAAATAAACCGTACATGCTTGTAATGGACAGCGGTTGTAATGGACAATTTCCGATTGCCAAATGCCATTTGTATAGGAGGTTAATGTTAAAAATTGCAGTTAAAGCGGATCTTGGATTCCGCATTTAATGTCTGCTTTCCGGCATCACCAGTGGCATTCTAACATAATTTCACAGCACATAGAGCAGAGACAGCAGTGTGAGTACAATCTTTTATGTCACCTGTTAATGGCTCTGTGGCAAATTGTAGTTTCTCTCTGTTATCATGTTACTCTGTGCTCTCTGCTGTGCTCTGAAGCAGTTTCAGGATTGGTGGAGGAAGCAGAGGAAGCAGAAGCAAATGAAGAACCAAAACATGGAGTGGTCTGAGTGATCCGTCTGACGTACATGTGGGAATGGTCTTTTTAACTTTTAAATGAGCTGCTGCGGGGTTTATTTGCTTGTGGTTTCCTCCAGTTGTCATGTCACTTTGTGCTGTGTTCTGGAGCTGATGAAGTTCGGAACAGACTGCCTGATATAGTGAACCCCTGCAGATGTGTGACATCATCCCTCGCTGGCACAGAACAGTAGGGAGTGCAGATTAAATTATATTTTTCAGTTTACTTTCCTGTGTCTCCAACAAAGGTTGCCTAGATAAAGATTCACAAAAGAACTGTAATCCTGAATGCAGACCCCAGTACAGTACTGTAATGTATGCTTGCCTTGTGTGTCCTGTATTACTCTGGGAAAAAAAAAGCGGAAAGGATGTAGTGGACGCCGCTTGTAACAGACAATGAACACAATGTCAAACTAGTCTGTTACAAGTGGCGCATACTGTCTATATATATATATTAGAGTCAAAAAACTCCATTTAATGCATTAGTTAGGGTTGTTCCACAGCGACAAAAGTGAGGAAATTCGGTGTTAGGGTTAAAAAAAACCCTTGGACCCCCCACCGGCATTGGGCAGTGCATTGGGGTCATCAGCCCTAACTCTCACCCCATCACATGTAAACAGCAGAAGTATAGGAGAATGGGTGAGAGTTAGAACCGATGACCCCAGTGCACAGCCCAATGCCGGTGGGGGGTGGGTAGGTCCAGGGGGTTTTCAACCCTAATAATCGAATTTCCTCAGTTTTGTTGCTGTGGATCAACCCTAATTAATGCATTAAATGGAGTTTTTTTCCCACTTCCCTTCTTTTGAGAATGATAATGAGAAATAGTGAATGTAATGCAGCATGCGGAGCGTGGGGCCCGCCACATGATGTCTTGTGGCATAGTAACAGGAACAGCAACGTAAACAGAAGCGCTAACAGTGGCACACATGGTAGCGCAAGCGCGAATGAGAACAGAAAGGATAACGCACACGGTGGCGTAGACGGGAACGGTCTGCCACGTAATGTGTTGTCACATAGTAACATGGTGCCTGCAAACGGAAATGTCAATGGGCATGGTGACGCAAAGTGAAACAGAAAGAGAAACAGTACTGTAGACACAAATGGCAAAAAATAACAGAAATGCAAGCGCAAATGAAAACGCAAAGGATAACGCACATGGTGGCGTAGACGTCAACGGTAAGTGAAACGGGTACAGAACTGCAAGCGGAAAGGGCAACGGTAACAGTAATGTAAGCGCACAGGCTGGTTTTCCCCAAAAGCTGCATAGAGAAAGACAGTGAGTACAAAGAATGGATGCATAATAATAGGTATTGGAGCAGAAAATGAGGACTTGGAATACTAAGTAGGTTATATCTCAGGAACCGTACGACATAGAAAATAAATTTAAAAGTCATGTGATTTATGAGCATTTTTCCGACAAAAAGTCCATATCTCGCACCGTTTCCGAGATACGGGCCCTGAAAGGAGCGGCGAATGCCGCAATGTTATCCTATGGGAAAAAAAGAGAAGTTCAAAGCACCATAACTTTGTCTCCCTGTAATATTTTTTCACCAAACTACTGAAAGGCACATCTGTGGGCTGTTGGCTGTCTTCCCTCCAAATTTCAGGAAAAAAGACCAAACCGTTAGTTTGCAGCAGGGTGCCAAAGGATTCCTGTAATGCGTCGGGCGCTGTAATTTTATCCTATGGGAAAAATTGTCAACTTTGGAGTGCTGTAACTTTTCCGCCGTGTAATATTTTTTCAACACAACACTGAAGTGCACATCTGTGAGATGCCGGCTGCGTTCTCTCCAAATTTCAGCCCAAAACTCCCAACCGTTCTTTTGCAGTGCAGTGCCAAAGTATTGCTGTCATTTTCCCACAGACTAGAAAACTACTGTCGCAATTTGCGAAAGCTTTCGCAAAAATTTGCGACACTTCATGAGCACGAAGTACTTTGTGAAAGTACTTTTCCAGAAATTTGAAAACATATTTCTGGGGTGTTTTACCCCAAAATAAAGACATGGCTAGCATCCTCAGGGTCCGACTAGGTGAATACAAAATGAATTAGGTTGCTAGAGGGTCCCAAATTTAAATGCCAAGCATTTTTCTGATCACTAACTGAAAACAAAATGGCGGATTTGTGAAAGTAACAGGGCCATTTGCGAAAGTAAAAATGCATTTGCGAAAGTGTTGAACTTTTTGTTAACTTTTCCCATTGACTTATAATGGGAAATTGTTTTTTGAATAACTTTTGAACCGTTTAATATTTTTTCACCAAATCTTCAAAAGGCACATCAGGGACCCTGGCACACATTCCCTGAAGATTTCGGGCCAGTCGACAAAAACCGTCGACTGTAATCGTAGTCGCGAGTAGAATTCCAGAAAAGCGTAACGCAGCAGGCAGATCACACTTAATAACTCCACAGCCGTATAACCCACTCAATACAAACTTGGCAGATCCCAAGGCCTATGGCTCTTGATTGTGTGTTCCATATTTCAGGCAAATCTGTCAAACGGTTGCAAAGTTATTAAGTGCAAAATTTTGGATTTAACATAGAAATTGCTCCTCAACCTAACTGTGGTAGCACTACCGTGCTACCATAATACACACACATATATATTTATACAATAGAGGTGGGAGCAATATCAGTGTGATAACCTCAGTTATTTCCACTGGAGTGTGATATCTGAAGCCAACATCAGCAGAGTTAAAATATCTGCCATTTATACACACTCTGTTGACATCAGCTTCCTCTATCCCTAAACGCCCACTAAGAAATCTACCACTGCAGTGCACCTGAACAACTGCTTGCAGCAATCCCCTCAATAAAATAATAAATTACTCTCACCTGACATTTACTAAGCTGCAGCTAAAAAAACACATTCTCCCATGTATTTCTGAGACCCGCTCCTCTGTTGCCTTGCAAAACAGCTCAGCTGTCAACTCAAAAAAAAAAAAAAAAAAAGAGAAAACCATCAGGATTTACTTATGAAAATGTTACAAGCAGCATGTAACATGAACAGCAGTACTACATCAAATAAATGTGACACACCTCAGGAAAACAAGCTAACTATGAAAAGGAGACTAAAACCTATGAAACTGCAGCAATAAGTAATAGATCTCAGTACACAATTTGAAAAAGATACAGAGCTGCTGCTAGACCTTCTGACTGAACACTAGCAGACCTAGGTCGAGAGGAGCAGAATTACCAAAAAGAAGTTACCTCCTTTCTAACAAAAGAATGCATAATCTGCACCACTTGTGACAAAATAAATGTGTGACTTAATTTAAAAACTGTTCAAAACTTACCACACAGCAGTGCTGAATAAACTGACTATATAAAATATATGGTGCGATGAAAATAAACCATATCGACAATGTCAAAAATAAATCGCAAGTGCAGCAAGCATAAACACACATCAAAAAACACCTAAAGCACAATAAACTGTACAAAAATAGTCACAAATATCCCCCCAAACACATTAAAAACAAAGTGTTTGTAGCAAGCTAAACAAAGCATTTGTAGCAAGCTAAAACTGAAACCCCACCCTCATGCCATATGAACCAATCACAAGTATCCTAGTCACAGTCAATGACCAGTCACCTTTCACAAGCAGCTAAATCAACAAATAGCACACTACACTCACTCTTCACTCCTACCCACAACATACAACATCTCACAGCACAGAAACAAACTACTCCAGAAAGTAAAGTAATAACAGAAACATATGAATATCAGGGAAGCTCCCACCCCTATAGTATAAATAGCACACATGATGAGCAGATCATGTGCTATGGAAAATATTCTTACTCCCGCAGAGTGAGCTCTGGATACTCTCACTAGTGCCTTCAGCACTTGTGAGTACCCTTACAGAAATATAGGTGTGCTGTGTACATGCAGAATGCATGCCATATGTTTAATTATGCAATGTTTGCATACAGTTCTCATACACAAAGTGATCCTAAGCGAACCAGGTCTAAAAAGCAAGACAGGTTCGCATGCTGCAAGCTTGACATGTGTGCAGCAGGTAAGCTGGTGTGAACATCTTCTAAGAATGACATCAGGTTCATGAGTTGCACACTTGACATGAGTGCAGTAGTTAAGCTGGTGTGAACATCATTTAAACATCACATCAGGTTCACATGCTGTACACTTGCTATGTGTGCAGCAGCTAAGCTGGTGCAAATCTCGTCTTAAATAACACATCAGTTTCTATTTCTTATACTACTGCTAGCAATTAGAGTTGTTAAAATACATTTTTATTTGAATTCCTATAAAGATTAGGTAAACTAATTAATTCTGATCCTTTTGCAAGTTGTTTAATGGCTTTTGATTTTTGTCATTAAATCACCATTAATTTGTAAAGTATTGTTTGCTTACTGCATTAAATGCCTTGGATATAGCCAATCAACATCCCCACTCCAGATGTATGAAGAGGGGCCTCTGTGTTGTGAAGCCTATCCTTTTATTTTATTTTGGACCAAGTAAATTCCTTATGTATATTTAGTGTTACAAATGTGTTTCTCTATGACTGTTTCATCCCACTTACTTTCCCTTTGTCATTCTGTGTTGGGCATATACACTATGGCCACGCTCATCACGCCTTCTGCTCAGTAGGGTCTTGGAAGCATACACCATACCTCACATTTTGTCACTGAAATGAGGAACATGGACACTCAAAATGAGTGACAATGAGGGAAACTAACCCACATGATGATCAGGACACATGATGAATCATGGAGATACAGTGCCTCAGAACACAGTGGAAACCATTGCATTAGCACCTGAGAATGAATTTCTACCATTAAACAGGGGTTTCATTTAGGTAGGGAAGAGGTGGGACAGTTGCCCCTCCTCCCCATTATTTGTGCCTAAGTTGTTCTTATGGTATGGCAATAATGGCATTAAATTTGGATTTAATCTTTTTCACAATAAGTGCCCACCTGGCCTGTGTGTGCTTACACTGCAGGTACTCTCCAGACTTGACTGTGTCTGTACTGTGTTGTCCACTCTCTCCACCTATTATCAGTGGCACAGTCATATGCGATGTGGATGAGCTCCAGTCAAGAAAGAGCACATGAGCCTTGCAAGTGCAACACTGTCTTTCCTGCCACAGAGTAGACTGACTGCACACTACAGCTTAGAGGAGTCAGTGAGCACTGAACTCTCAATAGCAGTGTTGTGGCAGATTATTTTTGTTTTTCTACTCTTAGTGACTCTCCATGTCCCCTGGTGGCTGAAGGGGCAGAGGGTGAGCTAGAAGAGAATTCAAGACTAGGCTATCTACTTACTCTACTAGGCTCACCTAATAAAAAAAAACAAACAGCACAGACCACCACAGCAGCAAGCTAGGCTTAGCAGCAGCAGTAACAGTGGTGCAGGTGGCCTTCATAGGCCTTGATCAGTGCAGTGTGGCAGCAGCTGTAGCAGCTACCAAGCAAGAAGCAAACAACCAAGGCTGGGTGGGATTTGTTGGTGAGGGTGACTTGGTCACAGACCATGTTGGAGAGCTGTGATGATCAGTTCTAGCATCCAACTTCTGACGGAAGGAGAGAGGGGGAGCGGACTGAAAACTGGGCTGATGGCACACTATGCCAGGCTGCAGACTCTGGTGATATGGACAGGTAAGTAAAAGAAAATATTTTTTTAAAGGGGGATTGGGGAAGGAGGAAGGACTGAAATATTGATGTGCTTTTCATGTTTCTTCACCTTTTGGTGGCTTCATGACCCATAGGGGATGGATATTGAATGGAATGCAGTCAGGGAGGAAAATCAGGACAGAGTTCTTTTGGGGGGGGGAGGCAGAACTTCAGCCAGGAAAAAAATTGGTTAGTGACCGGGTGGGTTTAAGCCCAAATCTGATGCACTGCTCTGGGGTATGTACAGATGAATCTTATGTATTTAAATTTTTCCTGTTGTGCATATTACTTTTCAGTCAAAACAAATAAGTTGTACATTTTAGAGATGTTACAGACATTCTAGAGCTGTCCCTTGCATTTATGGACAGTTGAGTGGTATGGTATGCATAGACTTTTAGAGCCCCACTATAGTAAGGCTTATGCCCCCCTCCCAGTGAAGATGACCTCCACATCCCCATGCTCAGTCACATTATGACAATGGGGGCAATGGAGACTGCAGGGGTGTGCACCTTTGAAATTAGTTTTTTTTTTATTACTATTTTATACATTATTGATGGAGATGGGCCTTGTTAGTAGAACAGTGGCTTTCATTATGCTCCAACTCACCAACATAATGTATAAAGGAGTAATAGAAAATAACTCCATTCATTTCAAGGGGTTACACCCCAGCACTCTGACCCATGGACATCATCTCTTAAAGACTCCTGCCTCTGGTCCCTAGTACTCAATTAAGAAACATTTTGCTTATATCTATACTTGGGGGGTTGTCTGTAGCAGCATGACCATATTCACTACAGTGTGTGTGCATAAGGGGACTGGCTGTGTGTGTGTGTGTGTGTGTGTGTGTGTGTGTGTGTGTGTGTGAAGGTATTGCTACTTTTGTGTTTGCACCTTAAAGTCTGTTTGCATGGAAGCATTCAAAACTATGAAGAGAAAATAGTAGTAGTACAGGCCAGACAGAAGTAATTTAGTGCTTTTCTGGGTAAGTTTGTGTATTGGGGGTGGGAAAAACCACATGTGTTTCCATTGGTATGTGTGCTACAGTTCAACTATGAAAATAAGATGAGGGAGAGAAGGAAACTGAAAAGCATAACAGTGGCTACAAGCATGCCTCATGAGTGCAGATATATTCAGATACAGTATGTATTGAAGTACAAGTGAGCCATATGTGTATAGACAGTATGACTTAGTGGTTAAAGGCACTGAACTACAAGCAAGGAGACTTGGTGGCATTAAGACCTGGGTTTGAATCTCATCAACCCCAACTTGTGTATGGTGTGATCCTGAGCAAGTCACTTAACTTTTACATGTGCAGTTATCAGTGACCACTTGCTTTTTTCATGCATGCCACATGCATGCAGTCTTTCTCAATTTAGCATAAAAATCATGGTTTCCACACTTGCTTGCTGCATGCATGCCATATGCATGCAATTGGTTCCAATTTAACATTTAAATCATACTTGCAGCATGTATATCACTTGGGTAGTTTTATGTGTGCAACATGAAAACATTTCATATAATTATTTCTGTAAGGGTATCCAGAGCTCACTCTGTGGGAGTGAGAATATTTTCCATATCACACGTATTATGTGTGTGCATATATAAATAAATATATATATATATATATATATATATATATATATATATAGGACCGATGACCCAACGCACACACCAATGCCAGTTGGGGGTGGGCTGAGGTGGTGCAAGGGGGGTTTTCAACCCTAACACTGAATTTCCTCACTTTTGTCACTGTGGAACAACCCTAACTGATGCATTAAATGGAGTTTTTTGCCTCTAATTTCCCTTCTTTTTGAGAATGAGGACTATAGATAGTGAATGGAATGCTCCCACCACGTGATTTTTTGTGACATAGGAACGGTAACAGCAACACAAACGCAAGCAGTAACGGTTATGAACATGGTGACAGAAATGTAAATTGTAAAGCAAGCATTAATAGAAACGCAGGTGCAAAGTGACACCAAAGTAACAGTGACGCAAACAGAGACGCACGTGCATACCAAAACGCAACTGGTAATGCGCACGGTCATGGTACCACTATTGTAAATGCAAATGATAACTGTAACAGCAACAATAATGTGAAAGGAAACAGAAACGCAAATGCAAGCACGTACGGAAACGCAAACTGTAACACCCATGGTGACAGTACCATAATTGTAAACACAAATGGTAATGGTAACAGCAACAATAATGCCAAAGAAAACATAAATGCAAAAGTAATCGCATATGGAAAAGCAAACTGCAATGCACATGGGCACAGGAACGCAATTGGAAACGCAAATGGTAAGGGTAAGAACAACGATGACGCAAAACGAAAGACAGATGCAAACGAAAACAGAAAGGTGGCTGCCAACAGAAATGGTAATGCACACGGTGATGCTAAGTGAAAGACAAACACAAACAGTAGTGGAGACACAAATGGTAACAGTAATGAAAACTCAAACGGAAACGCAAAGGGTAACACACACAGTGGCATACACGGGAATGGTAATACAAACGGGCACAGAAACACAAATGTAAAGCCTACGTGTAACAGTAAGTGGAGAACACACTGTATTTTCCTCAAAGCTCCATTGAGAAACATAGTGAAAACAAAAGAATGTATGCATAATAATGGGCCTCGAGCAGAAAACAAGCAGTTGTAATACTAAAATGGTAATATCTCAGTAACCGTATGATGTAGAAAAAAATTTTAATTTCACATGATTCCTGAGTTTCCTGGCTAAGTTTTCACTGAAGGGCTATGCGTTATCATGATGAAAATTCCATATCTTGCACTGTTTCCAAGATACGAGCCCTGAAAGGCGTGGTGGACGCCACCATGTTAGTCTATGGGGAAAAAAGTCAAATTCGGAGTACCGTAAGTTTACATCCATGCAATATTTTATCACCAGACTATGAAAGGGCACATCTGTGACATGTTGGCTGCCTTCCTTCCAAATTTCAGCCCAAATGTCCAAACTGTTCTTTTGTAGCAGGGTGGCAAAGAATTCCTGTCATTTTGGCCATAGTCTAGAAAAGTAGTGTCGTAATTTACGACACATTTCTCAAAAATTTTCCAAAATGTAGCAAGTGCGACACTACTTTGCGACATGACTTTTCCAAGAAATTTGAAAAAACGTATTTCTGGGGTGTTTAACCCCAAAATAAAGACATGGCTAGCATCCTCAGGGCTCGAATAGCTAAACACAAAAAGAATTATGTCCCTAGATGGTCCCAATTTTAAATGCCAAGCATTTCTGTGGTCAGTAACTGAAAACAAAATGGCAGATTTGCGACACTACTAGGGCCATTTGCAACACTAAAAAGTGTATTTACGACACTTTTGAACTTTTTGTTAACTTTTCCCATTGATTTATAATGGGAACTTGTTTTTTGAATAACTTTTGAACCGTTTAATAGTTTTTCATGAAATCTTCAGAAGGCACATTGGGGACTCTAGCCCCATGTTCCAAGAAGTTGTTGGACCAGTCATATAAACCATGTGACCTGTAGGTGCAAGCAAAGGATGCACAAAAAGCATAATTTCACGCACGAATAGTCGCTTAACTCCACAGCCGTATATCCGACTGGTACAAAAGTTGCCAGCTCCCAAGATCTCTGGTTACACCCTGTGCCTGCCAAATTTCAGGCTAATCCATTGAATGGTAGCAAAGTTATTAAGGTGCAATGTTTCATCATTTAACCTTAAAAGGGGTACTGAACCCTAACTATGGTAGCACTACCGTGTTACTATACTATTTATAAAATGAGCAAAAAAAACTACTTCATCTAATTTGCTGAAAGACTCTTGAGTCATGTCCTTATCATCCCATATCGATGCCAACCAGCACAAATCTTCCCCGGGTGACCTCACAACAGGGAAATATCAAGGAGCAACCAATCACTAAAAAAATTCTCTAATGTGGGCTACTGTGCAGGACCAGCCTGAAGTAGGATGGACTGACAGCTTTCATGGAGACTCACACTGCCTGTCACTGCATAAAATTGCCTGTAACCTAGACAAAAGTAAATAAATAAAGGCACCCCCACTCCAAAAAAAAACAAAAACAAGAATAACTGGGAGAAAACAAACAAACAAATATAACCATAACTGCCCGAAAGACAATCCTGTCAGTGAGAGCCATAAATGACAGCCATAACAGTGTGCCAACCTGAGGAGAAATAGTATAAGAAAGACAGCCTCAGCAAACAAAATCATCCGTTGGCCAAAAAAAGGAACAGGTGCCCAAAAGGAGAAATGACTGATGAGAATGACATTGAGTTCACCATCACCATGTCACAGCTCCAGGTGTCACTTCTGCTGTTCCACATTCTGGCTTGCACCAGCATACACATTGCTCGTTATTTCCTTGCCGGTGCAACTGTCGTCCCCATTGCTCGATACTCTGCCTACTACACACTGACAACCCCCCATTTCCAACTTTGTCCTCTCCTCATCCACAACAAAAAGAATTTCATATTTGTTTCTGTACCTTACCTCAGTAACGGTTGTGGTTTCAATCAGAATTAGGAATCAGGGAACCGTCGTCTATAGTAGCCGGTAAGGGATACGTTCGCTCCCAGTTAAGGCAGCAGTTCAATGTAAAACAAACTGAAAACGTGAATGAAAGAGCTTAAGGTTTTAAAAAAAAGAAAGAAAGATCAAACTAAAAGGACCCCCCAAAAATATAAAAACACACACAAATGTTTTGTATATGAGGGGGACGGGGGACAAGCAATATCATTAAATTTTAGAGATCGCTCCTGCTGACTGCAATTGAAACTGGGTGGGCAAATTTAGAAATGAAACAAAAAAAACATGCTTTTGAGTGTTTGTGTATATGTGTGTGTCTGTATTGGTGGAGACTGGCTACACACAGATGCTGTCTAGTGACGTTTAAAGAGCTCCATTCCAACAGACTGACAAGGACTACTTTTTTCCTACTTTAATGATCACAATTGTTTTACTGTTTTTATTTATACTACTTATGTAAATTTTTTTGATTAAGTTCTGAATTGTGGGGCCCATTTTATAAGTGCAATAGCACACTCAAGGCATGGGTTGTCTCCTGATAAGAGCATGTCCCACTGCATAAGGCACTCGGCGCAAGCGCCTCATGCCTAACAATGCACCTGAGTGTGCTCTTATCAGAAGATAACCCACACCTTGTCATGTGTTATTGCTTGCATATATATATATATATATATATATATATTATGGTAGCATGGTAGTGCTACCACAGTTAGGGTTGAGGAGCCATTTACATGTTAAACCTAAAATTTTGCACCTTAATAACTTTGCAACCGTTCAACAGATTTTCCTGAAATTTGGAATACAGAATCAAGACCCATATGCCTTGGGAGCTTGCAAGTTTCATATTGGTCGGATATATGGTTGCAGAGTTATTAAGCGTGATCTGCGCCTGCATTTATGCTTTTTTGGAATTCTACGGTCACGCCTACAGATCACACAGTTTGCACGACTGGTCCAAAATCTTCAGGGAACATGTGGCTGGGGTTCCCGATATGCCTTTTAAAGATTTCATGAAAAATATTAAATGGTTCAAAAGTTATTCAAAAACAAGTTCCCTTATAAGTCAATGGAAAAGTTAACAAAAGTTCGACAGTGTCGCAAATGCAGTTTTACTTTCAGAAATAGCCCTTTACTGTTGTAAATCCACCATTTTGTTTTCAGTTGGTGATCAGAAAAATGCTTGGCATTTAAATTTGGGACCCCTACCAACCTAATTCTTTTGTGTTCACCTAGTCGGACCCTGAGGATGCTAGTCATGTCTTTATTTTGGGGTAAAATAGCCCAGAGATATGTTTTCAAATTTCTGGAAAAAGTACTTTCATAAAAGTACTTTTCACACTTGCCGACACTGTCAGATGAATTTCTGGCTTTTATAAGTGCGACAATACTTTCTAGGCTGTGGGAAAATGATAAGTAATTCTTTGTCACCCACTGCAAAATAATGGTTTGGTGTTTGGGCTGAAATTTGGAGGAACACAGCCGACATCTCACAGATGTGCCTTTCAGTGTTTCATTGAAAACTATTGCATAGTGTAAATTCACGGCACTCCAAAAGATGATGCTTTTCCCATAGGGTAACATTACGGGCGTCCGAGTGCATTACAGCAATCCTTTGGCGCCTGCTGCAAAATAACGGTTTGGTCTTTTGGGCCGAAATTTAGAGGGAAGACAGCCAACATCCACAAATGTGCCTTTCAGTAGTTTGGTGAAAAAATATTACAGGGAGGCAAAGTTATGGCACTCCAAACTTCTCTTTTTTCCCCATAGGATAACATTATGGCGTTCGCTGTGCCTTTCAGGGCCTGTATTTCGGAAATGGTGTGAGATACAGACTTTTCATCAGAAAACTGCTTAGCCCCCTAATGGGGGCTAAGCACAAAACTAGCCAGGAAAGTGATAATTCATATCACTTTTAAATTTTTTTTCTACGTCATACGGTTCCTGAGATATAAGCAATTAACTATTCAAGTCCTCATTTTCTGTTCAGAGAGTCATTATTTTGCATACATTCTTTGTACTTACTGTCTTTCTATATGCAGTTTTTGGGGAAAACTATTGTGTGCGTTTCCATAACTCTTACCCTTAATGCTTCTGCTTCTGGTTCTGTACCTGTTTCACTTACTTTTCCTGTCTACGCCACCTTCTGTGTAACCCTTTGCATTTTCATTTGCGCTTCTGTTCCTGTAATTTTAACCATTTGTGTCTACAGTACTGTTTATCTTTGTGTTTCTCTTTGTCGCACTATGCACATTACCATTTCTGTTTGTGGGCACTGTGTTACTATGTGACAAGAAGACAATATGTGACGGGAGCACGGGGCCCCCAGTCGCTGGTCCCATCGCTGCATTACATTCACTATTTCTCAGTAGTATTTATCTTTGTGCTTCACTTTGTGTCACCATGCGCATTACCATTTTGCGTTTGTGGGCACTGTGTTACTATGTGAAGACATCCTGCGTGGGCCCGGGGCGGGGCCATCGTTGCATTACATTCACTGTTGTGTTATCATTCTCAAAAAGAAGGAATTAGAGGGTAAAAACTCCATTTAATACATCAGTTAGGGTTATTCCACAGTGACAAAAGTGGGGAAATTTGCTGTTGTGGTGTGTGGGCTGGGGGTACAAGGGGGGGTTTTCAACCCTAACAATGAATTTCTCACTTTTGTCACTGTGGAACAATCCTAACTGATGCATTAAATGAGTCTTTTGCCTCTAATATATATATATATATATATATATATATATATATATATATATATGATATATATATATATATATATATATGTATATATATATGTATATATATATATATATATATATATATATATATATATATATATATATATATATATATATATATATATATATATATATATATATATATATAGTGCCGCGTAGTGGAACTACAGTTAAGGTTGTGCAGTCACTTCTATGTTAAACCACAAATTTTGCACTTTAATAACTTTGCAACCATTAGTCCGATTTGCCTGAAATTTTGCATGCACTGTGTTGTACCATAGATCGCTGGATCTGGCATGTTTCGTTCCAGTCAGATATGCAGTTGTTGAGTTGCGGTGTGCCATAAAATGTGAAAAATACCACTTTTTGGCAAATTTTTTGCTAGGGGTTACAGCCCAAATGGTTTCGGGGTCTGGCCTGACATTGTCAGGATATGTGGAGTCTGGGTCACTGATGTGCCTTTGGAAGATTTGGTGAAAAAATATTAATGCATTCAAAAGTTATTACAGTTTAAAGTTTCCCATTATTGCCTATGAGAAAAATATATGTATGGCTCTAAAGGACTTTTTACTTTCATGAAAGTCCGTTTTACTTGAGCAAATGGGTTTTTTACTTTTGCAAATCTGCCATCTTGTTTTCAGTTACGGACAGCTAAAAATCTTTGTAATTCAAAAAATGCTGTCCCTTGGTAAACACCAACAGTTGTGTTTACCTTATCTGGGCCTGAGGAACACGATTCTGGCATTAGTTTTTAAAAATAATGCCTGGAACTATGTTTTTCCAATTTTGCCATTGGTACTTTCACAAATTTGCAAAAGTTTTGCAAAATAACTTTTGCAAATTTTGCAAAACTTTCGCAAATATGTGAAAGTACTTTTTAAAAAATTACTGTTTCTTTGCCATGTCACAGGAAATAAACAGGTGTTTTGGACTGAAATTTGCAAGGTAGAAAGGGTCCCACAGATGTGCTTTTTGCTGGTTTGGTAAAAAAAATTACATCAGTTCCATAGTTATAGCATTCTAAAGTTTTGAAATCTCCTAAAGGATAACATTGTGGCAGCTATGCTACCTTTCAGTGCCTATATCTTGAAAATGTTTCACGATATGGATTTTTTGCTGAGCGCATCTTGGTACACCTTTAGGTGTACTAAGTATGCATGCAGATTGCCAGGTCATTATTACAACTGCAGTGGAATTTTTTTCCAAAGTTCCTATGGTTACGTAGATATTACCACATTTGCAGTACAATGGGCACTTGGAATGTCTCTAGTCCTGTGCTATGTCTCTATACTTATAGGTAGATTAGAGGGCAGGCCCCAGAAGCCCTGCACTCCCACATATGGATACCATTATAAATAATGGGACCACAGAGGAGAAGATGAGAGTTCATTACAATGTCTCTACAACAATTACATATGCATGCTTGATGGGCCCGGCGCTCCTGTAACCATATATGGGTAACATTACACTTTCTCAAAAAGATGGGAAATTCATTGTAAAAAAACTCTGTCAATGCATCAGTTATGGTTTCTATTACAGTGACAAAAGATTGGAAATTTGATGTTAGGGTTACCAATCCTACCACCCCACTCCAACTCCCCACTCTCCGCACAATAACAGGCATTGGGATGTGCCTTGGGGTCTTCAGGCCTAACTATCACCCCATTCTCCTACAGTGTACCCTCACAGCTTGCTTACATGGAATGGGTGAGAGTTGAGCCAATGATTAAGGCCCACCAGCACCTGTTGGTGTGTGGAGAGTGAGGTAATGTTGTACAGTTAGCCAGCCTAACATCAAATTTCAATCTTCTTCTACTATAACAGAAACCCTAACTGATGCATTAATGGAGTTTTTTTGCAATGAATTATCTATTTTATATATATATATATATGCTCATATTCTACACAAAAAAATGTTGTTAATGCATCATTGAGTGCTAAAACACAAAAAGTCAGGAAATGAGACCTTTAGGGTTGCCCCATCCCCCCTTGTGGACCCTCCCATCATCCTGAGATTGACAGCTGATGGGGTGTGTCGTCAGGGGTTGTGAGGCCTAAATGCCACCCCATTCCATCTGTAATCATAGTCTCAAAGCCATAGTAAAGAAAAATGGGGTGGAATTTGGGCCTCATCCCCAATGACACACCTTGTCAGCTGTCAATCTTGGGATGATGAGGCGGGTACACGAGGAGGGATGGGGCAACTAAATCAGCCTGACGTGCATTTTGCAACCTAGAAAGTGCATTAAATGTTTTGCATAGAATTTCCTTACTTTGAGAAAGAACAGAAAAGTAGAAGTTAGGCAAGTTGGTGGGAGTGCTGGCCCTTTGGGCCCTGTGCTCCCACCAACTTGCAAATTCCTGACTAAGATAAGAGTACAAGTACTGAATATCATATGTATTGCTGGCAGTGCACATGGTTGGGAGTGTGGGGCCCACCACCTTGAAAGAAAGCAAAGTGTCAGTCATCAGAGTGGCATAATTCAACATCTATTTACATGTCAGACACCTAACCACTACAAATTACCTCCATGGCAGTAACACTAGGCACCCTATAAATGTGAAGCCAGCACCACAATGCAAAATGCCATACGCAAAACATAAAGTGTGTCATGCAATATGGGTGCAGCAAATGAATTTTACAGCACCTAAACACCATAATTCACATGGACAGCACATCCCCTCAACACGCTCCAAATTTCAATGCAAAAGACCAAAACTGTTTCTGAGAAATAAAATGTGAAAGTTTCAGATTTTCATTCACCGCACTGGCAGAATTCCACACCTATTAACATTTTACACACCTAATGACTGAAAAGCACACCCATGGCAGTAAGGCTAGCTACCCTAGTAATTTCAGGCCACTACCACCATGAAAATTCTGTCCGCAAAATGTAAACTGCACCGAGCAATATCTTTGCAAATAATGTATTGCCCAACACCTAAACACTATCATTCACATCTATAGGACATGCCATCAACACCTTCCAAATTTCAAGTTAAAAGACCAAACCATTTCCAAGATATTTAATTAGAAAAATTGTTAAAATTGTGGTATCTAGTCCCTCCAAATCTGGCCATCTAGTCCCTCCCTTATGATCAAAGACCGCGATCAAAGAATCTCTCAATCAAAGAATTTGCAGGCTCATGATCAAAGAATTTGCAGGCTCACAAACAAAGAATAAAAAATGTTAAAATTCAATTTTTAGAGAAAAGTATATGAAACCACAGCCATGAGTCAACAGAACGAAGGCCACTTAGCAGATCCCACCATAGTTTGCCTTGAGAAGTGACCCCTGTGCTGAGAAAATTGAATTTTTCATGTGGCCATTTAGTCGCACCCTCATGATTAAAGATTCTTGTGGTCACAGAATTTTCAGGCTTGGGATCAAAGAATTTGCAGGGTCATGACCAAACAATAAAAAATGTTAAAAGTCAATTTTTAGGCAGAAATGCATGAAACCACAGCCATGCCTTGATAGAACAAAGCCCCCTGAGCAAAACCCACCCTCATTTGGCTTAATAAGCCACCCCTGAGCTAGGAAAATAATTTTTTTCAAGTGACCATATAGTTGCGCCTTCGCAATCAAAGATTGCGGTCAAAGAATCTCATGATGAAAGATTTTGCAGGCTAATGATCAAAGAATTTGCAGGCTAGCGATCAAACAATAAAAAATGTTAAAAGAAATTTTTAGGCAGAAATACATGAAACCACAGTCACGCCTCGATAGAACAAAGCTCCTGAGCAAAACCCACCCTCATTTGGCTTAATAAGCCACCCCTGAGCTGAGAAAATTTTTTTCAAGTGGCCATCTAGTCACACCCTTGTGATCAAAGATTGCAGTCAAAGAATCTTGCGATCAAAGAATTTGCAGGCTTGCAAACAAAGATCATTAGCGAGCCACAATAAATAAATATAAAAAAGTTAAGAGCTAAATTTTTTGACCATTTTGAGAGAAACCACAGGCATGGCTCAATAGTGGGAAGACCCCTGAGCAAAACCCACCATAGTTTCACCTCAGAAGTCCCCCCTGGGCCGAGATATTTGAATTTTTCCAACCACAAATTGAAAACAAGATGGTGGCCATCACGATCAAAGAATTCCTCATGATCAAAGATTCTTTGATCATGAGTCTGCAAATTCTTTGATTGTGAGGAGGGGCTAGATGGCCAAAACACCATTCTTCTTTCGCAAAATAACTATGTAAATTTTCCCTTTGACTTATAATGGGAACTTAAAAGTTTAATAACTTTTGAATGGAGTAATATTTTTTCACCAAACAAAAAGTGGCATGTTCCTTGTCCCAAGCTCTTTCAGATGAGCTAAGTCACAGAGCAGCATGCCACATGATGGCTTTGCAGTGCCACAGACAAAATTCAAAAAACTGCCCACATAACTGGCAAAAAGTACATTTTTCAGCATTATGGTATGCAAAAACCATAAGTCCAACCAAAATGAAATTTGGCAGATCAAGAGATCTACGATGCCCCATCACACATACCAAATTTCATGCAAATCCTTTGAAGGGTTCAAAGTTATTAAGGGGCAAAATTTTGAGTTTAACTTAGAACTGGCTTCATAACTCAAAATATAGGGGGCACGACCGTGCCCCTATAATATATTCCATGTCTGAGCATGTTGAAATGCTAAAGTAAAGGAGAATGGGGTGATATTTAGGCATCACAACCCCAATGACACACCCAGCATCTGTCAGACTGTGGAGGATCTGGGTGGCGGGTGTGAGGGGGTTAGGGGTTAAACCCTAATGTCTCATTTACTGACTTTTTTTGCTTTAACCCTAAATGAAGCATTATTGCAGTTTTTTGCATGGAATATCCTTACTTTTTGAAAACATGTAATATAAGTAGTAAAAAACACATATTGGTGGGAGTGCGGAGCCCAGCTCCCACCAAGTTGCCAATTTTTACATACAGTAGTAACCACAGACATTGGCAGCTATTTCCAGATATTTCACGAAATTTCTAAAGAGTTTGTCTTTGCTGCCCCTACTGTGGTAATGCAGAAAGTGGGAGATTTCTCTAGAAATATCACAGAAATTTTGGGAAATAGCTGGCAATGTCTGTGGCTGCTACTGTAGCAATATGCATCTGGGCCCATGCTCCCACTTATGCAAAGCTACGGAGCAATGCAGCAGCACTATAGGGCACCAAACCCTTGTAACAGTAATTTCAAGTCTTTTTCAAGTGGCTAAAGGTGATCTAAGCCACCTGTAATGAAAAGTCTGTATCTCACTTTGTTTCCAAGATAGCGGTGCTGAAAGTCATGACACAGACTGCAATGTAATCCTATGAGAAAAATATCAATTATGTCATTGAATATCTATGCAACAAATTGTTTCCCCAACACCTAAACAGCATAGTTCACATCTCTATGACATCCCCTCAACACCCTGCAAATTTCAAGTAAAAAGACCAAACTGCAATTGAAATATGGCCATCTCAATTTGGGCCATCTGGTCTTTCCTAGGGCCATCTGGTCTTTCTCATTGACATTCAAAAAATACATATAAATTTTCCCATAGACTATAATGGGAATTTCAAATTGTAAAAACTTTTGAACAGATTAATATTTTTTCACCAAACAAATGATAGCATATTCCTTGGCCCAAGCTCTTTCTATGTCCCAAGCTTTGGACCAATAGCCCACACAGTGTCTGCACAGCGCCACAGACATAAAATGTGCATTTTTGGTGCTTTGCTGTGCAAAAACTGTATGTCTGACTGAAATGCAATTTCTAAAATCAAGAGATCTACCATATCAGACTGTGCATTCCAAATTCCGTGCAAATCCATTGAACGGTTGCAAAGTTATTAATGCGCAACATTTGAGGTTTAACATTAAAGTGCCTACTCAACCCGAAATATAGGGGTGTGACCATGACACTATAATTCACAAGCCTCAGTAAAGAAGAATGGGGTGACATTTAAGCCTTACAACCCCAATGACACACCCCTTCGTCTGTCAATCTCGAGAGGATGGGTGGTACACGAGGGGGAAGGGGGCAACCCCAAAGGTCTCATTTCCTTACTTTTTGTGTTTTAAATGATGCATTAATGAAGTATTTTTGCATAGAATTTCCTTACTTTTTGAGAAAGTAGAAAGTCATGCAAGTTGGTGAGAGTGTGAGACCCTTCAGGCCCCACGCTCCCACCACCTTGAAACAAAACAAAGTTTCATTCATCAGAGTGGCATAATTCAACACCTGTTTACATGTCAGACACCTAACCACTGAAAATAACCTCCATGGCAGTAAGGCTAGGTACCCTATAAATGTGAAGCCACTACCACAATGCAAAACGCTATACACAAAATGTAAAGTGCGTCACACAGTATCTCCACAGCAAATACCATAATTCACATGTACAGGACATCCCTAAACACCCTCCAAATTTCAATTTAAAGACCAAACCATGTCCGAGATATAACATTTTAAAGTTTGAGATTTTAATTCATTGGAGTGGCAGAATTCAACACCTGTTTACATTTACACACTAATGACTGAAAAGTAGGTCCATGGCAGTAAGGCTAGCTACACTATAATATATATATATATATATATATATATATATATATACACACACACACACACACACACACACACACACACACACACACACACACACACAGACACACACACACACACACACACACACACACACACACACACATAGTCACACATGCATATACTGTATATTATTTGCAAAAAACTTTATTAATGCACTTGTTATGGTTGGTTACAGTGACAAAGAGGAAATGTGGTGTTAGGGTTTTAACCCTAACACCCCACCACACCCTGCTGGCAGCAACAGGGGTGGGGTGTGCCTTGAGTTCTCAGCCCTAACACTCACCCCATTCCATGGGTAAATAAGTTGAGATGGGTACAGTGTATGAGAATGGGGAGAGCAAGCTGTCAATCAATGAGCACCTACTGAATACAGTACAGTGCTCATTATGACCTCAGTCAGTGACTGGCAATGGTGGTGAGTGGAGGTTTCAGTTTCAAGATGGGGGAATTGGGTGGGACACTGCCTGCCAGGATGGGGGTCCACTAGACCAACAGGAAAGGGGGTTTATATTATATAAATATACAGGTGACATCGAGGATTGGGGAGGCAGTCTGCTAGACCACCAGCAAAGCATACAACAAACTATTCATTGGGGACATCATTGAGGGCAGTCTGCTAGACCACCAGGGGCTTATAAATAAATTATTTATTGGGGACATCAGGGATTGGGGAGGTGGTCTGCTAGGCCTCCAGGGATGTTAATTATTTCATATCAGGGGATTAGGGCTGGGGAAGGGGGACAGCAGTACATTTCTGCAGGTTGCTGAACTAGTCCAGAGTTTCAAAGTACTTTAAGACCAGCTCTCGCTCATCTAATGGTACTTACAAATGTGCCCTCTGGCACAGTTATGAGAATCCCTATTTAGTGGATTTGCCAGCCTGTGGCTTTAGCAAGCCCCTAGTGCCATGCCACAGCTCATTTTGTGTTACATGGATGGCACAAGCCCTTTTTGGTGCACACAGCCTGTGGCTGACAAACGGATGCTTTTGAGAATTGCTCCAGCAGCACCTTTTGGCACAAGGGGAACTTTGCATCATTCTTTGTGGTGCAAGCCCCTTGCCCTGCACCAGGAGGTTTGAGAATCATGCCCATAGACTTTATTTTACTGCTTCATTGGTAATCCTTGTGGGATAGGACTGTTGATAAAGACAAAATGCCAAATCATCTTTCTTTTTGTGGACAGATATTTTGACTCTGCACCACTCTACACAACCCCTGATGCCTTCTGGCAATGTTTTGGCTGTCTTCCATGAGTAGCAATCATGCCCCACCCCCATCTGGTACTTTCTGTATGGAATAAATAAGGTAAACTGTGAGGAGCTATTTAGTAGCAATAGCAAGTCAAAAACACAGGGACATGAGTGGAAGCTGGTGGGAGAGGGTGAGATTTATGGGAGACTTGAGAATGTTTTATTTTACATAAAGAGTGGTAGAACTGCATAACAGCCTGCTGGCAGAGGTGGCATTATCCAACTGATTTTTTTTTTACTAGTTCAAAAAAATCAAAATATTACAAATGTGATAGTTAGTATGCATAACTTTTCTTATGACAAATTGGAGGTAGGCATGGTGTAGTACTAGACAAGGTGAGTAGACAACAGGCTTGCAGGCCAGAAGGCCCACAAAGAGACCTTGGGCCTGATTCTGGAACGGAGCTGCATTCAGTGCAAGCTCGCGGCAAACAGCTGCGCCAAAGCCCCATGTGCCTGGGACCCTGCACCAGATTCTGGTACAGGAGGGTCCTGGTGCCTAAGACCTAATGCTTGCAGCAACCCCAGCCATGTGGCAACTGCATGGCACATGGGAGGGTTCGCTACATGCCCCTTGGACTGTTGGTTGCATGGTCTGTCCAATTAGGGACTGGCAGAGGAGGTGTGCGGAGGGCTGTGCTGGTCCCCTGCTCTGTCTGGGGATGGGGGGGACACTACCTGCATCAGTGGGGGGCACAGACACCAGTGGGAGGGTTGGTGGCATTTGTCCTAGTACTAACTGGGACACTGGGATCTGGAGGGAGGCACTACCAACATGCTGAGGGGCACATCGAGGATCGGGTGGGTGCTCCTGCCTTGGATGCCCTATGGGGGCACAATCTGGATGGAGGGTCCACTATGTGGCACTTGTGGGGCACAGTGGGGTTGGGGAGGTGGGACACACTGCACTACCCATAGGACAGCTCACCCAGGGGAGTGATGTCTAAGTCCCCTTATACCAGCCCTGTCTGATCTAAGGGGACTTAGAATTTCTCCCACTGGGTGCTGTCTGTGAATAGCAAGCTGCAGCTTGCATCGGTGCAGTCCACCTAGCGCCATGTCACAGGGCAGTGAAGGGTGCAGGGCTGGCACAAGCCCTGTTTGGGGCAGCCTGCGGTCAATGCAGGCAACCTTTGTGAATTGCATGGAGGCAGCCCTGGACACAAGGTGCACCTTGCACCATATCTGTTTGGTGCAAGCCCCTTGCATCAGATGCAGGGCTTGGAGTATTGGGCACCTTTATTCAAATCATATACAGCATTTAGATTCAAAATATTTTTACAAGTACTTAAACACATATTTTAACAGGGTTGAAAAGGGCCATGGAGACATATATAGTTACCATTTTGTGTCAATGTCTATCTTTTCCTGCAGAAATGTTGGCCCCACAGCCAGAAATAATGTTTCTATCTGTTCAGGAGCCTGTGTTTCTGCAGCCACAAGTGGCTTTTTATTTCTTGCACTGTAAATATGTGCACAACTGCTGGCTCCACAGGTACCAGTGTTTCTGCAGCTGGAAGTAAATATAATTTCAGTTTACTGACTTTCTCAAAAAGAAAGGAAATTCATTGCAAAAACATTGCATTAATGCACCAGTTAGGGTTCAACATAACAGCACAAAAGTAGAGAAATGTGCCATTAGGGTTTACAGCCCTAGCTTCCCACCCCATTGCCCCAAGTAGCAAAAGGATAAGACCACAAAGCAACCACAGACAGCCATTATCAGGTAAGACAAACAATATACAACTGTTTCCAGATGATACAAAAGCAGTAGCATTGATGTGCTACCTTCATGGATTTTTATCAGTGGCATGCATGCTGCAAGACATGCGCACTCTCTTGTCGCTGCAGATAGAAATCCAAGATACTCAAATCACAACACAGCTTTTGTGTGCAGAAACACAGGGCCCCCCACCACCCAGCCAGAGATACAATTCCACTATAGCCAAATGACAAGCACTCTTTTTGTCTGCAGCAGCACAGGCCCATATAGGGACAGCACTTCTGTATCCTCAGGTACTAATGCACACTGTAAGACATAAAAACACTTGACAGGCCTGCACTTTTTCATCCACATATACAATGAGCTCTGGCTGCAGAAGTGCAGGGGCAACAAATCCTTGATACTATAATTGCAATAGTACTTACTGGATTTACTGGATAAAGTAGGACAAAAGAAGGCTCAAGGCCCATCTAGATTGTCCTCCCTCAATAGTGGGACATTTGGTTATATATTATTATTATTAGGCCAATAACTAGAGAGCAAACCTAGTTTTGAAAATCTCAAAGTTAGATGAATCTACAGCTGTGGGTGGTAAAGAATTCCAAGATTTCTGTCCAAGATTTCACTTCTGTCTGTAGAAGGCAATGGGGCCTGCACCTCTTTAGCCACAGATGTAAAAGATACCCATTGATTTCTGATTCCAGAAGGGCAGGCCCTGTGAGACCTGCAGTAATGCACACAGATGTAATTTTAAAATGTGGGTATCATGGCTTCAGCAGCAGATCTAGAAATTATTCAAGGGGGTAGCAGTTTTCAGTTATGCAGCTGCATGTAAAAAAACATGCATTACTGGATCATGCTGTCTAGCAAGGTACATTGCACAGTGTGCATGAGTACCTGTTTGCAGAGGCATCAACTCCATGGGCTTTCTGTCTGCAAAAATGCAGATCCCCACGGGGCCTGTGTTTCTGCAACCATGTGTACTCATGTATACAGTATGATGTAGACACACAGTCGTGGCTGCAAAGCACAGGCCTATGTGGGGCCTGTGCTTCTGCAGCTGCAGATACAAATCCACAAAGGTAACATAATCAGTGCTACAGCATTTGTGTAATCTGGAAAAAGTTGTATGTTGTTTGTCTTACCTGATGATGGCTGTCTCTGGTTGCTTGTGTGATCTAGTCCTTTTGCTGATTGGAGGTAGTGGGGTGGGCATTTAGGGTTGGAAACCCTAATGTCACATTTCCTGACTTTTGTAATATAGCATAAAGTTGAACGCTAACTGGTGCATTAATGCAGCTTTTTGCATTGAGTAGCATTTATACATGAGTAATTGCAATTTCTGGCCTTTATTTGTAGCAAATGAGGCCTAGTTGTCCTCACTGTGGACAAATAGCACTTTTTAAAGCATTGCATTTGATCTTTAAGTGAGTGGCTCTGGGTCCCACAGTTAGTGATACAATGATTGTTGTTGGATTGTAAACCAGGTCTCCTGGTTCATAGCTCTGTGCAATAACAACTAGGCCAAATTAACCAAATTACTGTCACAAAACTAGTCCAGTTAAACATAGAGCCAAAGACAACCTTCACTTCCAATTGTTTTATTGAGTTTATTTATTTAAAAATTGGTGACTGGAAAAGGCACACTAAGCCAAGGCTCATTCCCAGGTGGGACTTGCAGAAAGAGTACATTAGAGAATCTACAATGCAGGCAAAAATAAATACCAGTATAAATCCAGTACCAGGCAATACAAGTCAGTGCAAATAGGAAATGGTACAACACCACATATGTACATCAACAAGTATACCATGTTGAGTAATGATTCTTGGGTTGTACCTGAAAATAGGCATTTATTTTTCAGGTGTACCTACCTGGTTAATAAAAGCTAAATAAATAAATGCTAAATGTCATGAATACTGTATACAAAATGAGTGCAAGATAAGCAGGGTACAAACTAATGAGGTGGACAAAAAATGGATTAAACAAGGAAGCCTGATTATATTTTCCATGAATGTTGCTTTCCTTATAAATGAGCTGTATGTCTGTTAGACCACATAGATGATAATGGAACTTGAAGTATGAAGGCTGAATCTGAGGTTCACATTCATATAAGGCAATGTTTGCTACCATCAAGTTTTATTGGTTTATCAAACTGTGAGCAAATGAAGCGACTCTCAGATCTTTTGACTGTTGCCTTAAAAGGATGTTTTGCTTGCTATTGGATGGCATCTTGCCTATCTAACTTTGACACAACCCACATTTTGTTTAAACAGGTGTCTCTACTTTATATCTGACAGCAGCAATCTGAAAGAGTAGATGCTAGCCTAGAGCACCAAGGAACAGTTGCAGCTGGAAGGCTCAATGAGAACACTGTGTGGAAAAGATCTAAAGATGCAGCAGTTTTGTAGAGTCATCCTCCTTAATATAATCATTTGTAAGTAATATTGAGAAATAAGCTACAGTATGTGTGTTATCTTTAACTTAATTTGTTAACATTGCTCAAAAATACTGTGTACTTGTTATAATGCTGGTACTATGCATATGGTTTTAGTTTTTTGGTCTTGTTAAATGAAGAAATTTTTTTGTATGGTTTGAATTCTGAGATAATTTTTGAAATAATTTACAATAGGGTGCTTCTCAGTTGTTGGTACTTCAACACTTATATACCATACAGTAGATAAAGGTCTTCATTTTAGTCTTTGTAGTATCTGGTTAGTTGTTGATACTTTAGTTATTTGGAAATTGATGACCAGGAAAGGCACAGTGAGCCATAGTTCATTTCCAGGTGCAAACCAGGGGAAGGGGTAACTGAGGGTAACAGCAGGTACAAACAAGGTAGAGTTAGATGGCTCAATTACTAGCAAGACTTACTGCTGTAACAGCAACAATACTTGTAAAGTAATATTTAAAGTTATGATATGGCCCACATATGGGGAATACATAGTAGTTAAAATAAAATAGTTGGACAACAGTAATTAAAAAAAACTGAACATCTGATTGTGCTAGGAGAAAAAGTGTGCAGAGGTAAGCAAGTTCAAGGGATAGCAAATTGAGAACAGGAGCAAGAGATAGAAAAATTAGAGTGCAGGAGAGATTTAGAGAGAGAGAAAGAGAGGGAGAAAGATAAGAGGGGACAAGGTAAAGAAAGAATGGAATAGACTTGCAAATTGATGGCAGGCATACAGAGAAGAAGGATTAGCCAATAGACTTAAATCAGTGGTGGAACGCAGAAGGAATGGGTACTGAAGGAGTGAAAGGAATAGAGGAGGAAACAGAGGGCACATGCAAGTCAGAGAGATGGGTGTGAAAGGATGCAAAATTTAATTTTGAGAAAGGAAAACTCTTTGGGAAAGGTGCTAAGAAGACAGAGAGGGAAGGGACATATTCTGATAGAGGGAACAGTGAAGGAGAGTCATTAGTAAAATGGCAAAAGGAGTGAAAGAAGACATCTAGTCTGGTAGTGGTAGATTACGGGGGCACCTCCATAGACCACGTCCACATAGTCAAACAGTGGTATGATCATACTGAGAATGATCTCAAGCCAGGTTAGGAGATAAAGGCAGATTTATTCTTGAAAACAGCATCAGTCTTGGGGCTTAGTTTCTCAAGAATGGCATTGGCATAGGTGAAGAAGTTGCAATTACTGTGAAGCTACATGCCAAGGGTACTTAAAGTCTTCAGTACCATTAAATGGATAATAGTATTCAGTTATGTCTTTTTGCAGTAACTGGGTAGTTATTAACACTTAAACACCTAAATGCCAAACAACAGATAATGATCTTTGGTTGAAACTTTATAGTCATGGGTTCAAACATTTGGTTTATGCAACCTCATCAACAGTAGTATTACTATTTCCTAATTATGTATTTTCATTTTATAGATAAGTGATTTGAAAGAGAGGCAAATAAATATTTGCACTGTTTCTTAAAATTGAAAACTTAGAACTGGGTTTTATATACTGTAGTTAGGTAGAAATATCAAATAGCAATATGACCCTCAAAAACTAGAAATTAATTATTAGAATAATGACCTTATACAGTAGATATTTAATTTGCTCTTACCACCATTTTACAGCATGTACTGCAGATGTCTGAGTATTTATTGCAAAATAGAGAATAACACTTCTAGTGGCTTATTCTGAATTTGTAAACCACGATGATCTATGCATAGTACTCTCACTTATAACTATCCTGATTATTTTCAAATATATAAGCATTTGTTTAAGTTTGCTAAGAAATATAATTTTACCTGTTTGTATATTAAAAACAAATCTCATTATTGGGTCATTGGTGAACAAATCCATTTTCTGCATACTTATATAATAAAGAGCTTTTTTTATCACTACTATACTTTATTCTTTTCTGACACTTTTGCAGGCAAAGCCTGTGAAAGCAAGGAAGTGAGGAGGTTGTTAGAGTGGAGAGAGAGAGAGATGTTTATAACATGATTAAAAGTGTGAGTTAAATGAAAATCAGGAAGTATATTACATAGTTTCTAAATAAGTAATGTAAATTATTAATACAACTCAGTAGTAAAAGGAAAAAGACTTATGATTTATTTTAGAACCGTAGTGTCATTTTTTGGTATGGATACAAAAAATAGTATCAATAAAGTCTTTTGATACAAGATAAAGTATTACTACCATGGGTCTTCTGTTTTTGGCTGTGTTGCAGCTACAAAATATGTATCGATAATATACTCAAAAAGTGGTTTCAAATAGTATCTATCTGTATATACAGTATAATAGCATTTACACTTACAAAGTGCATTGAGAGAACCGATTCTTAATGAACCAAGTCAAAGTTTTCATTAAAAAAAATATGTTTTTAGCCCTAATAACTCCAAAGGTACACCTTTCAAAAGATAGCTTCACAAAAATGGAACAACTTTGGAAATGTTAATCATAAAAATGTAATTTTTTAAAATGAAATCTTGAAGTCAGCTGAAGTAATACATTGATATATGATGTTGCTACAGTATATTTTTCATATAACAATATATAAAAACAAAATGGTTCAAACACATTTTTTAAATCCTGTTATTTTAACAAAATGTTATATTGACTTGCGGACATGTATCAACACATGAGATGTGTATTGCTATGATCTAGTCACATTTATTGGACTCCAATGTTTCATATAAGAAAAATGGAACTTTTGAAACACAATGGGTTAAAAGTTACAGCTTAATAAATAAAAATGCAAGGAGTATAAAATATAAAAATCATTCTCAGAAATGGTTGAAGATATTAGTGATTGTTCTGTATAAGCATAAACACAGTCTTTTGGACAGTAGTTGTACTGTCTCATGAGACACACAGTATTTAAGTATACTGTTTTTAAAGCAGGTTACATTTTCTACATAACCACCTAAGAAGAAGAAAAATGTCAGTCCCTGTTCAGATCATTAGGTCCAATGTTCTCATCCTTTTTTTTTTAGTACCTATTAATTTTCTTTTATTCATCTGCTCAGACTTTGGTAACCAGGTAGAGCCCACAGGGACAACACCCATTTAGAGGGGTGACCCAGATAAGTACAAAAACAATACATACAGTACTACATACCTAATAACAGACAAGGACATGGTTTCTAGCACTTCGCATTGTCTTACAATGTCTTCTGTATTCCAAAATATTTGCAGAAGGAATAAAAAAAAATAATTGGAGTAATAGATACTGTACTACCAATAGATGAAATTTCACAAAATTCCATGGAATTTTGTGAAATTTCATTGGAATGTTGTAGAATTTTTAAAATGTATTAATTTGGACATAACTTGGCCATCTATTGAAAGAAGTATGGATTGTCTCAAAATTTTAGGTGCTCAAAATCCATCATTTTCTTTTGTTGGAAAGTTCATGAAACTTTTTATCTTCATATACCTCAGCCATCTATTGGGTCACAGATCTTACATTTGGCATGAGTACTTGATTATAGGTGTTCTAACAATTTACATTAGGATGGATTGTCTCAAAATTAGAGATGCTCAAAATCTGTCATTTTACTTTTTGTGTGAAATTTCATGAATAGATTTGTCTGCATATAACTAAGGCACCTTTGGAGCTAGACATGTGTAAGTTAACACAAATAACCTTTTTGGCATGCTTATAGAATCTTCTAAATATGGAGAGGATTGGATTAGAGATTTGTAAGTTACAAGGGTCCATAAGTTTACTATGTAAATATTTGCAAAGTGTTGTGAAACTCTCAAAAATGTGGATATTAGTAACTTCGCTGCTCTTGCAAGCATAAACTTAATATTTGACATGCATATCCAATGTCAGCATATCCTAGTGTCTAACACAACTGGAGAAATTGGTTTAGTAGTTTTAAATTTACAGTGGGAAAAAAATGTTGGTAACATTTTCTCAAATATTTATGGTAGCATATAGACGAAGCATCCAGAATTCATTTCATGAAATTTAGCATTCACTGACCATGTATCACTACTTCATTTGAGAAGCTGGGCTGAGCTTTCTGAAGTCCTGCTGTTCCTCTTGGGGTGAATATTTTGCCTCTCCCCCTTTTCCCGTAGCATAGACAGATTGACTCAGTAGAACTACTGATCCCACTGATATCCTCTTTGTTCTTCACAGTGACAAAATCCCTTAAAACTGGAGTCACCTACTCCTTTTCCTATTAACCTATCCTGCTGGAATAGCCAGAGTGTTTCCTTCCTTGTGCCACAGACATTGTTTTCCTCACTACATCTTTTTAAGTACCTCTAAGTCCTAGCCTTGCACATATATCAGGTTTCCTGAATCATCAATTTACTTGGTTTGATCCTTCTATATCCTGTATTCAGGTTGGAATTGTTGACAACTAAACAAAAGTAAGCAGTGCACCACAAATGAGGGGGGTGCTCCTACGGAGGCGGCAAACCTTAAATTAACAAGTAGAAAAAATGTACGAGCACACCTATGGTTATTGAAAGCTATATTAGCTTGCTTTTATTGCCAGAATATCCACGGTCAGTAACCCTGCACTTCGGCTAAATTGCCTTCAAGGGGAGTGACACTATGTGCTTCCTTGATCCATCGGGGAGATATACCACTGATGCGCTATCTACCTCAGCTGTCCATTTATTGGTGAAAGTATGCATCTATCTCCTGAAACTGGTAACCCCCTGCACTACCTGCATATCATACCCCTATCCTTTTATTTAAATTCCCAAGACCAAGACTGAGTGAAATTAGCAAATTCCAATGGTATGGAATTTTTATGAAATTCCACAATTTTAAGAAAGACTAATGGAATTTGACTTTTAGCACAGATGTCATTTTGCAATTTCTGGCTGCAGGCATTTAATAAAATTGACACACACAGTCTCCTTGTAAGGTCCAGGAACCTGCCATATTTAATGGCATTGCATTCTCTAGTTTTAAAGTTTCAGGGATTTATAAATTTGCAGTCTACATTCTTGCAAAATTGTATTTTAAAATAAATGTGTATGTTTGACTACTTTTAACTCAATTCCATTTAAAGCTTTAAATATGAACTTAGCCGGAAATGATCTTGTGCTATAGTAGTTTATATGCTTCAAAGCTGGTTAAATTTGGATATGTTGTTTTAAAATTAGAGGAAAATAACTGAAATTTAAATTTTGCTACAGGTTTGACAAGCTATTACTCAGTCCCATTTGAAGCTATAACTCTGAAACTATGCAGATATATACAGTAAATGTAGTTGTGACCTGGATACCTGTAATTTTTTATAGCATTTCTATTAATACCATCACAATTATAATAAAATAACAGAAATCTAATTTTTTGTAAAATGTTTGGCTACCTATAATTTAGCCCTCTGTGAAGCTTCAAACTTCAAAGATGGTGCACATATCCATGTTGTATGTTTCTCTAACTCCTGAAGCTGTAGAGAAATTTGGATTAGAACCTTTAAAATTAGATTGAAATAACTGAAAATTAAATGTTGATTAAATGTTTGGTCACCAATAATTCTGACCCCATTCAACCTATGACTCAAGTTTGTCACATTTATGTAAGATGTTGTGAACTGTCTATGTTCGAAATTTGGTGTCAGCCGATGCTTATTTTTAATATTAGATGAAAATAACTGAAAGGTAAAATTTGGTGAAATTCTGCTGAATTTTTGTGCAAATTCCATGAAATTTCATGTAATCCAAATGGTAATTCTGTGGGAGGAATTTTGTTTTCCACATAGCTCTACCAATTATTCTTCACTGGTTAATGGAGATTTTATGACCATTTTCTAAGGATGCAAGTTGTGGTATAGTAGTCAAAATAGAGATATATGTATTTAAGTACAAATGTCATGTTGGATAACTTTAAGTAGAATATAAGCATCCAGACCTGAATCCTAGAATTCCCTTGGTCATAAACTATTTGCATGTCATCTTCATTATGATTTATGATTCAAATACAACATCTTCTAATGCTCCAGTTCCAACCCAAAGGTTTGAAGGGTTGCTAGTTTGTGAGTCTATGACTATATATATACAGTATTTATTCTGACCTCTGACCTGCATTGTGCCACAGGGTTCCATATTGGCCCCCATGTTGTTCACAGTGTATATGTTGCCATTAGGAGATATCATCAGATGATACAGCTTGAGTTTTCACTGCTATGCAAATGATACTCAGCTGTATATGTCCTTTATGTCTGGACAGGAGGATGTGATCCCAGTGCTAAATAGTTGTCTCTCTGAGATCAAAGACTGGATGAGCTCTAGTTGGTTGATATTGAATCTGGGTAAGAGTGAGGTGTTGCTGGTGGATCCAGGTGGCCCCGGGGTGGGTCTTGGAGCTGGGTGCATCTCAGGCCTTTGACTTGATGGTGTCCAGTTCACTACTTTGGACTGGGTGCATAACCTGGGTGTTATTTTTGATGACAGCTTGACCCTGAAATCTCAGGTGTCAGCGGTCATCAAATCCTCATTTTACCATCTGAAGCATATTGCCTAGGTGAAACTCCTGATCCCTCCGGGTGACCTCCTGACATTGATTCATGCCTTCATTATCAACCGTCTTGACTACAGCAATGCCCTCTACCTAGGGCTATCTGGGGTTGATATCCACCACTTGCAGCTAGTGCAGAATGCTGTGGTCAGACTATTGATTGGTACCTCTTGGGCCAGTCATTTACGCCTGTGCTGCTTGAGCTGCACTGGCTGCCAGTTCAGTGACGGATCGCCTATAATGTAGGCTTGCTTACCTTTAAAGCCCTACATGAACAGGGAACCAACTACCTGAAAGATCTCCTGGTACCCTACTTCCCAAATCACCCTCCACTCCACTGATGAAGGATTGCTAGAGATTCCCAGGGTCATTTGAAGACCTCTGGAGCTCGAGCTTTTTCATTTGCAGCACCAACCCTGTGGAATTCTCTACCTTGTTGGTTGAGAGAATGCCTGACCATCAGTAGCTTTAAATCAATGCTGAAAACTTATTTATTTTCATTAGCCTTCCCTAATTATTAATTGATTGTTTTAATATGCATATTGTTCTTATTGTATTTATATAATTGTACAGCGCCTGAATTACGAAAGGCACTATACAAATAAAGTTGCTTTACTTTACTTTGAACAGTCCATTTTGTTAAATGGATCCCAGCAAAAGACTTTCTGGTAAATTGTCTATTTCTGTCCAGAACTATTTACTGTATCCTTCACCAGTTCCTCTCCAAATTTCCCCATGTTAGCACATATTCAAAATACTGCAGGTGTCTGTATATTCTTAATTTTTGATATCACAATCTACAGTATTCTTTAAGATATTTTTAATCATATTTTATCAAAATATATGGGTTCTCATATTCAGAAAGTTAGCACTGCACTAACATGAATAGTGTCATGCTAACTGGACACAGTTTATTTAAATGGGGGAAGGACCATATTCAAAGTGCCCTGCAACATGTTGCACAGTGGATAGCATGATCACACTAAATAAACCACTGTGCCCATGAAAGTGAGAAACTCCCTTTGCAAACAGAGAGTAGTGGCATAGTTAGTAGATTTTGGAAGCACTAGAAGACTGCTTAAGCAGTACAACCTAATATATTCAAAACCTTTTTTAAATGTGGAAGTAACCATGGTAGTCAAGTGGCACCCTCTCCTGCCCAAAGCCCCATTATAATGAAAAAATCTTGGTAGTCAAGTGGTAACTCTCTCCTCACAAGTCCCTGCTACAAGAGTGAATATCCCTGGTAGTGCAGTGATAGTCCAGTGGTACCTCCCACGTACCCTAATCCCTGTTGTGAATTAAAATAAATTCTTGTTGTTAAAAGTGTTGGTGACTTGTTTGGATTTGATATGTTACATGGAGGAACACCTGTTAATGAAACTGGACAAAACTGAGTTGATCAATAAAGCCCAGGACAGATAATGTTAGGAAGATAATACAGGCTTTGTAGTCCTCAGTGGTTGACTTCAATTAACTATGAGAAGGCTGCTGCAGAAATAAACATTATGGAGAATTTTGTGTTAAAATGCAAACTCAAACATTCAGAAGCATGACTAAAATACAATAATTCACACCTGATCATTTCCAAATATGCAAAAAGTTGTAGATAAAAGAAGGGAAATTTACATATGAACATACTAACACACAAACATACGAATTTGCCAGCAGAAACAGACCACCTGGTCTATTTAAGTCTGCTCGAGTATGCAGCTAGCACCTTTAGTTTTCAGCTGCCCCACCCCCTCCCCTTTGTCATCCCAATGCTGCCCCACTTCCCCAACCTCACTCTCCCTGTTCCTGCCTCATACCCTTTTAAAGCTGTTCACAGATTTACATGATACCACCATTCTGGTAGTGCATTCCATTTGCTACCACCCTCTTGTGAAATAGTGTCTCCTCATTTCCCTCCTAAATCTTCCCCCTCTATTCTTAGCCCATTACCCCTGGTGTCCCTCCTCTCCTTAGCTTAAAGACTCCATCTGCCCCATCCTTATTGATTCCCTTCAGATACTTGAATATCTGTATCATGTCCCCCCTGTCCCTTCTGTCCTCCAGGGTGTACATATTCAGGTCTCCCAGCCTGCTCTCATAGTCTCTCCCCTACATTCCACAAATCATCTTCATTGCTCTCCTCTGTACCTCTCCAGTAACCTGACATCACGCTTTAGGTATGGCCTCCAAAACTGCACACAATACTCCAAGTGTGGCCTTACTAGCGACCTGTAGAGGAGCAAGATTACCTCTTTTCGCCTGGACGAAAATCCCCTCACTATGCACCCCAGCATTTTGTTCACTTTTTCAGCCACTATCCTGCACTGGGCAGTGTTATTCATGGTCCCTGTTACCATTATCCCTAGGTCCTTCTCCTCCTCCTCAATGATCCCCAGCTTTACCCCTCCCAGCCAGTATTCTCTTCTTGGGTTCTTCACCCCAAAGTGCATAACATTACATTTCTTTGCATTGAATCCCAGCTGCCACCTCTCTGACCAATCCTCCCACTTGCCTAGGTCCCCCTGCAGCTGCTTCCATCCCTCCACTCCATCCATCACTGCTCCCAGTTTGGTGTTGTCTGTGAACAGACTTACCTTGCTCACCACCCCATGCACAATGTCTGATATGATGAGTCCAAATAATACCAGTCCTAGCACAGAACCCTGTGATACCCCACTCATCATTTGCCTCAGAGTTGAGAGCTCCCCTCCCACTACCACCCGTTGTAGCCTCCGACTCAGCCAGCTTGTAATCCAGTTTGTCATATTTGCCCCTACCCCTACACCAGTTAGCTTCCTCCAAGTTGCCCATGAGGCACCAAATTGAAGGCCTTGCTGAAGTCCAAGTAAAGAACATCCACTGCATGACCCTTATCCAGGTCACCTGTCACCCAGTCATAATATTGTATCAGGTTGGTTTGACAAGACTTCCCTGAAATGAAACCATGCTGCCTCACATCCTGGAGGCTGTTGTCCTCCAGGTATGACACCAGTCTTTCCTTTAGTATCATTTCCATGAGTTTGCACATTATGGAGGTGAGACTTACCGAGCAATAATTACCTGGTTCATCCCTTGGTCTGCTCTTGCATAATGGCACTACATGTGCCATCCTCCAGTCTAGTGGCACACATACTGACTCCAGTGAGGTGCTGTACAGATCTGCCAGTGGCTCTGCCAATACCTCCACCATCTCTCTCAGCACCCTGGGGTGGATACCATCCAGCTCTGGTGCCTTGTCTACCCTCAGTGCCCTCACTCCCTCTAGGACTCTACCTTTCTCAATTCTTAAATCTGTTGCCTCCTCTCCCCCATCTCCACCCTTCCAGCCCATGGTGGTAGAGGTCTCCCCTTTTCTTCCTTGAACACTGAGCAAATGTATTCATTCAGCGCCTCCACCTTTTCCTCCCCTTTTTCCATCCACTCCCCACTCTTTTTTATCCTCACTATTATCTACCTGCACTTCCTTTTCTCCCTGATCCATCTAAAAAAGTCTCCCCCCCCCAATTCCCTGCACCAATATCAGCTCCCTCTGAGCCTTGGCTGCTCTCACTTTTCTGGTCACCTCCCTGGACCATATTGCATACTCCTCCCTGTCCCCTTCCTTTCCCGTTCTCCTATACCTCTGGTGCACCTCATATTTTGCTCTCACCACCTCCACTACCTCACTGTTCGACCAGCATGGTTTCCTTGCTCTGCTCCTCTTACTCTGTATCTTGGTGCAGGCTTCTGTTGCCTCTGTAATCCTACATCTAATAATATCCTATTTCTGATCCACATCCATCTCCTGCCTTATGCCCTCCAGTTTCCCTTTCAGTACTTCCCATAACCTCCCAAAGTCTGCCCCCTTGAAGTTTACCACCCGGGTTAATGATTTCTCTGGCTCCCAGCACAGGGTGATATTAAACCACATCATTTTGTAATCGCTGTCGGTTAGTGGATATCCACCCTTATTTCTTTTACTGCCTCTCCATTTGACAATACCAGATCTAAAGTGTTCTTTAGCCTAGTAGGTACACTGACCAACTGTGTCAGTAGACCTTCCTGGATCGCATCTAGGCGCACTTGTTCCCTACCACTGGAGGTGACTGGAATGCTCCAGTCAACCCCCTGCAAGTTGTAATCCCCCATGATGACCACCTTCCCTTTTCTACATACCTTTCTGATTTGTCCCACTAATTCCCTTTCAAGCTCCTCAGACTGGGACAGCAGCCTGTATACCACCCCCATCCTCAGTTTCCTACCTCGTGAGTCTAGGAGCTGCAGCCAGATTGCCTATGTTCTCCTTTCTTCCCACCTCATCCCTTCTGCATTTGATCCCGTCCCTCACATAGACTGCCACCCCACCCCCCTCCCCTCCTTACAGTTCTTCCTGTATAATTTGTACCCTAGGATTGCCAGATCCCAGTCCCGTGTGAGTTACCCAAGTTTCCGTGACAGCTGCAATATCCACCCTCCACACTGCCAGGGTGTCTGTAGCTCAGCTGATTTGTTGCCTAGGCTTCTCACATTCAGTGAGACCACCCTCCATCCTGCTCCTTCCTTCCTCACCCTCCATCTCCTCCCTTTTACTCCTTCCCTTTTCAGCCACTCCAAGTCCTTCTCTTCTATCCTGGGGGGGTAGACTGTGACTCCACTCTATTGGTTTCCTGCCTACCTGCTGTCCACTTGCCACACCCCACCTAGTTTAAATCCACCTTTGTTGCAATATGTCTCCCAGTCTTTGCTTTAATACCTCCTTCCCCTCCCCACCCAGGTGAAGCCTATTCTTTGCAAATAGATTGTTATTATCCCAAGTGCTGCCCCACCTGCCCACAATTCCATATCCCTTAGTTTGACACCATTCGACCAACCATGTGTTCAATTCCCTAATCCTCTCCTTTCTCACTGTTCTTGTGCAGGGTACTGGGAGCACCTCTGAGAAGGCCACAGACTCCCCAGGCTCCTTGCACAACCTTCCCACTTCCTCAGACCTCTCCCTTGTTACCTCCACCATTTCCCCTGCTAGGTCATTTGTCTTCACATGTGCCACGATGTGTGAGTTCCTCCTACCCCTCCTTGCACACCTTAGGATTGCCTGTCCTATCTTGTCTGCCTTTAATCCCAGTATGGACTCCACCCATATCCAGCTGTGCTTCTCCCACTTGCTGCCCCATCTGATCCCCTTGAGTATGGAGCCCCCCAACACCAGTACTCCCCCTTCTCTTTTCTTGAGCCCAACGCCTCGAGCCCACGGTTCTCATTCCAGGCCCCTCAAGATGGTGCTTTTACCATTTGCCCCAGTGTCTTCCCCCTGCCCTCTCAATTGAGACCCCTCCCCCTCCTTCTGTTTGACTGCCAACCTCCCTCTCCGTCCTCACCTCTCTGAGTATTATCTCTTCCACTGCCATGCCATGCTCAATCTCTCCACTAGTAATGCCCCTTACTCCCTATTTTTTGTGAGTACTATCCCTTGTGCGATCTCCTCCTGTGTCCTCTCCCCCCCTGTGTTGTTAGTACAGCAAACATGTTCTCTATTATCTTTTCCTTACAATATGTTTTCTCCTTCCTCTTGCATACTGATGCTCCTCTCTTGCTAGGCCCTACCAGTGTCCACCCTTCCTCAGCTAGCTTCCTGTTTAGTTTGCCCCTCCCCCTGACCCCTCCCTTGACCCACTCTTCCTTCTTTGTGGTGCCCCCCGATACTCTCAGATGTCAGCTCTTCTACTAATGCAACCTTCCCTTCCCCCCTCAACCTCCCCAGCTCCCTGTCAAGCCACTGAACCTCTTCATTGAGCCTCCTTAGCCTGTGGCATATTGGGCACCCTCCCAGCCTCCACAGTATGTTCATCTACACTGCTGTCTCACAACCATTGCATGCCACAATCCTATCCATGATTCACACTATCTATACAGGACAGTGAAATACAGTCTCTCTATACAGACTGCAGTTGTTTATGAACCCAATTTCAACCCCAGCAATAACGTTCCCAAGTCTCACAAACACATACAGTCCGGTGTGTCCAGTCCAGCTAACAGTGTGTTTATGCAGATATCAGGTACTATATGATCTTACAGGCTACCAGTTCCTGTTGCTTCAAGTTTTAATCACAAACAGAAATGCACAGCCCTTCAAGCCCAACCCCCAGTGGCTTTTCAGTATTTAAGAAAGCATCCAACACAGGATGGGTGGGAGGCCTCTATCATACCAGACGAACATCACATTTAAATTTCACTTTAATTATCACTGCCAAATAAGTGTTCCCATAACCAGCACACAAGCCCCAACAGTTACAATATCACAGCTCAAGTAACAGTTGTAACTCAAAGTAGTAATTTTAACACACAGCACTAATGTCAAGTATAAACTATTCAAATAGTTCAGTTAAAACAGAAGATAAACCGAACTACTTTCCTGAACACCCTTCTTCTGTTCCCAGGTGGGCAAGATTATGATTTTTGAGGGGGGTCAAAAGTGTGAGTCTGAAGTTGGGTACCATCATTAAAAAAAGGAAAGAACCTAAAATCTAATGCTGTGCTGGAGCTGATCCAGAGTCTATAAACAGCACAGGAATTGGAAAGGCTATGCCTGTAGTTCAATGGCCAAGCAGCCAGCCACTCCCACTTCCTGAGCTATATACATTAAGCAGTTCCTCTCAACCTTATTGTGAAGCACTTTTTCTTTGCAGCCGAAGGCTCTGTCCATCTGTCCTCTGAGCTGTTTGGGGTCTGCAGGGCTGGCTGAGACCCCCCCTTGCTGCTTCTTTTTGTTTTTGTTGGATTTTTGTGTTTATTTTCCTGCTTCTGGATTGTATTTTGCCTTCGGCTGCATGTGTGATTCTTTTTTTCTTTGTTTCCTGTTTTTTGTGTTTGTGTGTCTTTGGTTTTGTTTTGTTTTTTTGGGGGGCTTTGTTTCTAAACTCCTAGCATATTGTTCCAGAGCTCCTACTGCTTGCTTTCAGTTACTGACAACTCTCAAACTACTGCAATGCAGCTGCAATCATTATTTGTGTGTTTCAGCTCAACCATAGCTGCTCCATGTTGCATACTCAATTTGATTTCACCTGACTCATGCTTACACTGAACCTAGCTATGCAGCACAATCATGCTCTCTTATTCTACTTGCCTCATTATAGCAGCTTCATTTCTCTGCCTGGCTATACCTGCTTTCAGAGCATTTTGTCACCTTACTTATGTTTATTGCAGTTACAACTCAGTGTACTTCATACAGATGTTGCTTTCATGTTTATTCACCCTGTTCAATTCTGAGGTCAGCCACAAAGCTCCTGCTGAGGCTGTTAACCTAGCTTTAATATCAACATGTGGTTCTCTGCCCTTCCATCACTTTCTTGTTTGTCCTACCTGGGGTGACTGAGAAGTGTTTGGGGAATCGTGACCCCATGTGGCTAATTATTTCTGTTCTAAGTCCTGCCTTCAGTCCTTAAAATCCTCAGAGTATTTGTCACCTTGATTTGGCTTTTAAATGTCTGGCTGGCTTGCCTCACTATTCAGTGCTGTTTCATTGCTACTACGTTATGCAGACTTATGTGCAGGTCCTCTTATTACTACTGTTTACAGACCTATGTAGAGGTCCATGCTTGCTTATGCACTTGATTGCTCATGCCTCCTGCATCCTCTTGACTTCAGCCTCTAGGATGACTGGCTGCACTCAATCTGCTTTCAACCTTGCAAGGTCTCAGCACTCACTGCTCATTACAATCATCACACCATTGTTCAATTAGCTCGACAGGTTCTCAGCTGTCAATCTAATTCTGGTACATGCCAGCCATTCTATTCTGGTGCAGGGTGCCAATGGTCTCACTCTGCATTTAGTCCCCATCTTGAGCATGTCCAGCATGGGGTGAGATCCTTCTCAACTGGCCCATAGCTGGGAATGTCCTCAGCCCGGGCTTGGCTTTAGCTGCCTGCTATGTGACAGCAGCTCCTGGTGAAGAATTTTAGACTGGCAGTGAAGGGTGGTTACGACAATCTCCTTTGGCTCTAGTGTTCCACTATAACAGTTGTCCAATGGCTTTAGTGGTTTCCCTAGCAAGGCACCTTCACCACATTCTCCCTACGACTGCCTCTGGTTCACCTGGTTTGAGTTTATGGAGGGTAGGCCAGGTGAGTGCCTCAGCAGTCGTTGCTCTCCTCCTTCACCTTGGTTGCACGTATGGTTTTCTCACAACTTTCCATGGCGTTCCCACTAGAGGGTTTGAGTGAGAACCTTCCTCCAAATTGGAATATTTTCCACCTCCCTTTAATTGGGTTTTCCAAATTGCAGCTGCTGAGCCATCAATAAATAAACTATCCCAAGCCTGGAGGGAAGATGACCTAGGCCTTGGATCCCCAGAGATTTCCTCCTCATAGGGTTTCTTCTCTCTTCTCCATTGCCTCAGGTCACAACTGTTAGTTAGCATAGTAGTGTCCCCAAGTTTCTTTAGGTAGGTTCCTTTGTTGGATGGAGGTGGAGGATGTCCTGCCATTCCCTCTCTCCTTAGAAGATCCCCTCATTCTCAATGCAAACCATTAGTATCATGTTACTCACACCTGGGCATTTCATTACAACATCAAACTGAGCATCTCATTACATTATCAAACTATCTATGCTTCTCTTCTACTACGTAACAGTTACTGCTCCTACATCACTGTTACTGCTTGCTCATTAGCTTCGTGTTACCTCATTCTTTGGGGTATGATTGTACTACATTTCTTTTGGGGATTCCTAAGGTACCTTTAGCCATGGGAATTGTCCTGTGGCACCTCAGGTGGAACCCTCTCAGAGGTTCCTTGCCTTCCCTGTGCCCTTCTGAGTAATTCCTCTGAATAGAAGTGCGAATGGCCAAAACCAAACTAACACTGTTGCAAAAGCATAACACTATACTGGTTGAGCAGGACATTGAATTGGAAAGGCTTTGCCTGGAGTTAAATGGCCAATCAGCCAGTCACTTCCACTTCAGAGCTATAAGCAGTTCTCGCCAACCTCATTGTGAAGCAGCACTTTTTCTTTGGCCCACATCCTCCCCTCCTCCTCCAGTGGCAGCACTTTTCTCCTTAGGGGGATTCCTAAGGTACCTTTAGCCACAGGAATTGTCCTGTGGCACCTCTAGAGGTGGCTTTTGTACCCCTACAGAGTGGTAATTCCTCTGGAATAGAGAGTACAAATGGCCAAAACTAAACTAACACAGTTGCACAAGCATAACACTATACTGGCTGCGCAGGACAGTTAACAAATTCTAAGGAGCCTAAAAATCAATCAGAAAAATTAACATGAAGAGCTCACATGGTGGTAGTGCGACCACGTGCCACGTTGGTGACCCAAGATCAAGAGCACCCTTGGGTTGCCTGAGGTCAGCCTGGAGGAACATATTCAAGTATCCAATGGCTGGCTCTCCTCTCCTGGGGAGGAAGGGCATGTCATCACAACCTCTAGACTGCCAGAAGGTTAAGTCCCAGTGGTAGGGTGAGTCAGGGCTGCACAAAAGGAAGGGAGCTGTGGGACTCTCTGGCACATGCACATGCTGATGTGCATGCCCAAGCTTTGAAGAAGGGAGAAAAATGGAGGAAAATGGATGGCAGGGCAGGGGTTAATGATGCTCCTTGCACAACCCCCACCTACACCACTGCTAGGACCTCTCTCAGTGGTATCAGGATATAAGTATCTCATGGAGGAGGATGGTTCTCGCCCCCTGGCCAAGCCAGGGGGGGCAGTCTATTAGGGTCCTTGTCTGAGACATGCAACCCAGGGAGGTGAGCACCATTGAGGGGGCGGTAGGAACAGAAACCAAAGAGAGCCAGCCTGCCTTGGCTGTAGAAAATAAAAACATTTCTAGCAAAAAAAAAGACAAATATTACCATAAAACTAGCAATTTTCACCCTAAGTAATTTTACCGCAAACACAAATGCAGTCATAACTGCATAAATTAAATTTAGCATCATATTCGCTATAATGGTAAAAGTGCTAATTGGAGCAAATTCATTTTAGCACAAATTACTGCTTCAGTGAAAATAGTGAAAATTGTTTGACAGTGAAAATTTCCAGTTTTATAGTAATATGTACATTGCAACCTCTGCAGCAGCCCTACAGTCTGCTTCAAATAAAATTGCCAGGCAAGAAGATAAGATTGCACAACTTAATGCAGTCATTGTCTCAGTTAGTGCAATTCCAACATCAAGTCATAAAGAGATAGGGCTGAATTTTTTAAAGACTTGCGGCACATTAATTATCCCATCCTTAATATTGAGGTTTGGCACCCAGAAAGCCTTTGATACGGTCTCCAGGCATTTCCTACAGTGGCCTTTAATTAAATTTGATTTCCCTCCCCCTTTTTGGGAATTGTTGAAGTGACTTTATATGGACCTCAGGAGGTAGTCAAAGATAATGGGTCTTTCTCCTCCAGATTTCAACTCACTAGGGGAACTCCCCAAGGCTGCTCCATCTCACCTTGTTAATTTGCGCTGTACGTAGATCCCTTAATCCGGCACTTCCAACAAGCACCAGATATAATGGGTCTAACTATGGAGAGGTACACCCACACTGTGACGATTTGTGCCAATGATCTTTTACTCTATATCTCTGACCCTGAAAACTCTGTCATCCCTTTGATGGCTGGTTTACAGATTATGCAGATGATGGCTGGGTACCAAATGAACACAGTCATAAGGGAAGTCTTGCAACTCTATTATATACCAGCTCAAGAAGTTCAAACCACATACCCATTTAAATGGGAGCTCCTCAATTAAATACCCGGGGACTCACATGTGAGTGGATCTCATAGAACTATATGCCCTCAGCTTTCACCCTCTTACACACAAGATTCAGGTGGACATGTAATGCTGTTTTCACCTCCCTTTATCCTTATTTAACTGGATAAATGTAATCAGGATGACAGTTCTTCCTAGATGTATTTGTTTCAAATGCTGCTGATTACCTCTGCCTCTTGGCAGTTTCAGGGCTGGGGAAGGGAAATTTCTCACTTTCTGTTTCTGCACCCAAGAATCACCTAGTGTTGCCTATAGAACATTATAGCTTCCCAAATCCAAAGGAGCCCTGGCCGTGCCTAATTTAGTGCTATATGCTCAGGCAGCACACTTGCAACATATATTCTCACATGGAAAATGTCCTTCCTTTGGCCCATATGGGCAGAGATGGAGCTAAAGAACCTCCTTTCTGGATTTGAAAATGGACACGGAATAGGAAGCTGCTACCAAATGGAGTTTCATGGCACTCTGCTATTAAAAGTTCCTTAAGCCTTCATTAAGGACCAGAAAACTGATACAGAATTATGGACAATGATGGCAGAAAAAGAGAAGTGGTCCATCCAATCTGCCCATAATTCCCTTACAAACCCCTGGACCTATTGTCCATATGGGGTACTAGCTCTTACTATCCACCTCTCTGTTCCCCTCCCTACTGCTATCCCCTGATATCCTTCACTCTGATCCAGCTGTACTTGAAACCATTTGTGATTTTAACACCCATCACCATGGCTGGAAGACTGTTCAATTTGCTCTGTAACTAGAAATCCTACAGCCGAGCTGACACTAGAGCAATACTGCAGCAATGGGCAACCCAAGAGCCTGCAGTGCATGCCAGAATCCAGACTCCCTGCAATCTCTGACCTTTTGTCTGCTATCATCCCTGGGCCAAGCATAGTCATAAATGACTGCACTTAGCCCCGGGAGAACAGCAGGACCAGTGTCATGCAAAATCGGATCCCACTGCAAATGGGTCCCGCTATGAGTAGTGCACGTGCACGTTGTTCACTTTATCTCTCCTATGCAAATCAGTTACACATCTTCACAGCTGAAAATCAGTTCCTACTAGTTGTGTAGTATCATGCTTAATGAAACGATTTAAAAGAAACTTTCTTTAATTTGTTTTTTTTTAATTTAATAACGTGAAAGCTGATTACAGAGCTCAGTTGGTCTGCTCACTTTGATAGTGTAATGTGGAGGAGATTGAGTTCCTGACAGAGAAAACTGCCCGACCATAATTTAAATTTGTTTCATTAATTTTTAAAGAACCACTGATTGGGGTGCTTTATTATAGAAAGAACTATTTCAAAAACTATCAGTGATTTTATAGTGTTGATCTTGTTTTGTTTCAAACTTTTTGTTTATTTTATAACAAGTTGAGTTCAATTTTAGTGTATATTTAACATTTATTTTTCCATAGTTTTTTCTACTGTGAAGACTTGTGGTAGCTTCTCAGCCCTCTCCACGCTTTAATGGACTGGCATTAACCTCCCTCGGTGCCACCTGCAGTTGGATACCCCCACGTATGCCCCACCTCAGTGGCGGGGTCAGGAGATGGAGAGCTGTCCTCACCCCAAGCATATAATCCACTTTGGACTGCAAGTCTCTGGGTGGCAGTGCGAGCCCTCCAGCAGGCAAAGCTTCATAAAGCCTCAGATCTCCCTTTTCTGCTTTTCTCCCCTCTCTCCTACAACCGATCTGAGCATGCATACAGAGGCATGCTCAACTCACCAGACTGAAGACCCTCCTGTTCTATGACACCCTAGCCTGCACTACCAACAGGCCTCCACCTGGTAGCAGTCGGAGGCCGGGCTGACAAATCCTCCTTCTTCAGGAGAGGTGAGCAAGTCCCTCAGACCCTCAGTCCTCTCCCCCCAGCCAACCCCCAGTGACCTAAGTCTGCTTCTGGACCTGGGTCGCCAGCACGGTGTGAGATGTGGTGTCCAGTAGCTGAATCCTTAGTGCCACTGGGCCATCAGCTTTTACACAATTTTTTTTGTTTTTTTTATATTTGAAAATGGCTAAGATGTGTGAGGAATATTCAGTCAGCTTTTCTGATGTTTTTAATTATCTGTCTAAACATGGTGTACTCTGATTAATGCTCTTCCCCATCAAATGAAAGCTCTTCAAAAGCATGCTAAGAGCTAGGTTATCCAAGGGGGTAGCTAAAGGGGATAAGACTTTCTTATTTCACATAAGTGAAAAGAGGGACACAAGGGGAATGACACTGAAGGTAAGGAAGGAGATAGAGGGATACTGCACAGAAGTATATCAAGAAAAAGCAGATGCCCTGAACAGGTACTTCTGCTAAATCTTCACAGTTGATGGAGGGAGGGGATCACCAAGAACAAGGAGGGAAGGAGGAGGAGGAGGACCGTGAACACACGTCCATTTTCAGAGGCAAGAGTCATGAAGGGAATTGTAGTTCTGAAGGTGGCCTACTGTACACAATGCCCAAACTATAAACTAAATTTAAAAATACCACCTGCTACCCTTTTTATTCACAGAGAAGCACATAATAGATCCACCGGTAAGATCAGGATGGCCAAATCTGAATATTGTAATGCTCAGCTAACCCAAAACTGGAAAAATGAGAGAACATTTCAGAACTCTTGGACAAGGGTTAAAACCAGCCCTTTAAAATGATTAAAACTGATGGGACAGAGATCCAGGAGCCTTCAGAGATAGCAGACGCAACCTTTGCAGACCTAAGTGCAGTCATCCCTGGCAGCCCCTCTTGGGTGACTCATGATGGTGGTGGTTCTGAAGCCCTTTGCATTCATGACCCAGAGACAAGGCACCCTAATTTCTATTTCAAGCCAGTCCCAAGAAAAGACATCCTAAGTTATATCAAAAGAGTGCTTGGTAAAACCAGGGTTAGTGACGACTTGATTGATATGAAGCTGCTAGCATTGGCCCTTGTCCCCAGAACCCCCCCCCACAAATAAAACACAGACAACTGTTGTGTGGGTGCTCAGTTGGCAGTTGTTTTACTCCATATTCTCATAAATCCATATCTACAAATAATTTCCATCATATTTATAATATTCTGCTCATCATTATCATTACTATACACCATTCAACCACACATTTATCATTGTCTTTTCTTCTCCCTCCAGATGTACATCCAGGGGATTCTCTCTTCCTTTTTTCTCTCTGGTTGGGTACAAGTGTACACCTGTATCCCTCTTCTGTCCTGTGTTGTCCTACAGTCCTCTGTGCCAGATAGTCCCCCCAGGCCTCCCCTCACCCCTTTTACTTTTCTTCACCCACTCTCCTGCTGTCCACTTTCAGCAGTGCCATTAGATCTGCTGTCCACCGTCAGCAGTCACCCTCCACTCTCTTCTTCTGCTGCCCCTTGCCCTTCCTTCCTTTTGGGTTTGGTGGGTGGGAAAATTTCCAGATAGCAAAACTGTGAGCTTTCTCCCCTCTGCCTTCTTTATTTAACTCCTTTCTGATGGACACTCTCTCTCTTTTCCTTATCCAATCATTCGCTTACACCTCATTATGATATCAGGAGGCTCCGCCCTCTACCTGACATCATATTACCCCTCCCACCTGACTGTCTACCTGCAAGCTTCAATTTTCTTGTCCACTCCCCTCCCCTTCCCCTTCCTGCACCCCTCCAACCCCCTCCACCTCTGAATCCTTCTTAATTGCTGCCTATGAGTCATCAACATTGGCCAGGGGGCCTATTGATAAATGGGTCTACCTCTCACTCAGGCAAACCTCCTTGGGAACTCATCCACCCTATCTCCAAGATATTCAACTTTTCTCTACTGTACTCACAGTTCCCTGAGGTATGGAAAACTGCACTGACCATGCTGGTTTTCACACATGGTCAGTGCACTGTTGGCCAATTTCCATACTTTCTCCTCTGTCCAAGGCCCTAGAGAGAATTGTTTCAGACCAACTAGGCACTTACCTGGAAAAATACAACATCCAGTGCCCAAAACAGAATAGGTACAGAAAGATTCATAGTACCAGCACTGCCCTGGTTGAATACACTAGCTAACTGCATGAGGCCATCAACAGTGGTGACATGGTTGGAGCCATTTACAGTATATCAGTCTGATTAAAGCCTTTGACTTAATCCATCACAAGCTACTGCTCAACAAGCTCTTCTGTCTAGGCCTATCTCTGGACACAGTAGCTTGGTATCATAGTTACCTCTCCAATTGAGCTCAGCCTGTAAAAATTGATGGCTTCCTCTCAGATGTAAGGAGTATCCTAATTGCTCATTTTATCTCCATAAAATAGAAGTTCTATTAGTTAACATTGTAGAGCTGGGCTCCAGGTGCTGTTGGGGGGGATGAATTATGGGGAGGAGGATGAGACTAGCCTAAAGAAGGCAAGAATGGCAGGACAGAATAGTGAATTCACTTTTAGTGATAGGAAAGAGACAGCACTGTGAATATCTACTGAGAGAGTGCTCCAGAGTTGGGGAAGCAGATGTAGAAAGCAACTTGACCAGCAGAGGTTTCTACAAAGGTTCCTTATATCTGGTAAGGTCAGTAGGGTAGCCAGTGGATGTTTGGATCTGTCAGCAAAGGTCACATACACACTGACAGGCCAGCAACTCCACCATGATTCATGGGAAGTGTGAATCACAGACATGAGATTTCCTCAGGGGGGGGCATCATGAATATAGGCTGACAGAGGTTTGGAGTTAAAAAAAAACTCAAAGGCTGTGTTAATGTTGCTAGCAGCTAGAATGAGGAACAGCCAATTACCAATTGGTCAGCCAGTCCAGTGGCACTGAGGGTTGAGGCACTGGACTCCACATCTCATGCCACCCCAGCGACTGGTATTCAGGAGCTAACTCTGGTCACTGGGGGTCAGCAGGGGGAGGAGAGGAGAGGAAAGTATTGAGCATCCAGAGGACTGATCTTCTCTCCTGGGGTGGGCATGAGGGGACGCATCTCTCTGTGACAGCTCCCGGTGGAGACTGAGAGTACTGCAAGGAGTGTGCTTCTTCACGGGGGAAGGTGCTGGCAGACATCAGTGGATATGCATCCTCTATGCAGATGTCATTGCATGTCCAGCATCTCTGGGGGAAACACACAATAAGAAAAACTCCGGTTTGTGGGGAGGTAAAGGTGGATGCTCCAGAGTCACTCCCACATGCCCAATGCTGGCCCCAACCCTGACTTGACTCCCTGTAGTCCCTGCCCTTTCCCGTATGGGGTCTGCAGGAGAGGGGGCCCATCACCCAATTCCTTGGTTGGGGGAGAGGTTCTGGTGGGTGGTAGAGGATCGACTGAGTGGGTCCCCCAGAGATATGCCGCATCACCAGTGACCAGAAGGAAATAAAGTCGAAAAAAATTTACCAATTGTCCAACAAGTAATAGGGATATATCTAGTCTAGATGAATCTGGGGGGGGAGCATTAGGGTGATGAATTTTGAGCATGCAGTAGACCAAATCATGGTCACTGAGGGCATCAGAAAGGGTACCAGCATTCACAATACTGTGGGATTGGGATGAGAGAATCCAGTCCAGAAGGAAGTGGTTCTGGTTTTGGGGCCAAGTGCGCCAGGATCAGAGATCAGTTGGGTGTACTGGAGAGATGTGACATTTTTGACAGAATTCATGACTGGAGGATGAGAGACAAGACTGAAGTCATATAAGATGAGCTATTCACTGGTGAAGTTACAGGAGGACAGAGCAGTGAGTAGCTCAACAATGGGGGAAGAGTCAAGGGCAGCAGTAGGCTCCGTCAATGAAAATGGGGAAGAAGAGAGTGTCGGGAGGAGCATTTCATTGGTGAAGAGACTGTGGAAGTTAATGTGAGCAACTCTCAGTGATCTGAGGAGAGGAGCGGCAGTTGGCAGTGCAGGACTTGGGTTGAGTTCAATGTCTCCTTCTTACATGAGTGGCAAGGCGACAAGGAGTTTGAGGGAGACTATGAGACATGTGGGTGAAGTAGAAGACAGGGAAGGGGAGGATAAGGGAAGAGGAGAGAGGGATAAGGGATGGGGATAGATGGAGGGAGGGAGGAGAGTGGGACTTGGATGGGGAGTAGGGAAGGAGGAGCTAACATCATGATGGAGAGGTGATATGCAGCTACCAGAGCTGGGTATGCAGATGGAAATGGATTGAAAGCAGTAGTCTGTACCTAAAAGGGGAGCTTGCAATGCAATGGATGGGAAAGAATATTAACTCAGGAGGACTGCTGGGAAGTGTCCGTTCTAGTAAGGGAGGAGTAATTGATAGAGTGCATCCCAACTGGCTGCCACTTACAGGTCACAAACAACGGGGGACTCCTTTTCTACAGCATGGAAGAAGTCAGCTTCCAGTACCCATTCCATAAAATAGGACTTCTGCACATCTCACAAGAGGGCAACTAAAATGGCCTTCCTCACAAGAGGACAACTAAAATGGTGCAGGGTCTGCATCAAAAGCCCTATGCAGAGAGAGTGATGGATCTAAATATATACACCCTGAAGGAAAGGAGGGAGAGGGGGATATGATTGAGACTTTGAAATACCTCACGGGTATAAATAAGTGTCACAGAGGGTGGGAAATAGACAGAGCAAAGTTTTAAGATTTAAAACACACAGCTCGTGTGATATTTAGTAACAAAACTTATGTACAGAAAGGAAGAAATAAACCAGAAAATAAGAAAAATCAAAATAAATAACCTTTAAGTCAGGTAAAACAAAATATTCATCAATATAATGACTACTTGTCCATTCAGTGGTTTCTTGCAGCTTCACATATTCAATGCAGTCTTACAATTAGCGGAACTGCTACAACTCTCAATATTTCTGTATCTACTCACTCAGTTGACCTCTCCTTGTCACTTCCCAGGCTCAGATGTCTGATGTCCGGGGGGTGGGGTATTTATATCCCTGGGTCATGGTCACATGACCCAGACCCTTAACATCAGATGCCTGTTTCTTTACTCAGGGTAGTGATTTAGGACTTCTACATGAGCCCTCCATACAATAATCCCTTCTACCTTATTTAGGACTTCACAAAAATTCCTACTATATCACCCTGTAGCCAGGCATATACAGAAAACGTGATAATGAGGCTATTAATCGTCTAGCAACCCTGAGGTAGCAACCTTGGTAACAGGAAGAGTGACAGTTCCTGATCAGACTGTTCTATAAAATAGGGACATTAGAGGGCACTCACTCCTTAAGGAATCCCTCACAAAAGCAGCAGCCCTGCTGAGGACAGCTCTGAAACAAACAGTAGGCTCCAATAGTACATTTGTACAAACAATAATAATATTACTGTTCTTCCTAATAATATTACTGTTCTAAAACAACACAGTAGGCTAATAATGCTACCCTACAGGTTTCAGATATTGCACTCAAAGCATATGTTGGTAACCAATAAAAAATATTGCAGTTGTAGCCTGATAGTGCTTTCTCCACACTCTCCTGAGTCATTTACAACTCCTTTTTAGTCCGCAGAACCAGTAGAGCTCGTAGCGCTCTCAATTCAGCAAGAGCGACGGCTTGAAATAGCAAAACTCTTGTTTTGCAGTTCGCTGTCACCTCCACATGGCCGTTTGGTTACTTTCTGGCCCCAGACTATTTGCATGCTTACTGGAGCTTTATTTACCCCAGTAGCAGCTTAATACAGCATCCTGAGGGGGTTAAAGTCAGAAGGCTCCCTTCTTACAACAACTGTTTCTTTTACTACTAGACATTGTAGTAAATCTGCATAGCCTTACATTTATTTATTATAACTGGGGTGCATACTTACGGAAGCTTTATTTACCCTGATAGCAGCTTAATACAGCATCCTCAGGAGGCTAAAGTCAGAAGGCTCCCTTCTCACATGAGTAGCCTGCAGCGCAACTTTAAAAGAGAAAGTGCTTCATTTTCACTTTCTGGCAGGCGGCTGATATTTGTTTTTGCCGCACCACCTCGTTTTACACTGTCTCCTTTCTATTATTAGTTTCTCATCTCTCAGTACATTTAGAAACTGACAGACCACATGATGCAGAGTGCCGGCTACCTGCTCCTCCACATCGCTCCAGCCATACAATTCTTTATTTTTTCATTTAATACTCGGGCAACCCACTATATACCTTCATTGACTGCTCTATCAGAAACTTTAAACACTCAAGATACCTTTGATGCAGGCCGCTGCTCCGATGGATGTGCACATGAAGAAGGCGCCACAAAAACACACTCCCCCGGTTACTCCTGAAAAGGCCCCGAAGAAACCACAGGCCTCGGGTGTTGTAAAACGGCCATCGCTAACAACTGTAGCCATGGATCAGGAACTCCTAACACTCAGCCAGTTCCTGGAAGAATTTAAACCCTTCCGTGACGAAGTGAGAAATATCTCCTCGAAGCTCAGATCGCTTACACAAGCGATAGAAGATTTCTCACAGAAGGCTATGGACAACACTACCCGAATTTGCTCCCTAGAAAAGCATGTGGATAAAATAGATCCTGACCTGGTGTCCATGCATTAGAAAATGTCCTGACTTGAATCAAAATTAGAGGATCTTAAGTGCCGCAGCCGCAGGAACAATGTTGTTCTCATTGGTCTCCCAGAAGGAGAGGAAGGCCAAGATACTATTGTTTTTATTGAAAAACTGGTCAAAAGGATTGCTGACCCCTCTAGTCTAGACAGTAAAAATGGAAAGGGACCTGGGGGTAATTATATCAGATGACCTTAAAGTGGGCAAGCAATGTGAGAAGGCAGTAAGGAAGGCTGGGGGGATGCTGGGATGCATAGGGAGAGGCATCAATAGTAGAAAAAAGGAAGTTGTTCTCCCTCTGTACAGACAGTTGGTGAGACCCCATCTGGAGTACTGTGTGCAGTTCTGAGACCCCCATCTCCGCAAAGACATAGACAGAGTGGAGGCTGTCCAGAGGACGACAACCAAAATGGTGCAGGGTCTGCACCAGAAGACATACTGAAGAAAGACTAAAGGAGCTTAATATGTATACCCTTGAGGAAAGGAGGAGAAAACTTTCAAGTACCTCAAGGGAATCAACAAAGTCCAAGAGGGTAGCATCTTTCAGAAAACGAGATGTGCAAGAACAAGGGGTACAATTTGACGATAGAGGGGACGGCTCCAGAGGTAATGTGAGGAAGTATTTTTCTCACAGAGGGTTGTGGATGCATGGAACAGCCTCCCTGAGGAGGTCGTGGAGTCAAGAACAGTGGGGAATTCAAGAATGTATGGTACAGACATAAGGCAGTCCTAGTGGGGGGTAGCAGGAAGTAAGCTGTTGGTTAATTGGGATCTGCAGCTTATCTGTTAGGTAGGAAAATGGGCAGACTAGGTGGGCCAAGCGGTCCTTATCTGCCGTCACATTCTATGTTTCTATGTTTCTCTCTTGGGATCAAAATATGTAATTGAGAGGGCGCATTAGGTGCTTCGCCCAAAACCTCCATCTGGATCCCTGCCTCGTCCTCTTATCTGTCGTTTTTGAACTTCCTAGAATGACAGCACTTTCTTTAAAAAATGAAAGAACTGCAAGAAGTGAGATGGGAAGGCAACAGAATAAGAATTGCACAGGACCTCCTGGCCATAGTGCGACAGAGAAGATCATCCTTTCACCCGATTGTATCTAAAATCATTGCAGCCAGGATTAAGTTCAAGATGGTCTATCCAGCCAAGTTACAAGTACAAGTGGCTGGTACTTGGCTTTCTTATGAGGATCCGGAGGCTGCATTGACCGGGCTTAAGGCTGCCCTCCCCGATTTATTCCGAGACACATGACTTGTGGTTGGGGAACAAAGGATACCTGCTCAGTAAAGTAACAGCAGGCTTAAGAAAGAAAAAAGGAAAATAAGTTGTTCCCTGGTAAAGCATTAGAGAGCCTTTAAGCATATCTTTCCTTGGCAATATATTTCTGGTCCAGATTTATTGGATCCGAGTTTCTACCCAGCTGGGGGGGGGGGAGGTTCTCGTTGCAACTTACCCTGTTGATATCAGCAGGACATGTGACATCTCTGCATTATTTCATAGCTAGATCAAGAGAGATATTGAAAAAAGTGCTTTCCAATAAGGATTTTCCTTTTTTTACTTTTGCCGTCCTGATCTTCACACATCTCCAGTTCATCCGCTGCGATGGTGTGCATCGACGTGCAGCTAGTTTTGTTTAAGTGTCCTAAAAAGTCCTGCCAACCTAACACCGCTAGAGGGGGCTCTCTACATATTTTTCCTTGAGATCTAGCCATGTTTTTAATATCCAAGACCGTGCTCAATGCTGGATACCCATGGGACATACTTAGCAGCATTTTCATTTGTTTTGAAGGGGGAAGCCTACTCAAGCTGCTTTCATTACTTTAAGACTGCGGCCTGGATATTCAAACTGCGCTCAAAACTGGCGCAACAGTAGGAGCAAGCGCAAACCAGTTGCGCAAATGCGCAACAGGTGCGATATTCAAACATGGAGCAGAGCAAATTGGCGCAAGCAACCAACGCCTGAATATCGCACATACCGCGCTCATCGCATAACCAGGAAGGAGAAGCTGAGCCAAAATGCTGTGCTATGGCGCAACTATAGAAGCTCAGCTGAGAATTCCAGACTGCCATAGCGAAGCACAGCCCCCCAGAGCAATGGAACTGCACATCCAGGGAGGCAGGCTGGGGCTACCCACCAGCCATGCCACACATGGGCACAGGAACACACTGCAGAACCCACACCACACCAGCACACCCTAAGCACAGCATCACTGGGGTGGGACGGATGATCACGTGCCCATGGGGACAAACCCACAAAAGCATAGCAGAGCCATGACACCCCAACACAACCACTGGCAGGCAGGGGTACCACACACAGGGGTTGACAACACAGTGCATGTTTCCTCCACCACAGCACACGTGCACATGACCCTCAAGACACACGCTCATGTGCAGTGACTGGCACTGCAGAAAACACCATGCATCCCCCACCGCCACGTCAACCTCATGCTGCAGAGAAGCATACCAGCCAGAACCCACCCTGTGCACCCAGCAGTGGGTGGCAGCAAGCAACAAGACCAACAGAAAGTCAATGCCATGCTGGTGATACCTCCCCATGGACACACACACACACACATATACCCAGGACCATACCAGCCCAGATGGCATGTACACCTGCGACGGAGCACCATAGCCAGTTGCAAATCAGACACCAACACAGCAGTCGTATCAAAATAGAAATGTATGTTTAAAGATCAACATATAAACATAAACAGAGTGAAACTATGTACAAGTGGGGGGATGGGTAAAGGCAGGGGTGTTCAAGGGAAGGAATAAAAACCTGGAGAGGGAAGGCAGGGTGATAGGGATGGGAGAAGTGGGAAGGGAATGTGGCCTATGGCTCAGCTGGCTGCCAGTCTTCCCCTGCTGGTGTCCGTCCCTGTGGCTCCGCCTCCTGGAACCATGGCACTGTGTGGCCTGCAGGTATCGCCTGGTTCTCCAGTGACATCTGGGTGAGGTGCCGAATAACCCTCTCAATCCTCCTGAGTACCTCGAGGCCCAGGAAAATGGGAACACAGTCAATGGCTGAGACTGACCACAACCCTGAACACCACCCAACCTGAGCACGTTATAACCAATGTCGCACCTGTGATGGCATGCACCCACCCACAGTGAACATGCACAGGCATCATGAGCAAACGGCACCAGCTATGCACCACCGCCCACATACACACTGCCCACATCAATCACAGTACAACTAGGCTGGCAAGTGATGTGGCGTAATGTGGCGATGCCAGTTACACAGCTATGTGTCAGTGCATGCCTGGACCACCAGTGATGCATACACAGACGTGCCATTGATACTGCACTGTGATGCAGGTCACCTGTGTCATGCTACATACATGGATACATAGACAGTGTGGCAGATGAAACGGCATATGGGACACCCAGTCTGTCCATTTGACCTTGTCGTCACTGTGTTGTCCTATAAGTCTGTTCCCCTTACCCCTGACCTCAGAATTCCTTTATGGCTAACCCATGCATTCATAAATCCATTGACCAAGTCAGCCCTCACCACTTCCTCTGGCAAAAGTGTTCCACTTGTCCACCACCCATTCTGTGAAGAAATACTTTCTCATGTTTCTCTGAATCGTCCCCTCCAACTTCATCTCATGCCTCTAGTCCTGGAACATCCTTACGCTTAAATATTGTGTTCCTGCACTCTATTCCCCTGTAAGATACTTGTGTCCCATGTGTCCCACCTCCTCCCCTCCAGGAGTACATGTTCAGTTCCACGTCCAACCTGTCTGCATAGGACTTGTGATGCAATACAGCCACCATCCATGTCGCCTCCTCTGAACCCTCTCCACCCAGTCCATGTCCATACGTAGGTATGGTCTCCGGAACTGTACACTGTACTCAGTGTGGGGACTCACTAAGTGTTTTGTATGAGTGGAATTATGACCTCCCTTTGGTTGTGTCCCACATGGCTGGTGGTCTTGCTCCACAGCATGCAATAGCATCCATGAAGTAATGATACTCACACTCCTCCAGCAGCTGGGTCTGCTGCTGCTGCTGCTGCTGCTGCTGTTGGGGCTAGCACCCCTGGCACCGGGGCTGGCATGGCCACGTCACCTGGTCCTGTGTCCTCACAATCCGGCCTGTGGGAGACATATGTTGAGACAAACATCAGTGTGACTCAAAGCAGAGTGCCGCCTGCCGGTGAGAGTGCCTGCCACACAGCCATAACCATCCATCGCACAGCTGCACACACTGACACACCTATGCACAGCCACCCAAGCACACACCCTACAGAAATATGGGGTGCATAGATGGTACCTTCCACCTGGCCACAAACACCACGCCCGCCTGTGCGTGAAACGCCAACCCCGCGTCAGAAGTTCAAAGTCTCCCTCCGGCGAAGTCACTGTACAGTGCCGGCACTGCTCAACAGACCGGCCCCGGCCAGTGACCTCCACCAGATCGTGTACCCCTTACATGGGTCCTAAAGAGCATGGTGAGGGCCTCACCATACAGTGCCTCACAGGTGGGGGCTCCACCAGAGCCTGGGTTGGCCGCCTCAAGCTAGCTCCAGGACACCAACTCTCTCCTCCCTAGCCATGGCACCAACTTTACAGCAGGCAATGGCAGCACCCACTGCTGTGCCGTAACACGATGAGGTTGTTGCGCAATGAACCAACACAGGCTCCGATCGGCGCTGTTCCGAACAGCGCCGTCACTACATGGCGCTATCACCAGACAGTGCAATAAGGAACGTACACATGGCATGGGTTGCACATCCCTTCATTTCCATTGCGCTGTTGCTCAGCATGTTTTGTTGGTATAGCACCGGCCCTTCTGAATATTGCAGAATAGGCATTTTGGACTTATGCGCGCAACCCTGTTAAGCATGCGAACCCCTTTGAATATCCAGGCCAATGTATTTGTCTGACTTGCCTACAATAGCCATGATACTAATGGCAGACTTACTATTTATTTATTTATTTATTTTTTCCCTCTTTTTTCATTTATTTTCTTTTTGTGCTTTTGGAATTCCATTTTCCGCAGACTATTTACAATTTAAAAGACAGTTAATTTACTTTGTCCAGTTTTTCTTTAAGGGCTGTTTCAAAGGATTAAATACAGCATTCAGACAATCAAAATTTTATAATCAGTGGCTAGTGTTGTTATTACTTAACAAGTATAATCCAGCAACGGACTACATCATTTTCTAGACCCTGCTGGTTTCATTTACATCTTAGGTCTATATAAATATAAAGATCTAGCATTTTTTTTTTTAATCTATTCTTTTTATTTTGAGCCTGTCAAGCTGGGCATTATTATTATTATCACACATATGGTGGTGTGGATGGGTATAGTCCTGATTCAATGGACTGCAACAATGACTCTTTCAGGTCTGTTTTTTGTTTTTGTTAATGCAGGACAGTTTGCATGACTAGTCTCCTAAATAAGTTAACCATTTTGATGGCCTAGTATCCTCTTTTTCACATAGTGTTAAGGAACTGTTTCCGCTTTATTTTAATAGGGTAACATTGGGTGGCTGGAGTGGGGGAGGTGATGAGGTAATATGCAGATCGTAGTTTGCAACAGTAAGGGAGGAAGGGAGGGTTGGGTACTACTCAGACATAGAGAACTTATTTACTTGTACAATGATTTATAGGGTGGCAGAGGGTTGAAGTTGTTAAGGGACAGGGAAGGGTGGGGTGGTGGTGGGGGAATCTTGCACAGTCTGACTTTTGCACATTTTTTTTGGCAGGGTTCATCTCTTTCACTCGGGGATGTTCACCCACAATTCATCTGGGATGATGGTTAGGAGTTTAGTATTGCCACTTGGAATGTCAAGAGGTGCCTGCAGTAAGTTGAAACAATACCAAATACTGAAACATCTGCTTTTACTGTAAGTAAACATTGCATTTATACAAGAATCTCATTTGCTAATCTCAGAAGCCCCAAAACTAAGAAGGCAACATGTGGGTCAAGTCTTTGCCACAGAAGGGAATTCTCAAAGTTGTGGGGTTTTGATTTTAATATCACGATCTGTTCCATTCCTACCAATAAATATTATCAGTGATCTTAATGGTAGATTTGTATTTGGTCAGGGAAAACTACATACTACCAATGTTCTATTAGGTAGCATTTATGGTCCAAATGTTGACTCCCCCGGATTTTTTGTTCAGCTGGTCAATACTATGGTTCCCTATTTTTCTATCCCTATGGTTTTAGGTGGGGATCTAAATTTAACTTTTGACCCAAATGCAGATCATATGGGGAATAAATTTAGAGGCCTCTCCCTAGCTCAAAGAGCACTGAGGTAATTGGTAGATCAAATGGGTTCACATGATGTTTGGCATATCCTTCACCCCTCAGAAAGAAGCTATACATTTACCTACCTGGTTCACGGGACATCCTCAAGACTTGGTTATATTTTGATCTTCCATGACTTACTTTTCGGGGTATTAGAATCTTCCATTCTCCCAGGTCCCCCATCTGATCACTCATTGGTTACATGTCAACTCTCATTTTCATCCCTTCCCAAAACAGGGGGAAGATAGAAAATCAACAACCGGCTCTTAAAAGATCTGGGTACAGTAGAGATTATTGCAGATCATATTACATAGCATGTGAATATGAACCACAATACTACCGGCAAGTCAGATGTTGAATGGTGTACCTTAAAGGCATATTTAAGAGGTTTACTAATTGGTTTGGCTTCTAGGCAGAAGAAGGAGTGTGAATCAGTTGTTAAATCTTATTTCTCAAATTAGAACCATTGAAGCTAAAATGTCCCCATCTACCTCAGAACAAACCAAGAAAGAACTCATTAAACTGAAGGATGCTTACTTGAACCTCTTGAGAGAGAAAGCCAAATTTATGATTATAAAAACACAGTGCCTTCTATACTGACCAAGGAGAAAAAGCTGGATGTCTGCTGGCATTAAGAATTAAGCAACAAGAATCATCCAGACTTATTGCTGCCATCCAATTGCCCATAGACGGTACCTTGAAAATTACCCCATCAGAGATTATGGCTAAATTTCACTCGTATTACCAGCAACTATATAGTCCCATGCTAAATCCACCTTCCCTAGATAAACTAGACAAGTATCTTCTAGAATCTCATTTGCCTTCCCTTTCTAAAACTCAACAGCTCACATTATGTGCTCCCATTACCCAAGAAGAACTTTTTAGAGTCATAAAGGACCTCCCCTCAGAGAAAACTCTTGGACCTGATAGCTTCTCACATTACTTTTATAAAGTCTATGCAATACAACTGGTTCCCTTGCTTGTCCCCTTATACTGGTACATTCTCTTTGATTCTGATATAGATAAAACCCTATTTAAAGCCTTGATTGTTCTCATACCTGAACCCGGCAAACCTCCTGAGTTAACAACTAGCTACAGACCAATTTCTCTTCTCAACCAAGATATTAAAATTCTGTCTAAACTACTAGCTGATTGCACTAATACTGTTATCCCAGATCTAATAGGATCAGAACAGGTGGAATTCATGAAAGGCAGCTCCTCTGTCGATCACTTACGTACTCTGGCCCATGTCTTCTCTGTGTCTAGAGATGCTCAATACCGCTCTGCTCTGGTCTCCCTGGATGCCAAGAAGGCATTCGACAGAGTTGATTGGAACTTCCTGTTCCATACTTTACAAGCCTTTGGCTTCCCCTTGACATTTCAAAATTGGGTCAGCGCACTTTATAAATTACCTTCGGCTAGAGTGACATGTAATGGAGTGGTCTCAGACCTCTTCCCGTTGCGATCAGGTACAAGACAGGGATGCCCCTTGTCCCCCATTCTTTTCAATTTATATCTGGAACCTCTGATATGGCGGCTGGTTAATTGTCCCAGGATTCAAGGCATCACTGTACAAGATTATGAAATCAAGGTCTCTGCTTATGCTGATGATTTACTACTTCAGCTCTCCTATCCTACCACATCCCTCCTATGCTAGAGGTTATAAGAGAATATAGTAGCCTTTCAAATGATAAATTAAACATAGACAAAACAGTTGTTTTTCCCCCTTAATTATAAAATAATGAAGCAAGAAATTCAGGCCCTTGGCATGTCTTGGGAAAAAGAATCCTTGAGATATCTGGGCATTGTACTTTCAAGAAGTCCAGCTCTCCTCCTAAAGAAAAATTTGGATTCTTTATTGATTACACTTACCCAAGATTTAAAAAGATGGTCCCTTCTCCCACTTTCTCTATGGGGCACAATCAACCTGGTTAAAAAGAATGTCTTTCCCCGTCTCCTTTATCCACTCAACCTTTTAAATTTATGGCTTCCTCTCTCATGGTTCAAGAAAGTACACAGTCTTATTGTGGACTTCATTTGGGCCGGCAAAAAACCCAGTCTGGCCTTTCATAAACTAGCAGCACCTAAAGCAAAGGGTGGCCTCTGTCTCCCACATTTAGGTTTCTATTACTGGGCCTTGTTATACCAGCAAATATCTTAGATGGCTCAGGATGGAAATTTCCAGAACTCCATCCTCTTATACACCATTCTGGCTCAAAATTGAATCTGACTTGATTCGATTCCATGGCCTCTGCCCTTCTGCACTTTCATTCACCAAGGCTAAGTGTCTTCCTGTGCAACTTCACTCTACCCTCTTTGCCCTTTCTGTCAAAGTGCATTCCCAGCTTTGTACCTTTCTGAAGTAAGACCACTGTTCAGACTTGACACAACCATTAATGGGGAACCCTAACCTTAAAATTGATGGTAAAGTTCTTTCCACCCCCTGGTCACCACAGCTCACTGATTGTACCCTCTCTTACTTTCTAAACAGAAGAACAGGGTCCTGGTTATCTTCACCGGAGATCTTAGCTAAGTTTAAAATCCCAAACTCCTGTATTTTTAAAATCTTCCAGATACGTCACCAGTTGACAAAAACCATAGGGGTAACCCCATCTGAGCCCACAAATCCACCTTTTAGCACAGGAATGGGCCCTTTAGCCGGCCTCCCACATGCAGTGTCCAAGATGTTTAGTATCCTTTTTGATCGGATTTACACAGACCATTTTGGTCCTTCCAACTACTGAGCCCCTCTTTTCCCTGAGACACCTATAAATTGGCCTGTTTTATGGCAGGGGTGTCACAAGTTCATCACATACAACAGACTCCACCTCATGCAATTCCGTATATTGCATAACCTATACTATACACAACAAAAGCTGGCTAGATATGGTGTAGCTTCTTCCTCTATTTGCACCAGATGTGCACAGGATGAAGGTAACTTGCTTCATATCTTTTAGACCTGTCCCAAAATATCCCCCCTATGAGCACTTATTAAACAAAGAGCAGACCCCCTTTTAGGCATCAATGAGTTGTTTTCCGTTAAAATTTGTCTCCTGGGTGATTTCTAGGGGATCCCGGTCCTTGCCCACAGGTTTCATATGGCCTTAATATCAATGTCAGTCAAAATATTAGCACTGAAATATTGGAAGGACAATGAAGATATTTTCGATACTGAATGGCTAAGAGAACTATTAGCTAATCTCAGAACAGAAAGATCAACAGATAGTCTCCAGAACACCATAGCTAGATTTAATAAAATCTGGGGCCCTCTGCAAGCTCTTTATTCCCTACAATCTATCTAATATTATATGTCTGACTATAAACTCTGGTGATAAATGTTTATTTACACCATGCAAGATTTTGAGGGGGTGATCATAAGGGAAGGGGTGGGGGAAGGACTCACCAATCAATATGCTATGCTATGTATTTCCGATGTTTTGAACTACTTATGGTGATTTGTCCTTTGTATGTATAAAATGTCAATAAACTTTGAATTGAAAAAAAAAGAGAAACTGACACCATGAGACTAAAAGGGGCATTTTCAGCAGTAGAATCTACACATTTTATTATTTAAACATTTAAGCATTTTTTTCATCTCGGGCGGCTGCAAAATCAAAGCGCACCTGCCCCGAGTTGATACAGTAGCTCCCATTAAGATCCGGGGACACAAATCATAATTAAACCAGCAAGCTACATATTTTTCTTCTGGATCCTATAGAGCACATAAAGATTTCCTTTATTTTGATAACAACAACTGTTTCTTTTATTACTAAACATTGTAGTAAATCTGCACTGTCTTACATTTGTTATTATAACCGGAGGGGGGTAACTGAATTAACCTTGAAGAGAAGAAAGCAAACAAAGTACTAAGGGGAGATTACTGATATAAAAGAAGATAGTGCAGCCTTATCCTAGGTGGCCTACCCAGGATAAATGAATTAAGACACATATGAAAATTAAATGGGTACTGTTGTGTAGCAGAAGTTTTATAGAGGTGAAGACAAAAGAAGACAGAAAAGGGTTCATCAGTTAGAGTGTTTCTATACAAAGGGATTGTAGGACACTTTCTCACAATAAGATTCAAGAGGGAAGCCTATTTAAGAGAAAAAGATGCTCCAAAACAAGGGGCTATGTTATGAAGCTGGAGGGAGGTAGACTTAGGGGAAATATGAGAAAGTACTTCTTCATAGAAAGAGTGGTGGATGCTTGGCACAGCCTTCCAGCAGAGGTGGTGGGGGCAAGGGCTATTGTGGCATTCAAGAAGGCATGGGATAAGCATAATGGAGCATTAGTGATAAGGAAATGGGGGGGAGAAGTTGGAGCTCAAGCAGGGTCTGCAGTGTTACAGTAGGTAGGGAAAATGGGCAGACTAGGTAGGCCAAGTGGTCCTTATCTTCCATCAACCTCTATGTTTCTGTTTCTATCTCTCTTAAACCTGTCCCTCACAAGTTTATGCTCATGATCTCGGGTTCTTGACTTTATATTCATGCTAAATAGTTACCCACAGTTTGCCTTGTTAAGTCCCTTCAGCAACTTGAAGGTCTCTATTATATCCCCCCCCCCCAACCTGGTCTCCAGCAAGTACAAAAGAATCTTGTTAGGAAAGGAAGGAGGGAAGCAGATGGATATCAGTTAAGGGCTGTGGTGACGGCATATGCAAAGACCATAATTGGGCAGACTGGATGGACCAACTGATCCTTATCTGCTGACAAATTCTATGTGTCTATGTTTCTCTGTCTCAGACATTAGCCAGACCATTTTCCATGCATACAACAGTTGCAACCCACTTACAGTCCACCTTTTGTAAATGTTCTACCGTGCAAACCCCTTCCCTCCATGTGCACCAACACTAACTCCCATCCCAACACAGATACAAACACTAGCTCACCTCTGTCCCCATCAACTAGTAGTGGTTGCAATGTCCTCCATGAACCAGACAATAGCCCCTAAACTCACACCCTCTTTCCTTTCCTATTTCCCTCCAGACCACCCATCATAGAACCACTTCCATGCAGGCCCCCCAAAACATCAGGCCCCTTCCATATATAGCCCCTTATGCAATCCATCTTTTCTTCACAGTCCCCAATGCTGACCTAATTCCCAGCAGGACACCAACACTAAACTCACCATAACTCCACAGCAGCTGACACTATACTGCTACACTCTACAGTATCAGGTACTGAAACATCAGATCCATGGCCTCAGACACTAGACACCCTCTCTTCAGATCACTCAGCACTACATATCCCATATTCCATAGCCAAAGATAATGCCACATTCAACTCATGTCATTGGACACTAGCCACACCTTATTTCATGTCACCTAGATACTATCCCTCTTCACACAACATCATCCCACAATACCCCCAATAGGGATCGAGGTGATCAGAGGCCTTAAGATGGGAAACCATATGGGCTTACCCGGCATAACAGTGAAATAAGATGAGGAGCAAACAATACAGGGAGGGCCATAAAGGGAGAGGAGGAAGAAGGAGGAGAGAAAGAAAGGGGATGGAGGGTGGCATCTTTAAATGCTAGAAGCCTGGGGAATAAAAATGCAGAACTACAGGCTCTCATGGCAGAGGGAGGGGTGGACATGGCAGCCATCACTGAAACATGGCAACCCAAAACCATGACTGTGTACAGGATGCCCTCCCAATTGGAAAAGACAGATGGGGTATTGACAGAACAGATCCGGGGGGAACTGTGAGAAGGGTGGAGTGGTGATAGTAGGTGAATTCAATCTGCCGGGAGTGGAGTTGGGGACACCTGCTACCAAATGTAGAAGGGAACAGATAATGCTGGATGCCTTCCAGGATAACTTCCTGATCAACAGCATCATCATTTTATTTATAATAGGTACCCTTCCATTGCTCAGGGCACCTTTAACAATATATAAACAAACATAAGTATCAATAAAATACATAAAAATAAAATGACATGCAATATGCAGTTAGTCCGCAAACCAGTTAGGGAAGGGAATACCCTTGATCTCATACTATCTAACAGGGAGTGGGTGAGGGATCTGAGGGTGGAGGAACCACTGGTGGGGAGTGACCACCGGGCAGTATGGTTCCAGTTGCAGCTGGGCAGGGAGGGAGGCATCTGGCACAAAGGTACTAGACTTTAGAAAGGCTGATTTCAAAAAGATGGGTGAAGTTGAGCAAGGATTCCTGGACAGAATTCAGCCTAATATGGACATGAATCAGAGGTGGGAACTCATAGAGCTAGGGATAGTGGAGGCAACAAATTCCTGCAGCAAGGCCCAAAGTAAAAAGGCTAGGGTGAAGAAATCTAGCTAGATGAGTAAGGGTGTCGTACCCAGGATGAGGAGGAAAAGAGTCACCTATAGGAGATACAGGAGAACAGGGAGGGGGGTAAAGGGAGGAGTACTTGAAGGAAGCAAAGGAGGTGACCAGGGAAGTAAGGGCAGTAAAGGCGTCAAGAGAGTTCAGGATGGCGAAGAGAATTGAAGAGGGGGGAAAAGACTTTTTCAGGTACATCAGGGAGAAAAGGGTCTGTAAGGACTGAATGGTACGGATTAAGAAGGCGGGTAATGAGTAAAGGATAAAAAAGGCAGAAGCACTTAATGACTACTTCTGCTTGGTTTTTACTAAAGAGAAAAAGGGGAATACCTAAGGTTGGGGGAAGGATAGGATCAGAGGGGGAAGGGTGATGGACGGGGAAATCACAGAAGGTATTGTGCTAGAGGGGTTAAGGGCACTGAGGGTAAACAAGACACCAGGACTGGATGGAATACACCCTAGGGTACTGAAGGAGTTGGCAGAGGTCCTGGCAGGCACATTGGCAGACCTATTTAGTGCATCTCTAGACTCAAGGTGTGTACCTCAGGATTGAAGGATGGCTCACGTGGTTCCACTCCATAAGAATCGTCCCAAAATTAACCATGGAACTACAGACCAGTGAGCCTCACATCCATAATGAGGAAACTGATGGAAATAATCCTGAAGGAGAGTCTGGTGACCCTGCTGGAGGTCAGTGGGGTGCAGGACAGTTGGCAGCATGGCTTTGTCAGAGCAAATACTGCCAGACCAACCTAATGGATTACTATGACTAGGTGACTAGGGAAATGGACAAAGGGCATGCGGTGGATGCCCTGTACCTGGACTTATGTAAGGTATTCGACCCGGTGCCACATGAGAGACTAGTATGTAAGCTAAGAGGCGGGGGCAAAATTGGTGGGATAGCTGGAGAACTGGCTACAGGGACAGCAGCAGAGGGTGATGGTGGGAGGTGAATTATCATCCCCAAGGGCAGTGACAAATGGGGTCCCACAGGGGTCAATGCTGGGGCCGATGTTATTTGAGGTATTTATTGCAGACATCATGGTAGGCATAAATAGCAAGATCAGTCTATTTGCGGATGACACCAAGATGGGAGCAGCGATGGATGACCAAGGGGGGTGGCAGGGATTGCAGAAAGATCTAACAAGGCTAGAGATATGGTCTGACACCTGGCAACTTGGTTTCAACACCAAAAATACAAAGTGTTGCATTTCAGGCAAAGAATCAAGAGGGAGCTACCATCGGGGGTGTACAGCTAGCTGTGACTGAGGAGGAGAAAGATCTGGGGGTGCTCATTACAGGGCAATGAACAACTCAGCACAGTGTAGAAAGCAGCAACAGTGGCCAACAAGAAGCTGAGTTGTATTGCAAGAGGTATAACCTCTACAAGGAGGGAGGTGATTCTGCCATTATACAGATCACTGGTCAGACCCCACCTGGAGCACTGCGTTCAGTTTTGGTGCCCTTATCTAAGGAGGAACATTAGATTTCTGAAGGGGTGCAGCTCAGAGCAACAAAGATGATCATGGGTCTGGGAGAGTTACCATATGAGGTTAGACTGAGAGAGCTGAACATGTACTCCCTGGAGAAAAGGAGGGATGGGGGGGCATGACTGAGACCTTTAAGTACATGAGAGAAATAAACAGGACAGGCATGGAGGAACTGTTCAAGGGGAGGGTGGGGAGAGACACTCGGGATCATGACATGAGATTGGAGGGTGGAAAGTATAGGAGGGAGATGAGGAGGCATTTCTTTATGGAAAGAGTGGTAGCAGAGTGGAACACATTACTGGCAGAGGTGGTGGCCTGTAAAACAGTGGGATTTTTCAAGAGTGGCTGGGATAGGGCAAAAGGGAGGTCATGGGAGGGGGTTTTGTGGGAGCGGAAGCTGTGGAGTAGGTGTGCTAGCTGCAAAATCAAGCAGACTAAATAGACCAAATGGGCTTTTTCTGCTGGCAGTTTCATGTGTTCATATACCAGCCACCATCACTCTATGGCCAGTAACACAAGTGAATTTCCATCCACAGCACACATCTCTAGTGCTATCCTAGCTGAGGATAACAGCCATAGCCCATCTTTTCTCAATTGCCTTTCACACTGGCCTCCTCTTTCAACAACATCAAACTCTATGTCACATCAATCCATAACACCTGACACTAGCCCCTGTGACCTCCATGACCTCAAACACTTGTGCCCTTTCCTACACCACACCCTCCCCGACAATAATAATCCATCTACCTCCATGGTGCCGAAAATAAGGCCCCTCCCTATATGGAACACCACTATCAGCCCCCTTTCCATATACAGTCTGTGACATTCACCCTCTGCCATCAACTGACCCCTTAACATTGAATCATCTCCATCCTTGCAGTCAGATAATAGCACTCCCTTCACCAATGGCCATCGAGAGTGTCCCCTTTCAAGCAACAGCCATCAGTAGACACTCACTTCCCTCTGTTGGATGAAACATTAAACTGAGGTCCTGTTTGCCTGTCCTGGTGGTTGTTCAGGTGGATTTTATGTGATAATGGCAATCGCCAATCGGCGATCACCTTTAGGGTGAAGTCACATCGTCAAGAAATTTTTCAGTGATGGACTCCCGGCACACATCAACACAGCACTGGGAAGTTGGATTTTACTATTTATGTGAGGGGGCTGTGCCCCACCCACAAAGATTCTCAACCCAGGGGTGCATGTCAAGGGTGAGGTGCAATTTGGGATAAATAAAAATATAGGGTCTGGTGCAACAAAAGACACCAATGCCCAGACCCAAACCCAGCACTATGTCCACTGCAGCCACGAACCAACCCACAATGCCGCGATGCAGCTTGGCAGCTCACTGCAGCACCACTCCCTAAAGCCCCTCCATCCCCTCCCAGCCCACACTTGCTGTGCTCACTCCCCACCCCCTGCACTTGTAGGCATATAGCGACCACAGTCTCTATTTCACCCACCCTGAACATCCGGTCACACACCTTCTCAGTCGCCCCATCCACAGGTGCAGCGATTGAGTCGCCCTTTCGGTAGGCACTGAATCACGGTCACCATCAACATGGGATACCATTCAGGTGGACATTAAAGATCCCATGGCACTTCCCAAAAAGAGTAGGGACATTTTTATTAGAAAAATGAAGCAAGAAGAAATTATGCAATAACACTGTTAACCACATACCACCCTTACATCAAAAACTAGTACAATAATGAAAAATAAGTAAAATAAATATACAAAAAACAGGAAAGAAAAGTAAAAAACAAATCAAGGAAAGGAAGGTGAAAGAAGGAAATACATTCTAAATGTGTTCCTATTTCTTATCCTAGTATAAACACATGCTCTGAACTGTTTATTTATATTTAATTACTCTAGAAAAACCCTTTCACCATCTCAGGACTTTATGTGCTACATGTATGTTTTTATCTTTTAAATACACTTTTTCGAAAGCCTGAATAGCTAAAATTCTCACTGTATCATAAGACATTATTTTCTGATACAGTGTCCATTGGTATCTTGCCTGCCATAGATAACATTTTAAATAACAGAAAAGAAAGCAGTAAGGTATCTCTATGATATGTGGATTCCAATAGAGTAGTTTGTCCCAGCAAGAAAGTGTTAAATAAAAGTGATGTCAACCAACTCATCCACCAGGTTACAGCTGAAAAAGCCCATAAATTCCTTGCATAAGAACAGGAAAAAAGAAAATGATTCATCATTTCTTCAAGATTTATACACTCATTGTATGGGCAATTTCTTTCCTCCATGGTCTTATGCTTCTGATTTCCCCGAATGTTAAACCTACCATACACAGATAACTACAGTTTCCCACATATGCAAGGGGACACTATCACATTTCAGCTGCCTATATACTGAATTATTTAAAGCTTCTGGACAGTTTTTAAATATTGGTGACATCGGGTAAACTTTTGCCAGAACCAAGGCATATAATTGTGTACTTTTATTTTGTATAATATTTTGTTTAATCAATCCCCAAGTATATAGTTTCTGCACAGCTGCTTTAAAATGCTCTGGGACCAAAAGATATTTTGATAATTTGGGAGGGACCACCGTCTAAGCTCGTAAATATCTAGCCAAATTCTGGGCCACCCACTTTTGATGTGCCATAGTTAATTGTAAAAAGCCACATTCAACTGTTTGTGAGAGAAATAAGGTATGAAAAAATACCATCAGATCCATCATTCTCAGACCTCCCTTTTCCCTTGCAAGATAAGTATAACAACGTTTAATTGGGTTTAAATGATTTCCCCACAACATCTGGAAAAATAAACCATATCATTTGCTACCTAACTGAGACGGAGGAGGAAAAATGATAGCCACACACAATAAGCTAGGAATCAGAAACTGCTTCATAATATGAATCCTTTTTAACTTTGACAATTTCCAATGCTTCCAACGTTGTAGTTTAATATCCACTTTTTGCAGTGCGCATTCCCAATTAACCAAAGGCAAGTTCCGTGGCCTGAACTCTAGGCCCAAAGATTTCAGGGATTTGGTAGAAATTGTAATACCTGTAGTATGAAGTATGTGAGAAAGGGGCTGGAGCCCACCCACAGTCCTTTACTTTTCTCATTAATTTTAACATTAGTTGCCTAAAGAGTATTGTCCCATAGTCTCAAAGGATCCAAATTGATGATAACTGGAAAAAAATAAGTATCATAGTCATATGCCTGTGCATATGCCGTCAAATCATTATCTTCCGCCAAAATGCCTTGCCTTTTAAGATACTCGTTTAAAGCCCTTAGTAGTGGGTCTAGAGAAAAGATGGACAGTAGGGGACTTAGAGGCATTCCTGCCATACCCCAGTGGTGAAGTAGTACTGTCAGTCACCTGTGACTGTAAGATAGGCGTTAACATAGCAGAAACATACAGTGATTCGACTCAAGAAATAAATTGTGGAGGAATTCCATATGTTTTTAGTGTGGAAAACAAAAAAGGGTGATGCACCCTATCAAAGGCTTTATATTGGTCTACTGAAATAGTACATCCATTCAGGCCGGTGAAAAATGATCAATATGGTCCCTAATGATCATCAAAGCACTCTGAATTTTTCTATTTGGGATACCACAGTATTGGTGTGGAGAGATAACTAGAGCCACATATTGCTTTACTTTGTTATTTAATAGGTGAGTTAGGATTTTAAAATCTGAGTTTAAAAGTGTCATAGGTCTCCAATTTTGTATCAGTAATTTGTCTCCCGATTTGTGGAGAAAAATGAATAATCCTTCTGAGAAGAATACAGGGATCCCATAGCCTTGTAAAAAAAAGCTGAAAAATGATAAACAAGCATTCTGCTAAGTCGTGGGAAAAAACTTTAAAGAAGTCATTTGAGAGGCCATCAAGCCCAGGGGAAACTCCATTATTCAGGGAGGTAATGACTGCTTCGATTTCTGAGGCAGTAATGGGCATCAACATTTCTCTTGCCTGCTCCGGATAGGGTGGTACCTGAACACCTTGCAGAAAGGACCAGATCACAGCCCCACTAGGGATGTAGGACGAGGCATGTGTGTTACTATATTGTCTAATGAAGTCATGAAGGGCCCTCTCTCTCATCTATGACAGCCCCAGCATCATTTACTAAATAGGATAAACTTGTAGCCCCTTTCCTGGCTTTACAAAACTCAAAAGGATCCCCTATCAGAGTTTTCCTGGTACCAGATTGTAGAAGAACTTGCATAGTATCAGTCCTGCTGTATTGAAATGACTTTATCTCTGCTTGTAATGCCTGAATTTGAGAAGAATAATCATGTTTAGTGGTGTAAGAGAGGGTAAAAAGTGTCTGAAGTTGTTTACGGAGTGTTAAGTAAGTCAAAAAATGATTATTTACTTTTTGTTTCCCATATTGTTGTAGCCACCATTTAAAATATTTTTTGAATCCTCCCACCAGTCACTCAGATCCTCATACAGGAAACTCACAGAAAGTCATGCTTGTATCAGACTTTGAATGCTGATGTGCACCTCAGAGTCAGTTAACATAGCAGAGTTCACTTTCCATCAGCCATTAGGTCTCAGTGGCCATGGTGTCTCCTAAAAAGAAACCGTCAACAACAAATGGTCTGAAAATTCCATCGGAAGGGTTCTAAATTGTGCTGTTCGCATATGGGGAGAAACAAAAATATGATCTATTGTCGAAGTCAGTTTGCTTTTCTTGAAAGTGAAGGGAGGGCTGTCCATCTGAACATCTCTACAGTCAACCAAACCTACGACTTCTATTAACTTAGTAAAGGCATTGGAGTCACAATACATTTTCATTTGTGTCCCCTGATGCTGTACTAGTGGGGATCTAGTATTACAATTAAAATGTCCACCTAAGAATGTTTTCTTTGCAGTCCCCAAATATGGCTGAATGGCTTGAAATGCAGCTACCCTATCCGCGTTCGTTGGGGGCAATATACATTAATAATTGTACAATGGATGTCTTGCCAGATTCCATCCAAAATGATCACCCTGTCTAGTATCAAATCTATCAGTTTGTGTAGAATAAAATTAAAGGAGTTAAAAAGAACACCCACCCCATCTGCACAATCTGGCCTAAGGACCAGTAAGATGGGCCCCTCTTTCCATTCTCCTTGAAAAAGACGTATTTGGGCTGAGGAGAACATCCATGTTTCCTATAGTAAGCTAATATCAATATGTGAAGTATGGATGTGGTTATAAATAGCATGTCTCTTGGAAATGTTCAGCAAGCTGTGGAGATTAAAAGTACCTATGGTAAACTTAGACATGAGATTTATTTAGGAAAATTTATTTCTCTTTTTTTCTTTTTACCCTTGTAACCTACTATTTCTGTGGAGGGCGGCAGGGTTTCATGACCAGCTGTTTGTGAGTCCATGCCCCCCTGATCCACCTCAGAGTCCCCCCCAGGTAGGGGCTAAGACAGCAAAGGGGTTCTCAGACTCAGTTCCACTTTCCACCTTGGAAAATCCCACTCTGAGGTTATGAGAAGTACGTCTTCTTGGAAGTGGAAAAGAGGCTATGGAGGAGGGGCCTGCCTCTTGATTCACTTTGTCTGCAGGGTCCCTATAGCGGACTGGGGGTAGATCAGTTGCAAGGGGTTCTTGGTGTGGGGGTGTCCTGTTTCACAGTATCATGTTCCTCTTTATACACCATCCCTGTCAGGGAGGAATCTATAGGCCTAGTTTCTAAGGGGGCATGTATGGGGGATGGAGGATAGGGAGGTGGGGGGTTGAAAGATCTTTATCTCCAGTGGAAGCCAAATCCTGAGCCATTTGTATCAGCAGTTTTGGACTCATGCATGAAGCTTTGTTCCTAAAAGACTAGGAACATTCCGAAAAGGTGTGACCATATTTTTCACACAAATCACACTTTGTGTGGTTAGCATATTGCATAGCTATATGGCCAATTTCCTCACACTTGTCACATTGCAGTTTATCACATGATCCCAACAAATGGGTATGGGACCCACAGTGGTAACAAGCCTGGGACTGGCCTGCATAGAAACACACACCTCTATCCCTACTCAATAAAAAAGCATTAGGGATGTGTTCTATTCCTGTATCAGTTTGATGCAAATTCACCTTATATTTCCACCCTTCCATCCAAAACCTTTCAGCATCCAAAAGTGCTTCAGGAGGGGAGAGAATATTACATTTCTGCAACAACCAGTAAGCTATATCCTCCACATGGACCCCCTCATTCCTAAACATTACAGCAACAAATTTCGTAAGGGGTTTAGACAATGATATAACAAAACAGGTGGTCCATATGGGGGAATACTTTACCTGGATGTAACATTCCCAAAATAAATCCAAAGCATGAGCAGTCCAAAAACTGACGTCAAAATTATCTTCTCCTGATATGTTTATAAAAGCAAAAACATTGTTTGGGGAAAAATGCAATGAGTCCTTTAATAGTAGTTTTACAATGTAATGCCTATTAGGCCGAGTCTCCAGTCCACCCTTGTAATGAAGATGGACCACATTCCATCATGGTGCTGCTTCTTTTTTTGATTTGGAAAATAGTTCTAAAAAAAGGGTTTGGAAGGCCTGGGTGGTACCTGGGGATCCTCTGTGGGCTGCGGTGGGGTCTCAGGTTGGGGGGACACAGCTGGTTGAGCTTCTATGGGCAGTGAAGCAACGCTCTCCAATGTCAATTGTATGGTCTGTCCAGCCTTTTTGGGGGGGAACCTCATTTGTTGCATCCAGCATCTCAACCTTCTCCTGGTGAGTTGCTGAAGCAATAGAAGTGGGATACCAGTCAGGCAAGACTTGCGTGAGTCCAGTAGTTGAATCCCAGGCAGGGTCGGGCAACCAGGCCCCACTGGGTATCCTTTTCCTCCAAGTCTCAAGCAGGGCTTTCTGAGGTACCACAAATGCCTGCTGAATGGCTACTGAAATTGGTTGTGGCATGACAGTGGCAGTAAGCAATACTGTCTCCTGCATAGATCCCAAGCCTGGGGCAGTAATATGTTGTTTTTGCCAAAGTAACAACAGTTCTTTTTTCCTTGCTATCTTCTCTAGCACCATGTTTTGTGCTGAGTGATCTTGCGTTAAAGGAAAACACTGTACTGTCATCCTGTAAGTTTTGTTCAGTTTGATACTGAATACTGGCACTCACAGAAATGGGGAGGGTGTTAGCTCGACCAACTGGGGTATGTTTGAAAATGAAACCCGCAGTTTTGGACAGCTAAGCTGCATGAGGAAAAGGTGTAGCCTCTGCCATTATATTGGTAATGGGAGAAGTTTGTATTAGTACTTCACCATCGCGCTCTTCTGAGGCAGAACATTCAACAGGTGGCATTTCAGGGGCAACATTTATTGGTGAGGAAGGTACTGTCCATGTCTGGTGGCACCTGCTATTTATCGCAGTCATACTGCCAGCCAAGGTTGGTGGAATTGCCACAGTTTCTCCCGAAATGTCAAAAGGCAATGAATTACCAGGGTCTGAAGTGGTTTCAGGTTTCCTTGCGTCAGATGCCAGAGGGCCTCGCTTGACAGTTCTGTCAGGTTCTGGGAAGTGCTAAGTGCTCCTTCAATTTTTCTTGCTTCAAAAGATGTTGTTTATTCTCTAAGTTGATCAGTGTCAATAAAGCATTAAGTTCCGATGGTGGTAAGTCAAGATCAGCATCACTGTTCACCTCCATGAGTTTGTTAATGTCCACAGTAGAAATGAATATTTCAGGACCAGAGTCCTCTACAATTTCTCCTTCTTCAGCTCCTTGCTGCAAACCATTGACCTCAAGTCCAACAGTGGTAGGGGAGGAGGCCATCTCTCCTACCTTAGACACGTCCATGTCTTCCAAGTTTACAGACAAAGTAGCCATTTTGGAATGGCCAGCAAATCCCCTACAGACCAGATGAGTAAGGGAATTTTCTCAGTGTCCTGGCCAAATTTCCCCCATTTACTAAAAGTACCACCAACAGTTTAATCTGGTTCAGTTTCAGTTGGTTGCCATCTGTACCCCCCCGGGTTGCCCCTGAAAAAGGGACTTCTAATCTCAGTGGGCCTACCCGCTCAACAAAATTCAATAAATAAATAAATAAATCTGTTGCCCTCAACTTGAAGCTCACATCCACAAAGGCCCTACCACAATGAGCTCATTCCACCCCCTCACACAATAGCAACAATCCAACAATGGCACCTAACACTACTCCACTCCCTCAAGAGCACCAGACACTACTGCAGCCATTTTCCATAGACCCAGGTAATATCCACTCATATCCCTCAACAGCACCAGGCACTAGCACAAGAACATTGTATGGTGTAACCCATACACTGGACCCATCCTTCTCGCCCCAGGACAAGTCCCACCTACCTCTACATCATCAATTGCCTTCCCTCTGCCCTCCACAGCACCTAAAACTAACTGCCTACATCCATTGTCTCCAAAATGAGGCACTCTCAAAAAACATTAGCTAGCTAGACCATCTTCCACAGACCCATAATATCACAACCCCCAGTACATAACACTTGCCCCTTCACTCCCCTACCAAAGACACTGCCATGTGACTTCATCTCTTAATGTCACCTGTCACTATTCCCTTCAACCCTTGGCCTCCAAACTAGCCCAGTTCACTCCAGCACCCCAAACAATAGCCCTCTTCCTCCATTGTTTCTGACACTAGATCCCCTGCTCAACAGCACCTGACACTTACTTAACCCCTTTTCATCATCCAACACTATACCACCTGCTATCTACAGTACCCAGCACTAGCCCTCTTCTATCTCCCCTGGCCCCCTACCACACTATCTCATCTCCCACAAGGTGCCCAACACAAGACCACTTCCCTCCATGTCCCCTCAATACAATCCCCCTTCCCAATATGACACAGCACATTAGCCCTCTTGACTCAATGGCTCACAACACTAGCTCCATTCCTTTTAAGGAATCCAAGATTAGCTCGCTTCCTTCAGCTGTCACTAATGCTAGCCCCTTTAACTGCCCCCTCTCCTACTACACCAGCCACTATCACTCTACTCCCAACACTAACAATCATTCCTTAACTTATCACAGATTACTGAAACATAAACCACCACCCCCAAACACTAGTGCTCTTCCTTTCACCACCACCATCCTCATCAACACTGTCAATCCACTTTCAACATATGCAAAATTAACACATTTTCTCCAGGAAAAGTATATATACATACACACACATACATACACTACACCTACAATTAGGAAATGGGTATCAAGAATGCTGGCTCCTGATTCGCAAAGTCATATTTTCAGGCGGGTCCTTATCCCAGCACAACAGCCTGGCTGAAAGTAGCTCAGCAAAATATGTTTAAAAAATACATCCAGTTTGCTAAAAAGGATCAATTTCATAATCCCAATAAAGCATGGCAGAGGGTGCATTATGGTGGACTAACCTGGGTTCTTGGGTGATGGAAGTACTTGGCTTCACCTCATACTTCAACCCACCAGAGGTGGGCCATTATCCCACCATAATGCCCCCCATTGTGCTTTATTGCTTAAATGAAAACTTGTATAGCATAGTATAAATAATACACTTATAATCTTTATTTCAAATTACTGAAACATATAATGCCTCTACCAGTACAAAATCCCTTCCCTCCACCCCCGCACTATTAACCCTGCCTCAACATATGAAGAATAAACATATTTGTATTAAAAAATACTTCACTAACAACTGTAGTCTTGTTCAGCATGTGATATAGTTATATATTATTATACTACTGGTATCTCCTCTCACCCATTCAGCATTCACAACTCTCAACAGTTATTTCCCCAAAACTTGAAAACAATGGCCCAGAGTAATTTATTCTCCTACAACCTCACCCACAGTTGTTAAATCACCCCCACAGTCATTCAATCACCCCCAGCCACACATCAAAAAACCAAACAGTTAAAATTGCTATTGCACCAGCAGTTTCCTGACAGTAAAACATTTTTTCACACACTCCAACTCATACAACAGTAATAACATCCAGTGAGTTGGAGCATTGAGATATCAGTTTAGGAAAGAATAGTAATGCCCCGGCTTCACCTCGGCATTTAATCTCCACAGAAGCCGGTTATTGCTTTGTATACTCCAACTTGCTGGATGTTATCAGTTAAATAATACCAAATATTCAGACATTACTTTGAAGATCTTTTAAATTAAAATGTTTGCACTATGAACTGAGTTTGCAGGATTGACAAAAATTAGTACTGTATGTCTGCACTGGGAACTGATTTGTAGTTTCACTAGTAGCTGCTTTCATGGGACTAGGAATTGATTTGTAGTTGACCATGCAGAATAAGTTCCAACTTGCCCCTATGGTAGCACCCTACATGGGCGAGTATTATTGAGTGGCTTAATATGAGTGACTCAATAATACCACTCCCATATAGAGCAAGTAGGAATGAAGAGCACTGAACAGGTATAGAGAATGTGGCACTGAGGGATACACACTACACTCACGAGAAAGGGGATAAAAATATTTTTTTAGCCTAGCCCTGCCTAGCTGGCCTTGTGATGTAGTGGCTTGAGCTACTGCCCCTAGAGCCTGTGGTGACGGGTTCAGATCCCGGTTCAGGTAAAGGTTTTGCTTCCAGGGGGAGTCTCTATTTTTGGCTAAGTCTGCTCCCCCTTGAGTTGAGAATCATTATTTGGGGGTTGTGGCAGGGCTTGCCCCCCGCAAAGGTGGATAAGGGGGGCATAGCCCACCAAAACAAAAGAAACAGTTTATTTCAGAGGACTATTGCTGTTTGCAGCTGTCTCTCTAAATCCTAGTCACCCTGTTGATGCAGGCAATTTTGCATCGCTCTTTGTGAGCTGTGCAATAAGGGACTCACCCTTATCACATAAATCCTGTTCCTACACATGAACACTATGCGCATGGTGAACCAATTTGAGGTAGGAACAAATTTTGCATGACACCAGAAAACATCTGATCCGAGCTGGCAAAATCTACAACATGCACTCCAAGCCAATGAATCCCCCACTGCCAAACAAGAACACCAGTGCCACAAAAGCTAGAAAGAAGGTTCTGAAATCAAAAGACATTGAGCAGTTTTGTAAACCAGAGACAGATATGCCTTCAGAATCGGCAATGCTCAGACAGAGAAAGTGGTATCTCAGCAGGTGATGAGTGGGAATGATGGCCCTGATGGTGCAGTGGGACTGAATGCTAAAAAACAAGATTTAATGTTGGCCAAAATAAGGCAAGATTTCACTGGCCTAAATGAAAAAATGAACATTCACTGACCTACGCAGCTAGTATAGTGTTATGCTTGTGCAACTGTGTTAGTTTGGTTTTAGCCATTCACACTCTCTGCTCCAGAGGAATTACCACCCTGTAGGGGTATGAAGGCAAGGAACTCTCAGAGAGGGTTCCACCCCTAGAGGTGCTACAGGATGATTCACATGGATAAAGGTACCTTAGGAATCCCCTTAAGGAGAGAGAGTGCTGCCTCCCGAGGAGGAGGGGAGGATGGTGGGGCAAAGAAAAAATGCTTCATAGTGAGGCTGAGAGGAACTGCTTATATAGCTTAGTACTTGGGAGTGGCTGGCTGCTCGTCCACTGAACTCCAGGCAAAGTCTTTGCAATTCACTGACCTATGCAGCCAGTATAGTGTTATGCTTATGCAACTGTGTTAGTTTGGTTTTGGCCATTCACACTCTCTATCTAGAGGAATTACTGCCCTGTAGGGGTACGAAGGCAAGGAACTCTTGGAGAGGGTTCCACCCTAAGGTGCCACGGGACAATTCCCGTGGCTAAAAGAAACTTAGGAATCCCCAAAAGAAAAGTAGTATCATCCCCAAAAAGGAGGCAACATGAAGCATATGAGCAAGCAGTAACTGTAGCAGTAGTAGAGAAGCATAGGCAGTTTGATTATATAATGAGATGTTCAGTTGGATAATGTGATGACTGCCCAGGTTTGCATAGCATGATACTGATGTTTTGCTTTAAGATTAGGGGATCCCCTAAGGAGAGAGGGAATGGCAGGACAATCCTCCACCTCCATCCAACACCGGAACCTATCTAAAGAAACTAGGAGAAACAACTATGCTAACTGTTATGACCTGAGGCAACAGAGGAGAGGAAAAAAAACCTATGAGGAGGAAATCTCTAGGGGATCCAAGGCCTAGGTCGCCTTCCCTCCACACTTGGGATAGTTTATTTAGTGACAGCTCTGCAGCTGCAATTTGGGAAACCCAATTAAAGGGAGGTGGAAAATATTCCAATTTGGAGGAAGGCTTTCATTCAAACCCTTTAGCAGGAACACTGTGGAAGGTTGCGAGAAAACTCTGCAACAATACGTGCATCCAAGGCACAGGAGGAGAGCAACAACTGCTGAGGTACTCACCTGGCCTACCCACCCTAAATCAAACCAGGTGAACCAGAGGCAGCCATAGGGAGAATGCTGTGAAGGTACCTTGCTAGGGAAACCACTAAAGTCAATGGCTAACCATTATAGTGGAACACTAGAGCCAAAGAGAGCATCATAACCACCCTTCACCACAAGTCTTAAATTCTACACCAGGAGCTGCTGTCACGCAACAGGCAGCGTGCCAAGCTCCATGGCTAGATTATCTGCTGTGCCATAACAGGTGAGAAGGATCCTGCCCCAAGTTGGACGCTTTGAGATGCAGAGACTAAATACAAAGTTAGGACCGCGGCTGCAGGAACTCTGCACCAGAATAGAATGGCTGTCATGCCCCAGAAATTGATTGAGAGCTGAAAAGCTGGTGAGCTAAATGAGCTTGGCATGCTGAGATCGTAATGAGCATTGAGTGCTGAGACCTTGCAAGGTCGAATGCAGATTGAGTGCAGCAGAATCCCAGAGGCTGAAGCCAAGGGGATGGCAGTAGGCATGAAGCAATGGTTTGCGTAACCAAGGAGCAATGGTTGCATAAGCAAGTGAGGACCTGCACGTAGGTTAGTAAGCAGTAATAGTGATAGATGGACCAGCATGACATACTGTATAGCAATTAAGCAGCACTGAATTGGGGGCAAGCCAACTAGACATGAATAGCCAAATCAAGGCAACAGATACTCTGAGGATTTTTTGGTGGCAAGGCAAGATTTAATAACAAAGATATATTAACAGCCTCAGCAGGAGCTTTGTTGGTTGACCTCAGAGTTGTAACTGCAATAACACATGGAGACAAATGCTTTGAAAGCAGGTGTAGCCAGGCAATGCAATGAAGCTGCAAGTAGAATGAGAGCAGCACAGCTAGGGTCAGAGTAAACTGTGTCAGGTGAAAAAGAATTGAGTATGCAACATGGATCAGCTATGGTTGAGCTGAAACACACAGATAATGTCTGTTGCACTGCAGTTATTTGAGCATGGTGAGCACAGTGTAAAAACACAAGCACTGGGTACAATAGTAATTAAGTAAACAGCAGCAGTGGTTGCAGTTGTAGGTAACTGAAAGCAGTGCATGAGCTCCGAGTAGCAGTTTCCATAGGGAGTTGTGGGAAAAAGCACTCTGAGAGCGTGAGCAACTGAAAGTGGGCAGTATGAGCTCTGAGCAGCAGTATGCTAGGAGCTTATAAACAACCCCCCTCCCAAAAAAAGGAAGGAAGCATGCACAGCCAAAGGCAAAATGCAAACCAGAAGCAGGAAAATAACACAGAAGCCCAGCAGATACAAGCAGGAGCAGCAAGGGGGGGGCAAGCCACAGCCAGCCAGGGAGGCCCAACCAGCTCAGAGGACAAACTGACAGAGCCTTCAGTTGCAAAGAAAAAATGCTTTACAGTGAGGCTGAGAGGAACTGCTTATATAGCTCATGAAGTGGGAGTGGCTGGCTGCTTGACCACTGAACTTCAGGCAAAGCCTTTACAATTAGTTAGACAAATATCACTCAAATGTCAGGAAATGTAAAGGATCTGGGGCAGAGAATGTACCAAGTTGAAAGTAGACTGAGCAGTAACGAGGACCACATGACTACTCTGGAGTTATTGGTCACAAAACATGAAATAATCATAGATCAGCTACAAACCAGAATAGATTGATAAGAGAACCATAGCTGAAGAAAAAACATTAAAGTAATGGGACTACCAGATGGCATGGAATGAGAGCACCCAGCAAAATTCCTCGGCAAGTTATTTTTGGCTTGGCTTTTCTGGACCCAAAGGGGTTAATGGAGAGACTGAAACTGACTGTTTGCCTAGAGCTTTCAAGGGTCAACCAGCAGCAGAAAAAATTGGATCAAATTTCATAAATATCAGGGTAAGGAATAGATACTGAGAAAAGGTGTGGAAGGAAAGGCGAGTCCCATTCAAGAACCTGAAATTCTCGAGCTATTCCTGCACATAAGGGTGGAATTATTCAATAAAAGGAAATAGTTTAATGAAGTAAAGAGCAAACTGAGAGCAAGAAATATCCTGTTTGCCTTTCTGATGCCAAACAAACTCAAAATTATCGCAGAAGGAAAGCAGTCTTTTTTCATGAACCATGCCAGAGCCAAATAATTTGCAGACTCTCTAAAATGAACATTTCAAAAGGTAAAAATGAGCACATTGCTTGCTATCATACATTGTCATTGTGTAATATGAACATGTCCCTTAAAAGACTTAGATACCATGACCAGAGACTTATGGTCATACCACAAAATATGTAACCAAACCACCTTGCTTATCTGATTTACTGCTTGAATGAGGTATCTAATATGAGAAATGCAACAACATACAATGGATCTAAAAGCTAGGGTCTGAAACAGTTTTTTACATTTCCATAGAAGACTCACAAAAGGACTTATTTACAGTTCCCACTTTTTCATGAGCAAGCCTGCAGGAGAACATGGATTTAAATTTTAGCATACAAACTGTCAAGCAGAGTTGTACAAGGCAGGATCACTGACAGAGTGCACACTGCATGGCTGCTTAAAGGTGTAAATGTTCACAAGGGCCCACATAATTATGTGAATTAATAACTGCCTGCCATGCACAGTAGATTGAAACAGCTGCATACAAATACCCCTTCGATGCAACATACAGTATGAGAATGAGCACGATGGATGGACTCGGGATGCTAACACACTGGGTAATTAATCAGGGTGTATACATGGACTCCAATAGAAACACTGACTGTACTTCAGTATACAGCTTAAAAGAACTGTTGATTGGGAAAGAGGGGATCAAGCTATTTTAGAATAACTGCAAATAGTGGGTAGCCAATGTTAAGAGGACAAGAAATGTTGATATCATTGATGGATAAAGATACATTATGACTGAATTATTGCTAATTTGCTGAATACTAGAGCTCTGATATGTAACACAAACATTCTGAATACAGGATGTCAACACCAGTGCATTTGGGATTCTGGGGGGGGGGGCAGGGTGGCAGACATCACTCAGCCCAGGAGCTGGGGAGGGTGTATCATGGTTGTGATCCTCACCAGGATACAACCCCATGTCTGCCTCAGATTGAGATAATTGCCAGAAACAATAAGGCTGATTAAAATGATCCATGGTTTCTCTTGGCAGCAGTCTAGTATGTCAGGCTCCTGGCTGGAGAAGGGATTGTTATAACAAAAAAATAGGTAGGAGCTAGCCAACCAGCATTATGGACCCACAATAACATGGCTGTAGAGCTGGCTTGTAATAAGAAATCTTTTGTAACAACCTCTAACCACATATAGTCTCTTGAAACAGGGGGAGGCAATTTGGATAAGGACATTAACTGATCAGAAGATTTACTGCATGTGTTGGTCACAACAGGTACTGATTGTTACTATGCAAGATCAACTGAAAATGAGGTTAACTGTTCAGCAGCGGCCCATGCACAGAATAGTCTGGCAACAGTTCAAGTTATAGTTTAAACTGACATTTATGGTAAATGTATTAATTTTATTTTGTTTTAGTGTTCAGAAAGACTTGGTCTGACATCATCCAGTTAGGAGTCATCAGGTCAGACAAGAGATAGAGCAGAAGAAGCAAAGGAAACAAGCATTTGTCAATGCCGAATGTTTGCTTGCTGGCATTGGCATTGGTAGGGCAGGAGTTAGAGAGATGCATAATAGGAATGACAGTGAAGTACTGAACTACGTCAACCCCCACCCTGCAGAGACTGAAAGGCATTGGGGAATCCATCGCTCCCCACCCTGCAGACACTGACAGGTGTCGCACTGTGCTTTGGGGTCTTCTGCCATTATGCTCAACCCATTTCATAAGGAAATAAGATGAGATGGGTGCAGTATAGGAGAATGGGGTGAACTTTAGGGCTAAAGACCCCAAGGCATACCTTGATGCCTGTCAGTAGCTGTGGGGTGGGGGTAGAATGCCACGAGCATTACAGCCGATGAACCCAAGTCACACCCTTGATGCCTTGATGCCTGTCTCAACAAGGTGGGCATTATGGTTGGAAACCTTAATGCCCCGGATGTTTGTTCGTATTTGTGCTCCAAATTTTCCAAATGTTTTTTTTGGGACCCCACCTCATGAACAGTGGCACTATTATTTTGTTACTCAATCTGAAAGGTAATTTCACACTGCAACCATGTCATTCAGTGCTACAGGTGCAGAAACACATTTGGGGCAGGATGTAAAAAATGACAGCTGTACTGTTCATTAAGAGGTGTTCAAAAATGGCAATGTTGAAAATGTGGAGTGAAAATATGAAAAATTTGCGAGGTTATGAGCCTGCATAGAAACTGTGCAACACACACCCATAACGTGGTAATTTTTTGAAATTTTGTTACCATATTTTTAACATGGACTTTTTGGGACCTCCCATCATGAAGAGTGGCACTGTGGTTTTACTAATCCATCCCGAAAGTTGATTTCGCACAGCAACCATGCCATTCTGTGACACTGATGTGAAAACACATTTTGCACAAGATATGAAAAATGACTGCTTTATTGTTTATAAGGAGGTGTTAAAAAATGGCAATGTTGAAATTCTGGAGTGAAAATATTAAAACTGGCAAAGTTCTGAGGGTGCATAGAAAATGCACAAACAGCACTATAGCATTAATATTTTTGGGAGCCACTGTAAATTTCTAACTTGGGCTTTTGGGACCCACCTCATGAACAGTGAAAGCTTATTTTGTTAATTGGTCCTGAAAGTCATTCCAGGCAGTGACAGTGAAATCACCTTTTGGGACCAAGAATCAAAATTACAGTGACATGTTCATGAGGTGGGACCCCAAGAACCCCATGTTGAAAATTTGGGGCCAAAATTCCTCAAAATTTCTAAGATATCAACCTAAGTTGAAACCGCCCATTGACTCCCATTATACAGCACTTACCCTATTCCTCAGTTCTTAGTTCAGCTTTGAAGAGTGAAGCCATGTCCCAGTCCACAGAATATCAACATCCCCAACCTCCGGAGAGTAATTATGGGTGAGGGAGGTGTGGAGAGGTTGGTGCACAGAGGGAGGATTGGGATGGGGAAGGGGGTACTGGGGAGACAATGCTGAATGGTTTACTTTTTCACAGTTTAACAAAAAAAAAACTCCGGGGGACCATTTTCTTATTTATAAGTTAAAAAATAGAACACTTTGTGCACACTGGGTGGCCCCAGGTGCCACATGAGTTTGAAGGCATGATGCCAATGGGATTGGCATCCCATCTGCAAAAAATATTGAGCTTGAGGGTGGGGCATCTGACACTGGGAGTGGGCATCCTAGTGTCAGGGAAAATATAAACAATTGTTTGGGCACACTGGAGTGGGCTCCCAGAGTGCCACAATGTGGCTGTGGGTTGGGGGATACATGCCGACACAAGGATTGGGCACCCCCAATGTCAGCTTTGCAGGAGTCTGTGTGGCCAGGGCAGGAGCCACCATTGTGGAAAGGCCTGTTTTATGTATTGAAATGTTTCACCAGGAACAGCACAACGAGCAACTGCTCATAACTCCAGCAATGCGCATTACTGTGCACTGTAATGTGCATGGCCAGAGATTTCTTGTCTGCCACTGCAATGATGAAACTGCACCTGGTTGCAGCGGCAGATCTGTTTTAACTCTTTGGCTCTCTTTAAAGTTTGCTGTCATTACTAGAATACTCACTGATTGGTGGCTGAGTGACACACCCACTAAATCATCTCCTGCATTGGCCACGACACTGACACACCTCTGAAATGTGCTACTGCCACAAGATGTTTCTTGTACATGCATGCAAGCAAACATAAAAAGGAGAAACTATATATGTACACAGATCCTTGTAATATGCATTCCCAAACATGCAGTAGTTGATTAAATATATAACTTGGAACATAAAGAGTAAATCAACATATTGAGCTCAAAAGATTTCTAGTTCACCTTCAAAAAGCAAGATCCAAGAATAATATTACTACAAGAAACCCAACTAAATAATGTGGAACACTCTAAACTAAAGAGAGAATGGGTGGGTAGATGATGGCAGCATCACATATTTTGCATACCAGAGGGGTATCGATCCTGATTAGTAAGAAGGTTCCTTTCCATGTGTAGAATACACACAAGGATGACAGTAGAAGACTGATCATAGAACAGGGTATGCTCAGCAATGTACCAAACAACAAAATCAGCCACAGGACAACACAAAGCAGTTCCATTCAGTTGAAAATAAATATTGCTGAAGTCAGATAGTGATGTTGAAATACTTCTATTGGTTTATAAAAGAAGAAAGTCTGTCCAAAAGTAAAATAACAAATACAAATATAATTATTCAGAAGCCTTCTGCCTCCTTGACTGAAACAATTGTGATCGTTGTGCTTCACTCCATCAAGCTTCTTCAGAGGGTGCTTTACACAATTTAGGATCACTGTTTTATACACCAGGGTTGGCTCAACATTATGACACCCTTTCTGTGTATCACTTTAGTGTGTCTCATCAAAAATGTATATAGAGACACTATCCATTGAATTTATACAATTGTCTGTCAAACATGTACTTAGAGTAAACTAAAGATCTGTGTGTATTTATAAATTCATTTGTCACCATGGATCTAAAAATGGAGCCACATAGGAGCCATGAATTAACTTAATCAGAAACAGAAATGCAATATATACCTATTGCCAACACAACTGCGCATTTAACAGTTATATTATAGACTCTTGATACAATGGATTTAAAATAATACTATGAAAAACCGAAAGTAAAATAAAATAAAAATTAAGAAACAAAACAGGAAGCAGCATTATATATGAGCAAAACAGACTTTTTTAGAAGAAAGGGTAGCCAAATGCACTGGTCTAATTCATAAAACTAGCGTCTGGAGCCATAACATAATGAAATGCAAGTAGCAGGATGTCCTGCATGCCATCAGATGTCCAGCCTAGAAAGAGACAAAGACTAAAAAAATAGTAATAAATTCCCAAATTGTAATCATAAATTGATATTATGCATTTTATTTTATAACATCAGTTAATACCTTTAATATATTGAAAACACTGTCAGTGAAAAGATAGAGATATTGATAAAAAAGGGGAGAGGATTAAAGCATGGTGGAGATTGGGGGGGATTGTTTTGGGAAAGAAGTATTTCAAAATGAAGTAATATAGCAAGAAATTAAAATAAAGTAAAGCACATTAATAAGATAAAAGCAAACAGAATATTAAAAGGAAAAGGCTAAGGGGGTGGGGCAAAGTGCAGAGATCAAAACCTGCTGATTGCAGTACCTCAAATGAACCCCCAAATGTAGGTTATAGCATGATACTTTAACTGTGATTCTCTTTTGTGTGACAAGAGTAAATCAACATTCATAGATATGGCTTGAAAGCAATTTTCATGTTTAACCCATCAGAGGTCAAGGCATTTAGTACAAAAATCCAGTTTCTCTCTGTAATAGATGTTGTAGTCTATTACCACTCTGTCTGTCCACCCTCACTTGTTCAATTCCCATGAACCTGAAACCCATAGTCTCACTGTTATGATTATAGAAAAAATGCTCTGCTACCAAGTTTTCCAAATTCAGATTCTTAACCTCTCTAATGTGCTTCTGAATCCTAGTCTTCAGTGGGCATGTAGTCCTTCCTCCTGTATGTACATTGCTTCACAAGGGCACTAGATGGCATACACTATAAAACTAGTGATGCATGAAATTGTCTGATTTATTTATTTATTTAATGTATTTATTTATTCAGTCTTGGATTACAAATACCTTGGAGTGCAAATACAGCTCATTTACAAAGGTTCCATGTCAAAAGGGAGTCTTACAAACAGACAAAGGGGAAGTCTAACAGGTTGAATTACTACCATACAGTGAACAGTATATGATACATCATAGATACTCAGCAATAAATCAGTATAAGAGAAGGAGTAGGAGCAAAATAGCAAGACAGTGCAAGGGGGTAGTAAGGTTTACAGACCTAGGGGAGAGGACAGGGGAAAAGGGTGTGGCAGCCAATAAGGCCTTGTCAGGGTTATAACCAAAGAGGCAGACTGGGGTGGGTGGCAAGTAGAAAATGCTCCAAAGGTAGTGAGGTATGGACAGACTTATAAGGGGATTAGGTGGAACAATCACAGGAACTTTCAGAGAGGAAATGCTGGCAGAGTGTGTGCTCAAACTGGCCAAGTTTGGGTAGCTTAAGTATTTCATTGTGCTGTCCATTGAACCATAGAGCGGCTCTATAAGCAAAGGATCACTGGCTTTGTGTTGTCCTGCACTTAGGGACTAGAAGAAGATTGGTGGTTGAAGTGAGAGTGTGTTGGGTTCTGTGGGTTTTGTTCAACTGGCTTTCCATTCCTGGGGGCAGGAGTCCAAGGAGAAGCCTTTTAGTTAGTAGGCAAGTCTGGTATTTGATCCTACCGCTTAGCTGAAGCCAGCCAGATTGAGCATATAGTTCTTAAGTGTGAGTGAGACAAGCAGCACCCGTGAGAATTCTGCATGCCTTGTTCAAGGCAATTGTTAGTCATTTGAGAGAGGTAGCGGTAGCAGCTCCATAAATGATCAAGCCGTAATCAATGACTGACAACATCGAGCTATAAATTGCAAGTTTGAGAGCTTCCAGAGTCAGACACCATTTGTATTCATAGAGGAGTCCAATCCTAATATTAACTTTATTGGCAACATTCTCAATGTGAGGCATATAGGTAAGGTGATTATCCATGGTTACTCCTAGTTACTTAAAAGGGCTGCACTTGTTCAAGTGGTCCTCGGTTATTTCTAATGGTAAGTATATAGGTCCTGTACTTATTGAGCAAGGAGGAGAACAACATAACTTTTGTTTTCTTATAGCTTAGAACCAATCTGTGTGCACTAAACCATTGTTCCACATCCTTGAAACTGAGTTGCAGATTGCTTTCAAGAGCATTTGGGTCTCGGTGGCTCGAGAAAATGACTGCATCATCCACATATAGGAGAATCCACTAGTGACAGGAGGATGGTGGGTTGTTCAGAAAGACACTAAAGAGGAACAGACCCAGGATTGATCCTTGAGGTACACCAGATCGGACGACCCACTGCTCGAAGAAGACATTAGAAATTTTCACCTGCTGGGATCTATCATCGAGATAGTTTCTGAACCAGTTCAGCGTTTCAAGTGACAGGCCAATGCTAGTTTGTTGATAGAGGAGAAGTGAGTGATTAACAGTATCAAATGCCTTTGTTAAATCTATAAAGGCCGCCCCTACCAGATTGCCTTGATCAAGTGATTGCTGAATGAAGCTGGTGAATTCCAGTAGTTCTGTGAAGTTGATATGCCTTTTTCTAAAACCATGTTGTTGTGGGAATTGGATGGAGTATTTTTCAAAGTAATCCACCAACTGATTTGTAACAATACATTCCAGCACTTTAGATAGTAGAGGGAGGATTGATATTGGCTTATCTCTGTTATGTAGTGCACAATCACCAGACATTTGTATCGGGGTCACTAGGGCCAATTTCCAAGCTTTAGGGAATTGTGATAGGGTTAAGGAGAGGTTAAGGATCTTTGTTATAGGTACAAGTACTTTCTCTAAAGTGAGCATAAGTTTAAGGTCTAGTGAGTCTCCACTATGCCTAGATTTTCCCAGCACTTTTTTTAATTGATTTGATTGTCACCCTTCTTTTTATATTTGGTGGAGTGAAGTGGAATCCCTTAGTGCAAAACATACAAATGTTGCAGTTGCCACATTTAAACATCCCTGGGGGCTTTATTTGCAACCATGTTCAAGTCCCACCTAGATTTTGTGTCTTGCCACTGAGTTGGCTAGCTACCAGTTTTGTCATTGATACTGGTTCCCCTTAGAAATGTTACCCTAGGTTTGGGACCAACATGAGGCACTGAAGAGGGATCATTAAGTAGTATTGGCCAATACTTGTGAATAACATTTCCTCTCTTTCCTGAAAGATGGTTAAACTGAGTGCTAAAAGAAATCAGTTAATTTTCTTTTGTGACATTTCTACTCTATGTCAATAATAAGGCACGGTCCCAACCCATTACCCTATCCAAGGCTTCATTCAATATGGAACTGCTATAGCCCCTGACCAAAAACATTAGTTTCAGTTCTTCTGCCTGTGCTTTGAATTCTGCTATTCCTGAAGAGTTCTGCCTCAACCTAAGGAACTGACTGTATGGTACATAGTCTTTCAGCTTCGTGGGGTGATTGCTGCTAGGTAACAAAAAAATTATTTGTGGCAGTGAGTTTCTAGTCATCCTGCCAAAAGGATCTACCATTGAAATCCTTAAGGAAAGTTTCCCAGACAAGGAGGTCATCCTTGGTACCTTTTGAGATATCTACCCAGTGGTGTGGTCTGGTGGCCCCTTTCGTGGCCCTTGCCAAGCATCTAGTAAACACTTGCCCTGAGCCAATTGCTATACAGGCAAAATTCAGGTGTCCTATCAGTTGCTGCACCTGGCACAGTTGGACCCTCTTTTGCCTCCTGTATTCCCCAACAGTTCTTTGAGGCTCTGTACTTTCCTGTCCAGGAGGCAAAAAGCCTCAGTCTCTATGTCTATCTCTATGCCTAGAAATTCTAATATCTCGCGGGGCTCTTCCGTTTTGTCTAGCACTAAAGGTACTCCAAGCTCTTGGCAGATCTGTTGGAAACATGCCAGCATGTGCTCTATCTCTCAAGAAATCATCCAGGTAGTGCATTACTGACATACCTGACCTTTGCTGGAATATCCACTGGAGGCAGCTGCTAAACAGCTCGAATGTGGCACAAGCTGTGGAGAACCCGATGGGCAAGGCTTTGTCTAATTAGTACCAGTTCCCAACTTTAAACCCCAGCAGGTCCCAATCTTCTGGCCATACTGGCAGCAACTCAAAAGCCCCTTCAATGTTGGTCTTGGCCAGCCATTCCACTGGGGTGGCCCTAATTATCTGTACAGGCCCTTCTAATGTGGCATACTTGACGATGCTGTCCTCTTCGTCAATATAGTCATTTACAGAGTCACCATCCAGGAAGGACAGGTGATGTATTACCCAAAACTCCCTATCTGGATTTTGGGAACTCAGACCGGGGGATACCATGAAATTCTTAAATGGAAGCTTGTCAAATGGCCCTTCTACCCTCCTGCTTTTTCTTTCTCTGTCTTCTTTGCTAGTAGCTCTTTCTTTCCCTCAATCGATCCTAAGTTCTTCACATCCTTTCCTGTCTATGGCCCTTGGAAATGTAAATTAAAGCCCTTCTTAAACCCCTCCACTAATTGTTTAGCAGCTGTCCTGTCTGGGTATCCTTGAACCCATTGTTCTAACATGGGCATCTTAATGAGTGAGACTGCCTTGGTGAAGGAAGGGCTCTCACTGATGGAGCCACCTGTTAAACCTTCCTTATTGACTCTGTCCATGCACTCCACTGTAGCCCCTCCCTCTGAATCCCCTCTCCCATTGCTGCCTTCTACCACCTGAATACTCCCCCAAAAGGGCCGATTGCGCTGGGTGCATGTGGATTCCATCTGACTCACATTAGCCCAGGAAGTCCTACATTTTGAGGCTGGATTGTCCCCTCCACACCATGATCATGCGTGCTTAAACATACATTGTGGCCATGAACTAAATGCCCTGTTGTGGCCCCAACAGCATTTTTGAGAAAGGGTACGTTTTTTTCCTTCCCTCCCTGTCAGTATTGGCTGTGTCAGTCATGCAGTCCAACCACAGGTCTGATTGCTTGGTGTCCCAACACACATCCCCAAATGTGGCCGTCCTCTGATGAAATAGTTCGTCATACTGGAGTCAGTTGTTTCCCCCTTTCATTTTAGCCTTTCTCATTATTAGCGAGTAAGTTAGCAGGGGTATTGCTAGTTCTGTCTTTTTCTCAGTTACTATGGCCACATACTGGATGTAATTAAGCCCACAAACCAAGCATCCCACATATTCCCCATCATGGACTTTTCCTCTTCCCATTTTCCCAATAAAACCACTGCCACTGCCATATCTTTTTTATTTATGCTCTCTTTCTTATCATATTTTGTAACTGTTTCCTTCCTCACCAGTGTGAAAATGTCCACATATTTCCCTTTCCAAATCTTCTCTTTTATTGCTAATGGAACATGCTCCCCTATCCTCATCCCTGGTGTCCCTACTTCCCTTGTTCCCATGCCTTCACCCCAGGCCAAGTACTTCTCGGTCCCTGCCCCCTTACTTTTCCCTTTCTTTATCTCCGCTAATGCTCTTTCGAATTGTCCCATTCCAATGTCTGCTATTGAGCCAATCATTTGTTCTATGTATTCCTTCATACTGCTACCCAGGGTCAAATGTGCATTACCTGTCATTGGTACTGTATCTGCCATGGGGGCTGGTCCCAGACTGGGAAGCCCTCTATATTTAGGTGCAGACATGCTGGAAGAAAGTGATGGTGGTGGCAGGGGAGCTAATGGGCTTGATGTGGGAAGCAGGCCCAGCAAGGGCAAAGGCCAAGGAAAAGGCTCCGGTGCCAGAAGGGGGTGTAGTACGGATTGCAGAAAGGGAGGCAAAGGTGCTTCCACCTCTGGTGGTGCCAGGCTGGCCAGCTGAGGTGGCAGCCTCTTGTCACTCTTGCCCCCAGCCCCCTGCCCCTGCCTGCCTTCCGCTTCTCCCTTGTCCGGTTCCTTACCTCAGCCAGCTCCCAGCCCTGTCCGCCAACTCCACAATGGCTTTATAAGCATCCTCCTTGGTGATCTGACTCTTTCTGGGTGCCATGCTTAATGTCCTCGCTGTATTAAAACAAAGGCTGAAAATAAAATAACAATATTAGCTGTGTTTCTTAAATGCAAAACACTCCTCCTCCTCCTCCCTTTCTTCCCCACCATCCCTACTAGCTCAAATAACCCGCCCCCTGTGAAGTCCCAAAAAAGCTGTTGGGTGATGCTCATCCTGCCCCTACATGCTTACGCCTATAGGTGTTCAATGCCCAACATTGTGTACTGGTTCAGCTCTATGTTTGCATGGCCTGATTTAGTATGGTTACCCATTCTGTTCTGTGATTCTGGTGCATTTACTCACATTTAACCCTTTACTACAAACACTGTCTGCCAAAGATGCCCTTCTCTTCATGCAGTTTCATCCTTTTAATCATTTGTTTATTGAGATTGAGAAAGCAGCTGTGCTCTCTTCTAATCTCCCCAGTGCTCATAGTCCCATTCTGCAATACCCCTATATTCGCACCCCCTCTTCTTTTTTGTTACCCAATGGGTTCTCAAAACAAAGCTTCACCCTATAGCGGGCCTCCTGGTCATGTTTCCGTATCATAAGTCTTACTTCCTCCACCCATGTTGCACATTCGTGTGCTTAAAGGAGGAAAATCCCCTACTGACACTGCCTTTCCTGGTCAATTTTCTTCCACTACCCAGTGTCTTTCTCTATAATTAGTTTTTTACCACCCCCTGTTGCATGTCTCTGTGAATGCATCCCCCACCCACTCCATACTGAAACAAAAAAAAAAACAAGAGGGAGTCTCAGCAAACAGCCACTCCTGTCAGGCCTGATTTTGTCTCGGAATAATGTCCTAGGTAGCCACCATATCGGTGGCCGACTGCGTGAATTCTTATTTTTCAATTGGGAACCACTTAATTCGGTCCCATCCTGTTTTTCCTTTGTTTTCAGCCCTCCTTGCCTTTCAGGGCCAGTGACTTTACCCACAACATGGGTGACTGCCCAATATGCCAAAAAATCTCTGCCCCCACATCCCTGCCTGTACTCACAGTAACCCCGGCCTAAAATCAAACCTGTGTCCAATCCCAAATGCTTCAGCCCTCTGTCCAGTTCCTTTTAGTGCATTTTTAACCTGCCTCCAGTATGGAGTGCCTGCCCATGCCATGTATTTGTCAGCCTCCTCCCTGAAAACAGCACCATGCCTTGTACCAGTGTCCGTGCCACATGGCGTGCCACCAGGGCCCCTCATCCCATCTGGCTGTTCACACAAAAAACAGGAGCTCATTACTCTTTTGGATGATGTGCCAGATTTCATTAGTGATGCTCCCTTGATTGTTTTGTCGACATGCTCGGCCAAAGGAAAATTAGCAACCAGGACGCCAGATGGCCATCATGGACCTAGTAAAGAGAAATTGGTGCCTGTCTTGGGAAAATACTCACAAACATTTCAAAATAGAGGTAAGCCTACAACAAGGATTTATGAGCCTATCCCTGTATGACCTGTCCAATTCCATTTTTAAAACCAAACTGGCTTGAAGTGCCCCAAGTCACAATAGCCTGGACTGGAGGAGAAAACTGTGGTTTAAAAAATCCTGGCCCAACATGCTCCCGTGCTCCCGCCAGTACCTGCAAAAAACACAGACACAGCTCAGCCCAAAACAACATGGAGGGATCCCTGCCCCCTTGCACAATAAAACCCTTTGGCATATCCTGCAGCCGTGCCATTTAATCAAATGTTTTACCTTACCTGGTGTTTTCTAGTGAATGCTCCTCACCAGTGATGGGGCTGGATCCAAAAAATAAACGTCAAGGATGAAATAAATTAATTCAATGTTTTGATTAACTCTGGAACCTGATGCAGTTCCCTGTAGGTTTTTAAACTGCTAGCATTAACTAACCACTTGTACTCCAACTATGAACTTCCACTAATAAAATTATTCAGCCAATCTGATGTGCTGCTCGGAGTCTGAAACCAAAAACAAAAAACTCCAAGTAGCAATGAAAAGAGGGCTTTCCCAAACCATGCATCCCCTTTTTAAACCCATGGCCCCACTTTTTCCTTTCTATTTCCTCAGCCTATGGGCTGCTTTGATTTTCCAATCCAAGCCTCCCTCCTGTAAGGTCATACCTACCTCACTTGTTTTCAGACCTCCCAACTTGAGTTATCCCCACCCCGCCTCCTCCTCCTTTTGCTCCTTTAGTAGGCAAACTTCATTATTGAGGGAACTACATAATAATGAAAGGGATTTACACATGTTTTTCATATAGACATAACACTGCTACAAGAATTGATTATATTCATATTTTTAAGTCCTTGATTATTAGTGGAGGATATTACAGTTGTACTATTGAACCCATAACCATTTCAGAGAAAACCCCTGTTTAATTATTACTGGCTATAAGTAATAGTCAGATTGGGAGTACACTATGGAGATTTAATAATAGATTATTGAATAATGAGTCTTTTGTTGAAAGGGTCAAGGACACAATACACAATTTTATGGAGGATAGCAGTTCCTCTGATATAAATACTATTAGTAAATGGGAAGCTTTGAAAGCTAAAGTAGTGTAATTATTTCAGAAAACACATGGATTAACAAGAAAAGGAAACAGAATTTACAAGAGGCAGATTATAAATTATTTGTATTTTTTATTTATTGATTTTGCAAGCAAAAACTAACAAATCACACATGCATAGGAGGATAACAAGAACATACAATACACTATGGGACAGATATTCAAACTGCGCCCAAAAAGTGCGCAATAGCAGGAGCAAGTGCAAGTCTATTGCACCCATGCGTAAGAGATGCGATATTAAAAAACGGAGCAGGCCAAATTGCGCCTACAGCCGACTACTGAATATCGCACCACCTGCGCCATAGCGCAACAAGGGATGTTCAGCTGAGCAGTCCAGGGGTGCTATAGCTCAACCAGGGAGCCCCCAGCTGCAGAGCAATGTAACTGCACAATCAGAGAGGTAGGGGCCACCACCCATGCCACAGATGGGCACAGGAACACACAGCAGAATAGACATCGCCCCCCACACCCTAGCTAATAGCACAACTGGGGAGGGCTGGAATAACTACTGGCCCATGGAGACAAGCAACCAACCCACAGCCTGGCCATGGTGCCCCATCACACCCACCGGCAAGCTGTGACTGGCACACAAGGAGGGCAGACCACCCTGCCACCATCCCCCAGTGCAGAGCACACCCTGCACCATGACCCTCAGACACCCCATGAGCAGTGACCACCACTGCAGGAAACCCCATGCATGCCACCACCCCACTGTGTCAATGCAACCCTGTGCACCACAGAACCATGCAAGCCAGCCCCATCATGAGACCCATCAGTGGGTTGCAGCACATGGCAATGCAACAACAGCAGACAAGTGCCATCATGCACAGTCCCCGAGGTACTGCTTGAGAGACTGACCATGCTGACACAAGAGGTACTCACATGGGACGGCATGCCTTGACACCACTCACCAGTGGTACAGCGCCCTGCACACAGTATTCCAGTGACACACCCTGACCCACCACTGGCCACAACAGCCAGCACAGTTACTCCATAGTGGTGCATGGAAGCATGCACTACACTGGATGCCACACAGGGTATGGACAGACACCCATCCATACCCAAGGGCACAACACAGGGAGGAGGAAGTGATGGGGCAACCAGGGCCCACTGTGGGCCCATGTGGCTTCGTATAGACACAACCCACAGTCCATCATGCACTGAGTGCCAGCCACCCTGCACAGGCATTGTGGACCTGCACACCACCAGTAGTCACCTGAGCAGCAAGCCACAGACAGTGGGGCACATTCCCTGCAACACACACAAGCCACAGCATGGAGATGGACAATGACTGTGTGTCTACAGTGCCACCCAAGCCAGGTATGCACCACACACCAGTGACAGGGTCAACCCAGCAAAAGTGACGGGTACAGTGGCCACCCTGCAGGGAGTGCCACCACTGACATGCCAGCAGACTGTGCAGGTCACAGACAGGCATGTGTGTTGGCTGCACAGGCCATGGACGGGCCGATGGGTGCATTCATGGACACAGAGCACGCCATGGACCACTGCACACAGTCATCCAGTGCACAGAGAACAACACACAACACAGACACTGACTGATATCTACCCCTACACCATAGTCACCTCCACACTGAGACACACACACACACCCATGACTGCACCCACCCTGATGTTACGTGACACCACTGCAGCTGAGCACCTATAGCCCGCTGCAATCCGAGACCACCTACAGTATTCATATCAAACTAAATGTATTGTAAATATAAAAAAGTGAACTATGTACATGAATAAAACTATACATGCTTGGGGGGACACAAACAAGGGGAGTGGGTAGGGGGAAGGGGTGGACAAATGGGATGGGTTAGGAGGGGTATGAGGGTGGGTCCAGGGTGGTAGGGGAAGTAATGGACCGAAGGATGTCTATCGGGTCTGCCGTTCATCGCTCTGGGACCTCCGGCCTCTGTGCCTCCGCAGCACCCCCGTCGTGTCCAGCCTCCTTAAGATGTCGAGGGACTCGTGGGCCAGCTGTAGGAGCTCCCGTGGCGTGTCCCGACGTCCCTGAGATGGCGTGTACCTAGACAAGTGAGCAGTCAAGGGTGTGAATGCACAACCCCATGCCAGCCTGCTCAATGTGCATGATGGCCACAGGGACATACCACTGTGATGGTGTGTGACCACCCGCAATGATCACGCCAACAGGACCTGCCCACCCAGGCACATACAGCTATGTGGAATGCTGCACACACCCACCGCCAACACACACAGCACCACCGTGGTCGTTAGTGACATGGCTATGTGGTGTAGAGGCAGTGGCACAGCCAGGCACCTGGCACGTGATGGACCACCCCTGTGATGCACACCCAGACATGCAGTTCCACTGGACAGTGTTGACTATAACAAGTTGCGGCATGGCAGCAATGTCGATGAATGGTGGTCTGCCCCCTGCCCACCCTGTCACACAGCATGCAATACTAATCCTGATGTATGCACCCACCTCACCGGGTCGGGCCAGGTGGGCGGTGATGGTCACTCGCCTGGCTGCTGATTGGTCCTCCCCTTCGTCATTTCCGCCCACAATCGCGGAGTTTATTAGCTCTGTGAGGAAAAAAGGAGAAGAACATCAGTACATTCCTGAAGCAGTTCCTGCCTCAAGGTGTGTGCCCTCCCACCCAGCCAGACCCACCCACCCCACACCCTGTGAACACCGCTTATCGCCAACCCCATATGGTCCCTCCCTATGTGCTGACACATACAACACTGTGACCTATAGGATGATAAAAGTGTGTTGATGGAACCCCACTGATGTGGCACTGCCCTCCTGGCACATGCCCGCAGTGGCGGTCAGCTCTGGTTTCTCCTGCGCAGGTCACCATAGCGTGCCTGCACTGCCTGCACTATGCCTCATCCTGTGGCCTCTCTCCAGGCAGTGGCCACCTCCTGCCACACCTGGGTCCTGGCCCTGTCCAGGGGTTTCCACAAAGAGAGGCCCATGGTGTGGCTCAACAACGGCTACCAGATTGGCTGGCTCAATTGCTGTCCACTGTGCCGCCCATCTGCACTCCATTCTAGTAGTTTTAGTAGGCAAATGGCGCCTGCAGCAAGGCCTCCCTGTGCAGATGTTGCACTGTATAGGCTGCTATTCCCATCGTTGCTACCGAACAGCACGATAGAGGTATCTATGCTCGTGGACGAGGGGCAATTAGGGGGCACAAGGTCGGCGGGGTCCCAGGTGCAAGGCTGCTTACAGTGCCATCGGATGACAATGCATGGCACCACTGGCCGCCCGTGCGCCACGCCCACAGCGCAATCAATGGTGTTGTGCCGGGGCCATTGCACTCCGCGTGATGGCCCAGCCACAGCCGCCTACGTAGTGACCATCGCCTAGTGCCACTGGCACAATGGTGGCTCATGCCCTGCATTGCCTACCGCGCACAGCAATGTCATCAGCAAGGCAGATGCTCGAGTCAGCAACCTGGGCACAAAGAAAGAGGTGTACTACACACGCCACAGGACTCGCGCCACTGATCAGCAATATTCAACACACTACGCAGCGCAACAGCGCGATATTCAGCCATCATATGTAAATTATTTAATCAGCCATTCAATGTGCAGCACTGTACCTTTAGATCTACTTAAAGTTGCTCGCCTCATTTGCATGGATTGCGCGATAAAAGCGACAATGTGTTGCAGTGGCCATAGTGGTTACTGCAGTTTATTGGTGAGTTGTATGCTGTTTGGGAGGTGACTGTGGATTCAGGACATGCATGGGACTGCACAGTCAAGGTAATCAACCGCCATTCTTACAGAGGTTGCCATAATGACCGAGCAGGTTGTTGGAGAGGAGGAAAACAGTGGTGGAGGAGGAGGAGGCTGAACTTTAAAAGGCTGAAACTGAGGCCCTGTTTGAGGCTCTACCTGGACTGTGAAGCCACTGCTCAGTGGATATGGGAACCCTCAGGCTCAAAGGTTGCATGGGAGGAGGTGGCATGCCGGGAACCCAAAAGGCAGCCACCATCGCCCATGTAGGAGTGTAAGAAGAAGATGGCTGTGGACAGGAGGAGGGTAAAGGAGAAGGTGGTTGCCATCAGGCAGCACATGCTGCAACAGGTGGGGGACACCTGGGGTAAGCAGGACCCCAGCAGAGGACAGGCTTGCTGGAAGCATGCAGCGCAGTGCCATTGAGGGTGTTCCGGTGGTGGTTTCTGACAGGTGGCCTCATCACTGCATGTGGAAAGTCATGTCTGCTCTGCGGGTGGGGCAGGGTAGGTCACACTTAATAACGCCAGATTTTGCTTTCCCTTACAGATCCTGAGCGCCTGCATGGGTCAGCAGTGGTGGGCCTGTCCACGGCGGATTAGGTCGATGAGCCTGAGGTGGAACCCATCCACCTCCACAGGTATATGTGGATCATTACGACAGTGGGGCGACCTGGCCGTCCACACTCGATGTCATGGTGACAGGTGGGAGGAAGTCCTGTTTAGTTTCCACGCTTGGCATCCATAGATGCCAGCACGCCTGTGGCTGTGGCTGTGGCTGTGGTTGTGGCTGTGGCAGCAGTCCGCACCAGTGATGATGACACGATCACTCATGGCAGTGACACGGTGTGCCACAGGATGGCCACACACAGGGCACCACGCCCATGGCTGTGGGGTGGTGCCGCTATGAGGCTCGCATGTCACACAGTCCCAGGCTGTGCCTGTCAACACCAGTGGGCAGCACTGGTGTCTGTTCAGGACAGTGGATTGCTGCAGCCACTGCGGGTGGCACCACGAGCCCTGGGGTGCTGGCAGTCAGAGGAGCAGCATCAGCAGTCACCCACTGGCTTGGGGTTACAGGGTTCAGCGGCTGCATCTGTGCACCACCTGTGGACATGCCCAGACGTGGTCCTGGTGCGCAGCACCCACCTCAAGGGGGGTGAACATCAGGTCCTTGCACACCCTGAGGGACAGGATGCCGAGGAGGCTGATGACCTCTTCACTGAGCACATCCGCCTACTGCAGCACTGTCCAGCAGCAGATGGGCTTGTGATGTCCGTGGATGCACTGTGTGTGGCTCTGGAGTGGGCAGAGGAGAGTTGTAGCAGGGACACCGCACTGATCCTGGCAGGGATGGACCGCTTGCGGGAAGATATGACCGCTGCCATTGACAGGCATGCACAGGTATTCATTGCTGTCATGGCCACAATGGGCACACAGTCAGGTGCCCATGCATCGCGGACACCACGCAGGCACTATCCACCTCCTGTTCCTGCGCGCGCGCGACCCCACCCTGTCAATGCCGGGTTCAGCTGTGGGCATCCCGAGCACCCTGGTGCAGGTGCGTTTGTGTGCTGATCCCTGCGCTGAGCACGGTCAATGTTCACACAGTGGAAACCCTGGGGACCCATCAGTGCGCACCATGAGGCCAGTGGGTCAGCCTGCCAGTGCTGGTGGGTCTCAGTGGGCTGCCCACGCATCCATGGTGGCCGTGGCACTGTGTCACATGACTGACCTGTCTCCCAGCATGGCTACTGGGTCTGCGTGTTGCCCTGTGTGCATTGTGTGTGCCAGTGGGCAGTGCACGGTGGTACTCCGCCCCGCATGCGGATGGCACAGTCCACCTGCACACCCTCCTGGCTGCTGTCTGCAGTTGCTTGTGCATGATGATGTGCCTGCATTGTGCTGTACACCAAAGTGCAATGGTGTCAGCATCTGACACATGCACATGGACAGGCAGTGGGCATGGTGGCCTGTGGACATGTGTGTTGCTAGGGTCTGCGCTCTGGTCCGTGTGCCTTCTGCCCTCTGTGCACGCTTGTTGCATTGTGTGTGCGGTGTGTCCTTCGGCATTGCTCGTTAATCCTCACCCATCCCTGGTTGTGTGTGCTCTGTGCCCGCCACTTTTGACAGCATGAACCCCGTGTAGCCAATGTGTTCAGGGTTGTGTTTCACACTGGTGGCTGCGATGGCCCCATGGGACTTACCTGGGTTGGCTGAAGTGCTGGTCCATGATGGTGTCCTTGTGCAGCAGTGCCAGCCAGAGCAGTCGGGGGTCCCGTCGGCCAAGGAGGGGCTGCCCATCACCATCATCACCAGCGTTCCCATCATCCCCATCACTGTCCCCCTCTTTGACCTGTATGGCTATCCCACATTCATTGGCCATGTTGTGCAGGATGCAACAGGCCAGGAATATCCCACAGGCCTTTGAGGGGCTGTACTGTAGGGCACCGCCGGAGGTGTCCAGGCAACGGAAATGTGCCTTAGCATCCCGAACACCCGCCGACGACATTATATGTGTGGTGGCAGTTCTCATTGTAGCGTTGCTGTGATGGGGGTCGCAGGCTGCCGGTAGGATGTGAGCAGCCAGGAACAGAGGTATCCCACTGTCACCTGTGTAGAGGGCGGAGGTTAGTTTTGGGATCAGTATCGCCCTGCCCCAGGCCATGTAGGCCACCATACATGCCACCTCTGGCCATGCTCCCCAGGCCTCATGATTGTCCATGTGGTTTGCATACTCACCCACTAGGTGTCCAGTGGGGATGTCCCACCTCAAATCTGTGGCACAGTGCCGACTGGTACCAGGATGAAAGAATCGGGAGTTCCTCCAGGTGTATGGCACAGACATTGATGATGTGTCTGGCATCGCATTACGACACCTGGCAGTTGATGCTGGTATAGCCCCTTGGCGACGGAGTGTACGCAGCCCCCTCGGCCAGGTAGTGTGTGTATGGCCATTATTGGTGCAGTCTATTACCCCAGTACGCCAGGCATACATGCTACCCTGTGAACTCCCATGTTTGCTGCGCCCGCCGCTGTGTTGGGAATAGATGTACCCTCAGCATGTGGCAGTGCGCTTGAGGAATTCGGTGAGGTGGGCGTGATACGGGCTGACTGTTCTGCCCGCGGTGTCCCCAGTTGGTCTCTGGAAGGTACCGTGGCGAGCAGGCACATGCAGGCTGTTATCTTGGTCTCCACTGACGGGGTATGGCTCCGTCGTGTGAGTGCCTGCATCACATCACTGCACAGCTCACAGAGCCACCTCAGAATTGCCCTGTTCAGGTGGTACCGGCCCACAATCTCAGTATCAGTGTATATGGCTCAAAGCTGGTGCCGGGCTCGGTACTGCCTGTTGGGGAACATACCGCCTGATGGGCCCTTCACAGCCCGCCCCCTGCCGTCGCGCCATCTCACCCCCTCAATTATGGCCTCCATGTGGAAGGTGGCACTGGCCATGTCCCTGGCTTGTGTTCACCTCTAGCAGCTGTTGCTGTATTTCCCACTGTCCTGGCTGCTACCTCCCCTGCACCGGGTACACCTGCCTGTGCTGGCTCTCTGTGCTGTGTGGCTCTCCACACCTTCCCTGTGCCTAGCTGTTCAGAGTGACCTTTCCCTGGTCTGCCCTGTTTGTGCCTCCTGCCCTGTCTGTCTGCCTCTGCCTCTGACACATGTGGCTTCCCTGTAGCGTTCTTGCACCTCTTCCTTGCTCCTTTTTATTTTGGCTCATTTCCGCTATGGCGCAACTTCCACTTGCTCCACTATTGTGTATGGTGCAAGTCTTTGAATATCACAGTGCGCCCATTTGTGCATGGATTCCTCCCCCTTGATTGCATGCCTTCATTATCATTGCGCCTGTTGCTCAGCATGATTTGGGTGTCGCCAACTGCCTCCCTGCTGAATATCGCAGAATGGCGCAATCTCAGACTTGCGCAGGCACTACCCTATTGTGCATGGCTCAACTCTTTTGAATATTTGGACCCATGTGTTCTCTTAAAAAGAATTAATGAAGGACACCTCCCTGTTCAGTAAACCATAGGAGGGATCACCATTATTGAAATACAGTTAATATAACTACCCAAACGCATGCAGCCTGATAACACATTTTGAGCAGGAGATGGCAGAGGAGGAAGGCAAAGGGAATTCTTTGAATGAGGACTGAGCAGCAGAGAAACTGCAAATTCTGAACAGTAAGATGGAATGCTAGGGTTTCAGATGGTGACCAGTTTGCAAGTCTTGTCTTTATTATTTTGTATGCTGCCTGTGATGCCATAATTTTGAGCTTGAGCTCTAACTGTACTTGGAGAAATGTTACTTCTTCAGTTAATTATTGTGACAGAGCTGAACTGTTCCTTTAGTTTTTAATAAGATGGTGGTCTGTGCTGGTCTCAAGCCTTTTAAGGTATTCTGAACTTTTTTGTGGCCATATCCCTGGGCTGACTAAAGACTGTTTTGAAATGTAGTAACCTTTTGGTTTCTGTTGGGTTACTGCTGCAGTTTTTGCTGAACCTACATTATACTACACTTTCATTTAAGCAGTTTTGCGATTGTAAATTGTTTGAGATAGAAAAGAAAATTAAAGCTGGCGACAACACCTGCAAAGAAGAATATGATAATATAAAGAAACTGAGGAAACAGAAATGTACCAGATCCAAAACACCTGGTTTAAAATAATAATAATAAAAATTGCATTCTTGCAAGTGAAATGGTGAGTAAATGTTTGGCAAAAAAGGATCAAAGAGGCTCCAACCAAGACCAAATTTATTTCTGTTGTTGATAATAATGAGAAGCTTGTCACAACAAAAAAATGAGGTTGTGGATTGTTTCCTGACTTTCTACATGGATCCATACAAATCTGAATGTTCTCCATCTAAAGATGACTTGGAATATTACAGGGGGTGGGATATTCAAAGGGGTTGCTCATGGCTCAACAGTGTTGCACCATGCACAACCCACTGATGCGCCCCAGTGCAATATTCAAAAGGGGATGTTGCGCTGCGCAGATCCTGATGCACCATGGTGCACCAGTAATGTATGCAGTGCAAGTGGGGGGGGCGTACCCATGCATATTTTGCACATCCCGATATTCAGCATGGGATGTGCGGCGCATATGCTGGTGCAACCCCTACTTGCGCCACACACTGGTGCTCAAAGTTGAGCCAAAAGGAAATAGGAGCAGGGGCTGGCCATCCACTGGTGAGCTGCTATATTGCAGGGCATAACACAGCAGCCTGGCTGTGGGTGTACACAAACTCAGGGCCAGGTCTGGTGGCGTCCATGCCCCCATGCCCGATCATGGGCATGAGTATATTTAAAACATGTGTCAATATCCCTGGTGGTCCAGTGGACACTTCCACTAATCTTGAGCACTAAGTATTAAAAGTAAAATATTCCAAACCATCCCTGGTATTCAGTATTACTCCCAACCACATACTCGCTTCACCACCCCCTCCCCAGTCAGGTGGGTGGCAGCTCCCCATCCGCAAGCCTCCCAGCCGCCCACCGCTGACTGTCATGTAAGTACGGCTTGCGCCTGTTTGTCCACAGCATGGGCCAATGGGCATACAGACTATCAGCTGTATTACAGTCCAGATATATGGAATGGATTTCATTCACATATCTGGGCTGTAGCAATACGATATGGTCTGCACGTCATTGGCTCATTCTATGGACCAATAGGCGTGCAGCTGTACCAGTGTCGCAATCAGTGGGTGGGTGGCCGGTGGATTGTGGTGGGAAGCTGCCGCCCGCCGCTGACCAGGGAAGTGGTGGGGCCCAGTAGGCAGGTGAGGGGTACCGCTGGACCACCAGGGATGATTTTAATATTTCATTTTGATACTTATGCCTGTGATCGGCTGGAAGTGGTCCACTGGACCTCCAAGGATATAGGACTTTAATATTTTAATACTAATGCCCATGATCAGGCTGCATGTGGTCCACTGGACCACCAGGGATATGGGACATGTGTTCATATTTACTTATGCCTGCTATTGGGTATTAGGACACTTTGCCACGCACTGCAGGGGGCATCGGTCCCAGAAGGCTGCAGCCTGGCAGGGCGCCAGGTGCAAGTCACAGGGGATTGGTGCACCTGCATGCAAATGAGGCCATAATGACATGCTAATGGCCCCAGTTGTGCCTTGCATGCATTATGGCCCCATTTGCATATCCAACACTGAATATCACAGTTCCTGCACCTAGTGCAGCCGCACTTGCGCTGGTGCTTGCCCCTGCTCCACTCTTTCCACTTGTGCTGGCGCAGTGCCACTGCACCATGCGCAATGCGGTAGTCCAAGTTGCAATATTCAATGGTGCTGAGCTATGGCACAGCTCCATTGAATATCACCCAGTCCACGCCCTGGCACATCCCAGTTGCACTGCGCCCTGCTTGCGCCCCTGCCAGGCGCATTTCGGAATATCCCACCCAGGGAGTTTTATCATAATATTAACTTATCCCCTCAGGTAATCAATAATCATATAGGGCCTAAAACTAAGGAAGAGACCAGGAGCACAATAATGTCAAAAAATAAATGCCTTGGCACAGATGGCTATACTATCAAATTTGATGTCACTTTGTAGAGAAGTTGTTACCTATTTAGAGAACTATATGCCAAGAAATACAGAGGAATAACAAGGTACCAGGTAGTTTTTTTTCTAATTGCGTCTATTTCGCTTATTTTTAACTCAGTAAAGATCTGCACAAGGTTGAGAGTTATAGCTTAGTGGTGAATCTAAATTCGGATTATAAAATACATGCAAAAATTCTAAATTGCAGAATAATACCATATCATATATCTTAATAGGATAATTCATCTGGGTCAAATAGGTTTTATTCCAAATAGGAATATATAAACAGCTGTACACAAGATTCAGTTTCTAATTGAATATTTAGAAACAGAAGTAAATGAGGCTATAATGCTTTTGTTAGATATTCAAAAGGAATTGGAAATGCTAGAATGAAATTATTTGTTTGATTTTGTTTATTTAAAATCTGAAAAGGTCCATGGGCCAAGGATCCATTTATATGAGCGACCAGAACAAACAACAAAAATATACAATAATGAGCCAGCCCACTGGTGGAGCAGCAAGGTGTCCGCTTGTGGCATCGACGTCTGGGTTCAGCGATGGACTCAGAAGTTGGAAGGCCAGCCAGGGAGAGAAGGATTGAGCGTCCCAAGGACTTTTCTTCTTCTCTGGGGCGGAAGAGTGTCTGGTGCAATGCAGACCTCTGGCAGAGGCTGGGGATACCATCATGGTTGGCACCACACACTGAGGGGGGGGCAGAGCAGATGCTGGCATCATTGCACATTCCCACCCCACTGGGGAAAAACCTTGCATAAAAATGCCAGCCAGTGAATGATGGTCCCCATCTCTGTTGCTGCTCCTGCTGCAGATTAAGGTCTGCCAGTGGGGTCCCACTCCTGTGGCCTCACCCTGTGAGGCAAGTCAGGGCATAGTGACCAAGTGCCTTGGGGAGGGGGAACATGCCCAGCAGCCCCTCCCAAGGGGATAAGCCTGGGGATGAGGGGAGTGGCAAGTGGAGTGGTAGAACAGAGGAGAGGAGCTGACACAAAAAAAATACATACAATAACAAAATTGCATAAAATACAGTAGCTGGTCAAACAGATGTTTAAAGACTAGTCAGAGAAACATTTACATCTATTACTGGAGAAAAGATTATTTTTTAAGATCTAATCCAAATGTATATAAAGAGTTACTGACACAAGTTGTCATTGATGGTAAGGCACTGAAAGCTACAGGCAGGGTATTTAACAATTATCTTTATTTATCTATTTGTTCTATACTTTGGCTATGTGGGACTTCCTTGATGAATTTAATTCCTACATTAAAGTACTGTATGCTGCACCTGAATCTAAAATAAGAATTAATGGTACTTTCACTGAAAAATTTAGATTAAGTCACAAGATTCGCAATGAATATCCCCTTTCCCCTGAATGGTTGAATGGTTCAGGCACAAAACAACAGCAAACCTGTGGGCTGTAAAGTAGTGTCAGTTGCTGCACCAAAAATAGAACACATTGCCATTGAAAGGCAACAAAGCACAACCACATGACCCTGTGGAGCCCATAAAGGAGCCTCACAGGCAGTAGAGGCAGAGGTGGTAACAGCCAGATGTGTGTGCTACAGATGCAGTAGAAAGAAACACCTGAGAAGCACAACCAACAGATACATATTGCCACTGGGTGCAAGGTTCTCCTGGTACAGGTGGTGCTACCATGGTCCCAGTTGTGGGACTGGCTGCTTGCCTCACTGGGAGTGCTGGTTCTGCTGCAACTTTTGCAAGACTGTCAAAGTCTCCTGCTCCACTTAATATGAATCACCTACTGCTGTTCTGTCTGTTGGGCCTTTTATATTATTTCTGTTGCTGAGGAAAATTGTTGAGGATTTTCAGCACTTGTGGAATTTCGCAACTCACCTGTTTTGGGATTTTCCACACCTGCGGAAATTTTGACTGTGAATATGCCACACTTGTGTTTCTGCAGTTTTGCATGCCTTTTTCCGCACATGCAGATTTTTTTTTGTTCTCCTTGTGAATCTAGCCTTGTGTTTGGCTTGCGACTAAAGAAAAAAAGAAAATCTGCAAACTGTTGCTTCATGAATGGCAAACTCAGATTGTTCAGGGGATCAAAACACAACATTGTATATACCAGCCTTGACTATAGTCTTATTACAGCATACTGGCAAAACAATAAATATTTTGTTGAAATTATGTTGCAATGCATTTTGTGAAAATAATCTTAAAATAATTTCTGTGTGCATATTATTGTATTTTTCCCCTTGATTTTTCCTTTTTGTTATCAAGGTTCCCTGCCCCAGCTGCTAGGGAAGAAGAAAAGATGTGTTCATTTCTGTGTATGAAAGCTCCGAATATGATGGGATGATCAAGTTGTTTTTATTTTGCAAATTAATTGACTAATAATCTGCTCTATTGTACTGTCAAACTTATTGTCTGGGTTTATGGAACTTTTGATTTTGGCCATATATATAATGAAGGTTGATTTGATATGTGTGTCATTGCACATCAGTTTTTTTAATGTAAATATTATTGTAAATGCATTCTTACCTGTCATACATAATTACTTTATTGTATCATTTATTACTGCTAACAAGCAATAAAAAAATATTAATACTAAAAAAGTGTGAATCTTCACTGATGTAGTATGGGAGGGTACCATCTTAATGAGGGATATAACCTTAACACTCTTGGAAGAAGATGAGTGCAAACCAAAATAAAATTCACAACTAGAATAGTACTGAAGAGTGGGTGAACATAGAACAGACAAAAACGGTTGACAACAATGCTGCTAACCAAAACACATTTATTTAGGAGGCTGCCACCAAGACAAACACTATGGATTGAAGAATTCACCACAAAGAGTGGAAGTCAAATAATTTATTAATTTCCTGTCTTCATTTGTCATCTATGCCATTATTTGTCCTTGCCTTAAGATCTGAAATGGCTGTACCATCAGGCCCTTAAAGGAGTGCATACAGGAGCATATGCACTCCATTGTGAAGGAGGCTTCAGATACTCCTTTCAGCAGCCACTTTGCAAGGTTCCTTAATAGTCTGTGGATTGGCATGCAGTATATTTTTGTCTTTGATCATGTTAAATCACTCATCTGTGGTGGTAATCACCTTAAGTAAGCAATAATACCTAACAGGGTGGGTGGTATTGGACTATACTGGACAGGCCCAAAGGCATAACGAGGCCTGATGTCACAGGCAAAGGGCCTTATAACCCCTGGAAGGACCAGTATAGCCCATACCACCCATCCAGTAGGGTATTATTGTGTTAGAAAAGAGGTTACATGTGATATTTTGTAAGAGATGAAAAATGAAAAAAAAAGTGAATAGAAATTAAATGAAAGTTGCTTTTTGGTAAAGTAGCCCCTCTATTGGTATACTTGCCAGTAGAGGGCACAGCAGCGTTCCGCAGTTGTTTTGTTTCTTAGATAGTTGTATATGTCCTTAAGGTCTGCACACATATCACTTGTTCAAGTGTTAATCCTTTCCTACACCCCATCACTGGTGCTCCCCCAATGGTGAGCAGTGTCTCTAGAAATGCATCTGGCAGCCAAGCTGAATCAATGGCACATTGGTGCTAAACTCATAGTTCCATACTCTTCCCCCTCCTAGTTGATACCTTATATGGTGTCCCAGGGGCAGCAGCATGCTAGATAGCTATCCCTGCTGTTGGCCACAGGTTGTGGTGGCGAGAAAGTTACTTTCTGGGTGGGCACACACAGTGCCAAAAGTAATGTTTGAGCAGTGCTGACAGATCCAATGTCTGAGCAGCACTGACAGCTTGTAAGTTTGAACAGGTGACTGCTCCAACATGAGCAGAAGAGCAGTGCAAAAGCTTGCAAATCACTGAGCAGGCAGCAGCTCAGTGATCTCACTTTTCCAGTCCCCTAATAGGCTGCAGTCCTTGGGCAGAGTGAGCAACTAGAGAGAAGGCAGTCTTGGTCAGGGCAGTGAGGAGGCAGGTAAGCCCTATCATCTGGGGAGGGATACACATGGATTTCTACTCTTCTGTGGAGCTGGTGTGGAGCTACAGCAAGCCAGGGAGAAATTAATGAGAAACCCTGCCCACGTGGCATTGAGCATGTGACTGTGCTGGCATTACTCATTTAAAGTCAAAGACTTTTTTTTGTTTTTTTGAATACAGAGAGGGAAAAAGTTGTCTAATTGCTGAAACAGAACAAATTTCAAAAATAAAATTAAACGGGTTTTGTATGTAACTGGCTAAACTATTTTATGAGAGTGGGGAGCTCTATCTTTTGTTAAGAGAGAGAAAAACATTATTTCATTTTAAAACTGAGCATTCTATTTAAGCTAATAAAATGTTGATATAAACAGGCAGGCAGAGATTGAGATGCATTATTTCCTGGTGTGTGTTGCCTGGTACTGGTTTGTAAATATTCCTAGGCTCTAATTCTTTTCTAGATCATTTTTTGTTTCTTGTTTATAAGTGTTTAATAATTATTGTAATTTTGTTCCAGAAATGTTATTCCAATTTTTTTTGTTTACTACCTCAGAGTATTCTTCCTGTCTTATTATTAACTTTCTTTTGGATTTTCTAAAAGTTGCAATCGGCATGTAATCACTTTTGCTTCTAGTAATCACTTTCAAATCTGTGCAGTGTTAAAAATCATATGGTGAAGCAATGATATAGTGAATCCAGGATGTACTCATATAATTTGTGTAGCTTATTTTACCATATTTATCTGAGGGGTATCTTCCATTTAGCATAATTAGATGTAAAGTTTCTAACAATGTTTTCATGTTCCCTGATATGTCTGTATTTTTCATATCCTGTAATTCTCTTCTATTATTATTAAGGTCTCTATCATTATTGCATTGTCATTACTATTATAAGATTCCAGGTTCCCACATCTTACATTTAAACCTCCAACTATAATAATTTGGGCTTGGTTATATATTTTTTTAATTTTTATTTATTGAATATCTTGGATTAAACCTTTGAGAACAGGCTCATTACATAGGTTCCACATCAAGGGCAGACAGCAAAAAGTACATAACATAAATGTACAGTTTAGTAATTAGCAAGTAGATTTCAGGGCACCAAGACATTAAATAAAATAGAGTATATACCACTATTGGACAAACACAGGAGAAAGTGAAATGGGAGGATGATAAAAAGGGTGAGGAAAGCAAATAGGAAGGTAACTACAACAGAGGGGATAGTGCAAGAAAAAACAGAATTAGCACAGGTTGTGGGCCACATCACAGAGGGATGCTTGACTTGAATGGGGTGCCACAGGTTAGTGGTGAAGCCTAGCACAGCAGTAAGAAGCAGGTACAGATTTCCTAATTGTCCAGGTGTTGGGCTGGAGCAAGAACCATAGACTGGTACCTGGAGCGAAGAGTTTACAAAACAGACAGTGATGAGAGGGAGGGGGGATATGTTGGACATTACGGGGGATGTCAAGGAGTAGGGAGGCAGCAGTAGGCAGCGCAAGGTAAGATTACAGTCAGTATGAGCTGGGGCCCTAAAGGAAACAGCCACATCAAACAGAAGCAGTCAGATGAGTTCTAAGCTCATGTTTAAAGAGACCTAATGTAGGTTTAGCCATGATACTTACTAGCAGGTTGTTAAGCAATTTAGGCACCTGAAAGGCAAAAGCTCGTTGACCAAGAGAGGTGCAACATCTTGGGATCTTGAAGGCCTGACTCCCGGAGCTTCTTTTGGGGTGGGTAATTTCATGGGGGGGCGAGGAGCTGCTGGACACCGGCAGGCAGAATACCAAGACTTGCTTTTTTGGCCAGAAGGCAGGTCTGGAACTTGAGCCTATCCTTGAACTGAAGTCAGTTGGCATGGGCGTATAGGTCACAGGTGTGCGTGTATTGCTCTGAGCAGGTGGATAGATGGTACACCTTATTTAAAGCCATTTTGATGCGACTGAGGGTGGAGTCTGTTGCAGAGCCATAGATTACAATTCTGTACTCAACCAGGGAGACAACAGAGTTGTGGATTGCCAGGTTTGCCAACATTAAGGGATTCAGGCATTGGGCTGTGCTTGAGCTTATAGAGAAGACTGATATGTATGTTGAGGGCCTTTACAATGTTGTCAATGTAGTTGACATAAGACAAGGAGCTCTCGACTGTAATCCCCAAGTATTTAAATTGCTGTACCTGGTCCAGAGATATCCCATTGACATTAGTAATGGTGAGAAGGTGCAATCTGTGTCTATTCTATGGGCTGGAGAACATCATGGTTTTGTTTTTTTTATCATTCATGTCCACTTTATGGTCCCTGAACCATCTTTCAGCTGCAGAGAAGTTATACTGTAAGGTGTGCTCCAGGGAGATAATGTCAGTGTCACTGGAAAATAGGACTGTATCATTTGCGTTGAGTAGGATTTTGCAGTGGCAGGCATGTGGTAACTGATTTAGGAATATGCTGAACAGTAGGGACCCCAGGATAGAGCCCTAGGGAACACCAGAGCGAACTGGTCTGCTGTCAGATGTGACATTGTTGATCCTAACTTCCTGGGTCCAGTTGGAGAGGTAGGACTTAAACCATCCAACTGTGTCATTGGAGAGACCAATATCTGCCAGCTGCTCAGCTAGAAGGTCATGATGGACCATGTCAAATGCTTTAGACAGGTCAATGAATGTTGCACCAGCCAGGTTGCCCTGCTTGAGGGAGTTGTGTATATAGCCTGTGAACTTGACCAGAGCAGTTGTGGTGCTATGACCTTTGTAGAAGCCATGCTGTTCAGTACTTTGTATGTTATATTTATCCAGGTATTCCACTAACTGATCTGTGACAATTCTCTCAAGGGCCTTAGATAGGGGTGGGAAAATTGAAATCGGTCTGTAGTTACCAAGCCCAGAATGATTACCACTCTTGAAAACTGGAGTCACTAAAGCCACTTTCCAAGTCTTATTGAGTTTTTAAATCCTGTAAATCTTTAATAGCATTTTTGATAAGATATTGGTCAAAAGAAGGAGATTTTTTTTTGGAGGGGGTTATAGATGCTAGCTGTTATTAAAACATTTTCCCAGACCTTTAGAATTGTAATTATATAATTGGAGTTTAGTATCAATTTGATTACCTCCAGATAATTATTTTCACAAAGGTGTCCAATCCACCTGAATATCTTCCCATTTTTTGCAAATGTGCTAGCAGCAGACTGTATATGTTGGTACACATTAAGAGCCATTGTCTCTATTTGGTCTTTTCCATGCCAGGTTTCCCATAAGTTTAGTATATCAAAATTCCCAAGGAATTTTATAAATTTTATATTTAGTACCTTAGGACTAAATCTAGCCACATTGCAGGTTATGAGACCTATGTTATGTTTATTCTTATTCAGAAATATTACTGTACTAGTATCTGTAGGGTGAGTGTGTTGCATTTATTCAACCAAGAGATCTTCAGCACTATTTTTGTTTGTGTTTTTTTATCTGTTAGTCAGTTGGCTTTGTCCATCAAAGGTTGATATCTATTATTTGTTTCTATATCGTATTCTTGTTTAGGTGAGGTTATATCTCTTTGATTTTGTGACTTTTCTGTATGGGTTTGTTCTAGTTTCTTTTTAGTTGTGTGAAATCAGCAATCAACATGGCTAGGTTGTCTAATTTAGGGCTGGCTTCAAAAATCTTTTGAACTAAGTTTTTGTTTGCTAAAGTTATATCTACCCGGTCTCCTTGGATCCAGCTTTTAAACATCCTCTGAACATGGACAATGCCTTCTTCATAAAACTTAAAACCCCCAAAATCGGCAAAAAGATGATTTATCATTACCTTTAGTTTTGCATTGTTTTCAAGTCCTACATGAGAGATTCCAAAAATGGAAATAGCTATGTCTGGCAAATTTTGTCTATCCTTAAATCCAAATACTGCGCCTTGCAAATTTGTATTTTTTGCCAGTGATTTAATAAGTTCAGTTTTGTTTTTTACCCCCAACCTCTTGTTTTTTTTTTTCAGATCCAAGTATTTAACTTGTACAGTAAAGTCCATGCTTAGGTTGTATTCCTATAATGGTAAAGAATTTCTACAGATATAATGTGCCACTCTTCCATTCTTGAAGAATAAAGTAATAGTCTAACATATTTTGAAGTCATGTCTGAGATCCTCATTGCATCAGAAATATCTCCAGGTTTCATTTCCAATCCAAGCAGTTTTTCACATATCATATATCCCAGTTTTTTCAAGACATCTTGGTATTAATATTCCTTTCTTTCTACCCCCTCCTTCCAACCCCACCCTAAGGGTATTATTGTTTGTGAATTGTCCAGTATATTGTCAGCCTTTGATTCTAAAGGAATAAGAGGCTCAGAATTCACTGTCCCTATTTGGAACAGTTTGTGTAGTAGCTGAAGCATAATTTTTTTTTTTAATTATGTCAGATTTGTTTTTATTTCTTAGCTGTTTTTTTTCTTTTTCTGCAGTACAGTTGTTCTCTTTCTTCATCTTAATGCTTCTTTTATTTACTTTTTTCTTTTTCTCTTTTTATTTTTCTTATTTGTTTTTCCTTTTGTGGTATCCACTATAGTATTTACTATAGCCAAAGATTTTGCAATTTTTTTTATATTAGTCTTTGGTATCTGGGTAAGACCCACTAGGCACAAGTGTCTGTTTTCAGGGTGACCCGGGAGCACTGGGCAGTTAAGTGACTTGCTCAGAGTCACACAGTATGCAAGTGGAGGTTGTGAGAATCAAATTCAGGTCTAGTCTGCTGGATGTATCAAGCTCGTTCACACCTTGTTCCTCTAACCTCTAGGCTATACAGCCTGCCAATTTCTCCACCTCAATAAACCATTCAATATTCCCCATGTCTTTGTTTGTTTCATTTACTGTCTGCTCCTGTACTGTACATTCTGAACTTTCATTCATACTCTAGTTTTATCACATTTGTATCAAGTTCTTCCCTAAGAGAGATGACTTCATTTTTTAGAATAATTAAATGTTCCATTATTTTATATTTGTAATGTGAGAATTCTTTTTAAAACATCTATAACGTTTTCATTTAGAAAGGGGTAATATGTGATTTGTTTCTCCTTCATATTTTCATGTTGATTCTCCTTATCTGTCATATGTTTAGACCAGATGTTATTTCTTGCAAGTCTATAATTGAGCTTATAGTTAATGCCAATAACACTGTTGACCTGTTGTAATGAAACTGTATCTACCAACTTTGTCTAAATGTACCCCACTGACTATGTATGTACTCCGAAACTGTGTTACTGTATTCCACCAGAATCCTCACCTAATGTAAAGTGGTTGGTATACGCAACCCCGGGTTGCCCCTGAAAAAGGGATCTCTGGTCTCAGAGGGCTTACCTAGTCACCAAAATCTAAATAAATAAATATCTGTGATCTAATTTTAATTCTGATATTGAAGTCCTTCGTTTTGCTTGATTTATAGTGTTGTCTTTCCTCAGGTTCTGTTAAGTTCGGTAATTCTTTGTAACAATCATCTGTAGGATCAAGTTCCACAATACTTATTGCACTATTTCCTTCATTCATCTTTCTCCTTCCTTAAAAGAGTTTTCTTGAACTATATCTTGTATAGAAATTTCCATTTGAACCTCATGAAATATATTAGGCATTCTGGAAAGTGAAGATTTTTCTAGAGGGCTACTTTTTTGTTGATGAGTATCTCCCTTCTTGTTGATTCAAAAAACTATAGGAGTTGAAGTAACCCCATTGCTCTGTGTGTGTTTTTTTTTTTTTTTGGTTATTTTTTTTTTAAATGGCCAGTAATTAAGGTTTGTCCTGCTTGTTTACCTTGGAATTTAGGACTCTGTTTTTCGTCCATTTTCTTTACCTAGTCTTTATTTTATTTTGATACTTCTTTGTTTCTTTGTTTGTTTGTTTGTTGGATTTATTGTTTTTTTTCTTTTCTTTTTACTGTCAATTTTTGAAGTCTGATTTTCAGGCAGGGAGGTATTTTCCAAACTATTAAGTACTAATATCTGTACTTCCTCAAGCTATATTCCCTTTTTATTTCTGTTCCCATTTTCCTGTCTAAAAAATAGGAAAGTGGGTGCCAGGTTTTCTATATCTGAGTTAAATTATTTTCAATAATGTATATAAAAAGTCCCCCAGTTGGTTGTTGCAAGGTACCCCAGGTAAAGTGTTTTAAACTAAAACAAGATAAACAAACAGTTGACTTCAATTATAATACACTTTAAAATATAGCTCAAATACAGGTTATATGGTTTTAAGAATGATGTCCTTTAACCCTTGCTGTGCAGTGAACTGATGTATCAGTCCAGAATTCCTATACATTCCAAATCTGTTGGCAGCCTATGGGTTAAGTGTTATCTCCTAAACGGGGAAGTATTTTTTTGTAAAAAAGTCCATATTTTCTCAAGATGTGGTTCTTCAAAGGACCTTCTGCCTTTTGCCAAAATTTGAAGACAGTAGTATAGATCTGAAGTTATTTGTAGTATCTTGTGAAGTCTTATAACATCTTATAAAAGCCTCTAGAAGGTGTACATAGCATCCTGTAGCTCCTCTTTTTGTTGCAAAGCAAAGATCTAGCAGGGCAGCCAGGCTTCTCCAAGTTGTTTGGCTATTACAGAAGTCTGCTTATAAGTTCAAATTGATGTCTCAGAATAGGAATTCAGAATTCTGTACCAGTTTGATATGTGTGATTACTAAAAAGAAACAGCTTTTTAACAAATAAATCTAAAAAGTGAATGGAGTTTCCTCAGTCTTTCTCCCTAACATCTATCCGATTACCAGTATTCAAGCTTTGAAGTAATGGTTTTACGTAGAGTAAAAGGTAAACTTGGCAAACCTTTATTATTGTTTATTTTTAAACTGTTTTGTTTCTTTTTGTAATATAATTGATAGTTGACCAAAGTATAACCTGTAACTTCCATAGTCTATACTATAACAGTTTGGGATCTACTCACTTTTCTGTATCTAAATTGAATTTACTTCTCTGCACTGGAGTTTTTTAACTTCTCAATGTTACAGAAGGTCTACACTCAGGCACCAGCCATAAGTGTGCTCAATAGTCTCAGCCTTAGGTGATTTTTGATATTCTTACAATTTTTCAAGAAAGGATTATTCTGCTGAAAGTCTCGTGTTTAAGTAGAGTAATTTGGCATTGTTTGGCACTATCCATACAAATGTACCAGTTATCCAGCCTTTTACAAATTAGGAGTAAACACCAGTCTGCTATCTGTTGACTTGCAAGCAGAGAGAGAGACAGAGGTCCAAATGAAGCTATGTCTATCTATTGGGAACTCGTGAGACTCAGTTTTTTAAACCTGCTAGAAAAGTGCTATCAAGTGTTAATTGACTGAGGGTTACAGCTGTTGGGCTATTCAATTTAAATAAGCTTCCTTTAGGTCAGTTAAGTTGCCAGTCAGGAAGTCAGTTGTCAGGTTAGTTAACTTGATTATTTTTACACAGTTTGGTTAATTGCATTAACCTGTGTGCACTGAATCCATTAGTTGATCCTTATAGTTTAATTACAATATGCTTGTTTAAAAACACTAGGAGCACATGGGGTAAAGGAATGTGCCTAAATTCAATGGCCCCAATTCTAAAAGCAGGCATGGACTGGCACAAGCTGCAGCAAACAGCAGACTCTGCTGAAGCCCGGTATGGGTGGCTATGTCCCTGTGCTTGTGTCAAGCCAGAATGGGCACTGAATGCATGGTACAGCAGAAGGGCTTGCTGCAAGCTATAAGGTGGCTGTGTGCTGGACCAGCAGTGCCCTTGGTGGCATCTGCTCCCCCTCACCAGTTACCTGGTGGGCCACTCGCACCTCCTTCACCTGTACCCCAAGCCAGGACTGTCACAAACCTCTGCACACCACAGTGGCTGGCCCAAATGATCTGTCACTGAGTGCATGATACATTACAGTAGATGCTCAGTGAGCACCTACTGTAACATTGAATGTGCTTAGTGACATTGCATTCAGGCCTGGCTGAGGTGGTGTGCAGAGTATTGTGCTGGTCCTGGCTCAGGGTACAGATGTGGGGGTGGGTGCAAGGTGGTGGGCACAACTGGCCAGGTTGGGGGAGCAGAACACAATACCACCAGGCACACCAATTGCCAATGGGCATATGTGGGCAGGGGAGGGACCACTAGACCACCAGGCATAGAGGTTGGCATATGGCACTGCTATGGGGATATTGGGGAGGGACCACTAGGGCACCAGGGCATTGTCACAATGCTGCAGCTCCGGTACGTCTCCCAGGGGAGACATGTCTAAGTACCCTTACTCCAGCCCTGGTTGGTCTAAGGGTACCGAGAAATTCTCCCTCTGGGAGAAGTTTGTGAATCCCAATTCCCTGCTGTGGCAGCTTGCATCTGCCATGTGCCCCATTGTGCCTAGTCATGGGCACATGGGAGGAGCAAAGCCTGTTTGGGTTGGTTGCCACAGGCTGCCCTTGAGAATGGCTCTGCGGGTACTATCTGTCACAAGGTGCCACTTGCATCTTATTTGTTTGGCACAGGCACCTTGTGCCACTCTTGGAGTTTTGAGAATCGGGTCCAATGTCTCAATGTTTAACTAATTATATAGTTTATATTCCATTATATATTGATTTTGAGAACCTTGGTTAATTTTACAATAATGTTTTATTTGTTTGTAGCTCTATCTACTATGAAACAATCTTGGGATTTAAGAATGCATGGGCCAGACATAAGAGAATTCTGGAGATCATGGGTAAGGGGCAACAAACATCTAGAAAAACATAAAGTTAATTTACAGGCTCATATGGGCAGACTAGGAGGGCCATAGGCCCTTATCTGCTGACAGTGTCTATGTATCTATGTATCTATATACTACTGCATTTAATGGCCCCTATGCACATAGAAGTAGGAATTATATGCTGGAAGTGTGTATCTGCCCATGAAGCACCACACCTGTGGACAGGTGCTCACTGGCGACATTCATGACTGCCAGCCAACTGTCCATGGTCCTGCCCCCCCAGCACGCAGGATCACATGGGGCAGATGGGGCAGGGTAAGTATTCCCAGGTGGGCAGCCAATCTAAAAGGTCTGCCTGGGAGCTAGAGTGGATCCCCCATGCATGACAGTGTGGGACCAAATATGTGAATGGGTACCCATGCACCATACATTTGTCCACCATTGGTGGAACCCCCTGCCCCAGAATACAGGGGGCCACTGGCTCCAAGACTGTGGTACCACTGCAGGCATGCAGAGGTACCCTCCTGCTACAATGACCACACAACCCTCAACCCACATATTCATCATGGCCATGGGCTGCTGGCAAAAATACCCACCACATACCATCCCACCGTCTGCACCAGGGTTGATGTGTGCAGGGCTGGGCCAGAGCTGCAGGGATGGGGGGAACTCCTTACATCAATGGGAGGGAGCTTGGGGGAGGACCCTATGGGTGTATAGTTATGGCCGCATAAGGCCATTATGGCAGGGTCCTCCCTGGCATAGCCTTCATTGCCCTCTGAACCCCAGCAGACAGCACTATGTGTGGTAGTGACTGCCACATAGTGCTGCTACACACACCCCTGCCAACCTGCAGCACATTGCCGTCTGTGCGGCTGGGTGATTGGGTACATTAGGGCAGTGCACCCCCAGTAGTGCATCCTGCACAGAGGGTGCTTAGGGTGTGGAGTGGCTACACACCCCAGATATGTGCACGTTGCCACTCCACTCTGATGTTGCATAGGGCCCATTATGAATAAAATATCAACCCAACTGATCCCTCTATGTGATCCTGCGTACATCTTCTTATGAAATTGTACAGTTCCTTGATCAGTTTCAAAACTTATAATCTATGTGTCTAAAAGGATTCAGGCAGCAGTGTTCTTTAATAGTTTGAAACCCCTTAAATAATTTTAAAAAAATTATGCAGATGGGTAACCAAAAAGAAAGTGTTAAGAGTCTTTGGGCTCCTTCTTGATGTCACGTCTCTTCTCTGTAGAAGTGTGCATATAAATGCAGCTCTTTAGACATATGATACTCCCATAGATCTAATGCAGGGCTCCATCGCAGATTTGAGCCTTTCCAAAAGGCACCTCTGCATGTCTTGTCCTGTCACCACCATTTACTTTCCTCCTAAGAAACACAAAGAACATTTGAAACAATTTCTCTATCCAGTAGGAAGCATAAGACAGTCCAGTAAGATCTGTTAAGTTCAGGCAACAGTGGTTTATCTTTTCAAATAAAATTAAGCGCCTTTAGCAGACCCTGCTGTCTCAGTTTCTCCACAGCTCAGCAGCATGCAGCTTACATCTTGGATCCCTACTACAGGTCCATAAAGCTGTACAATAAATGTTTAAAACTTCAGTAAAATAGTGTTTGGAAGGAACTAAATATTCTAGAATATTTCCATACGCTTAATATAATTTATGATGAAATTAACTGAAGTAAATAGAGTGTATAACATGCAGAAGGCTTTCTCAGATGGTGGCAATACTTCTACTGTCTCCATCTGCCTCCTAGGTCTCCAAGGTTGATGATCTTCAGTGGGTTAGTGGGATACACCCACCCCTCTGGTCTATCTTATAGACCATATAAAAAAACAAAATATTGACTACTGTGATGTATTCCGTCTGGCCCAACAATATACAATACTGAGTACTCAATTTGAAGGACAGAAAAGCACAGGTGCTTTCCATAATTCATTATTCAGTTTGACTCCACTTGTGTATATGGCTTATATAGGATAGTGCATGGGGAACGGTTGACAACAGGGCTATTCTTTCACCGAGTTGGCACTATGACGACGGATTACCTCGAGAGCCAGCTCGAGAGGTAATCCGTCCCATAGTGACAACGAGGTGAAAGATGCCCTGTTGTCAACTGTTCCCCATGCACTTTCTTTATAGTGTATATGGAACTGTTTTGGGGAAAAACAGCTACTAGAAGAAAAAGAATTTACATTGTGAACGTTTCACACTAACCATTAATACTGCCCCGATATTGCTGCTTTGCCATGTGTCCTGTCTATGGAGTGAGCACTAACTGTCAAATGCTGCCCGAGGACACAGTGTGACGTTCACAGTACAGTAGAAAACATCATTCTGTTGTACTGCTAACGTCACTAGTGTGTGACTACAAGGTTTCGAAAACGATCGATTTCAGTGGACAACGACGTTCCACCATACACTATACTTCAATACTGATTCTACAGTATAGAATGCATTTAAACAGTGTTTGCTATTATCAGTTTAAATCAATAATTAGGTATACACTCTCTTGATTAAACAAGAAATATAGGAAACTTTAACAAGTATAAATATAAGCACTCAATTCACCTCATTAATTGTGAGAGAGTACAAAGAAAAAAAAAACAACAAATAAGAACTTCTTTCTCAGTCTTTTTAAAATTGACATTCATTCTGTCATTTGTTGCTCAGTCATCAATAAATCAGAGTCCCAGTTTAGGTTCATTGTTGATAAAGACACTTCCTCATTAGTGCCTTTGCTCTGAAATGAATACATATTTGTAGTGGCCAAGGGTGTTTCCTGAGGCTGGCAGACATGGAGGAAAGCTGGCAATTGATAACTTTAAAAACATATATGTTTTACTGTCCAGCTGTATCCAGCATTAAGTTGGTTCCATCATTGACTTAATTCCTGCCAATTACACCATTTCCACATGGAGTACCAAAATCTCTTTTTATGCATTTGCAGGGTTTTAAATAATTGATTAGCAGTTTTTTTTTCTTGGGGCAATACTAACTGTACAGAAAGCATTTATATAGGTTTTCTGGAAGTGTTATGTTTGTTAAACACAGTGAGGCAAGTGCTATGTATTTTCACAATGTTTTAGAACTTTTATGAGCAAACGCTAATCAATTTTTAGAGTTAAATAAAACCTTGATTTGCAAAGAAAAACAAATGTCTGGATAGATCTTAACTATGACATCCTTCTAGGAAATGCTGCATCTTATTCTCACATTTGTAGAAACATGTCTCTGAGTCAAAAGTTAAAGCACAGAGGGCTGTAGCTGATTTCTTATATGGGGAATGTGAATGATTGAATTTGCTCCATTTGGTTTAGCCACAAATTGCCATTATGTTTGCTTCACATTGTGTTTTTGTTCAGGTTTCTTTGATACAATCTGTATGCCTTGATTACATAAGACCCATTTTCATCCGAGAGACAGAGAAAGCATTTCTAAAGATATCTTGTAGTAAATCTTAGTAGGCTTAAAACCCTCATCTAAAATGACACATACACCAATAGAGTACAAGTTCTTACACTGTATGTTATCAGAAGTTTTCAAAAATGTCAATTTCATTATGAATTGCTACACAGTCCTGGGCATTTGTCATGGCTAGGGCTTCACTTGTTACAATTTTTTGAGTCATTTGATCAAAAGAAAATTTTATGTTTTCTACCTTCTCAATGGTCATCTCCAATTTACTCTCAGCAGTCTTAATCTGAGTTATTTGCATATCAACCTTAACATCAGTCTGACTACAAAGTTCCTTAAACTTATGGCTAGCCTAATCCCAGACTGGGAATCATTTTTTTTATTTTTTTATTTAAACATTTGTTTACCGGGTAAACAATATGAGCCAAGGCCCTGTTTCAAAAGTGACCCAGGGCCATTACAACAGTCAAAATGTTACATAAATGAATCTACATGCAACAATAAATACAACCAAATAGAGTTAAAACAAGGATTAACAATCACAGTTCAAACACCTGACATAAAACATTTTAAAGATTTTGGAGAAGCAGCTGGCATCTATACTTTTACTGTTGGCTTCATGGTAAGTTCTTTGACTTGCTGGTCATTTAAGACTGCGGGTGCAATGGCTGTCATATCATTTCTTGTTATCCCTGAGTCAGGGCTGAAATGGTACACAGAATGATTCAAAAAGCCTGTGACTTCTCTAGACAGTGCATTCTCTCCTTCCACTTTGGGCTTACCCTTTAGTTCTCTCCTTCTTCTCTTTTTTAGACTTTTTTTGTGCAGAAGAAAGGCATAGATTTGTTTGGCAAAACATGACAAACTCAGCAGAAGCTCAGACAGGCTACAGCATTTCAGACATCATCGTGATGCACCTCCCACAGTGCTACAGAAATTTAGGGGAAGGGGAGACAATATTTGCTGTCTACAGTATGTAATACTTGACTCCTGTTGCTAGTGTAGTTGAATTACACTTCTGTGCAGTAAATCAATCCTGTTTGAATCTGCCTTTGCTGCAGCAATGATACAAGGATTTAATCTTGTACACTAGTTGCCTGATATTAGCTGTAATGTAAATCCAATTAAAACACTTTACAATGTACAAAAACAGCCAAATTAGAAAACAAGTTCAGCCGTACAACCTATGATATGTACAAGAAAAAAACAGCAAAATTAGAAGAATGAGCATTTATCTAAAACTATGCTATTTTAACTGGAACACAAAAAAACATTTGTGATGGGAAAAGCATGTACAGCATATCACAGGCCTGTCACTTTTGCAAATCCAAAGCAGATGTTCATTATTTTTACAACTGTGGGCATATCCCAGCAGGCATTTTGCATTCAGAAAAGGGCTGATGTCATCTTTGCTACCAAACAACATGAGAGAGTATTAAAAATAGATTCCTTCACTGAAGCCTCATTACTACGCTACCTGTGTGTGTGTACAGGAAGCTGTAGAGCACTATTTTATCTCTGGCTTGAGGAGCTAATTGAACCCATGGAAAGTTAACTCATTATCTTCTGGCAGTCATTCTGTGTCAGATGACCAATGGATAGTGCAGACATTACAGAAAGCTACTGAAAGTAGAATGGGTTAAACACTTCCCGGAGCTTTCTACATAACAAATAAACTCTGCTGTTTCCCTAAGCCCCTATGAACAAAATACCTCATTAAGCCATTTGACACCACCATCCTAAGAGCAGTCAGTCTACTATTTTGCAGGACATTTCATTCTCAGGCATGCAGTTCTGGGCTACTGTTTATACTCTACTGAATGTTCTTAACCTGCAGTGTGTGACTATAGGTGTTTACAACTGAATGATGGTAACCACAATTTGCTTCACTTGCAAATAAGTAGGCATTTGTGTGTCTAATTTTTGTTTGGCTTACTGTAGGTTACACATAGAATCTGATAAGTTCATAACATGATGTATTGTGATTCAATGAACTGATACATGGGGGTTTTGGTTTCTTTTACAAATTTATTTTTCCTGACCATGGATATAGTAAAACAAAAATTACTCAACAAATTTTAAAAATAAGGAGTTTAACAGTAATTTAGTTGATAAATGGTGTAAACAGCTGATCCCTGGAAAATTACCTGGTTTGGGGTGGGGGCTGCCACAAGCAGAATGGGACTTCATGGATGGAGGAGCTCATGGCAGCAGAAGAGGCATGTTGGCATTAGAAGCTTGGTGGTGTGGAAGTAGAGGCACCAATATTTAAGTATGACTTTGGTTGAGAATTAATTGTGATGGGGTGAGGGAGTGAGTCTTAATATTTTTAGCTAATGGTTTTCTGAAACTTCAATGGGTTAGACTCTGAATCCATCTGTGTGGTGTATCACTAAGCCACATGCAGTGGGACATGGGTAAAATCCAGATCACCAGACCCAGACCAGAGTTGTAAAATCTGGACTTGGAACAGCTTGTGCAAATGTTGCTGATCCACTCACTCCAGATGATCTGGTCTGACTTTCACCCATCTGTTCTGGTCCTGACGATTCCATTTTCAAACATGTCAAGGAAGGGTTGAAAAATAGACTTCCAGGAGTGGACCAGATATATAAAAGTCAGACTGAACAATGCAGCTAGAGTGAGTGGACCAGCATTATTTGTCCAAATTGCCCCAGTATGGCCAGTTTGGATTTTTACAGAACTGCAGTGGTTCAGGTCTGTCAGTCCAGTTTTTAATCAGTCATTCTTTATTTTATACTGAAAGGTATGTGAGCAAACATGGCCATTTACACACATGTCCAGTTTGGCATAAAAAAGAGAACAGAACGCCAGGTCAAACAATTACATAGTAAAATACAATGTAAGCAGGTCTAACATAAACAGGTCTTATGCAGAGATCTTGAGGGATAAACAAAAGAAAGGAGAAGCAAATAAATAACAGTGACAGGTTTACAGCATGGGATATAGTTGGAGGTAAAGTTCAGGAAAATGAACAGTTGGGTGATGGGTAGAAAAGAAGACCTGCAAGTCCTGCTGCACCCAGATCCTGCATGCTGACTAGCATTCCCACTGTGTGATATGCCACTGCCCCAAACACCAAGCCAAGGATTGTTAACCTTGCCAATCCTTCAACAAGGCCACAAGGATTAGTCACCAGAAAAAGCATGAAGCCCACCTCCCCAGCCCTATCAAGGAGTGTATGGTCACAGACAGTAAACTGGACTCCAGCTCCACTGTTGTCTGCATGGCCCAGGCCAATACATTGGACATTAGCTCTTCTAATGTCTGCATTGCCTCAGCTGATAAGTCACTGCCTGGTTCCTCTGGGGACTGCACAGCTGGGACTCTCCCATTGGGGTTGCAGTATACCCCTGACATTAAGTTGAGCGAGCTGCTGAACATGCAACAGTATTTTGAGGGTTTCTCACTCCCACTGACACAACCAGACCCTCTGGGTGTGCCTGCCTGAGGTGGGCTCTAATCTGAAGGTTTCCCCTCCTTTGCCTGGTCAGTCTATTCCTGATTTGCCCACTGGGTCTGTTGTTAATTCTTCTTGGGTCCTTCCATTGGGAACTACTCAGCCCAAGCCCCCTTGGACAACCAGGTGTCAACATCTTGGCATACTTCTCCCCAGACAACAGTGGGTCTTCTGTCAGGTTCTACTCACACCCCGACACCAAGTGACATTTTGCCATGTGACCCTTCACCAGGTCAGGGTATATCTGGCACTCCAGCCATTCTTCAAATGCTGGACAGCCTTCCATCAGACTCGCAGGCACAGAATCTTCCAGTGCCAGGCATTTCTGTGCCTGATCCAGTGCCATCCCCTTTGAATGTCTGTATGGGGCTGATGCCTGGTCCTTTTGGACCTCCTGCCGGGCCCTCTGCCCTACTGCCTGTAGGGTCTTCAGCTCCACCTCCAGCTGGACCTATGGGCAATGTTTCAGGCTATCCACCATCACAATACTCAGTGTACCCTTCACCAGATATCCAGTGCCTGGTTATCAACCCCTTTATGTACCGGGGTACCAGACACCAGGCTATGTCCAATCATGGGTATGCTCCTTCTGGCTTTCCCTACTCCTATCAGGCTCATGGATACCCTCAATATCAGATGTCAGCCTCCTCCTCCACCTCCTCCTCCTCAGCCTCAGGCTCTGCCTCCACAGCAGCCTCAGGCTGATATCCAGGCAGTGTTTCATACCCTGATTTAGGAGGTGAGAACTCAAGGAGCCTTGGAGATTGACCATTGGAAACCAGTGGTGGCCTCTACTCCTGCTTCCTTTCTGACCCCTAGATAAGCCTCTCCTGTGCATTCCCACCTTTCTGGGGAAGGCTCTTCTAAACACTAGGTCAGGAATAAAACCCAGGACACTCCTCTAAAAAGGGTTCAGACTCCCAGCAGGCACTCTTTGGACTCTAACTTGTCCTCCAGCTCTGGTATGCATACACCTATAGAGCCTCAGCCTAAGGATTCCCTGAAGTCCCCTTCAGAGAACCTTTTCTTTGCAGAATTCCTCATAACTATACAAAATGCCTGTGGCTGGGCAATCCAGGAACAGGATCCAAAATGGAAAAGACTTGTGGAGCATTTAGACATGACTGACACAGCTCCTATGCCCATACTGCCTTGGACTGGGCCCCATGAAAACCGGACATCCACTATCTGGTAACAGCCTTCCTCCATTCTGTCTGTCTCTAAAAACAAAGACAGGATGTGCCACCCCCAGATGGGATCAAACACATTACTGGTCATCCTAATGCAGACTCTGTTGTTATCGCAGCTGCCCATGACCAGTCCTCTAAACCTAACATTTGAGCATGTCTCCTCCTGATAAGGGGTGTAAGCAGCTCTACAATTTCAGTAGCAAGATCCATTACTCCTCTACTTGCACCCTCAGGTCCCTTAATTATGTGGCTTATATGGTCTCCTATCAGAAATCTTCAATGGCCTCACTCAAGTCAAAGATGCAAGCTATCCAGGACCAGGAACTTAAGGCCAAGATTGCCAAGACAATGAGAATGGCTAAAATCTTCTGTCGTCATGCCCTCCGGGTCACTTATGACACAGTAGCGTCAGTTGGTCACACCACAACCACTGCTGTCTACATTAGGTGACATTCATAGCTCAGGATTGCTAGCATGGCACAAGACATCCAGAACTCCATCCTAGATGCCCCTTTCAGGGGATCTGTCTTACTCAGAGGTGATGCTAAGGAAGGATATTATCACTAAAATGTAGGATCGAGGTAAATCCATCCACGATGTCTGCTTCATGTTCCAAGAGAGTTGCAAAGGCAGTCTTTTCTTTTGCAACAGGGATGCCAGACCAAAGAGGCCCCTGCCAAAGGCCAGACCTAATGCTGGTATCCTGCATCAGGAACCCCTACTCCCCCCTGCCAAGTCCCAGAAGCCCCCTGGAGGAGCTGCTGACTTCCTTGCTTCAGTCTCCTGACTTGGGGGGGGAACCCCCCACTTCCTACAGACCCTCTAGGAAACCAGTGGAGGAGAAGATTTGCCCTCCACTTTCCATGGTTGCAGGACATAACCACAGACTCTTGAGTTCTTCCATTAATAGCAAGATGTCACACCATAAAGTTCTTGGACAGGTCTCCAAACAACCCTGCAGGCCTCTTCTATTATTCTCCAGGGCACCTGTCTCTGTTAGGGGACAAGATTCAGGCTCTTCTGCAAAACTCAACCATACAGCCCGTGGCTTTGGCACAGATAGGAATGGTACTACTTTCATTTCTTCCTAGTGCCTAGTGCCTAAGAAGAAGGGTGGCCTAAGACCCATCTTGGACCTCAGCATGCTCAATCTGTACATCAAGTACAAGAGGTTCTGCATGCTCACCATCCAGGGACTTCTACCCCTGTTCCACAAGAGCCATTGGCTTTGTGTGCTGGACATGCTGGATGCTTACCTGCACATCCCTGTCGTCCGGGCCCACTACCACTTTCTGCAGTTTGCCTTCCAGGCAGAACATTACCACTTCAAGGCTCTCCCTTTTGGCCTGTCCTCAGCACCTCAAATTTTTACCAAGTGTCTAGCAGTGGTAGCTGCAGCCCTATGCATCAGAGGGATCCAATTGTGCCTGTATCTGGATGATTGGCTTCTATTGGCCCCATCACAGAGCAGTCTGAGGGAGTCACTCACCTTCTCCCTGAACCTCTTTTCCAGACTTGTAATAACAGTTAACTATCCCAGGTATCACCTCTCCCCTCCCAGTACCTACAATTCATTTGGGGCAGTACTGGATACAGTCCAGGGCAGGGCATTCCTCCCATTCTACAGAGTGGAGACCCTGCAGAAACAGGCCAGATTAGTGGCCAAATCAAGCTGGACCGCAGCCTGGTTGGTCCTCCATCTTCTTAGGATGATGGCAGCTGTGATCCCTAAAGTTCCTCTAGCCAGACAGCATATTAGGATGACTCAATGGACTCTTCATGTCCAATGGGATCAGGGGATGGACAACCTGGACCACAGAGTCCTAGTGTCTGGGTACATGAAGAAGAATCTTCTTGGGTGGCAGGAGTTGTCCAATCTTTCCATGGGGGTTCCCATTTCAACCCCTGCTCCTACCATGATCCATACAATGGATGGTTCATATCAAGGCTGAGGAGACCACCCAGGAGACAATCAGTATCAGGGAACATGGTCTCAGCTGGAAGCATCTCTACACATCAATGTGTTAGAAATGAGGGCAGTACTGTATGCCTTTCAGGCCTTCCACCCACTTCTATGTCTGGGTACACTCCTGATTCAAATTGACAATATGTCTGTGGTCTGATACCTGAAAAAAAAAGGGAGGCACTCGCTTGTACCCTGCATACCAGGAGGTGATGTGAGTGTGGTATTGGGCCGTCCAGCACTCACCGAAATAATATTATTTCTTCAAGAGGATTCTTCAGCATTATTGACAGATGCAGTATGCCAGCTGGGTTAAGCTGCCAAGGAGAGGAGAAGTCAATGCAAATGAGGAAAGCATTGGCCAGTCAGGATAGAGAGAGAGGAGAGTGCTGCCTGCAGTCAGCCTGCGGGACCTCAGAACTATTTCAGAGCTAAAAAAGAGCAAAAACTGTGCCCAACAAGGGAAAGAATTGTTAACAAACAACAAACTATCATATCCAAACCACTATTGTCAAAATATTCTATCATGTAAACCAATAAAACTCAGCAAATTTGGCTAAAACCACAATAGAGCCATCCCGACACGGGTTTCTAAGGGAGGATGTGTGGGACTATCAGTGATGCTGCAGAATCCCTTGGAAGAAATAATATTACTTAAGTGAGTAACTTTTTCTTCTCACACCAGGAATTCTTCAGCATGTATTGACAGGTGCAGACTTCAAAGCAGTGCAGTTGGGAGGAGGGCACAGAAACCTACGTAGGAAAGTGGCTCTGTAGCACCACTCTGCCAAATTTGGCATCTGATCTGGACTTCACATCCAGGCAATAGTGCTTTGTGAATGTGTGAACCATTTTCCAAGTAGTTGCTTTGCACACTTCTAGCAAAGGTATGTCTCTGGTAGCTGCTAATCAGGCAGCTGTTCCCATTGTAGAAAGGGCTCTGAGCCCGAGAGAGGGGTGTTTACCAGTCTTGCTATAACAGAACTGAATACAAGAGACAATCCAGAAGGGCATGGTCTTCTTGGTCACTGGTTTCCCCCAGCCCATATCACCATAGGTGAGGAAGAGCTGAGAGTGATTGACTGAATTGCTTGGTCCGATCTAAGTAGTAGGTCAGGGCTTTCTTGATGTCTAGGCTGTGTAGCTTGTGCTTGCCTGGAGAAGACTTGTCTGTGAACTAAACAGGCAGAGAAATAGATTGATTAAGGTGGATTTCAGAGACCACCTTGGGCAGAAATTTCCTGTTCGTCCTAAGGACTACTTTGTCCCTGTGGAGAATGATGTAGTTAGGATCTGTACAAAGAGCCTGCAACTCTGAAATTCATAAGGCACAGGTGATGGCCACCAGAAAGATTGTCTTCCATGTTACAAACTTAAGTTCAGTAGTAGCCTTCATCTCAAAGGCAGGTTCCATGAGCTTGGCTATGCTGACGTTTAAATCCCAAGGAGGGACAGATTCCCTTACAGGGGGATGAAGGTGATGGAGCCCTTTGAAGAACCTTTTGAAAATGGGCTGTGAAATGACAGATTTCTCTTTTCCAGTAGAAAGGCTGAAATAGCTGCTAGATATACTCTTGAGGAGGAAGCCTTCAGGTTTTCTGCTGGAAGATGAACTAAATAATGTAGCAAGGAGGGGGAGAAAGCATGTAAAGGCTCTATGCCTTTGTCCTTGTACCACAGAGGAAATTGTTTCCACTTGAAAGCATAGATTTTCTTAGTGCTAGGTTTCTTGGCCATCCAAAGAATTTTCAAAACTTGTTCAGAATACTGGGATTCTGGAAACTCTAGCTCCTCAAGAACCGGGCTTTGAGGTGAAGGGACTGGATGTTGGGGAACACTACTCCTGCCTGAGGGAGAGTCAGAAGACTGTGGAACAAGGGCAGCCTGATGGGCTTCTTGACTGAAAGGAGAGAATCAGGGAGTACCAAGGTTGTCTCGCCCAATCTGAGGCTACCAGGATCATGGTGGCCTGCTGAGCACTGAGCTTGAGAAGAACTCTGTAAATGAGAGGAAAAGGAGTAAAGGCATAAAGGAACCTCCCTGTCCAATCCAGGGTCAACACATTCATTGGGAGGGTCCCCAGAGCTGGGGGCCTGCAACAGTACTGAGGTAACTGGTGGTTTACACTGGAGGCAAAAAAGGCCATGTCTGGATCCCCCCACCTCCTGAATACTGTGACAAGGACCTGTTTGTTGAGAGTTCATTCGTGGTGTCCTTGGCTGATGCGACTTATAACATCTGCCACGGTGTTGTCCTTGCCCAGGAGATGGATGGCTGACAGTGACATGTCTAGAGAGTAGACCACAGACCAAATTCTCATGACTTCTGTGCAAAGTTTGGAAGACCTTTGCCCTCTTGCTTGTTGACGGAGAACATGGCAGTTGCGTTGTCTGTTTTTACCTGTAACAACTGACTCATGAGCTAAGAACCGAAGGCCTTGATGGCGAGGAACACTGCTCTGAGTTACAAAAGACTGATGTGGAGAGAGGACTCTTTTGGCATCCAAGTTCCACTGATGGACCAGTCCCCTAGGTGGGCACCCCATCCTAGAAGAGAAGCATCTGTAGTCAAGATCTGAGAGGGTTGCGGAATTTGAAAGGAAACCCCAACCCTGAGATTGTCTGTTTCCTTCCACCAGTCCAGAGCTTGAAGAAACATTTTTGTGACTGGAACTAGCTTGGAAAAGGAATCTCTTTTCTGGGACCAGTGAGACCAGAGGCGATACTGGATATTTCTCATCTGGAATCTGGCCCCTGGGACTAATGTGGTCATAGAAGCCATGTGGCCTAGATGTCTGAGAAAGTGTCTGGACAGCCTTGGTTGGCCTGAGCTGAATAGGTTAGCAGGAAAAGAAAATGTGGACTCAGTCTGAGGGAAGGAAAGCCTTCCCCTGCAGAGTGTTGAGCTCTGCCCCTATAAATTGTAGGATTTGTACGGGCTGGAGGTGAGACTTTTCTTTGTTGATAATGAAGCCCAAGGACTGCAGGGTGTGACTTGTCAGCCTTAGGGCCTCTGAGGCAAACTAAGAAGAGTTGACCATGATCAGCTAATTATCGAGATAGGGAAAAACTGAAATTCTCTGTCTTCTGAGATGAGCTGCCACCAGTACCAGACACTTGGTGAACACTCTGGAAGTGGAGGTGACCCCAAATGGCATGGCTGAAAACTGGTAGTGGCCTGAGGGCAGCCGTAATCTGAAGAACTTCCTGTAGGATTGTCTTATTGGTACATGGAAGTAGGCATCCTTTAAATAATGGGACACTCGTCAGTCCCCTAGCCTTAGTGAATGAATGACCTGAGACAAGGTTACCATCTTGAACTCTGGTTTCAGCAGGTGCTTGTTCAGGTACCTTAGGTCGAGAATAGGTTGCTGATCCCCACTTTTCTTTAAAGTCAGGAAACATCTGGAGTAGAGTCCCTTTCTCCACTGGGGAAGAGGTACCCTCTCCACAGCCTTGGCTCCCATGAGATTCTTGACCTCTAACTGCAACAGCTGTTTTTCTGTTGGACTGAGAGAATTTGAGCATTTGGGGCCATGAAGAAGTGGACATTTTTTGAAGTGAAGGGAGAAGTCCTGCTCAACCACCTCTAAAACCACTTGTTCTAGGTGATCTAGCACCAACGGTGGAGGTAGTGAGTGAGCCTGCCCCACATGGGGAGTGGGGATGCAACAGAAAAAGAGTTAGGAAGACTATTGTCTGGACTGAGTAGAAGTAACAGGAGCGGGATTGGCCCTTATCTGACCCCTTCTGCCTCTAACTCTGAAAAAAAAACTCTCATCTGGGAGAAATCCATGTGTGTGGGCATAGGGAAGAAAGTCCTAGAAAAATAACCCCTGCCCCTACCTGTCCTGCTCTGAGATTTTGTGGGAGGAGGAGGAAAACTTTTCTTTGGCTGAGTTACTTTTGTAAGTGATTTTACACTCGTCCATTCTCTTCATGTAAGCTTTGGTTTGGTCCCCAAAAAGGGAGTTGTTCCCAAAGGGACAATGAGCTTGGACATCTTGAGTTAGACTAGTAGTTCTCAACCAAGCAAACCACCTAAGGGAGATGGCCTGAGCCATGGCTCTAGAAGCTGTGTCATTATTATCTGTGGTCATGTGAAACTGGTACTTTGTGGCTTCCACAGCCCGCTTAACGGTTTCAGAGACATCCCTGAGCATATGTTCCCCTCATGTTGCACTATGGCCGGGATAAATTTCAGTAAAGCCTTTTGATATCTGGCAGCATATACCAGGTAGGTTGACAGGCATAACAGCAAAGAAGCAGTAGCATAAGATTTCTTACCCATGATGTCTAATTTTTTGAGTATTTCTCTGTAGGAAGAGCAGACAGTGGCACATTGGCTTTGTCACCGGCTGCTGCCTGCACTACCCCTTTGTGATCTGGATGTGTATAGAGAAAATCAGCAGTACACTTACCAAGCTGGTATTTCCTCACAATTCTTCTGTCCTCCCTGGATGAAGTTGAAGGGGTTTCCAGAATCTTAAATATATTTTTCTTCAAAAATTATGGATCAGTAAGACTAGTTTCTTTGGAGGAGTGTAACCCATCATCTCTATGTAGTCATCCTCCATCTCTTGATTGGTGTCGTCCTAGAGGGGAAGTTCCAGGGTGTCCACCATCTGCTTCAAAAATGTGAAAAAGGAAGAAACATCATCATTGTCATAATTTAAATCAGCCCCAGGGTGACCATCAGGGTCTAGAGGGTCCCTGTGAGGCAGTTCATCATCAACATCCTCTCCCTCATAATAATAAAAGCCCTGGATGTAGGAGTCATCCAGGAGAGAAGTATTTGGTCCCAAAGGAACCATGAAAATATCACCCATAGATTATAATGCCTGGTATAAATGCCAAGCTTTAGCTAATTCATTTGCAAAGGGCATATCTTTATAGACCACTGATGTCTCCCTAAGTCTTTCGGGGTGATGGGTAGTGGTGTTGTTATCTTTCTTAGTCTTTTTAGCAGGGACTGAATCAGAACCCTGCTCATTTTGTCTTTTAGATGCTTTGCTAGAATGTTTACTTCTACCAGACTTATAGTCATTAGAGTCTCTAGTGGACTTGTCATTACTTTTGTGTTGACTTGAGGTACCATCCTCACTGCTTTTAGAGGAGGAGGAGGTAGACTGAGAGGCCATAATAATGAGAGATTGGCCAAAAAGCTAAGACAATTCAAATTAACCTTGCTAGAGATTTGTTTTTTCAGAACAGTGGAAAAGAACAGTAACCACCTCCACACCTCTTGCCAACAATAGCCCACTGCACAGTAAAAGAGGGTTTCACCCCAGAGAAAAGAGGAGATTACCCTTCAAATAATGTTAATGTGTATAGAAAATACAGAAAAAAGGTTCCAGAAATTTGTGCTAATGTGCGAGAAAAAATTAGTGTTGAAGCGTAAGTAAAACTAATCATTTTCAGTGCAAAAGCGGTAAATAAAAACACTTACAGACGGTATACAATAAAATAAAATAAAAACAATACAATTTATCATTCACGCAGTAAACTTTTACCTCAGAAAAAAAACACCAAAGTGGAAAAAAAATTAAAAAACCTTGTGACTACGAAGAACCAAATGCAGCCATGGTAAAAAGTGATAAAACAAAGTAAATACCTCAAAATACCTCTAAGGCAGCATTCAAAATAGAGAAAAAGTCAAAGGAAGGTCTCAGAAGAAGGAGCTCTCCGGGGTAGTGTTGCCAGTTCAGCAGAGAAAAAGTTCTGAGGTCCCTCAGGCTGACTGCAAGCAGCACTCTCTTCACTCTCTATCCTGACTGGCCAATGTCTTCCTCATTTGCATTGACTCCTCCTCTCCAGGGAAGCTTAATCCAGCTGGCGTACTGCACCTGTCAATACATGCTGAAGAATTCCTGGTGTGAGAACATCCTCACAGGCAGTCTCAGCCACACCACTGTCAGGGCTCATGAGTGGGAGCTAAATCAAGAGGTGGTTGAAAGCTAATTTGACCTTTGGGGTTGTCCGGAGATAGACCTCTTCCTCTCTCCATCCAATGCAAAATTACCCAATTGCTGCTGGCTCTTTCCCACCATGGTGTTTTCTGGTGAGACGCACTATCTCTGCGCTGGACAAGGAGGTTCTTGTATGCCTTTTCTCCTTCTCAGTGGTTCAGAGGGTTCTCCTGAAGCTACAAGTGGAAGGCGCTCACATGATTCTAATAGCCCTCTTTGGCCTCTTCAGATTTGGTTTCCTCTGCTTCAACAGCTATTGATGGAACTCCCAGTATCTCTGCCTCTCCACCATGATCTTCTGGCTCAGGAGTAGGGCAGACTGGTGCATCCAGGCCTCATACAGTGGTGTGAAAAAGTATTTGCCCCCTTCCTGATTTTCTCTATTATTGCATATTTGTCACACTGGATGTTTTCAGGTCTTTAGACAAAATGTAATATTAGATAAAGGGAACCTGAGTGAACAAATAACACTTGTTTTTTTTTTTATTTCACTTATTTAATGAGAAAAGTTAACCAACACCAATTGGCACTGTGTGAAAAGTAATTGCCCCTTACACTTAATAACTGGTTCGCCACATTTAGCTGCAATGACTGCAACCAAACACTTCCTATAATTCAATATCAGTCTTTCACATCGCTGTGGAGGAATTTTAACCTCACTCTTCCTCGTAGAACTGCTTTAATTCAGTAACATTTGGTAGGTTTTCGAGCATGAACTGCTGCGTTCAGGTCCTGCCACAGCATCTCTATTGGGTTTAAGTCTGGACTTTGACTAGGCCACTCCAAAACTTTAATTTTACTTCTTTTAGCCATTCTGATGTGGACTTGCTTTTGTGTTTTGGATCATTGTCTTGCTGCATGACCCAACTACGCTTCAGCTTCAGCTGACGGAAGGATGACTGGACATTCTCCTTAAGAATTTTCTGGTACAGAGCAGAATTCATGGTTCCTTTAATTATGGCAAGTCATCCAGGTCCTTAGGCAGCAAAGCATCCCACACCATCACACTACCACCACCATGTTTGACTGTTGGTATGGTGTTCTTACTGTGGAATGCAGTGTTTGCTCTACGAGACATTATGGGATCCATGTTGTCCAAAAGTTCCACTTTGGACTCATCTGTCCATAGAACATTTTCCCAAAAGGCTTGTGGATCATCCAGGTGCTTTTGGCAAATGAGAGATGAGCATTTATGTTCTTCTTGGTTAGCAGTGGTTTCGCCTTGCTACTCTCACATGAAGCCATTTTGCCCAGTCTCTTTCTGATTGTGGAGTCATGAACACTGACCTTAGCTGAGGCAAGAGAAGTCTGCAGTTCTTTGGATGTTGTTTTAGGATCCTTTGAGACTTCTTGGATGATTTTACACTGCCCTTGGAGTAATTTTGGCAGGCAGCCACTCCTGGGAAGGTTCACTACTGTTCCAAGTGTTCTCCATTTGGAGATTATGGCTCTCACTGTGGTTCGATGGAGTCCCAGAGCCTTAGAAATAGCTTTGTAACCCTTTCCAGACTGATAGAGGCAACAAAATGTTTTTCTGATCTTTCAGGAACTTCCTTTGATCATGGCATAATGTGCTTGTTGAATCTTTGTGCTGTCAATGTGACTCTGATGGTAAGGGCCAAAATAAGTAGAGGTTTATATTGAGCAGGGCTGGCTGTAATCAAACCTGGCTGTGTTCAATCAGCTGACTCTAATTATCCCTTTAATTGGGTTGATTTAACTAGGGCAATTACTTTTCACAGTGCCAGTTGGTGTTGGTTAACTTTTTCATTAAATAAATGAAATAAGTAAAAAAAAAAGTGTTATTTGTCCACTCAGGTTCCTTTATCTAATATTATATTTTGTCTAAAGACCTGAAAACATCCAGTGTGACAAATATGCAATAATAGAGAAAATCAGGAAGGGGGCAATACTTTTTCACGCCACTGTGTCCCTCCACCTGCCTGCGTAGCACCTTTGGACACACGTGGAATAACTCCCATTATTATTATGTTACAAAAATTGTCAACTGTGCAGATACATTTGTAAAAAATGAATTATAGTAGTAAGACTTTTTGAAATGTTATTTGACTTACCATAATCATGCTTGTCTACCCACTTACTCATTCTCCTACTTGTGTCTGTCCTTGTACTAACTGATTCTTGTTGCTTCATATCAAGGTGTTGTTGATTTTCATATTGCATGTGCCTGGGGTGGAGCAGCAATAAAAGATAATCTATGCAATACCCTCAACAACACATCTACCCAGAATACGTTTACCTGATGCCCATTTTTAGGCCTTGTACAGTAAGATCTTCCTTCAAGAGAACAACTTGTAATGAAATGTGAAAGATTTACATTGACATTTGGGTATATGCACTTTTATATTATACTAATTATGTGTGTGAACTGTATAGCAATCTCTTAAAAAATCAATTAAACACATCAAATGTCTTCAAAAACATGTCTCAATATTATGTTTATCTTCCACCTTGTCATAACACATAGTTGTCTCAGCAGTGTTTTCAATTAAGGTACAGCACCTTCAAGTATATGATGGCCTGGTTCTGTTGAGTTGATTGCTATAACAGTGCATAGAATAAAATGTGAAACATACGAGTAACTGTAATACAGATGGTGGCATTATTTTTAAATCTGCCCTTTCTCAATGTATCATACTTTGATTCAGATAGTGTATGCAACAGCAGTTCATGTTTACATTTAAGCCCATGAAACACCCTTATCAGGTTATGCATTCACAGTCATAGTGGCTCTGCCAGAGCTTGTCTGGATGGCTGAGACAAATAATAAATGACAGTTAACTGCAGTTCTGGAAACTATTCAGTTGCAAATGAAAAACTTAATTTGCAGTATAAACAAGACACACATGATTATTACTTGACTCTCCAAAAGTGTGAATTTTAGAACTTATGGGCGTCAATCACTAGTTGTGTGAAAGTGGGCAGTGTTTTACTTACTGTAGTTATATCTTCTTGTTAGGGTATAATTAAGTTCAACACAACCCACTTGTTTGTTTAACTCATTCTGTTTGCAGTGTTCCACAGTACAGTCATAATACTACTTACATTCCAGGCTAGTACAGTCACTCAGTGACTGAGATGAAATGGAAGGCATAAAATAATGTTCTCTGGCTGGCTGCTTCTGACAGCACACCAATATTATATGTGGATAGCTTCAGCCTTACCCTGGCCCTGTTCCTTTTTGATTTCCTGAACTCCCAAATGGGCTAACTCTAAAAGGTTCAAGATAGCTCACCGTAATGTCCATAATCTACTAACCAATTCAGATGAACTATTCTGCTTGGATATTCCATTATAACCCCAATATTCTAAGAATATCTGAAACACGTTAGTCCTGATTTGTTTGTTCTCTGCCTTGTTTAACCTACAGCAACACCAGCAAGGATGTAACACAATATCTTGCAGTATATTGCAAAATGATGCAGTATTCTGCAGGGAACAGGGTGATTCAATGGCAAATACTGTAAGCCCTTTTGTGATGCAGCATTTTGTGACATGTCACTTACTGCAAGTTACTGCATTGCATCCTTGCTGGCTTCACTGTACTTAGGGTTGATAGTCCAGGTCCAAAGACAATTGATGGACTGCTCCTGCAGTATTTTCTAAGTCTCACTCTAATATTTCATAAGTGCAGCATGATAGTCCCTCCTCCCCCATCTGTGAATTGCTTCACTTAGTACTGCTCCTGGGAAACACTAAGAAGGTCCACTTAGTGTGTGGCTACACACCCCCTGCTGCAGGTAATGCTGTTCTAGACTGCATCATTGAGCAACATAATTCCATTGTTAGTTCTAAGGAACTGATTATGACGGGTGATTTCAATCTTAATTGGCTTGTGGGCAAGTCTAAAGTTTATGGGCCAGATTTTCAAAGGCCAGAGAATGATGCAGGGTGCTTGTGCCAAAAAACAACTGATGCAAGGAGCAGGGTGCATCAAACCATGCACCAATTATGATTTTCAAATGGTGCTTGCTTCAAAAACAGGTCTGCATGTGCCAGAGTGGCTTGCCCCATGCTTGCACCAAAATAATGCCTATGCCATTTAAGGGATGCCTGCATCACTGAAATGATGCGCGCCATCCCCTTTTCGGGATTTTCAAAGAATGCAAGTCCTGTCCTTGTGCCTAAGATGCCTGTCACTGTTAGACCAGCCAGAGCTGTTGATACCTGGGAGACTCTGAAGTCCCTCAAGGTGCAATATTATGGTCTTTTGGCAGAGAGGGTTGATCTTGCCTTATAACACACCAGGATGAGGTATCTGGAGTCAGGGGAGAAGGCGGGCAGACTCCTGGCCTTGAGACTGTGACATCTGGAATCTCAACGGGCAGTGTCTAGTCTTCAGCCTATTCATACTCATCCCAGGGACATAGCACAGGCTTTTCATAACTTTTATGAGGCCCTTTATTTCCAAGATTCTTAGTGATTGGATTTCCGATGAAGAGATTGAGGCTTATCTGGACCAACTTTCTTTTCCCCAACTTACTTCTCAGCAACAGAAGCACCTGGAGGCACCGATTTTTAGTGCCAAAGTTCAGAAAGTGATAGAGCAGCTTCCAGAAGATAAAGCCCCAGGCCCAGATGGGTTTAATAACTGCTTTAACCGTGTATTTATAGATATCCCATCTCCATTCTTGGCCTGTCTATTCAACTATTTACTACTGGAGGGCCTTTAGGACTGCTCTTTCATGCAAGCCTGGATCACCCTAATACCCAAGCTGGGTAAACCCAAACTTTCACCAGGCAACTACCATCCAATTTCGCTATTAAATTCCGACCTTAAAATCCTGGCTATGTCTTGGCAAATAGCCCCTTCTAGTGTGACTGGTCTTATTAGTCCCACTCAGGTTGGATTAGTTGCAGGCCTGTTGTCCTGTGATCACCTTCGTAAGGTGTTGTATCTGGTTTCCATGTTGAGGGACAGCAGGGTTCCTGTGGTTCTGGTCTCTCTCTTGATGCAGAAAAGGCCTCTGGTAGGGTCTCCTGGCCATTTCTTTTCACCACTCTTCATCAGTTTGGGTTCCTTTCATTTTTTTGTGACTGGCTGAAAGTTTTATATTGTCAACCTTCCACCAGAATCAAGTGCAACAGAGTTCTGTCCACATCTCTTGCTCTCCAGAGGTATGAGGCAAGGATGCCCTCTTTCCCCATTTTTATTTAATCTTTGTTTGAAGCCCTGTCTTTGGTGTGCTCATTCTATTTTTTTTATCATGTAACACTTTACTCGCCTCCGATGTGGAGAGGGCCACAACCATGGCTGGATTAACCTGTATGCAAATTACACCATGGCGTAGGGCCCGGAGGTTCAGGAGGGCCCCCACTGTTAACTTATTTACAGTTACTTTCTTTAATTCTGGCTGTGCTGGACAACTGCTGACAGGCCAAGCTGCCCAAAAAGCAGCCCCCTCCTTGGAGTCAGTCAGCCAGCCCACCTCACTGAGTCAGCTGGTGAATGATGACCCTCCCCGCAGCTGCTCTGAGCAAGTGAGCCTCTCAGTTTCTCTGATGGCTGCTCCAGCTTCACCTGTGATCCACCCTGACCTCACCACACACAACCAATCATGTCCATCAGAGGTCCGCTGGAGGTGTGGCTACTGGGGAGCGGGAATCAGTGTGTGCATGTGCATGGCATCAGGATATGTGGCCGGGCAGTAATGAGGAGTAGAGGATGAGAACGAGAGAGAGCTGTGGCGGTCAGTTGTCAGTGCCAGTGGTTGGTCTCGTCTATCAAAGAAGAAGAGTCTCTGTCTAAAGACACAAAAGTAGAGAGAGAGAGAGTCTGAGCAGGCCACGGGGGGTCACTTGGAGTCAGATATGGCTTCAGTGCAGCGTCACGTGCTGCTGGTGCTTTTAGTGTAGCCACTAGCCAGGGTCAGTCAGTGCTGCTGCTAGTTTGGCCTTTGGTCCTGCTGTGACTGTGAGGAGTCCTCCCATGACGAGCCGCACTGCAAGGCTGAGTCATGTCACCACCGCCTGTGTGATCTTGAGGAAACAGTCAAGAGGACAGACTGGACTCATCACAGTCACTTTCATATCAGTCAGGCCACAACAGGTATGTTGCGTTGACTAGTCGTCTGCGTGCTGCAGTGTCCAAGTCATTTGTGCTGCTGAAATAACTAGTTTTATTGCATTGTAGAAATAAATTAAGCTGTGGTTGCTGCTGGCCATGGTCTGTCTGTGAGTGTTCAGTAATCTGAGTAGTGTACTGAGTCTTTAATAACATTTGAGTTTGGCACTGAGTGGACCATGGGATGCTAATAAGTCACCTGAGGGAAACTAACTTGTGTGACTTGCTCTTGCTGGCACAGTTTTATATTGGTTTGATTTGAGCCATATATATTACTAGGAAGTTGCAGCAGGTTGCTCTAGGAAACTTAATTTATGAAGTGACTGCAGTCAACACCTGCAGGTCCTGCAGGGTTCTTAAGGCTCAGTCTTTTTGGCAAAACTCTGTTTAGCTGCTTTGGCACCAATGACTTGGAGTAGGGGCAAGGATGTGGCAACTCAGCATTGGCAGCAAAGCAAATTTTAGGTTGGCAACAAAACTATAAATGACAATGGAGATGGAGGAGAGGAGACAGTGGGAGAACAGACAGAATTGAGGACAAAGATAGCTGCACAGAGGGTGATAGTGGCAGATGCATTGTGGAGGCAAGGAGCTTGAGCATGTCTCAGGTTTGGAGCTTGAAGGAGTCTTGAGCGGGAAAATAATGGGAGGGAGCTGTGAGCCCCACAAACTGCTTCAATACATGCTTCAGTTTTTTGGTTTTGGCAGAAAGAATAGGTATTCAAGGAGGCATGTGCAGGGAGATCATAGCAGCTACAATCCCGATTTTTATTAATTTATTTATGGGGAATTTGAATTTGATATCTGGTAAGGCAGGGCACACTAATTGAAGTCTAATGTCCAGGTGTGTCTCAGGGAAGGGAAAAAAAAGAGGAAGAAAAGAGGATCCATAATTATTAATAACAAAAGTAGTTACAAGTTACAGTAGTGGAAAGGGAAAAACACGAGGAGTTAAAGGTAACTAAAAAGTGAAAATGTACAAAATGTTAATATTGTACTGATAAAATGTTTCTTTGTGCAGTAATTGGTAATTCTTAATTGTGTTGTTTATAATCAAGGGCATGTGACCTGTCAAATCATGTGGCATAACACATAGCATTATAAACCACATCCTGCTTGAGTACCCTGGTCGTTACTGCAGAAGAGTGGAATGTTGGCATTTAGGGGCCCCCCGGGCCACAAAATATGACTTGGAATAGGGCCCCCACATCCATTAATCTGGCCATGGCCACAACAACTGCCGGCCACCAGTACCCGCACCCCGGACCAGGTCTGGTGTATGCTGCTGCACCTGACTCACACAGGCCCCAGTGAAATTAACAGGACACCCCACCCGGGGGTCCTGTGACCAGGAACCAGGTGGGCACACCTCTTGTGTCCAGGGCGTGGGGCTCAGCCATGAGCCACTGTGGTCACCCCACAATTTTCTGCCTTTTACTTCCCCAGTGGGAGCAGTATGTGCAATGACACCTGATGCACCTACGTGCAGGTGTCTGACGTGCTACCTCCCCTTTTTGTATGCTCACCACTGACAGTGCGCCTAGCCTCCGCTAGGCACTTCTGCAGCACAACACATTCCCTGAACCCACCACCGAGGTAGGAGAGCAGTCATGGGATACTCAGTCCTACCTCTTCCCTGCCAGCCCCCGGAGGCCCTAGTCTGTTCTCAAACCCGGGTCACTGGCATGGCGTGAGGTGTGGTGTCCAGCGCTTCAACCCTCAGTGCCAGCAGGCCGGCTTGGTGTACTCAGTCTAACTCCGATATGTAGGGTATATGGGTGGGATGGTCCAATTATGAGATCTGTGCCTATGCGGACAACCTATTGCTGCATATTCTGCACCCTCAAACTTCCATTTCTACGGCCCTTAGGGAGATTCAAAAGTTTTCTTGGGTATCTTGTTACAAATTAAATGTAGATAAATCCAAGGTCCAAGCAGTCAGTTGTGGACTTGGGGCTTTCCTGGGAACCTTAGGGGCTCACTTATGGCTTAAGGTGACTCACTTCCTAGCTGAGTTATCATAGCTCAATTTAACTCCAATATTACAAACAACTAAGTTGAATCTCCAGCATTGGATGGTACTGTACTTCTCCTCTCCCTCTTGAGGAGAGTAAGTGTCATCAAAATGAATGTTCTACCTCGAATATTATATTCTGTGAGTATGACTGGGCCCTTTCTCCTGAAAGCTTGATTCATAAGCCTCCCGAGTTTGCTTATGCAATTCTTGTGGAGGGGTGGGTTCCCTTTCTGAGTTTATGCCAAGCTAGCATTACCCAAGGAATTTGGTGGCCTTAGGTTGTCCAACTTTTTTTTGTACTGTACTACTGTGTCTACCATTGCAGTAAGATGTTCCAGTGGGGATGCTCAGTGACAGACACAGATGACCAGACTTATTGTCCCCTCTGTTTGATGCTAGAAAGGCAGCTCTGTAGACAGCAAGGGCTCAACCTCAAGAGTCTCCTTTTTAGCAACCCAGTGGGCTTGCCCCAGTCCCTATGCCAAACTTCCATAGGATGGACTAAGTATTTTTTCATGGAGAGGGTAGTGGACACATGGAACAGCCTTCCTGAGGAGGTCATGGGGTCAAAAACAGTAGGGGAATTCAAGAATGCATGGAAAAGACATAAGGCAGTTCTAGTGGGGGGGTAGGAGGAAATAGACTGTTGGTTAACTAGGATCTGCAGCTTATCCAATAGATAGAAAAATGGGCAGACTGTGTGGGCCAAGCGGTACTTATCTGCTGTCAGAGTCTATGTTTCTATGTTGTCACCTCCTTCAAGTACCTTGCAGTCATCGTCGATCCCTTCCTTGGCTTCTCCCTCCATATTACTGATACTTGAAAGGCTCTGAATGCAAAATTGGGTTTAGCTTATAGAACCAGACACTTTCATACCTCTGGAGCCCACTTTGCTATTGTTAAAGGTGTCCTTCTCCCTTGCCTAAACTATGGTGCCAGGGCCTTGATGTGCTTCCCCAAAGCAGTTTTGTCCAGATGAAATGTGACTTACAATGATGTTGGTTGCTTTGTTTCTTCTGCAAACAGATTAACACAACACTGTGACCTAAATTCCAACCTTGACTGGATGTCTCCATCCAGTAGTCAGTTGTTGGCATTTGGTTGTTTATTGAAAAGTCCATCCAGACAATGAGGCCATACCTAATTGCCAACTCCTTTAAGCATTTGCATCAGGATTACTCCATGAGGTCTAATGATGAACCTCTACTCATGATGTCTAGTGTTTTCACCCATATGGGTATCCAGGTCTTCTCCACTTTTTCCTCTAGGGCATGGAACTCCCTTCCAATCTGCTCTGCTTCCACCCAGTACTTCTTTAAGAGGGCACTGAAGATTCACCTCTTGTACTCCATAGCTTGCACTTGTACAGTATGTGAAAGCATCACCATTCTTCCAACTTGCTTCTTCTTGTCCTAGACAATCATCTTATTTTGCTGGAATGTTGCTGTGAAACATTCATTTTGTCTATGACTTTGACTGCAGTCAATTTATTCCTGTTTGTTATTTATGTTATTTGTGAACTATGTGTGCCTGTTACTTTGCTTAGTTCTTTGTAAACCTCCCAGGTAATCCCTGAAAATAGGCATTTCTATGTCTAGTGTACTTACCCGGTCAACAAAATCTATGTAAATACACATCAGGGGGGTACTTTTCAACTCCTCCAGCTACTATGCTGAATGCTTCAATGTTATTATAAAAAAGATCCACCAGAAACTTGATATGTTATATCTAATCTAGAACTGTCTAACTCCTGAATCCAGAGTCCATATTGTGCAGCAGATGATGCTTCCTTAAACTGAATGTGGGTCCCCAGTTTGTGATCTGTCCTTAGCCTCTGAGCTCCACAGGAAAGCATCGCTCTACAACTCTTTTGCAAGGTTTGTACTATTGGCAGACTACCAATGAACCATTACCTCCTGTACTCCAGACTCAACTAGCTATCACAGGGCAATAAAGACACTTGAAATATCTGCTCTTTTGCTCACAAGGCAGCATATATATATATATATATATATATATATATATATATATATAGGGGATACATGATGGGCATAGTGTGATATGGCAAATATTGTCACTCCTGCAGAGTGAGCTCTGGATATCTCATGAGTGCCGAAGGCACTAGTGAGATATCCAAGCTCACGATGCAGTAGTGACAATATTTGCCATAGCACACGATCTGCCCATCATGTATTCGATATATACAATAGGGCCAAGAGTTTTAGAAGTTTTGTTATGCTCTCTTGTGTTCTGTTCCTGTTAATGTGTTTGCTCATTCTGTTTGTGAGCATTTCTGAATGGGCTGGCAGTGTTATAAACTCTGAGAGACATGAGTGTGTTTTGCAATGCTAAATGAGTTAGTTTTAGATAGGAATGAGAAACATACTTTTGTGAAGCTGTATTGTTTAGCAGTCTGGCTGCAGTGAAGTTAAAAGCATCACAGTAATTGTAATGAACTGAGAGGCAGCGTGTCAGAACAGCTGATTCTGTTTTCAGTGGTAATTAAGTTAGCTGCAGGCAGAGTGCAGAGTGTTCTGTGAAATTGTGCTCTTTAGGATTCTGGCTGCAGTGAAGTTGAAATTGTCACAGTAATTGTAATGGGTGAGAATCAGAGTTTGAGGAACAAGTGAGTGTGTTTCAGTGGTAGTTGAGTTAGCTGCAGGCAGTAGTTTAGACTGTTCTGTGAAGCTGTGCTGTTTGGAATTCTGGCTGCATCAAGTTGAGAGCATCACAGTAATGAGCTGGAAGTTGGGGGGGGGGGTAGGTGTGTTTTATAATGCTCACTGAGTCAGCTGTAGGCAGCAGTGAGACCTCTCAGGTAGTTCTGCATTTGTGTCTATGGTAACAGCACAGGTGTTTCTTTCATGCTGAGGGGAATGCTGCCTAGGGTGATGATATCAGTGACCTTTTGTGATCCATGTGTGTAAATGTCTCATATCATCACAGTAGAGCAGAGGGTAAAAATATCACACTGCAGTGGATGATACGCTGTTTTATCTCACTCATTTACCACTCACCCCTATTGTGTACATATATATATATATATATATATATATATATATATATATATATATATACATTAGTACCCAGTCCACCTAGTGTAGACACCCAAGGCAACCCTGTTTCACATGTGTGCCAGGTTGAACAACAGCTGCAGAGGACAAACAGAACTGGCACCAACAATCAAGATGTTAGTCATGAATATTTTTTCTGTCTGACAAATGGAGTGATATAATGTGTATAACAACTCAGAATCCAGAGCTACAGTAAAAGCTGGGACATTGATGAACTCAGCAAAAGCTCTGACCAGTTTCAGGCATGCATACTTCTTGAGAGAGATCAGTCAAACATACATGCAGGAATTAAGTAGTACAATATTTAAAGTTATAGTGTATTGTGGTGAACTATGTGTAAAACCCAAACATGATGAAAAACAATTTCATATATCTGCAGTCAGCAAACATTAACTGGAACAGAGAATATCATCAGTTTGTATTTTAAAAAAAACTGAATGCTAATTTAAGTCATATTAATAAGGCACTTTAAAGTGTCCACAAATTGTTAAGGCTTAAGTATAAACCATATTCTGAAATGTAAAAGACAGAAGGCATAAGACTACTATCATATTACTCTGGTTTTTATCTTTTGTAAAGCGTCTTAATATTTGAAAGGAACTTATGTGAAATAAAGATTATTATTATTATTATTATTATTATTATATATTAAACTTGGTATAAAATATTTTCTTGTTTAGAGTGTGGAAGGTAAAAAGATCTAAGCAGTATATTATGCTCATTTTCCCAAACATTTTCAAAAGGATGGATTCAATATATATATATATATATATATATATATATATATATATATATATATATATATATAAAATCAGACACACAAATGACATTTTCCTTAGGAAGGAAAATAGCTGGCCTATCAGCACAGCAGCATCATGTTGGTCTGAGACACTGACATCCTGGGTTGGGGAATGGACCCAGGAAGTCAGAGGGCCGGCCGGGGGGGGAGGACTGACCATTCTAGGAATGGCTGTCCTTCTCCAGGGGGAGGGGGGCTGTGTGTCCAGCACAAGTTAGAACACTAGCAGATGCAGGGGGTCTCACAGTGACCAGTGCCTAGATTCCTTAGTGGCCATGCAGATGCTGTCATCATTGCATATCTTGCCTCCTTGTTCAAGGGGAAAAAATAAGTAGCAGCCATCTATGATGCCCCATCTGCTTCCACAACTGGCATTGATCATCCACCCTGGCACTCCTGTACAGACAACCTATCCCATCATCTGCTTTTTCCAGTTGATTCCACACCCCTCTCTAGAGGGCAAGCCAGGGAGGCAAAGCCAGTTGGCACCCCTGAAGGCACCCTTCTCCTGTCATTGGGTGGTCATGCTGGTGAGGTGTCCCCAGGATAGGGTCTGGGTGTCAATGAGAGCTGAGGTATAAAGGTGGTGATAAAAAAAAAGCATACTAAAAAAAGGAAGGGGGAAATATTGAAATAATCATTCAGACTTGGCTGTTTTAACATACCAAGCTGGTATGTTCAAAATGCCTCCCTTCTTAAGATGAGGTTATCAAGGTCACCTCCCATTTGCCTAATGACACATTTTTTATGCTACTAAAAGTGAAGGACCACTCTTCCTTATTATTACACCCTGCAGTATGTTTTGTAAACACATTTGATTTCTCCTAATTTCTGATTGAGTCCAAATGCTTTCCCACCTGCACTTAAAACAAACAGGACATCTTTCCAATACAAAATGCACTGCCTTTATAGGCAGCTAAATACAGCAAACCTGTAGGATTACAATTACTAAATTTCAAAATGCCATGCTCCTTGTTACTATTTACAGTACTGAAGGCTTTTTTTGTATCAATAATGGTACAAAACCTGCACCATCCATACCTAAAACAGCCCTTTAAAAGATCAGGCAGCCACGTATGTCTTTCGTAAGGGGTTGGCTGGAGGCTATGGGCTAACTTGTTAAAAAGGCATGGTCCATTTCTAAACACCATTCTGGGCAGAGATTTAACTTTTCCTTCCAAGAAGGGTTCAGACTGGAGCACGTTCCAGTTTGTTCATAAAATTTCTTTTACTTTTTATGTCAAGTTGTGGAATATGTAATTGTTTTTCCTCCCTAGAATGGCACACTAACAGGTTCTCTCTGTCGATGTTACTGGTCTGTTGTCTTGCTTCTCTCATTAATGTGTTCTGGTACCCCTTATCTATAAAACACTGTTCTGTGTCTGATGCACTTTGTCCAAAATAAGAAACCTGAAAAGCAATTTCTTCTGACATGAAAAAAGTGTGCCTAAGAAATGCTGTCTACAACATGACAGGGGTGGCAGCTGGAAGGCAATAGCAGTGAATTATGGTCAGTAGGCTTTCTAAGAAGATCCACACCAATCGTGCCATCCTCCAGTTCAGAAATTATAAAATGGACCTATGTCTTGCTATGATCAAAACAGAACCTTAGATTATTGTTGGAACTATGTAGGCATGAGACAACATTGAAAAGTCCCTGCACCCCACCTGCCAAATAAGAAGCACATTGTTGATTTAGTGCTTCTAAAGGTTAAGCCAATGAAAAACAAGGGGATTGACGTCTGCAGACAGTGCACAATTTCTTCCTCCCAGGCTCCCTGATACAGACTTGCCTAATGGGCAAATGTAGCCCCCATCATGATACCTTTTCACTTGTAGATATAAATTATTTTGAAAGACAGAAGAACTGCATTTCAAAACATATCTTGCTGACTCTACCAAAAGACTTTTCTTTTCTCGACTGAGATTTGTTCCCTCATCAAGTCTCACTTTTAATGATGTTAGTCCATCAGTATGCGAGATATTAATATAAAGTAATTCAATGTCCATAATAATATGTCAAGTTGCAAATCCCCAAAAACATTAAAGATAGCGATGGTATCCCTAGTATATGATGGAAGTCAGGTAACAAGATCCTTAATGTGTGAATCCACATATTGGGATAGGGGTTCAGTCAAAGACCCTATCCCTGCCACAGTAGGATGGCCAGGGGCATTGTTGAGGGATGTATGAACTTTTGAAAATATGTACATAGTGGAAACGAATGGGATTGGGGACCTGTACGAAATCAGCTTCACCTTCAGATATTATATCAAATCTCTTGGAACCATCAATAAACACAACAGTGACTTTTTTACACCTGTTTGTAGTGTCTGGGCCTGGTTTCTTTTAGAAATTCTGGTCTGCAGATTGTCTTAAGACATCCTGAACATGTTTAGCCATGTCCATAATGACAAGTGACACTTTATCTTCTGGTTTTATAGTGAAGTTTTTATTTTCCTCAAGTTCTTTCAAAGCAGTTCTTTCCGAAAAGGAACTGTTAACATGAGTGGTACTGTTCTCCAGAAAACAAAGATTTTCTAGGTCTCTGATGCAGGCTCTCTCAATAATCATCACTGTGGCATTGTGTGTGTATGTGGGGGGGAGTGCGGAAAGTAGACTGTCATTTAAAAGTTCCTGGTCTTCCCCTCGAGACTGTCTATGTGTCCAGCAATGGATCATTGATGGGTCAATTTGGAAGTATAATCCCATTACACATATTCCCTTTATTACAGAAGGCTTTTAAATTCAACATCCTTGTGAATTTTTTCAACTCCACAAATAAATCAAAAAGGTTTAGCTTGTGTTGTAGCTATGAAGCTGAGGGCCTTGTTCAGAACACTTCCTTGCTGTCAGGAAATGGATGATATTTATTTCTTTTCAATCTTGCATGCTCCTCCCTTCTGTTTAGCATTGATTTGTTCTGGTGCCAATCTCCTCCTCCTCCTATGGCCCCTCCCCTTCCCATTTTTTGATATACTGAACTGTACATTTCTGGTGCTCCTCCTAGGGGTATGGTGTTCCTCCTGGGTTGTTTCTTCTAAAACAAATCTTCTCAGGCAGTACCTGAATCACTAGTTGATGTATGGAACCTCATATTGCTGTTTTTCAAAATGGAGCAGGGGCTGCCATGACTCCGATTATGTCCTCAATTGTTTGAATTTCTTGTCTTCCAAGTAAAAACTTGGTCTTGGGTGTAATCTTAGCAATCCTGCTTATTTTGTTTTAATTTTAAGTGCTTTTATGTAAATGTTTTATTTGGCCAAGGCCTCTTTTAATTCAGTTTCTAATTCTTTAAAGTCCTGATGGGATCTGAACTGTGATGCCACATGTTATTTCTTTTTTACTTTTCTTTTTATGTTTGCTTGCATGCATGCGCAAGAAACATTATGTGACAACTTAGGAGAGAAGTGGGGTTTTGGAGGTGTGGCACTGAGGCGGCCAATGCCACCACTGCATTTAGAAGCTTGGCCCCCTTTTCCCAATTAGGTGGCATGCTGCTGCTGACACTAGTTCAGGAACCATGCCACCAACTTGAAAGAAAATCACTTCTGCAATGAGGGAGCAACCCGTCATTGCAGGGTGGTACCTTGTCTGGTCTAACATTTCCAGTAACACAGCAGCAGCTGTTGCCGTCCACCAATGAGTCCTCATGAAAGCCGATGGAGGTGCCCAATCCTCCTGTTAGCATACCCTCGACCCAACTCATTTGCCAATGGGGAGCCCACTTCCCATTGGCATAATGTCCCCCTTCCCCATTTGTTGTGTGCCGAGGGGGCCCCCAATCTCCCTCGGCATCATGCCCCCACAAACAGGCTTTCTTTGCTGATGGGGGGCCCAATCTCCATTGGCTAAAGTCCCCCTCCCCAAAAACACAGGTGGCACACTGGGAGCCCACCCCGGTGTGCCCAAAGCAAGCCTGCAAAAAAAACCTCCCTGCGATGTCTTTTGCTTTTCTTTTCTCCCTGAAACAAAGAAAATGGTCCCTTGACAGTCGGGTTACCTCCCAAAACCCACACCCACCCTCTGTGCACTCCACCTCCCCACACCCCCCTCACCCCATACTTACCTCCGAATCCCGTCGTGACAATCTTCGGTTGACCAGGAACATATCTGCACTCTTCAAAGCCAACCTTAAACAGAAGAAATGCCAGTGAGCTGTATAATGGCATAAATGTTTTTTTTCACCTTGTGTGGATATCTTGGCCATTTATTTGACTTTTGGCACCAAATTTTCAAGACAGGGTTCTTGGGACCCCTCCTCATGAATTCAGTCATAGTCATTACATTATTTGGCCCCAAAAGATGATTTCGCTGTCACTGCATGGAATCACCTTTTGGTACTGATTAATGAAACAACAGTGCCACTGTTCATGAGGTGGGCATCCAAAAAGGGTATGTTGCAAATTTGGTGAAAAAAATTCCAAAAAATGACTGTCTTACGAGCGTGCATTGCGCAGTTTGCACGCACACTCATAACTTTGAGAATTTTAGAAATTTTTACTCCAGAGTTTCCACATTGCTATTTTTACATACCTCCTTATGAACAGTACAGCTGTCATTGTTCACATTCTGCCCAAAATGTGTTTTTGCACATCCACCGCACAATGACACAGCTGCTGTGGGAAATCAATGTTTGGGACAGATTAAGAAAATCACAATGTCACTGTTCATGAGTGGATGTCCCAAAATGTCTATGTTGAAAATTTGGTGTCAAAGTTCCACAAAATAACTACATTATGAGCATGCATTGCTCAGTTTCCATGCACACTCGTAGCTTTGAGAATTTTTAATGTTTTCATTCCAGATTTTTAACATTGCCATTTTTGCATACCTCCTTATGAACAATACAGCTGTCAGTTTTCACATCCTGCCTGAAATGTGGTTTCGCACATCTGGCACACAATGGCACAGTTGCTGTGGGAAATCAATGTTCGGGACAGATTAAGAAAATCATAGTGACACTGTTTATGAGTAGAGATCCCAAAATGCCTATGTTGAAAATTTGGTGAAAGAAATAAAATAAAAAAATACTGTGTTATGACTGTGCATTGCGCAGTTTACACACACATCGGTAACTTTGAGAATTTTTTATATTTTCACTCCAGATTTCCAACATTGCCATCTTTTCACACCTCCTTTTGAATGGTGCAGCTGTCATTTTTCACATCCAGCCTGAAGTGTGTTTTCATACATCTGGCACAGAATGGCATGGTCACTGTGGGAAATCAATGTTCGGGACAGATTAACAAACTCACAGTGCCACTGTTCATGAGCAGAGGTCCCAAATGCTTTCATCAGGTGGGGGGTGCAAAAAGAAAATTTGTAGTACAAATACCAACAAATGCCCAGGATTGTTTGGGGTTTCTAACCATAATGTCCCACTCTGTACAGACTGACAGGCATCAGGGGTGTGCCTTTGGATTGCCAGCTGTTTTGCTCATGCCATTCCACCCCCACCCTGCAGCCAGTGACAGGCATCAAGGTGTGTCTTGGACTTTTTGGCCCCAGAGTTCACCCCATTCTCCTAAACTGCACCCATTTCAGCATATGTCCTTATGGAATGGGGTAACTGTAAAGTCAAACACCCCAAGGCACATCTCAACACTTAGTGTCTGCAGGATAGGGTGAGGTGAAATGGCGTGAACATTATGGGTGATGACTCAAACTCATACCCCAATGCCTGTCCATCTCTGCAGGGTGGTGGTGGGGTTGACTCCTGCATTTCTAATGTTAATACTAGGAAGCACACATTCAGCATTGACAAATGCTTGTTTATATTTCTTCCTGTGCCTTGTAATCCTTGATTATGCAGTTGACAAAAAACATGGAGATTGTTGTATAGTTTTCTTCTAATCTCCTATGAATGATTCATGGTCTCGGGCTTAGCCTGGCCATTCAAGAACCCTCAACCCTTGGGGCACCTGGTTAGCACTGACAAAGTCCTCCAAAGTGGTTTTACTGCAGAAATGTTGTCTTGCCTTCAGGGCTGATTTTTCCAGCTCTTGAAAAGCATTTTTATGGCAGCATGGGCGGAGCCATGCTGACACATTGCCATGTTGTAAGACAGAAAAATTAGTGTGGTAGTATGTGACAAGAATGTGAGGTAGTTGTCCTACACTTGGTGTTTTGACTGGTGCTGAGACACATAGATCTGCTTCCTGCTTAAGGCAGCATTACTGCATAAAAAAGTCAGAACCACATGGATGTCTTTCTTCTGATCTGTTGAGCACATAGCTATTTACAATTCAGTTGTGCAGTGCAGCATTTGAGCCCAGTTTCTTTTTTGTTTTTGTTTACATTTGTAAGCCTGAGGTGTTGTTCCCAGGATCTGTGCTCCGCTTTGTTTACAACTGGTTACCCTTCCTGTGTGTGTGTGTGTGGTACATGTTCCCTTCCATGCTGCCCAGTCAGTTCCTTCAAGGATGTATCTAAAATCAGTGGTGAATGGGTTAATTTACAAAGGAATGTGAGGGGGTGGAGGAGTTGCTTACTTCAGTTCTCCTTTGTTATAGTCATTCCCTCTCATGGTATTTCCAGTCAGCAATTGTGGTTTAAGGAGCATTTGAAATGTAAAAAATATCTTTGCATAAATAAAGGCTATTAGTACTACACACTGTGTGAGTGATCTGACAGGACTGTTTTAAGCCTTGGAAAAACAACATAAAATACAAATAGGAAGCATTGAAAACATCATAGACAAGAGAACATTGAAAACCTTATGCTTTCAGAGCTTCTGAGTGCACTATCCAAGAATGAGAGGGGTAGTATTACAAGTGCCTCATTGGCATACACAAGAAGATTGGCTTGAACAGTTACAAGCTTGGTTACTGCCTCAGTTTCTTGCTAAGCAGTAGAACAGAAAAATGATCTCTTATTGACATACTTGAATTAACTTATGTAATGTATGAAAACTATGTCAGAAATATTCAGTTCATAAATAAACACGGGTCTTCTCCTTCAAAACATCTGCTGCCAGCTACAAATAGGAAAGTGAAACACCAGACTAAACATCAGTTTCATGCATGCACTATGTTATGACTGATAAGACACAGTGTGTGTGTGTATGACAACTAAAAGAGGACTTACAGCTATGCTGAAAGTGTGCAGCTTAATAGATGGTGATAGAAAGTATTTTTTATTGAAAGTGTGGTACACTGCTTGGATATTTGGTCAGACTTCGTTGGGGGGCTCTAACAGTAACATACTGCAATCTATAACATGACAGGAAAAAATGTTTTTTGTAGTAAATCAGTATGTATGGGAATACCAATTAGATATTGTTGTGTGATATTGTGTTAGAGCATAAAATAATCTAAATGTTCAAAGCCGGGAGTTCTGTTCTAGGTTACTGTGACAAGTGAATGTGATAAAAGTGGCTCATTATCAGGGACCCTACGTTCAAGTGCATTTTTCATCACATTTGCAATGCTGTGCACCACTTCCTCCCTGCATAATTCTTGTGGCATCAGGTAACAAGTGAGCTAGCACCATTGCAGAGCTGTACCCTCACCATGGGCTCTTTTTTACAAAGGTGGGAGCAGGCAGTAAGCTGACAACTACAGGCCCATCAATCTGAATCTGGTGGAAGTGAAAGTAATGGAGACACTGTTGAAGGAAAGGACTGTGGAATATTTTGAATCCTGTGGCTTATAGTATCTGTGTCTGCATGGATTCACTTGGGGGGACATGGGAGCTGATCTCAAAGTAATCTTTTAGTTTTCTTTGAGGGGGTGATGAGAGATATTAATCAGGGTGGAGTGGTGGATGTGGCTTACCTGGATTTGAGTAAGGCACCTTTCCACACAGCAGAATAGTAAAGAAGCTGGGCAGCCTGGGAGTATGTACTAAAATGTTAAACTGGGTAGAGAATTTGTTGGGGAGTTGGCATCAATGGGTGGTTGGAAACAGCGTTCACCTGATGTTGGTGGACTGGCCATTGGTGCACCACAGGGATCAGCACTTTAGCCTATGCTCTTTATTGACTTCACTGGTGATAATAAAGAGGAGTTAGAAGGTAAGCTACGCCTTTTTTTTTTTACAATTTTTCAGTTTTTCTCTTTTCTACCCCTTCCCAGAGTCATGGCATACACGTGCGTAGGAGTGCGTGGAGGTGCACACACACCGGGATCTGGCAACCCTTTCCACCCTACCCTAAACTTACGTCACCACTACTGCCACCTGCGCACCCATCAGGCCTCCACTCAATGGGTGCCAGACTACAGAGGAGCGGGCGTCCACCCCTGGAGGAAAAATTCCACTCCAGCCTGCCCCAGCAGGCACTCCAGCAACCCTAGGTCATTCCTGAATCCAGGTCACCGGCGTGGCGTGAGGTGTCATGTCCAGCACCTCAACCCTCAGTGCCACTGGGCCAGCCAAGATATGCATTTTTTACAGTTGAGACGAAGATCTACCACAAAGTGGACACTACCAAGGGGGGTGTGTGTGTGAAAAACTGAATGGAACAATGAAGACAAAACTACTTAAGCTTGAGGAGTGGTCCAGTGTGTGTCCTTAAATAAAGAATAATGGATGGGCAACTACGCACAATCAGTGTGTTCTGCCATAGATGGGTTCTGATTCCCTCTAACCTCAAAAGTAAAGCTTGAGTTGTCAGTGGGAATCAGAACCCCGAGTTTGCAGAACACAGTGATTATGAATAAAGTTGCTCATCCTGTATTTTATTTACTGTATATAGTATTGAGTTCAATGTGCATTTGGCAGTTATGTTGCTTTCAGAATGAAATTGCATTGTGCAGTCTCTTTAGCTTTCAGAATGATATTGTAACACAAAAGGGTTCAATCACATTCCATGACCTTTGAACTGGGGTTCAGCAGCATATTAAAAGGCATGGAATTCTACACAAAACAACACTCTACAATACACCATGTATTCATTGTGAATAAAATCAAGTACTTGGTACATGGAAACCAAGTGGTGGAGTACATGAAAGGGGTATTGAAATGGTGAGCACAAAAGAGAAAAGAAAATTGGGGACCGTCATTTCTGATGACCTAAAAGAAGCCAAGCACTGTGACAAGGTAGATGGGAGCACCAGTGGGATGTTGCTGTACATACGTATCACCAGCAAGAAGTGTGAGGTGTTTACACCACTGTAAAATTAAGTAACTGATGAATCCTCAACTAGTGTACTGTGTCCAGTTCTGGAGACCATATCTCTGAAAGGACACACACAGGTTACAGGTGGTCTAGAGGAGGGCAACTAAAATGGTGTAGTGTCACGCTGTCACCACTAAATGTGCCCTGCATGAAGGAATACCTACAGGACATGCCAGTGGTATTGGTGCCCCAAGGTTTTACATACTTGGAGATAAACATCATCACACTATGGAGGAACTTGGTTAAGGAAAACTGTACACCCATCACAGCCTCCATCAGAGTGGAAACACAAAGATGGACTAAGCTACACCTATCCCTGAAAGGCAGAGTAGAAGCTGTAAGCTTGTTCGCGCTGACTAAGATAGCACACCTTATGTGCAACCTACCAATCCCTATGCAACCAAACACACTTCTGAAAATCAACAAGGTGATAGCAGGATTCATCTGGTAAGTCAAAGCCCTAAGATTTGGAAAAACTAGTTAAAGGGTGCACTGGCCTAGGGGAAATGGGTCTCTCCTGGCTGCAGAGATATTTACTAGCATATAGGGCTGCACAAGCAATCAGATGGTTTCTCCCCAAAACCCCAAATACCCCTGTATGGGTGAATCTGGAAATGGACCTATCAGAATCCACATTGCTGGGGAACCTGCTAAGCAAAGGAGGACACCCAAAGGGCCACCTTCCTCCTGTTATCCAAGAGACAAGAGAAGCCTGGCACAGGTGCAAACATCTCACTCAATATCCAGCCCCCTTCTGGGCACCATCTGTACAGTACAGCCCCTTTTGCGGCAACCCAGATGTGCTAGTGTAGGGACATGTCATCAACTGGCTCTCTTGGCAGCAGGTGGGCATCTGTACAATAGCAGATCTTTATGCACTGGACTCTGAAGCCATGATGCCCTTCCAGCAAATGCAGGCACAGTATCTACTACCCAAAACAGACTTCTGGAGCTTTCTCCAGATCTGGGATGCATCCAAGACCATCAGAGCCACAGCATCTATGGGAGATGGGTGGATATAGCTGGCCACCATGAATAAACAAGGCAAAGTAAAGGGCACTGCAGGCAAGATGTGCAGTATGCTTAGGGGCTCTCTACCCGATACCACAATTAAGTGTAAGGTGCAATGGGAGCAGAACCCACAAATAAAGATAACAGACACCGAAGGGTGGCAATACCTCAAGGATGCCCATCTGGTCTACAGGGAGTCTAGGAGCCAGCTTATATACCTTAAGGTACTGCTGAGATGGTACCATACCCTGGACACACTCAAAAAGATGGGACTTATGCTCCACTCCACATGCTGGAGGTGCCAAACCCCACAGGCCAATCGGCTGCACATACTATGTCAGTGTCCCATACTGGTGCCTTTGTGGACAGAAGTAATTCAGGACTGCTCCAAGATCCTGAAAACAAAAGGTCCTGCTACCCCAACCCTTAGCCTCTTGGGCAATAACTCGAAGGTGTCAAACAGTTCCAAGCAATCCAAAAAATGTCTTCTTGTGGTACTACTCGAAGCCAAAAGGACTATCCTAATGAGGTGGTGCCAGAATCTACCCCCCCCCACACTCTTCTTACATGGCATACAACAGTGACTTATCACTTTTCAAATGCTTGACATACACCACCGCCAACCACACACAGGTTTACAACAAGAAATAGGACCTGTATCTCAGATCACACCTATGCTCTACCTCCACCTCACCATCTGGCAACCCACCCTTCTGACCCAGACAACACTCTTACTCCACTTTAAGCTTTCACCCAAACTGGTTCACTTTAGTCCTTATAGGCTGAAAGTTCTTAGAAAGGGGTCACTCTTAATAATACAAGTTCAGCCCCGCCCTCAGACAGGTCAGCAGTGGCTGGTAATAATCAGGTTTTTGCTCAGTTCCCTTCTGTAAAGGTTCAACAAGATAAGCCCACACTACTTCTAGGCTGATGTATACCCAGGCTGCATACTCCTTTATTGACTCATGACTAAGGGGTATGGTTCGCCATGCAATGGTTGATATTCTTATGGTTAATATAGACAAGGACTAATCATCCCAATGGTAGAATTCTATGTAGTGTTAAATTCCTTCAGTGCATGCCTATATTTGCAAACAGTGTATACTATAAGCAAAAGTTAAGTATACAACTGTTACCCACCACATTTGATGCCAAGTCATCTCTGCTTTATGTATGTTCCATTGTTGAAAAATCATTATAAAATCTTTTATGATTAAAAAAATGGTGCAGTGACTGTAACATATAGAATAATTGATGGGGAAGTGTGCATTACGAGAATTTAATGGTTGTCCAAGGTGTGGGCTGCTACATAAATCCAGGGGGTGAAGCCCGAAGGGGTTATTAAAGCAGCCCACACTGAGATCGACAATTACAGACGAGTAGGAAATTTTCCCATCTTTTATTTTTTATAATTGATGATCAGCAATTTTTTTTGACAAAGAGCATTTGGTATTGTTGTGCCTCACTCATGTGTCAGTTACACACACACACACACACACACACACACAGTCTGTCTTTGTCTCCTTTGCTTTTCTTTTACTTGTTAAGCTTTTTTATTTAATCTGGCATTTATCTTTTCACTTGCTGACTTGCAGAGTTGGATATTTGGATTGCAATCACAATTGGGCTTACTGCAGGCACTTGGGCCTCTGAGCCATTCCTGGTTCCCGTTGGTGGTCGTTGTCCACTGCGGTCTCCGAACTACAGGATCAGCCAGATAGATTTTTTGTTTGTAGATGTTGAGCTGGTTGAAAAAAGAGAAACCAATGATGACTCTCAGTCTGACGGCTCCTCGGTACGAGGAATAAGGAGCCACCATGTTTCTGAAATTGTTTACCCCGCCCAGCAGTAGAGCAACAGTCAATCAAGGAATGACTGTTTTTTGAGTGAGTCCACGCGTGCTTGCCATTATAACCCATGGTTTATAATGGCTAATTATAACTTGGTCAGCCTATGTAAAAAATTGCTGACCAGTTGTTATATAACAATTACGACCAGAGACTAAAGTTTCTCATTATATACACTCTGGAGGTAACTATGGATATGTTATGGTACGATATGAAAAGATAAGAGACTTTCAGATACCTCAAGGTATAAATAAGGTTCAAGAGAGAAGCATACTCAAATTAAAAGGTGTCCAAGAACAAGGGGGTCATGCTATGAAGCTGGTGGAGGGTAGACTGAGGCAAAATATGTGAAAGTCATTCTTCTCTAATAGGGCTGTGAATGCACTGAACATCCTCAAAGCAGAGGTGATGGGGTCAGAAATGACACTGGCATTCATGAATGCATAAGATATGTTTAATGGAACATTGATGCAGTGGAAGTAGTGAAAAAGCTGGCAAATAAGTAGGTCTGTTGCATTACATTAGGTAGGGGAAACAGGGTGTCTAGGTGAGGAAATACATCCTTATCTGCCAAGAACTGATATACAGTGTATAACAGAGAACTGCTCTGCATAGAATTCCATCCCTTTCAAAATGTTGTTGTACCACACTTCAAAGAACATGGAATGTGATTGTACCCTTCTGTCGAACAACAGCATTATGGAACCTTTAGAGACTGCATATGACAGTTTCATTCTGAAAGCCAAAGAACTGCTGTGTGCATATTTCACATAACGGTAACAGTGCACATTTCACATAACTGTGACATGAACTATTGTTAGAGGACATTGATTCTTTGCCTGTATTTATACAGTATATCCTGTATAATGCCCACCTTGTTTGTTATATATTGCACTGTGTGCTTGTATTATTATTTGTTCACCTCTATATGTTGTCTGACTGCACTGGATTCTGTACTTGCTTATGTATGATTCACTGCTGTTGTTCACTGTATTTTACCATTGATTGTGCAAGTTTCTGGTCCAGGCCATGCCTGAAAATGGTCTTTGGACCAGTGCACCAACCCAGTTAACAAATGAATAAAAAATAATACTATACACTATAAAAATACATGGTGAACTACTTTATTCACAAATAGTGTATTATGCTACCTTGTGATTCTGATTGTCATGGATCTCAGTCAATGCGGATATGCAAACTCCAGTGGACATCTTGGACATGGCACACTTCTCTGCCATGAACTCCAACTTCCAGAGGAACTTCATCACAGGTACTGACTGGGGGATAGGAAGCAGATGGTGGTGGTTAACAATATCCAGGCCAAGGAAAGGGAGGTGACCAGTGGGGTACCTCAGTGATCAGTCCTGGGGCCAGTCATTTTCAGTGTCTTCATTAGTGACATTGCAGAAGGGCTGGAAGGAAAGGGCCACCTCTAGCAGATGACACCAAAATTTGCAATAGGATAGACACTCCAGATGGGGTGAAGAAAATGGGGGGAAGGGTATCTAGAAAAGATGGAAAAATGGTCCAAAGTGTGGCAACTGAGATTCAATGTGAAGAAGTGCAAAGTCATGCACTTGGAATGCAGAAACCCTGCAGAGAGCTTCAGGATGGGGGAGGGCAGAATTGCTGGCAGTTATTAGGGAAGAAAGATACCTGGGGATTATCATCTTGAATGACCTAACAGTGGCCAAACAATGCACAAAGGCTATAGGGAGAATCAGTGACATGCTGGGGTGCACTGAGGGGTATCATTAGTAGAAGAAGGGAGGTGGTGATACCACTGTACAGAACACTGGTGAGGTCTCATCTGGAATGCTTTGTGCAATTCTGGAGCCACATCTTCATAAAATGTAGACAGGGTGGATGTGGTTCTGTGAAGGGCAATTAAGATGGTACAGGGCTTGCACTCCAAGACATATGAGGAGAGATTGAGGGACCTCAATATGTATTCGCTGGAGGAGTGAAGACAAAGTGGAGATATGATAGAGACCTTCAAGTATCTTAACGGCATAAATAAGGTACAAGTGGGTGACATCTTTCAGTATAGAATGAGTACAAGAACAAGGGGGCACAATATGAGATTGGAGGGGGGATAAAGGAAATATGAGGAAGTAGTTCTTCACTGAAAGGGTGTTGGATACATGGAATGGCCTACCCCAAGAGGTGCTGAGAGCAGCACAGCAGAGGGATTCAAGCATGATTGGGACAGACATAAAGGAACCCTAGAAGTGGGAAGGAGAGGCTAAGCTGATGCCCAAATAGGGTCACCAGCCACTGTTACTTGTAAGGAAAAAAGGAAGACTAGATGGAGCTAGTGGTTCTTATCTGCCATCAATTTTCTATGTTTCTATTTTATTTATTTATTTGTTTTTATTTAAAATTGGTGGCCGGGAAAAGCACACTGAGCCGAGGCTCGTTTCCAGGTGCGACCCGGGTACAAGTAGTACAAGGTGGGAGACAGGGAAATACAGCAAATATCAAGTAACAGACGATTAATACAGTATAGTACATTACATAGAGTTAGATAGTGAGGTTTCACATTTTGTTTGAACAGCAGAGTGGAAAATAAAATAATTTCATTACTTTTCTAGACCGTATTACCATAAATTACAAGTGCGTGTCTTGACATATTTACAGTAGTGGATTAACCAAAAAGTGAATTATCAGGGAGAGGGTACCGGTGGGGGGGTGGTTTAGCAGTAGGAGCTGGCATATGGAGTTATTATTTACCTGGCGAGGCCACTGAGGGTAGTACTAGGTCCAGATAAGGAGGGATTGGGTGCACAACTCCGGCAGGGAGTGGGAGGGAGAAGCCTGAGGAGCTGTTTAAAGGCTGATAGGGAGGGAGCCAGGTGGAGGTTGGGTGGGAGGTTGTTCCATAGGAGTGGGAGCCGGCAGGAAAAGGCAGCTTGCCCAGAGGCTGAGAGGGGAGGAGGTGGAAGGTAGAGTGGTCCTGTGGCGAGTGAGTAGCCAGGGAGTTGGCAGAGAGAGGCAGGAGGAGAGGTAGAGGGGAAAGGAGCCAAGCCAATATTTAGCTATGAGTGAAGCGCTGTGGGTGGTCTGCCTATGTGAGAGTGGCATCAGAGGTAGAGCTGAGAATAGTTGGCAGTGATGAGTGAGTGGGGGGGAGGCAGTGGTGAAGCGCATGAAGGAGTTTAGCAGGACGTCGAGTTTTGCAAGAGAGGAGGAAGGGGCTGTGCCGTAAATGACATCCGCGTAGTCCAGTGCTGGAAGGATGGTTTTTCATATGAGTTCACTCTGCGTAGGGAGGGGGAGGCAGTCTTTGTGGTGATAGAGGATGGCAAGTTTGGGCCGGAGTTTGATGCAGATGGCATCGATGTGGGTGGAGAAGTTGAGGTTTGTGTTCAGCCAAACTCCCAGGTACTTAAATGTGGGTACAGACTCAAGGGGTATTTCATCCAGGGTGGAGATTGGAGGGGGTGCAGGCAGGGATGTGAGTTTTTGTCTTGTGCTGAATACCATGAAGACAGTTTTTTTTGCATTGAGTTTTAACTGATTTTTCAGGAGCCAGGCTTGTACTTGGTTGAAATCGCTTTGGAGGTTTGGGTGAACACTGACATGGGAGTGGCCTGAGGCGTAGATAATGGTATCATCAGCGTATAGGTGCAATTCAGGTAGAGATAGGCTAAGGGGAGGCCGTTTATAAATAGGGAGAAAATGATGGGGCCAAGGATGGAGCCTTGGGGGACGACCGTGAGGATGGGTAGATAGTTGGAGATGGTGTCTCCTATTTGTACTTGCTGCATCCTGTTTTGGAGGTAGGAATGGAACCAGTTTATGGCTGGTTGGGCAAGGTCGAAGGAGCTCAATTTGCCTAGCAGTAGAGGGTGGGAGACTGAATCAAAGGCTTTTGCCAGGTCAACTTGTGGGGTATAAATGTAGAAACATAGAAACATGGGCAATGATGGCAGAAAAAGGTAAATGGTCCTTTCACTCTACCAGAGTTCTCTCTCTATCTATGTTTCTAACTTTCCCGCATGAGCGCCATGCTCTCCATGAGTGGTGTGAATGGCTTTATGCTGCAGTGCTGGCTCTGACCAGAGTTTGTTAATATTGGATATGCTTTCTGTACTTCCAGCTGGTTCATGCAGTTCATTTATCAAAATATCCAAATCTTAATTTAAAAATGAAATTCCCTCCCAACTATTGCAGAACGAAGGCGCTGGAAAGGAGTTGTCAGCATTCCCCAAATTAATGTCCCTTAGATTTGTGGACATGACAGCCATTAAATAACAATATTAAGGGAATCGAGTACTGGATTCAAAATGGTTTGTGACACGTCAGCTTCAAAAACCAACAAGTGCAGACAACCAAAGAGCTTTGTTTCACATGCTTGCCAATTCAATAACAAATGCATAGTCTAAGTACAACCAGCACCAACTACCGAAATGCTAGTAATGAATATTTATTTCTTTTTGATAAACAGAGTGATATAATGTGTGCAAAAACTCACTTGGAATCCAGTGCTACAGCAAAAGAGGGGAAGTCCCAAAGTGAGTAGCCATGAACAAGTGGTGCTTGGCAGGTGCTAGTAATGGGCAGCCAGCTAAAGGAGGGGACACTGACAAACTCAGCAAAAGCTCTAACTGGTTTTGCACATGCACACTCAGAGGTCGGTCAAGCAAACAGGCAGAGATTAAGTAGTGCAATATTTAAAGGTACAGTGTATCATGATGACCTAAGTGCAAAACCCAAACATGATTAAAAATATATAGCAGTGGCATTAGTCAGCAAACATTAATGACAATAGGGAATATAATCTCTATGTATATTAAAATATAGAATGACAAGTAAGTTTACATCATATTAATAAGGCACTTTTAAGAATCCACAAATTTTCATAGAAGTGTAGAAACATAGAAACATGGGCAATGATGGCAGAAAAAGGCCAATGGTCCTTTCACTCTGCCAGAGTTCTCTCTCTCTCTCTCTCTTTTTTTTTTATTTACAATGATTTTTTGCGGTACCTTGGACTGTTGGAATCCGCCCTGGTCATGGCCCCCCCGTGCCTCCACCTCCGATTGTAGCGGGCACTCCCTGGTCAACCCTGGCTTACCCTCCAGAGGGTGGGGTTATTGCAACAGCCCCAATGCTGCTGCAAGTACAGTATCTGGTTGGAGATCTGGCATCGGAGGTTAATGGAGGCCCCAGGGGGAGGGCATCATGGAGATGGACCAGGCCCAGGTTTTTCTTCCCCTGTAGGCAGGGGTGAGAATATGCAGTGACAGCCAGCATCCGTTCCACCCCTGAGTGACACAGGCGTCAGTGTTCTTGCGACATGCCCAGCCTCCGCTGGCCATTGCTAGACACCGAACACATGGACCCCCCTTCCCCTGGACAAGGAGAGCAGTCTGAGGACACTCTATCCTTCTCCCTCTAGCCAGCCCTCCGATGATCCAGGTCTGTTCTGCCAGAGTTCTCCATCAAACCTTGGGACTTACTGTCCATCCAGGGTCCTAGCCCTCCCCCTGCACCCCCTTATTCTTCTTCCCAATTCTGTTACTCCAGGCAACCACTATTCCCTTCACTCTGTCCCAACCATGCTTGAAACCAGCAACTGTATTATTACTGATCACCTAGGCTGGTAGACCGTTCTATTGCTCCACTATCCTATCTATAAAGTAATACTTCTTGATGTCCCTCCTGAACCTCCCTCCTGTCAGTTTCCATTCATGGCCCCTTGACTTCAAACTAGCATTAAGCTAAAAAGTTCCTTGCAGTTCACTTTATTTATTCCCTTAAGGAACTTGAAGGTCCCTATCTTATCTCCCCTCTCCCTTCTGGTCTTCAGTGAGTACATATTTAGTGTCTTGAGGTGGTCCTTGTATGACCTGCCTGTTGGCCCTGAATCATTTTTGTCACCCTGCGCTGCACCGTCTCCAGTCTGTCCCTATCCTTCCTGAGGTGAGAGCTCAAGAACTAAGCACAGTATTCCACGTGCAACCTCACTAAAGATCTATAAAGGGGAAGTATTGCCTCTTTCCTCCTGCTGTCAATACCTCTCAATATACACCCCAGCATCCTATTTACTTTGCAACAGGCCTTGTTGCACTGGTTCAATTGCTAGAGGGTGTCACTGATGATAACTGCCACGTCACGTTCCTCAGCCATAGTGCTAAGTCCCATCCAGTACTCTGTGCTAGGGTTCTTATTTCCTAGCTGCATTATTTTGCACCTTTTAGAATTGAATTTCAACTGCCAAACCTTAAACCACCCCTCTAGCTTTAGAAAGTCACTCTACATTTCCCTGATTCTAAATGTAACTCCCCCCCCAAACAAGTATGTGCAGTGTAGGGCATTTAGTTACTAGAAGCAGGTAATTAAAGATTTAAACCCCTGTGTCACACAGTAGGAACTTCTGTAGGTCCAAGGTCACCTGATGTGCACGAGGGTATAAAACTGTGGGTTTGGCATTAATAAAGGAGTTTGTTGGTGGGGTCGGGGTGGAGCAGAGATAGACCGAGTTTGATGGAGAGTGCCTTGGCTTGGGAGGGCCACTTGCCCACTCTGGCTGAGAGAGGGAGAGGGAGAGAGAGAGAGAGGAAGAAGAAGAAGAGGAAGAAGAAAGAGACAGCACTGAAGGAACTCACTAAAAAGACCACCAACAGCTTAATCTGGTTCAAGGTCAGTTGGCATTCGTCTGTATTCCCGTCCCCCGGGTCGTGCCTGAAAATAGACAGGATTTGTCTAGTGCACTTACCCGGTCAACAAAAACAAAATAAATAAAATAAAATAAACTCAAGAGGAGTAAATGTCTAATGGCCAGCAAAATGCCAGTCTATGAGCGAGGCCTTCCCTGAAGATGAGGGAGAAAGCAAAAGGCATAAAGGCTGTCCAAATTTAGGAGGTGTGAAAGGTCCCATCGAGGATTATGCCACCTGAGGGTTTTGGTGGAGGGCCCAGAGCCTGCAGCACCAGGGGACATGTTGTCCACTGCTTTGGAGGGGGGCAGTCATTGCTGAGTGTCTGGAAGCATCTAGGAGCATTGAAAGTTGTGTATAGTACAAAGGCCATAGAGAAGCTTCTAGCTCCAATCTGTGGTGTCCACCTCTGAGGGATTCTTCTGGATGAGCGAGGGGAGTATGATTCAGAAGAGAGTAGTTGATGAGGTTTGGGATGCCCAGGGTGTATCCTGTGTTTGTGGCTGTCAGCCAGAGGTATATAGAGAGAAAGCGGAGCCAGTCAAATACTGCCTGAGTTTGGAGACCATAGCAGTCCAGTATCAAGCTGCATAAAATGATGAGGCAATATTGATCTGATGACAAAGCAGCCCAAGCGTCAAGACCATAGTGGTCCAGGGTAGTAGCTGCCAAATTATAAGACTATTTTGGTCTATGTGTGTATGTGAGTGCGTGTGTGTGTGTGTGTGTGTGTGTGTGTGTGTGTGTGTGTGTGTGTGTTGTGCAAACCCCCCACTGTAAATCAGTTTTGTTCCATGGAGCAAAGTTTTACATTTTCAAGTAAAAGGATCCTGTTGATTTCTAAATTTGGTGTGGATTCCCATCCTTTGCTTTGAAATGCATGCAAGCTGATCAACTTTCTGTTGCAGCCAGCACCCAGGTCTGTCGGTGCCCCAACAGATACAATGAACTGCAGTACATCATCAGCCATCTCGGTTCAGGTAATCTGCTGTGAATGCTCACCTCCCGGACTTAAGACCATCTCATACCTCTAGACATTGTTGAGGGGGCTTGCACCTAATTGCTATCCACCCTCCAACAGAACTTAGTGTCACCTACAAAAAGAGACATAGCCTGCCATGGATACTGTTTCCAATGTCACTGATGGACAATATATTGAAGAGGACCTGGCCCAGGAGAGATCTCTGAAGCACCTCACTCATGACCTCCCTGTCTTCTGATTTGACCCCATTGACCACAACCCTCTACACCCTACCCTTTAACCAGTTTCCCATCAAGTTCACTATGTCCTTAGCCACACCCTGACCATTCATCTTCTTTAGCAAGTGTCTGTGGGACACCGAGTTGAAAGCCTTGCTGAAGTTGAAATAGAGCAAATCCACAGTGTGGCCCTACCCTATCCTTTTGTCATCCAATCAAAGAAATTTATCAACTTTGTCTAAGAGGACCTCCCAGTCACAAGCCTGTGCTGTTTACTATTCTGAAGACTGTTGCTCTCCAGGTAGTTCACAAGGTCTTCCTTAATTAGTGACTCCATCAGCTTCTCTACAACGGAGGTCAGACTGACAGGTCTGTAGTTCACTGCTTGTACCCTGCCCCCCCTCTTATGGAGAAGAACAAAGTCTGCCACCTTCAAGTCCTTTGGAACTACCCCCATCTGTAGTGAATGGTTCAGTAGTCCTACCTAGGAGCAACCAGTTCCACTGCCAGTTCCCTTGAGAATCCTTGGCTGCAACCCGATTGGTCCTGTGGCTATCTATCTTAAGGGCTGCAAGCCTTTCTGGAACCTGGCTCTTATAACTATTGGTTGTCTCATCACTGGGACCCCCTTATTAATCACTTTGATGCCACTGTCAGGCAAGAGCCCACCTTCCTCCCTGGTAAAAACTGAGCAAAAATAATTAAGGATGGCAGCCTTTTGCCTGTCTTCTTCTATCACCCTACCCCCTGCTACAGCCTAATGATACCCTCTTTTTATTCCCCTAATATATCAGAAGAAATGTTTTTCTCTGCCCTTGACTCGTTCAGCAATATACAGTGCTGTGTCTGCTTTTTCCTCCCTAACCACCCTCTTTGCTTCCTTGCTTCTAAGCAAATATTGTTACCATTCTTCTTCCCCTTGTTTCTCATTTTACTTTTAGAAGGCCTTTTTCTTAGCCCGCACCAGTTCCCTGACTTTTACTGAGAACCATGATGGTCTCTTGAACTTATTCCTTTTGGTTACCATTCTCATGCATAATTCAGATGCCTCAATAATGGCCCGTCTCTTCCACTCCATCCAAATTACCTACCCCAACTAAGTTCAATGCCTGGATCGATGACAAACTCTCGTATTTTGGACAAGACTTCCTCCAGCTAATGTATTCATTGGGCTTCACACAGGTGGTTTCCTCTGTGACCCATATTTTGGGTCACTCATTGGACCAGGTCTTCCTACTGGATATGGAGAGTACTGACCTGGTGGTGGAACCAGTTGGATGGTCTCACCATTGCACTATCAGGTTCAATGTCCAGGCATGCCCTTATAGGCCTGCCCCTTTGGATGTTGTCCTGTACTGCTCATAAAGTGGTTTGACCCCAGATGGCCTGATGGCAGTGCTGGACCTCTCGGGATTTCCATGTGCACGCTCGGACCTAGAGAATCTACTGCAGGTCTATAACAAGGCCATGGCGGTGGCTCTGGATTCCATAGCTCCCGTCCATGTTCACCCCCTCTACCTTTGTTCTCGGTCCCCATGGTTTAATGGCACCTTGAGGGATATGAGTAGGGTTGAACAAAGGTTGGAGCATTGTTGGTGGAAATCTGTCCTTGATGCCAACAAGCTTAGACTGATGGCACATTATGCAGACTATCATTCAGTGATCTCCCATAAGAAGGCAGAGTTCCTATCCAGGGAGATTACTGCTGCATGGAATCGACTGGCTCAGCTTTTCTGAACTGCAGATAGACTGTGCAATTTAGCCTGTCTGCAGTTATGGAGAGCCTTGTCATAGGAGAAATGTGACAAGGTTGCTCGCTTCTTTGCAGATAAGATTGTTGACATCAGGTCAGATATCAGCTCAGCTTGCTCCAATGGGGGTATCGGTGATTGGAGGGAGGTTGTACATCTCAGTCTGGTTGGTCGGCTTTTGATCAGGTGGTGATCTCTGATGTCATGATGGTCATTCAGAGTATGTGGCGACCTGCTGTGGTTTGGACCCGGGCCCAATTCGTCTCTTTGTGGGATGTGTTGAGGTCATTGACCTGGTCCTAACTGAGATTGTCCAGTGTTCATTAGAGACCGGGGAGTATCCCGACTCTCTGAAGGAGGAGGCGGTGACTCCCTCCTTAAGAAACCTTCTCTCGACCTGGATTGTCTCGCTAATTACAGGCCTGTCTCTAACCTTCCCTTTGTGGGTAAGGTTATTGAGAAGGTGGTCACACTGCAGATGGAGGATCATCTTACCATCCATTACATCTATGATCCCTTCCAGTCAGGATTTAGGAAGAGGCATAGTACTGAGGCTGCTCTTGTTTGGGTGCTCAATGACCTCCTTATAGCAAACAATCAGAGAAGCCACTCCATCTTGGTCCTCCTTAATCTCTCCACGGCATTTGACACTGTGGACCATGGAGTATTGCTAGAACACCTGTGGTTGATCTGTGAACTGTCAGGTACAGTCCTCAGATGGTTATAGTCCTTCCTCAATGGTAGGTTTCAGAGAGTAGTGTAGGGGATTTATTCCTCCGATGCATTCTCCCTGCCATGTGGGGTCCCGCAGGGCTCTGTGCTGTCTCTCATGTTGTTTGTGGTGTACATTTTGCCGCAGGTGGACACTGCAAAGTGGTACGGGCTAAGTTGTCACTGCTGTGCAGATGATACTCAACTGTGCATGTCCTTTGTACCGAAACAGGATACAGTGGTCTCAGCAATTAATAACTGCCTAGCCAAGATCCAAAACTGGATGAGTATTGACCGGTTGAAGCTGAATTCTGACAAGACTGAGGTTTTGGTTGTGGACCTGGGTCGTCCAGTAGAGGGGTCTTCAGCAGAGCAGGCAACTGGCTTGTGCTTGGAGGCTGCCAGCCGAGGACCTCTGAATGGGTGTGGAGTCTGGCATTATTTTTGATATGGGGCAGACCCTGAAATCTCAGGTGTCGTCTGTCGTCAAGACCTCATACTACCATCTGAGGAATATACCCGGATTAAACACCTTATTCTGCCCCACAATCTTCGATATTGGTCCATGCCTTTGTGACGTCCCATCTGGATTACTGCAAGTTCCCACCCCCCGGCAGGGTTGTCATCATCATGAAGGAGGAATCAGGAAATGTCTACCCCTTCTCCTTATATTCAGTTATTGCCTCTCCCCATCTCTTCTCCACCTGCCCTTCTGGGTCACCTGTGTGCACAACCTACCCCATCCTTTTTACTCCAACAGCACTTGTGTACTACCTCGAGCCTGCGCCTGGTACACTCATGCACTATAATGGTTCTGTCACATTATTACTGTTTTGTATGTTTATATGTTCTTTTGTATGATTTTGGACATGTATTGTAATTTATCCAATGTTCCACTACTGTTTATTGTACAATACCTTGTGTTCCAACTGTTGCATAATCTTGCAATGTTGTATTGTTTGTACTACCCATATACTATTGTAACTGATCATCCTTCACAGCCCTATGTAACTCCCTCCCCCCAGGTCGCACCATGAGACAAGCAACTTGTTGTTCAGTGTGCCCTCCTGGTGAAACATTTCAATAAATAAATAAATAAAAGTCCCTGTACCTAGAGCTTCCGGGGGTTGATGTCCACCGTCTGCAGCTAGTGCAGAATGTGGCTGCCAAGTTACTAACTGAGCTTTCTTGATTTCGCCCTATTACACCTGTGCTGTGCAAGCTGCATTGGCTGCCAGTTCAGTGGTGGATCACCTTCAGCGTTGGCTTGCTGACCTATAAAGCCCTACATGGCCTGGGACAGTACTACCTGCAAGAGCTTCTGTTCCCCTATTGCCTCTCCTGACCACTCTGCTCCACCAACAAGGGATTGCTAGAGATTCCTGGGTTTGGTTGAAGACATCTGGGGCTGGAGGCATTCTCTTATGTAGACCCTACACTGGGGAACTCTCTACCTTGTCAGTGTCAGTGGCTCAGCAGGTAGCACACTTTCCTCTGAGGCCTGGAGATCAGAAGGCTGTGGGTTCTAGACCCACATCAGGCACTTGGGTTACTATCCCAATACTGACACTGCAGTGCAGCATGAGGGGAGTGCTGCACTCCTGAGGTGCAGTCTTTCGGATGAGATGTTATACCGAGGTCCCATCTGCCTGTTCTGGTGGTAGTTCAGGTGGATGTTAAAGATCCCATGGCACTTCTCGAAAACAGTAGGGGAATTTCCCCAGTGCACTGGCCAAATTTCCCCCCCATTCACTAAAAATACCACTAACAGCTTTATCTGGTTCAAAGTCAGTTGGCATTCATCTGTATCGCCCTCCCCCGGGTCGTGCCTGAAAATAGGCAGAATTTGTCTAGTGCACTTACCCGGTCAACGAAAACTAAATACATAAATAAAAACCTTGTCAGGTTCGGGAGTGCCTGATTGTGGAGAGCTTTAAAGCTGACTTGAAAACTTATTTATCTAGTCTTGCTTTCTCCATAACCTGATATGGATGATCCCATCTGTCATTAACTGAATTTTAATTATTTATGGTCTTAATCTCTTTTAATTGTTTACTTACTGTTAAAGCGCTTTGATACATGTGAATTGTACTCTACAAATAAAGTTTATTATTATTACTGTATTATCATTATTAACTTTTCCTTGACCAGTTCCCTTAACCTGCTGATGTCTGCCCTTCTAAAATCAAGGACTTCAGTTCTCAATGAGGGCTTTCCAGCCCCTAAGGACAGTTCAAAGCAAATGGAGTTATGGTCACTGTTCCCTAGTGGCTCCCCTACTCTCACCACTCCTACCAACTCCAAGATGGTAAGCACCACATTGAGACTGGCAGTCTACCTGGTGGGTTCATTATTGAGCTGTACCAGGAGACAGTCCTGGAGTACATCCAGCAAGGCCTGATTTATGGTGCTTCTGGCCATTGGAACATCCCCACAGATGTCTGGCAGGTTCAGGTCACCCATTACCACCACTTCCTTCTTTGCCACCTGGTTTCAAGTTCTTCCACAAGCTCTCTGTCCCTCACTTCCCATTGCCCTGATCACTCCTTAGCATGTGTTCTTGCCTAAGGCTGTCATAAGATGCACCCACAGTGACTATGACTCACTATTATTACCCCTGATCATCTACCTCATTAACACCATCCCTGACATAGATGGTTACTTCTCCTTTCTACCTTTTCCTTGATCCCTCCTGAACAACGAGTACCCAGGCTCCATCAGGTACAAGTCTTTATTTTCTGTTGCCCATGATTCTGTAATGGCCACAAGTTCCACCTCAGTGTCTGCAATCACTGACTATAGCTCACTAATTTTATTATTTATTTATTAAATTTTGTTAACCGGGTAAGCCCACTGGGCCCCGAAGGTCCCTTTTTCAGGGGCGACCAGGAGTCAGTTACATATAATGTTGCACATACAGTCAGGTAATACAGTGTCGGACATATTGTACAGGATTACAAAGACAGTATATAGTTCTACAGTTTTTGTGGAAGTGGGCAGGAGATACATTACATTAGTGAATACAGCAGAACAGTGTAGTACATCTAATACAGGAGGTACATTACATTAATAGATACAACAGAACAGTGTAGTACATATAATACAGGGTTATAAGGACTGTATATTGTTTCTGTAGAAGAGGGCAGTAGATACATCACAATACAGAGTACAGCAGTGACGGCAGATAGACGTGGGGGTGGTAAGTGCTTTAAATGCACACAAGAAGTTCCATATAGGATAGAGCACCAGCTTATGCAGTCATTAGTCATTACCCTTATAGGGGAGAAATTTTGTACTAACACAAATTGACGTGAGGTGTGGTTGACTAGCCATTGGAGCCGGAGCAGGGACTAAGTTTAAGGAGATGAGTGCACAGTCCCTTTTGAAATATGGCAAGCATGGGTGCATCCTGTAGGTGGCTGGGGAGATTGTTCCATGATTCAGGGGGTAGGTGAGTAAAGGATTTACTCCCAGCAACAGAGCAGGCCAAGGGAATTTCCAGTAGTTTTTTGTTTGAGGAATGAAGTGGTCATCTGGTCAGCTTTGGAGCAAATAGCCCGATCAGACCTGCCGGAGGTAAGGCATCGAGGAGCTTGTAGGTCCAGTTTAATAGGGGGTACTGGAGCCTGTTGTACAGGGATGGCCAGTTAAGGGCTGAGAGGGCACCACAGTGGTGGGCCCTTGGATGGGATTTGGAAGCAAAGTGAGTGATTTTGTGGTATAAGGTCAGTAATCTGCTATGGTCCATTTTAGCAATGCCAAGTATGATGGGGGTTGCATAGGTTAAGGTTGGGAGAAGGATGCTTTGTGAGATAGCCAATCTAGTCTCTGGTATCATATTGCGGCTTAGATGATAGAAGAGGCCCAGTTTTTGGTGGATGTTTTTTATTACCAGGTCCACATTGGGCTTCAATGTGAGCCCCTGATCTAATGTGAGGCCAAGGTATTTGACAGATTGTACTACCTCTATTTTGGAGCCAGATATGGTAGTGAGTGGCAGAAGATGGGCCCTGGAGGGACCCAGGAATTTTGGCCCGAACAGAATTGCCTTTGTCTTGGTGGGGTTAAGGACCAAGCGATTCTCAACTAGCCAAGCCTCTGCCTTGGTGAAGTCAGCTTGGAGCATGGGTCCTAGGTTGGATGGGTGGACTCCCATTCTGTACAGTACTGCATCATCAGCATACTGTACTATGGAGCTGCCCCCACAATGGCCATAGAGGTCATTTATGAATAGGGAGAACAAAAGCGGGCCTAAGATTGAGCCCTATGGAACCCCCTCAGTTAAAGGTAGGGGTTCGGAGGTGACCCCTCTCCACTTGACGTGTTGAGAGCGGTCAGTGAGGTAATTATGGAACCAGTTGAGGGAGTGCTGATCAAGTCCAAGTTGGCTAAGCTTTGTTAGTAGGAGAGGGTGATCTACCAGGTCAAAGGCCTTGGAGAAGTCAAGGAACACGGCCCCAGTGGGGGTACCCTTGTCCCAGGCAGCCAGGACATCAGAGGTAAATTTAAAGAGGGCAGTGTCAGTCCCATGCTTTGGTCTAAAGCCATGTTGTAAGGGGGCCAGTAGCCTGTTGGTTTCCAGGTAGTCTCTTAGTTGGGCATACACTAGCTGCTCCTGGATCTTTGCCAGGTGACATAGGATGGAGATGGGTCTATAGTGGCCTAGCAGTTCCCTTGCTCCGCCCTTGTGGATTGGGACTACATGGGCCTGTTTCTATGTTAGTGGAACTGTTCCTTCCTGCAGGGATCTGTTTATTAACAGGGTTACAGGTAGTGCAATGGCTGGGGCAGCAGCCCTTAGTAGCCTAGGGTCCAGTCCGTCAGGTCCTGGTGATCCATTGGGTCTTAAGGATTGTAGGAGAGGCAGCACTTCTTTGGCTCACACTGTCACAGGTGAAAATGGGCAGTCAGAGGGAATGGGATTCAGTGGCTGGAAAGCCCAGGTAGCTATGTGGGGGCTGGATCTGAGCGCCCCCAGGTCGGTGAAGAAGCGATTGAAGGCTAAGGTGGCCTCCCCTCCATCTGTAAGTGTTAATGTCATTACAGATTATGTTATCCTGCTGGGGTGTTTTTGTACCTTTTAGCAGGGAGTCGATGCTTGTCCAGAAGGACTTTGGGTCACATAGTGTTCACCGCTGAAGTGATTTTATGTAGTCCCTTTTGGCAGATTTGTAGATTTTGTGGCACTGGTTCCACAGTGATCTATAGGCAGTGAAGTCTGCAGGGTTAGCAGATCTCCTTGCCCTTTTCCATGCCTTGTCTCTAGCTATCATCAGTGATTTTAGCTCATGTGAAATCCATTTGTGGCAATGGCCCTTAGCTCATCTTCTCCTAATTGAGGCATGTATGTTGGCCACCGCAGAGAACGTGCACTGGAAGTACTGAACTGCATCGTCAGTACTGCCTAGGAGTCTTATCGGTGACCAGTCAGTATTTCTTAAGAAGCTCTGGAAGGCCTCAGCAGAGAATCCAGAGAAATCCCTGGCCACTATGAGCTTCAGCGGAATCCTGGGAGGCCGATTTTTCCAGATGCAGAAAGTCGGTGAGTGATCGCTTTGGGTGTCCGACATCACGCCAGCCACTTGTATAGTGGCAGGTTTGGAGGCAAGAATCCAGTCAAGGATGGAGTGGTTCCCTGTTGTTTGGTTGTGCCTTGTGACCTCAGTGATGACCTGCGTCAAGTTTGCATCAAGAAGTGTTGCCTTGTAGTTTTGCTCGATGGTAGGTTCCCACTTCAAGTTGAAGTCCCTAAGGACCAGCAGCTCTGGAAGCTGTGCCCCCGCTAAGGAGCGAACTAGGTTCTGGAGTGCTGTGGTACCACCAGTGGGAGGGTTGTAGATATAGCCTATAGTTAGATGCTTAGCATGATCCAGGATGATTTGGATAAATAACGATTCTAGCTCTGTAGGGCTTGGCATTTCGATAGGGGACAAGGAAGCCGCCAGGGAGGAGGTCACATAATTAAGTACACCCCCTCCTTTTTTCCCTTCTCTGTCCTTTTAGAAGGAGTTGTAGTGGTCTAGTGCCACTTCATGAGGGAGTATGTGAGGCTTCATCCATGTTTTTCGGGTATGGCCATCATATCGGGCCTATATGTATCTACCCATGATTGCACCTTAGGTATCTTAGGCCGTAGGCTGAAAATGTTCATGTGGGCCACCCTCAGCCCTTTGGTGTGACACCATGTAGGGTCGCTAGAGGATCCCAGGATGGAATTGGTGGGTGGGGGCCCAGGGTTGGGGTGAATGTCACCTGCCTGCAATATCACTATTAGCAGGATGAGGCAGAGGACCCTCTGCCGAGTGAGGGAGGATCGTTTTGATCATTTATCTGGCACACCAGAGAAGATGAGGTAGCAGGCTCCCTTGGGTGCTAATCCATGCTTGAGAACCAGCAAGTGCAGGACTGTTGATCTAGGGCAATATGTGAGATGTGGTAGGTGACAGTCCTGCACACCCCTAATCTGGTTAGGGTCTTGGCAGCCACTTATTTTTGCATCTACCCATCCTAGCGCAGCTGCGTACAGGAGTAACACTACTGGTACTCTGATGTTAGCAGGGTTTGGGTTCAACCACAAGCACCAATGGTGCTGGTAATGTGGCTGGGCTACTTTGGTGTGGTGCATATTTCTCTAAGCCTCCAGACCCAAATAGTGGTGCTGTGGGAGCGGGGTTCCCTATGTTTGAAGCTGTTCTGTTTTCCTTATGAGGTGTGTCCGCCTTAATGAGTTATGTCTTGGATTTGCTGGTATGATCCTTAGCACAGGGGATATGCAGTGAGGGTCATGTGAGATCCTCAGCCTCACACTCCATTACTTCCCTAGGGTGTGGTCACAAGCTGTTGTGCTGTACAACAGACCCAATGCCAGAGCCAAGAGAAATGTTCTGCTGTGGAGCTGGTGGCAATATTAGTAGGATAGGATAGGAAGCCTTGCTAGGGCAGCCTCTAGCAGCAGCTGAAGAGAAGTTGCAAATGGAGAAGTGAGCTGATAGGCTCAAAGAGGCACGTGAGCTCCACAATATAAGCCCGAGTCCACCAAGGGGAGTGGTGGGGGTGGTGGGGCAGCTGACGCACAGCATCAGCTGGGATTACAATCAGAGAGAACAGCAGCCGCAGTTCAGACCCTGTGGCATCTCGCAGGGTTTCTTCGTACCTGAAGCAGCTTGTAGGGAGGGCTCCCTTGTGTAGGCCCTCACGATCTTCCTCCCTTCGGGGGGGGGGGGTGTCCGCGGTGTCCGTTCCTCGGTGGCCTGTGGAGAAGCACAAGAAAAGCGGGGTTATATAAGTTGAGCTCCTTTTGTTTTCACAGTGGGCAGGCGTGAGCACAAAAGGGGGGTCTGCAGTTGCCCTGTGGTAATGTCCTGATATGCGCCAGTCCCAAGTGTAGCAGGATTTAAGGCAACATTGAGATAACAGACTGTTGCTGTTTTAGAGCAAGCAAGGAGAAGGGAGGGAAAAAAAGTACAAAAATCACTACTGTTCCTGCTAATAACTCTGTGGCTTAAAGTTAAGGTGCCTTACAAGAGTCCTGATTTTCTGTGCTTAAGGAGACAGAGCAAGATACTGAGTGAACAGTCTGTAGCTGTTTTAGAGCAGGCAAATAAAAACAAAATGAACTACTAATCCTGCTAATAACTCAGTAGCTTAAAGTTAAGGTGCCTTACAAGAGTCCTGGTTTTCTGTACTATAGGAGGCAAAGCAACACGCTAAAAAAAACGATCTGTACACATGTGGGGACAATAATTTACTTTTAAAGTCAGTGTTTGAATCCTGAAAATGGCACCAATCCACATTCGGAGAGAACAGCAGACGCAGTTCGGACCACGTGGCATCTCGCAGGGTTTCTCCATACCCGAAGCAGCTTGTATATAGGGCTCCCTTGTGTAGGCCCTCATGACCTTCCTCCCTTTGGGGGAGCATCCATGGTGTCCATTCATCAGTGGCCTGAATCAGTTTGTAGGGAGGGCTCCCTTGTGTAGGCCCTCACAACCTTACTCCCTTCGGGGGTGGGCGTCCGCAGTGTCTGTTCCTCAGTGGCCTGAAGCAGCTTGTAGGGAGGGCTCCCTTGTGTAGACCCTCACGACATTCCTCCCTTGGGGGGAGGCATCCACGGTGTCCGTTCCTCGGTGGCCTGAAGCAGCTTGTAGGGAGGGCTCCCTTGTGTAGGCCCTCATGACCTTCCTCCCTTCGGGAGGTGGGGGTGTCAGCGGTGTCCGTTCCTCAGTGGCCTGTGGAGGAGCACAAGAAAAGTGGGGTTATATAAGGTGATCTTCTTTTGTTTTCACAATAGGAGGGGGTGAGCACAAGATGGAGTGCTGCAGTTGCCCTGTGGTAATGTCCCGATATGTGCCAGTCCTTAGTGTAGCAGGATTTAAGGCAACATTGAGAGAATGAACTGTTGCTGTTTTAGAGCAAGCAAGGAGAAGGGAGGGAAAAAAAGTACAAAAATCACTACTGCTCCTGCTAATAACTCTGTGGATTAAAGTTAAGGCGCCTTACAAGAGTCCTGGTTTTCTGTGCTTAAGGAGACAGAGCAAGATATTGAGTGAACAGTCTGTTGCTGTTTTAGAACAGGCAAATAAAAACAAAATTAACTACTAATTCTGCTAATAACTCAGTAGCTTAAAGTTAAGGGCCCAGATATTCAAACTGCACCAGGCTGTGGCGCAAGCTTGGGTGCAGCACAACTTAGTTGCGCAGGGGTGTGGACTGTGCGATATTCAATGGAGCTGCACCATGGCTCAGCATCGTTGAATATCACACCCTGGCCACCCACAGTGTGCATGGTGCAGTGGCACTGCGCCAGCGCAAGTGGCCAGAGTGGAGCATGGGGATGCACTAGCACAAGTTCCATTGTGCTATGCACAGCAACTGCGATATTCAAAACTTGACATGTAAATGGGGCCATAATGTATGCAAGGCGCAAATGGAGCCATTTGCATGTCATTATGGCCCCATTTGCATGCAGGTGCGCTGATCCCCGACGACTTGCGCCTGGCGCCCTGCCAGGCAGCAGCCATCGGGGACTGACACCCCCTGCAGCCAGCAATATGCTCCACAGCCCAATCGCAGACTGCAGTAAAAAATGGAAAACCATAAATCCCTGGTGGTCCATTGGACCGCTGACGCCATGATCGTGGGCATTTGTAAAGTAAAGAAAGGAATAGCTTCCGATATCCCTGGTGGTCCAATAGACCGCTGACTGCCCGATCGCTGGGATCCACTCACATATCTTGAATGTGGCAATGCGGTATGGGCTGCATGCCCATTGGCTCATGCTGTGGACCAATGGGCATACAGCCCTACCAACAGTGTCAGTCGGTGGCGGTGGGGCAGCAGGCGGGTGGGTGCTGCCGCCGCCAGCTGACCAGGGGGAAAGTGGGCGGTGGGGCTTAGTGAGGCGGGTGGGGAGGGGTACCACTAGATCACCAGGGATATTGGACATAGTTTTTGTGTTACAAATGCCTGTGACTTGGCAGTCAGCGGTCCACTGGACCACCAGGGATATTGGAAGCTATTCCTTTCTTTATTTTACAAATGTCCAGGATCGGGCAGTCAGCAGTCCACTGGACCACCAGGGATATTGGAAGCTATTCCTTTCTTTATTTTACAAATGTCCACAATCAGGCAGTCAGCGGTCCACTGGACCACCACGGATATTGGAAGCTATTCCTTTCTTTATTTTACAAATGCCCATGATTGGGCAGTCAGTGGTCCACTGGACCACCAGGGATATTGGAAGCTATTCCTTTCTTTATTTTACAAATGCCCATGATCGGGCAGTCAGTGGTCCACTGGACCACCAGGTATATTGGAAGTTATTCCTTTCTTTATTTTACAAATGCCCACTATCGGGCAGTCAGTGGTCCACTGGACCACCAGGGATATTGGAAACTATTCCTTTCCTTATTTTACAAATGCCCACTATCGGGCAGTCAGTGGTCCACTGGACCACCAGGGATATTGGAAGCTATTCCTTTCTTTATTTTACAAATGCCCACAATCGGGCATGGGGGGCGCCACCTGGTGCAGCTGGAGCTCGGGTGGCCACCCACAGGTGGCAGCTGCCATGTTGCGCCCTGCAATGCGGCAGCTCACCTGTGGGTGGCCATCCATTGTTCCTTTTTTTTTGGATCAACTTTCTGCTGGCGCAGGTAGGGGTTGTGCATGCATGGCTCTGCACATCCCGGCTGAATGTCGGGCTGTGCAGGGTATGCATAGGCATGCCCCCTACCAATACATGCATATTACTGATGCACTCAAGCGCCTTCGATTTGTGCCAGACTTTTCTTCTTGAATATCATGCGGGTGCATCAGTGGGTCGCGCATGGCACAACACTGTTGTGTCATGCACAACCCTTTTGAATATTTGGGCCTAGGTGCCTTACAAGAGTCCTGGTTTTCTGTGCTATAGGAGGTAAAGCAACATGCTAAAAAAAACTATCTGCACACATGTGGGGACAATAATTTAGTTTTAAAGTCAGTGTTTGAATCCTGAAAATGACCCAATCCACATTCAGAGAGAACAGCAGCCACAGTTCAGACCGTGTGGCGTCTCACAGGGTTTTTCAGTACCTGAAGCAGCTTGTAGATAGGGCTCCATTGTGTAGGCCCTTACAACCTTCCTCCCTTCAGGGGAGGGCATCCACGGTGTCCATTCCTCGGTGGCCTGAAGCAGCTTGTAGGGAGGGCTCCCTTCTGTAGGCCCTCACGACCTTTATCCCTTCAGGGGGTGTCTGCGGTGTCTGTTCGTTGGTGGCCTGAAGCAGCTTGTAGGGAGGGCTCCCTTATGTAGGTCCTCACGACCTTCCTCCCTTTGGAGGGGGCGTCTGCGGTGTCCATTTCTCGGTGGCCTGAAGCCTCTTGTAGGGAGGGCTCCCTTGTGTAGGCCATCACGACCATCCTCCCTTCGGGGGGTGGTGTCCGCGGTGTCCGTTCCTCGGTGGCCTGAAGCAGCTTAGGCTCCTGGCATTAAGGCATACTCCCTTTCATCTGGCCCCTGACAGATTCAGTATAAATCACATTCTTAAATGTAAAAGACAGAAGGCACAGGAATAAAAGTATTTCAGTATTTTAAAGTGTCAGATTTATACTGAAGCCATGAAAATTTGTGAATGCTTAAAAGCACCTTATAACTATGACTTAAATCATCGTTCTCTAATTTTGATATACAGACAGATTATATTCCCTATTATAGTTAATGTTTGCTGACTAATGGTGCTGATATATGAAAATGTTTTTAATCATGCTTGGGTTTTGTACATGGTTCGCCACAATGCACTGCACTTTTAAATATTGCATTACTTAATCTCTGCCTATGTACTGCACTGGCCTCCCTGAGCAAGTGCATGCACAAAACTAGTTGGGGCTTTGACTGAGTTCTTTGGTGACCCCTCTTTTGCTGTGGCACTTGATTCTAAGTGAGTTTTTATACAAGTTTTACTACTCTGTCAAAAAGAAAGAAATATTCCGATTAACATCTCAATTGTTGGTGTCAGTTCTGTTTGGACTACCCAGTCCACCTGGCCTCCCAGTTGACACCACCCTGCTAGAAAACAAACTCCTTGTTCCATGGACACTAATCTGCCTAATATTTCCACAGATTACAATGGCCATCAAGATTTCAAAAATCTGGAATTCCTTAATTCCTTACATTCAGACCACTAAATCTCATGTCACCTTCAAATGAAGTCTTAAGGAATCTCCTTCTGTGAGCTTTGCCTGCAACTATCCCTGGTACTCTGTACACCTCATCTGCCCTGTACTTTGTTTTTAGCCTATGCTCCTTAATGTTGCATCACCTCTCGGATTGCTGCTGTAAAAGGGGCTCTTCCAGTTAGTTTAACCAGTCAACAAATTCAACCAATCAATCAATTAGTAAATTAATCAGTAAATCCATTAATCAACCAATCAGTCAGTAAATCAATCAATCAAGCAATTAATCAATCAACCAACCTACCAACCAACCAATTAATTAATACATGCATTTTGCTTATTTGTTTTTAACTCAGCTTAATTCAATGAGATGAAACAGTTTACAAGTAACGATATCTGTTCCATACCTGCATACAAACATTTGATGAAAGTTATAGTGTTAGTACAGCCTGTATAGATGAGCAAAAATGTCAAGAAAAGTAAATAGCCAGACAATATGCTGTACTTTAATAGACCTGTAACTGATTTCGTGCTAGAACAAGATATGAAAAGTAAAAAGAAAGTATTCTGTGCTGTACAAAGAAAATCAAAACATTCAATAGAAACATAGAAATTGTTGGCAGATAAGGAACGCTAGGCCCATCCAGTCTGCCCATCAGCCCGTACTTGATTATGGCTTCTGTCCCTCCATCTGCTTTACTTCAGTGGTTTCCCTATGCCTGTCCCATGCATGTTTAAATCCAACTACAGTGCTTCTTCCTACCACCTCTGGTGGCAGGCCATTCCATGCACTTACCACCCTCTCTGTGAAGAAAAATGTCCTCACATTCCCTCTTAACCTTCCAATTTCATGTCATGCCCCCTCTTTCTTGTACTCCTCCTATATTGGAAGATGTCACCCACTGCACCTTGTTTATGCCCTTGAGGTACTTGAATGTTTCTATCATGTCTCCTCTCTCCCTCTTTTCCTCCAGTGAGTACACACTGAGGTCCCTTAATCTCTCCTTGTAAGTTTAGTGTGCAAGCCCTGTACCATCTTAGTCACCATTTTCTGCACTGTCTCCAGCCTGTTGATGTCCTTTCAAAGATGTAGCCTCCAGAACTGCTCACAATACTCCGTGTGAGGTCTGACCAGGGATTTATATAATGGAATCACTACCTCGCATCTTCTGCTGGTGATACCCCTGCCTGTGCACCCCAGCATGCCACCGACCTTCCCTGCTGACCTTGTACTCTGCTTTGACATTTTCAAATAAATCATCAAATTTGTACACCCTAAAAAGGAAAACTGTGTCCGGTGATTTATTCCTGTGTGGTATTTTTTTTTCTGGAAGAAAACTCAAAACTCTTCTATCTCACTGGAATTACCATTTGCTCATGTTTGTATGGGGTTCTTTTGGGGGAGGGAGGCAACACCCATGTCTGTCCCTCCTTTCTGAAGGCCATCATGAATGTGTAGGACTGAGTAGTCATTCTCTAATGTTTCCTTGGGTCCTGGGGTTCAGGTATCCTCCTGAGTAGTGAAGTCTCCCTTTTTGTATTGTCCCTCCTACCAGTGGAGCCAGGAACACCACCTATCCAAATGTTTATCCTCCTTAAGGTGTAGTCTAGCTGTGATTGTTTCAATCTCATAAACCTGCCTCATTCTGGTGTGCCACTCTTTATCTTTAGTGGCTCCTTCTGAAGCCAGTGGGCCATAACACATTTGAATGCCACTGCTAAGAACACCAGTGCCACTGCATTTGGCTGGAGGCATTCAAACTACTGTGTGAAATCCCAGCAACCAATCTGTAACAGTATTTGAGATGTCTTGCTGCAAAATCTGTTAGACTTTGTCCTGGACAGTTGCTGAAATCCACCGAACTTGGGACAATGCCAAAAAGTATAGTACAAGTCTCATTAAACTGATCCTTCACTGTTTAGCATTTTTCACTGAGTTGCTTAATGTGTGCACTGGTCACTACATTGCGTTAATAAAAGTTTCCTAATAGTTGTCTGCAGCTGCTCTTTAGCTTCAACTTACTTTGCAACTCTCTGAAAATTCTTAATCAATGCAGCGAAATGATCATTGCACACATTTAGCAACCCATAAAAAAATGCTTTAACACTGTACAGGTACTGTACTGCTGCCTCTAGGTAAAACACCAACAGTACTGTACATTCTGTCTCTCGCTCTCTCTCTCTCTCTCAGTATGGAGCCACAATTCAGTGCATGAAAATAAAATAAATACTTTAAGAGACTGTGTGGATGTACTGTATTAATTAAATAAAGCTGGAAATTGGAGCGCCGTCCACAGAACATTACTGTACTTACTTCCTGGTTGACTGATCTCTCTCTTACGTGACCCTCAACGGCAGTTCTAATAGTTTACAGTACAGGTACAGTGCCTGTAATGCTATCTGAGTACAACACTAAATAAACAAATGTAAGCAGTCAGTGGGTCAGTGAGCCGGAGTCAGTGCCTGTCACTTAGAATCAGTTTGGGGTGCGACCAGGAGCGAGCGAGGCAATCGGGAGGGTGAGACAACGGCAGCACATTTATGAAGTACTGCACTGTACTGTATACTGTAAAAGTAAATTGTGCTTTGTTTAAAAATGTATAAAAACATCAGAAGGCATAGACGTGTCACAAGTCTTGCATGAGTACTGTACAGTACAGTACAGTACAGCATCAGTTCGTGGACCATTCTTTCTCTTCCTGAATGCACAGCAGCAGAGGCATTGGACAGTGAGGATCGGTGGTTGAGCTCAGTGGTACAGTACTGTACAGCAATGAGCTCAGGCAACTTGAATTCTGTTTTTTAGATGAGCCTAAAATAGTGAATAACAAAATAAAACACAAATGTACAGTAAACTGGGTTAAATACAGCAGCTGAATGCCTGTAATTATTGCATTGCAAGTGCATTTAAAAATGGGGAGCTGAAGGAATTTACAGTGGCTGAAAGTACACTGCTTGTGCATTGCATGTGAGTTCACATTTGATTGAAATGGAGTTTCTAGTTTAAGCATTTTGAGTTGCCACTGCATTGCCATCATAAAAAAATAATGCCAGAGCAGTGAGTTGGAGAAACAGTTTAATGTGACTTGTATACCAATGGGAACCCACTCCCCCACATGCCCTCCAGCAATCAGCCATGTCTGAGATGTGAAAGTGTTATGTAACTGGGAGTTCTAAAATATCTGATGAGTATCCTCCAGTAGAATTCTCATCAAGTGAGAGGTGAGGTTACACTCCATCCATGTTTTAGGTGTTTGTTCCAGTACTTGTTGGAAATGGTACAAGCAGCCCCCCCTCCCAGGCCTGTTTAACTTTACTAGGAGAGTTATCTCAAGGTTTCCCAGTCTCTTATACACACTGTATCAGAGATACATTTTAATTTCCCTTTCAAAGTCACCACCCAATATATGAAGTCCTCCCAGGGGGACACGGGTCTGTCCTGCTGTGTTTTGTTATTACAGTTTTGCTATTAATAAAATGGTGAACTTGAAGGTATTGTGCCAATGAAAATCTTGAGCTCTAAATTTAAATTTATCTTGTAAGGCCTGAAATGTCAAACATTAACCATTTGCCAAAAATTGTGAAAATCCAGTTAGGCCCTTCTGCTCCCAACTGGCATAGCCCAGATCCACCCATAGGGAAAGAAAGTTAGGGTAATAATGAATAAGTGACAAGTGGCCCAGGGAGGTGCCAGGTGCCAACTTTTGTCTGACCTTATGCAAAGTTTTTAACGTGTGTTTGATCCACGTGTTCATGACATTTTTAAGGTAATCTGGTGGAATATCAGACAGGGCCAATGTAAGCAGAGGCTGCCTGCCACACTAGAAGTCTTCTATATCATATAGTCCAGAAGAATGTCATTGTTTCACTCAAGTAAAAGTGGCTGTCATTTGCTCAGTCAGATAATAAAATTTAAAATTAGTCAATGAAAGCCCTCCCCTGTCCCTTGGAAGTGTCAGCAGTTTATAATGTATGAAAGCCTTACGTCTTTCCCAAATAAATCAAAGAAGACCCCTAATAAGTGGTGTCCAGTAAGACATCAGGATTGGTAATGGCAGGATTTTAAAGAGAAAGAGAAATATAGGTAACAGATTCATTTTTACTGTTTCTGTACATTCTGTCACTGAGAGTGGGAGCAACGTCCATATAGCAAGATCCTGTTGCACCTCACCCCATAGTTTCTTGTAGCTCATTTTAATAGCTTCTTGATGTCTACCAATGTTTGTATTCCCAAATGGCATATGTGGTTATGTATCACCCACACAATATGGTATGTATCCTTGAACCCCTTCAGGCAGGTCCTGCTAGGCCTAAGAGTCTCCAATTTTGACAGATTAATTTTGTAGCTGGAGATCTGCCTGAACTGGTCAAACAGATCAAGAAGGCAGGGACTGAAATTTCCAACCTACATATTAAAAATAAGGAGTCATCCACATAGAGCACAACCTTGTGTTTGATCCCTCCCACCATCACCCCAGTTATCTGGGTATCCTGGCAGACCACCGCCACCAGGGTCTCCAAGCACAATGCAAACAAAATGGGAGGCAGAGGGCATCCCTGTCATGTCCCCAGGGACAGAGGGAAGTTCACTGAATACCATTAACTCTCACCTGTGTTTGTGGGGAGGAATAAAGACTAGAAAACACTTTTAATAATTTGGGACCAAATTCCATCTTTTCCAAGTTTTTTTTTTTTTTTAAAACTGCCAATTCGCCCTATAAAATTATTTTTCTGCGCCTATGGAGATTGTCAACTGGAATGTCCTCGGTCCCTGCTGGGACAATATTATATTTAATAATCTCCTGGGGGGGGAGGGTGGCTTGCCTTCAGTTGGAATGGCGGCTTAACTTCTGTCTACCCAGTACTTTATTATTTGATATCCATGCTACCCCAGCCCTTGCTGCAACCTAACTGTCATTACTAGATTGCTGGGTACTCCCCAGGGCTGGTGACTACTTCTGTGAGCTAGTAGCTAAGAGAGATCTGGTGGATTTTTGACTTCAGACTTGCTGCCTGGAGCTCTGGGCCTACCCTGCTGGCACATCCTCGAGATGGCATCCTCAACTCCTCCAGTGGCTGATACAAACCTACAAGAGATTAAAATCATGTTTTCACAGCTGATGACACAAATCAGGAAACTGGAAATTGCTGCACAAAACACCACTGCAGATATCATCTTGTTATCCCATCGTACCAATCTTACTGATCAGCGGATCACCGACAATGAGGACAGTACCCAGAAAATGGACTTCTACGTCTGAGAACAAGATCGCACTGTTAGGATTCTGTGACAGTGGGAGGAAGCTCTTAAGAACCAGAGCTGCAGAAATACTGTCAGATTTGTGGGGTTCCCTGAAGGATGTGAGGGCCCCAACATGACAGCCTTTCTCCAAAATGTGCTCCCTGAGCTCCTGACCCACTCCTAGGAAGGCCCCATTGAGATCAACTGGTCCTACCATTCCCTAGCACTGAAGCAAGCACTGGGGGTCTGTCCACATCCCATCCTGGCCCAATTCCATCAGTTCAGGGGCTGGGAAGAAATCCTTCTGGCTGCCAGGGAAAAACAACACTTAAGCCGGAAGGGGCACTGCATACAGATCTTGGCAGATTACTCACAGGAGCTGTCAGTGCAGCGGCGAGACTTCACCTTGACAAAACAGGCCTGAACTGAACTGGGAATGGGGTATGCCCTTCAATACCCCACCACTTTATGGATTACCATCAGTGGGTCCCCCCACTCCTTTGACACATCTGAGGTGGGTGAAAGCTTTTTAGCCTTCCATGCCCAGAACCTCAACTGAGAGAACTTGGATTCCACCACCCAGCTGGGCAGATTGTGAAGCTGACCAATGGATATGGAGATTTCTGCATGAAGTGTCTCAGCACAGGTCTCCTTGAGATTGCAGGCTGCAGCAAGGTAGCTACCCCCTGTGGAGCCTGATCCTTGGATACCGTCCCCAAAGAGCTGGTGACGCAACAGAAAGAAATGCTCAGAGGAGGGAAAATACCTGGACAAATCCCTCAGGGTCTGTTTCCAGAACCAGAGCTGGAGCTGCAACAGAGACTCTCATTTCTCATCAGAATCAGCCAGCCATCCAGCAGGTAGAAATCATTTCACCATTCTCCAGGAACTACCCGAAGAGTTTCCCCAACTATCCAAGATCCCGGCTGCCCCAACCTAGTCTTCCCTGGCTGATGGATCCTCACAAGGGGATTCTCAGTCATGGGCTGAATGAGTGGCCTGATTGGCATCACTGGCAGATGAATCCCCCCTCATGGATGAACTTCAAGTCTGCCCGAGGCCTGCTACCCATCCTGGAGACCTCATGAGCAGTGCTTGTTGAGCTTGATATGGCCAGCTCATCAGAGGTGTTTTTTCTCTGCCCCAGCCTATTCCTGTACCTTGAGTTGAACCTCATGACACTATCTGTATGGTCAGATCTGGGAGGGGACAGGGCTAAGGTTTGTTCTGTTCTATAGGACTGTGGGAGTCATTAACCCTGGCTGACTGTAAAGGAACATGGCCCCTGAGACCAGCCAAGTTATGTGGATACCTAGTGTTGTTGGCTCCACCTGTGGATTTCTGCAGCCCCAAAGTAAGTTCCCCTAGCTTACTGCTGTATGCACCATCATCCTGGGTTGTGGTTAGGGGTGATCAGCTATTACTAATGCCTTTGCATCTCTGGGCTGATCTGATGTAGTGACTAATAAGGGGAAGCTTGGAGGTTTTCCACTGTATCCCAACCATGGTTCAGGATAGACCCCAACCCCTATTCCCATTTTCTTCTCCTTGCGTATTGGTTTGGCCTTAGACAGACCACAGTTAGGGCAGGACAGGCAATTTCATGCACCCTGGTAGCAAGTGCTTTCTTTTCCATTTCAGTATTAATGGGGCTCTCTCCCTGAACATCAACACTAAGGAAACATCAGTTTAGAGCTACAAGCACACATGTGAGATAATTACTGTGGTAACAGGCTAAGGGGGCCGGCTGATAAAAGTAATGTTGTTGCCTAATTTGTCACTCCTGGTTCTTCTAGCTTCAAAGGTTCCCAAGACTAAGGTGCACGATGGTGTCTTTTCTGCAGGGGTAGACAGAACTTAGAAAGAGTGGAAGTTTTACTACATTTAAAAATACTGAGACCTCAAATTGCATTCCTTCAAGAAACAAAGCTGTCCAATATAGAGGCCAGGAAACTTAAGCAAGGCTGGGTGGGTGAGAAATTCCATAGTGAGGCATCTTCTTGCAAAAGGGGATCTTAATACTTTTTCGCAAAGATCTGGGATGGTCCAGATCTCATTCTAGGGGGGATAAAAAGGGTAGATAGATAATGGCCGAGGTGGTAACTTTGAAGAGGCCCTTAATCCTGCTTAACGTATATGCTCCTAATCAAGATGACCCTGGGTTCTTCCATGACCTCAATCATCAATTAACTGATTTTAACTCAGGTCATGTCCCTGTTCTAATCAGGGGTAACCTTAACCTCACTCTGGACCCCTTTCTGGACAGAAGCAAAGGGAAAGTGGATCCACATAGACAGGCGTTAAAGGTGGTCCAACAGAGGACAAATGGGGAAAAGTGGAGAAGCAGTATTCTATTGTTATTTATTTATTGAAAAGTTTCACCAGGTAAGGTACACTGAGCAACAAGTTGCTCATCTCACTGTATGACCTGGGGGACAGGGAGTGGGAGTTACACACATAGAAAATTCTACAAGTAATACACTCATAACATGTAAAGCATAGTTTACAAAGTAGCTATTCTCAAGGGGGCCATTGCAGTGGTAATGAACCTGTGTGTTAAACAGCAAAGCAAGAGTAAGAGAAAGAAACAACCATGTTGGTTCTTGAGAAAAGGGTCCAGGAAAGTGAGAGGAAAAAAGAGGGGCCTTCAGAGATACAAAGGCACACAAAAGGAGCAGTATCTGGAGAAGCAGAGAGAGGCAGAGAAGGCAGTCAGGAGAGCAAAGGTGAGAATGGAAGAAAATATAGCACAGATGTGGGGGGGGTGCAGTATGTGCAGTAACCTCCTAATCATTGGAATTCATGAGAAAGAGGAAGGCAATGCACCCACACAGTTTATTCAAAGGTTCTGTGAACAAATTGCAGGGCCCTCTCTGAATGGCGCATCCTACATTATTGAGCGAGCACATCACACCTTATGCCCCCCACCACCATCTGGCTCCCCAGCCAGACCTCTCATATTTAAAGTACTTAACTTCTTGGATAAACAGCACATACTGGCAAAAGTTAATGAACTCCAAGAAGTTCAATGGGAAGGCAGGCAAATTCGAATCACGCAGGATCTCCCGCAACCGACAGTAACAAAATTATTTGCTGCTGGAAAGCCTTTCCTTATCAAGTACACTGCCATTTTACAAATTAAACACAAGGATCAGTGGTTAACATATAAGACTTTTGAACAAGCTAAATCGGAGCTTAAAACCTTGTTCCCAGATTTGTTCAAGTGAAGTGGGATTTACGGTCTCATCTTTGCGGAAGTGCTATGACAGCCAATTAACCAGTTTACTCGGGATGCTTGCAAAAAACAAATGAGAATTATCCCTGTTTTACTTCATTGCATTTATAAATGGTATTCTGTCTGGCAGTGATGAAAGCCCAATATAGTGAGTAGCATGGGAAACTAGGTACTTTTAAGTTGTTGGGTTTGGAATTTTCCAAAAGCCTTTGAGAGCTTTTGAATTAAAGAAGTGATTCACTGGACAACAGTGGCTCTTGAAACCAGACTCTTGCCTGTCCCTGTAACAAAGCGATTGGAATGTGTTTACACGGACCCTTGTGTTTTTGTTTGGAGACCTAGAAATAGAGTCTGACGGACTGGTTGTACTCCAGGACCTTTATGTCACCTGTTTTCTAAAAGGTTACATGATTCTCCCTCAAATTATTTCATCTGTCTGGGGAGCAGTAAACCAATGATGGATTTCTCTATCTATGAAACTGTGTATCCTTTATCTAGTTGATTTAAAAATAAAGTGACAGTTTAATTTTTTGCAACTCGTAGCGTACCGCTGCCCTGAACCTGATGTTACGGACTCAGTGAACTAGCAGTTGGTGCTATATACTGAAAACGTTCTTTTATTTTATTTCTCCTCTTTAAGCACATAGAGAAGGGCCTAGTATGCTATCATGCTGAGTATACACCTAATGGGTTCAATATCTCTGTATATATGGTGATCTCTTTCCAATGTTTGCTGGAGGGAGGGGGGGGTTGCTAACTTCTTCAGATCTGCGCAATAATATCACCTGACAGCGAGTGAATGGTGGTGCAGTTGTTTAGAACTGGGGTGTTTTTGTTGTTAGTTGGGATATATACATTAATTGTTGTGTTGTGGGGGGGGGAATGGGATATTGGTACGAAGGAAGCATTTGCAGAAGAAATGTTTAATATTTGTTGGGAGTCAAGGGGAGGGGATACCAAGTGTCGTAATAGTAAATGCATTTAAGGGCTTAAGAGCATGGCCAGATTAATGGATGTGGGGGCTCCACTCCAAGTCATACTTTGTGGCCCAGGGGCCCCTAAATGCCAACATCCCACTCTTCCACGGTGCTGGGCTGGCAAGGCGGCAATGACCAGGGTACTCATGCAGGATCTCCCTGCACATGCCTCCTTGAATAGCTATTCTCTCTGCCAAAACCAAAAACCTGAAGCTTGTATTATTGAAGCAGTCAGTGGGGCTCACAGCTCCCATCATCTCCCTGCTCAAGACTCCTTCAAGCTCCAAACCTGAGAAATGCTCAAGCTCCTTGCCTCCACAATGCATCTGCCACAATCTCCCTCTGTGCAGCTATCTTTGTCCTCAGTTCTCTCTGTTCTCCCACTGTCTCCTCCAATGCCATTGCTGTCAACCTAAAAGTTGCTTTGCCGCTGAGTTGCCATCCTTGCCCCTACTCCAAGTCATTGATGCCAAAGCAGCTAAAGAGAGTTGTGCCAAGACTGAGCCTTAAGAACCCTGCAGGTGACTGTAGTCACTCAAGAGATTGTTTCCTAGAGCAACCTGTTGCTACTTCCCAGTAATGTATGACTCAAACCCAGACAAAACTGTGCCAGCCTGCAAGTCCCACGTAGTCCCACATAGTTAGTTTGTCAGGTGACATATCAGCAGGACAGCACCCCATGGTCCACTGTGCCAAACTCAAATCTTATCAAAGACTCAGTACTCAGATTACTGAACACAGTCCACAGCTTAGTTGGTTTCTCCAATAACTTATTTCATTCTGCAGCTTGGACACTGCACCACACAGACTAGTCAACATACCTGGTGTGGCCTGCTTTGGTTGGCCTGACTGATGTGATGACTGTCCTGATGATTGGACTGGAGGAGGACAGATGAGATGTCTGAAATCCTTTCCTCAAGATCATGCAGGCGACAGTGACACGACTCAGCCTGGCACGGGAGGACTCTGAGTCCTCACAGCAGGACCAGAGGCCCAAAATAAGCAGCACTGACTGATCCTAGCTACACCGAAAACACCAGTAGCATGCAACTCAGCACACCAGGTGGCGAAGACAAATCTGACATTGCCCCCCCCCCGGCCCGCTCTCTCTCTACTACTATTGTGTCTTCTTCAGTCGAGACAGAGATGAGACTGACCACCGGCACCAACGAGTTGACTGACCATCGATGTCCACAGCTGTCTCGTCCTCCTCCTGGACTCCTCACTGCCTGGCCACACACCCTGATGCCACGCACATGCATGCACTGATTCCCGCTCCCCAGTAGCCACACCTCCAGAGGACCTCTGATGGACATGATTGGTTGTGTGGTGGGGTCAGACTAGATCAGAGGCAGAGCCAGAGCTGCTCATCAGACTGAGAGGCTTGCTCACTCGGAGTGGCAGCGGGGGCAGGCTGACTCAGTCAGAGACGAGAGGACCAATGGACCTGGGGCAGGGGCTGACTCCGAGGGGGTGCTTGTAGGCAATTTGGCTGGTCACGGCTGCAACAGTGGCCCAGTACAGGGATTGAAAAAGTAAATATGTTAACAGTGGGGGCCCTCCTGAACTATGGGGCCCTACCCCATGGCATAATTTGCGTACAGGTTAATCCGGTCATGCTTAAGAGCATACTGCAAGAGGAGCACAATTTTCTCATGTCTGTTTTACACAATCGCCATTTGAGACAAAATATAGGGGGCCCATATATTTGTGTAAGTTGGAATGTGAAAGGAGCCCAAGTTAGGTGTAAGCAGCAGATAATACTTAAGCACATACTTCACCTAAAGACAGGGTTGCCTGTATACAGGAGATGCACATTAAGAGAGAGGACACTCCCTAATGGTGCAGAAGTTGGGGGGGGCAGGCTTATGGATCTGGGGTTTCCACATCTAGGGGTGGAGTTGCCATTCTGATAGTTAAGATGGCCCCTTTAAATTAGTGGAAGAAATATGGGATCATGAGGGCCGTTACATCCTGGTCCATGGTTTACTAGCCACACAAACCGGTCCTTTTAGGAGCCATTTAGGGTCCCAATAAGGATTCTTCCCTTTTCTTCACACATCTTTTGAAATTAATTGCCATGGAGCCTGTGAAATTAATGTTACTAGAGGGGGATTGTAACATCACTCCCCAGCCAGATATGTACAGGTCAGAGCATAGGCGGTGTGGTCTAACCCCAGCCCAAAGGGCTTTGAAAGAACTCATGGATGGTGCTGGTTTACTTGATGTTTGGAGGATATTAAACCCCTCTGAAAGGCAATACACTTTCTTTTCCCTTCCCCATCATTTCTATTCCCGTATAGATTATTTTTTGATAAGTGCCTTTGCTCTCCCAGGTATTTTAGATGCAGCCATTCATGCCAGAGTGATATCAGAGAATTCCCCCATAGACATTACCTAACCTTCTAGGACCAGGGGTTAAAAGGGACTGTCTGTCGTGCCTGAATACTGAGTTGCTACAGAGACTGACCTCTCTTAAACATATTACTGATTTTATTGCCTTTTTCCTGGAGACTAATAAAGGGACGGTCGACAGCACAGATCTGGTATGGGCTGCTCTTAAATGTTCCCTCCGAAGTGAATGTATCAGGCTAGCTGCTACAAAAGTATGTCAGTACAAGACTCATGTGCATACACTGCTGAGTTCAATTCGGATGTTAGAGTAGGCCCTGTGCACCCAAACCAGTGATGAAGAGTGGACTAAACTATATAAATTACAAGCCCAATATGCGGATTACAGGCACAGACAGCTGAGCTGTTGCTGCATCGCACTAAACTCAAGTACAGTATCTTGAATCCTGGGAGCGAGCAGACAAGCTGCTAGCAATCCAAATATGACAAGCAGAAACCTCCCGGTATATCCCAGGTCTCTACTTTTCCCAGAATAGCCCAGTCAGTACTGATCCCAGGGAGATAGCCACTGGTCTCAAAATATTTTTCCAAAACCTTTATTCGAAGGACCCCAATATATCCCCATCTCAGGAAGATAGAGCTCAATACCTTGATGAGGTCAATCTTTCCAAAGCATCAACCACAGAGGTGATTTCCCTTGGGGAACGTATTACCTCCAGAGAGATACAGCAAGCCATAAATCAGTTGCTCCCAGACAAATCCCCTGGCCCAGATGGACTACCTAATAATGTGTATAAATCTTACCAAACAGTATTACTACCAGTCCTGGAAGAGGTCTATAATTACTGGTATGACAATGGCTTCTCAGAACAGACTTTCCTAGAAGCATTGATTACTCTCATTCCAAAACCTGGTAGGAATCCCTTGTACCCTGAAAATTACCACCCCATCTCTTTGCTAAATTCAGACCTTAAAATTCAAGCAAAGATCTTGCCCAATAGGCTATCCCCCATTATGGGAGAGCTCATTAGTAATGAGCAGGTGGGTTTTATGGCTAGGAGGTCCTCAGGAGATCATATGCGGAAATTATTACACCTTATCTCAGCATCCAGGGACTTAGAAACACCGGCTGCTTTGGTTTCCTTGGACGCTAAGAAGTCCTTTGACTGGGTCTCCTGGGACTTCCTTTTTACAACTATAACCTGATTTGGCTTGCCTGATGGGTACCTTAAATGGATCCAGTTACTGTATACTTCTCTGACAGCCAGGATCTGGTGCAATGGCATCCACTCCAGCTCATTTCCACTTTGTCATGGCACTAGACAGGGATGTCTGTTGTCTCCTGACTTATTTAATTTCTACCTAGAACCCTTACTCTGCTGGCTTTTGGCTTCACAAGACATCCAAGGAGTTACAATCGGGGAGAAGAGATATGTGCTTTCCGCCTATGCAGATGATTTACTTCTGCATATAGAAGAACCACAAATTACCATCCCCAATGTCTTAAAAGAAATTGAGGTATTCTCAAAGGTATCATACTACAACTTGAACCATTCCAAAACTAAAGTCTTGACACTGAATAATTGGCTCACTCAGGCTCAAGTGGCAGCCTACAATCTGTCCTGGGAAACTAAATTCCTTATGTATCTAGGTATCAAGGTAACAAAAAATATAACATCACTTGTTACAGAAAATCTAACTGCTTTATTGAAAATGCTGAAAACAGATATGGATAGATGGGGGGTGCTTCCCCTCTCTTTGTGGGGACAAATTAACATTGTTAAGATGAACGTGCTTCCTCACCTCCTGTATCCCTTGGGTTTGTTGGGGTGTTTTTTCCCCAAGGCCTGGTTTACTAGGCTGCAAAAAATACTCAATGCCTTTATATGGAAGGGGAAAGGGATTAGGAGAGCCTACTTTAAGCTTACTGACCCCAAAATACAGGGCAGACTGGCAACCCCTTCCTTTTTTATATACTACTGCACACATTACATCAGTAAACTTGCTTTTTGCTCACAAAGTATACTTCCCTTAAGCTCAAGAAGATATCTCCCTTTGTGGGTAGACTTGGAGAAATACTTGGTGTCTAAATACTCTTGATCACTGACCACTCTCCTATATGTCACCCCTTCGTATATCCCAAAATCACTCAGGAACACACCGATAGGGTGGTCCCTTAGAATGCTGCATCAGAGACAAAAATCACCTTTCATTGAACTGGCATAAGATGCTTGTACAGCCTATTATAGGCAACCCCATTTTAGAATTGACAACAAACCCATACTGCCTCTGTTTTGGGCCCCACTACAGACATGTAAGCTAACATACTTTTTTAGACAAGTGGAACTGATGTCCCTTTCTTACTTCCAAACTCTTCACATGGTTCCAGACTGGCACAAGTTTAAATTTATTCAGACCAGGCAAGCGATCTCTTCCTTTATAAGAAACACAACCTGGCCAGTCTAAACTGATTCAGACCTGCAGACAATACTACAAGTGGCAAGCCAACCTCACTCAGTTTCACTGGTGTAGAAAAAGCTACAAACACTAGATCCACATTTGCCCTCAGGTATTTGCTACTACTGGACTCAGGCATTACATCTTCCTGCAGAATCAAATATCTGGAAGAAGATCTGGCAAGACAGCTATAGATTTGTGAAGCAGGACAGGCTCCGCCTAATCCAGTTTAACATCGTGCACAACTTATAGTATACACCTGAAAAACTATTTAGAATTGGTAAAATACACTCTTCTAACTGCACGAGGTGCAGAGAGACAGAAGGAACATTATTCCACATGTTGTGGACCTGCCCAAAAGTTCAAGCATTCTGGCAGGCCATCAGGGGTGCGCTGGACCCATTTTTGGGATTAGACTGTCTGTTTACTCCAGAGGCCTGCTTATTATACCTATTCCCCCAGGGGAACCCAAAAATCAGAAGGGCCCATCTTGCTCTAGTGGCAGTAAATGCCAAATCAATTATTCTGTGACACTGGAAAGATGACTATCTACCCCTGATTATGGAATGGTATAAGAAAATACTTTTGGTACTCCAACTAGAAAAGCATATTGCCTCCATGCGTAATAGACTCCAGACCTTTCTGAACATTTAAGACCCACTGGATGCACTATTAATGATATGGGAACCCTAACCCATGTCTTTTATTTTCCTTGTCTGATAGACAGCCTTATAGGTAATTTCTGACCATTGACACTTGGATGGGGGTGGGATGGGAGGAAGGGGTAGATTGTATATTTGGTTGATCCTTTACAATAGTCCTTGCTGTAATATGCCATTAAAATTGCAGTCTTACTAGTGTCTGTTATGCTGACTGTATGTTACTTTGACTGCTTGAATCTGCAATAAAGTACATTTAATAAAAAAAAAAGAAATTGGTTGAGGGTCAGGACACAGAGGGTGCTGGTGAATGGTGTTCAATCAGTCGAGTGGGAGATGACCAGCATGGTGCCACAGGGATCAGTTCTGGGACCAGTCCTCTACAGTGTCTTCATAAGTGACTTTGCAGGAGGGCTGGAGGGGGAAAGTATGTCTTTTTGCAGATGACACTAAGATCTGCAACAGGGCTGATGCTCCAGAGGGGATAGAAAAAATGAGAAAAGACCTAAGCAGATTGGAGGAGTGGTCAGAAGTGTAACAGTTAAGATTCAATGCAAAAAAGTGCAAAGTCATGCCATTGGGGAGCAGAAATCTAAAGGAGGTGTACAAGATGGGGGAGGAGGTACTGGTGGCCACCAAGCAGGAGTAGGACCTGGAGGTACTCATATTGGATTACCTAAAGGCAATCAAACAATGTAAGAAGGCTGTGGGGAAAGCCAGTGGGATGCTGGAGTGCATAGGGAGTGGTATCACAAGCAGAAAGAAGGAGGTGCTTATACCACTGTACAGATCACTGGTGAGACCTCAGCTGGAGTACTATGTCTGGTTCTGGAGACCACATCTCCAGAAGGACATAAACAGACTGGAGGCAGTCAGGAGGAGGGCTACAAAGATGATGCAGGGTCTGCATGAAAAGTCCTACAAGGAGAGTCCAGGGGAACTCAATATGTATTCCCTGGATGAGAGGAGAGAGAGTGGGGACATAATAGAAATGTTCAAGTACCTCAGGGGTATATACAAGGTACAGGAAGGTAGCACCTTTCGTAAAATAAGATGTGCAAGAGCAAGGAGGTATGAAATGAAGTTGGGGTGGTTCAAGGATAACAGGAGAAAGGTCTTTTTCTCCGAAATAGTGGTGGATGCTTGAACCAGCCTCCCAAAGGAGGTGGTAGGGGAAAAAACAGGGAATTCAAGAACATATGGGACAGTCATAAAGGTACCCTAGGGACAGAAAAGAAAGGGTGAGTTGCAGATCAACTAGGATCTGTGATTTGTAATAGGTAGGCAAAATGGGTAGACTGGGTGGGCCACATGATCCTTATCTGCCGCCAACTTTTATGTTTCTATGTGTAACCCCCCTATAAATGGGGGTTCCTAAAAGTTTCCCAGAGCTCGTTTCAATGCTCCACGCCTGGTTGGTGATCAGCATAAAGCCGTTTAAATGGGTAGCCAGTGAGCGCTTTTAAAGCCTCCATATCTGTCTCTTTAAGGGCTGCCTGTTGCAGCTGTAATTAACTGAAATGAGGGGGCTGTGTGGTTGTATGCCCAAGTCCCACCCAGGACGCTGAAAAATAGCTCCCTTCTGCCATTGCTAGTGGTGCAGAGGGAGCTCTGCTGGAGGATGTGATTGTTTGCTGGAAATAACGTAACATAATAATGATAATGTAGTTGTTCTGCCCTGCCTTCCTTTGCAGTGAAGACTGTTTCGATTGTCTCCTCCATTTTGGTCCAGAACTGCTGAATTGGACCAATTGGTGCCTCGGGACTCTGGAGAGCTGTCTGACCAGTGGAGGAACTGCTTGTAAGTTGGGAAAGGCATTATGGGCTATGGCGCTTTTTCGCACCACTGAGGGGCAAAAACTGATTGACTGACAGGTATGCCAGCCAATAGAATCGGGTAGCACCCAAATTGTAAGGGGAGCCCCATGCTGAGAAGGGGCAGATGCGTTGAGACTGGGAAGCAGGAAGGAGCTCTGAGCTCCTGCGCCACTGAGTGTTCGCGTGGGAAGCACGTGAAAGGCCTGAGGTGGCCGGTTTTGCCGTTTAGTTATTCGGACTAAATCTGCCAGCGTGCGGTCGGAGGAGGCTGGTGCCAGCCCAGCTACCTACCAGGCTCAACCTGAGAGGACTGGAGAATCTTCTGAATCGCGTTCGGTCCACCTGTGAGGTTGAAGTTGCCGTTTATTGTCCGAGTCTACTGCAAGTTCATGTGGGGTTTAGAAGCAGCTGCCTGGTATGGTACCCCTCTGTTATTTGTCATATAAATGTGTGAGGAGGCTGGTGAAAATTCAGGCTCAACCCTGCCAGAGGTGAAGAAATTGCTGCTTGCTGGAGTCGTGAGTACTGAACCAGGGCAGCTCCCTGCTAAGTTTGCAATCAGTGGCCTCCAGTTGCTTCATCATACTGCTGACTGTCTAATTGAGTTTTTCTTCTCATTCTGACTCATTCAGGATTGCAAAGGCTATCTGTGTCAGGGCCCCAAACAGCTGCCACGGTGGACTAGCCATTAGGGCTTGGGTGCCCAGGGACAGTAAATATTAGGTTCAGGCCTGTGCACAGAGCCCTAGGTAGATAGGTATAGTGATAAGCCAATCAACTTGATTTCCCCCCTGTCCTGGTTACTTCCCCTTGAATAAATCAGATTGTTTGTTCTGCAACTACATCCTGGCTACTGTGTGCATTGCTGGTGAACTGCTGTATAGTGACTGTGATAAAACTATACCTTACTTTACAGGGGGGTCCCGGGAGTGAGCTGAGAGAGACTAGCAGGGGGGTAAGTGAACTGGGGAAAAGTATTGTGGGTACACCATGTGAGCCACTAGCGGGACAAAAGGGGAGTTGCAGTAACCCAAAGGGCTGTGACCGAGGCAATCTCAACAGTACTAACCCCGACCTCTGGGTGGAGGCACCCATCAACGGATCTGGGCCCCTCATCCTGTCTCAGAGGGGACAGGCAGGGGTAGTAACCCTAAGGATAGCGCCCCCCTGGGGGTTACATATGTTTCTATGACTTATCTCAGAAACACTTGATACTGGATGCCTAGTGCACCCAGCATCCAGGAGTGAGAGATTATATGTGTTTCTCTGTCACACATGGTTCTTTGAAGATAGACCTGATGCTGTCACATTACATTAATGAGTTGGTATCCAAAATCCGGTCCCACTCGATTGTTATTTCTACCATGCTGCTTTGGAACTGACACTATGCTGGGGCTCTCTTCCTGGTGTCTGGATTCCCTGTTGCTTGACATTTAGCTGTTTCTGCAATGTTTGAAAGCAGAGGTCCTAGAATACCGACAGATCAATGACAATGGGGAAGTGGAAAACTCTACACTGTGAGAGGCATTTAAAGCCACCATTTGGGGTAGCATTATTGTTTGTGCCTCGGACAGGTGTAAAAACTGAGAAGCTTGAACAGGCCACCATGGAGCAGAACTTAGTCGTGCTTCAGTCCCAGTATAGGTCCTATAGCACTGGTACCCCACCACAAGCCTTGCTTGCCCAGTTAAACAGCAACGAGTCCAGCTCAATGCCCACTTCACTAAGAAGGCTGAGCTGGCTCTAAGATGGTAACATCACTCATACTTGGAAGGGGGAGAAAAATCCAGTAAGCTCCTGACCTACTGGCTCAAGAGCAAACAGGTGGCTAGAACTATCAAAGCATTGAAAGATAGTGCCAGTTCACTGATCAGCTCACAAGAGGGAATCAATAAAATCATGACACAATTCTACGAGTTTATGTATGCCTCGCCATCATTTTGGAGATGTGGTCAGGATGACGCCCAGTTATACCACATCATGTGGGAGTGCCTAGTGATACAGCCCTCTTGCAATGTTATCTGCAGAATGTGCCAACATGTGGTGCCAGAGTTGGCCATAGATGGGCCCCTCCTTCTTATAGGTTGCATGTCACAGGAGACTCCTAAGCACGATCCCGGAGCACAATGAGCTACTGTTGTGTGGACATCGGCTAAAAGGCTGCTCCTGATGAGATGGTGCACCATCCAATGAGTGTCCTTCAAAGAAATGCTGCTACTTTAGATGTTGGCAACCATTCCTAGACTCTGAATACCTTCATAATAATCAGTGAAGAGGTCCTTCATGCCCTTGGTTCTTGCCAAGTCTTTGCCCCCCTCATGCATGTATATTTATCCCTCTCATACTATGAACTGCATAATCCCCCCTTATGGTTGTCTAAGTATGTACATAGTCTTGTCTTTTTTTTTGTTTAGGTTCTCTAGAGTCAAGAAGCAAAACTGACCCCCCTGCTCAGGGTATGGCTAGTTTTATAATGATCGTTTCCCACCAATGTCTGCTATTGATTGTTCTAAACTTACTCTTTAATGTAAAGATGTTCAATCTTCTGATACTTTTGCATGACTACAAAGCTGTACTCATGTACCTCAGTGGGCTACTAGAGAATTTCATGATTTATTGCCAAAGGTTTTCACTGGTTATCATAGGCCTAGCTATCTAATGGCTTCGCAGGAGTGATTGGATTATTTAAATATGGTCTCCTTACTGGGCGAATAAAACAAAATATGGTAGAAAAAATAATTCTTGAAGAAATTAAAGTCTAATCATTTAAAGTGATGTAATAATCATGTGACAAGTCCATCATGTGACACTTGGGAGGGACATAAAAGGGGAGTGCTTTAGTTGGAGAAGTCAGTTGGAAGTAACGAACTAAGCTGAGAGGTGCTGAGAGTTATGATATTACTAGAGAGAAGGACCAAAGCTTTTTGAAATAACAGACGAAGTGGCCTTGAAACTCTGAAAAGGACTTATGCCTTAAAGAGGTTACGCTATGTGTATGAAGCAGTCCTAATGCTCTATAGATTAACCTGCCATTTAAAGAAAGTTGTTTGATGAAAGACTGTCACATGGTTAAAACAGCCTCAATCAACCTGAAATAAATTGAACTGTGGCCTGAACTGTTCATATTTTCAATAGATGCAATAAACATATGCCATGCCAAAGGCTTTTAACCTGGCTTTTGGGCCTGTCTGACTCTCTGTGACCGATGCCTCCACAACAATGGGCCCCACCTGTCCCACTGGGCAGAAAGGACTGTGTTAATATTCCCCCCAATAATGTAAAGGGAGTCAGCATCTGTGACTATGTCAAAGATGATTTGTCTAAGAAACAACTTATTATTCTTTTTTTCATTCTGCACATATTATAGAGGCACAGTCATGCCCCTTTAGTTAGGGTAGAGTAGGCACATTAACTTTAAACGTCAAATTTTGCACTTTAAGACCTTTGCAACTAATGGATTTGCAGAAAGTTTTGCATCTACTGTCTCGCGTGGTAGATCTGTTGACTTACAAAGTTTCATTCTGGTCGGATGTGCAGAATCTGAGATCTGGATAGTGCAAAATCCTTCAAATTTGTCCTTTTTTGCCCTTTTTTCCTCATCACCCTGCACACCAACAGTGTGGAATTTTAGTGTGAAATTTGTATTGTAGAAAGAGCTTGGGTCACATAACAGGTGTGCCCTTATTTGGTGAAAAAATATTAATCAGTTCCAAACTTAATTGAATTTTTAAGGCCCTATTATTTTGAATGGAAATCTCACTTTCCAGGATAGAGGAATGGAACAAAAAAGGATTTTGGTCTCAAAGAAAATATTCTTTTTCATGAGGGGCCAGTCCTTTTACACGCTAAAAAATTACCTTTTTTGTGAGCCGTCATCTTGTTTTCTCTTTTTTCATACAGCAAATTGTCCTAACACTGTCTAGGGATGTCTTTTACAGACATCCAAACACATATCTTGCTCATCAGGAGCTGATGAGATTCACCTAGTATTTTCTTATAGCTCCCTTAGCCTCTAAATGGTTTTTTTAACTATTTAAATCCTTTTTTGTGACTTGTTAAGTTCTTTTTTTTGCTAATCCTTTTTTGTTATCATGAAAAAGGTAATCAGCATGGGAAAAAGGATTTATTTAGTTAAAGCACTGGTGGTTAGTGGCACCTCCCCACCCTCCCATTTCCTCATAATATATAACCTTGGTGTCTAGTGGCACCCCCACCTTTCCAATCACTGTCCCCATAAATAACTAAATATCTTCCCTGGTGTTTAGTGGCACCCCCCCACCACTGATCACTGTCCCTGTTATTATATTTCATATTCCCTGACATCTAGTGGCATCCCCTACCTGATGATCACTGTTTTCCCCATTTCCCTGGTGTCTAGTGGCACCCTCACCCTCTGATGACCATCCCCCTTATCATATTTTGTATTCCCTGGTGTCTAGTGGCAACCCCACCCGCTGATCCATATTTTCCACATTTCCTGGTGTCAAGTGGTACACCCCCAACCTGCCAGTCACCATCTCTGTTCAGTTTTATATTCCCTGATGCCTAGTGGCACACCCCACCCTCTCATTGCAGGCAAATCCTGTAATAAAGAAAATGGTCCCTCCATGTTTTTTTTTCAAACCTGTAAAAACAGAAAACAGTCCCTCACTGATCAACCCCCCCACCTCCATCTCATACTCAGCACCCACCACCCAACACCCACCAGTTACACCCCCTCACAGCCTCACTCACCTGAACAGGTCCAAGGTTAACGACCCACTATCTGATTGAAGACACATCTTGCTGCAGTATGAGAAGCTAAGGTAAATGTGGTTCAATGTATTTCAATGAGGTTGTATAACTCAAGCCATTTTTTTACATTTCGACACCAAATTTTCAACATGACCTTTTGAGGTCTCCACCTCATGAACAATATGACTGTCATTAGGCAACTCCTGAAAGGTGAATTCACCATTGCTTGGCAAATTTTCCTTTTGGGTGGGATTTGAAAGTTGTTCCTGTTCTTATGCATGAGGTGGGGTCATATGAAGGCTATGTTGAAAATTTGGGGTCAAAATGTGTAGAAATACCAAAGTTATGACCATTCATTTCACTTACACTATGCACACTTGTAACTTTGGAAATGTTAAATATTTTGACCCCAGATTTTCAAGATAACCTTCTTACTACTCCACCTCATGTATCACATAATTAATTTTTCAAATGCTTGGCAAAATGTGTTTTCACACTGGTGACACGAAATGGCATTGCAGTTCTGCAGAATTATGTTTTGGCAGGAATTCAAAAATTTTCTGTACCGTGAGATGGGGAAATAAGATGGATATGCTGATAATTTGGTCACTGTTGGCCTATAAATGGACAGGTCCCTATACTTCCATAGCTATATACATATACGTATCTGTGGAAGGATGGGAGCTCAGGACCTGGAGGACCACGCGCTCTCACAGGCAAATAAGAATGCAATTATATTATCTCAAACATTAAGGAAATAAATTGCAAAAACCTTGTTAATGTTCTAGTTAGGTTAAACCCACAAATGTGAGGTTCCACCATGCTGCATCAACATGAAATTGGTCGACGAAGACATACTACGGCACAATGCAAAGTCAGCATCAGCCATCATGAGCAGAAGGTGTTTTTGCAGGGGCTTAGCCCCTGCACACACATGTTTGGGGCTCTTCCATCTGCACCCCAAATATTAGATTATCAACTCTGAGTCAGAGTTTATTCGGGAAGGAGCGAAATCACAGCAGACAGCAGTGTCAGCAATATCATATTTTGTCACTGTAATGTTTTTTGCAGTATTGCTATCGCTGTGTGAATGGCATATCCAAAAGTAGGGGAATGTGTCATTAGGGTTTCCAGCTCTAACACCCTACCCCCAACCTCCACACACTTACAGGTGTCAGGGTGTGCCTTGGGGTCATCAGTGGATCATAGTGAGAGTATACCCCCAGTGGATGCAGCTCCTTGAAGAGCTTTTCTGGAGGTAATAGTGAATGCTGCCTCCTCATCATCATCTGAATTGCTACCAGTAGAGGAATCTGGGGAATCAGCTCACCATGAAGAGGAGCAGCTGTCATGGTGCACTTGCACTACTCCATCCAATTATTTTCTTTCCTGACTGTGCCTGCTGCAAATTTTCAAAGACACTGTCTTGTAGCCATCATAATTTCTCCAATCCTGTGTTTTATGGTGGAGTTGACCAGCCCATTGGTGTGGATGTGGTCAGATTTTGGATCGCCCAGAGAAGCCTCGCTAGGTTTGGTCCCCCATGGGAGGTGATGTCACCAGAAGTCCCCATCTGGGCTAATTTGAAGTGATTTCTGTTTTTTCTGGAGTGCTGCCTTAGCTTTAGCAAAGGGCATGGCATAAGTTATTTTCAAACTTCATGCACACAACCCAGCTGCCCTCTTTGAATCTGCAGTCACTTGTTTGCTTAACAGCAGCATTAGTAATTTAATTTATACTGTGTTTCTGCTAAATGAAATGCACACAACACTGACTGACATCAAGGCTAGTACAATGAGCCAGTGGAGACATAAAATATTCAGCACTGATTCATGCACTGTCTATTTTTTTACATGGCTGCCTCACTAGTTCTCACTACTACTTGAAAATATCTTTTTAATTATGCTATGGACATTATAGCCAGTGTGTGTGTGTGTTTGTGTGTGTGTGTGGGGGGGGGCTACAGGGCATAATGAGCTGCCAGAAACATCCTTCAATCTTTCCTTCATTTTTTTTGTTTTGTTTTTAATAAAATTGGTTTCTATACACCTGGGCTAAACAATGCATTTTCTTTAGTGGAAACCCCTGGTTCCCAAATCCTGGCTATGCCCCTGGACATGACAGGTTAACAATCAGAAAATAATTGAAGATGTACTGTTACTGAGCAAAGCTGTTTCTTTTTTAGGTTGAGCAAGACTCAAAACTCCTAGGAATGCTTGAACATTTTTTTTTCAGGTTAGTGTAAGAGTCACATATCCTTTTAAATAGCCAGTGTTTTGTGGCAAAGGAGAAGACACTTCTTAAGGGCCCATGGTGGTCTGAAAGCAGTCTGTTTACTAGGTTTGCAAACCTTATTGATGAGTAGCCATCTTTGGTTGCCCTGGTTTATGAAATGGGCTTGCTAAGCTTTGTCAATTGCCTCATCATTGTCACTTGGAACATCTTCCTGAGCTTTGCTCTGAGGTTGCTGATTGCCCACTCACTACTGTGACCTTGCTAGTAGGCCCTGAAGAAGTGGCCACTTTGGCCATGAAAAACTGGCTATTTTAAAGGTTAGGTGGCTCATACACTAACCTGAAAAATAAACAAAAAAATTAAAAAAAAACATAAAAGCAGTTCTGAGTCTTCCTCAACCCATAAAGATACAGTTTTGCTTCTTTGTAATAGAGGGTAGACTCCTCTGACTATGCTGCAACATTTAGGCTAGTACAATGAGTCCGTTGAGACATAAAATATTCAGCACTGATTCAAGTGCTGTCTGTTTTTTTACATGGCTGTGTCACTAGCACTCAGTGCTTAAAGATCATGTGCAACGGTTTTTACATATTTTTAATAAAAGCTTAAAACATTGCAGTTCAAGTCCTTGTATCATGATTAGAGTTTCCTGAAAATTTCATGCTGTTTGGTTTTGTGGTTTTCTTTAAATCAGCATTTGTTATCTTGCTCTCTAGTGACTGAAAACAATGGAGTTATTTATGTCCTCTCAGTCAAGCTTAGAGTGTGATGACATCATTTTGGAGTAGCTTGCTGTTTCAGATTCCCAATCAGAGCAGCACTCTGTAGAGTTTGTGGTTTGCTGAGCTCTCCAGGTTTCTTACAAACCCAGTCTCTGGTTTGTGTTTAGATAGATCAGCTTAAAATATATCATTCTTTTCCTTTAAAAAGCTGATCATTTCAGCTTCAATGCTGATTTGAAGTAGTGGAAATCTTTTTCTGTGTGAAATCAGCATTTCTGTATCACAGCTCTGTTCTTTCTACTCAAACCTCAATTTTTTTCTAACTATATAACACAGGGCTGTTTAATGAATATAAAATAAATCTAAATTTTGTTCATTCACAGAAAGTTTGTTTTTGACGTAGCCATCATAAATACAATCATGTAAGAACATTTATTTTATGTGAGATTAACAAACAGGTACTTGTCACCTCTGCAGTATTTCAAGCACATGTACTGTCAGAACTCACAAATGTCAGTTCTTTGGTGGTTTCTGTGTGAGAAAACATCATGTATGTGTATAACTAAAAACACTAGGTGGCATCCCAATGCACCATGTCTCTGCACTACAGCTGAGGCAACTGCAGTCTACTGTCACCAGTCCCCTGCCTTCTGCTCCACATTCAAGGCTGCTGCACCCTGCTGCCCACTGTCTTCTCCCACACAGTCAGGGATTGTGCACCCTGCTCCCTCCATGCCCTGCCTAAAGAATCAGGACTACTGCACCCTGCCCCTACCCAAACAATTGGGGTTGCTGCACCCTGCTGCCCTCTCTCCCCCATCCTCACAGTTAGGGATGCTGCACCTGTTGCCCCATTCCTGTCTCCACAGTAAGGGGTGCTGTGCTAAGCCCTAGAGTGCCAGGTTCCCTGCCTACACAGCTGGGGCTGCTGCACCCTGCTGCCCTAGCACCAGAGGTGGGGCTTTTGCTACACCCTGCTATTCACTTCCATTGCCCCAAATGGTCAGAGCTGCTGCACCACATGTACCCCATCTCACAGTCAGGGCTGCTGTACCACATGTACCCCATCTCACAGTCAGGGCTGCTGTATCCTGATGCTCCATGTGTCCTGCCCCATAGTTGAGGCTTCTGCACCCTGCTGTCTTCCATCCCCTGTCACCACTGACAGGGCTGCTGCACCCTGCTCCTTTCTACACAGTTGGGGTTGCTGTGGCCTGCTGTGCTCTAGAGGCCCATGCCTCTGCATTTAGGGCTACTGCACCATGCTGCCACATGCCACAAGATTCAGGGTATTTGCTGCATCCTGTTGCATCCCTCCACTGTTGAGGTAGTTGCATCCTGCTGCCTCCTTGCCACCAGAGTCAGATCTTTTGCTACACCCTGCTGAGACAGGAATAGGGGGTAACATGTGCAGTGTCCCTGACTGTGAGGGTGAGAGAGAGGGAGGGTAGCAGGGTGCAGCAACCCCAGCTGTTTGGGAAGGGTGCAGCACAAGAGTAAGGGCATTTGCTGCACCCTGTCCCCTGCTTGTGGAGGCAAGGGGCTCTGTGGTGCAGCAGGGCACAATGGTGGCAGGGAACAAAGGACAGCATGGTGCAGAAGCCCTGACTGTGGGGCAGAACACAGGTGGGCATCAGGGTACAGCAGCCCTGACAATAGCACAGGGTACATATTGTGCAGTAGCCCAGACCATTTGGGGTAATGGAAGTGCATAGCAGGGTTCAGCAGCCCCAACTGTGGATGCAGGCAGTATCAGACTCTAGGGTGTAGCACAGCAGCCTTGACTATGGAGATAGGAGCAGGGGGAAACAGGGTGCCGTGGCCCTGATTGTGGGTGTGGGGACAGAGGGCAGCAGGGTGCAGCAGCCCTGAATGTACAGGCAGGAGATAGGGGTGGCAACAGGATACAGCAGCCCAAAATGTGGGACAGGGTGCAGCAGCCATGCCTGTTTGGGAAAAGGAATGTGGGAAGCAGGGTGTAGCAAAGGATTTGAATCTGGTGGAAGGGGGACAGCAGGGTGCAACTGCCAAAATTTTGGAGGCATACAACAAGGTGCAGCAAATGCCCTGAATCTTGTGGCAAGTGGCAGAATGGTGCAGCAGCCCTAACTGCAGAGGCATGGGGCTGTAGCACACAGCAGGCCATAGCAACCCCAACTGTGTAGAAAGGAGCAGGGTGCAGCAGCCCTGTCTCTGGTGACAGGGGATAGAGAACAGCATGGTGCAGAAGCCTTGACTGTGGTGCAGAACACATGGAGCATCGGGGTATGGCAGCCCTGACTATGAGATGGGGTACACATGGTGCAGCAGCCCTGACCATTTGGGGCAATGGAAGTGGGTAGCAGGGTGCAGCAAAAACTGCACCTCTGGTGGCTAGGGCAGTATGGTATAGCAGCTCCAGCTGTGGAGGCAGTGAACCTGGCACTCTAGGGCTTAGCACAGCACATCAGCCCTGATTATGGAGACAGTAACAAGGGGCAACAGATTCCGCTTCCCTAACTGTGAGGGTGGGGGAGAGAGGGCTGCAGGATGCAGCAACCCCAATTGTTTGGGCAAGGTACAGCAGGGTACAGCAGCCCTGATTCTTTAGGAAGGGGATGGAGGTAGCAGGGTGCACAATCCTTGGCTGTGTGGGAGAAGATGGTGGGAAGCAGGATGCAGCAGCCTCAAATGTGGAGCAGAAGGAAGGGGCTTGTGGGGCAGGGACAGGTGGCACTAGGCTGCAGCTGCCTCAACTGTGAGGCAGAGACATGGTGCATCATGATGCCACATAGTGTTTCTAGTTATACCTAACATAATGTATTTTCACATAAGAAACCACCAAAGAACTAAAAAGTGTGAGTTCCTGACAGATGCCTGTCACACTCTGCTACAGTATTTCAAGCACATGTACTGTTCGTTAATCTGACATAAAAAAAAATGTTCTTACATGAAATCTATTTATGGAGGCTACTTCAAAGACAAACTGTTTCTGTGAATGAACAAAATGTAGATTTATTTTATATTCATTTAATAGCCCTGTGTCGTCTATTGTAGTTAGAAAAACAATCTGAGTTTTGATAAGAAAAATGAGAGCTGTGATAGACAAGCTAACTTCTCACAGAGGAAGATTTCCACTACTTCAGTTCAGCATTGAAATTAAAATGATCAGCTTTTTATGAGAACATAATGTTATATTTTAAGCTGATCTATCTAAATACAAGCCAGAGACTGTGTTTGTAAGAAACTTGGAGAGCTCAGCAAACCATTAACTCTACAATCTACTGCTCTGATTGGGAATCTGAAACAGCAAGCTACTCCAAAATGATGTCATTGCATTCTAAGTTTGACTGAGAGGACAGAAATAACTCCATTGTTTTCAGCCACTGAAGAGCAAGTTAACAAATGCTGATTTAAAGAAAACCACAAAACAAAACAGTATGAAATTTTCATGAAACACTAATCATGACACAGGGACTTGAATTTCAGCTTTTCAAGCTTTTATAAAAAATACGTAAAAACCGTTGCACATGATCTTTAAAAATATATGTGTTTTTATGCTACGGACATTGTAGTCAGTAGGTGGGGAGCATACTGGGTTGCCAGAAACACCCTCCCATGTTGCCTTTATTCATACTTTATTTTTTCAAGAAATGGTTTCTGTACAGCTGTATTAAATAATGAGATTTCTTTGGTAGAAACCCCCTGGTTCCCAAATCCTGCTATGCCCCCAGACATGGTACGTTAACAATCAGAAAGTAGCTGAAGATGTACTGTTACTGAGCAAAGCTGTATCTTTGTGGGTTGAGGAAGACTCAAACTCCTAATAATGTTTGAAAAGGTTTCTTTTTTCAGATTAGTGTACGAGTCACATATCCTTTAAAATAGCCAACATTTTGAGGCCAATGGGACCACTTCTTCAGGGTCCATGGTGGTCTTAAAGCAGTCTGTTTACCTAGTTTGCAAACCTTATTGATAGGTAAACATCTCTGGTTGTCCTGGTTTACGAGATGGCCTTGTTAAGCTGTGTCATTTGTCTTTTATCAATATCGCTTGGAACATCTTCCTTATCTTTGCTCTGAGGTTGCTGACATCTCACTCACTACTGTGACTATGCTAGTAGGCCCTGAAGATGTTGCTCCCTTGGCCATGAAACAATGGCTATTTTAAAGGATAGGTGGCTCATACACTAACCTGAAAAATAAATAAAACAACTTTTCAAAACGTAATAGGGATTTTGAGTCTTCCTCAACCCACAGATACAGTTTTTCTGCTTCACAATAGAGTGTAGACTCAGAGATACAGTTTTGCTCCTTGGCAACAGAGGTAGACTTCTCTGACTACTCTGCAACATTTAGGCACTAAATTTACAAGCTAAAGGAACATCCAGGTACCCCCTAATATTGTCACTGAGCAACACAGCACATGGCTTAAAGAAAGGGAGATACTTTTGCTTTTCCTAATGCATATGTTATTTAAACTACTGAAATAGTAATTTTTATTGAAGTGGCTTAAAATTATTTTTCATCATAAAATTAACTGAATACAAGAAGGTTTTAAAAGTTCAGACAAGGTTTGAATATTTATTGGAATCTTTCAGAACCTCAGAACCTTTAGAAGTTCTCTAATCCCTGATTACAGTATCAATATTTTTGTGACAAACACTCAGTGGTGTTGAGTGGCACTCCTTAGCTCTTCTTGTTCAATGTACAGCCCATGATGGAGGCCCATGGCACCCCTCTTTTCTCCATCTAATTTCATGCACTCAGTGTCCAGTGGCACCCATTCCACCTGACAAACATTTCAAAGCACTGGGGCACTGTCGACTGCCCTTGGCCTGTTTGGAATTAACATGCACATGCTTTGATTTACTTTTCTGGATTTCTGCATTTCCTGTGAGATGCTGCATTTTTGTTTGGTACCCTGCACCCACTCCCTTACTCTGCTCTGTGCCAAGCACTGTCTAGTGTCCAGTGACATCTCACCCTTTCCCTGCCCCATGGCAAGCACTCACCAGCATCCACGGTTCCTTATCCCTTTCTACTTTGCTTGATATTTTAATTTGATAATTTATTTCAATATTTACATTTTTATCTGTAACATTATTCTATTTGTGTAAAATAAAATAAATATAGAAAAGCTTGATTTCTGTATTTCGGTATATTCATTTCTTCAAATACATCACTCTAAAAATTACAAACAAAAACTTTATTGATAACATATTGATAAGAAAGTTAAGTGTCAGTGTAATGAGAGACACAAAATGTTATTTGTTTTATAAATTAATTGGTTGGCAAAATGCATATGTTTAAATAAAAATAGACTTCTCATGACAAATGTGACCATACAAACAGCACAGTGTTAGGCACTGAATACTGCATGGTAATGGTGGGGTAGTTATCTGAAAACTTAGGTGCATATAAGTTTTAAAAAAACATTATCATATTTGCATGGACTTTTCCTGGCATCTCTTTCAATCAGCGAAACTGGAAATGTTTCACTTTCTGATGCTATACATTACCCAGTTCAACACTTGCTTTACTCTGTCTCACTGACTGTTGTTCTTTCTCACCCCATGAATTTTCTTTAGATCCCCCATTTTGTTTAAAAACTCTGATACTGCTTGTTGCGCTGTCATGCTCCCACTCACTCCCTTCATTGCTTGCTCTCTCACTTCCAGCATCTTGTTCATTCCCATCCTCAATGTTTTCTTTTTACTTTCTATTTTTCTCCCTCTGTCCTCCAGCTCCCCTGCTATTCCTCAGGGTTCCCCAGTCACCTCCAGTTCCCCTTCTGCCTCCAGCCGCAGGTACATACCTCCATTTAGCCTTGGCTTCTGCCCCTCAGGTGGGGTCAAGGTTGATGAGGTCTCCTGGACACCGTGTTTCATCAAGTGGTGCTTCTCAGTGCTACATGAAGGAGGTGAACTTGAATGAACCAGGGGCCATCATCATCACAGAGTTGTTAAGAGCTGTGGTAGTTTTTTTCTCCCCTATTTACTCCCTCAGGAATGTCATGTGCTATGATGTCAAAGCATGTCTGTGCACACTGTGCGCATTCACATACCAGCATCCGTGACATCCCCCCATCTCCTTCTCTGACTGCACTGCCACCTGTGTTCTACATTTGGCAGTATCAAAACAAAACATGGAGTTCTCCCTCTCCAGAAGAGGAGGAGAGTGTCATCTGGGATACTCAATTCCCCCCCCCATCTGGGCCCTGATGACCTGAGCTTGTTCTCAAACTCAGGTTACCAGTGTCATGAGTGGTAGAGCAACTGTTACATCAATGGGCTGGCTCCAGTCTCTTTCTGAACATGTATTTATGAAATTCTAACTTATTTGCTTAATCTTTCACAGTGTTAACTCTGAGTACTAGTACTCACTCGGTCCATCTTATTCACTCTGCAAGTGGTCTTGTTCACTCATTTTTCTATGAGCACTCTCAGAGACTCATTTCTGTGTCTTTGGTCATCATGTACACAATAAACAAACTCTGATCAGAGTTGACACAGTTGCAAAGTGATGGCATTGATACAGCCATAAAAAGTGAGAGGCTGCTTAAGACCCAAGGAAAGCAGAAGATTTCACTATTGTGTGAACAGAAGTAGATGTGCAGGGCCCTTTGGGATGCATGCTATGGTAAGACTCCATCCACCTACAGAAGTGCAGGGCCTGGAAGAGTCACTTTTTACACATTCACACAAAAGGTGTAGTACAGTCAAATTTGCAAAAACTTATGTTGTGCAGAGTGTTTTGATTTCTATGTGTAGTCCTGGTGTGTCCTTCCCTTTGTTTGCTATTAGGAGTTTTTTTCTAAATTAGCCTGCTAGTTATATGGTAGTTTCATAGCCCTTGGGGATCTCCACCTCAGCAAGGTTTATTGCCCTTGTTTTTCCTAAAATGCATCCTGTCCCATGTGACAGTGATGTATCCACAACCACTGATTTAGCAAGTATTAGAGACAGGAACATGTCCTGGCCTCCAGTGAATACCTCAAATTCAATAAATTTATTTTCTATGTGTGTGTCAGGTCTAGGCAGCAGGAGTAAATGTTTTGCTTTTAAAACTTTCATTTCATCAGATTACATACATCTATAAAAATCATACACATCACCCCCCAAATCATCATTGCTAGAATTAGTTTATTTATTAAGCTTTTGTTAACCAGGTAAGTACACTAGACAATACATATGCCTATTTTCAGGTATGACCCGGGACAGTACAAGAAATATGACATGGTAAACAGGATACATATTAGGCTGTTACACAGAAAAAAAAACAGCAACATAACAAAGTCAGTAGGTACAAAAGTCATAACAAGTACATTGGAACACCCGAGCTGCAAGTGGCAGCGCATTATGTACAAGTCATTATACAGAGGGAGTCCATTATATACAAGTCATTATACAGAGAAAGTCCAGTTATATACAGAATTATAAACAGTCCCCGGGGGGGGCACCATCAAAGCAGTGCCCCATACTTAGGGTGAGTAATTGAATCAGTGCAGACAGGCAGAGCATAAGGAGGGATGTTCAGTGCAGGGAGCCAGAGTGAGATTATGGAGGTTTTGTACAACCACACACAGATAAGAGCTTCAAGTGTCTCCACAGGGAGGTTTGGAGGCAGGCCTGGGAGGGGGAGGTGCCAACCTGGGCAGGAAGGGAGTTCCATAGTCTGGGGGCACACATGGAGAAATCTTTGACCCCCATTTGAGTGCATGTTGCAGGAATCCTAAGAGCAGCCGGGCCAAGGGTTCTGAGGGAGTACGATGGGGAGGTCATGGGTACAAGGAGCTCCACCAACCCAGGTTGGGTGCCAGTCTCAATGACCTCGTCCATGAAGCAGCCCAGTATGAAATTTAAGTCATTGGCTGGGGAGAGCCAACTAAGTTTACTGTACAGGTCACAGTGGCGGATGAGTCGAGGGGCAGCAAGTGCAAAACGGCAGATGTTGTTGTAGGTGACGGACCACCTTACGAGGTGGGTTTTGGATTGCGAGCAAACAGGAGAAGCCCATAGCATAGAGAGGGAAGAAACACACCTTTAGCCAGTGCAAGGTGGGCAGTGGAGGTTAGATTGCTCTTAACCTGATAGGCCAAACCCAGTTTGCAGTTAAAGGTTCTGCAGACATTAAGGATATGGAGTCCCAGGTCAAGTTGAGGGTCCAGTGTAACCCCAAGGTACTTGATGGAGCCAGTGATGAGGAGCGGGGCTCCATCAAGCCCAGTGATATGTAGAGGGGCAGGGGCTGCCTTTATCTTGGACAGGGAGTCCAAGAGCACGGCCTGAGTTTTGTTGAGGTTGAGGACCAGCTTGTGGGATGTTCTCCAAGATTGGACACTCCTAAAGTCCTCGCTCAACTGGTTGTTTATGACTCCAATGTCCCGGAAGTGGGTTAGGATGACCAGATCGCCTGCAATAAAGTCATCTTAGTAAAGACTCTAGCTGTTTTCTTACAGAATAACCCACTCAGTTTGTCCTCAAGTATTTGCTAAATTGTAAATGTAGCAATTAGTGCTCACTGGATAAGAAAAGTTACTTAATATCACAGTTCTGCTGTTGTAAATTAACTCTAAACCAGTGCTTGCTGAATCCATGGTCCTGGATACATCACTGGCATGACAACTATGACAGATACATAAGCTAAGCCATCTAAAGGGTGCAGAAGTGAAAGCACTCTGATGTTGAAAACTGAAAAAAAGAGAGCCTCATGGAAACAGCACTAGATATTTTCAATGCCTTATGCTCTAGTAAGCCGAGATCCACTACCGACTACCAACTACCTAACAATGCTCAAAATTACTTTTGGCAATTTAGAGAGTTGGAGAATTTTTTCTGCCTGATAGTGACAATCTGAGATGAGGGGAAGAAACTATCATGCAACCTCACCAGTGAAAGTAAATTTTACAGCATGTCCCTGAGACAGGAGGCATCACCTATGGCAAAATGAAACAGACTGGGAGTACCAGATTCTGTACTCTGAAATGCTGCCTTTTAAACTTCTCTTGTGAGAGTGCAGGGTTAGACCTCTGACTATTCTCCCTTTATTTCAAGAGATCCAAGTAGAAGAAAATCATTAGGCACTGAAGGACTCTCTCAAGGGACTGTGATTGCCCCAATCCCTAATCTACACTGAGAGAACCTACTAAAAAGCATACAGGTTTGCAGGTGCAGCTGAAGGATCTGAACATCTATCTAACAGCCTTATAGATGTCCCGAGAGGAAACACAGAACCCAGTTTGATTGCCTTCTTGATGAGACTAAGCCTCTGTGTTTATTTTCCTCAAGAGACATAAAGGTGAGAAACTCCTTTACAAATGACCATTCACACATAGGTTAAAGGCTTCAGCCAGTTTCCCTCATTAGTCTGGCTGTACCATGAACCTAGAGGGAGGGAGAGAAAGAAAGAAAGAAAGAAAGAAAGAAAGAAAGAAAGAAAGAAAGAAAGAAAGAAAGAAAGAAAGAAAGAAAGAAAGATATTAAACCTGTGATTACACCCGTGTCTCCAAATTCACAGCTCTGTGCTCAAACCACTAGGCTACACTTCCTGTCCTCCTATGTATGCAATCTACAATACTTCTGTTTACTGTCTGACCTTAAAATCTGTGTCTATTGTAGGTCTTGGAAGTCACATTCCTGAAGTACATTCCATTGAAAATAAAACCAGCAATGTCATTCCAGGAAGTCAAGGCTCAGGTAAATTAGTGCAATTCAATCACATGTACAGTAATAATAAATAGCCTGTATCTTACCTCCTCAAGAAATCCATAATTGAAACATTCCTGCTGAGTGGTTTAGGTACTGTGGGGTTACTGCACCCAAAACCACCAACACAGGACATTTTTAATTTATCTAAATGGGGGGAGAAAAGTTCAGCTACATAGGAATACACTGGATGGGAAAAAAATAGCAACCATGGACCTCAGTGTTCTGCACATTTACTTTAGTGCTATACATAAATATGCTCTGTAGTAAATGTTAACATTCATGTTAATTAGAAAGGCAGCAAGTGTAGGTCACTAAGGATGTGGAGCAATGTGATTGTGTTTTCAGGTAATTAAATAAGGTAAAATTGTCCACGTTATTAATACAGTACACCTTGCATTATAGAATATATTTTCACATGCTGAATTGGCAAATTCATGTCCATACAACACTAACCCAAAAACACAGAGTGCAAAGTATGCATTAGATGCCCTTATATTTCCTGTAGGGAAACAGGTACATGACAGACTGGTTAGGCCAAAGTGAGTAGTGCGTAAAGTCTTTTTCTTAGACTACCTTAATCTTAGTTTCTTCTGTTCTGTTATCTATGTTTCTGATATGCTTTGGCCAGTTTAATTTACTCTTTCTTGACTGCCACATTGTCAGGCTAATATTCATCCAGTTTGATGTTCACTGTTGTCCATGTCTCTGTTTCCTCAAAATTCCATGAAGTCAGTTCCACTAAAATGTTTACTGAAGAGTATGGAACCGTGCTGTAATGTAGGGATATTGTGTGGTCTAGTGGTTAGAGCACTGACTTGAAAATCTGGACACCACTGGTTCAACCCCTGCCAGAGCCAAATATTCATTGTGTGACTTTGGACAAGTCACTTAACCTCCCAGTGCTCCATTCTACCTAGCTCTGAGCAGGAACATGACTCCAGTGGCAATAAGATGTTGCATCTCAGCTGGGCAATCCTGAATAAATACATTGTAAATAAAAAGTGGCATTGGCATCATGAAATGTCCAGGAAACTGAAATAAACAACAGTAAACTGTGAAAGAGTAACATATGAGGCATTCTTAGGAGCAGTTACCAAGAAATTAAAACTAGTATCTTCAACAAAAATCCTCCGTCATTATATCAGAAGCTGACAGAAATAAACAAGCGAGTCCATATGTTATAGATTGTTTTTTATTACCTTGTTGAGAAGTAAGTATATTTACACTACAGTTTTGTTATTTATGTGCTTTTTTTATTCTATTACTCCTCTGGCATTTCTATTCCTGTACCACAGTACTAGGCCCCACCCTCCAAGGCCAATTATTTACCTGCTAGCAGCCAGTAAAGTTGAATCATTATTGCTGCCAACTAGATCTCTACTACCAGAGTTGGACGGGTCCACCAGGATATCTAGAAATTTCCAGGTGGACCCTCCGAAGCTGGATACCTGGCCACCTTCTAAACTCTGAAATTCTTTGTATTTATCATCATTTTTCTAATAAAATGGGGTATATGGAGCACTGTAGGCAAATGTTCAGATTTAATTGGAATACAGATATGAGTGTCAGTCTGGGCCCTCCACTGTTGATTTTTCAGATGGGTCCCTGTATCCACTTTCCATCTGGGCCCCCTGTATCCACTTTCCAGGTAGGCCTCCTGTACCCCAATCCAATCCTGTGTACCTGGCTTCAGATTACTCACACTTCCTGAGGACCTTCACTGTCACTGGCTTACTCACATTTCCAGCCTTGTGGAGAAAGTGGATCAAACAAACTCTCCAATGCTGTATGCTCTCTGGGATACTTGTATAGCCCACCCCCAACCCCGGTGTCTCGGGTTATGGTGGCGGTAAAGTCCATGGTGAGGGGGGACCACCTCAGAAACACCCCAGATGACTTATGTTCACCAGTTCTTCTGGACTGTGGGGTCCCACAGCCCACTGCAGGGTCCCACAGCCCACTGCAGGGTGCTGGGCTAGAAGAAAACTGGAGTTAGTTGCAAATCACAAACATTTTAAAACTTAGAATTGGAACGCCATTCGCATAAACAGTTGGATTCTTTAATAAAAGAAACTTCTCCATGGAGATAGAAAATTGATAGCAAATCAATAACCAGATCAGCTGGGGGACATGTCCATTTAGACCAAGAGGGTTACCTTAATTCACAGTCCATAGTGTCCTTCATTATTTAGTTTCAGTGTCCATACAGAGGGACAATAAACTGATGACCCCAAACACTCACATAGGTAGTGTTCACTTCCTTGGCAAAATGAGGCATAACTCCTTCATGCCTGCACTATACTTCCATCCTTTAACTGTCAATTTCATTTAAGTTTATTGTTCGACATACATTGTCATTACATACACAAGGTTAAAAAATGCCATGACAGTACAAAAATAAAATAACATTTTATACATTAACATTTAAGGACATGACAGTATAATAATTACACACATATTCATAATTTCAAGTATACTTTACATATCACAATACCAGGAATCCTTCTCAAAATGTTTAATGATATCTAACTAGTACTGTCATAAACTGCATCAAATTTGACCCTGGTAATATCAAGTTGGCTTAGCAGAAGAAAAATAATATTAGTATATGACACAGTGCTTCAGCAGATACATCCCAATACTGAGTTCAAACCTGAATACCTTGAACAAGAAGAACACAGCAGACTTAGGCCCTAACAAACTCTAAAGCCCTTAAGAGGAATAAGGAATATAAATGGAATAGATGGGTTTGGGTCAGGTTACCTACACCCCTGAATTGGACCGTAATCTCAGATCTCTTAATGAGAAAAAAGATCCAACTAATGGATCTCCATCCTTTAACTGAACTAGAACCCAAATGCTCCAGATAGATCAAGGAGCTCACTAACGACTCATTTCAGGGCAGCTGACCCTTCACTACAATAATGTCAGACTCCCATGCCACTCTTCTGGGTGACTGCTCCCTTGAACTATGAGTGGCCCATTCCCATGGGGTGACTCAGCTCTTGGCCTCTCCCACCGATCTGCCCTCATGCCCTTGGCCTTACATATTCCCTTTAGGCCAATAGTCCAATTTGACTACAGCACTGCTCCAACCCACTGGGACAGGTATGCTTGCTGCTTCCAAACACAGATGTGAAGTCCATCCCTTCTCTCCACTCTGGCATATTTCTTCTGACTTGGGTTTGATTCTCCCTCTCAGCTACTCTTGCCTTGTCTTCCGGAACTGGGGACACACTATATATGGCTGCTGCCATATCAGGGGCTAGATCTGCTGTTTTTCCTTTCCCCAAGAACTAGAAAATGAATCTCCTAAGCAGGCAATTGACCCCACTTCTCCTGCACTACCTCACACCTACCCACCTGCATGCTCCCATGCGGGCCAGAAAGGTCCACCCTCAGAGTACTGCCAATCACAGCAGTCCCCTGGAGGCAAGTGGCCCAATTCTCAAAGGTGGCTGCCTTTGGTGCAAGCTGTGGAAAATAGCAGCTTGCACTGAAGCCCATTGTGCCAGGGACCCTGCATCCGATTCAGGTACAAGATGGGTCCCAGTGCCTACATCCCAACACTTCCCATGAGGCAAACACATGGCAAAGAGTAAGGGCTTGCTGCAAGCCCCTTGTGGTAATGGGAAGCTGTTCCCCCACCTCAATTTCCAATGTGCCCCCTATTAATATATTATAGTTGAATCCCCTGCCTGATCTCTGTTGTGCCCCGCTATTAGTATCATAACTGAATACCCCACCTGATCCCCGATGTGCTCTGCTAATAATATTTCATAACTGAATCCCCTGCCTGATCCCTGATGTGCCCCACTTGTAATGTATACATAGCAGAATCCCCCCGCCCAGATCCCTCGATGTCCCCATCATTATGACACATGAAAAGCTCTTTTCATTGATGGTACAGTGTCCTCCACCCCCAACCCTAGCAGGTAGTGCCTGCTACCCTAGACAGAGTCCGGCACTGGCACAGCCCTCCTTACACCTCTGGGGCCGGTCCCCGACTGAATTGTCAATAAGCGTGTAATGTACAGTGTACATAATCTAAAGTTATTGCCATATTCATGCTGCTACCCCACCTACTCAGCTTTAGTTCAGCCACAAGATATTGCCTAGGAATTTGGTGCTTTTTATTCTTGGTTATACACTCCTGACTTTTCGGTTATGCCCACTGCTAAACTTGATGCCTTTTTTTAGTTCAGTTTGTTTACCAACTTTATCTCAGGAAGAAAGGGAGTTTTTAGATGGACCTATTCCTTGTGAGGAAATCTATTCAGCTGTAAAGAGCTTAAAAATAGGAACACCACTGGGGAAGATGGGTCCCCCACTGAATTTTATGCTTTGCAGAGACCCTGGTTATCTGTCTACAGTCCGCTATCCCTTATTGTATGTGCCATCATGTTTTTCCTCTGAAGTTGAAGACACTTTAATTACAGTTATCCCAAAATGAGGCAAAAACCTGAAACTTTGCTCTTCTTCTAGACCCATTTCGCTGTTCAACACTGACGTTAAAACATATGCAAAAATGATTGCTTCTCATCTTCAGTTGGATGTCACCAAGCTGGTTCATCATGACCAAACAGAATTTATTCCTATGCATAGTTCTTCATCATGAAAGACAGTAGAACCAGCACTCTTAGCCCATAGAAAGATAATCCAGTAAAGAAAAAGAGTCTGGCAACTCAAAGGACTACATCCACTTATACCGGAAGTGAAATATCTAAATTTATTATAAAGTACACAATGGTAATATTTTTGCTGCTACTACTATTTATGCACTTTATAATACATTTTGATATTTCACTTTAAGTATAAGTGAATGTAGTCCTTTGAGTTGCCAGACTCTTTTTCTTTAGTATGTACTGTAACTATATGTCTGAGCACCATTTGATTCCAGTAGCGACCTTTTACTTTTTTGTCGGTTACTTAAACTGGTTTAGCAAGGAATCAGGACCCTATATGAAACTAGATACTGAAGAGAATGGCTTCTGGTGTATCGCAAGAAGCTGAGGTAGGTGTGTGTGTGTGTGTCCTTTTTGGCTTTGTTTGCACAGTGGTAATATTTTTGCTGCTACTACTATTTATGTACTTTATAATAAATGTTGAAATTTCACTTTAAGTATAAGTGGATGTGGTCCTTTGAGTTGCCAGACTCTTTTTCTTTAGTATGTAACCATATGTCTGAGCACCATTTGATTCCAGTAGCAACCTTTTACTTTTCTGAAAGATAATCCAGGTCCTCACAGGTATACAAAAGTGAAATAATATTTATTAGGTGCAACAGCACCATAGGACCTTCAGGCATACAAAAAAATGGAACGCTCACTAGCCCCAGCGCTTCGACTCAAACAAGAGTCTTCATCAGGAGGTTGTATGCCTGAAGGTCCTATGGTGCTATTGCACCTAATAAACATTCTTTCATTTTTGTATACCTGTGTGGACCCAGATTATCTTTCTACAGGCTAAGAGTGCTGGTTCTACTGTCTTTGGTGTTGTGTGGGCTGACTGCCCTAACCTTCAGCACCCCCCCCATTACCTCCACACTGATCGCAGCACTCTATTCTTGGGGCTGGTTCATCATGATCAAACGGGATTTATTCCTATGCTTAGTTCTTATAATAATGTTAGAAACCTATTAAATATTATTTTTTATGTTAAACACACTAAATTAACCACATTGTCCTTGTTAGTTGATGCCAAGAAAGCTTTTGATAGGTTAAATTGGGAACACTTGTCTAAGGTTTTGTCTGTTTTGGGGTTTAGTCCTAATTTTGTTGTTAATATCTTAGCTCAGTAGTCAGGTTCTATAGCTAGAGTGGGGGGTGAATGGTGCTTTTGCATAGCCTTTTGGTCTGTGAACAGGCACCCACCAATGTTGTTCGATGTCTCCTATGCTCTTCACTGTAGCTATGGAACCCTTATCCACCTGTGTTCGACAACATCCCATAATTAAAGGAATTAAGATTGGATCCACCCTACATAAAGCTGGTCTTTATGCGGACGATACTCTGTTTATTTTGGAAGACCCCACTGTATCTCTCCTGGCCCTTTTGCAAGTCCTAACCAATTTCGTAGTATCTCAGATTTTAGGCCAATTTGAATAAGACTATAGCAGTTGTACTAAGCAGTTCACTTGACCAGCATCAAAAAAGCTCCTTTTCCATTTCAATGGGCAAGGGATAGTTTTTCTTACTTAGACCTTAAGATCTCTGTTGCTTTGCACTGTTTGTACTGTATGACTTGAATCATAAATCCATTATGTTGGAGGTCAAGAAGGACCTGAAGAGATGGAGTTCTTTGCCTTTTTTGGTTGGAGCACAGACTGAGGCTATACATATGAATACCTTACCTTGCTTTTTTTATGTTTTCTGTATGCTTCCTATCTGGCCCCCTAAGTGTTTCTGGCAACAGGTTGATTGTCTGCTTCATAAATTGATTTGGAATGGACAACACTCCCCGAATATGCAGATCTGTTTTATGTTGTAGTAAAGTTGAAGGAGGTCTTGGACTTCCACATTTGAAGTATTACTACTTGGCAGTTTAAGTGGCTCCCATTCTGACTTTCTTAAATTCTAATTCGAACACAGGCTGACTCAAATGTGAGTTGAAGCAATCTTCAAGGTTATCTTTGATGATTGCACCACTTTTTCCTTTGTCCCAATTTTGTACTTTTAATGTGTCTTACCCGTGGTCAAGGCATACTTCAGTTGAGTGGGTGAAGTTTCACTCATTGGTAAAGGGAGTTGATAGCATGGGCCTTCTTTCCCCTATTTTTGGTAATTCTGATTTTTCCCTTGGGGTAACAGACCCAGGTTTTTGACTCTGGTTTCAACATGGACTCTGTATTTAGGAAGATTTAATGGAGTGAGGTACATTATTAAGCTTTGAGGAGTTAAAGCGCAGATTTGGTCTTCCTCGCACCGAATTTTTCTGATACCTGCAAATTTAGATTTTTTCTCTTCCCTTCATAGAAACTACTTTTTGTTTAAAGCAGTATCTGTTTTGACAGCTTATCTTTGCTCTGAATGTAAAACCCCCATGGAGTTTCATGCTATCTCCCGCTTTTATTTAATTTTGCAGCAACAGATTCATGCATCCCTTCACCCTATTTGGGGTCTTTGGGAATCTATTCTGTCCCGTACTTTAGATCCTTTGTGCAAGAAGAGACTATGGAGGATTATTCATAAAACTACAAATTCTTTCTATTGGAGGGAATTTCAGTGGAAGATTATGGTTAATTTCTTTAGGACTCCCTCGGTAACTGCACATTATTTGAAGGGTGGTTCAAATTTGTGTTAGTTGCAGTGTGGGCTCAAGGGGGATCACTTATATATTTTCTGGACATGCCCTAAGATACAGTCCTTTTGGAACTCAGCCTCAGCGTTGTCAGATATTTTGAGGTATCCATCCCATTACTTCCTGAATTTTTTCTTTTTTTTTTACTAGATGAGCTTCACACACCTATGAATGATTATCTCTACTGTAGTTTTGTTGCTGCTGCCTTTAAAGCTCTTACCAGGTGGTGGATTACTCCCATTGTCCCTGTTTTGAGTGACTGGGTAGCCATCATTCAAGAAATACATGTTATGGAAGACATGTATATGAATTTGCATTTCAAATATGACGAAGGTAATGGGGCTTTGTTTTTTCATTGGCTTAAGTGGGATCTGTACCAAGATCAATTTGACTCCTCGAGTACTGCCTCTCCTTCTGAAGCATGTTCTGCATGATTCTAACTACCCTTTACCTTTCCCTCCTTTCTTTTTTCTTTTCGCTGCCTACTGTGTTTCTAATTAAGTACACAAATGTACTTGTTTTGGTTTTTATTCTTGCAGTAATGTGTTCAGGTTGTAAAGTTACTTCAAATTTGTTTTTGTATGATGTTTTATTCGGCCTGTTGCTTCATAGTTTTATTTACTTACTGTATGCACTTTGATCTGTTGATCTATTTGCGCCATATAATTGCTGTTTCTTACTGTATATCTATGGTTGGCTTATTTTTGAATAAAATTTGCATAATACAAAAGAAATAATAGCGGGGCTCCAGCTTTGTACAGGGATGACTACAAGAATTGTGGGCCTCCATACAATACCTGGTGCAACACAGCATAGTTCTTGTAGAGTCAGTCCATCATAAGTACTCCTTTAACAGATCCTCTTGGTGCCATGCAGAGCCTCTTGCAATGAAACAGTGGGACTATGCAGGTTCAGGCCATGCTTGTGATAGATTTTCTATAAGATAGGTCTACAAACCCAGTCTCCTTTCTTACAATAACATCACAAATACGTTCAGGCAAGTAGGGGTACTCATATTGTGGTCACTCTTCCAGAATATGCCTCCTAACAATGCGCTCCACCTGCAACCACTCTTGTAGGCTCTGTGTTGTCATTCTGGGAGTGTGCCCCTCTGGTAGCCATGTGCCTTCATTATATTGTCTCTCATGGTGCTCTTGCTCCCAAATTTGCCTGAAAGTGTCTTGGGGCCCAGTACAGGTTGCATGAGAGGGCAAGAAACCTCTTTTGGGTGAGAGGGTCACTGACTTATAAGTCACCGGGAGTCCATCTCCGACTGCTATTCCCAAATGTCCTCAATCTCAATTGCTGCCTGACCCTCTTGATCTCTGGCCTCCTGCTCACAGAGGAAGCTCTCCTCAGAATGCTGCATCAGGGGCCTGGATTGCTGACTTTGAGTTGGTGGCTTGTTGGCAAGCAATGTCTTTCCAGAGGAACCTGAAGAAACAGGTAGCTGGGCCATAATGGTCTCAGACAACAATGGTTGATCCACTTCGACTAGCTGACAGGATACATTAAAGTTCTCTGCGATCATAAGCTGGGGAGATGACTCCATTTTAAGGACTATAGAGCTGCTGTCTTTCACCTGCTCCATTCTCACTGTAGATAAAGCATCAACCTGAGGGATGCACTCTACCTTCACACTAGAAATAGTGGTTTCTGCTTCCCATTTGGAGCCCAGCTGTGCAAACACCATTTCACAGCCTTCTGCACTAGCTACTTTCTTTTCCAGTGAAGTGTCTGACTAGCTAGGCCATCTGTGGGGGTATGTAGGAGACTAGTATCCAGGGATCCTTTGCCTGCTCTCAAGACACCAGATGCACACAGGGAGGGGTTCCACCTCAGGGTCTTTATATTGGCAAAGGGCAGACTCCTTGAGAGTTGTCAATTTGGTCACCATCTCCCACATCCACTTAAACATCTGAGAGGGTACCATTACATCCAATGCTGATGGTGCTTGCACCATCTTTTTAAGTCGCTCCTCTTGCACCCTTAGGAGCAGTCCTATTGCACTGAATTATCACAGCAAAAGCAAAATCTCCCCAAGATCTAGAATTGAGTTTTTCATTGAATGTATGATTTAAAAAAGAAAATTTAATTCTTTGTTTCCCTTATCTGATTTGGTTTCTGTTTGCTCAGTTCTGTCAAAACTCAGATCTATCAGTGGTTTGTTATTAAACACAATTTTACATAAGCATAGGGTTGGCTAATATGCTTTTTCTATTGCAGCACCTTTATACTGGAATACTTTACCTGTGTCACTTTGTTTGGCAACTTCTCTTCCTTGTGTTAAGATTATGTAAAACAGTTTTTACTGGAGAACTCAGCTTGTAAATGTACAATTTAAATTTTGTTGTTAGTTTTATGCTGTTTTATATTCTGTAATTACGTATTGTGTATTCCTAGGTCAGACCTGAAAGAGGGCCTTGGCCCAGTGTCCTCACCTGGTTAACAAATAAATAAAATAAAAAATTGCAAATACCAGTATTCACACTGGTCCACTGAACCATAACACATTCACAGGTGCCAGAAATAATCAGCCCTGCCCAGGTGAGTTCAGGCAGTCCAATCCTTACAGTGGGGCCCGGTCCACTTACATAGCTCTCACATGGACCAGCCACAAGCTTTTCTCTGCCAGCCCCTCAGGCACCTACATCCCAGCAGAAGGTGCAACATTTCTAGGCCCTCCAGTGCCATTGTAATTACCATAGTTAATCACATAGAGTCCCCAACAGTTCATGGGTACACCCAGCACCTACCAGGGCTGCAATATTGCAATAGGCACCCCGAAATGCATCCAGGATGAACCCCCACTTGTAACCCACCCCTTCCCTGGTGTCTAGAGATATGATGGTGATAAAGTCTGTGGGATGGGGGGACCACAGCAGAAACACTCCAGATTACTTACGTTCACCAGTTCTTCTGGACTGCGGGGTCCCACAGCCCACTGCAGGGTGCTGGGCTAGAAGAAAACTGGAGTTAGTTGCAAATCACAAACATTTTAAAAACTGGAGTTGGAACTTCTTTTACATAAACATCAGGATCCTTTAGTAAAAGAAACTTCTCCATGGAGACACAAAATTGATAGAAAATCAATAACCAAATCAGCTGGGGGACATGTCCATTCAGACCGAGAGGGTCACCTTAATTCACAGTCCATAGTGTTCTTCATTATTTGGTTTCAGTGTCTATAAAGAGGTGCAATAAACAGATCACCCCAAACACTCACATAGGGAGCATACACTTCCTTGGCAGCATGAGGCATAGCTCCCTCATGTCTACACTGTCCTTCCATGCTTTAACTTAACTAGAACCCAAATGCTCCAGATAAATCAAGGGGCTTACTAATCACTCACGTCAGGGCAGCTGACCCTTCACTACAATAATGTCCCACTCCCATGCCACTCTCCTGGGTGACTGCTCCCTTGAACTAAGGGTGACCCATCCCCACAGGGTGACTTAGCTTACAGTTTCTCTCACTGATCGGCCCTCATGCCCATAGCCCTACATATTCCCTTCAGGCCAAGGTTCCAGTTAGACTATGTCACTGCTCAAACCCACTGTGACTGGTATGCTTGCCTCTTCTAAACATGGATGAGAAGTCCATCCCTTCTCTCCACTCATCATATTGCTTCTGACTTGGGTTTGATTCCCCCTTGTGGCCACTCATGCCTTCCTTCCCCAACTGGTGAAACACTATATATGGCCTCTGCCATGTCAGGAGCTGCATTTTCTGCTTTTCCTTTCCCTGAGAACTGGAAAATGAATCTCTTGAGCAGGCAATAGTCCCTGTTCCTCCTGCACCACCTCACACCTTTCCACCTGCGCACTCCCACTTTAGCCAGAAAGGTCTGTCCCCCAAGGTACTCCCAATCACAGCAGTCCCCTTGTGGTAAAGAGTTTAACTCATTAGGGCTTGGGCTGTGAAAACTCCAAATGAATACCCAATGGTGTACGACCCAGTACACTACTCTGACACTGTGCCCCAAGAGGAGAGGGGGTTACACTTGCTATCCCTTCCAGTGTTAGGCAGGACATACTTATCCCTGGAAAGTCAAGGCCAACAGGCTAAGCTCCTTAGGGTCAGAGGACAAGAAACAGAGCAGAGGCCAGAAAAGCCCTTACTGGCACTCAGTGGGGGTGGTTCTCTTTCTCTGCTTGACAAAGCCTATATTTAGATCCTCTCCCTTGCATACACTCCTCACCCTCTAGACATCAAGAGTCATCATCTGGGGGACTCCTGATGTCACCTTCTTTTGTTTATAATACATAATAGCCCCTGTCTCTGCTCTTAACATCCTGGTTAATTGGGAGATGAGAGAAGATTACTACAGGAAAACCACCCTAGCCCAGAAGAGTAGAGTGCCCCTTCAGGATGCTCAGTCATCTCTTGGCCCCACTGCAATGACACATATACAAGACATGAACCTGGATAACCTACATGCCAAAAAGCACACCTGGGGCTGTCATATTTCTATTATATTCTGAGTTTGATTAATAACTTATAAGATGCAAGAGCAATGAGGATAACTAAATAAAATTTCCTTACTCATCAGCAACAGTAGATCTTTAAGAAGATCTCCATAGTGCAGAAATACATTGGACTGTAAGCCATAGGTGTCAGGATCTCACAGAAAGCTTTTGCAACAACTTGGCATTTCATGTTGGCATATGTACTTGTATGTCAGTGGTGTATAATGCCACCAAGATAATGGAGGTGGGCCCCATCCACTTTGGTTTCCCACCATCGGTGAATGGAGTTCTAGAAACATCCAACAATGATAGGACTGAGTCTGTCCACACCAATCAAGCACACAAAGGCAGAAAGAGAAAATAAAACAGCAAATACTGCCCACCACAGAAACAGTTTAGGCACTGGCTTAAATAATTTGCAAGATGCACAGGGCCTCACTGTCAATCTTGGTGCCGTAATGACACTATGTATAGACTGTGCAGTATATACTTAGTTTTAGTATGGCACTGGGATCAGATAAAGATGAATCTGAGCTGTTAATAGCTCCTACAATTAATTCCTTACATAAAATCTACCATGGCTGATCCATGGCTATAGCATCAGCCATGGGAGGTTCTGGGATGTGCCCTAGAGGTGCTCTTCACAAAATGTCAGTTGGGAAAAATAGTAGGATTAACTAAATAAAAAGTAAACTACAGAAGCAAAGCATATAAGTAAAATGTTACTTTTTAGGCAAAAAGCCTAATTAAGGATTCTCCCACATTAAGCTTTGAGGCAATTGTTGGACATTTCCCTTAAGGCAGAGACACCATCTTTGGGCAGAAAAGCTTCCACATAGACTGTGTTCAGGACTGCCCTTATGCACTGGATTCTTGGGGAAGAAGTCACAGTCCATAGTGTCCTTCAGGACAGACTTTTTCATATTCACCAGTACCCTTAACCTGTCCAGAAATTGTTTGGTGCGCTGTAGGGTATACACCACCCTAGATGCCAAGCTCCCTTAAGGTGACAGTCGTCCAGGTAAAGGAAAATATATTGCTTCTCTCAACAGTGCCACCACTTCCACAGCAAAGCATTTGGTAAAAACAGACAGTGCTGAATACAGTCCAAAGGGTAGTGCCAAAAACTGGTATTGTTGCCCTTCTAGGGAAAAACAATGGTATTACCTGTGGAGCTACCTGATTATGATGTGAAGGTAAGCATCCTGTATATTCAGGGTGCATTGGAAGTTTCTCTGTGACAAGAAGGGGAGGAGGAACTCTAGGGACATCATGAGGACTTTCTTTTTGTAAACCAATGCTTGTTGAGGAATCTGAGGTCCAGAATAGGCCATAAGAGTATGTTTTCTTGGGTGCCAAGAAGCATATGGAGTAGAAGCAGACATTTACCTTTGCCAGCAGAACCAGCTGAATAACTTTTGTTGTGCAGCTGAGTCTGCATTTCTGCCTGCAGGACATCTAGGTGCTCTGGGGAAAAGTGGAAAGGCCTGAGAAGTGTGACTGGGGGGTCGTGACACAAATTATAGGACATATCCATGCTAGATAATTTCCATGACCCATCTGTATGTGGTCACTTTCTCCCACTGGGGCAGAAACAGAGAGATCTTGCCCACTCCACTGAAACCCCTATTGGGGAGCAGGAGAGGAAGGTAGTAAGTTACAAGGGGGAGGAGGTGACTTATGGCACCCTTTACCGTGTCCTTTAAGGGACTTTATAGGGTGCTCCCATGAACTGCTGCTGTTACTACTGTTGCACATAGCCCTGTCCTGACTGAGAGGAGGGTAGTAGTGAAAGTCTCTCCAAAAGGAACCTCTTTGAGGGTCATTTAGAGAAAGGGACCAAACAGGCATTATGGGTTTCTCTTTGAAGTTTCCAACTTGTTAAGAATAGATTCTATCTTGGAGCAAAACAACTTTTGGCCCTTAAAATGTGCATTCAGCACTGACCGTTGCACAACCTGAGAAAAATTTAGCAATACAGATCCAGCAGTGCACCTCAGACAGATGCAAAGTGCAGCTGCTCTAAGTCATCATTCACAGACCAGAAGAGATGCCTGCCAATCTCTGATCCCAGGGAAATGCACTTCAGGCTGTCTAGCTTAGTAGACCAATCTGATATATTGCAGATAATACAGCCCATATCCCCTTATATGTGTTTTTGATATTGTAATCAGGTATGCCTGATAGTTGGCGCCACATAGGCTTCATAAAGCTGGGGTGAAGGTGCATATACCCATAATGTCCAGTTGTCTGGATTCTTTATTGGGGATCTGATGCTTATTCTCTGAAGAGCCTGATACCTGTTATGGGCAGCCATGATGATAATCAAATCAGTGTCAGGATGAGAATTATAGTATAATACTTTTATATCTAGAGGCTAGACACTGTTTATCAGCCTTTCTAGGAACAACTGACAAGATGCTAGACTGGTGCCAGACAATAAGGGTGGCAGCATCCAAGGTAGCAAAAATAAGAGGAATGACCAGTCAGAAGGCTCCACAATCTCCCTTAATCTTCCTTAATTTCTAGAAAAGTCACAGTGGCTCTTTTGTGATGAATCCTCTTCTAGAGAAAAGTTTGGAGTCTCCTGGATCTGCTACAAAAAAGCTTGAAAAGTAGGATCCTTCAGAAGAGAACAAGGCCAGTGCAGGACAATATCCTCACTATCAGAGGATACAATAGAACTTGTTGAGTCTTCCTGCACCCAAGGGCAGAAAAAGGTCAGGGTCCTCCTACCCCAATCTCCTTGTTCATGCAGGAGGTCATGGTTATATTCTTGTTCATCCTCCCTGACAAGAAGTGGTTGAGGAGTCACTGACCTGTGAGGAGAAGCTTGAAGAGGTATGACAGACATAACTGGTAGTGATAGTGGTGATGACTGAGGAATGGCCTTGTCAATAGACAGTGTCATTGTCAGTAATAGTCTCCTTTGCCATTGGATTGGTAGCTGACTTACCATCCCTCTTGTTAAAGAGCAGGGATCTGGATCTCTGAGTGGATAAACACTGAAGATAAATGTTCTGACTCCCATTGGCTCTAGTTGCTCTCCATCAATAAAGTTGACTTCAACTGGGTGACTGTTCTAGTCATTGACCATATCATTGATGCATGTGGAGATTTTGTTGGGCCCCCTTTTGCCATTTGTGACTTTGGTGTTAACGGTTTCAGTGTTGAGGGAGTCAGTGACTTGTCAGGCACTGCGGTATCCTTGTCCATTATTTATAAAAAATACTCCAAAGCCTTATATCTGTGTCTCTGGGTGGCTTGGTTAAACCCTTGACAGACCTCACAGTTCAGCATGTTATAAGATAGGCCTGTGCACTAAACTCACAGCTCGTAGGCATCTTCCATATAAATCTACTTTCCACAGCGACAGTGGTGAAAAAAGTGCTTAACTCGGTGACAACATAAACTGGCAATCCATGATCCTAATGGAGTATTTAATAGAGACAACTAAATTTTGTTGATGAAAAATGGCAACTAAAACAGTTTCCAATATTCCCTTCTTTCTGATAGGACAGATAATGCTGATAATCTGTTTCTGCTGTTAGCTCTGTAAGAACTGTGTATATCAGCCTGGGATTCAATAACACATCATCACAAAAGTTATTATATTTTACAACCTACTTAACAAGACTTTCCCAGTTGAACTTTATTTTCATTGGGGCCCTATTTCTACCAATTCTGACAGCTGGATTGGCTGCGGCACTGAGAGGTTATGTGACTAGCTCAAGGTCACACAGTGACTGCTGTATTTGGCACTGCTGAGCTTTGAACCTGTGATACCCCAGTTTCAAGCCAGTACTATAATCATTAGTTTCAGGTTTATTAAATTGAAAAGTGTATGACATACATGTTTAACACACCATATACATATAAATACATAAAACATTTAATTGGGTAAAAAACACTAAAATTGTCTTGCAAGAAAATTATATTGTTTAGTTAAAAACATTTTTTCAAGATATTATATTTCACAATCATAAATCTCGATATACAATATAGCACAGCAGCATTATCAGAATTTAATGTATATTTGACTATTTCATCATCTGAGCAGTTCTGATAGTAATTTATAATATTTCCTAGACATTAATTATGAATTTCCCTCAGATGACTACATTCCGACAAGAAATGTTTAGTTGTCCATCTGCCAGTACATCCGCTCATACAGTTTATTCCTCTTTGATATCTTGTTCAAGTTAAATAATGCATATTAATTCCATAGTTTACATTAAATCTTACTCTTGCAAAGGTCTTGACATATAATCTGCGTCGTTTACGTCTACTAATATATGATTCTTTTTTATGTAGTGTTTTAAGTTTCAAATATGTCCTAAATTTTGTTTGTGTATGACAAATGTCCCAAATCTATCTGTTTACTAGTATCAAATTTTCTTAATTTCACAGACCTACAATAGTTATCCAGTTCAAGTCTATTTATATTCTTTAGCAGTATGGATTCCAGTCTCTTATATTTCAATAGCCAGTCTAGTTCTCTAAACCATGGCCATGACTTCAATGTTTTTACAGGACTAGTATCTTGTGATTCTAACCTATCCAACCAACACCCATATAAAAGAATATTGTCTTTATATGTATATATTTTCTTAAAGTAATTAGTTTACCTACTTTACAATAAAGAGGATTGCCCAATTAAAAGGCAGACCCCATTGTCCCAAGGCCCTGACAGGATTAGTGGGAAGCTCATGAAAAAGGGAGAGGGGGAAGAGGGGGGAGGAAGGGGAGGGGAGGTAGAAATGAGGTCACATATAGGGGAGGTCCAAATGAGGTTGCAAAGGAGTGAAGTGACATGAGGTCACAAAAAGGGATGGAGCAAGGGGAGTGGCGGCAAGAAGTGGCAGTCAGTAATTGGTTGAAAGGAATAAGGGGTGGGGCCAAAGTGGTCACTGATAAGGGGCTGCACAGAGTGAGGAGCTCACAAATTTGCTCCAAGATTTTTCCACCCACCCTCCCAGAAGGAAGTAGCAAGAGGGCACTGTGGTAGGTGGAGCACAGTGTGCCACTGTGGCAGGTGGAGCAGAGTGGGGGGCTACTTGTAGACTGAAGAAGGTGGACGGCAGGAAAGTAAAAAAAAAGGGGAGGAGGACAGTAAAGAAAGGGGGAGGATAAAATGGAAAACACAAAAAAGGACACAGATTTGATAAGCATGAAGCAGGGGCATGGTGTGTACACTTGTACCCCTTGACAACAAAAGAGGAAGAGACCGGGCCTCCCATGATGTATGTCTAGGGGCCAGAAGGAAAGAAGATATGAATAGAAGATATTAATAGAACGGAGGAATTGAACTAGAAGGTGGATGGATATAATGTATGAAGAATTTGTAAAATGACAATTTAGTAATGTACCATTTATTGTAAATAAGTGAAATTTGAATATCAGTAAATTAATTGCAAACTGAGCAACCACACACAATCTTGTCAGTGTCTTATAGGAGGAGATCTGGGGACAATGCAGTTAGTGACATTAACCCTGTCTCAGCTCTTAGGAATTCAGTTGAGATAAATTATGGTAACCCCAGAGTTAATTTAATGTATGAATTTTGTATTGGCTCCAATGATTAAATAATTTCATGGGTGCCCCCATATTTCTGAGCTGTATAGCATCATAGAATTCACTTTTATTTGGATTGTAGTTAACAATGCAACTGCAGAATTATTAATATATTGTTTTGAGAAATTATTTATTGCTTGCACTGATTGTCCTGCTCTATACTTAATTTTAATATGCAGTTTCCAATTTTCTATCACACATATTGTAATTCCCATATAATGATACAGTATTTATCAACTTCTTTAAACTTTGTGTTTTCAATTCTCCACTGAAATCTTATTTTTTTGGTCTATTTACCACCATGATATTAGCTTTTTCTATTTACATTCAGTTGCAATGTTTTTAAAGTCTTTTTTTTTGTGTATTATTTAAGGCTAGTTGTAATCCTCTGGCAGATTTTGACAAAATTGTATCATCTGTATATAAGAGCATATAAATTTCATTTCCATAAATCATTGGCATATCAAAGTCTCATTGGTCCAATCTGTATACTAACTGATCAATATAAAGGTTTAATAAGAGTGGTGACAAAAGGCACCCTTGTTTGACCTTTCTACCTTTATTGAGTTGGTTATTTTGCCATTAGTACTGTATCTAATCTGAATAACTGTGTTGGAACACAATTTTTATAATAAAGGAAACAGTTTATCATTAATAGTCCATGCTTTTAAAGAAATGCCACAATGTATTTCTATTTACTTTATCAAATTCAAAGGCTACATCAGTAAATGCAAAGTATAACTGTTGCCCACCTCTTCCTTTTGCTTTCGTCATCAAATGATCTACTATAAAAATACAATCCAAGGTTGAACGATTTTTCCTAAAACCAAACTGTCTGGTACTCAGTATTTTAAAATAATTTACCTATCCATTTAATTCATCTAGAAGTATACACAAGAATATTTTTGACAAGATACATTATAAGCTTACTGGTCTATAATTTGAACCATCCTGTGTATAACCTTTTTTAAATATAGGAACTGTTTCTTCTGAGATCCATGTGTTTGGAATGCTCTCTGTCCTAATAATATATAAAAACAGTTTATGTAAAATTTCTGCCCACCAGTCAGTATTACACTGCTAAAATTCTGTAAGCGTATCAGCAACACCAGTTGCCTTATTCTCCTTTTGCATTACAATATAATTTTGAATTTGAGTTACAGTAACATGCTCCCAAATGTTGGTGTTTTCTATGGAGGTATCACTCACTTTCATGTTTAAAACAGAGCCAGCTTTTTCGTCTACATTTTCACAGGAATATAATTTTTGAAAGTGTTTTACCCATTGTAAGGCTGGTATATTAGCATTTACACTCAGTATATTTTCTTTTTATGCATGAGTTATTAAATTTCAAAAGAAATGGTTATTTTTAGTTTTAATTTATTCTTGTAGTTTATACCATTGGCTCTTGTTATATTTTGCCTTTTTTATTTTTAGTTAAAGTTCAGAATTCATGCCTTAATAAGATCAAGGCTTTACTATAATTCAAATCTACCATTTTCCTTGATTTGTGTGCAATTTATTTAAACATTTTTTCATCTTACTACACTCATGATCGTACCATGCTGCCTTCTTTACCAGCTAAGCCCTCAGAGTATGTATTCTTGCACCATACTGTATATTTTGTTTAAACTATCCTAAAAGGTTGTCATATTGCCCTAAAATGTTCACACCAGGGAAGCTTAGAAATTGTTTTTTTCAATTTTGATCCTGTCTCCCCATTTTGAAGTTTTCCATTTTTTCTCTCTGTACAGGATTCCAATTTATTTTACCCTCATTTAGAAGTAACATATGTTCTTGTACTTTCAATTCTTGCACTCCATCTATGTTATACCCTGTTTTAGAAGTAAGATGCAGAACTAAGTTCACTTAGATCAGGAAACGATCAGATATAACTTCTTATCTAATTTCAAATGAGCACACATTAAAATATAAGATATTATCTACAATTGCTAGATCTAACATTGAACCACCTGTTTTGTTTGGAAAAGTGTATTCTACAAGCAAGTCTCTTTGATTTCTTTCATTTAGATCACAAAGATTATGATTGGCCAGGAATTTCTTTAAAAGCATCCCTTTTGCATCAGTTCTTTTTATCTTTGAACTTCCTAGGTGGGATATCCTTAAAATCATCTAACATCGATATGTTATATGTGACTAAACATTAATTGAGTTCCCCAGCATAGACATTCCAGTCTCCTATTATTATACATTCCACATTTGGCATGTATCCACTGTTCTTCAATAAAGCTGGAGAGAACATGTAATTGTTTTTGAAATTCAATAGTTGTTACAGAGGGAGGAAAATATACATTCACCATAATAAGGCTACAGTCACAGTCACAGCCAAACACATGGCCAGATATTTCCTGACATTTCTGTGATATTTCTAGAGAAATCTCCTGCTTTCTGCAGTTCCTCAGTAGGTGCAGCAGAGAGAAACACTTTAGAAATGTTGCGAAATATCTGAAAATTTCTGACCATGTCTCTGGCTACTACTGTGTTCTTCCCATCTAAATCAATTTTTATAGCTAAACAATATTTGTTATTCATCTCATGACAACACTTAACATTCTATTTTCCCTTCGTGCTTACTAGGGTCATCAAGCCATTCATTTCACCCTTTCTGGTTAATCCTATTTGCTGATATTTCAAACTTTTTTTTATTCAATTTACTTTATTAACACAGCAATGTCACATGAAGGTTTGTGGACTTAGCCAGGCCTATACTTACAGATCAACAGGCCATTATCATGAGTACATGTTAGATAAACCAATAACAATGAGAATGATAAATTCAACATGATCCATTAACATAGTAAACCTAAGAGATCCTTCTACCCAATACCCCACCCTTCCCGACACCCTCATCCCCAGCAGCATTTACTAAATTGGAGAACCACAGGAATTCCCAATGGGAAAACAAGGAATCAGAGATGCCTCAGATAAGGGAGTAATTTCTCCAGCCTAAGGAGATTATGTATGCCAGGTAACTAGAACTGCATCTAGAAGGACCCATTTAGCACTATAGGATTGCATTGTATTATTTATTTTTGCTATATGTAGTTCCAGCTGTAGTGCCAACATAATCTCCTTATACCATTCAAGCACTGGAGGTGTTATAACATTTTTCCAGTGCCTTAGGATGACCGCCTTAGCCGTAGCTGATATAATAGCCATGTATAATTTCTTCTGCTCACTCATGTCTCTGGGGAAATTATTCAACAGGCAAATTTCCGGCACGAAAAAAGACTCTAAACCTATTATAGGTGGTAATGAAGCTCGTATTGCCTTCCAGAAAGGCTGAATCTTGGGGCATACCCACAGTACGTGGTATAAGTCACCTTCTCCAGCCTTATATCTGCTGCAATTGGGTGATGTTAATTTACCCATCCTGTATAACTTAGCAGGAGTGTAGTACAAGTTGTGTATAATGTTAAATTGCTGTAGTTTATATCTGTCCTGCCTTATATATTTGTGGTTATTTTCCCATATTTGCTCCCATACTCCATTGTCTGCATGTATCTCTAATCTCTCTCTCTCCAGTAATGACTAACATTGGAGGGCATTCCTTCATCTATCCTCTGCAATTCGTGATATACTCTGGAAACAGAGTGGTGTTGATCTGCAATCTTTAACAACTAGGACAGTTCAGTCCTGTTTTCAACCCATACTTTCGTCTTTCACAGGTGAGCTTTTATGGAGTCACCAATTTGCCAGAATTTAAAAAGGTGTCCTCTTACACCTGGAATTTGAGAGCAGGTTTGTTCATATGACAATAATTTCCCTTGCGGTGCCAGATCCCCCAGGCATAACCCGACTATCGGTACCCAGAATGTAAGAGGGATCAGGGCTTGTTGTATTTGAAAGTGAATGTTGTATGTCAAGGGTTGCTCTGGTGAGTTCTGCCAATTCACCTTTAGGAACTTCTGAGCTTGATGGAGGACTTTTATTGACCATCAGATTGGTGTATTTTTAACTGATTTAGGGATCAGTCTTAGAGCAGTATAGGCAATTGGGTTTAAAGTTAATGAATATTTGAGAACTAGGTCTCTCTCAATGTGGACTCAGGGAGGCACATAGGAATTGGGTTCCACTAAGGAAGTCGGTTGGTTCCAGAAAACTAGTTTACTGACATGCGATGCTATATAGTATTTAAAGAAAGAAGGAAATGCTAGGCCTCCTGATTTCTTTGATCCTGTGAGTTTCAGGTAGGCTCTTCTAACAGTCTTCCCTTTCCATAAAAAAGCGTTAAGTAATTTTTGCAAGGTCCCAAACCAAGTTTTGGGTAAGTAAGACACCAGCATGTTTAGTGGATAAAAAATCCTTGGCAATATGTTCATTTTCACTATTTCTATTCTAGCCCAGAGTGACGAGGGCAGTAAACTCCATCTGGTCAAATCTTGCTTAATTATTTTAGTTAAATTATAGAGATTTTGTCTAATCATCGTGGTTATCTTCCCTAGTGATTTTAATACCAAGATACATTAATACTTTTGGTTCCCAGCTAAACCCCAATTCCCTTGCCACATCCGGATAGCATCTGGTATTAAGCGGGAAAAGCTTTGTCTTGGAAATGTTAAGTTTGTAGTTCGAGACTTTGGAGAACTGTGCGATTTCCTGCATGACTGCTGGTACACAGGTTTCTGGGTCTCCTATGTGCAAGAGCAGGTCATCAGCATAAGCTGAAATTAAATATCTCCTGCTGCCCATCTGCAGTCCCCTAATCTCCCGAGCTGCAAGTAATCTACGAATCAGGAGTTCCAGATATAAATTAAACAGGAGTGGGGAGAGAGGGCAGCCCTGCCTTGTGCTACAGGTAAGAGGAAAAGGATCCGACAAGATACCATTACACCACAGCCATGCTTTAGGTATTCTGTATAGTACTCATACCCAATTTAAAAAAACCTTCTGGTAGGCCAAACCTGGACAAAACTGCAAATAAGAAGTCTCATGAAACCCGGTCGAATGCTTTTTCAGCATCCAGTACAAGTAGGGCTGCCGGAGTCTGCATTTTACGTGCATGTACAATTAGGTGGTGGAGTTTACATATGTGGTCACTAGACGCTCTACCATTCATAAAACCGACCTGCACATCACTTACCATCTTATTCATTAATGGACTAAGTCGGTTGGCTAACACCTTTGCCAGTATCTTAATATCAACATTCAACAATGATATCAGACGATAACTGCCAGGAAGAGCAGGGTCTCGCTCCGGTTTGGGAATAAGAGTTATGAGGGCCTCCAGGAAACTTTCTTCCGAAAGACCCTCATAATACCAAAAATTATATTCTTTGGTCAGGACAGGACAAATTATTTATGCGTAGGCTTTATATATGTTAGTAGTGAGACCGTCAGGTCCAGGGGACTTATCTGAGGAAAGCTGAGTAGCTTGCTTCACTTCCCATTCTTGTATAGGTAATCCAAGCTTAATCGCCTCTACGTTAGTAATCTTAGTCAGGGTAACTGAGTCTAGGAAATTTTGAATTTCTTCAAGTTCGGGTCTATCTGCAATAGGAATGGAATATACCTTGTGGAAGTATTCACTGAAAGTTGTGGCAATTTCTCTGGGGTCTCTGGTTATAGCATCTCCCCTATTATTTTGTAGGGCAGCTATAAATCTATTGGAGTCTAGCTGTTTGAGTCTTAGGGCTAAAAGTTTGCCTGCTCTTTCACCAGATTCAAGATACTTGATCTTAGTTCTCCGGAGGGCTAGTTCTGCTTTTTGCATCATGATTGAGGAGTATTGAGTTTGCAACTGATGCAATTTAATCCAATCAGCTTCAGTTGAATATCGGGTGATGTTGTTTTCAATGGCCCTAATAGCATTAGTGATTTCATTTAGCTGTGACTTTTCTTTCTTAGCCTTAGTGGAAGTTATTCTAATGCACTCCCCCCTCAGCGCACACTTCAAAGCTGCCCAGACGATGTCAATATTAGAGACTGAAACTACATTTTTATCAAGAAAATGGGATATGAAATCCTTCAGGTGTTCATAAGTAAAAGAATCGTGTAGTAGCTGATTGTTGAATTGCCACGTGAAATCTCTCCTGGTACCAGGATTGGATTTAAATAGAATAGATACTGGAGAGTGATCTGATATAACCCTGGTATGTATCCTTGCATCTATAAAAGAGGCAAGTGATTTAATGCTGACTAGAAAATAATCGATTCTGGAACATGTCTTGTGCGGCGCTGAGAAGAAGGTGTATTGCCTAACCCCTATATTGTTCATTCTTCAGATGTCTATAAGGCTTAAGCCCTCCATTAACTCCTTTAAAGCTCTCTGGGCAGGAGATAACCCCACTCGTCTGTTGTCAGATCTATCGAATCGCAACTGTGGAGTTATCTTCCAATCACCCCCGATTAGTACTATCCTGGATGCATGGATGTTTAATAAATCCAAGAACTGCGTGAAAAATTGTGGGAAATCCACATTAGGGCCTTAGATCGACCCAATAACCACTTGTTGTGCTACTAATGTTCCAACCAGAAAGAGATATCAGCCTTGTGTGTCCCATGTTTCCTTTTCCAGTTGGAAGTGTTTTCTTTTATGGAATAAAATGGCAACTCCACCTTTGTTTGAGGATGCACCTGCACCAAATACCTGACCCACCCAATATATATTAAATAACTGAATATCCTCTCTTTGAAGATGAGTTTCTTGTAGGCAAGCCACATCACAATTTAGAGCAGCAAGATGCTTTAACACTATTTGCCTTTTGCACCTATCCCGAGCCCCTTTGATGTTCCCACTCAAAAGGTTAATACCCCCTGATATCATCATCTGAGTGGTATTTCAAACTTTTGAAAGCCCTGTACATTTTAATTCCTATTCCAATCCAGCCATGTTTCTTGTAGAGCTGTTATCTCAAAAACTTTTCATAAAATTATACCAAGAGCTGTCACATGTCTTATGGTTCAGCCCAGCAATATTCTTAGCTTAGTATTTTGACAGTACTTTCTATTGGTGACTTGATGTCCCATTCTCCTACCCATTCATTTTGAGTCATCACAGATTAATTTTTGAATAAATGGGACCACAAATTTCCAAGAGCATCATACATATTATACACGGGGGCCAGGATATTCAACCCCCCCCATGCACCCCAGTGTGATATTCAAAGGGGTAGGTTGCACGGTGCAACCCCCGATGCACCAGGGCACATTGGTAATGTATGTGACGCAGATGCTAGGGGTGCCCATGCATATGTGGCACATTCTGATATTCAGCCTGGGAGGTGCGGCGCATATGCTGGTGCAACCCTTACATGTGCTGCACACTGGTGATCAAAGATGAGCTGAAAGAAACAGGCTCAAATGCTGGCCATCTACAGGTGGGTGGCTGTATTGTAAGACACAACACTACAGCCACCAGCCTTAGGTGGCCACCCAACCAGCAGGAACACTATCCACAAGCACCCTGACTCCCTTGTAATCTAGTGGCACCCCTGCCCCGTACACCCCATCACGGGCATCTGTATATATTACAGTAATACCTGGTGGTCTAGCAGTCCCCTCCATATGCCTGATCATGGGCTGTTGTAAATATTAAGGATATGCCTGGTGGTCTAGCAGTAACCACCCCATATGCCCAATCACAGGCTGTTGTGGAAATAAAATTACCTGGTGATCCAGTGGTATCCCCCTCCCCACCCACCACCCACAGAGATCTCCCAGCCACCCAGCACCCCTCGTCATCAGTAGGTGACAGCACCCCACCCACATACCACCTGGCGCCACTGAATGACAGCGTGCAGTATGATCTGTATCCCTATTGGTCCACAATGTGGACCAGTGGGCTTGCAGACCATACTGTATTACACAGGACTGGATATGTGAATGAATGCATTCATTTCACATATCTGGCACTAAGTAGGCTAGTATGGTCTGCAGCCCGTTGGTCCACACTGTGGACCAACAGGCACAGACTCGTACTGTACACCGTCATTTCAGGCGGCTGAGTGGTATGTGGTGGGTGTTGCCCACCAATGACGGGGGTGCTGGGTGGCTGGGAACCTCTGTGGGTGGGTGGGAGGGGTACACTGGACCACCAGGTAATTCTTTATTTCCACAACAGCCATGATCGGGCATATGGGGGTACACTAGACCACCAGGTAAATCTCTAATATTTACAACAGCCCATGATCGGGCATAAGGGGGGACAGCTAGACCACCAGGTATTACTATAATGTATACGGATGCATGCGATTGGGTATAAGGGAGCGGGTGGGTTGCAATAGCCCATCAGGGTGTCGACCCGCGATGGCAGCAGCTTGGCAGGGTGCCAGGTGCAATTCACTGGGACCCAGTGCATCACATGAAAATGGGGCCATAATGACATACAAATGGCCCCATTTGCACCTTGCATATATTATGGCCTCATTTGCATGCCCCCGGCTGAATATCGTGGTTGATGCACCTAGCACAACTGCATTTGCGCTGGCGCATCCCTGTCCTCCCTTTCTGTGTCTTGCACTGGCGCAGTGCCACTGAACCATGCACAGCGTGTATGCCTTCTGTACCATATTCAATGGTGCTGAGCCATGGTGCATCACCGTTGAATATCGCCTGGTCCTGGCCCTGGTGCAACCCTGTTGCGCTGTGCCCAGGCTTGCGCCACTGCCCAGCACAGTCTGAATATCCAGCCCAGAGACATTAACATCATAATGTTGGCAATGGTTTTCTGTTTCAATATTACTACATTCTAAATAATTTAATATTACCTTATTAATAATTCTTTGGCCCCTCTGCCTTCTCCCTCATATCACTCTCTCCACCCAAAATGATCATATCAGTTCCTACTCTATAGTATCCATTTTTTTTCAAATATTTGACAATTTCTTATTGAATGCCAGAATCTTCCTTACTTTTTAAACACCCCACTATTTTATTGTTTGTCAAAGGTGAAGTATCTCATTGTTATGTCCAGGTGTATTCCCAAATCCACCATTTCTTCTATTATTCCCAGATTTTTCTGTCTTGTTTCCCAGCTTCTAGTCACCAGACAAATATAGCCTCTATTTGGTTAAGTTCTATATCTATAGACTGAGGTACTATCTTTCCAAGATATTTTTCTTTTCAGTAATGTTTTTAATATATTGTAGATTGTGATTTTCAGATGAAACAGTGTTTCCTTCCTTGATTATGGCACCCCCTTGAAGTAGATAGTTGTCAATTTTTGTTCAATATTATTTTCTCTAACATGCATATTTTTTTCTGTCTCTTTAATTCAGTAAAATATTTCTCTGTCACTTCTGAGTTTCTGTTCACATTTTGATTTAAATACTTCTTATTATGCTTTGCCTTATAATTTATTCCCTTGGTTAATGTCTGAATACCCTTGTCTTTTATCTATATTTTTTGATTTTTATTTTACTTTATTTCTGGAGTGTTAAATGGTTGAGGGTTGTCACCTTTTTATGCTTCAAAATCACCTTAATTGATTCTTTTTATTTTATGTCAGTCTTTTCTTCAGTGATCTGCTGTGTTTATTTTTGTTTTTTCCTCTAAATCTTTCAGTATGGGGATCCTAAGCTGACCATATTCAATTCTGTGTAATTGTTTATTTTGTTCTTCCAAAACTTTCAAGATGTTGGCTATTACTAAATTGTTACAGACCAAGACTGACTTAATTTCCTCAAGTTATTTGCTGATAAGTATGTTAGCCTGAACTGTATAAGTATCTAATAAATTCTTATTATATTTAAGGTTATTTTGGTTTTCTATTTGCACTTCATTTTTCTGCTGACAGTTTAATTCTGGACTTCCATTTGTCTTTAGATTCTTACTTTTAGTGATAAATGGGGTCAAAAATGTTCAAACTCTTCTAAATAGTCTTTATCTCCACTTTTATTCCTCTGTTGATCATTGTCTTCTGTAATCTTGTAGCCTACTGTAGATTATCTCTATCTAAAGATGTGCTCATTAGTTATAATAATAATTAACATTATATATAGAGCATTCTTCACAGTTTATCAGAGCGCTGTACAATAAAACAATTAAAACCATAAAATATTAAAATACTGTTCCATAATTCCATAGTCCCCATTACTCATAAAACTATGAGTTACAAGATAGCACCAAATGCCAGTTGAAATAAGTGTGTCTTAAGGGCAGTTTTCAAGCTCTCCACTGTCAGGCACTCATGCACCTGATGAGGCAGAGAATTCAGCAGGGTTGGGGCCACAAATGAAAAGCCCATCAAACCAGATGTTTCTAGTTGTACCCAGGTAATCTCCAGCAATCCTTCACCAGTCAAGCAGAGTGGTCGGAGGGGACAGTAATGATGCAGGAGATCTTGCAGGTAGCCTGGTCCCAGTCCATGTAGGGCTTTATAGGTCAGCAAACTGACCTTGAAGGTGATCTGCCACTGAACTTGCAGCCAGTGCAGTTCGCGCAGCACAGGTGTAATATTACTGAATCGAGATGATCCAGACAGAAGCCTTGCTGCAGCATTCTGCACCAGCTGCAGGTGGCGGACATCAACCCCTGGAAGCCCTAGGTAAAGGGAGTTACAGTAGTCAAGGTGTGAAGTCACAAAGGCATGACTCAAGGATGGCAAGTTGCCAGACAGAATTAGGTGCTTAATTCAGGCACTGTTCCTCAGATGGAAAAAAGAGGACTTAATGATGGCAGACACCTGAGAACTAAGTGTCAAACTGTCATCAAGAATTACCCCCAGATTTCGTATCCATTCAAAGGTTGGTAACTAGGACCCACCAAGCCAAAGTCCTGAGGGGCACCCCATCCCTGACCTCTCTATCCAGTGACTAGGACCCACCACCAACACCTCAGTCTTGTCAGAATTAAGCTTCAACCAGCTGGAATTCATCCAGTCCTGGATTTCTACCAGGCAGTTATTAAAGACCGAGAGCGCACTATCCTGGTCAGGTGCAAAGGACAGGTAGAGCTATGTATCATCTGCATAACAGTGAAACCTCAGTCCATACTGTCTCACAATGTCTCCTAATGGCAGCATATACACTGCAAACAATATGGGGGACAGCACAGAGCCCTGCAGCACCCTACAAGACAGAGGGAATGCCCCAGAGGAATAAACTCCTGAGACCACCCTCTGTGATCTACCAGTTAGGAATGAATGAAACCATCTGAGGACTGTACCAGACAGGCCACAAATGGCATGCAGGTGATCCAGCAGCACCCCATGGTCCATGGTGTCAAAGGGTGAAGAGAGATCAAGAAATATCAAGATGGTACGGGATTTCTGATCTCTCGCAATCAGGAGATCATTGAACACCTGAACCAGAGCAGTCTCGGTACTATGCCTTTTACGAAATCTGGACTAGAGAAGGTTGTAGATGTCATGGATGGTAAGATGGTTCCCCAACTGTAGCACCATGACCTTCTTAATAACCTTCCCCACAAATGGAAGATTAGAGATTGGATGGTAGTTAGCGGGACAGTCTGGGTCAAGTGAGGATTTCTTGAGAAGGAGTCACCACTGCTTCCTTTAGGGAGCAAGGAAACTCAACTGTCTCCAGTGAACACCAGACTATTTCCACAAGGACCGGGATGATGACATCAATGCAGTCTAATAAAAAGTGAGTAGGACCCAGATCCAAACTACAAGTGGTCAGGCGCATGTCATATCCTTGAGAATCCGCATGACATCTTTGATCCATAGTCGATCGAACTCCATCCAGCAAAACAGAGGTGTTGGAACATCCAGCTGACCATCATCTCCCCAAAAAAAAAGCTGAATGGATCTCCGATCTGATGCCAGCAACCTTATCAGCAAAGAATTGAGCAAACTCCTCACACTTTTCATGAGAAAATGCTCTCCGAGCTTGTAGACAGGCTGGATTGCACAGTTTGTCCACAATTCGGAACAGCTGAGCTGGTTGATTCTGAGCTGCAGCAATCTCCCTGGACAGGAATTCTGCATTCTTACTGGTGATTGCTGATGGATAGTCCCTAAAATGTCCCATCAGTTTAAGTCTGTCAATATCCAGGCTGATTTTCCACCATCTATGTTCTAACCTTTGCCCTATTCATCTCAACTCCCTCAAGACCCCATCAAACCACGGGGACTGAGGGTGAAGGATGAGAGGGCAAACATGGATGGGAGCCAAAGCATCCAGAGCCCCCTCCACAGCCTGATTATAGGCTTGTAGGAGGTTCTTGGGAACCTCGCTTGTACCCAGTATCCCGATAGGTCCAATTCCACCCAAAAAACATCTGGGGTCACACCCGACCAATGGCAGTATTGGACCATCTCCACAGGTGCAGGTCTATAAGGGGGAGCACAGAGATTGAACCCAATGGAGTGGTGATCAGACAAACAGACCAGTTCCACCACCAAGTCAAAGGTCTCCATCCTCAGGAGGAAAATCAGATCCAACAAGTGGCCATGAATGTGAGTTGCAGAGGCAACTGCTGGTGTGAAGCCCAATGAAAGCATAAGTTGAAGGAAGTCTTGACTAAATAGCAAGAGTTCAACATCGACCCAGGCATTGAAGTCACCCAGCACCATTAATCTGGGGGACTCCAATACTACGTCGACGACGAAGTCCACGACTTCCTGAAGGAACATCTTCTCATCTCCGGGAGACAGTAGATGAGAATGATCCTGCACCCCACACCCACAGCCACAACACACTCGAAGGATCTAATTCCCTCAACTGGCACATCCACAAGGTTCAATTCTGTTTTAAAACAGATTGCTACTCCCATGACCCTGCGATCCAACCTCGCACGGTGTATCACTGAGAAATTTCCTTTTCTGTTAGCTCCATTGTTGTCAATGGGGAAAGTAGTTAATACATATGAACATAAAGGTCATATGTATTAACTTCCTTCCCCACTGACAACATGGAGCAATACGAAAATAAAACATTATGCAAAGCAATCAGACCACAAATGTTTGGAAACTGCTGCCACTGGAACTTTGAAACATTTCACAAAATGGTGCAATAGGCATGTCCACAAAGCAGTGCTACACAAATCTGCAAGTTTGCAGAAGTGCTGGTGCATGAAAATGCCTTAACACAAGTAATTAAAAATGACAGTGAGAGTCACGGGGATCAGGAAAGCTTCATTAGGAAATACTCACAGCACTGTATTTTACCTCTTTATCCCCCTTCTCTAGTGTCATCACTAGTGCTAGTGATGTAGAAAATGGATGCCTGCAGCTGTAAAGGGAGGAGGAACTAAATGTGTTATGTTTCTGGACCTAAAAGAGTCACTGGTTTGGCTAATAGCTTGTTTGAAATAGTTTTCACTTAGCAACAATACTGTCGCCATTCTTTGTACATGAGGGTTCCCCTTTAAGAATTAATGGCAGCGTCTAAGAACTGTGCAAGGAAGCTAGATCTGCTCTGTATATATACAGGTAAAAATGTATGTCTTCATACATAGTTCTGGTACAATCCTTTTTTTTTTCTATAAAGCTTTTTTACCTGTGGGGGCTAGTAAGCAGGCTTCAGCTCACTATATGAGGGCTCTGGTCTGCCCAAAAGGGCATCATGTAATCTGCCAGTTTCCAACATTTTCTGTTTTCTCCCATATCCCCTTTGTTGGAGCACACATGTCAGCATATGCTTCTGGAGGTGCACATATGTTGCAGAAGTCTCGCAGCACCCTCCCTTCTTTGGCACCCTCAGTCCTACACTACCCTTGGGCTTCCACCCAGGGCAGTCATTTGGTTGGAATGCCAAGCCTCCCTCCCCTGGATAAAGAGCAATCCTCTGGATGGTTGATCCTCTCCTTCTCCAGTTGACATCCAGCAAACTACGTTCACCGCTGAATATGGGTTGCCGGCTTGGGAGGAAGTAAGGCAGAGATGCCTCAGCCCTCCACACCATTGGGCTTGCAATGATTGTACAACTATTTAGGTACAATCTGAGTTGTGAAAGTTGCATGCACTTCAATAAAACCTTTTTATAAAAATGTACTTTTTAAGTACTACTCAGCAAATTTTACATACATCTTTCTTAGATTTCTCTCATGTCATTACTGATGAAAGTTGTATAAAAATGGTCTTAATCCCTTACACATTATCTTCCCCTCATTTTGTACTCCCCACTTGAATTCATATCCCTCAATAGCTATATCATAATAAGTCATAATGATGACTGTGATGCCTCAAGTGGAATACAGTATAATGATTTCAGAGGCCAGATATTAAAAACTTTGCCCAGACACAAATCCGAGTTTGCCTGCACAACCCTGATTTTGTGTGGATGTTCTACAATTAAAACCCTGGTTAGCATGGGCAAACAAGATTTGCACTTGGGCAATAATCAGAGTGGGGCACAATGTAAATCAGGGGGTGGGGACCTGAATATTGGAACAGTCCAATATTCAGAGAATGTGCACCACGCAAGGCTGTTTTGCACCATCTCATTGCATGGCACAGATACAGACAACCCCAAAATTGACTTACTCCCCTACAACCCAAGTGATTGGTGGAAGAAGTGTGTGACCACCCCCCAACCACCATCACAGTGGTCCTGATGCCTCCATGTGATTGCGGTCTGATGTTAGAAAACATTCATCCCTGCTGCTAGTGTTCCCCCATCAGTCGTTGGTCTGATGTGAAAAAAAAAATTCCCTGGTGCTAGTGCCCCACCCGCTGATTGCCAATCCAATGTAATAAAAAATCCATCCCCTGGTGCTAGTGTCCACCCCCCTCGCTGATCACTGGCCCGATGCTAATAAGTAAACATTCCCTGGTGGCTAGTGGTCCTCCTGCCCATTTGCCACCCCATGTGAAAAACTAAACTTTCCTGGTGTCCAGTGGTCCATCCCCCCACCCGCACCCATGCTCAATATATAAGCAGTATTCCTTGGTGTCTAATGGTCCCTCCCCACACCTGCACCCATGTCCTATGTTTACAGTATGATTTCCTGGTGTTCCAAGTGCTTCCCCACCCAAACACCCACCGACACACAGACATCATTTCGTTGGTATCCAGTATATCTCCCGATCCCAATCCCTGTAAAATACAGTTAATGCATTCCCTGGAGTCTAGCGGAAGTCCACTGGACACCAGGAATGTTTACCTCTTAACATCAGGCAAGCAATTGGTGGGGAAGACCACTAACTCCAGGGTTTTTGTTTTATTATATTAGACCGGCAATTTGTGGGGGGCACTAGCAACAGGGAATTTTTATTATTACATCAGATGAGCAATTTTGGTAGGGGGACCACTAGCACCAGGAAATTAATATTTTATTACATCAGATCAGCAATCAGTGGCGGGGGGGGGCACTAGCATGAAGGAATTAATTTTTCATTACATTGGACTGACGATTGGTGGGGAGGACCACTAGCACCAGGGAATTAATGTTTTTTACATCTGACTGGTGATCAGCAGGGGGAGGGGGAATCACTAGCACCAGGGAATGTTTTTATATTACATTGGACTGGAAATTGGTGGGGAAGGGGTCCACTAGCGCCAGGGAATGAATTTTTCATTGCATCAGACCAGCGATCGGTGTAGAGTTTAAACTACTAGTACCAGGGAATTAATTTTTTATTACATCAGACCAGCTATCAGTAGGGGACGGGGGACCACTAGCACCAGGGAATGATTTTTTTATTACAATGGACTGGCCACTAGTACCAGGGAATTAATGTTTTGTTACATCAGACTGGAGATCAGTGGGTGGGAAACCACTCGCAACAAGGATTTTTTTTTTATTTCATTGGACCAGTTTTCAGTTGGGCGGGTCCACAAGCACCAGGGATAGCTCTCTGGGACCAGGCAAGTGTGGGGGGGTGCCATACTAAATTGCTGGTCTACCCATGCAAATGTGCCCAAAATGGGCATGCAAATGGTTCCTTAGCACCTTGCATGCCCAATGAGCTCATTTACATTGTTGTGTTTGAATACTGGAAATTTAGCATGGGTGCAAGCCACTGTGGCACCCTATTTCGGGAGACCTTTCTGCCCAGCACTAAGTGGCTTAGCACTGTGCTGACATGGTCCTCCATTCAGTTGAATAGCACTAGTGTACTATTCCACTGAATATAAAATTTCTGGACATGTGGGCAAACGCAAGGAGCAGCACTAATGTTTGTGCTGCACTTTGTGCTTTTTTGAACATCGGACTCCAGGTGTATGTTAATTCTGATGTGCAGACCACTCTAAGAGTTTAAGAGTGGTCTTGTGCATTCTAATCAGAACTATTGGAAGTAGAAAGAAGACATTTCTTTTTTAAGAAATCCAAGAAATATGTAGGAATTTATCAAGATTATTGCTTGTGCATTTGTTTATATGCATAAGACACTTGCACCATGTCAGTGGCTCAGCAGATTGCACACCTGCCACTACAGCCAGAAGGTTGTAGAATTCTAGCCCCACATCAGGATGTAAAACTAATACTTTTAATGCAGTATCCCAACACACAGTTTTTCATGCACCTCATGATAATGGCAAGGAATGTTTCTTGCATGAAGCAAGGAATTTTTCTTGTGTGCATGTTTTTCATGCAAGGAAAAGTGTCACACTCCTTCCATATTTCTTGCACATAATTCTTACATATTAACTTAAATAAAACTTACTTGTAGCTTGCATATGCCATCATATATACTTGTATATTTATCATTTAGAATAGTTACAAACTTCATGTCATTTTTTTTGTTAAGAGTAGTTTTATCACACAGTGCAGGAAATTAATGTAACCGAATGGTTATCACTTCAGTTTCTTGCACAGTAAATTGTGATATCTCCGCACAGAGTTCTTGACACTGGTGAGCAGAACTATATGCGAGAGAGGACTTTGGTATTGGGGAACTCTGTGGTGCAAATCCTACGATTAACTGTCCCTTACACCTCAGTGTCCTGTAGACATTTATGGTGTGTATAAATAAACCACTCACCTCTGCTCTAGTGACCTTCATCACAAATTCTGTCAGCAAGATATTCTAGACATGTTGCAGAGAAAATTGATTTAGTGCACCTTTATTTGAAATGCCAGAAATGTCATTCAGGACCCACCTGGAACAGAGGGGCATTTAACCTTCCAGATTGCCCTGAAAAGGGCATATAAATACAACAGCATTGCTGTACCAGCAGTTTAAATTCCAAAGATTTACAGTTCATAGTCATAAGTGATTGTGACTAATTCAGTGACCTCTCAGTCCATCTGCACCCAGGCTTAGTCCTACTTTTGAGCATCCATATGTACTTGGTCAGAGAATATCTAACAGCAGCCCTTTTCCCCTCCATGGGGCAAGGGTGGAAATTATTCTGAGCAAGCTTCCTACTACTGCCCAAGGTACCAGTGCTAGTGGGAACAGGGTTCCCTACAAGGCACACTCAGTGGTATCCTCAGACACCAGTCTATTTCTTGAACATGATCAAAGTTCCATTGTCAAGATCAGTCTCTATTTAAATACTAACACTTTGTAATCCATTGCTCAACAATCAGCTGTGCCTGATTGTGATTCTGGTTTCCCATCCCGGAAGGGACAACCTGAAGTAGCCCGGTCACTTCAGCAGCCTTATGAGATCTGACACCTGGTTCTGTTTTCTAGAAACATGGCGCTCCCCTGGTGGGGACACATGACTCTTCCCAATCTACTGGCTTGGCCCTGAACCACCACCTCCCCACCTGGAGACACTGTTGTAGCAGGAGAACCCCCTGGCCATACCTGCTGACCCTCCCTGACTCTCTCTCTCTCTCTCATGCCAGAGGTGGCCACCTTTTACATCCCGGCTAGGAACAACCTTACTTTCTGCCACTCCCCCAGCCAGGGGAGACTTGGGCATGTCCAAACATGTAGCTCCAGTTGGGACCAGCATGTTATATTGTTTTGTTCTCTTACCTAATTTCAAACTGTGCTAGACTTGTGCTGCACAGTATTTGCCCTTCTATTTACCTCCTCTAAAAGATAAAGCACCTCAACACAAAAGCCATGAGGTGAGGGTTACCTGAGAAGGGCATTGGCAATAAATCAGGTTTTAAAGAAAAACAAAATCACTCAAACCCCAGTAATGCAAAAGCATCATGGGAAGTTTAGTACATCACCATAAAATAATTTATACATGTTCTGCTTTAAGCAGGAGTGTGTAGTGCCAACAGGCCTCTCACGCAATCTGCAATACATACAAATAGAAGAGAAAGACACATGTTTTGTTAGTCTTAGAACTCATTAGTATGTGTCATCTCATCTGCATCTTAGCCCGTGGGAAGGAAGAATCTGCCCTATGATGGTCTTATGCAGTGGCGGAGCCAGGTTTGAGAGCATTTGGGAGCCAGGAGGAGCCATTCAGTCAATCATGGGCTCCACAATGGGCACTAAACAGTGAATAAAGATGGTGGCATGGCACCACTACTCACACTGGGGCAGCCAGGAGGAGTGATCACCCCCCCAGCCCCCACTCTGGCTCTGCCACTAGTCTAATGGATTGTGATCATGGTGAGCCCAAAACAAGAAAACCTAAAAGACAAAACACCTCAGCACAAACAGAATACGACAAGGGTAATCCTGGAAGGGAAGTAACAATGAAGCCAGGTTTCAGAGAAATACAGCCACACATATGGTAATAATACAAAGCATCATGGGGTGTACATACCCACTTTAACATCCACAGCCTCCTCCATAGGATGGATTAACTGCAGCCCTACATGTGTAACCTTAATCCTGATGTCCTAGTTTCTAAATCCTCACTTTTTGCTAATATCCTTGATAGCTCAGTTGATCTCATTGGTTGGTTTCTCAATTTCCCTTAAGAATCTAGCAAAGAGAGGTGATGGTGTTACAATTTACACCTCTGTTATATTTCAATTTGAAACAGTGCTCTCAGTCTTCTTTCCCTCAGCATATGAGCTGTTGCTTCTAAAACTGTCTCTTCTCTTTTCTGTCCTTCTTTATTACAGGTGTTTATATTTGCCCTGGAATATACCCCACCTCTGTAACTGCACTATTCTTCTCTATCTCCTCCCACTCCTTCTTGGGTAAGTTCCTCATACTTGGAGATTTTAGCATTAACTGGTTCTCATCTTCTTCCCAGAAACCATGTTAAAATATTACATCTCTGCAACTCACCCAGTTGGTCTTCAACCACACTCATCTCAGTCTTAAACATAAGAAATGCTCCCTCCTGGACCGGGTCCTTACCTTCTACCCTCATTGAACTATGGATGCTAGTTTCTCCCTGACATCCAGACTGACCACCATATGGTCTACTATATGCAGAAAATGTTACTTATCGAAGTTTCCCCTAATTTATTTACATCTGTTCATTTAGGTTGCTGGATTTGTCTTCTCTTTTTACTGACCTATGCTCTGATAATTGGTCTCCAGTCTCCGCAGCAACCAACATTAATTCAGTTTTCCAAATCTTTAACTCTAGATTCATGTCTATATGGGACTATCATGCCTTCATTAGGAAATCTAGAGTCAGATGCTCCTCTGTTGACCTGGCAATCCATCAGTCCCCTTACAATGCTTGTACCAGAGCTACTAGACTTGCAAAGTCACATAACTTTGCATCCACTTTCTAGAACAATCTCAGCCATTCCTTCAAGTTCTGAAATGTTATTCACTCACTATTTTTTTACTATGAACCATCCCCCCTCCCCAGTTTTCAAGTTGGCTGGCTCCCCCCTCTCTGACCCTCTTGTTGTTACCTCCTCCTTCAACTCCTTCAGGTCCTCTGCTAGATCCCTTATTTCATCATTACCTTCTTCCTCCCTTCTTCTGCCCTCTCCCCTTGTCTTTCTCTTCCACCATTCCTGCTGCCTCACTCAAGGTCCTTCTAGCCCTTAACCCCCTGAAATTTCTGAGCCCTGATGGCCTTGATCTAAGCTCCTCCATCTCTCTGTGCTCCTGCAAATGCTTTCCCTATCACTTCTATCCTCATCCTCCCTTTTACTATGGCCATCATCCCTGATATCTGGAAATGTGCTAGAGTCATTTTTCTTTCCAGACTAGTCTATCCCTTTTAGTCAATAAATATTTCCTGATATCTCTCTTGAACTCCCCCCACCCTCCAGCTTCACTGCATACCCCCTGGTCCAGGTGCCTCTTCTTATTTGAAAGAGATGCCCCCTGCCCCCTGTTCCCCCCGTGAGGTACGTTTTGGTCTCTATCATGTCATCTCTCCTGTCTTCCAGGGCATACATGTTGAGAGTCCTCATTCTTTCCTCACAAGACTTTTCTTGCAAACCCTGCACTATTTTAAGTCGCCCTCCTCTAGACTGCCTCTGCCCTCCTTTCTGAGGTGCAGCCTCCAAATCTATACTCTGGGTGGGGTCTCACCAACAGCTGTTATCACCTCAGTATCTCTTTCCTGGTAAATAAAATGAAAGAAAATAAATCGATAAATAAATGAATGAATTAAAAATTAATAATTTTGCTTCCTGAATAAAGGAAAATACTTGAGAAAATAATTTTCCCAGTTTTAAACTATGGTGACATTGCCTACTGTACAATTCCTAAGTTAATTCTGGCCAGACTGGATTTCCTCTTTCTCTCTTTCTGCTGCTATGCACTACACTATGCCCCTCCCATCTACCACTGTCATGATTATTCCTCCCTCTCTTGAAACCAAGCATCTCTCTCTCTCTCTCTCTCTCACTGGGTTTCCTTCATTTTCAAGTTCTAACTTTGCCTCCTCCCCCCTCCTTACCTTCTTAAATTTGTCCCCATCTCCACCGCCTTGCTCCTCCATAACTTTGACCCTGGATTCCTCAACCTTCCTTAACTGACATTTTCTGCAGACCAAGCTGCTTTCTCCTTCTGGTTCCCTTAGCTCTGGTCTTCCCTTTCTCCTGCTATGCACTCTGCCTCCCTCTTCTCCTTCATATCCTTCCTTTGTTACATCTCTACTTACTCCTGTAACTACCTTCAACTGATCTGTGACCTGATATCCGCATCTCCAACAATCTCCCTTCTAGGTACCATTCCATTTGGGTTATAGCACATGAACTATGCTGAATGTATTATACAATGCATCTGTCCATTGGTTATAGCTATTGCATGTTTATTCCATTTAAGTTTTGTTCATGTAACCAACTGTATCTTTATTCTGATTTATTGCATGTTTGTTAAATTTTGCTCCTCTTCCCCAATCCCCCAAGGATGCATCTGGAAATGAGCTGTTATCAGCTTAGTATGTCTTACCTGGTAAACATTTTGAAACAAACAAAAAAAAGAGTAACTAAGGAAATCACCATGAATGAATTTAGACTGGGTCTGCTTTAAACAAGGAGTGCTTGGTGGTAAATGGCCTCTCACACAGTCTACAAGACTGAATCCAGAAGACACAAACACATGTGTTATCTGTCTTAGGACTGTCATGGTGTCTTATCTATATCTCACCCCAGGGGAAGTTTGAACCATCCTTATCCTGGGCTTACATTTGAGTTATTGTTAGGCCAAAATTAGAAAAAAAAATTAAAGACAAAGAACCTCAGCACAAAAGCATTAAGGCAAGTGTTACCCAAGAAGGGCATTGCCAATTTTGCACCACACACTCCTGCTTAAATCAGAACCAGTCTAAATTACTTCATGGCAATTTGTGTATACAGTACTTACCATGATGCTTTCCTATGTGTGACTTTGTATCTTCTCCTATTTTTATTTTGTACTTGCTTGTACAATCGTATACCCAACTCTTAATGTATCATTCTCTTGTACTTGCATGCTTGCCATATTCTCCCCTATACCCTCCCCCCTTCCCCAGATCAGACAAAAATGAGCTTCAGCTCAGTGTACAGTACCTCTCCTGGTCTCCAAAACAAACAAATAATGAGGGCAAATTATTATTTTTCAGGCAGAATAGCTCTACAACTCAGACTGCTGGAGGGAAGCAGCCACTGTGATGGAAGAGTTGAAGTCCTCTATAATGGCACATGGGGGACAATCTGCAGTGATTTCTGGGATATCCGTGATGCTGATGTTGTATGTAAACAGCTGGGCTGTGGATTGCCAATTGCAGCTCCCCATAGTGTTCATAATGGAAGTCGAGCGGAATCAGTGGTGGTCACCAGAGTGCGTTGCATTGGACATGAATCCTATCTGTGGCAATGTGATTCAGATCCCTGGGGAAGAAAAGATTGTGAAGTTGACAGTGACTCATCTGTGGTTTGTTCAGGTAACATCCCTGTCAGGATTACAATATAGCTTATTGAATAATTTGGGATCAGTTGTAGTTAAAGAGCCCTATTTACAAAAAGAAGTCTTCAATTCAATGCCTGTAGCAAAAGCCATTTGAAAATAAGGTGCAGGCTGTTTTGCCTGGTGTAAGAACAGCACACACACACACTGAAAAGGAAAAAAAAGAAATGTATTACAGGGGCTATATTCTTGATCTGCTCAACAGATCTTCCCCATGCCCAATGGAAAATTGTTCATGTACCTGAGCAAGGACTCCTTATCAGTCTGAAATCCATTCACAGTAATCTATCAAACAATATATGCACAGTAGTGCATTATGAGTTTTTTTTACACACCCAAGGTATGTTGTACTTAAACCATAAAAACAAAAATCAAGTGGTTTGTAAAGCATTGCATACAAGGCTGTGTAAAAAAAGTAATTCTGCTGTCCATCGTTTATTTATTTATAATTACTGGTTTTAAAACCCAAATTTTAAAGAGAAAAAAATGTGTGCAGTTCAGACTTTTAGTTTACTCACAGATTAGAGCTGTATGATAAAAGTGTTAGTGCAATGGCACTATGACAATTTTAACCAGGAAGAGGAGACAGCTGTGAAAAACTCCATAATAAATGGGTCATAATACACACTTGTTTAACACAGAGATTCAGAATGCTCAGTTTTTATTTATTCACACTAACCAGTAATTACGAATGTTTTGTGCTATTTTCCTTTGAACTTTCTGTATACTATTATGACCCTAGGCAAACCACTTGCATTCATCTCTCTGGTATGTGGTGCATAAGTGAATGTTTGGTTTAGAACCAGATACAAGTACTGAAGGTTCTGCACTAGATTATATTGAATAAATTAATGGACTATAACAGACAATCCCTTTGCATGGTATTAGAGAGGACACCAATGTGTAGACCTTAAGGGAATTGTAAGGATGTCACAGCCTCACCAGCCATAACAGTACAGTAAGACTGAGTCTAAAATGTCCATGCTGACAGAAGTCTTACTGAACTGTTTGGAAAATATTCTATTTGATTTGTGGCACAGTTGACGTTAATAATTCTGCATTTTCTTATCAAGAACCCCGTAAGCATAAAGAAGTGCATGGTATCAATTAATGTATACCACCACTCCTGGGTCTCTAGTAAGTTCCTCAAACTCTGCAGACTCAGGGATGCATCTTGGACCCAGTTCTAGAAATCGAGACCCAATTAATGGCCATACATAAAGCCAGCTTAGAAAGTGCTACAAAGTAGCTCTTTTAGGCACACTGTTATCATAAATACAGGGATGCCTGATTCACAAATCCCAGGCATTTCTTATCTGACATCAGTGAGCTGTTCAATCACACAAATCCCCCCACATCACCCCTAAGCTAGACACTAATATACTCATATGATATTAATTTGTTTATCTTGCACCATACAAATCTCACTCCATCTAAGTCCATCTTGGCTTACAAGCTACATACATACATACACTGGCCACTCCACACATCCATGATCCCCACCCATCCAAGCCTCCTCCCAGGAGGATACAGATGAAGCCTCTGTGACTTGTGGATGTATTCAGTGCCTCCCATCATATTTTCTTCTCATTGAGATGTTTCTCTGCCCTGGATGGGCACCATTGATCTCCACCAGTGACTGCCTGCCCCAGGACTCACATCTAAGTTCCTCTGTGGATTCCAACTGCAGCCAGGCCTGGAGAGGAGGGAGTCACCCCCTCCTCTAAAGCACAGTCCAGAGTAAGCAGTTCTGGGTGGCAGCATGAGCCAGGTGGCGGGTCAGGCTTCATTGGTCTGGAGCCAGGCATTTTCTCTTGTTTTGATCACCCTCATCCTGGCAGTGTGTAATGATGCAAGTGTGTGTGTGTGTGTGTGTGTGTGTGTGTGTGTAGAGGCATGCATGCATCACACATCTGCTGGCAAATGTGTTCTATGGAGATGCACCAACTGCTCTGCTACCACGCCTCCATGTGGTGGCAGTATACGAGCAGCACAACTTGTCTCCCCTCCCTAGGAGATGACAGCAGTTCTCCTGACACTCAATCTTTTCCCATGCCAGCCAACTCCAGGTGACCAAGCTATTCTTGAACTTGGGTGACCAGCATGGCAAGAGCTAAGGTTTCCAGCGCCACAGCCATCCAAGACACCAGGCCCAGCTTTGCATTCTCTCCTTCTGACCTTCACAAGAGTCCTGCAACAGACATCCTAAAGCCTTAATCACTCAGTTTGGCTACCCTGTAATTTCTTCCCTCATCACAGCTGCTTTCAACATGCCCCTGTCCATAGGTAGCCTACTGGCAATCTAGAAGCATGCCCAAGTAGCCCCTACTCCCCAGCATAAAGGTGGTGACTGGCAAGATATTAATGTCTACTACCCTATCTCTGTCTTCACAGTACTGGCTAAGATACTTGAGTGGTGCATCAGTGCAAAATATATTATCACCTGCATCATCAACAGCTTTTATACCTATTCATTCTGACATCACAGCCAACAGGTCTGCTCAAGGTGTAAATGATATTAATGAGAGCACAAAAAGCAGCCACATCAATGGTGCCATATTTACTGACCTCACAAGACCTTTTAACATGGGCAGTCACCAACTTCTACTCAGTAAGCTAAGATAACTATGCCTTGATCCAGTCATTTCTGTGTGGTTGATGAATTGCTTAGCAGGATAAATGCAAATGTTAGCCCTAGGTACATCCAACGGAGATCTCAAGCCACTAAGCAAGCCTACCAGAAGGATTGTCCATGCTCCCTCTTTAAGTATTCATCAGCAGCCTTCCAGTTAGTGTGCCCACAGCTCAGTACAGATTTATGGCAATACACTTTCTCTACAGCAAAGGCCATAACTTGGTCAATGTGAGGAATGTTTTCACCTGATTTTGCTTCCATTGAAACTTAAATTTATGGGAATAACTTCTGTGCCAGGAAGATTAAAATCAGGTCCTTATCACCCATATATGGTTATTAAAGCTCCCCCTCCAAATTCAGACACTTGCAATCCTCTTCTAGAACAAACAGCCCATTTTAAGTACCAAGTAATATGGCTTGACCTGCATCTATCTTACAATGAGCATGCTAGCCACATCACTGTTACTGTGGGCCTCAGGCTAGGACCTCTATTTAGGGTGAATATACAATATGCCTGAACTCACATGTAAGGAAACAGGTTATGAAACAATTCCTCCTACCTCCCCTGGACTATGGGGACATCATCTACTGCATCACTCCCAGAGCCACCTTGCACATTTTGCACATGCTGTCCAACAAACTCTGCAGCTCTGTCCTGGAGTGTTATTCCAGGACCACCACTGCTTGATCTATAACCTTCTCAATTGGCAGAACCCTATGGGTCACGAGGAAAGCAATTAGTTTATCCTCCTTCACAAATATATCAACAGCCCTGCTTCCACCTACCTCAAATCTCTCTCTTAGTAGCAACCATCCTGTACTCCTAGAGTTTGCACTAGCTGAAAGTAACTAATTTCTGAAGAACTTCCATCAGCTGTTTTACTCTTGGACAGGCAATTCATACCGGGTAGCTGTTGTTCAAGGAGCTACTATAATTAAACCAGGTTTTTAATTTTCCCATAGGCAAATGATGTTGAGTTTTGAATGCGGTGCTTGTGTATGCTGAAAAATTAACAAAACTGCAGACAAGCACTGTAGCCTACCCCAGAAACTTGGATTTGATTATGCAAAATCATAAATAGTGCTGCAGTGTAATGTCAATCAATTAATCAATCAAATCAATAACATTTTATTTATAAAAAGCGCAATTCACAGAGTTCAAAGCACTTGTACATAAAATAAAACTTAAAATTGTAAAAATGCTGTAACTATTAAAATCCCCAAATTAAACAACAGCCAGATGTATGAATAATCAGGGAATGCCATATTAAATAGCTATGTCTTCGGCGCTGATTTAAAACTCTCCATGGTCAGGCACTCTCTTACCTGACAAAATAGAGAGTTCCACAGGGTTGAGACCACAAATGCAAATGCCCAGGTATGAGAAGATTTCAAGTAAACCCTGGGAACCTTAGCAATCCCTCAAAAGAGGAGCGGAGAGAACAGAGAGGGCAATAAGGGCAAAGGAGATCATACAAATATCGAGGCCCCTGTCCGTGTAATGTATGACATGGCAGTGGAAACAGGGTGGGGAGCTATAAAGACATACAATTCTGCTTCACATACAACTTGGGCAGAAGTAAATTTACATACTGCCTCACAACATACTGTATGTGAAGTGGCCTTCAAAGTAAGTAAACTATGTTTTGTCTGCCTCCCTTCCCCATTTGGATCCCCCCTCTTCAAAAAGGTCTCATTGCCTCAGTGTTCCAAGGCCTGACTACAACTCCCTACAGATGACTACCTAACTACAGATCAACCTATATGAGATATTGAGTTTTCCTTTTGGTGTATGTATGTCTTATAATAATATTTGTTGTATTACATGTTGTATTGATAATGATGTTTGATGTATATTGATACTGTAACTAAACTAAGATGTACTAAGGGCCTCACTGGAAATGAACCTGTCTCAGTCGAGTTATACCTATTCACTGTTTTTCTCAGTTGAATAATATTTTTACTACTTCTGCTACAACCTCCCAGCTCCGCCACTGAGCTTACCTCTATGCTGCTCAGCAAGATCTTATCCTACTGACTCTGGAAAATGCAGGCTGATAGAGGTATTCTTGGCCTCAGAGATGGATCTGGCCAGCTACACACCCAACCAAAAAGCCTCAACAAAGTAACTCAGAACTTTTATGCCAAACTATATACCTCCATACACCATCCCTCCTTGGAGGTCTTTGTCTCCTTATTTCAAGATTTACACATCCCTACCTTGACCCATACAGGCTAGTGCTCTGGAAACCCCCATAACACTAGAAGAGATGAAGAAAGCAATTCTCTCCACGAATAAAACCAATCCAGGGGAAGGGGGTAATTAGTTCCCAATAGATCTATATCAGACTCTAGTGGAGAAAATGTCATCCAGCCTACTAACTGTTTACTAGAAAGTTGTCTCTGTCTCAAATGAGCCTCCCTCCCTCCCACCATGAGACAGGCAGTGATAACTGTCCTTCTGAAAAAGAATAAAAAAACCTCTTTGCCTGGTGGCTACCACCTCATGTCCCTGCTAAATGCAGATAATAAGATCCTGGGCAAAATTCTAGCCCATAAATTGGATAAATGTATCTCTCACTTGCTTCACTGGTTCCAAGTCATGCTTGCTAAGGGGCACTTGGATCAGACCACCTTCGGTCACTGATTAACTTGCAATACTTAGCCCGGAGTTGCTCTACACCTGCTGTTGCAGTAACACTTGACTTTGAAAAGGCCTTCATTTCAGTAGAATGGGGTTGGTTTATATAGGTTATGTATTCAGTGTGGTTCAGCCCATCTTGTCCAGCTGGGAAACAAATGCTCTATAACCAGCCCTCAGCCCCTGTGCTATGAATAGCACTCTCTCCCCTTCCTTCCCTTTGTATAGAGGTATGTGTCAGGGCTGTCCTCTTTCCCCATTCCTCTTTTTGATGGCGATTAAGCCCCTTGCTGGAGCCATCAGAAGCAACCCACATCTCAAGGGTTTTACAACAGGGTCCATGATAAGTCAGAGATTTCCCTCTAAACTCTAATTGCATCCCCTTCCCCTCTATCTGTACAAGACTCCTGGTGGAAGTGGACAGACAAATAAATGTCATATCTAGGCATTAAACTCACAATCCATCTCTAAGATATGTGCAAGGCTAATTTTGCACCCCTCCTGGAGACTATACATGTGGAGTTGTAGAGGTGGAGATAGCTCAGTTTATCCCCAAAGTGAAAAACAGCTGCTTGGAAAATGATCTCACTCCTGAAAGTCTTACATCTCATCTCTCATCTCCCCATTGTGATACCACAGCTCTGGTTCACCAAACTCAAGGTCTTAGTTGGCAATTTCCTTTGGGAGGGCAAATCTCCAAGGTTCAGTAGAGCCATGCTCTGTTAACTCTTGTCTGAAGGGGTTTAGGGATTGACCCATTTCCACAATTATCACAAAACCTTCATGTCTGTTCAAACAACTAATTGGTTCCTCTCTTCACAGGCCCTCAGTCCCCAGTGAGTCAAGACAGAAGGCCATTTACTCACATTTCCAAACCCCAGACTACTCTTACACCAAAACAGACTTGGCTCACTGGCCTCTCACCCAACAATTAGTGTCTCCTTCAGGTACTGAAAGGAAATTGTTAAGGGCTTACATGTGGGGGTGGGCACTACCATATGCAAATCTCTGGGGCAGTGACGTCTGCTGTGTAGATAACTGAGCAATTCAATGGCAGACTTGACAGGATGTTGGTATTCTTTATGTACAGAACCTTTACCCTCTAGGGGAGTCATAAATGTCTCCATTCCAGGACGTCTCTACTCAGTTTGGTATCCCAACATGAAATTTTTGGAAATATCTACCATTGAGGTCTGTACTGGCTTAGCCTCAGAGTTCAGATCCATCTTCCTTTCCAGCTTGAGAAACAGCTGAAATTAAATAAGGGCTTGGTGGGTTCAATGTGTCAACAGCTCCAAGATATGGCGCCAACCACCAGCCTACCTTCAGGACCAAATGGCAAGAGGAGCTACGGATCACTATCTGTGATCATCAATGGAAACTCTGCTTGCACTGGGCCCATCTCTGTTATAAGGATACAAAATCTCAAGGTATCCAACTCAGAATGCTTCATTACTGGTATAAGACTCCCCAGGTTCTTAAAAAAATGGACCTGTGTACCTCTAATTCATGTTGAAGATGCCAGGTCATGGGTGGCGCACTCTCCCACATCCTGTGGTCTTTTCCCTCATTGTCAAATATTGTAACACCATTGCAAGCTACTGTACCCAGCTTTGTCCAATCTGATACAAGTGAGACCTGGCATTACTGAGCCTTCCCTTCCCCAGAATCATCCATTTGTTAAATGGTTGCTCTCTGCCACCATTATGGCCAAATGACTACTTTTGCATAGAAGGAGATCCAGTGAAATACCCACTTTAGTGAGTGGGTATAAGCCTTGAGGCAACTGACATCCCTTGAATGCCTCTCCCCATCTGGCCATCAGACAAATGGAGGAGTATAGAGTTGTTTGATCCCCTTTTTGGAGCTCAAGGCCATCTGTCACTCACCATAGGTCCTCCTAAAAGTCGGATGTGCCTGTCTCTGTATGGTGTATAGATGTAGCAAGCCCTACTTTAGGTAGAGGAACACTCTGCAACTTCTGCAAGATCATGTTCCTTTTCTAGCCTTGAATATTTGTAATATGTACCCTTCCATTTTATAAGATACTGTACTATTGTTAACTCTGTCCTCTGTTAACTGTTTGTTGTTGTTGTCATGCTGTTTGTTCCTTTTTTAGTTTGTAATTTCCTCTCAATTTTTAATGCACTTGACATGTACTGTAATGTGTTGAAAACTTTTAGTAAATATTTTAACATTAAAAAAGAAGTATCACAGGATAAAGAACTTCTCCAATGCAGGACCAATCAGCTGTAACAAATGGCCTAATCCCTTGTGGCAAACAAGTGAGTCTCCTTTAAGGACTTTATTTAAAATCACCTCAAGGAATCCTGCCACAACTAAGGAAATGCTGCATATTGACAAGCACCTCTATTAGATATCGTTAACTTTATCCCTCGCATGCCCTGTATATAACTGTCCATATTTCATATTTATTTTAATCACATGTATCTGTTATTAATCTATGACCTCTGTTAAACTGGGGGTGGCAATATAGCCTAGAGTTTAGAGTAACAAGCTGTGAATGAGCTTAGTATATCTAGCAGACCTTAGGTTTGATTCCCACAACCTCCACTTGCATACTGTATGACTCTCAGCAAGTAATTAAACCACCCCAGTGCTCCCAGTTTGCACTGAGAACAGGCACTTGTGCCTATTGAGCTTTATTCAGTTACCAAGAATACAAAATCCCTGTACTTACAGTAATAATAAGGACATACTGTCACATCTTATTTGTAAGCTGTTATGCTTTGGAACTTCCATGAAAATGGGATATTACATCTCATAGGCTATTCTACTACTAGATGCACAGTTTAAACCAATCAATCAATCAATCAATGAAATTGTTTTCACATGACTCACTACATAATATTATGGAAGGCTATGATATTACCCAAATCACATTCCTGCCCCCAAAATGAATGACTTTATATAGTATCCATATCAATATGTAAAATGCATTTTTTGTATTATAGTCAGTTTATTAAATATAACCTTGTGATCCAAATATTGGCTTTACTATAATATATTAAGGGAATAGTTTTGACTTTCTTTAACTATTAATGGATGTAAACAGTCTACATACCTAGAGGAAGGGATGCGCAACAGGCAAGGTCATAGATTCGGACTGGCCAAGTATTGCCAGGTCCAATCCCTGAAGCCAGGGCTGGATCACAACTGGTGTTGCCTAATTTGGGCCTGATGTAAAAATCAAAAAGTTAAACAACCTCTTCCCTCCCCTTCTTTGCCATTCCTTTTTGCCGTTTCCTCCCTTACTGTTACCTTCCTTCCCTTGAGTCTGTAATGGGGGGGAGGGCAATTTCATAATTTAAAACTTTTGATGGCATACTACAACAAAGTGTCCCATTTTTGGGGGGGTACAGGGGCATCATTTTGTACCTCCCAGTCACCATAACTCCATACATCTTGTAAGCTGCTCCTCTCAGCCCTGCTATGTGGGGAAAATAGAAGGATGAGCACAATATGACTGGGTGAGTGAAGGGAGGAAGGCAACAGACAAGCATTAAGATAGGAGATGTCAGCATGACATGGTGGACTTATGCAATAGCATCCAGTTGCAAATTATTTTTTTTCAAATATACAGTAGTTTATTGAGTTTATCGTCAACAAGGGCATGTTCAATAAGATTTAGTATTGCATTACGTACAAAAAGTTAAGAACCTGACAAAAATTCTGGGATTAATAGCACAATGCTGAGCATGTAACTTTTTGCAAAAATAGTAATACTAATAACAATAAAGATAAATATATGCACTATATGTAAATCTACACACAACTTTAGAAGATTTAAAAATGAAAATAATTTCAATGGGGAATTAATGTAAACTCTATGGATTTATGGCAAGTCACAGATTTTCAGGAGAAAATTCAATAAGTTTATCAGTACATCTCAATTAATTGAGTATAGCTGTATCTATAGTTATCCCCTCTTTTATCTTTCATTCAGGTGATGGCACCACCCTATCAATGCCAGTGTTCAGGGGCATATTGTTGAGGAATTCTTCAAAGGCTAGCCACCTTTTATCACATGTGGTTAGGACACCTCTTGCTTTGCATAGAAACTGACTGTACAGTAGAAACATAGACTCTGATGGCAGATAAGGACTGCTTGTCCCATCCAGTCTGCCCATTTTTTCCCCTACGTACAGTATCACAGCTACTCTAATCAATTTCTGGCTCTTTCTCACTTCCCCTTTCCTTTCCTTTCCACTAAGACAACTTTATGCATATCCCATGCATTGTTAAACCCCTCCCCCACTGCCATCACCCCTGCCACCTCTGCTGGAAGGCTATTCCAGTAACCCACCACTCATTCAGTGAAGAAGTACTTCCTCACAGCTCTCCTTAATCTACCCCTTCCAGCTCCATAGCATGTCCCCTTGTTTTTGATCTCCTTTTTTTCTGAAAAATACTTCCCTCTTGTACCTTATTTTCCACCTGAAGTAGTTAAAGGTTGCTGTCATATCCCCCCCTTCTCTTACAGAGTCTACAAATTGAGGTCTTTTAGTCTCTTCTCGCAGGGCTTTTGGTGCAGACCTTACACCATTTTAATTACCTTCCTCTGGACTGCCTCCACTCTGCCTATGTCCTTCCAGAGATGTGGTCTCCAGAACTGGACACAGTATTCAAGGTGGGGTCTTACCAGTGATCTATATAGGGGCAAACCACCTCCCTCTTTCTGCTGGTAATATCCCTCCCAAAGCATCCCAGCATTCCACTAGCTCTCCCAACTGCCTTGTCACACTACTTGGCCACCTTTAGGTCATCCTATATGATAACCCTTGGTTGTCATCAATACCATTCCTCCCATTTTGTAATCTGCCCCAGAATTTCTGTGCTCTTAGTGCATTATTTTGCCTTTTTTCATACTGAAATCTAGATGCCATACCCTTGACCCTTTCTCAAGTTTTCCCAGACCTCTAGTAATCCTTTCTACCACCCCACAACCCCCCAGAATGTCAATCCTGCTGCAGATTTTGGTGTTGTCTGCAAAGACACAGACCTTACTTTCCAGCTCCTCTGCAAAGTTATCTATAAAGAAATTAAAGAGAACTGATCCCAGCACTGATCCCTGAGAGGTACCCACTGGTCACCCTCCCTTCCTTGGAATGAGCTCTGTTTACCAAATTTTCAACATAGCATTGTTATGACCCCACCTCATGAACAAGGGTTGCGAAAATTTTAAAATCCTACCTGAAAGGGGATTTGCCAAGCAACAACAAAATCAGCTTTTGGGATTCACTTGCATAATTCCACCACAACTGGTAACAAGGTAGGGTCCCAAAAAAGGCATGATGAAATTTTTGGGTGAAAATACACAAAAATAATAAAGTTATGCATCAAGGTTCAAAACACCACTGAAATACATTGAACAAACACTTAGCTTTGTTTCTCATAGTACAATCAGCAATTCCGCAGCAAGATGTGTCTTCAATTGGAGAGTGGATCTTCACCCTGTAACCTGTTAAGGTGGGTCAGGGTGTGTGGGGTAATGGGAGTGGGTTGGTGAATGGTGAATGGGAGGTGGGGTGGGGGGTCAGACTGGAAAGGAAACCATTTTTTTGCAGCTTAAAAAACATTGATTGACTGTTTTCATTATTTCAGAGTGGGAAAGCATTTGGAGGGTGGGAGGTGCCACTAGACACCAGTGAAAGTGAAACACATTATAGGGACAGTGATCAGAGGGTCGGGGGTGCCACTAAACACCAGGGAGTATGAGCAACATTATGGGGATGGCAACTGCAGGGTGGGGGTGTCACTAGACACCAGGGAAAGTGAAACACATTATGGGAACAGTGATGAGAGGGTGGGGGTGACACTCAACACCAGGGAACAGGAACAACATTACAGGGAAGGCAATTGGAGGGTTGGGGTGCCACTAGACACCAGAAAAAGTGAAACATATTATGGGAACAGTGATCAGAGGGTGGGGGGTGCCACTAAACACCAGGGAACAGGAATAACATTACAGGGATGGCAATTGGAGGGTTGGGGTGCCACTAGACACTAGGGAAAGTGAAACATATTATGGGGACAGTGATCAGAGGGTGGGGGTGCCACTAGACACAGAAAAAGTGAACAACATTATGAGAACAGTGATTGGAGGGTGGGGGTCCCACCAGACACCAGAGAAAGTCAAACACATTATGGGGACAGTGATCAGAGGGTGGGGGTGCCAGTAGACACCAGGGAATGTGAGCAACATTACTGGGATGATGAAAGGAGGTTGTTGGGTGCTGCTAGACACCAGGAAAGTGAAACACATTGTAGAGAGGGTGTGAGGAAGTGAGAAAACATTACAGGGATGGTGATCAGTGGGTGGAGGTGCCATTAGACACCAGGGAAACACAAGAGGGGAAAACATATTTCTGCAGACCCCAAATCATATTCATCTTAACTATACGTACCTTTCTTTTCTGAAAACAGCCGGGGATCATTTGGAAGCTGGTGTGATTTGCTTATAAAAAATGGCACTTGCATGACTACGGATACTAATAGAAACTTTCTGCACTGCTGAACTGAATAAGAATTCAAGCACACACACACACACACACACACACACACACACACACACACACACAGTATAACTGGTTAGAACCAGAATACCAAATGAGAACCACTGTTCTGGTTCACAAACTAGAATTACTAGTTTAAGTCACTTTTCCTGGTTTGCAAACTAGAGAATTTTTAGTTCTAACCAAAAAAGAAGTGGTTAGAACCAGAAATTGCTCAGGAAAGATTGTAAATGTATGAAATATAATTCTTTGGCAAATTTCCCCATAAACGGACTATAAAATACTGCTTATCCCTTTACAAGTGTTTTCCAACTTCAGTAGTAAAAGAAATAAAGAACAGCAAGGTTGATAAGGATTGCTTTTTACTTTCTGTTCTCTAGGTTAGCAGAAGCGGAGAGCATACAGTCTTCAAGGAGGGATTGTTTTTTGTGGACTTTTAGTGCTGCTTAAAGCATCCCAAAAGGAGAAGCAGCAAGAGACAAAAGGGGAACAGGGATCCTCAGACACACAGGACACCACTAAAGGCAGGGCACAGTTTTTTTTTTTTGGCCCTTCCTCCCACCACCCACTTGCCTAGTAACTATATAGGCTACAAATCCACCAACTGACTGACATCACAGGCAGTGGGCAAGAGGTAGCTCTAAGCGGGTGTGCTTAAATAGCACACCATGGAGTTGTTAGCCGGTGGTCTGGGGGATTTAAACATTACATCGTGGGTTTGATAACTGAGTTGGTGAAGAAGGGATAGAAAGTATTTGCAGGTAGTGAGAGAGAAAATGAGGTGGAAGAAGGAGGAAAAAGGTAGCTCTTAAGGGAGTGTAGGTAAATAGTGCCTTTAGGAGTTGTTAGCCTGTAGGTGGGGGTTAAATTATTGTACTGGGGGAATTGTTAGAGGGTAGTGGGTAAGGTCTAGAAATAGGGAATAGCTATGATGGGAGTGGTGCAGTGCAGTGGCTGTGGGTGGCAGTCTTCAGGGAGACCTTCTGGAGACTGCAGTTGTGCCCACCTGCAGGGACCTCTCTGAGCTGAGAGAAGAGGTTGCCAGACTCAAGGCCAAGATGGCTTGGGTTGTAAGGACCTACTCACCCACTCTGGGATCACCAAGTCCATCTCTGCTACCTCATAGGGTGCCAGGAAGAAGAAGCAGCTGGACAATGGTGGGCTCAGGGAGGGTTTAGGGTGGTGGAGTGTAGGCACATACCAAATCCCATACTACTAGAGAACTCCTACACCACACTGGCAGGTGAGAACTGTTCCACAGAGGTACTCTAAGTAGTGGCTGGGACAGATGTCATGGTCCTCCATGGTGTAGACTCTAAGGGGGGGTAGCAGAAGACCCCAGAGGAGGAGGAAATGAATCCTGGTGGGGAACTTGATAGTAAGGGGGATACAGTTGGGGACAAGTAGGGATGAGGAGAGGGTGATAAGGTGCCTTCCTGGTGCCACAGCTCATAGGGATGGAAGGAAGATCCTGAGTATTGCTGGAGTGGCAGGGAAGGAGGGCTGGATGCCATTGTCCATTTGGGGGCAAATTACTTGGCTGGAGAGAGACCAGAAACAGTTCAGAAGGAGTTCAGGAAATTGGGGAGGGGTCTTGGGCAAGTAGCACAATCTGTTACTTTCTCAGAGGTGCTTCCTGTCCATGACGAGTAGGATGACAGGAGTCTCCACACAAGGGGCTTCAACTTATGGTTGAGGAAATGGTATGGAGAAGAGGGAGTCAGATTCATTGGGGACTGGGGCTACACCTGGAGGGATAGAGACCTTTACAGAGTCAACAGCCTGGCATGAGGTCATGATGTTGCAGACAGAAAATGCATGGCAATAAATGCTGTAAGCATAACAGCATTACCCAAAATAAGGTGCATCAAAACACCAACCATGCAAGTAACACGCACACACCATGGACTTAAATGGGACTTTTTCTTTTTTGGGGGGGCTCTGCTCCCCCTTCCAACATGAGGGGCTTCACCCCATGCACCACCTGGACTTTAAATAAACAACTCTGTGGGGTGGACTTTGGGGCTGGGGTGCAACTCAGGAGGGAGGAAAATTCATAAAAAAAATAGTAATAATATGTTGCAACACCAGGAGACTTGGGGGGAACCAAACTGCAGTTCCAGGCCTCCTTCACTGCTGGGTGCTGCTGCCTTAGCCACTGCACCACAGGAGTTATATCAGGACTGGAATGTAGCCATATCAGGGTATGCTTTATTCATGAGGGACAAGGTAGGAAAAAAGGGAGGGGGTGACTTTTTACATGAGGAAGAACATAAAGGGTAATAGAAAAGTAGAGGTACTGTGGGTCATCATCCTGGAGATAGAGAGGGGGGCCACTGTTTGAATAGGTGTGATCTACAGACCTCTGGCACAGGGAGAGGAGGAAGATAAGGATATAATAGAAGAAATCCAAGGGATGGCTAACAAGAGCAAGGTATTGCTAGTGGGGGACTTCAGTCTACTAGATGTGGATTACAGCCTCCCTGCTGCAGAAACAGTTAGAAGTAGGGAAATCCTAGACTCCCTGCAGGGGGCATTCCTCAGGCAACTAGTTAAAGAACCCACTCATGAGGGGGCATTACTGGACTTGATACTGTCAAACAGGGATAGTGTTTCCTATGTCACAGTGGGAAGCCACCTGGGAACCAATGGTAATCATACAGTGTGGTTCAACATAAGGACAGGCCCGGAATCTAACCACACTAAAATGAGGGTTCTGGACTTCAGAAGGAGCAATTTCAAGAAAATGGGAGAGTGTATCAAGGAAGCCCTAGCAGGAATAAGGAAAATGGGTGGAGTATAGGAAATATGAGCAGAAATACAGAAGGCAACTGAGGGGGCAACTAACCTGTGTGCCAGGCAGCTTAAAAAGAGTGAGAGAAAAAAGAGACCACTATGGTACTCCAAGGCAGTAGCATAGAAAGTAAAAGAAAAGAAGCAGGTATTCAAAAGGTGTAAGTTGACACAGAAGGAAGAGGAAAGGGAGAGTTATCAGGAGAAACAAAGGGAAACAGGGATGGCAGTTTGGAGAGCAAAAGCACTAATGGAGGAAAACATTGGCAAGTCAGCAAAAAAGGGGAACAAAACATTCTTCGGGTACATAAGTGAAAGAAAGAAAAGCAAGGCAGGGATAGTAAGACTAAAGGGGAAGGGGGGAGTGTGAAAGAGGACCAGAAGAAAGCAGACATATTGAACAAGTACTTTTATTCAGTATTCACATAGGAAGGGATAATTGACAGACTGCAGATAGACAAGAATGGCATTAAAGGAAGGGAGGTGAACACTAGCCCTTTTATGGAAGAGAGAGTCTTCAGGGAATGAGAAAAGCTAAAATGAGACAAGACAATGAGGACAGATGAGGTTCACCCAAAAATACTGAAGGAAATAAAGAAGGAAATGTCCGTGCCTCTAATGGCCCTGTTCAATCTATCACTGGATATGGGGGAAATTCCAGGGGACTGTAGGAGGGTAGCTGTGGTCCCACAACACAAACATGGGAATAGGGAGGAGTCAGGAAGCAACCAACCTGTAAGTGTGACTTCGGTAGCGGGAATGGTCATAGAAACACTACTAAATGAAAAGATTGGGGAATACCTAATAACTAGTGGATTGCAGGATCTGAGGCAGCATGGGTTCACAATGGGGAAACCTTGCCAAATGAACCTGATAGAGGTTTTTGTCTGGGTTATCAGGGAGGTGGATCAGGGAGGGGTGGTAGATGTGCCTACCTGGATTTCAGTAAGGCCTTCTACACCACACAGAAGACTAGTTGGTCAAAAGATAGTAAAATGGGTACAAAATTAACTAAGTAATAAAACTCAGAGGGTGCTGGTAAGTGAAGTTCACTAGGAAGAAGGTAAGGTAATCAGCGGGGTGCCATAGGGTTCAGTACTGGGACCGTTCCTCTTTAATGTCTTTATTAGCAACATTTCAGAGGGGCTGGAAGGAAAGGTATGCTGTTCATGGATGACACAAAAATCCACAACAGAGTAGACACACCATGGGTTGGGGGAGTGGAAAAAATGAGGGAAGATCTGACAAAGCTAGAAGACTGGTCTAGGGTTTGGCAATTGGACTTCCATGCCAAAACATGCAAAATTATGCACATGGGGCAAAAAAACCCAAGGGCAGCATATCTTTTTTGGGGGGAGTTGTTAACCACAAAACAGGAAAGGGATATGGGATCATCATATCTGATTACCTGAAGGTAGCAAAGCAGTGTGATAAGGCAGGTGGAAAGGCTATTAGAATGCTCGGGTGCATAGGGAGGGGTATCACCAGTAAAAAGAGGGAGGAAGTGTTATCCCTGCACAGATCAATAGTGAGACCCCACCTAGAGTACTGTGTCCACTTCTGGAGGCTCCATCTCAGGAAAGACATAGATTGGATCAGTGGAGACAGTACAGAGAAGAGCAACCAAAATGGTACAGTACATGGCCTGCATCAGAAGTCCTATGAGGAAAAACTCAAGGAACTAAAAATGTACAATCTGGAGGAAAGGAGAGAAAGGGGAGACATGATAGAAACATTCAAATACCTCAACAGTATCAATAAGGTACAGGAGGGTAGCATTTTGCACAGACAAAGAAGTTCAAGGACAAGGGGGCATGATATAAAGCTGGAAGGGGGGAGACCTAGAGGGGATGAGAGGCAATACTTCTTTACAGAAAGGGCAGTGGATTTCTGGAACAGCCTCCCAGCAGAAGTGGTGGGTACTGGAATAGTAGCAGGTTTCAAACAAGCATGGGATAAACACAATGGGATCTAATTAACAGGGCAGGGGGTAAGGCCGGAGATCAATTTGAGTCTGCAGTAGCACAGTAGACAGGGACTTAGGGTAGATTAGGTGGTCCTGGAGGTCCCTTTCTGCTGACAGTTTCTATGTTTCTATGTTTGTAGGAAACACGATGGTGGCCATCACGAACCACAAAAAGAAAAAAGAAAAAAAAAATAGGTTCATGAGGCCGACTTTTGTTTTTGATACATCAGATTTGGAAACCACAAAATACTTTCACAAACCAAAATTTTTCTGGTCCATATGCGGTGGCTATTTTTAGGGCAATGGGCAGAGCCTACAGCCCTATTGGGATCGGATCATAGCTCTAAAAAAGGCAGATTGTGGAACCTTCCATTGGACATTTGGAAGAATCCTTCCAAATGCCCAACAGAGCTTGAAACCCTCTGCCACAATCGGCCACTACGGAATAACAGCTGCACTATTTTGGCTGTTACTTCTCCATTCCGGTGCATGAACTGAGCATGTGCGACTTGCATGCATGCACAGTTCCACTGGTGTCATCATGTTGTGAATGGCAAACTGCCATTCACTACAACTGTGCATGTGTGAGTGCTGAGCATGTGCAGCTGCATAGCTGCTGCCAGCTCTGTAGCATTTTGTGGCCCTCACCCAACTCATGTGGCACACCAGGAGCCCACCCCAGTGTGCCCAAAGATTTTTCATTTTACCTGCTGACATCGGGGTGCCCAATCCCCGTGTCGGCATTATGTGCACCCCCCAACTCATGCAGTACACTGGGAGCCCACTCCAGTGTGCCTAACTGTTGTTTTATTTCTTTCCCCATTGCCCACCAACATCAGGGTGCCCAATCCCCATGTTGGCATAAATTACATCTCCCCCCAGTTATGTGGCACACTGGGAGTCCAACCCAGTGTGCCCAAATGTTTTCTTTTTTTTCTGTATAAAAGAAAACAATCCCTCACCATCACCTCCCCCGCTGACGTCATGGTGCCCAATCCCTGTGCTGGCATAATGAACACCCCCCAGTCATGTGGCATGCTGGGAGCCCACCCCAGTGTGCCCAATTATTTTCTTTTTTTTCTGTAAAAAAGAAAATGGTGCAACATCGTCGCTCCAGTCGTATTGTTTTTCCCTGTAAAAAAGAAAACTGTCCCTCTTCATCACTCCAGTCCCCCTCCCCATCCCCACCCTCCTACTGAGCAGCCATCTCCCAACACACACACACCGTTACCCCATACTTACCTTGGAGGCCGGCACTGTCTTCTTCTCTGGACCGGGACACATCTGCACTCTTCAAAGCCGACTGCAAACTGAAGGATTAAAGATAAGGGAGCTATAATGCCATTCAATTTGGTTTTCAACTTATGCTGAAAACTCAGCCATTTTTTGGAATGTTTTGCCCCGAATGTTCAACATGGGATTCTTGGGACCCCACCTCCTGAAAACTGTCACTGTCATTGTGTTACTTTTTCCCGAAAGATGATTTTGAGGTCACTGCATGGAATCACCTTTTGGGACCGATTCATGAAATGACAGTGCCACTGTTCATGAGGGTTGTTCCCAAAAAGCCCATGTTGCAAATTTGGTGAAAAAGTTCCAAAAAAATGGCTGTGTTACAACCGTGCATTGTGCAGTTTCTACGCACGCTCCTAACTTCATCAATTTTTTATATTTGCACTCCACATTTTCAACATTTCCATTTTTGCACACCTCCTTCAAAACAGTACAGCTGTCATTTTCCACAACCTGCCCAAAATGTGTTTTCACACCTGTGGCACAGACTAGAGAGTTTGCTTTGCGAAATCACCTTTCGGGACAAGTGAACAAAATGAGGAGGAGTCCCAAAAAGGCCATGTTGAAAATTTGGTGCAACACCTCCATCAAATGGTGAAGTTACACCCGGGCATTGCATAATTTCTATGCACGTATGTAACTTTCACAGCCCTATCGGCTCTGGCTAGAGTGTGTTTAAATCTTTAAAACTCGGAAACTGTTTAATATTTTTTCACCAAACCATCACAATATATTACCTCAGCACAGAACACAAGACCCTGAATTGTTTGTGTAGAAATTCATATCGTGTAGCCTGTACATGAAAGCAAAAAAAAAAAAAACATGTTAAGTATAGCGAAAATGTGATATTTGTTTTTCATTGTTGGCACTCTGTAGCTCGAAAACTGTACAAGATGCTGTCACAAAACTTTTCACATCTTGAGAATCTGGCAGCCTGACTGTGTTTGCCAAATTTTGTGCTATTTCATCAAGCAGCTCTAAAGTTATTAAGGTGCAAAAATTGAGGTATAACATTAAACTGCGTTTTGGAGGAGACATCAAACCGATGTCCCATCTGTCTGTTCTGGTGGTTGTTCAGGTGGACGTTAAAGATCCTACGGCACTTCTTAAAAAGAGTAGGGGGACTTTTTATTGAAGGATACAGAAACATAAATGCAGGAATCATAAAATGAACAACAAAACATTATATCTCATAAACACTCCTGTGAAAACATAGACATACAGTATTTAGAGGTAAACAACTCAATTCTTATTTAAAAAAGGTGATCCCATATTTACTTATATTTTAAAACAAAAGAAAATCCTTTTCACCACATTCTGATTTTATGTAAGGGACAAATAGTAATATCCTTCTCATATATTTCAACCAAAGCATTCTCACATAATTGTTGAACTATTTTAAAATGGCATTTGTGGTTGCCGTATAACCCATTGTACCCATGCTTGCCAGAGATAAAACTTTATAACGGCCAGAAAGATCAAAAGAGTCCCCTTGCGAGTTTTCTGAAAAAAAATGTGGATAATCTCCAAGTATTAACATTTCATATGTCATATTCTGGAGCCACAAAGGTTCTCATGTGTGCCAAGAATTTCCAAAGATTCTGTGAGTAAGTACATTCTAGGGCAAAATGCTCCATAGTTTCCTCTGAGGCTGTACAATCTGTGTAGGACAAGTTCTCTCTTCTTTTGATTTATGCTTACTATTGCCCTAACATTAAGTTTCCCATAAGAACTGAGTCATAGTACATCCCACATTCTAGGGGCACCCATGGTTCATTTAAAAGACAAATGACTTTATCTTATTAGGAGGGCAATATTTGAAGTCTGGTTCAGTAGCACCAACGTTCTGTAGGATTTGGTCATAAAGACTTTTACGAGTAGAGGATTCTAAAACCATTTTGAAACTATTCTATTTATAATGTTTCTGCACTGAAGATCTATAAAAATCAGGTACTTGTAAATATTTGGAAAACTTAAGCGGGACATCAACCCATTTTCCCAAGAAGGTATGGAGATTATTTAACACCCATAAGTACTGTGTGGACTGTTGTGCCTGGAGACCTAATTTCAGTGAACGAGTTCAAAATAGAGAGTGTATAAATATTACTGGTTCTATCATACCAACCTCACCTTTTTGTTTTAGCAAGTAAGTAAAACCTTGTTTTATTGGGTTCAAGCAGCTACCCTAAAGCATTTGAAAAAAGGTACTATAGAGTTTGGTGCCCAGTGCCAGCGGGAGTAGAAAAATGGATCTTACATATAGAATACAGGGAATTAAGAATTGTTTAATAATAAATACTCTCTTCAGTTTAAAGAATTTCCAACCTTTCCATACGTTGACTTTGTCAACAAAATTCACAAAATTTTAGAATAATTTCCCAGTTTATTAGAACAATATTGGGTGTCCAAAACAGAATGCCTAAAATTTTAATGGGGTCTGGAACTATTGAAAATTCAACAATTCGGGGCTGAGGGCAACCCTCGTGTCCTGACAATAAAATTTTACATTTCTCTATTTTAAGTTTGGAATTAGACACTGATGAAAATAAGTCCAGTTCTTTCTGGGCCTCATAGATACTAGCTTTGTCCTTTAGTAACGAACATGTGTCATCAGCATATGCCACAAATTTAACCTCATCATCAGGAAGATTGCCCGACAGTCCAAAAATATATTTATTTGAGCAGAATTTTTCCAAAATAGGATTTAAGGAAAATATTTATAACAAAGCACTTAAAGGTAGCCCTATCTTACCCCTTCCCATATTTTTAATTCTGGGCCTTCTTGGACTGAAATAACTGGATTGAGGATTGCATTATCATACAACAATTTCAACCACGCTATAAAAACAGTTGGTATGCCATAAGTGTGTAGTACCTTAAAAAGGAAAACATGACTGATCCAATCAAATGCCTCTCTTTGATCTAGGGATATAAAAAAGCCTGTGTCCTTTGATTTTTTGAAAAGTCCCACATGTCTCGAAGGATTATTAGGGGATGTTGAATTTTTCTATTAGGTAGACCACAAAACTGTGCTGAATGAATTATTAAAGCTGCCACTTTCCATAGCCTAAGATACAGAATCTGAAATGCAATTTTGAAACCCGTATTTAATAGACTTATCTGTCTCCAATTTTGAAATAAATGCCTATTCCCTGATTTGAACAAAAATATCTATAAACTTTTCATAAAATAGCTAAGTACAGATTTCTTTGTGTTTAAAAAATAACCATATACTGTGTCCAAACATAAGACTAATTCAGACTAAAACGTTTTATAAAATTCATCAGGTAGGCCATCCACCCCAGGGCAGCTTTTACCTTCAAAGATCTAAGAACTTCCATAATTTTGGAACAAACATTCATAGTAAAAAATTTTGTAGCTTCAGATCCTATAGGGTGGTGCTGTAAAGCAGAGAGATTGCTGGAAATATCCAGTTCTGAGGGGGAATCTGCTATATTAGATGATTGTAAAAATCTCTTAATAATATCTGAAATTTCATGCTGGGAGGACATTAGTTCCCCTTTATCATTTAGTAGGGAATGAAAAGTAGTCATATTCTTTTTCCTATTACAGGCCTCACAGGGTTCAAAATGTGGAATTTTTTTGGTCCCATAAGTAAGTTCAGCATGGAGTGTGCTAACCCTGTCATAATTGGAGATTTTGCATTTCTGTTTTAATAAGCTTTATTTGCAGGGACAGATTACCCTTTGAATGCAAGGTAAGTGACAATAATTGTTACAGCTGAGAGTGTAATTTTAAGTATTGAAAAATTTGAAGCCTGGCACTACATTTTCCTAAAGACTGAAAAAATGTCTGAATATCCCTTTTCTTATCTTGCCACCAATCACCAATGCCCTTATATAAATCAAAAACTGATGATTGTGCTTTTAAGAGTTGTCTAATATGTTCTCTGTATGGGGTCAGACAGCATGCTGATCTTCACTTTCCATCGAGTATGTTTAAGAGCCCTATCCAAATGCCTTCCTTGCCGATTTTGAACCATCAAATGGTCCGAGAATTCAACTAGCTGAAATTCTGTGGAATGAATTATCAAGTTATTGGAAATAAAGATATAATTATTCAAAGTAGAGTACTAAGCCCTGAGATAAGTAAAGTGTGGACCCTTAGTCACTGAATCAGCACAATTATTAATTCTGCTGTAGAAATACATTTATGAAATGCATGGGAATCACAATAAATCTTTTTCAAACTCTCCTGACTCCTGGGAACTGTAATACTACAGTTAAAATCTCAGTATAGTTAGTTTAGCTGTTGCTAAGAAGGGCTGAATACTATCAACCAATTTTACCCTATCGACTCTACTTTGGGAGCATAAACATTAATTATTCTGCAGGGTTCACCATGCCAGTAGCCCTCTATACTGAGAACATGCCTAGGAATAATATCATTCAGTTTAAAGAAGGAGAACCTGTTCTTTGAAAACACTATCCCAATCCCTTCAGCTTTGTCTGGACCGAAGGACCAATATGATAGGCCCCACAGCCATTCAGATCTAAAATAATACATTTGAGCTAGGGATCCCATCAAAGTTTCCTGTACCAACAGGATATCAATGGTGTTGTCACAGGCTATTTGATACACTGCCCATCATTTCCTATTGTTCCTTAAACTGTGACAATTAATAGAGGCTACAACACTATAGTGCATCAGTTAATTACTATCACTAGGGCTCTTTCCTCCTTTTCTTTTTCCTGCATATCATTTATCAACTGGTTGTGTAGTGTTGGACACCACAGAATGCATGTCAGACACCTCTTTTTCCATTCCAGAGTCCCCCCAGTTAGAGGGTTCTAGTACTCCAAATGGGTTGTCGATTTCAAGATCAGCACAAAGTTTGGTTCTAACATTTCTGGTGGATCTTCTACATGTTTGGGGGATTACCCGTGGCAAGGGTGGCAGCATGCCTGTTTGAGTTTCCTTAGATCTTTCATCCTGAGGATCAGAGTAGCAAACAGACTGGAAGTCCTCTTAGTGATCTACAGAATTTGTTGAGACTGATTGAAGGTCTTCCCTTTGCATTGGCTTAGATGCTTGAATTGCCTGTTCTTCAATTTTAGAAGTAGAAGGGGGTGGTGGCTGGGAGATATCCACAGGTGTGATCACATGCACTTAAGCCTTATTGATTAATTCGTCTGGGTTTAAAGCATTGGATTTGTTTGAAGTTGCCCATGGGCAGTCTCAATACAGGTGCCCATATTCTTCACAGAGATTGCATCTTGTGTGGGTAGAACATTGGAAACTTTTATGGCCCACTTCATTGCAAAGACTGCATTGTAGCCTGTCACACATTTGAAAGGTGTGTGAGTGCACCACATGAATAGCATGATTTTGGCTGCCCCTCATAAAAGCACACTCCTTGATCCCAACCAAAAAAAGAAGCAGTTGGGTAGGTGACAAATGCCCTCCTCTGTTTGTCTAAGTTTTACTTTGAATTTTCATCCGCCAGCCGAAAAATGCTCCCTATCCAAAATGACTTCTCGAGCACTTAAGATTTCACATATCTGTTAAAACCAGTGGTAAATGTCATTCACTCGCATGCTCTTATTATGAAACATTATTGCAACCCTTTAATCTGAAGTTTGATTAAGGAGATGGCAACAAAAGGGGCCAATAATGGGGAAAAGTTTAGTTGATTATATTTATATCAAAACTGATCCACAAGTTGCAGAGTTTGAAAACTGATATTGAAAGTATCCTCCCTGAAATGTGAAAGAATGCAAACACATCTACAGGAGAGAAACAAAGTATGTCTTTGATAAGTTGTTTTCCCACACATTGCCCATCAGGCCTGGATTCCAAACTCCCTTTATACTTTAAATGAATTGCATGTCATCTTGGTAATGGTTTTGTTTTATATTTAAAGAGCTTTGATAACAAAGGTCGGGGGGTTGCTTCAGCTGGATTTTCTGAGCCTGCAGAGTCAAAAGAAAGTAACTGAGGGGTTGACCCTAATTGTACCAGATCTGAAAAAGGAATGATAGTAGCAGGTATTGAAATTACAGTCTCAGAGGTTGTGGGTTCAGGTTCAGAGTTAGTCGGGAGCATAGTGGGGGAAATGCCCAGTTCCATTTTTCCTTCCATTTCTGAAGTAACTGATATTGTAAGATTGTCTGCATCAACTGTAGCCATCCTGGAGGTTTAATTCATAGATGCTACCCCTGTGTGTGAAATACTGGAAGACAATTTGTTGTGAAAACTTGAAGAGAAATCAGACTGTACCTGAGAGTTAAAATCCACTGCTGGACACCACCCTGGGGTATCTGTAGGCTGTGAAAGCAGGCCTGGGTCCCATGCTAGATCTGGGATGCAATTACCATCTTGTGACTGTAGCCAACCTGCTGTTTGCAATGCAGAGTTAGGAGATCAGGCACTGTCTTGTTCAATGCGTGGCTGAATGCCAAAAGCCACTTGCACCACTGCAGCTGCTAACAGTGGCTTATTCTGATCAGGGAACTGAGATGTGGACTGCAGCTGAGACCATTCCACAGCTTCCTCGACAGAGTTTTCTGAATCCAGGTGAATATTTCTGTTTTCACTTATTAAAACATCTCTCTTACGTTGAACCTCCTCTCTTTTCTGTTTGACGTAATCATCATCCTCAGTCATCATGTGCAGCAATATGGATTTCTTTTCTTTTAGTTCTATGTCTAAAACTGACTCAGAGGATGTTATATTGTGTACTTCAGCCGTATCTATTCTTTGAAGCTGTACCAAACTGCTGCCTGTGTCAGTTGTGTGGGGGAGTCGTAGGCCAGGGATGTTAACCCCTGCAACTGCCATTCCTGACTGAGACTCTGACACTTGTAATGGAATCGGGTGAGGAGCCAAACTCCTTGTGTTTGCCATTGAAACGGTTGAAGGAGCTAAACAAACTGAATTCTCTGTTGTAGCTTGCTGTACCCTGAAAACTTGAGCCATGATTTCCACCTCCTCCATAATGTTTGAGTCAGGTAACTGTTTACTGATAGATACATTGTGTGCCAAGTGAATTTTGCCCCATTCTGACATCAGCTGTTTGCTATCAATTGACCAAGCATTTGATTTGCAAGATGCTCTCAATTAAAGACCTGGCTGGCATTTGACATTGGGGATTTTAGCGGTCCCTGATTTTACTGCAGCCGCAAAAGTAAACACAATAATGTTGCTTTGATCCTGTGGTTCTGTCTGAAATATAATACCATTGTTACTTTTTTCAGTTTAAGTAAGGGGGGCACTTTGTCTGCTGCAATTGTCATTGTTATGCTGGTACTACTGTTGGTGGTTTCATTGTCAAGGAGGCCTTCATGTGCCCCGGTCTCCGGGAAACAGAGTTTATTCAAAGCAACTAACAATTCCAACTGGAGCATTTTAAAACACTCCTCTTCATCTTGAATTAACTTTTGCGATGTAATAAGGTCAGTGTCTGGGAGTTGCATAGCAAGATTTACCATAGCAGTGGGAATATCCTCAGGCTGATGCACAAATATGTCAGTTGTACGTTTTGTCCGCGTTCTGAGTTCAGACAGACTTGCAGCATCAAAAAACTCTTCAGTCTCTAATAACATCGAGGTATGGGATATGACTCGTTCCCCAGTTTCCACGATATCCATCCTCTCTGGTTCCTTACCGGGACTGGCCATCCTGCAAATGGCCGATGGTTCCCCCTGCTGGAGAGAAGGGGCCTTTTTTATTGTAAAATTCAATACACAATCATTACAATAACAAAAAAAACAATAAAACAAACAACCCCTGTAAGAAAATTTAAAATAAAGAAAACAAGGTAATGGAAAATAAAAACACATGAACACAATTGGATAATTATCCTATAAAAAAGAGAAAAAAAAACCCACAAGGATTCAGTATACAAAAGTAACGTAATAGAAAATCCACAAACCCCCAACAAATCCAGGCCCCAACATATACCTAAACAACAGAAACGAAGTAATGATCACCCAAGGCTGAAAAAATAAAGAAGAAATTTGTCACAACATATTGGTAAAACAATAAATGAAAGGAATACATCAGGTATCCCAGGAAATCTGGGTCACACTACAGTTACTGGATTAATATTGTCAAACCTTTCCAAAGGTGTTGAACTTTTTTTGCAGAGAATTTACTCACATCCTGTGCATAAACGGATTTGCAAACTTCTTCAAACAATTTAACAATGGCTAAATAAGACATTCAACTCTGCTGTAAAACATAGCTACTTCTGGCCTGCCACAGGTAAAATTTCATACAAGAAAATAATAATCCCTAGGTACTGGCATCATAAATGGCTAATCTCCCAGCATAATCCTCCCAAACTAACTGTTGGTAGGTCAATCTTTAAGCCAAGGCAACTTCCAATGGATAGACACAAATTACCAAAGATTGACCAAAAAAATACAGTCCAGCATAACACGAGTAATAGTTTTCTCATGGGCCAAACATTCAAAATAAGGGCAACCTCTTTCATCAATTGCTTTGTACTTATTATTACCTCGCACATTAATTCTACCATAGGTACTCAGCCAAATATAATCCCACATCCGTACCGGGAGTCGAGGGTTATTAAGTTGAAAGATAGCCAACCTCAATTTACTAGGGTGATAAAATTGAAAGTCAGGCTCCCTGGGCTCAGTAAGCTGTAGTATCAAATCATACAATTGCTTTCTGCAATTTAATAACAACTGGGACTTTGTAAGCTTCCAAACAAATAATTTCTTTAAAGAAGGTTTCCATAAATTCTGGAACACCTAAACTGGTTATCAGTCTAATGGCACCTAATTCCCACCTGGTCAGATAAACCTACAATAAAGTTTTCACCCAGAGCATATCATGATCCCCAGCCAATAGGACTGACTTTAAGGAACCTATCAAAAATAAAGTGTGGAAAAACACGATCGGGTGTAACATACCCACCCCACCCATATCTCTGGGCAAGTAAGTAAAACCTCATTTGATGGGGTTCAAATGACTCCCCCAAAGCATCTGGAAACAGATACTATATACTCTAGTCTCCAAATCCAGAGGCAATGGAAAAATCCATCCTACATATAACAAAATGGGCACTAGGAACTGTTTAAGAATAAAAATTCTCTTACACTTTGAAAGCGTCCAATATTTTCAGGCGAGCCACCTTTCATTCACATTTTTTAATGGCTAATACCCAATTTTTTTTAGCAACATCCCCTCTCCCAAAATAAAGACACAAAATTTTAATGGGAAGCACAGTAATACGGATACCAGAAATAATACAGTTTGGAACCTGCCTTCCAAGAGCTATCCCAACACATTTATCTCAACTGAGACATGCCCTAGCAATATCCTGGAAATGATCAAAGGCCCATAAAGCAAAACAAATACAGGCCTGTGTACGAACAAATAAACCAATATCATCCACATATGCAGACATTTTCAAACTCTCTTGTCCCTCAGGGAGTGTAATTCCAGCAATATCAGGATCTAAAACAATATGTCTGATAATGGGATCCAATGTTACAATATACAAATGGGGGCTAAGAGGACACCCTTGATGAACTCCCATATGAACATTGAGAACCCTGGTCTCCAACCCGTTAATTGTTGTAATAGCTGTCATCAGCCGATAAAGAGTCCTAATCCAATCAATAAAAGTGTCACGTACCCCATATGTCCAAAGGACTTGAAACAAATAATCATGAGGCACCCTGTCGAAAGCCTTACTCTGATCCAAAGACAGTACAAAACCATCAATCTGATTGGCCATACAATAGTCATAACAATCCTGAAGGACAATAAAATCATTGTAAATTCAGTTACCCAGCACGCCACAAGTTTGAGCAGGGTGCAGGTATTGTAAAAGAGAATTCTGCAATCTAAATTGTATGAGTTTAGTCAAAATCTTCCAATTGGTATTCAAAAAGGCAGCCAATTCTGTATCAGAGACTTGTTGCCAGATTTATACAGGAATTTAAACAAACCCTGGGTGAAATTATCCATCACGAAATGCCATTGTATGATTTAATTAAACAAAAGTAAAAGCACATCAACAAGTTCCACTTGAAATTGCTGATAAAATTCAAATGGAAGGCCATCTAGGCCAGGAGAAACATTTCTCTTTAATCCTTTAATAGTCACATCAATTTCAGCCATGGAAAGGGGGTGTAATAAATTTAGTTTTTCTACATCCAGAATGGAGACTTGTAAAGGAGATAAATAATTTGTAATATCCTGCTGGTAGGCAAGACAGAGGAAGAGAAGAAATTAAAATAATCCTGAAGTATGTGTGTCTCTGCAATAGTTTCCAAAGTCAGGGTCCCAGTAGCATCTCGCAAGACAGAGAGATCCATTTTGTCTACCTGTGTTTTACAGGCACTATACGGGCCCCCAGTGGGGGATTGCTGTTTTCTATAAGTCAATTCAGCTTGAAGGGTAGAAATATGATCATACTGCAGCCACTTCAACTAAAATTTGATATTTTCAATTTGTAAGGAAAAGTCTCCTTTAGTCATATTCGTAAGGGAAAATAAAAATTGAAGATGTTGTCTATAGGTCAGGTACTGAAGAAATTTCCACGTCTGATGATGTTTACCGTAGATTTTAAAACAATTTTGTAATGCAAGCTTTGCATCATCCCACCAGGCCCCCACTGTGTCATACATGCATAATAATGTTTTTCTGGCTCATAACAGTTCTTTAATTTGATGTAAAACAATATCTTGTAATACGGACACATTAAGCTGCCACCTACAAGGGGTGAAACCACAAGAAGGAAGATAGCCCACAGTTAAAGTAAGCTGAACATGGTCAGAAAATTCAATAGGAATCACCTCAATATCGGAGAAAGGAACATTAGGGGAAACAAACCAAAAATCAATATGAGACTTTGTTACCCCTATAATAAGTAGGACATGACACTATCCCCAATATCTCATAAGAGTCCTTCAGTCCCACCACCTCCATACAATTTAACAGAGCTCGGGAATCACAATATGTTTTCTTTCCCTCCAAAGATTTAGTTTTAATGTCAATGGGGCAATTAAAATCTCCTCCAAGGAAAACAAGGCGTGCAGTAGCCAAAAATGGTTCAAGTAATTTAAAAAGCTCAACCCTATCAGATTTTACCTGGGGATCATAAATGGAAATAAAGCGGCAGGCATGTTCCTGAAACAAACCATCAAGGATTAACAATTGACCAGGAACTACATCTATTAATTTATGCAAATGAAAATGATAACCTTGAAACAAAATCCCCACCCCATCTGCACGATCCAACCCAAATGACCAGCAAGATGGGCCCCATAACCAACTATTTTTACACTGACCAAATTCCAAAATCACATTCCCATGTTAGTGTTGCTCTATTACCCTTTCTTTCCAGGCTTAAAGGTTTTTGGTGTGCAAATGTGGCAGGGAAATTATATCTACAGAACTGCACTCCACTACTCCTCTTAATACTTTCCACCTGCACTCCCCTTCCAATGTAGTTTGCTTCTTTTTTTCTCCTTTTTAGCAAAATATCACTCATTGGGTATTGATTAGTAGTTTTATTTTCATTAGCATGTGCTTAAAACTAACATGAGTTTAAAAAAACTTTCTTTTATTTAAACATTAAAAGTCCAAAGATAATTATATTACAGTCATTACTGAAAACAACTTGTATTTATATATCACTTCAAATCTCTTCATTTGTACTTGGTTGCAAAGTGTTTTGAATACATGTACTTTACCATACTTCATTTATGGCAAGCTGTTTCCTCTTCGTGGCTCTATTGCCTATTCCAAACTCTCTCCATATTCATTTTGTTTCTTTTTATTTCATTGTGATTCACCTTTCATTTGTATCCTTCGCCCGAAATTTAGAGAGCCTACTGTTGTCCACAAATGATTAGCATTCTGCTTATTTCTTGCATTTGGCTTCCTGTGCCATTACTCCTTCTTTCTGCTTTGGACCAGCCCGCCTCCTCGGTGCTTCCTCAATCAGGTGATAGCAATCACGTTCTAACATGCTGACGTTTCGGAGAGTAAATTTCAGTCCAGAAGGATTTAGAGTTGATTATGGGTTCAGGGGCACTAAGGACCTCACATCACTTTTGTAGCCAATGATGATATCCTCAACCTGTATCCCCTTAATACGGAACATAACTTTGATCTGTTTAATTACAAGAGTCAAAAGGGAAGTAACAAAAAAGGACATCCAAATGGGAAAAGTTTTTTTTGATTATATTTGGTTCAGAACCTGTCCAGGCCACGAGCTGTGTTGAAACTAATGTCAAAGTTCTCCTCACCGGAGATATGTATCAGGGCATGTACATCAGAGGGGACAAACTACAGAGATTCCTTAATCAAAAATTTTCCCACATATTCCCGATCAGGGGGCACATCCAGACCACCTCAATATCGGATTCAAACAGCATGTCACCTGGGCAGCGGCTTAGAACGGTCAAATAAATCCAAACAATGAGGGCCCTTACATGGACTTTAAGCATTCTCCTTCCCCACCTTGAGGGACCAGGAACATCATCTGGGTGGTCACTCCAATAGTCTCCAGCACCCTGTGAAATAGGTGGAATATGCGGCCTCATTTTTTCAGGCTGTTGATCCTGAGAAGTAGCTTCCAAAGGGATGGAATCAGCATCTTCAGCTCCCAAAGAGACATCCATACTAGGGTTCTGAGACAGAACTGGAGGATCACCCTCATCCACCGCTGAAGTGGAGGTGAAATCTGGTCCATTGCTTTTGTCTGGGCACTCACCCCCGCTTTGATCCTCGGGAAATGTCTGAGGAACTGTAGGGTTAGAAACCAAAAAAGTTCCATCAGAACCCTCAAGTTGCAAGGGCTGGGCACAAGAAAAAGCATCAGTAGTTAAATTACAGTCTGAAATAGGTGCAACAGCCTGAGAAACAGGCAGCATAAGTTCATCTGAGGAATGTCCAGTAACAAGACAGTTTGAAACATCAGAGACAGAAGCAGAATTTGGGCCACTGACCCACTCACCCGATACACTCTAAATCCACCTGGTGTTAAGCAGTGCCTGAGCAGGAGTCCAGTCTTAGTCCAAAGGTTGGGACTGCACCCTAAAAGTCCTCCCAAGCAGAAGGTAGATGATTAGGACCAGGAGGAACACCAATAGCAGAACTGGATCACGGTAAGTCATCCCCAAACAATGGTTTTTGCCATCTAATACCTTTTGTTCCAATTTATTTTGCAGTGTCGATTTTTTTTTATTTAAAGTGGAGCTTCTCCGGTTGTACCACACCTTCTGCAGACAGCAGAGACTCCGTTGTAAGGTGTAATTCATCCAAAAGGGCCTCCATGTCTGATGCACCAGAAAAATCCTTACAGTCTAACGTAGGTTCTATTGGATTCACCAGAGCTAAGTCAGGAGCAATACACAAAATAACATTAGAATCCACTGCATTCTCCTTTAAGTCACTGGCTGGAAGGGAGAACAGCTCCCCAGCCTGACTAACCTCCTCCTCCATTGCCTCCAGGGCAGCCATCTTGGACACAGAACCAACAGCGCCCCCTGCTAAGAGAAGGGAAATTTCCCTGGTGTCCTGGCCAAATTTCCCCCATTCACTAAAAACATCACCGACAGCTTAATCTGGTTCAATGTCAGTTGGTTTCCATCTGTACCACCCTCACCCTGGGACGAGGCTGAAAATAAGCAGAACTGCTTAGTCCTCCTTTCCAGGTCAGCAAAAACCAACCAAACTAAACAGCCTACTCAACCCTAATTATAGGGGTGCTGCAGTGCCCCTATTATACCATTTTCTCTAGGATAGCACATTCACCTAATTGCTTATGCCAGATTTGGCTACTAGGGGGTTCTTCATTTTATGTTTGCCCTCGTACGTGCGCAAAAATTAACATATTGATCTGATAGTGGGTTTTGAGAGGTGTGTAACTGTCAGTACAATGCAGGGCAGCCTGCAAGGGGCTTTTCAGTGTCAGACCAATCACCAGCCAGGCTGATCATGACACTGTTCTGGTCTTGCTGGGTGGACAAGTAATTCAAAGGAAAGAGCCATCCCAATGATATGGTGGCTCTTTTGTTTGATCTTCAAAATGCCACCGAGCAAGCAGAGCTGATCAGCATCATGCTCAGCCTTCTGTGGTTCCCTGCCAAAGTAAAAACAATCCCTTCCTACACTAGGATGCCCAATCCCTGGTGCCCCCATAAGCCTATTTTCACTTTGCAACACTGAAAAGTCCACCTCTGGTGCCACCAAACATAACACCTGCACTGGGGTACCCAATCCCCAGTGTCTGTACCTGAAATAAGGAAAACCATTCCTCAATCTTTCCCACTCTTCCTTCTTAATTTTCTGACACCAGAGTGCCAAATCCCTGGTGCTACTACTGCCCAATGTGCCCTTACCTCATTGCACATCTGATCCATTAGGGCTTTACAGCAACAAAGAAAAAGCCCTGTGTGAGTATGCAGCATGACATCTGAGGAGTTCTTGAATGCTTGCCTGAATGATGCTTGCCTGAGCTCATCAGGAGAATCACAGTTTGATCTCAATCCCTTCCAGCCATCTGTGTACCAGTGGGAGTGTGCCCGTCATTAGGGAGCCAGATGGCTGAATTTGCAACCCCTTCCCCGTGTTCCTCCCCACCAGAGTTGGAATATATAGAAAGGGGGGTCATGGGGGGGCACAGCCTCCTGCAAAAATAGGGGTCGGCAACATCGTGACATGGTGCCCTAATGATGGAGCACATTCCTGGTGGTGCTCTAGATGGGTGGACTCAATTTCAATCTCTCTCCCCCTTCACTCCAGGGAAGTTTTACTGTATGGAGCAAACCACAGGCCTCCCCACATAGGCTGGGCAGGGGGATGCCTGATGAGGGACATGGGTCTTCCAGAAATGGGTAGATACAGGGGTACATCTTCACTGACTGCAAAGTGATAAATAGATTTAACAACAACAGCAAAGAAAAGGACCCACCAGAGCCCCATCATTTCATATCCACAGCTCCTTGGTTCTTTGTCAAGGTGTGTTGCCCCCTACTGCTTACTATTTATATATGCAGGATTTAAAGATGCACTGTACTAAATATAAAATGCAAAAGCAAGCCACCACAAAAAGTATAATTTACAAATGGTTACAAACTACACAATTACTAATCTGGTTACTATAGTTTCCTAAATCCTATAGATAATATGAAATGAATAAGTATTACAGTTAATCATAGTCCCTCTTACAGATGCATAGGGACTCTCGCTCATTGTTTACAGATGTTCCTTGTGCAGTGAAGAGAGTCCACCATAAAATATAAACAGAACTGGTTAAATGTTTCAACTATCTTACTGCATAATTCATTTACAGCAGGGCTGCTATCTTGGTTCAGTCATTCTGACCTGGCCAAAAGAGTGCCCCCAACTGGTAAATCCAGTATGCTTCTTTTAAAGACAATTTTTGTTTGGGTTCTATGTGATAAGGACAACTCAAAAAGAGTGCCAACTAGGCTGGCCCAGTGGTGTGCAGGGCTTAGGCAACAGTGCCTTACTTCCTGCTATGCTGGTGACCCGTGTTCATGGTACAAGTGGGTTGCCAGTGGTCAGCTGCCAAGGGAGAGGATAGAGAGTCTGGAGGACAGCTCTCCTCTCCTGGGGAGGGTGACTTGGCAGCCCCACCGAATGACTGCCCCCAGGTGGAGACTTGAGGGTAGAATGGGACAGGGTGCCAATGGAAGCGTGGGTGATGCAGGACACCATAGCGCGCATACATCACCACATATGTGCACTGACATGTCCTGCCCCAGCAATGGGGTGGATCAGGAGGAAATGGAAGAAAAAGAGTCCTGCTTCTGCAGAAGAAGGATCAACTCCTGCAGGCTCTGTACCAGTGGCTGGACAGTTGATCCTGTGGCTAGGATGTCTCGGAAGGTAAGACCCCGAAGGAACCAGGTAATGGGGCAGGGGGGGTTGAGCAGATGGAAGCCACCGGGGAGCGACATGAGAATAAAGTATAAATAAAAAAAAAGTGCTGATAAAGACAGCAAGTGCAACATCGCCAAATGTCAAAACCGCGATGTGCACAACATTGACTGACAGAAAGAGTGACAACTGGCCACTGTCTCTAAAAGTAAAATAATCATCCTGGGGTGGGGATGACAATCAGGGACAGGGAAAACTTGGAAGGGGCTACTTGGGGTGGGGACACAAGTCAGCAGGGAGAACATTGATGAGGGCAACCTGAGGGCAGGGGAGTACAGAGTCGGGAGGGGAATAGGACTTGAAGCCCCAGGGAAAAAAAAAGAAACAAAACCACAAAAAAAAAAACACAATGAACAGTATCCCCTATAGCCAGCCCCAAACCTGGGTCCACAAGCATCAGAGGCAGTGACTATATCTACTGCACCACATGGCCAGCTCAGAACTGGCCTGACAAGCAGAGCCCTGTCTACTGATGGAACAACCTCCTACTGAAACAAAATCACTAATCCTACCCTGTGCTATTATAGCTCATCTTGCACTCGCTATTTTCATGTTGCTCAAATTGAGTCGCTGAAATTGACTCACTCTATTCATGGATACGTTTTTTTTCAGTCTCCCCTTCCCTTAGTCCCAAAGTGACCTTTTCAGTTCCTGTAAAAACAAGTGTACTGTATGATTCCGCCACCTCCCATTCTTTCTACATGCATAGCCAGAGCAGACTTGTTCTTAAAGATCAACTGCAGATATATTGAAAACATACTATAAACTTTATTCTTTTTGCCTAACATATAGAAAATCAGGCCTTATTTAGTACATATAAAATGAAGAAACTGCCATTTGTCATGTACAGATACTATTTTAATGCTCTCCTACTTGATGGTTTGACAGAAAAATTCCTCAGACATTTTTAAACCAACTAGCAGAATCCTAGGTGAGTGCTGATTTCATTTAGGCAATAATGACATCATTTTCATCAATGTTCTGGCAGCTCAGTACACACACACACACACACACACACACACACACACACACACACACACACACACTATTGTACAGCAGATTGTGGCAGAAATGCATGTTTACTTTCAAATGTCTAAGGGCCTTTGTGTATTGAGTTTTATTGATACAACATTGCAGATAATTATTTAGAAGCTTTCACAGATTAATTAGTCATTTTTAAGGGACAGTACATTGTTTGCAGTAAGGAGGAAGCTATGGGGGTTTTATTCAGGACTGGAAGAGAACAAAGGAAGTAAAATTGTTCATGTTAAGAGCCTGTCATGTTGTATTTTTATTTTTTTTTTGGGGGTGATACTGAGCCAAAGTGTTGGTAATCAGCTTAGGAATTTGCCAGACATTTACTCATGGTGTTTTACTTAAATTATTTGGTTAGTTGAGGCCACCATCAGAAAATTTGAAGCAAAGACTGATTTTTGAATGTCCTGATCTAATATACTCTGTATCTACTGAGCTCCCAGAACCTTGATGAAAATTATGTCATTGTTGCTTGAATGACACCAGCACTCACCAATCATTCTGCCATCTGGTCCGAAAATGTCTGAGAGGTTTTCTATGAAACCATCAAATAAGACAAACAGTAAAAGAACATCTGGATATGAGACATGACAGTTCCTGCACTTCACTTGCAATATGTGTGGTACCAGGTCAAATGAGCACTGCAATAACAACGCAGTATTAACACCGCTGTGAGAATGCCGAAAACAATGACAGCAACAGGGGTAGAATAGTACTAGGGAATTACTGCTACCCCTGTCACTGTTCGCTCAAAGGAGGAAGGGATCAAGTTGACATTGGTATGGTACCTGGTTAAGCCACTTCTGTGGTGGAGTGGCTAAGGCACCAACACATGGCAGTGGAAGAGACCTAGGGACCACAGTTCAGTTCGGTTCCCTGTCTCCAGGTCTTTAAAATTTTTTAATTTTAAAATAAAGAAATGTTCCCCCCTCCCAAGTTGCTCCCCATCCCTGAAGTCCACACCCCTTCAGAGCTGATTATATTAGGTCCAGGGGGTGTGGAAGGCAGAGCTCCTCAAAACAAAGAATCTCTACTGTCGCCTTCTATATTTCTATTGTGTGGGCAACATTTTGTGCTGATCAGTGTATTAACTGACCTTTTTTTGCCTTTTAGGATTTTGATTGTGGCATTGTGTGCCACGCTATTATTGTATGTGGGGTTTTGACCCTGTGCCAATATACAGTATATGGACTGGTTGTTCTCACTGTGAGCAAATAAAAATTTTAAAAGCATTTTAAAAACATTGTGATTGATCTTTAAGAACAATTGCCCTCCTGTGCTAACTGAATCTCTCCTGTAATTTAAGTTTGGTGCTGCCTACAATAAATGAGCCACAAGCGCACGTTGCAATATATATTATGCTGGGAAGTCCATTTTCCCACTGCTAGAATTTAAAAAGGAATCAGTGTTAGCAACCGCATTGCGATACTAGCATCTGCCACACTTGTTCACGTCCCTTGGATGTGAGGGTAACCAGCAATTTTTCTTTTCTGCAGGTTGGACAATATAAAACACGGCGTCACTTTGATTTTTTTGCCCTTTGATATACAATCTTCGGTGGGGTGTCTACACAATCCTTTAGTTTAGGTTCTGTTTGGCTCTTTACTAATGACCAGTCCAAGCAGATGTGAAGGCAGTTTATCTAAAACAAACTTGTAAACATAAATTGTCCAGTGGGTTTGTCTCCAGACTGACAGTGGTTGCCATCCAATCTCAGAACAGAGACTACAATGATGGGTTGACCACAGCAACCCAGCGGCAAACCTCAATGCACTGTGATAGAAAGGGTCCAAGATTTTCAGGACAGTATCTGTCATTCTCATGTAGATGCAGTTTCCATAATCAATTTGTGATATAAACAATGAATTTACCAACTGTTTAAATATATTAAGGCTGAAACATACCTTATTTCTGTAGAAAAATGATAATTTCTTAAGTTTGTTAGAAAGCATTTGTATATGTGAATCAAATCTCATCAAATCATCTAGTGTGATACCTATGTATTTATATACAGAAGTTCTAATCAAGCTGGCCCCAACCAATGCTTTAATACTTTTATTTGTTTCATTTTGAATTTCTACTTTAGGTCTACCAGAAAATAAGACCCATTGAGTTTTATTGTGTTATGGTCAGTGGGTTTCCTGAAAAGGGGTTTTGTTAACACATCCATAATTTTCCATTCTGATTTTGAGGACCAGAAAGGAAATTTCATTCCTTGCCCACTTGACTGAAAACTTAAATCCTGGTGTTTCCAAGCCTAGATGGGATTTAAAACCTGCCAGCTGTTGTGCTGTACCTCATCACACTATGAAGCAATCCTCTATGTTCATTTCAAAAGTTCTGTCTTGTCACAATAAGAACTAGTATCAGAGTATATGGTATGTTGTCATATTATCACATCCCCTTTGCCAAATTGGCATAATTTAGGGCAAAAGTAGCTCCCTTGACATTCCACTAAACTGGATGAAATTAAAGGTATTACATTCTAGAACACACTTGGACATTGTTATAAGTACATCTTTTGGTGGATCGTTGGGATTTTCCCCTTCACCAAGGAAAAATTCCTGAACTTTAAAACCATAGCATTGTGGTACACTATATGTTTATATAAAGTGATTCAACATTTACTTTTACAAGTAAACTTGTTTCCTAGATGTGTATATCACCTGAGATGGAGCATTCATCCCTCATATCTTGGACGTATGGCCATCAACCCGTAACACAGGGCTTAATGTGACAATCAATGAATTGAGAAACAGGTTCTGTGAAAGACTGCATGCCAGATATTATAGGCCTCCCAGGTGGGTTGGGTTGTCAAGGGTTTTATGCACCATGGGCAAAAGATAGATCAATGGATGTAGGAAATGGTTCATTGCCAAAAAATCTTTGGCCTTTTCTTCAATGTCCCATTTCCTGTACGCAGTTTGAATGAGAGCATCAACTTCACATGACTCACTAAATCATTTTCTTTTTCAATTTTAATGTGAAAATAAGCACTCACAATCTATCTAACTTACTCCAGATTTATGGGTATTGAAACACCCATATGCAACACAACGATTAACCATGTAAGTATAAATGGAGACAGTCTGTATTTTATTTTTACCAGTCGAGCTTGATGGTTGTTAAAAAAAATAAACTTTAAATACTTATAACTCTAGAACAGGATAATTTTTCTGCATGAAACCTGCATTGCATAATCACTGAAATTCCGAGAAACACCACACAGCTGATTTGCTAACATCCCAGAGACTACAAACTTTAAGTTTTCATTTCCTTTCTTTGCATGCTTTGCATTTCAACCTTAATTGATGCAGTAAGATAGTTTTTTTTTAAATAACATCTTTATTTTTTGAAAACAACAAATGTAAAATCATCTTGCTGATGCTCAGGGCACCACACCTAAAGTTAACTTCATAGGTGGCCTTGTCAGTAGCAGAGTATGAACTATAGAAAACAATGTTTTTCACTTCATTGACGTAAGTGGGTAAGGATCAACCATGTAATAAAATTCTCTAATGCAGTGATGAAATCAACTTTTTGCCCAAAAGCTGGTGTGATTCTCTTTTGTTTGCTGGTGCATATTTAGTTACATAGCACAACAGCATAATAATTTTATGTAAAAAGGGACTCTAAGTCCACCAGCCACTCCCTATAAGAAGGGATCAATATGTGTGCTGTGTTGTTTTCATATTCACTGTCTCTACCAGTAGGCTTTTCCATAAGTTTACCACCATCTGGAAGCAGAAGTTCTTCCAAATGTTTCCACTGTACTTATGGTATTACCTGTGAATTTCAGGTCATTTCCCCGTGTTCTGCTGGAGCACACTAGATCAAACATTTCCATCAGTTCAGTCATGTCACTACTCATGAATATGTAGAGGTGTTGCATAATTTTGTGGCTATTCAATTACTACAACAGCATATGTTTCAGTGTTATAGTATGTGGTTACTCCATATAGTGAATGATTTCCATCCTAAACAAAAATCCTATGCCCAACAGTTCAAAGATAATAGAATGCTGTTAGAATCTTCCGTGGTACAACAACTTTTCTAGTTAGAATATAAACTCATGTTTCCTGTTGTTTTAGTTTATTCCCACCCGCCCCACCCCACAGACACAGAACTCACTCCCTTCCCAAGCACAAAATCTTCAGTTTCTTCATCATTTTAATTTTTTCAGCATTTTAAAAATCAGAAACCTACCCTTCACCTAGGTGGGATTTCATTCACAGCAAGAAGGAGGGGTTTCTGTTTTTTCAAAAATAAATAAACATGAAAATTTCCTGGGAAGAAAGAAAAAGCATTTTTAATGTAAATGTTTCAAATCATATGCTATATAAATAGCACATGGGCAGCCATGTACAACTCAACAATTTCTATCTGTTCTGAAGACATCAGAGACCTCTTCAGCTTCACTTTTGAGGTTACCATGATGCCATCAGAACCTCTTCATGGAAACACAGCCTTTGTTTTGTATGTTTGTCTATGTATTGTTCTCTAGGTAAAACTTGCATTTATTGCACAAAAGGTTCTGAGGGAAATGAGTGCCCTTTTTATGACCGTGGGCAGAGCCTACAGCCATCTTGCTGTCCGTAGCTGGAAAAATGGATGACCGTGGAACACATTTTTGGAGTTTTTGATGTATCTTTCCACAACTATAAATCACAGTCGAAATAAAATACTCCCTTCTTTCTGTTTAGAATGTTGGAGACATCACTCCAATCTGATTTTCAGATGACCATTAGGAAACTGAAGCAGCTTGTTAAATATTAGTTGCCTGTTAAACTGGAAATGTGTTTACCCCCTTTGAAATGCAACAACTTGCACATTTAAATACTTAGCATTTAAACATTTTCTTGCTACTAGCTTCAGTTGGGCAGGTATTGTCTTTTAAGAAAGATTCATACCTCATAAATGTCACCATTTCCCAGCAACGAATCTAAAAATATTTATGTTTTTTTTTTAACCTCTTAATACACTATCTGATAAACACTGTCTCAGACATATGCTAGGTCTTCTGTGAACTATCCAGGCTAAATATATAGCAATCAGCAGGCATTTTGTACTATGCTTTTTGGGGAAAAAATATATTGAGCTACAGCACACACACACACACACACACACACACACACTGTATACACCATCCTCATGACCACAACATTCAAAATAAATACTGCAGTCTAATATGTCACAAAACAATAAAGAAACTGTCTGTTTATGTCAGTGAACACAGTGAAGTTCAGTTTACAGTAGATTTTCTTTAAATATTTCTTATCCTATATTTTGTATCCTGGACAGCACAGGGGAGATGCCACATCCCATGGTCATAGGGATCTTCATTTTACACATTGTTGCACTATATTTACACAAGATGTCCCAGACCAGATGCAATATCTTATTTTCATTGGGGTCATGCTTTTACCATTTTTATAATGTATTTATTCAGGGTAGCCTAGTCCAGATGTAAAATTTTGTTTTCAGGGTGTTCTGATTTTAAGCAATGCAGCATACTATAGTGTAGATGTAGAGCCCCACTGAAAATAAGATGCCATGTCTTCTGTTAACTATCCAGGCTAAACATATAGCAATCAGCAGGCACATTCTAGGTGAAACACACTGTAAAAATATGTAAAAGGAACACTACATTGAAACTGCCTCTCAGCAGATCTGTATTGTGCAAACTCATTAGAAATAATGGGTTAAAGCATCCCAAAAGCTCTTCATAGCCATATTGGCTCTGACCAGAACTTGTTAATTCTTATCACAGTTACTTCTTTTTGTCTTCCATAGAATGATGTTTATGCTTACAGTATTAATAACCTACATGCTTTCTGCTTCCTCATTTAGATTCCCATCAAAGAAATGAAGAGAGATTCACCCAAAAAGGTGTGTTAATATACTATCATTATTTCTTAATCTATTAGCCTTAAAGACCAGAGTTTTTATGAACTACAATATAAATCACTTGCTAATTCATTTTAATCAGTCTTGATATTTTATAATCAGCTACAGTAAATTGCTAACTACACAAGTACTATAGTGCTGTTATTTTTGTTACCTTAAGGCAACACTATATTGTTAGTTGCCACATCATTTTTATGCCTTTATTTTTGCTTTCTTTCATTTCTGTTCTAACATATGTGGTTTTGAAGTTTTAAAAGTTCCCACTTGTGGCACATGTATGCCATGAAAAAGTTAAATATCTTGGTACAGTGCTGAGCTGATAACCATCCAAAACATGTGGTAATATCATTTTAATACATCCTCAGTTAGTATTGTTACTAAAGTGACAAAAGCAGTGAAATGTGGTACTAGGGTTTCCAACCCTACCACTCCACCCCCACCCTGCAGAGTCTGACAGACTTTGGGAGTGTGCCTTGAAGTTGTCAGCCCTAATGCTCAACCCATTCCATAAGTAAATAAGCTGAGATGGTACAGTATAGGAGAATGGGGTGAGCATTAGGGCTGATGAATCCAAGGCACACCACCAATGTCTGTCAGTCTCTGCAGGTAGGGTTTGGGGTGTTAGTTGGAACCCAACACCACATTTCTGTGCATTTGTTGCTTTAGTAATAACCCTAACTGATGCATTAACAAAGTTCTTTGCAATTAATTTCTTACTTTTCAGCTAGTATAATCATATCCTTATTTGTCTGTGGGAGCACAGGGTCCCCTAGGCCCTGCACTCCCATCCCTCCATAGATGCGTATATGTACTGTATATAGCCAGGCTCTGTGCTTCCATTTACAGAACAACAGTGACCAAATTTAACCATAGCCATCTTATTACCCCACCACAGAAATTTTTGGATCAACACCAAAATGTAATTCTGCACAACTGCAACACCTTTCCACTCCACAAGTATAAAAACATATTTTATGCAGGATTTGAAAAATGACAGCTGTGACATACATGAGGTCAGGTATTTAGAAATTAAAATCTGGGGTCAAACTATTTACAGTTTCCAAAGTTATGACCAGGCAAATGAAACTGCAACAAATGTTCATAACTTTGGCATTTTTTCATATTTTGACCTCAAATTGTGAACATGGACTTCTAATGACCCCACATCAAAAACCTCATAGGGGAAGAGCTTCACATTCATGTCAAAATGCCATTCTGTGTCACAGAGGCAAAAACATATTTCAGGCAGGATGTGAAAAATGACAGCTATATTGTTTATGAGGTGGTGTGAAACAATGGCTATGTTTAAAAGCTGGAGTAAAAATCTTGAAAATTACGAAACTTATGTGAGTGCATAGAAACATTTCAATGAACGCTCAGAACTCAGCCATTTTTAGGAATTTTTCCACTAAATTTTAAACATTGCCTCTTTGGGACCCCATCTCATGAACAGTAGTGGTGAAATTTCATTATTCTGTTCAAAATCTGATTTTCCAGGACCAACTAATGAAACAACAGTTGCAATGCTCATGAGGTGGGGTCCCAAAGAGCCCATGTTGAAAACATTGTGAAAAAAATCCTAAAAATGGCAAAGTTATGAACATAAGTTCAAAACAGCACTAAAATACATTATACGGCACTTAATTTGATTCCTCAGTTTGTGGTTCAGATTTGAAGAGTGCAGATGTGTCCCGGTCCACAGAAGATGACAGCTGATTACCTCCAGTGGTAAGTATAGAGCAAAGTGGGGTGGTGGGTGCTCAGAGGGAAGATCAGGATGGTGTAGGAGGGCGGCAGGGATGATGAGGGACTATTTTCTTTTTTTTCAGGAAAAAAAGACATCATGGAATGGTTTTCTTCTTTGCAGATAAAAATAAAATAAATGTTTCAGGACACTGGGAGTAGGCTCCCCAGTGTCCAACATTGCTGGGGGGTGGTTTCTTGTGCTGAGCCGGGGATTGGGCCCCCTGATGCTGGCAAATAAACAGAAGGGACTGTCTGCTGCTGAAGGAATATCAATTGACTAGCTTTATACATATGAAAACAATTTGATTGCTAGCAGTCTACTGTATTTTGAAGATTTTATTATAGACTGATCAGCTTTTGTTCATTTGCATTAGCTAATGGCAGGGTTGCCTTTACTAAAAGTACTATAAAAATAACAAAATGTCTGATAAGCTTTCCAGTGTAAATAAGGGCATTCATACTATCTACATTGACAAAGTTCATTTTGTTAATATAAATAATACTCAATATACTAAATATAAATAATACTTAAGATGCCAATCACCTCAGCACTGCCAAAGAATTTAATATGTACTCCACTTCCTGTGCTTCTGCTCTCCTTTCCTCTCAGCCTACACCCCAGCATGCTAACTCTTCACACTTCCCAGACCGCTCTCCCAGCCTGCCCCCTGTATCCCCCTCTTTTTCCTTTTCTCATATCTCTCCTGCTGCCTCCATGAAAGTGCTTTATGCCCTCAACCCCTTCAAAATTACCTCACCTGATGGTTTGGACCCCAAATTGCTGTACCTATCAGCGCCTGCTATCTCTAATCTGCTATCTTACCTACTTAACTGCTCTTTCACCACGGCTTCCATCCCATCCATCTGGAAGCATGCTACTGTCCTCCCCTTGCCAAAGGGTTGAGACCCTTCCTCCCCTACCAATTATTGCCCAATCTCACTCCTTCCTACTCTCACCAAGCTCCAGGAGCATCTTGTCATCACTCAATTAACCTCTTATCTCTCGGACTCTAACTTTTTCACTCCCTTCCAATCTGGTTTCCAGAAGAATCACTTTACCACTACCTCCTTGATTAGACTCACCAACTCCATTCTCTCAGGGATGGAGTGTGGTCAAATCAGATCTACCATTTTTTTTCAACCTAGCAAAGGCTTTCACCACTCTCTCTCACACCTTCCTTTTAGACTCCCTCTCCTCAGCTGGCCTATCTGATACTGCCATTGGCTGATTCAAAGCCTATCTGGTAGGTAGGTGGGACCCAGTCAATTAGAACAGCTGAAACCATTTCTTCTCCCCTCCCCATCAACACTGGTGTACCTCAGGGTTCCATGCTGGGCCCTGTCCTTTTCTCCATTTTCCTAAATGACCTTCCCTAAGTCTGTTCATCCACTTCTATCCACATGGGTACTGAAGATATGGTTCTCTTCACCTCAGGCCAATCTCCTGCAGATGTGGAATCCAGACTTCAGCATGACTTCAATCAAGTTCAGCACTGGTTCTGCTCCCACCAACTCTCACTCAATGCCAAGAAGACAGTCTCAATGATATTTGGCACTAGGCAGAGACTCTCTTTGCTCCCATTCCTACCCTTCTTCCACACCCGGGACAGGACAGTCCTTGAGGATACCTCTTCCTTTAAGTATTTGGGGGTTTGGCTCAACCAGCACCTCAACTTCTATGGACATGTTGATGCCATCCTAAAGAAGCTGCACCACAAACTCGGTGCATTGTACAGGAACTATAGCTGCCTCCCACTTTTGGCCTGGCATGAACTAGTCCAGAAGATGATACTACCTATCTTTGACTACTGCAATGTAGTCTACAGGGCCAGTCCCAAGTCCTCCTTAACCAGATTGGATTCCATTTTTAACTCCTTCTGTCACTTCACCCTAGATGCCTTCCCTCTCTCTCACCACTGCTCTCTCTATCACTCTTTGGCTTTCTCCTCTCTAGAAAATCCCCATCAGCTCCACTGTGCTAAATCCACATCTAAATTTTGGTTTGGTTTGCTCCCCCCATATCTTATTTCTGCCCTATCTGTTCTCTCCCCACCTGACCATTGCCTTAGGTCTTATGACTCTCAGCTACTAGTAGTCCATCATCGGTCTACTGCAGTAGGACAGATGGCCTTTTCATACAGCCTACCCAAAATATGGAATGCCCTCCCTCCTCAGAGTCATCACTCTTCCTTCCCACACTCCATCTCATTAGCCCTCCAAAACTTTTTTGCTGTAAACTGTTCCTGCGGCTAACTCACTATTTCCCTCCAGTCAGGTGTTGTCTCCATCTCCTGAACTGCTTACTGTTCACTTGCAGGATAAACTTAACTAAACTGGTTGCATAATTGTTTAAACTGTACTTCTTCTCTTAGTCAGCACTTCATGTTCAAACTTACTTTATTTTGAACTGCTAAACGTATCTGTCAACCTCCTGCCTCATAAATCAGGGACATGGCTTAAAAAAATCAGGAACAAAGGACCAAAATCAGGGACACATCTTCAAAATTGGTAATAGCCACTCAGGAATCTGGCAGAATAAGGGGCTTAGTGTAAAATGTATTTTCTAAGGAAGAACAAGTCTGTAACTTTAATATTTGACATTATTTTGTCCTAACAACCTACACTGTTTGGTCAGGGAAACACCATTTTTAGAAGGGACAGAGTAAAATTCTGAGGCAAAATCAGGGATGTCCCTGAAAATCAGGGACAGTTGAGAGGTATGCTGCTAAACCTCCTTATTGCAATGCATAATTTGTATCCATGATTACTGCTTTAATTTTACCTAAGATTAATACTTTTTGATGTATCTATCATGAGTTGCATGTTTTGCACTGTTGTGTTGATTATTCTTCAGGACAGTATTTGCCTATTGTTTAATCTGCTCGATGTTTGTATTGTAAATCATGTTTTTCTCCCTATGACCCTTCCCCCAGGATGCACCATGAGACGATCAATTTATTGTTCATTGTATCCTTCCTGGTGAAGCATTTCAATAAATAATATTAATGAAAAGATTTAATCTGGAAAGGCAGAATTACACAGTGAACTGGTCGCAGATGGTTTGAAGGGTTCCACACACATGTATAGCATCACACACAGCAGCTTGCAAACAGTGCTCTCATCTGCTGTTCATATCAAACGTACCTGCATGTTTTTTTAATGTGTTAAAGTTCAGTGTTTTTCACAACAAACACAAATGTAGTTATGCCAGCCCAGTCATCCAGTATCCTAATATTGATCAGCTCTTTTTATTATTCACCACGATGTCTGACAACCCCCACTCACACACACTAGCTCAGAAACATACAAGAGATGTCATGTTTGCAGCAGGGAACTGCAGTGAAGTACTTCAGTGTGATCAGCACAGTAGCACAATTGCACAGCACTTCAGTAAATGTGATACACACTCAGTTGCTCAGAGTGCTATGTGGGCCACTTTAACAATACAAAAGTGCTAACTTATACATTATTTTACATGGGCATGTATAAAGCCGCATTTATATAGCAATCAGAGGTGTTAATGAACCACAATCTGATTTCCAAAGAGTAGTTGTGGCTCACAAGCTGCATGGTGAGTATCACTGCACTAGACACAAGGGATAGGGGACAGTGATTGGTGGGTGGAGCGTGCCACTAGACATCAGGGAAACAGCAGCTCACATGTCACCCCACAGCTGGTGTCATGAGTTCCAGCTGCAGCTGCAGAAGTCAAACAAGCCCACTGTTCTCTTACACAGAATCCGGTTGAGGCAGTCCTCACGCTAAACTTGGCACCTGAGATTTCAGGTACCCTCAAAAGGTGTTTCTGGCCACAATTTAAATAAAAAGGAAACATCAAAATGTAGCTAAATGGATCTTATTTAGCTAAGTTCTGATATTTCTTTTTCATATTACATTTGTTTTTACATGTTTTCTTAATTTTCTGTCTCTCACTAATGAAACAAACTCTAGCCAGAGCCAATAGGGCTGTGAAAAGCTACCAAATGACCAAAGTTACACATGTGCATAGAAATTATTCAATGCCCAGGTGTAACTTGGCCATTTTTAGAGGTTTTGCACCAAATTTTCAACATGGCCTTTTTTGGATCCCTCCTCATGAACAGTGCCAGTGTCATTTTGTTCACTTGTACCGGAAGGTGATTTCACAGAGCAAACACGCTTTTCTGTGCCACAGGTGTGAAAACACGTTTTGGGCAGATTGTGGAAAATGACAGCGGTGCTGTTTTTGAAGAAAGTCTGCAAAATGGCAATGCTAAAAATGTGGAGTGAAAATATGAAAAATTGGCAAAGTTAGGAGCGGGCATAGAAACTGCACAATGCACACTCGTAACGCAGTCATTTTTAGGAATTTTTTCCCCAAATTTGCAACATGGGCTTTTTGGGACCCCCATGTTATGAATAGTGGCACTGTCATTTCATGAATCAGTCCCAAAAGGTGATTCCATGTAGGGACTGTGAAATCACCTTTCGGGAAAGAGTAACAAACTGACAGTGGCAGTTTTCACGAGCTGGGGTCCCAAGAACCCTATGTTGAAAATTTTGGAAAAGAATTCTAAAAAATGGCTGAGATATCAGCATAAGTTGAAACCCCCCATTGACTGGCATTATAGCAGGCTTACCTTTGATTCTTCAGTTCACAGTTCAGCTTTGAAGAGTGCAGACATGTCCCGGTCTAGAGAAGATGACAGCATCAACCTCCAGATGTAAGCACGGAGTATGGGTGTGTGTGGAGGAGGTGGGTGCTCAGTGGGAGGGAGGGGAGTGGGAGGGGACTGTAGCGATGATGAGGGACTGTTTTCTTGTTTACAGGGAGAAAAAAATTTAAAAAAGACTGGGGTGACGAGGAGGGACTATTTTCTGTTTACAGAAAAGAAACATTGGGCACACTAGGGTGGGCTCAACGCAGCCACATGATCTGGGGTGTACACACGGGGATTGGGCACCCCAATGTTGGCAGAGGTGGGTGGGGGGAAGGAAATAATTAGGCACACCAGGGTGGGCTCCCAATGTGCCACATGAGTTTGGTTGAGCACAGAATGCCATGGAGCTGGCAGCAGCTGACACAGGGATTGGGACCCTGATGTTGATGGGGACAACAAAAAACTTTGGGCCTAGGAGCTGGTGGCAGTGATGCAACTGAGCATGCGTGACACTGGCATATGTGCAGTTGAGATGAATGGCATCTTTCCATACGTGGCACTGCCAGCAGAACTGTGCATGCATGTGAGTCATGCATGTGCAGTTCATGCCATTGATGCAGAAGTAACAGTCCAAAATAGTGCAGCTGTTATTCCATAGTGGCCGAACATGGTGGAGGGTTTCAAACTCTTTTAGGCATCCAGAAGGATACTTCCAAATTTCCAACAGAAGGTTCCACAATTGGCTGTTTTTAGAGCTAAGATCCCAGTAGGACTGTAGGCTCCACACACAGCCCTAAAAACAAGATGGCAGACACAACAGAGCTCTGCAAAACTACAGTAGGCTCCCTGTGATGCTATGTGATTCTACATATGATAAGACAGTAGCATCTGTGAAAACAAGGGAGTTCTGTGAAAACAAACTAGGCTCTGTGTGACCCTCCATGTGAAAATTCAGTACCTTCTGCAAAACAAAAGTATTTTTATACAGAACATCTAACTTTTCCCATAGGAAATAATGGGGAAAAAAATCTAATAGCTTTTGAATGGGTTAATTTTTTTTTCACCAAACCTTCAAAAGGCACATCTGTGAGGCAAATGTTTTGTACCCTGAAAATTTCAGAACACAACCTGAAACCATTTCTGAGATTCAGGCGAACAAAGAAATGGCAAAAAAAAAAAAAAAAAAGGTAAATTTAGGGATTTTTGGCATGGTATCTCAGCAACCACTCAACGGAGTCACATGACATTTGTCTCCATAGATGCATATATGCATGTTGCTGTTTCAGGATCCTGTGCTTCTATTTATAGGACAACAGTGACCAAAGTGCCAGAATAGCCACCTTATTACCCCACTTTAAGTATCCAGCACAGACAATTTTCAAATCCCTGCCAAAATATAATTCCATACAACTACACCACCTTTCTGCACCACAGGTGTGAAAACACATGTTGACTAGGATTTGAAAAATGACAGCTGTGACATACATGAGGTGGGGTAATAAGAAGTCTATGCTGAAAATTTGGGGTCAAAGTCTTTAAAATTTCCAAAGTTACAAGCGTGCATAGTGAAATTGCAATGAATGATCATAACTTTGCCATTGTTACATATTTTGACCCTAACAACATAGCCTTCTTAGGATCCCATCTTATGAACAATATGTCATTACGCAAATTCCACCCAAAAGGGGAATTCACCAAGCAACCGCAAAATTACCTTCCCAGTGGGAGTTGCCTAACGACACCTCCATTGTTCATGAGGAATGGTATCAAAAAGCGTATGTTGAAAATTTGGTGTCAAAATATGCACAAATGGCAAAGTTATGCACCAAACTTGAAAATCCCTTTAAAATACATAGATTTCCCATACAAAAAAGATCTTTTCTTGTGAGTCGTCCTGTAAAACAAGATTTTTTTTATATGACGCCAATGCAAAAAAAGAATGTCTATGTTAAAGAGCAGCTGACATCATTAGGAGAATTTTTACAAACCATAATATTTAGACACAATTCAGCTTGTATTTCATATTAGTTTTGTATTTCTCCTCCCCATTATTTATTACTGAGGTCATTTACATGAAAAGAGGATCTTTACTCCTGAAGAGTTAATCTGTTTCTGTTGCTTTCTCCCTAATCGAGGTCATAATGCACTACTTGAGGCATTAATTACTCCCATGGAAACAGATTGTGATGTCAAAACAGAGAATTATGACTTGAAGTAGGGAGTCAGCTACGGAAACAGATAAACTCTAAGGAGGAGTGGTGCCAGGGGTGGGCACTCCAGTCCACTTACACATATGTATTAAAAAAGTAAACATTAGGATTGTGATGGGTCAGTGGGACACTTGAAGGGGATGGGGAGAAAGGAGCAGTGCCAGAGGTGGGCACCTCTGTCTGCTTAATAAAACAGATATGTGGATAGATAGACAGATAGATAGATAGATTGATAGATAGATAGATAGATAGATAGATAGATAGATAGATAGATAGATAGATAGATAGATAGACAGACAAACAGACAGTCAGGCAGACAGACAGACAGATGGATGGATGGATTGATGGAGACAGACAGAATCAGGGATCGGCGGCCCACTCCTCCCACTGCAGCCCACAGCAGGACTCCAGCTGCAACTGCAGAACTCAACAAAGTCCAACTGTTCTCATTCAGAGATGGCAGGTGAATGGCCCCTCTTGCTAAAGTGGGCATCCTGAATTTTGGGGTTTCCCAGTGAAGGTATTTTTGGTGAATTAAAAAAAAGAACACCAGGATCGAGCTAATCAGTCCTGTTTTGCTAGGTTCAGGTGTTTGTTGTCTTTTTAAAATACACCATTTTATGTATTGTGTTTTTTTTTTATTTTAATTGGTCTATTACTTGTTATAAGGCCACTAATATTCTACTGTTTGTAATTAAGTTATCTGCACCTAACAAAGCATGCAGGCTGGTCCTGCATGCAGACCACTGGACACACATGTGACCTCTGTGAAGAAACAGGATGGCTACCACTTCTCAACTTATGTTGTGGTTTTATCTGTGTTTAATACCGAATGTTAATGACTGATTTGTACTGTTTTAACTTGTACAGCACCTTGAAAAATGAAAGGCGCTTTATAAATAAACCTATTATTATTATTATTCCCAACTCCAGGCCTGCCTACTGACAAAGAAGGCATTACTCAGGCCTGCTCCTATATCCACCTCACAACTCTTCAAATTAGACCAACCAACTATTGATACATGGAGGGCTTCCAGGTGTGGGCTCGTGGTACCCTTCAAGCGTACCTCAATTGCCCAAAGATACCTGTCTTTTATTGGGCCCAAATGGGCAAATGACCTTCCACCTGACCTCTTAGAATGCAGTAAGATCGGCAAATTCAGAGCTGGTCTTCAGTCACACCTAGATCTCTCTCAGAAATGTGAGTTCCCTAACATAACCTGACCTCACTATGCACTCCAAAATCACCCTAAATGCTCAAACTATTTCTGTATGAAGGACTTACTTAAGATAATTTCCCCTACCCCCACTCTTCCACACACCCCTTTCATTTTTTCCCCAGCTCCTCCAGCATGCTACCCTCCACTACCTGCCGCTTAACATTCCTTCCCCACCGCCGGGACCATATCCCCACCCACCACCCCCTCTCCTCCCTCCTCAAACTCCTCCCCTTACTCTCACCCCTCCCATTGCTTTCCTCCTACCCCCATTTATTTTCCTCTGCAATGTCCCCCACTTTCTCCCACCTCTCCTACACCCCTCAGCCCCTTTACTCTGACCCTCCTTTTCCTTCCACACACTACCACCACCCCTGGACTAAGCCTCCTCAGACTGCCACTCCTTCACATCCTGAACAAAGCCACTCTCTGGCTGCTTACTTTACCCCTCTTTCAAGATATCCCCTGAGTTTTCAGGTTGTCGGAGCACCTAGCCCTGAGCTGCCTGGTTCTGCTTACATCCTTTTTCTCCTCCCCCTCTTGTTAAAAATGATGATGAAATTGCCTAGCACATTTCTAGTAGTTGATGTTAAGGATTAACTAATTTATACTGAGGTAATATCCTCCTCAAATAACCTGAATATCCGCAAACCTTTAGAACCCTGCTGTATGTAAATGGTATCTCTGTACACCTCCATGTAGATATTGTCTTCTCTGATACTCATGTCGTCAATTGTTGTTTGTTTTTTTGTTTGTACTGTACTATGCCTGACATGGAACCTTTGTAAATGAGCCTTGGCTCAAAGGTCTTTAATCTCAGACTGAAATAAAAAATAAATAAATAAATACATTAACTGCAGCCATATCACTTATATATGTATGCATAATCCTGATCACTGTTCACCCTGAACTATTCAGTGTAAACCCTTGTCCTGTTCCTCTCTCAAATGTCTGTAATGTACTGATATCACTATGCTGTGCATAACTGTAATCTGCTGCCATGGAAATGTTCACGTGAATTGTTTAATTTTTCTTGTGTAATGTAATCTACTGGGTTGTACCTGAAAATAGGCACCCTGCTGTCTAGTGTGCTTACCCGGTAACCAAAAACCAAATAAATAAAGAAAGAAACAAGACGGTGGCTGTAAATGTATATGATGAACAAGGGTGGTTTTCTAACTTTGTAAAAGTGACTCCCCTTTAAAACAAGCATTTTAATATAGCAGATTTAGCCATTGAAATAGAAAGCTGTGACTCCAGGTATGACATTTGTGTCGAAGTTAATGTGCAAGCCAGGAGTCACAGCTTTCTATTTTGGTGGCTAAATATGGCATATTCAATGCTTGTTTTTAACAGAGGAGTCACTTTTACAAGGTTAGAAAACCATCCTCATTCATAATATACATTTATCAGACATTGCTGGAAAAAAAAAGAAACTCATTCATGTGGGCTCATCGAGGCATTTAGGAGGTATGTGAGCAATGCAGTTGTGGGAGTGGTGGTCTGCACAGAATTCAGTCAGGAGTATGAAATACAGAATACTAAAGAAAAAATAAATATGATCATTTTACAGTAGGGACACACAATATAGAAGATATAAAGTGAAGGGCACAAAAAATGGCTAACAGTGTGCCAGGGGATGGCTAACCTACTATGGGCATGTCTCAAATGTGGATAACCTATTGTGGGTGGGGCTAAGATTTGGATAGCCTACTGTGGACTTGTCCAGAGTCTGGATAATCTAGTGTGGGCATGGCTAATGTGTGAATGTAGTAGTTTATGGGAAAATAACTGACACTTTTCGAGTGTTCTGATTGGCTGAGAACAGATGCCTGTCATATAATACTACATAATGCATGGTTATGAGTCAGCATTAATTTTCACAGTACCAGTACACACATCCAGTTACCTGAGAGTACTACCTCCACCCCCTACGGTACCATGTGGAGGTAAAGGCTATTGGAGTGCTTTAAAACAAAACAGACTGTACCCCAAAACTATACATAGTCCTTTAGAGAGACAGAGTGACTCCTTACTGTGGTGGAAGTGAGACAGGGCAGGGCCCAGGGTCCTGGTCCCTGAGGAGCAGCGGAGGTGCGGGTGGGGAACACTGTAGATACCAAGGAAAATGTAATAGTTTTCCTGGGCCAAAGAGGGCATGCTTGGTTCCACATACCGACAGGGTAGGGAGGTACCACAGCCTGTGCAGCGGGCCCTATGGAATAAAGTCCTTGTCCTTAGTCATTACATGGTGAATCCAACCGGTCCACCTGTAGGAGCATAGCTTGGCTCCATCATTCAAGGAGTGTGTAATTTTTCACATTTTATAAAGCTGTTTAACTGCTGATTTCCAGGATTGAACTCTAGGAGCTTGGGGTGTCAGCCATACTCTTGTTATCACCTTCTTGGCTGCTGTTACTACAATGCTGAAGAATTATTGTGCATTAGAGGCTCAAAATCCCTGAGGAAAGTGGAATAGTTGATATAGTTCAGCTGTTAGTGCAACTAGCCTAACAAACAACTCAGATAGTTCCTCTTGCAGTGCCATGAAAAAGGGATGCAACACTGGACATCACCACATAATATGTGTATGATGAGCTCAGGACTCTCCAGAGATGCCAGCATGAGGTAGACCCAGAGGTCTGGTAGTGTGTGTGGTGATGACAGGGGTACAGAAGTACCTTACCAAGTGTTTCCAGGAATATTCCCACCACTGTTGGGAGCTTGTTACCCTTAAGGACACCTGACCCTTCTTATCCCATGCCAGTATCACTATGTTTATGGGAGAGTCCAGCTCTTCCTGCCATTTTTTGGTGTATGCCATGTGAAGTAACCCCTGTTGAATCCACTAAGGCCTTCTACAGGTGGGAAATCATGTGATTTGACATTCCCATTCTAATGAGGGATACCAAGGAGTGAATAATCATAGGATGTGACTACGGACTGCTGGCTCCCAGTAGGAGGGTTGAATAACAGTACAACAGTTGTAGGTATCTATAAAAGTCTGCCTACCTGAGGCCAATCTCTGTCAGCACTTCCGCAAAGGATTTAAATACTGCCCCCATCAAAAACTGCTAAAGGTATTGCAATGAGTAATGCTTCCAGTTCCGAAATTCTGAATCTTTACACATGGAGTGAAAAGTCCATCTGGAGTGGGATAAGACATAAGAGGGAAAGAAAGGGGACAAGATGTAGTGATTTCTGGATAGAGATCCAAATCACCACTTGCTGTGTGAGCCAAGTGATTAAGTTAGTGATTGGTCCAGGGTGTGGGTCACTGTGGTGCAAAGCAGTAATAAATTCCTTGCTGGGGAAAAGGGAGGCTTCCACCCATTCCTAAAGAGTGTGGGGGCATCCACGTGCCTCAGGGCACTGTATCTAAGCTGTGCTGCCCAGTAACAGAGCTTCAGCTGTTTGAAGGAAAGGCCACCTTTATCTTTGGGGACAGTCAACATTTGTAATTTAACCTGAGGGTGCTGTCCACCCCATATTAATTGGGAGATTTCCTTATTCTACTTGAAAGGTGGTTAGTGTCAGGGGAATCGGGCATTCTGAATAAGTATCATGCCCTGGGTAATGTAACCATTCAGAATACTTCTACTCTTCTGGAGAGGCTAATGGGTAATGTGTTCCATCTGGTGAGGTCTTGAAAGAACTGGGTAGAAAAAGGGGCATAGTTATCCCTGAAGACAGTGTTGAGAGATCTGGAAAGGTATACACCCTAGTATTTTAATGTTTCTAGGGCCCAGCAGAAGGGATAGTGCTGTGTGATGTCCTATGCGGGGCAATTCTGAAAAGTGAGTGATTCAGTTTTAGCTGTATTCAGCTTATAGCCTGATATTACATGAAAAGCATTCAAAATTTGAAATACTGCAAGAAGTGACCAATCTGGGTCATCAAGATAGAGAAGCACATTATCAGACATGACCTCATTTAAAGCCTGAAGGAATGGTGGGAGGGGTTCTTGCACTGCCTTGTAAAATGCTGTGACATATCCATCCAGTCCTGGGGCTTTCATGGTCTTTGATCATCTAATGACACTCTCCACCTCCTCAGCTGAAATAGGGGCCATTAGGGTGGCCACTTGTTCCTCAGTTAACTTGGGGAGACTCGGGGGGTCTAGGAAGGAATTCATAGCCTCTGAGGACATGGGTTATTCTTGGTAGTAAAGGAACTGATAGTAGGAACAAAACACATGGATAATGTCATGGAGCTTTGTGAGACAAGCTGCTGTGGATGGATGTGTCACAGCCAAAACTATCACCAGTTGTTGCTGTTTATGGAACTGATATGTCAACAGCCTTGTGGTTCTGACCTCAACCTCATAATATCATTACTGCAGAAAAGTTAGAGCTATTTCAGTTGGGTGCAGGCAGTGAGCATCCAGATTGGCTTTCACTTGTTTCAGTTGTGGAATAACTGAAATGTCAACCTGCTGTTGGGCCATCCGAAAAAAATGCAGCATGTCATCCAGCTGCTGTTGGCTGTTTCACTTTAATTTAGTTTGGGCTAAGGTATACTGCATGAGATGTGTAGTGGTGGTTGAAGTGGCCAAAATTCGCTCTGCGAAGTGATTCATGGAGTAACGTGGAATCCGCAAAGTTCTCCGCAACGTGAAGTGGAGTACTTCAGGTTCTGGTGGGTAATGCAAAGTCCATTGGAAACAATGACTTCACGTTATTCCGCTTTCCCCAAACCACTTGTCCACAAGTTTTAAAGCGAAGTACATTAAAATCAATATACTTTGCCTCACTTTGCCTTATTTTTGAGCTCCAAAGGCAAATTTTGCAGTGCTTTATGGGATTGCAGGTCTCATGGGCTCTAGATTGCTCTGCACAGCCTCAGTTCTGTGTAGTGTGCGTGTAGTGGAAGATGGAGACAGTTTCCTCTCAGAGCTCTGCGATTCAAATCCTCTAAAAGCTGTTAAAAAAGCCTTTTTCAGCTATTTTTTTTTTTGCTCACAATATAGTACATTGATTATAGGAAACCCTCCTGTGTTCATACCATTGAGTGTTTATTGTTTGTGTGTAGATTTTGAATGTTAATTTAGAACAGTCAGTCTGTGTACTGTGAAGTGTGCTTTGGGGAGGGGCATATCTGTGGTGTAGGTAGATTAACTGGGAGAAAAAGGCAGTCTTTCTGTTTTGGTTATATTTTTCTTGTATATTTATTTATGCAATAGGTGTGGAACCAAAAGCAATTGCATGAATCCATTTATTTCCACATATGTGGGATAAATCTAACCACCCTAGATTTATCCCACATATGTGGGATAAATGCAAACTGTCAATCAATGCTTTTTTGTTCACTTTTTTGACAAACAAATGTAAATAACTTTAAAATGAAAAATGATAACATGGTACTGTGAGCATGAAAAATGTTCAGCACAAAAATATCTACAAAATGAGTGGCGTTTCATTCATAGATACCTTTTAGTTTTTTCAGAATTAGCAAAAAACAGCATAAAATTCAATTTTCTTTTCATTTTTTTTACAAACAAATGTGAATCACTTTAAAATTAAAAATGATAGCATGGTACTGTGAGCACAAAAAATTTCAGCACAAAAATATCTACAAAATGAATGGTGTTCCATTAATAAATACCTTTTAGTTCTTTTTATAATTAGAAAAAAAAGCATAAAATTCAATTTTTGTTTCACGTTTTCGACAAACAAATGTGAATAACTTTAGAACAAAAAAGGTAGCATAATACTGTGACCACGACATTTGTTCAGCAAGAAGTTCTCTACAAAATGAGTAGTGTTTCATTTAATAGCAACCACCATGCTAGGTGGACATATACTAGCAAAGTTAACCAAAAGTCCCAGAAATTATCATTTAAAAAAAAGAAGATAAACAGTCAAAACCAAATGTTCCTGCACTGATAAGAAGCATCCCAATTGCATAAATGAAATATACAATGGTGAGCTGTCAGATAAATGATTTATCTACACTTGTACCGGTTGACCTCGGACACCTCACTGTGGCTTACGCCACTCGTGAAGTTATCCGAGGTCAAACAGCACTTGTGTAGATAAATCATTTATCTGACAGCTCACCATTGTATATCCCTTATTTATTTATTTATTCAGGATTCAAAAAGTACCTCTGAGTCAAAGACTCATTTACAAAGCTTCCATGTGACAAATAATGGACTGTACAGTATTAGGTAAACATACAGTGCAGGAAACAGAACAGCTAAAAACATGGTAAAAGTACAAAATAAGCTAGAAAACGGTAAAAGTACAAGGTGAAGCTCGCAATCAGGACCTGAGAAACTTAGGGTGATACAGACAAGTATGTAGTAAGACAAGGGGAGAGGTAAGCCAGCCCGAGGCCACTGTCATTGTGGGGGAATGGACAAGAAACTGGTTCAGTAGCAGTCACAGCAGTTTGAGGACTGGAGATGTGTTTTAAAGGGTACCTAAACAAGCAGTTTTTTAAAACTGCAAACTCCAAAATCTGGCTTCATAACAAGGTAAAGTAGAGGCTGCTATTTACATTTATGTTAAAACTGCATTTATGTAAATAATATAAATGCACTTTCATAGCTTTTGAAAAATGTAAACATCGGCCTTTCACTTTCAAAAAACAGCCTTTGTTTCTCCCTAAGATGGCTGCCAAGTCTGTTAAGTGATGAGTCATGATGACATCATCTGAGCCAAAGACAGAGACCCACATATATTTCTATACTGCTTGTAGTTCTTCTTTCCCTCTTTGTTTTGAATTGTTGTACCAGAGTGATCAATACCATGTATTAACTTGTGGATTATTTTGATCAGTACACATGTTAGGCTATGATTTTGTTCATTTAGTTTACTTTAACTTGTGGAAAATGTTTTGCAATCCAGCTGACTTTTTCCTTGGCAAACTGCATCACAGTACAACACTTCAATTACCTGATGATCTAGTGGTTATGTGATACACTGGATTTTGTTTTTTGTTAGCCAGGAGAGACACACTAAGCTGAAAGCTTGTTTGCAGGTGTGGCCTGGGAGCACAAGAAAGTGTAATGACTTGCTCAGGGTCACAGAGCAAAGTGCTGGTTTGGTTCAGTTCCAAAGCCCATGCTCTCTTGTTAATCCACAAATAAGGCTTTCTTTTTCCATGTTAACCCCCTGCACCTAGCCTGCCTTCTGCTGAACACCCCACCATCCATACCCTGTCCTTAGTACTGCCTGGTGCTGCATATGTGCTTATGGTCTCATGAAGAGAATTATCATACCTCAGATTGTAATCGTGTACCTCAGAGAGTTGTACACACCTATACCAATATGCATCATCAACTGGCACTGTTAAAAAATGATTCCCAAATCACTCTCCAGTCCACATTCTCAGTGTTTGGCTTCTGCTCCCACAGTAAACATTGAGTGGATCACCACCCTTCTGCACAGTGACGGTAGTATGTACAGTTTCCTTGTTGTGTTTTTTCCCACCTCATTAACCAACAACTAGGTCTTCCTGGAGGGCCAAGAAATAAGCATCATGACCCATCAGAAAAAGCTGCTGTTCATTCCCTCATAAGGGCTGAACTTAGAATGGATAATGATAATTTTAGCAGGAGAGGCATACTAATACCTTGAGCAAATCCACCCGATTTCCATTGTCAGTCTACTAATTTACCTGTGATCTGCAGAACCCCGCAAGACAGTTCCCAGAAATTCTTCTCCAGTACTTTTCTGTGCTGTACTCCACAATTTGAGTTGGCTGGCTACCAACCTTCCAAATCTTGAATGAACTATACACAACTCCCTCAATACTATCCTAACAAACTTCAACACCCCCCCACCTGAGGGTAATCTCCCTACACTGAATTCAAGTAACAGTTTAGGTGCAGCTCTGCCACTCTTGAGTATTTGTCATCGCTGGCTACTCTCATCCACAGTCAGGTAGTGATCACGATGTTGGCAGCCCCACATTTCAGATCTCACAGTGATCTGCTCAACGTCCTCCTTCATGCCTTCAACTAACCTGAATATAGCTATACCCTGCTGGAATGGCCTCTTCAGTCCCTCTCTGGCATTCGTTCTTCTCACCTACACCCCACACCAACAACTAGTGAGTTCACTACCCTTCTGCATCATGAATGTGGTTAGTACAGACTCCCATATTATTTTTACATATTAATAATAAACATGATCTTCTGGTAAGCCAGGCTGATAGATGCACTGCACAAGTGGAAAAATAGGCTTTCCTATTCATGTAAGATCTAAGCCACCTATGAGTAAGCACTATTAAATGACGTGCATAATGATGTGCACACCTTAGCAGTGCCTAATCAAAGGTAGCCTAGATATTTTAATGATAGGAAAGCCCATCATTCCCCTTGTTCCCTGTTGCTATCAGCTGACTTACTGGAAAGATATGTTTATATTTGATATGTCAGAGTAAAATGAGGACTCTATTACTTGTATTCATGATGCAGAAGGGTGATGAGCTCACCAGTTTTTGGTGTGAGGAGGAATAGTGATGAATGAATACCAGAGGGGGACTGAGAAGGCCACTCTTGCAAGGTACTGCTATATTCAGGGAAGGGGGAAGACAGAGGAGAGAAATATGAGCAGATTACTGTGAGAAATAAGATGTGGGCTGCCAGCACCTTGATCACTACCTGACCCCGTTGTCCTGGCCAACATTCCCCTTCCCATAAAACCAGTTCATGCAATTGTCCAAAGCTGTGTGTGGATATTAATGTGTGAAATGGCTGCCACTACATGTTCAGTCACTTCACTACCAGTCTAGTATTGCTTGTAAAGCACTTTGGGATACAATGTGTATGAAAACCACTATATAAATGCTGATTCTTCTTATTATTATTATTTCCCATCGAAAAAGAAGACAAGACAAGCATGTATTTGAGTTTCGAGAAAGTATGAACTCTAACATTGGACTGAACAAGAACTTTGCTACAAACAAAGTGGTGGCTCTAGGGGGTGGTGAAGGGTGTGGCTGCACCCCCCCACACACACACACATAGTAACGTACTTGCTTGCTGCTGCTGCATTTCACTTTGTTGAAGAAGTCTGATTTATTGATTGTACAAATGTTTACATGCAAACTATGGATTATATTTGTAGATTCTGTCAAAAATGTACTAGAAAAGAATAATAGCAGAAAATATAAAGGTTTAATAAAAATGTTAAAAAGTGCATATTAAGCATGCACACCACCCCAGCACCCCCATTGTAGCATTCTGGATCCACCATAACCACTAGACCACTAGATTATTCAAGATTGAACTGCACTGTGGTTTGCCACAGAGAAAGTTGGCTGGATTAAGGTACAATTTCAGCATGTTAAAATTAACAAAATGAACAGAACCATAGCCTAACATGTGTGTTATACAAAATAATGCACATGGTTTTGACCTTTTAGGTGAAGCAATTCTATACAAAGGAAAAAAATAACTAGTTAGCACTACAGAGAGCCATATATCTTTCTGACTTTAGCTCAAGTTATGTCATCACATGACACATTTGACGGCTATTGTAGGAAACAGGTAAGAGTTTTTTTTTAAATCAGAATGCTGATTTTACAATATTCAAATGCTCTGGAACCACATTTAGGTAAATTATATATGTGTAGTTTTAGCCTTAATGAATACAGCAGCCTTTCCTTTAATCACCTACGGAGTCAGAGTTTTGAATAGTTTGATGTCAAAATGTTGTTTAAGTATCCTTTAAGGTGGGTTTTGAAGAGGCCTCATGGAGTTTTCATTTGTGATGAAGCTGGGTAGATTGTTCATCCATGAGGGGGCCTTGAAGCTTGAAGACCTTTGAAATAGGGAGGTTTGACATCGGGGAACTATGAACAGCTTCCTGTCGGAGCTACATGTTACTTTAGGGGCTGTAACCTGATGGATTATGGAGGTGAGACCAGAAGGGAGGGAGAACTAGGGTGATTTTTTTGGCCATAAGACAGGTGTGGAACTGGATCCTATTGTCTAAGTTAAGCCAGTTAGTGGAGTTATAAAGTGAGCAATTATGAGTGCAGCGGTCGCAGCCCAGTACAAGGCAACAGGTTTTGTTGAGGGAGAGATGGAGCCTATTGAGGGCCGAGGTGGTGGCAGTGCTATATATGAGCATGTCGTAGTTGAGGAGGGAGAGGATAGAGGATGAGACTGCAAGTCTGAGGGCATCTTGGGAAAGGCAGTGTTTAAACCTGTAGAGCAGGCCAAGGCAGACATTAAGGGCAGTGGACAGGTGGTGTATGTGTTGGTGGAAATTGAGAGCAGGGTCAAGGGTGATTGCTAAATATTTGAAAGATTCCACTTGCTCGAGTGGGGTTACGTCAGCAGTAAGGACCTGGGGGGCAAAGTTTTTTCCTAGAGTTCTGGGGGTGGGCGAAAATCATGAACTTGGTCTTCTTGTAGTTCATTATGAGGCGCTGTGCAGAGAACCACTGTTCGACTTCGTTTAAGGAGGACTGGAGGTTTTGTTGGAGTTGCAGGGGGTCGGGGCTGGAAGCATAAAGGACAGCATCATCCACATATAGCAGTAGGTTGCCTGAGCATGTGCTAGGGAGAGAGTTAAGGTAAAGACTGAATAGAAGTGGACCAAGGATGGACCCCTTGGGGACCCCGAGAGAACTGGGATCTTATTGGATAGGGTATTGCCAATTTTGACCTGTTGGCACCTACCCGATAAGTAGTCTGTTAACCACTGTAGGGCATGCTGAAAGAAGCCAATGTTGGAAAGAGTGACTAGAAAGAGGGAGTGATTCACGGTGTCAAATGCCTTAGTAAGGTTAATGGCAGTGGCATGGCCTTTATCAAGAGCAGAGTGGATGTATGTAGTGAATTCCAGGAGGGCTGTTGTCATACTGTGCCTATGACAGAAGCGTGGGATATACACGAAGACACCAGTTGGAGTATAAACTCAAGACGCCTTTATTCGATGAATTCCAAACAAAAATAAAAATGTCCTTATGCGTACTATACGTCTTATAAATGAAAAGAAATAAAATGGTTGCAGGCATCCATATAGACATAACCAACGAGACTACTTAGGCACCATATATTAGAGCTGGAAGGAACCAGAAAGACAGAGGCCACAGTGCCCTGCTGAGCCCAAAACTAACTGAACTGACCTTAACAAATTGTCAGCCTTTTATAGTGCTGGATTACCATGTGGTATAAGATTTCCCCACCTCTTATTTACCTACTTTTCCTATAAACACCAAATGTTTCAATTTGTATTGCTTTATTCTCAAACCACATGCTTTTAGGTATTATTCCCACAGTTTTAGAGTACTCAGAATACATAATTCGAGTGGCTATCTTACAATTTAGGATATAATAACTTCCGTTAATCAGAGCTAGTCTCCTCCCCTTTAAGCCTGCCTATAAGAATGGGAGAGGAGAGGCCTGCCAGCTCAATAGAGCAGTAGTGCATTGCTACAGACAAGCCCAGAGTCAGCATCACGTTTTAATGCTGCAAATACAGGTATTTAGTTTTTCCTGCAATACAGGCATGTTTTAGGAACGTTGAAAATGGTTGAAAGGGCTAAGTTAAAATGTGAGTTTGCAAAGGACTAGACGCTAGCTCTGTATATCAGAGGCCAGCACTTTACAGATTGTTTCAAATATATAGATAGAAACACTGCATTATAGCTCCAAGTGAGAATGGGACTGAAAAATAATTTCTAAAGAGCCCTAGCCCTATGCGAAGCTCACCATTTTGTTCTCTGCACCAGAAACAGATTTAGGGGGCAGAACTAAACATTAGAACATTGCAACTCAGCCGAATTACAGTGTTTACTTAGAATTCTGTTTACAGCTTCTGGGGGCTAAAGAAACATGTAATTAACCTTTCTGAACACTTCATTCGTAAGGTGGCACACAATACTGGCCAAAGTAATGCATACTAATTATTTTTATTTTTCAACTCGCTATTGGTGTGTTCGCACCTTCGCGTAGGCGATCGTGCGCACATTCGAGAAGGCGATCGTGCACACGTTCATGCAGGCGATCGTGTGCACGATCATGATGTGTATGCAGCAATCCACAGCACAAAGAAGGGGAGACTACCAGAAAGGGATAGTCAGAATGTTAGGCAGGTGGCCTACCTGCCTACGGGGAACATAAAGGAGTAGACAGCAAGGAAAGGGCTAGAAGTGCTGTTGCAACAGTCTTTTACATATAGGAAAAAGAGAAAGTAAAAGGGGTCTCAGGATTTATGCTGTAGCTTTGCTACAGTGCCCTTTGCGGAAGCCATGTTGCTGTTTACAGAGAAGATCATGTTTGCTGAGGTAGTCAGTGAGTTGATCATAGAAAATGTGCTCGAGAGCTTTGGATGGGGGGGAATATAGAGATGGGCTGGTAATTATTGGTAGCAGTACGGCCCCACTCTTAAATACGGGAGTTATGGAGGCAGATTTCCAAGGGGAGGGGAATTTGCCTTGGCAGAGAGAGAAAGGTTGAGAATGTGGGTGAGGTGGTAGAGTACGTGATGGGGGGTGAGCTGGAGAAGTCTCAGATCCAAGGAGTCACCACTATAGTGAGCGTGCCTTAGAGCGTTCTTTAGATAAGGCTCCACAGCCTTGAGGGTGATGCACCGTAGATGAAAGGGAGGGGTAGGCTGGGGGGAGGACTGGTCAGGGGGTGGGTTGAACAAGTTGGGAGGAAGGACATGGCTGAGGTTAGTGAAAGCTTGGTTGAAGGCCATAGCTATTCTGGAAGGGTAGGAGGTTAGCTGCCCATCAACAACTATTAGGTTGGGGTGGGTGGTAGGGTTTTGTCCTCAATTTCCTTGATATTGTTCCAAATTTGCACCTGTGCCCCAGATAGTGGTAAGGTAGATTTATAGTGCTCGACGTGCCGCATATAGCACATGTACTATTTGTTCCGGGCCTCTCTATACCTCTGCCTATCAGCTGGACAACTGGTCTCATTTGAGAGGTGCCAAAGGGAGTCACGAGTACGCATCAGGGCAAAGAGATGGTCAGAGATCCAGGGGACAGGGTTGCCTTTGACCATCCTTTTGGTAAGTGGGGCAAATTGGTCACAGACGGTGTTGAAGGTGCAAATGAAGAGGTCGAGGGCTAGGTCAGGGTCTAGGGTATTAGTTAAGAAGGACCAGTCTAGTGTCCTGAGATGCTATTTTAGTAGGGCAAGTTTTGCTGGGCCAAGTTTGCGATGGAAGATTACCCTTGGGGGATCTTGGTCATTTTGCAGGACCACGTGCAGAGCACTGGGTAGTGATCACTAAGCTCATTTGGTAAAACCATGGTGCTAGTGATTGGTGAAGACTAGGTCCAGTAGGGAAGAGGGTCCGATGCAGGGGTCCAGATGAGTGGGAGAGGGGACTACTTGAATAAGATCTTGGGCTGTAGCTGCGTCTATAAGCGGGGAGGCTGACTTTGACAGCTAGCTGGTGTTGAAATCCCCAAGAATAATTTTTTTGTTTTGTTGTGGGAGGGTGGTAAGATAGGCCATGATCGAGTGGAAGGCTACTTTCTGGTCTCTAGTGTTGTTTAATTGTCCTAGGTCCTAAGCTCACCCCTATCTACAGTGTCCAGTGAAGCCAGCCCTGATTGCCTTGAGTGAATTGTACAGCACTCTCTACAGTCTCGTGTGATCTCTCACAGTGCCTAGGGTAAGTGCCGCCCCTCTTGAAGCATAGTCTGGCCTCTCTCTGACCCCTTGCCTTCAGTTCTGCTCATATTGCCATCTATCTAGCCTGCACTAACTGTGCCTAGTTCCTATTTCCTACCAAACTTCAAGCCCCCTTTCTTTCCCCTCAGTGCCCCTCCAGCTGACTGTGTACAAACTCTCCAGCTGGTCCAATGTCTCCAGCCCGGATGTGGTCTAGGCACACTCACCTCCTGTCCAAGGTGGGTGGGGATACCTCCCTGACAGAGGACAACGGTGTGCTGCCTGCCACTTACAGGACACTGGTCCTAGCTGGTCTTGTTCTGGGGCTTACCCTGCTCCAAATGGCCACTTCCCCCCAACATCACTGGGGGGAAACTGGGAGAGGTCTTCCTTCTGTGAGATACCAGATTTCTCCTTCTCCAATATCCTTGTGACCTCCAAGTCTCAATGCAGTCTCACATACTGCTTAGACCTTCGGTGCCTAATGTACTCTGCCAAGACTAAGCATATCCGTGCTTTCAATCCCTCAGATGGCCAATCCACCATGAAGTGGCATCTCCTATGGCTCCTCCTCTTAACACTACTACTGGCAGGAGATATAGAAACTAACCCAGGTCCGTATAACCCGGCCCAGAATATCCCCTCTGTATAGGGCGTGGGCAAGTGTCTAAAAGTAGCACATCTCAACATCAGGAGCCTGCTACCAAACCATGATGAGCTAGTTGTGTGGATGGCGCTCTACAAACCCGATATCCTCGGAGTGACTGAGACTTGGCTCAAACCCTCGATCCCTGACTCAGCCTGTATCCTCCCTGGGTATGAGTTCACACGACTGAACAGAACGGGGAGCAAGAGGGGGGGAGGCATACTGATCTACCACAGGAGCCATCTCAAAGTCTCCCAAGTTGCCCACCATCAATCCCAAGTGTCCCCGTGTGAGGTACTGCATATGCTGCTCCTACTTGGGGACACAAAGAAACTGCACCTGGTGTGCACTTATAACCCACCTAAGGATGGGCTCGCTGGATTGACCCACCTCCTGGACACAGTTGGTCCCAGTGTTGGGGACAATGAACTCATAATCTTAGGGGACGTCAACCTCAACTGGGCTGGAGGTTGTGTGAAGCAGTTTGAGTCCCTACTTGCTAACTTTACCCTGACTCAGCTTTTCCAGGATCCAACCAGGCGGCTAGTGAACAGATCCTCCAGCACCCTACTGGACTGGATCATGTCCAACCGCCCGGACAGGATCTCCTCAGATGGTACACTGCCAGACTCTATCTCAGACCACTCACCGGTCTACTGTGTATGGAAAATTCCCTCCCCCAAAATTCCTCACAAAATCTTGCATGTCAGAAACTACTCCAGGTTTGACCCTGGGGAGTTCCTGGAGGACCTAAGGCTTACCGACTGGCCCTCAGTGGCAGTCTCTAACTTCATCACCATCTTCGGGACCCTGCAAGACAAGCATGCCCCCAAGGTCACCCGTAGGGTGAGGGGGTCTGCTACTCATTGGTTGCATGGAAATCTCTTAGCCCAAATGCGGGAGAAAGACAAGTGTTGGGTCCACTTCAAAAGTTCCAGTGATCCCACTGTTTTCCAAAAATACAGACACCTTAGAAACAATTGTAAAAAGGCCATTAGGGTTGCAAAAAGTGACTTATGCAAGTCTGCCCTACTTAGCACCGACAGCGACCCCAGGAGATTCTGGAGGAATATAAAAACTCCTGTCAATGGATCCTTCAAACCAGGGGTATCTGACATGATTATCAAGGGGTCTCCTGCACGAATCCCCACACCATCGCCAACTCCCTAAATTCACACTTCGCAGATCTCTCGGCCTTCACTTCACTCTTCTTGTCTGGTGAGAGTTCGCCCTCCCTTCCCCCCTCGACTCAGAGAGAGGTTCACCCCCCACGGCAAATGTTTAACCTCAGGGGTGTGTCTGTATTGGACACCCAGAGGCACTTAGCCGGCCTCTCCCAGTACTCCAGCCCTGGCCCAGATAACCTGGAATCCAAGCTCCTTAAGCTTGGTGCTGTTCACATTGCCTACCAGTAGCCCACATCTTTAACCTATCCCTCAGATGTGGTACCTTCCCCGATATCTGGAAAGAGGCAACGATAGTCCCAGTACTGAAGCAGGGCAATCCTAAATTACCGGATAACTATCGCCCGATTGCTATTCTTTCATCCCTTAGCAAGCTCCTTGAAAGCGTAGTGGCAACAGCTTCGGAGCACATCCAATCACATGAGTTGCTGTCCCGGGCCCAGCATGGTTTTCACAAGGGTCACAGCACCACTACAGCCTTGATCTCGGTCACATCTAGCATCAGATCAGCCATGGACCAGGGCAAACTCTCCGGAGCCATATTTATTGACCTGTCCAAAGCCTTTGTTCTTGTTGATCACACATTGCTCGGCTCACAGCTGTGGTCACTTCGTCTCTCTCCACTTGCTCTGAAATGGCTTATGGGCTACCTGCATGGTAGAATGCAGTGGACCAGCTTCAATAAAGTCCTCTCAGAGTCCCTTCCAGTGACCTCTGGTGTCCCTCAGGCTTCGGTACTGGGCCCCCTCCTCTTCTCCCTCTTTATCAACCAATTACCTATGGTGACAACCACCTGCAGGGCCACCCTTTATGCTGATGACCTGGTGATTCTGGCTCATGCCTGGGACATTGTTACTCTAAACAAGCACATGTCCGAAGACTTTAACAATGTCCTAACCTGGGTTACTAAAAACAAACTGGTCCTGAACCTGAAAAAAACACAGGCCATGCTCTTCGGCTCAACAGCCAAAATCAAAGCCTCATCAGCATTGCTAAATAGTACCAGTCCTGACGGATCTCCCCTCCCTGTAGTGAACTCTGCCAAATACCTAGGGGTCACCCTTGACCCCCAACTTGACATGGGCAGTCACATCCAAAACATCTGCAGGGCAGAGAACTGCAAGCTGGGCCTGGTCTACAGGGCCAAGTACAACCGTACACCAGTGGCTAGACTAGCCCTCACGAGAGGTGTTCTTCTTCCCTCTCTCAGCTATGGGCTGCACCTATTCGCATGCTCTCACTCTCCCAAGACTCATCTCACTCAGTGGCATATGACATATAATAACATCTGTCACTTTGCCCTGGCTGTCCCCCGTCTCACCCATCACTGTGAGCTATACGATAAACTTTGCTGGCTCTCCCCAGCCAGGTACCTGGACTTCGGGGTGGGCTGTCTCACGGGCAAAGTGATCAGAACCGGCACCCCCCCGGAACTGGCCCTGCTTCTGCCACAAATTGACACTACTACCTACCACCTTAGGTCCCAGGTCCCAGGGATGCTCAAAGTCCCCTCCACCCTTACCCTCATGGGCGACTGGGACTTTGCCGTGTGTGCGCCCAGACTCTGGAACTCTCTTCCTGTGTATATTCATTCGGCCTCCTCCCATCAGTGCTTTTGCAATTCCCTCTGGGGGTTCCTGAAACAAACCTCAGTGTGTGACTGCCCTAAGCCTCCCTAGGGTAATTATCAACAGTTGTCGTTCCAGTCCAAAGTTGCCTCCCATAGATGCTGCTCGAAACTCCTGCTGTTTTCCATGATTCTACCAATTACCTGGGTACCTGACCTAGGGCAAACTGTCCATGCCAAGGTTCCTGGTCATGCCTTACTTAATTGTCTCTAATGTGTTTATGGCTTGTTAGAATTTGTAGGTGACCTACTCACCCTGGGGGTCACGTGTATAAAGTTATAAGTTATATTATGACCTTCCATACCCCTGGACAATGTTACTATTCCTATATGTTGTCATGATGTACTTACATTCTTCTGTAAAAATGTCTGTATCCCTATGTTGTACTCTCCCGGGTTGTTCCTGAAAATAGGCATAATACTTGTCTAGTGTACTTACCTGGTCAACAAAAGCTAAAATAAAATTAAAAAATAAAATAAAATGTAGGCTGCCATGATAAGAAGGGGGGTTTGAGCGTGACCCAGTGTGTGTTTGAGTGTAATGGCTTGAGGTCTGGATACCAGCGAGGGGAGAGGGAGTAGCTGGCATTGCATTGAGTCCTTTGAGCTCTTTAAGTAGATGGCACAACCCTCCCCAAGTTTTCCTTGCCAATCAGATCGGAAGAGGTTGAACCCGAGCAGGACAACCACCGAGTGCAGGGTTAGGGGGGAAAGGCAGGTTTCATTCAAGGCAATGACGTCAAGCTGGTGCTGGTGGACCCATCCCTGATATGAGTCCCACTTTTTTAGCAGGCTACAGATAATGAGGCTGGCAATGCGAAGTCCGCTGATGAGGGCTTGGTTTGGCATTGGGGTTACAATCAGGCCAGGATTGGGGTGGATATTACCGGATATTAGGAGCTTAGTAGGAGTAGGGATCTGAGCACAGCATTCCAGGCCGATTTATTGATTCGGTGAGTTACACGTGCAGGGGTCCTGTGTGCATTGGACAGGGAAGGAATAGGGAGGGACAGAGCACAGGGGGCTGACAGGAGGAGAGGGTGAGAAGAAATAGGGGGTGAAGGATTCATATTTTTCGTGGGGTACAGTACCCAATGAAGTGATGTCCTAAGGAGGGTTGTCCATATATGGCAGTGGTCATAGTATGTGGTATCAGTGAGCGGGGTGATAGCCCCATCACCTGGGAGGAGATGGGACACAGAGCAGGTGGGATACTCCTTGGAGAGCTTTGCTGGAGTCTCTGAATGCCAGGCAGTGTGGATGGTGGGGGGGGTGGAATCCGGCTGGCCTAGGGTAGTCTGTGGCTCCAGAATTTTGACTGGTGGGGGAAACAGAGGAGGGGGGGAGTGAGCACAGGGGACAGTGCAGAAGAGAAAGAAAGGATAAAAAGGAGCATGGTGTTGCAGGGGGAGTTGGTAGTGTGAGTGATAGCCAGTGGTAGGAAAGAGAAGAGAACTAAATAGAGCTGAGCAGCCTCTAGTGGAGACAGAGTATAGGCTGCAGATGGAAAAGTGGGCTGATTTGTTCAGCCGTTCAGCCACCGCCTATATAAGGACAAGCTGAGCAAGGGTGGTAGTGGGGGGGAGGTGGGGAGCCGACGCAAAACGTCAGTGGGGTCCAGAATTCAGAATTGATGGCAGTTTCAGTGTGTGGTAGTCTCACAGCAACGAGTTCAAGGAAAAAGATCAGTTTGCAGGTCTGAAACACTACGGACTGGTGCTGGCTCTTTCAGAGATTTACCTGGCAAATTTCTCTCGGGGGTGGGGGATGGCAAGTTCAATGGCTGTCACGACCTCTCTGTCGGGACCCTCGGTGGATCCTGTGTCTGTGTGGAGAATAGAAAGGCAGGTATGGTTTAAATACAGATTTGTAGGGGGGGAGGAGCTAGAAGGGGGGCTGTGCTGGTAGGGAGAGGGGTCAGAGAAAACAGCTTCCATCACTCAGCATTAACACTTCTAATATGCAGTGTTGATTGCAACCAGGTACAGCACAGTTAATTTTGCTCTAAATAAAGTTAAACATATACTTCAGACTGCATATGATAAGTGGAATGACTTTAACTAAGTTTTTTTTTTTTTAAATACCATTAACTAGCGTTTGGCCTGCGTATGAGATCCCTTTAATTATCCATGCCTATTTTAATGCTGCGGAAGCAATGAGAGACAGTGAGAGCCAAGGACATATTTAAAGTAACACTGTAACTTGAGAGAAAGCTACTTTATCGTAAAAAGCTCTTAAGGTACCCTCTATTCTGCTCAATATAAATGCATTAGGTTGGTGGTATTTTTTAGTGAAATAAACTATCTCTACTACCATGCCGACTGTTAATAGTGCACGGGTCTAACAAAGAGTTCAAGAAATAAGGCGCCAAGTCCGAATTCGGATTTGATGGCAGTTTCAGTGTGCGGTAGTCTCACAGCAACGAGTTCAAGGAAAAAGGGCAGTTTGCAGGCCTGAAACACCACGGACTGGCACTGGCTTTTTCAGAGATTTACCTGGAAAATTTCTCTTGGAGGGGTGAGGGAGGGCAAGTTCAATGGCCCTGACGACCTCTCCGTTGGGACCCTCGGTGGATCCTGTGACTCTGGCAAATTTCTCTTAGTGGTGGGGGAGGGCAAGTTCAATGGCCCTCACGACCTCTCCGTCGGGACCCTATTTTCAGTAATTCTTGACATTTTTTTTGCTGATTCTTATGGTGCAACAGTGTATAATTTCAGTTTGTTTAAAACATTTAGTTATATTACTAAAGGTTTTCAATTTGCTATGCATTACTAGTAGTGTGTGTGAGTGTGTGTGCGATGCATGCCATTAAATCAGACACCTTTTATTGTGCCACAGAGTAATTGCAGCAGTATGAACCTGCTTTCCACCGCACCTGCATGAATTTTTTATACTGCTTTATGGTATCTTTACTAGTAGTGGACTGTTACTGCCGTGCACTACCCCCTCCCCCAACCGGCAGAAGGTATTCTTTTCCAGATTGGGATTTGTGACTTGTGAGCACTGGTTAGGCATTGTTGTGCTGTTGTGTCTGCATCTCTTGAGTGCATGGCACAATCTTAATCTGTCTGTGCATTTGTAGTACACCATTAATTCTAGGAGACTTTGCATTTCTTGTTATGCTCTTATTTTACTTCATCAGCACTGGGGAATTTTCTGGACATAAGACAGTAGCATTTTTGGGATGCACATTAATTCTGGTGACTGTGTGTGACCACTGCACACATGACAGAGTGCACCATTAATTTTGGGAGACTTTGCACTTTTCATTACTCCCTCATTTCACTTTGTCAGCATTGGGGAATTTTCTGGACACAAGACAGTAGCATTTTGGGGATGCACATTAATTCTGGTGACTGTGTGTAACCACTTCGCACATGACTGAGTGCACCATTAATTCTGGGAGACTTTGCATTTCTTGTTATGCTCTCATTTCACTTAGTCAGCACTGGGGAATTTTCTGGACACAAGACAGTAGCATTTTGGGGATGCACATTAATTCTAGTGACTGTGTGTGACTACTGCATTCATGACGTCTAAGTGCGCCATTAATTTTGGGAGACTTTGCATTTCTTGTGCTCTCATTACACTTTATCAGCACTGGGGAGTTTTCTGGACACAAGATATGAGCATTTTGGGGATGCACGTTAATTTTGGTGACTGTGTGTGTGAAAGGCTGCCAATATTGTTGTCACTTCACCAGGCCCGACTCTCCACCGACCATCAACAACAAGTGAAAGGAGCTTGGCACAGACCTGGCGGACTGGTATACATGCAGAAAAAATGTTCTGAACCAGCCAGCACGTCCCCCCCCCATGCCCACCATCACTCGAGGCCAGAACAATTTTTTTTCTGCATGTCTAAAAAGTCTTCCAGGCCCGACCCTCCACTGACCATCAACAACAAGTGAAAGAAGCTTTGCACAGACCTGATGGACTGGTATTTATGCAGAAATAAATTGTTGTGGGCCAGCCAGCACATCCGCCCCATGCCCACCATCACCCGAGGCCAGAACAATTTTTTTATGCATGTCTTCCAGTCTGCCAGTCCCGACCCTCCACTGACCATCAACAACAAGTGAAGGAGCTTGGCACGGACCTGGCAGACTGGTATACATGCAGAAAAAATTTGTTCTGGGCCAGCCAGCACATCCGCCCAATGCCCACAATCACCTGAGGCCAGAACAATTTTTTTTTTCTGCATGTGTCCCAGTCTGCCAGGCCCAACCCTCCACCGACCATCAACAACAACTGAAAGGAGTTTGGCATGGACCTGGTGGACTGGTATACATGCAGAAAAAAAATTGTTCTGGGCCAGCCAGCACATCTGCCCTATGACCACCATCACCCAAGGACAGAACAATTTTTTTTTATGCATGTCTACAAGTCTGCCAGGCCCGACCCTCCACCGATCATCAACAATAAGCAAAAGGAGCTTGGCACAGACCTGGCAGACTGGCATACATGCAGAAAAAAATTGTTCTGGGCCAGCATGCCTGTCCGCCTCTCTACCACCATCTCCTGTATGCATCAGTTGGCCGACCACAATGAATGACTGACCACAGGAAACTGATCCGCCCCTGCCCCTTTTAGAACAAAAAGAATACATGCAGTAAAGTACACTCAGCACCATTCTATATATATTTTTTTTTCTCTACCACCCCTCTCCCTCTCACTCTCCCATGCCAAACTGTCCTTCAGATAGCTGGATGCCATCAGGACAAGCCAAATCAGCAGGCAAAAGCAGTAGACAAGGTGGACAAGCAGGAAGGATTCAGCTTTTACCTCCCTCAGCCAAGTGCTTCAACTGCTGCAGCAAAAAAGTAATGTACAGCCCCTTTGTGAGTTTCTCACCAATATGAATTTGGTGGCTTCTCTCCTCACACCCACTCAGCGCAATTCACTGCTCACTCCTCCTCGCTGCTCCGATATGTGGCCTCACTCGCTCCTGTGTTGTTCTGGTACTTTCCTTGCTCCTCCTCACTGCTCCGATTGTGGTCTCACTCACTCCTGGGCTGCTCCGGTACTTTTCTCACTCCTACTCCTCGCTGCTCTGATTGTGGACTCACTCACTCCTATGTTGCTCCAGTGAAGTACCTCCACCCCTCCAAACAAGCCACATTTAAAGGGCTTATGTGGACCTGAGGGGGGACAGGAAGATACGAAGAGCACTAAAGTTATTTTAAAGTTCCTGGAGGTGTTCCACCCCTTTTGTGATGTCCACGGGTAGGGCAAACAACCTCAGGGGTGGAACAAGGCACAACTTAGCAGGGAGGAGCTGCAGGACACTGAACCATGCTGCAGCAGGGAGCAGGGAACCAAAGAAAGTAGCCTGCCTCCCTGTCTTATGGATTCCCTTCTGTATGCACAAATATCATGCTGGGGTCATGGGGGGCTCACAAATTGTGGAAATAGTGTGAAACCGTGCCCACAATTTCTCAGTGTCCCTGGGGATCACCCTCTTGAACTGCCATATAAGTGCAGCTCTTAATGAGCTGTTAGTCACACCAGGCCATCTCAAGCATTGAGAGAGAGAAGCATGAGGACTAGATCATGGAAAATAAAAGACTTTTACAATTTCATTAAAAGCCCTAACAAACCAGCACTAGTCAAGATGGACAAGAAGATAACTAGCTGCAGTAGCCCTGCTCAGTTATACACTATGTGTTGGGCTAGTAAAACAATGTTAAACAAATATCTGAGACAAGTTACTCTGTTTATAGTGTAGCAAACAAATGTACAACATGGACTTTTTTCTCCCCACAGACCCTTCCCCACCACCACCAACACCACCAGAGAAGATGGCTGACCACTTCAACCCAACCAGCACCACATGAAATGGCTGATGTTTTTCTTTGTGCATCTCTCAGAACACATTGTGCAAGCAGGCCAGCCTACTCCCCTTAGACAACCCACAACCAAGCAGCAAACTGGCCAATATCAATCTTTTGCAGCTCCAAGCACAGACTGTATGTGCTTGGTGTCTAGACCCCTTCCCTAAACACACTCTTTTTTGGGAGTGGGGAGTCTGGTCCCCTATTGTATTCTGGAGTTCAGTAAATGCCCTGCCGACAGCCCCAGTGTCTAGGTTCCTCCCCATGGTGGGGCTGCCACACAGGCACCCCCATCTGATGGACACTGTTGACAAGCTCTGGCATACCCCTTGGGCATGGTCACAGGAGCAGGGCTCCTAGCTGAAACAGGTGAAAGCAGAGATGGTGGCTGCAGAACAGGGCATCATGCCAGGGGGCAGGCTATTTCAATGCTGCTGCTTCCCAGCGGCAGGAAATTGAACAACATGCAATGTCTTCACCACTCCACGTTGATATGGTGCCAGTCACAGTTGACCCCCAGCCTCTGCCAAGGGTACATGGAGCACTGGAGAGTCTCCCTCCCTCCCCTCAGAGAAGGAGAGCCATCCCAAGGACACTCATCCTTCTCCCCATGCCAGCCCTCAGACTCCCAAGTCTGTCCCTGAATTTATCATGTCAGCGACGCAAGTTGGCACCTTGCCACTGTGCCAGAGAGTCAGCTAAACACACTTTTTATTCTTTAGGTATGCCATGATGTCTAGCAGTCCCCCCTCCCCATCCACAAACATTCTCTTAATTCTGTAGGTATGCCCTGGAATCTAATGGTTCCCACTCCACATCCATAAACACCCTCTTAATTCTTTTTTTTTTCCTGTAACAGTCACGCAGGAGTGTGGTGTGCATATTTATGAAACACATACAAACAGAGGTGATAAAGTAGTAAGTGCCTGAGCTGGGACTTGAACCCAGGCCACCCGGAATACCATTCTGATTGTGCTAACCAGCTGCACCACTGAGACAACTGGAACCTGGGCTGTCGCCGAGCATATTACTCTTTCTCAAATGCAAAGCCTGATGGCAACACAAATATTTACTTGTAACAATCACACAGGATTGTGGTGTGCACCCTCTTAATTCTGTATGCATGTCCTGGTGTTCAGTGGTCCCCCCTCCCCATACCAGAGCACCTTCTTTATTCTAAGGGTATGTACCAGGTATCTAGAGGTTCCCCCTCAACATTCCCAAACACACTCATATGCCTTGGAAAGTAGTGGTCACCCTCCTTATCCATAAACACATTTGTAATTCTGTTGGTATGCCCTGGTGTCTAGTGATCCCCCCCATCACCGAACAATCACTTTATTCACTGAATATGTGCCAGGTGTCTAGTGATTCCCCTCCCCATCCTCAAACACACACTGAATTCTGCAGGAGTGCCCTGGTGTCTAGTGGCCCACCTTCCCATCTTCAACACCCACTTTATTCTGTGAGTATGTGCCAGATGTCTAGTAGTCCCCCAACCACATCCCCAAAGAACCTCCTTATTCTGTATGTATGCCCTGGTGTATGGTTTCTTTCCTTCCCATCCACAAACATCATCTTTATTCTGTAGATATGCCATGACCTCTTATCATTTTGTCACTGAAATGTTGGATATAGACACTCAGAATGTAGGGAAATGAGGTGCTCTGATCAGAATAATATGGATAAATTTTCAGACACAAGCGCATTCAGAAAACTGGAAGCTAATGACTTAACTGCACTCTAGCCCTGATCACACCCTGGCCACTAACTGAAAGTCCTAAGAGTGGAGGGATAATGACTCACAAATAGTCTTTTGTGGTAATCACCCTCTTGAATTGCCATATAAGTGCAGCTCTTGATGAGCTGTTAATCACACCAGGCCATCTGAATCATTGAGAGAGATAAGCATGATGACTAGATCCTGAAAATAAGTGACCTTTCAATTACATTAAAAGCAACAAACAAGCTCTAGTCAAGATGGACAAGAAGATAGATAACTGCACTAGCCTTGCTTAATTTGCACTGTTTGGGGCTATTAAAACAATGCTAGAATCAAACCCTGAGACATGTTCCTCTGTTTATAGTACAGCAAACAAATGGGTCACATGGCCTTCTGTTGTCTCCTCATACCCTCCTCACCATCAACTGCCACCAGAGAAGATGGTAGACAATTCCAACCAACCACCAGCATAAGAAATGGCTGACTTCTTTCTTTGTGCATCTCCCAGCACAGATTGTGCAAGCAGGCCTGCTACTAACCTCAGACATCCAACACCCAAGCCACACCACACAAACTGGCCAACATCATCCTATGTGCAGCTCTCAGCACAGACTGTAAGTGCATGCTAGCTGTTCCCCCATCCCAAAACACTCTTTTTTGGGGGGTGGGTCTCTGGCCTCCTACTCCTTGCCTGAGCTCAGTCCATGCCCTGCTGACTGCCCCCCCCCATGTCCAGGCTCCCCACCCCATGTGAAGCTACCAGACAGGCCCCTCAAAGGACACTGTTGACAAGCCCCAGCTTACCACCCATGGCAGGGCCACAGGATTTGGCCTGCGCCTCATCAGCTGAAACTGGTGGCAGCAGAGATGGTGGTGGCAGAACATCATGCCAGGGGGCAAGGCTTGCAGTGACATACTATGTCTGGCCCGCTCTCCATGAATACAGTACCAGCGGTGATAGATTCCACAGCCTCTGCCAGTGGTCCATAGAGTCCAGGACACTCTCTTCTTCCTCCCCCCCTCAAAGAAGGAGATCCATCCCTAGGACACTTGATGCTTCTCCCCAGTGCTGGCCTTCTGACTTATAAGTCCAGCCCTGAACTCAGGATGCTGGCATCACACCTCAAACAGACACCTTCCCACTGTGCAGGTGAGCCAACTAAGCATCATTTTTATAATACAGTTATGCCCTGGTGTCTAGCGGCCCCCATCCCCATCCAAACACCCACTTTATTTTGTATGTGCCAGATGACTAGTTGTCCCCCTTCCTCATTCCCAAAGACCCTCCTTATTCTGTGAGTATACCCTAGTGTATGGTTTTCCTCCCCCATGTCCCTAAACATCCTCTTTATTCTGTAGATATGCTATGCTATGGCCTCTTAGCATTTTGCCACTGAAATGTTGGATAGAGACACTCACAATGTAGGGAAATGATGGGCACTGGTTAGAATAATATGGGATGAACTTTCATGCACAGACACATTCAGAAAACTGGAAGCTATTGACTTAACTGCACTCTAACCCTGGTCACACCCTGGCCACTATCTGAAAGACCTGAGAGTGGAGGGTTAATTACTCACAAAGAGTCTTTTGTGGGAATCACCATCTTGAACTGCCATACAACTGCAGCTCTCGTTGAGCTGGTAATCATAGCAGGACATCTGGAGCATTGAGAGAGATAAGCATGATGACTAAATCCTGGAAAATAAGTGACTTTTTCAATTTCATTAAAAGTCATGACACACCAGCACTAGTCAAGATGGACAAGAAGATACTGCTGCACTAGCCCTGCTTAATTTGCACTATGTTTTGGGCTATTAAAAGAATGTTAGAATCAACCCCTGAGACATGTTCCACTGTTTATAGCACAGCAAACAAATGTGCCACACAACCTTTGTTATCTCTTCATACACCTCCCCACCACCACTACAAGAGAAGATGGCCAACAACTCCAACCCTATCAGCAGCACACAAAATGGCTGACTTCTTTCTTTGTGCATCTGCCAGCACAGATTGTGCGAGCAAGCCTGCTACTAACCTCAGACATCCAATACCCAAGCAGAACCACACAAACTGGCCAACATCATCCTATGTGCAGCTCTCAGCACAGACTGTAAGTGCATTCTAGTGGTCCCCCATCCAAAAACACTATTTCTTCAGGGGTGGGACTCTGACCTCCTACTCCTTGCCTGAGCTCAGTCCATGCCCTACCGACTGCCCCCCACATGCCCAGGATCCCCACCTCATGTGAAGCTACCAGACGGGCCCTCAAAAGACACTGTTGGCAAGTCCTGGCTTACACACCATGGCAGGGCCACAGGAGTGGGCCCCCCTGACCAGCTGAATCTGGTGGCAGCAGAGTTGGAGGTGGCAGAGCATTATGCCAGGGGGCAAGGCATGCAGTGACATGCTATGTCTGCCCCCCTTCCTCATCTCCAAAGGACCCTCCTTATTCTGTATGTATGCAATGGTGTATGGTTTTCCTACTCCCCATTCCTAAAACATCCTCTTAAATCTGAAGATATGCCGGGACAGCTGTTTTCTTGGCTGCTGAGCTAAAGAGCATGGCCTGCATCTTCTGCAGGTTAATCATAAGTTTGTGGTCCTGTAACCAAGTTTGGATTTGGTCGAAGTCCGAGTTTAGTTTGGTGTTGATGGTAGAGATGACCTGGGAGCTGGTCATGATGACTAGGTCATCTGCATACAGCACTGAGGACCCAAGAGCCGGAGCAGAGGGTAGCTCATTTACGATGAGGGAGAACAGGAGAGGCCCCAGGACAGAGCCCTGGGGGACTCCGCAGTTTACCTGGGCAGGCTCAGACAGGGCCTTGTTGAACTTGGTGTACTGCTGCCTGCCCATGAGGTAATTACTGATCCAGGCAAGGCGGGGGAGGAGGATCCAAGTGATAGGCAAGAGGAGCACAGTAGTGCGTGGTCTACCAGATTGAAGGCTTTTGAGAGATCAACAAAGATGGCCCCGGTCAGTTCGCCTTGGTCAGCAGCAGAACTGATCACAGAGGTAACAACTGCTAGGGCAGTGGAGGTGCTATGCCCCTTTCTGAACCTGTGCTGTGCAGGGGAGTGTAGGTTGTGGGTCTGTAGGTAATGGGTGAGCTTCAAGGTGACTACCTTTTCCAGAAGTTTGCTGATTGCTGACAGGATCGCTATGGGACAATAGTTCTTAGGGTCTTTTAGGTCACCTTGTTTGGGCACAGGGATGACTTTGGCCATCTTCAGATGTCCAGGACTACACCGAGGTAGCGATGCATTGAAGACATGGGCTATGGGTGAGGGCTGGTACAGTTGCCCCTAACCCTAAGCAGCTTGGGCTCCAGGCAGTCATGCCCAGCACCAGTGTGAAGGGATAGGCCAGCAAGGAGCTTCTGGGCCTCCATGTCCAAGATGACCTTGAGGTAAAAGGGCAGGAGGGGGGTTGTCCCACTGGGTGGAGAGGCCCAATCCTTGGGGTCATGAGGCAGTTTGGGGATAACTGGCAGGTCGGTGAACTGAGAGTTGAAGGCATTGGCAATTGTGGGGGGGTTGTTGCAGTTTACCCCGCAATGTGCCTGTCTGTGACCTGAGCTCCTAGTAGACCCACCAACCCACATTCTTAATGCTCTGCCAGACTCTCCTCAGTTTCTGGCTGTGGAGAGCAGTATGGACTGACAGAACTCTCACTTTTTGCGGAGCGAATGGCTTTCTTGCACGAGTTCCTCAGCTGTCTGTAATCCTGAAGGTCTGAACTGGACATTGCGTACTTATGTCTAGCCCAGCATTTATCCCTTTGTTTCATGAGAGATAAAAGGCCTCCATGGAGCCATTTAGTTGCAGTGCCCCTCACTCACCTTCTTGTGAGGGGGGGCATGCTTGGTTTAAAGTGGGGTGTAAACTTTTAGGAAGTTGTCAAGGGCCTTTGAAGGGTCATTTGTGGCAATGACCTGAGACCAGTCAGCGTGTCACAGGTCAGCAAGGACCATAACCACACTCCAAGGACAGAGTCAGGTGATAAATAAAGAATGGTGTGTTTTGCAACACTTGGGGTTTAACTTTAAAAGGGTACTCGTCCCCCTTCCAGCTGTCATACAAAAAAGTGTAAGCACCTGAGCTGCATGGTTTGTACATTGTGACTCGCACTTGCAACAAAGGCTGTGTATACCAGGTAAATTATAAAGCACAAATTCCAAGCTGCAAGCAATAAAACAAGTTATTGATTTATTTGCTTGCAGCTTGTAATTTTTACATTTTAATTTACCTGGTGCCTCACAACCGACCTGAAAATCCAGGCTCATGGACTTGTTTACAGTGTGCGTGAATGAGCAGCTCTCTGCTGGCACAGACATTTTCCTCCGTTCTTGCACTTCTGACCATGGACTGTTTAATGCATGGCTTTACACCTGATCATAAACAATCACAGTGGTTGTTTAAAACAAACTTTAATTTTATATATATATATATATATATGATACATGAGTGGGCATGAGTGTGATATGGAATATATTTCACTCCTCTAGAGTGACCTCTGAATACTCACAGTGGCGAAGCCAAGAGTGAGGTGTCAGAGGTCACTGTACAGGACTGAACGTATTTCCCATATCACACAAGTGTACATCATGTATCCTATTTATATAATGGAGTCCTCATTGTTGCAAAATTTACAATTTGCATGGATTTGCGCAGCTTGCGTGGGTTTAGTGTGGTTTGTGCGGCTTGAGTGGGTGTAGCGCGAGTGTAATAAATGGCACTTATTTTAACTCCACTGATGTCATCAGGATTTATTTCACTGCGGTGAAAATAACTTGTTTTATCTCACTGGAATATGTCTCACCCTCATTTATATATATATATATATATATATATATAAAACCTGTGGCATTGATACTTGCTAGGACTGTTTGGCATTTATTTTCATATACCCAGAGTGACATTGACACATGCTAGGACTGTTCAGCATTAACTTTTTAGGGAACTAGGGCACGTGTTGTAGAACCAGACTCTAGTGTCTTTTCTGGGAGAAACTATTTTGTGGATCCCTGTTTGACAACATTGCAAATTTGCTTCTCTGTTAGCCCCTCTAGTGCCATCACCCATCACTGATAGTTTTTTGCCTGCATGGTCAGCAGACTACTGAATGAATAATTGCCTCTCCATGCTGAACTGCCCTGCCATCACATTGTGACATACAGTACAAAATATGTAATACCTGCAGCAGTCAAAGTAACACTGCAGAGAGCTGAATAATTACTAAAAAATATGTTTCTAGACTCAAATGTCAATTTTGTGATAGAGTGTGTGTGTGTGTTTGTGTGTGTGTGTGGTGGGGGGTGTGGCCCCTTATACAGTCCATCATATAATACATTTTGCAAGGAATTGATGGTGATAAAGTTGGTGGGGTGCTTGTGAGGGGAGAGGATGGGCAACTCTTAATGGCACAGCTATAGTGTACCTGTCATCCAGGACTGTGCAGAATTGCACCCACAACTGCTATCTACAGTATCTGTTGCCATCGTCATGCACTGTATCATTCAGCATTGCAATGTATTTTTGTACATGTCATGCAGTTCAAAATCAGCTAATCACTATGTATGCTCCCCATCAATATCTGCACAAGCTACGTTTTTCTGTTACTATTTTGTTTTCGGTTCCATGGAAAATTATTTTGAAGTTTCCTTTTATTATGAAACATCAGAGGGCAATTAGTGGTATGGAAAGGGTTGTCCTTAGTAAAATACTCTCCTTTGTCATGCAGCAAAAAATCAACTATTTTCAAATAACTGCCCATCAGTTTTTCAATGCTGATGGCCAGTTATTATTTGCAGACCATGCCCCTTTATTTATTTCAAAAAATATTTTACCAGAAAGATAGGGAACCATAGGGATATAAAGTGAGTGGGGTTCTTAACTGATGGGTGCACTTCTGAGCCCTCCTACCTTCAGACTTTCAATAGCTGCATGCAAGGCACCTGACCTGAGCTACAGTATGTAGAAGGAGCACTGCCTGTGGATCAGAAAGCTGAGCAGAATGCATGACCAGAGAATTGAGTTCATTGCATGAAAAAATGCTATATGGGAAAGTTTTTTGGTGGGTGTCCTACAGTATGTCTGCCTATGATAGTAACACCTGATTGGCTGACACTTGGCTAGTCAGATGTTACTATAAAATGAGGACATCTTTTGCTTCATACTTTCCTTCCTTACTGGTTGTGGGGTATATTAAATTTCATAAAGAGGGAATGGGGCTTGCAGGTGTCTACTAAACTATCAGGGGAAAATATAAAATTTGACAATGGGGCATTGGAGTTCGTAGGCAGGTAGGGTTACACTAAACTATCGGGAAAATACTAAATTTGACAACAGGGGATCAGGGCATGGGTGAGGTTCCACTAAACCACAGTACAATTTTTTCAGCTTTTGTGGATTTGGCACTTCAGGATAACAAGGTGGTTGAGGCACTTGCATGTATTTAACTTTTTTTTGGTGGGGGGATGGCAGAAAGTCTCGAGATTGTTGCCTTGCAATTCTATGTGGTGGTCTCTCGTGTTACAGTCATTGATGTCAGTCCTTGAATGACATCAGTGACTAACAGCGCTCTGCTGAGATTGCAAAAAAAAGGGAGTGTTTGAATGACAGTGCATTCAATGAAAACTGTATAAACATATTAGTAGTACTAAGTTTATTGATCGACCATTAGGTCATTACAATTTAGCAGCAAAAAACATCTATAACATACAATAAAATATAAACATTTAAATACATACACCTGTTACTGGAATAAATATAAGCTGCGAGCAATTATACATACCTCCTTATAGAAAACAGTAATCTGGCTATATCAAATCAGCACAAGCTAAGCTAGTTAATTTCTCATCACAGTATCGCTGGTTTATTCCCAGCAATCTAGTTCAATGAAGGCAAAATTAATTATTGTCCTAGGAAACATCAAGGTATTCCCCTGAAATATCCAATTCCATGTATATGTTCACAATAATAATGGTTATATTTTATCCTTATATATGATAGAAATCCTATTAATACAGTACTTCATGGATCCTTATATAGTAACTTAATTTATGCAGTAGGTCTAGTACCTAATAAAGGAAACTTGATAAACCATTTATGGTTCCTTGTATTCCCTGGTTCCATCACTTATGCTTAAAATTCTTGCCTGATATGATCCCTAGCTGAAAACATTGTCTAAAAAATATAAGCTTAATGTACAATGATGAAAAGAATACAGTGACAGATGACACAATAAAATGAAAAGCAGTCATAAATAACCTATGAGTTAACATTCATCAATCAAAGTTAACAGCAGAAGGCCATGCACGGTCGTCGGTAAAAGTAAATATTTCACTTAAAGTTATAATTTGTACAGACAATACTAGTTCCTTTATGCACAATTATAGGTCATCAATAATATTATAATAGCAGCATCTCCTTTCTTTATGCACATCATTCTGAAACTTAAATATGTTCCAAATAAAGTCTCCAGTGTCATTTTATATATAAGGAGTTCAGCTGTTAAGATATCATAGACACTTTTGGATAATTATACTGTCTCTCCAGTTTAATGTATGAGGAGACTATTGAGGCACCAAAAGCAACATCAGCATTCTTTATAAAAGAAACTCATCTGTATGAACTCATGAAAACTCTCATTCAAACAATCCCCATAATGCTCCAAATCAATTCTCGGCCACACCATGCCTCTGAGGCAATCTAGCCAAACAGCCAGTCAGGCTCAACTGTGAGGCCATAATTGAGGGCAGTTCATCCATATCAAAATATCTGTCTCCAATCACGAGTCTTACTAAAGTAATTAGAAGAACTTTTGTACTCCTTGTGCTCCACAAAAACAATCCAGCGCAAGCCGTTTAACATCCTGGTATACATTTTGTAATCCTGCATGTACAAGTGTCTTCATTTTCCCAAAGCAGTGATGTACTAAAATGTAAAAATAGTGATTCTTTCTGATATTTATCCCCATTCTCCATATAATGCAATCAAAATGCCTGTAAGTCTCTTCACTAAGAACAGTATTATGCCCTTTCAGGGGCACAAAGCCATATTTTGTAGTCCTGCACAAAACATTCTGATTTAATTTGAGCCCCTATAGTGTTATAAAGCAATACATATAAATAGGTTCTTTTCAGAGAGCATATATGAAGCCTCGTTTGGGCACTAAAAGCAATCAAATTATTTAATGATAGTTATTAACCTCAGGAGTTCATGCTCTGTGATGAGAGTTCAAACTCCTTTATACTTGGCTTTATAGTCATGCCAAAAGCACACAAATCAAACAATCCTTTTCATTAAATAGAAGGATAAATGCAGTACCTCTGAGAAGCATTACTTCCCGTGACCAATTTGCACCAATTTTCACTATCACCTGTACAACGCCTCTTCATGGATTATTAGATCAGGATCTTCATAGGCAAAAGGAAAAAAAATACAAATAAACTATCTTAATTTATTCCAAGGGTCCATGAATTCAACTCCCCTGCAGAAGCCTCATCTCATTCTCTCATCACTCTGTTCAGAATTCTTCCATTATGGTTTGGCATCTTTCAAATGCTCATAGAGGCCACCTTTCATTAGAGTGGGGTGAGCACATCAGCACAAATGGTGCATTATCAGCTTCTCCTATGTCTCCTCTAGCTCACTCAGCTTTATCTATTGGGGGGGACACCATTTTTACTCAACTTCGTCTTTAGTCTTCGCCATAATATAGGCGACCACAGAATTTGATATATGAAAGGCAGCCAGGAGCTCTGTTTGATGCGAGAAGGAAAGTACACTTATAGCTCCAACCCCACGTTACAGCATTTTCTCTAGAAGCTTCACAATTTAAGCCAGCTAATGCAAGTTGCCCTGTGTGATATAATAGTTTTGAATATAATCAAAATAACTTCACGAAATAAAATAAAATAAAACTTGTATGTTAGATAATGTCAAAACTTTTCAAACTTTACAAACCTAGTGCAGTGTGGAGCATGGGGCAGTGAGGAGTGGAGCAGCATCGCCACCATGTTTGTATAAACATATTGTTAGGGAGATAGAAAATAGAATGACAGGACTCTACCCATGGTGTCACATTTAGTTCTATATTAGTGTAATGAAATGCAAAAGTAAAAGGCCATTTATTTACAATAAGACAAGAAACTGACATGACAGACTGTATGCGTTGACGGTGGGGACACCTGGTGGAAAATTGCAACCTGGTCAGATAACTGTAACTGCTGACAGTGCCACCTGGCACATTTAAGCTGTTTATAATGAAGATTTAATTAAATAAGCACATATGGCAGCACTGCAGTTCAGAGAACACATTAACGAGTGGTAATGCGGTATTCCTCGGTACTAGTCGATGTACCACGCTTGCCAAGGAATAGCGAGTTAACAAGCAACTTATCTGTAACTACCACTGTGTGTGTGTATATATATATATATATATATATATATATATCAACCCTTACAATAACAGTCCCAAAATTGAATGACACAAATGGATTCAAAATAAATTTCAGAAATGTTATAGAAATGCATAAATCAGAGGGCCCCTGATGAAGACATGTTTGAAAGTTTGGGCAGTTGTAGACATCTCCCTCAGCACTGACCCAAATGTAAAATTATTACACTATGATTTTTTTTCGTTCATTCACAGTACATTTGCATTTATTTATTTACTCTGTTTTTTGAATTTTGTTTTGAATCCCCTTGTGCCATGACATCTTCAGAGTGTAAGTGCGTATGGTCAGAGTAGACAATCCCTTTCTTGTGGCCACCATCTGTGGATATCATGTTCTCCTTGCTTGGAATTTTGCTAACTATTAGTCTGCTGTATGACTGTCTTTCGCCCTTTCAACAGTTATCTATATAGGTTAGTCTCTGTAACACACGGGAAAGTAACAATATGTGACAGTAGAAGGCAGGTTTATACCCTGGCAGCATGCTTGTTTGGGAGAACGCAATATTTATGGGTTGCTACAGGAAAGGGAAATATGAAGCAACATTATCCTGCAATTTGAACGGGAATGGGATAGACCTGTTAGCAGTACCAGGCATTTTGTAGTATAGGGAACTGAACAAAAGGGGAAATTATTTACCCTGGAGAGGCACACTAAGCCGGAGCTTGTTTCTGGGTGCCACCTGGGAGCACAAAAAATTTAAGTGATTTGTTCAGTGTCACACAGTATGCAAGTTGGTTGCTGTGGGATTCAACCCCAGGTCTCTAGGTTCACAGCTCAGAGCCTTAAACCACTGCGCTATACTGCCTCATAATAGATATGAGAAACTATGAACATGAAAGGGGGTTTGTACCATGATCACATTCTACTTTACATCCCTTTGTGCCACAGAAGATTAGGAATGTAGCAGAGTACTGTGACACAATATTTTAGTCAAGCTTTGCACACAATTGGTGTTGAATACACAGAGAAAAACTGAGCTCACAGAAGGGGATGACTGCCATTTTCAAGACTGCTACTGTATGCTGGCATACAAATGGCGGAATTTACATAAAACGATAATAACCTATCGGAGGCAGTATAGCACACTGGTTTAGGGCTCTGAGCTGAATCCCACAGCCCCTCCTTGACACTATGTGACCCTGAGCAAGTCACTTAACTTCTTTCTGCACCCAGGTGGCACCTGGTAACAAGCTTCGGCTTAGTGATCCTTTCCTGGTTAAACAATTTTCCCCTTCCCCCTCTCAATAACTGCTACCCCTCCCCCCCACACACACATGCCAGTTGGTTGGGTGGTGAAGCTTGAAAGGTGACTTAAAGCAGTAGCGGCAAGAAACTGGCAACCAACAATTTTACACTGCACAAATGACGTAGGGAATAGGGTCTGTCCCAAGTGGCCACGGGGACTGAGTCTGGATTTAGCAATTAATTTTTACTTTTGCAACTCTTTAAAAGTTATCTATATTTTAAAGTAACAAAGACAAATCCCTATAATTGACAAGGACATTATTGTACATCAGCTGAGTTTATACAACTGCCTTGTTGTTCCAGCAACAGTCTGTAAATGAATTGGTTTCCAAAAGTGAATCTTAAACTCTTGGTGTTGAGCAAGTTCAAGTTCATTTAAAAATACAGCCCTGGGTGAGTATTGTATGTTTAGGACTTGCTCTGATGGCATCTAAAAACCTCTCCATCATTTTGTTTTTGTGGAGAAACTTCAAAGAACTGTCACTGTAGTGAAACTTACTCAAGTGGGGCAACATTGGATTAGTTATTTACTTTTATGGAAGCCAGCCTTTTTTTTAATTATTATTAATCTGTATCTCTTTGTCACTGTTCCTCTCTCTTTGTTCCTTTGTGACTAGGCAAGGGGGATTGGCTATTTGTCTTGTTGGGGGGGCAGTGTAAAACAGATTTAAATAACTGTTTTTTGGAAATGTAAATGTTTGACTGCTGTCTGTTAGGTCGAACTTCCCTGCAGCACCTACTTGTATTGCACTTAAAGTTCAACTAGGCTCTGTGGGGATGCATGAAATACTGCAGTGGTTCCACTCATCAGAACATAAACCTAATTGTGCAGCATGTTGTCTGACAAACACAAATGCAGGCCCGCCAGAGTACAGTGAAGAAAATTTAGAAATGGCCAAATGGAAAAAAAGATTTGTCAAGGTAGTCTTGGGGGAAGGGGGCAACACTTTCTGTTCCCCATGCTGCCAGCAGTCAGATGGCATGGCCATGGAGTTGGAACTTTAAAATCCAGACTCACCCCTTCGCAGACTCTGTTGTTGGGGGGGTTAGAGTCCTGTGGGAAGCCCCAGCCTGACCAGATGAAACAAAAAAAAGCTATGGTGGGGATGGAGCATAGAGAAAGGGTGAAATGCAGGTCTTAAAATAAGGGTGCTGAAGCAAAACAAAGATGAACCACATCCTGTTTTCTGGGATTCTCTCTAAGCTGCTAACAACCAACTTGAATGCTATGACATCAGCATATAGGTAAGGAGAGTTCTCATTTACTTATAAAAGCAGTGGAACATGTATAGATTAATGCAAAAGAGACTGTGTTACCCAGTATTAGCTGCTGTGATGGGGACTGAATGCTGAGAACTTTTAAATGATCAGGACATAATGTACAGTATTTGCCCTTTGCAGTTGCAGGATAGTGTGGGACATAAAAAAGCAAGAGTCTGCAAGGTGAGATGAGTTCAATATGAGTAATTTCCCATGGTAGTATTTCCTTTGATAACATAAATAGAAGGAGAGACTGTAAGCTTCATATAACATAACTCTCGAATTCTATTTATTTTCTAAAATGAAATATAGGATAAAAATATATTGTACTCACTTCACACTGAAGCTTAGTTTGTTTATGTCCCACACATATCCTGGAATTCAAAAAAGGGAGGATAAGAAAAGTAGGTCCTGATGATTGAAAACTTCTAAAAATTCAGTCCCATATCACAGCAGCTCTTACTGTGTAACAGGGGTTCTTTTTAGTTAATCTTATATACTGTATATACCATAATGGAAAAATTGTTTACAAACCTGTACTGTAAAAATGAAAACTATTATGCCATCTGCAATAAAAAACATTAACTAAAAAAAAAATCTTCTATACTTGTTACACTGTTTTTATTTTATTTTTAGTATTACCTGTTGCCTATGGGTGTTTCAATATTCAAGGACCTGGCAGCTTAGAGAGCAGTTTCTGGCTATTAATATGCTGCCATAAGATGTGCATGTATCAAAACAAAGCCCTGTGATTCTAGTTTAGGTGACAAAAGAAAACCTACAGTATAACAACTTGATGAACACTGTAGTATCCATTAAGTCTGTACTTGTTTTTTAATGTCTGCTTCCTAAATGCAAGTATTGCAAGAAATATGGCTTGCTGCAGAAAAATCCAGCCATTCTCATTGCACTGGGTCTTCATGTCTGCAGGTGCCCTTTGCGACTTGCGATCTGTTTGCACTATCAGAGGTCTTTCCCTTTCACATGAAATGTCACACCATATATGTACAGTATGCCCTAGCAAAGCCTAAACGAGTAGGTGCTTAGAGAGGGTGTACAGCATATATTAATGATTGCATGCTTGGGGCCTTTAGATGCCTCTGCAGTCATTCAAGCTGCTTTTGTTTCTTTACTCACGTTTTCCTCATTTTATTTGTATTTGACAACTGCTAGTGAAAGAAGAATCCAATGGAATCCTTGTATTATGATGTCAGAAACTCTTTATTTGCAAGGTTGCCAGTATATTTCTATGGGAAATTGCAAATACATTTTCAGATTTTTAAGGAGAAATAACATTTTCTGCCACCAAAATGTTATATATTTAATAGAAATATGTGATTTTTAATAATATGATATTTTGTTATAATTTAGCAGGTGACATTTTCTTCATAATCAGATTTTACTTGGAAAGAACAAAAAAGAAGGTTATTGCTGTATTTAAAAATGTAAAATCATACAGATGAAGCACAATAGTGCAAACATACTGTACATACTGTATAAAGGCAATGTTTGTTGATGAAATAAGTATAAATTTCTCTTGAAAAAGGTAGAAAACATATTTTGTTTCTTTAAGAAATACACTGGGCTCTTTAAGTCGACAGGAATTTGTTATTTAATTTTTTTTTTTGTATTACCAGACCTTGTTTACATAATTAATAAAGTTTCCATGTAAAAGATTGTGTTTCATGTCTTTTTATTGATGTTTCTGCATTTCTCTCTAGCAAGTGCTTTTACAATTTTTGGAATTTAATTCTGATTACCTCTGGTGTACTGCTCTGTAACGTTCATAAATGGGTTCCTCATTTCCAATTTTTTCAAAACTGTGTAGGCTGTATAGGTGTGTCATAGATAATTAGAGTGTGGGTTGCTTCAGCTGTGAACTAGGATCTTCTGTACAGAACTAGGGGATAAAAAACAACAACTAAAGAGCTACTTTAGTATTTGAAATAGAAGACTGAATATGTTGAAACAAACTCCTTTTGTTTGTAAACTTACCCCAACCAATAGATGCGTTTGATGCAGTTCATGTATTCAATTAATAGTCCACTTTGTGCAAAAGGTTTATTTTCTCTGTAGTTAGTGTCACTCCTCCTGCTGAAATATTGTGCTGGAACAAAGTGCCTATTTGTTGTTGAATATTGCATAATCCAGTCTGTTGTATGAAATTCAATAGCTTGCTGCCAAACTCCACTTAACAGCAATTGCCTGTTTGCCAATGGAAGCTTTTGAGCTCTGGATACATTGTGACTCAAGGTAATGTTCCAATGGAGTTTGTTGCCAACATGTGTGAGAATCGAACCCAGTTAATTTCTGATCTAAACCAGTAATATACTGACTTTTTCATGATCTCATTGCCTGAAACATAGAAACCTAGAAGTTGACAGCAGATAAGGACCACAAGGCCCATCCAGCCTGCCCATTTCTTTTTCTACCTTATGAATGCACCATTGGCCTTTGCTCTGCCAATGGCCTATCTATTCATACTCATCTGTATTGCTCCCTTATGCCTACCCAATGCCTGTTTGAAGCCCTGCACTGTATTCATATCCACCACTTCTTGAGGTAGGCCATTCCATGCATCCACCACCCTTTCTGTGAAAAAGAACTTCCTCACATTATCCCTTAATCGACCTCCCTCTAATTTCATGCTGTGTCCTCTTGTTCTGTTATTTTTCTTATATTGAAACATGTCAGACTCTTTCACCTTGTTAATGCCCTTAAAGTGTTTGAATGTTTCGATGATATCACCTCTCTCCCACCTTTGCTCTAGGGTATACATATTGAGCTCAGTTAATCTGTCCTCATATGTTTTTGGGTGCAGTCCCTGCACCATTTTGGTTGCCCTTCTCTGGACTGCTTCAGTTTGGTTAATGTCCTTGTGAAGGTGTGGCCTCCAGTACTGCACACAGTACTCCAGATGGGGCCTAACCAGTGTCTTGTAAAGAGGGATTATTACCTATCTCGTCCGACTTGTGATACCCCTACTAATACACCCCAACATCCCTCTAGGTTTATCTACTGCTTTAGTGGTCTGCTTGGATGATTTCAAGTCATCAGTGATGATAACGCCCAAGTCTCTTTCTTCCTTGTGACTGTGCAACTCCTCCCTCCTATGGAGGCTTCAGAGTTTCTCTTCCCTATGTGCATGATCTTGCACTCCTTTGTGTTAAACCCCAGTTGCCACTCTTCTGACCATTTTACTAGTTTACCCAGATCTCTTCTCATTCTGTCCACCCCATCTGGATCATCTACTCTGTTGCAGATCTTGGTGTCATCTGCAAACAGACAAACTTTACCCCTCCAGTCCATCTGCAATGTCACTGATGAAGATATTGAAGAGGACTGGCCCCAGGACTGATCCCCGAGGTACCCCAATTGTGACTTGCATCTCTTCTGACTGCATGCCATTTACCACCACTCTCTGTTTTCTGCCTGTCAACCAGTTTGCCACCCAGTTGACCAACGTCTGACCCACCCTGAGCCTACCCAGCTTATTAATCAATCTTCTATGTGGAACAGTATTGAAAGCTTTGCTGAAGTCAAGGTAGGCAACATCAACTGTTCCCCCTTGGTCCACCACTCTGGTTACCCAGTCAAAGAAATCTATGAGATTAGTTTGACAGGACCATCATTTTGTAAACCCATGTTGTCTTGGATCCTGCGCTCCTAATGATTTCAGGTGTTGCACTATCCTTTCCTTAAGGAGTGTTCTTCATAATCTTGTCCACTACTGAGGTAAGACTGACTGGTCTATAGTTCCCTGCCTCCTCCCTCCTACCACTCTTGGGAAGCAGGATCACATGAGCCATTCTCCTGTCTTCTGGGGCCTCTCCTGTGCTCAGAGACTCACTAAACAGTTATGATAATGGCTCTGCTACTTCCACCCTTAGCTCCTTTAGTACAATGGGATCTATGCCATCAGATCCCATTGCCTTGTCCACCATGAGCCTATATAGCTCTTGTAGGGCCTTTGCTCTAGGGTATACATATTGAGCTCAGTTAATCTGTCCTCATATGTTTTTGGGTGCAGTCCCTGCACCATTTTGGTTGCCCTTCTCTGGACTGCTTCAGTTTGGTTAATGTCCTTGTGAAGGTGTGGCCTCCAGTACTGCACACAGTACTCAGATGGGGCCTAACCAGTGTCTTGTAAAGAGGGATTATTACCTATCTCGTCCGACTTGTGATACCCCTACTAATACACCCCAACATCCCTCTAGGTTTATCTACTGCTTTAGTGGTCTGCTTGGATGATTTCAAGTCATCAGTGATGATAACGCCCAAGTCTCTTTCTTCCCTTGTGACTGCCAGCAACTCCCCTCCCAACCTATAGGAGGCTTCAGAGTTTCTCTTCCCTATGTGCATGATCTTGCACTCCTTTGTGTTAAACCCCAGTTGCCACTCTTCTGACCATTTTACTAGTTTACCCAGATCTCTTCTCATTCTGTCACCCCATCTGGATCATCTACTCTGTTGCAGATCTTGGTGTCATCTGCAAACAGACAAACTTCCCTCAGTCCATCTGCAATGTCACTGATGAAAGATATGAAGAGGACTGGCCCAGAACAATCCCGAGGTACCCCAATTTGGGACAGCCTCTCTTCTGACTGCATGCCATTTACCACCACACTCTCTGTTTCTGCCTGTCAACCAGTTTGCCACCCAGTTGACCAACGCCTGACCCACCTTGAGCCCTCAGCTATTAATCAATCTTCTATGTGGAACAGTATTGAAAGCTTTGCTGAAGTCAAGGTAAGCAACATCAACTGTCCCCTTGGTCCACCACTCTGGTTCCCAGTCAAAGAAATCTATGAGATTAGTTTGACAGGACCATCATTTTGTAAACCCATGTTGTCTTGGATCCTGTGCTCCCTAATGATTTCAGGTGTTGCACTATCCTTTCCTTAAGGGTGTCTTCATAATCTTGTCCACTACTGAGGTAAGACTGACTGGTCTATAGTTCCCTGCCTCCTCCCTCCTACCACTCTTGGGAAGCAGGATCACATGAGCCATTCTCCTGTCTTCTGGGGCCTCTCCTGTGCTCAGAGACTCACTAAACAGTTATGATAATGGCTCTGCTACTTCCACCCTTAGCTCCTTTAGTACAATGGGATCTATGCCATCAGATCCCATTGCCTTGTCCACCATGAGCCTATATAGCTCTTGTAGGGCCCTTTCTCTTTTGTGAAGGGACTAGTGCACACAACCCTTCCCCCTGTGTTCATGGTGCTGGGCTGTGGGCCCTGCCATACCTTCTCTTCAGTAAATACTGAGCAGAAGTATCTATTTAGGACATATGCTTTTACATGGTCCTCCTCTTCACACTCCCACTTATCCCCATTGGTCTTAGCAATACCCCCTTGGACTTTTTCCTTTCACTAATGTATCTATAGAAAGTATTGTCACCTTCTTTTACTGTTCATGCTAGTGTTTCCTTGGTTTGGGCCTTTGTCTGCCTTATTGCCTTCCCTGCTTCCCTTAGGGCAGTTTGGTATTCCTCCCTATCTTCATTCTGCTACATTCCCTTATATTTCCTGAAGGCCAGCCTTTTGGCTCTGACCTTTTCTGCTACTGTGTTTGAGAACCAAAGTGGTTTCCTTCTTCTTTTGCACTTCCTTTTCTAAACACAATGGGATGTTGCTTCAAGTATTACATCTTTAATGCTTGCCCACTTTGCCTGTACCCCCTCACCTGTATTTCTTTTTGCCTGGGCTAGCTTAACCCTGTTGGCCATCTTATCAAAGTCAGCTACTGTAAAGTCTCATATTTTTGCCTTGGAATGGGATGGTTTTGTTCTAGTGACCAAATTGAACCACACCATGTGATGGTCTCTGGCCCCTAGGTGACCTTCTACCTGGAGATCTGTGATCCTTTCCCTGTTAGTCAGTACTAGACCTAGGATAGCCCTGTCTCTTGTGGGTTGTTGTACCAGTTGTTTGAGGCCCTCTCCCTGCAGGGAATCCACCATGTGTCTAGTTCTGGCAGATGTCCCTGCTGGTATAGACCAATCTGTATCTGGCATGTTGAAGTCTCCCATTATCAGAACCTCCCCTTTAGCTGTCATGTTTTGTATATCTTCTAACAGTAATGTGTCTATGTCCTTCCCCTGGTCTGGAGGTCTGTACACAACCCCAGTTCTTATGGCTGTCCCATTTCCTGTTTCCAGTGTGACCCATAGTTCTTCTGGCTCCTTATGCTTATTCTGAATTTCTGTAGCTTTGATATTTTCATTGACATAAAGGGCCACTCCACCCCCCTTTTTGCACCTCGGTCTCTTCTGAACAGTACATAGCCAGGCACTGAATTCTCCCAAGTGTAGTTACTCGTAAACCATGTCTTGCTAATGGCTACTATGTCCAGTTTAGCCTATGTCATTATTGCCTGCAGATCTGGATCTTGTTTCCCAGACTGCGAGCATTTGTGTGCATGATTTTCCATTGGCCAGATTTTGGTGTCTTAGTTGTTGGGCGAGGTCCGGCGTTTCCCCTATGCATTGTATGGGGAGCCGGACCTTCTTCCTTACCTAGTGATGCAAATGAACTACAAACATGCTGAACTCCTGTTTGACCACTAGCTAAGGGGGGAGGGGTGTTCTTCCTATTCGATGTATGGGGTGCAGCACCCCTCTCCCCATTTGCTAGTTTAAATATTCTGCAAAGACGTCAAACTTCTGCCCCAATGCACTGACTCCCTCCTTAGTATGATGCAGTCCATCAGATTTAAAGAACATTCACTCTTAAAACTGTTGCCAGTTCCCTACAAATGTGTGTCCTTTTTCCTGGCACCAGCCCTTGAGCCACATGTTTAGATCCCCTCTCTCCCCTTCTCTGATGTTCCATCCATCCACTTGCCCCCTCCTCCCAAACTGGCAGGATCTCAGAGAAAGAGATGCTGGATGAAATGGATGATAGCTTGTCACCATGCCTGGTCAGGTGTTCCTTGGTCTCCACAACTGACCTGCTGGTGAGATTGTTAGTCCCTATGTGTACCAGGACATCAATGTTTTCTCCTGTTTCCTGAACAATTTCAGCAATGTGGTCAGTGTCTCTCCATGCTGATGTACCTGGGAGACATCTGACCATTACCCCTGGCTGGGGATACGTATCAACTTCCTGAATCATGGAGTCTCCTATGATCAGAACTTGTTTGGATTTCCTTTTTGCTTTTTTTGTTTTGGTTCCTGTTTTGGGCGAGTTTTGTTGTGCTAGCTCCGGTGCTGCAGTGTCCTGCTCTGCAGTGTCCTCTGCCCCTTTGTTTGATTTCGGAAATAGAAGCAGATACCTGTTTGTAGTTTTAATATGGTTTGTGGAGGTGATATGTTGGAGAGCACCGAGTTTATGTAAGTACTAGTATAGTGTTATTTGTGCTGTAATTTCTTTTTATTCATGTTTAACACCCTGTTAAATTTCGTCAATATGATTGATGGTGTGGTGTCACAATGCCAATTTCCTGACCTTCTCTTACATCTGAGAACAAAAAAAAAATATTTTAGCAGGAATAGACACATCATTTAATTACTTTCCTTTATTAGTTTTTTTTTTGTGTTTACACTGAGATTCTTTCTCCTGCCCCAGCCCGTGAGGGATCAGTGAGGCATTTAGTGTTTCAGATCAACTGTATTTTTGTTGTTATAATCTGTGCTATTCACAGGTCTGTCAGTGAGATTTGAGCCACAATGTGTCCTACATCCTGAGTGCTGTTGGAGCGGAAGTTACTGTATGTTATGTGAGGAATGCGCATGCTGTATGATGGTCTATGCTGCAATGACAGCTGATAAGAAGGTGTGTGTTGTTGGATGAATTTTTATTGTTTTCTTAGTTCTTTTGAGACATTTTGACAGAAACATCAATTTTTAAAAAACATTTTGTGGCCATATGGAAATACTGAATTTTTTTTCCACAGGTTTCTAGTGTAAATTTCCCTTGTACAGGTTTTACAAGTCATCAAATACAGACCAGTGTTTCACGTGGCTCTCTGCAGGACCATATCAGCACTGTATATGACAAGGGTGCTTAACAAACATAGCAACATAGAAATTGTTGGCAGATAAAGACTGCTAGGCCCATTCACTCTACCCGTAAGCCACATACAGTGCTTGATTACAGCTTCTGGCAAAATTATGTTCAGTGTGCTTGTGTCCCTATGTCATTGTCAAATGTTCTGTATCCATCATTGATGATGTTCTGTAGTGTGTTATGCTTAGTAATTTGAAAAATGCCATGTCATCGATTCCACGTGCACTGCAGTGGTTGTTGCCATGGTGTGTGTGTGTGTTTGTGTTGGGGAGGGGAGCATACGTGACTGGCACAATTTATTTTGTTATGTTAGAAGTCGATTGTACTGACTATTATTATATAATGGGAAAATCATAATATTCTGAGAAGCTAAATCAAGACTGAACTACAAAAAGTATTCATTTCCAGTGTCCTGAGTCTTTATTTTCATGCCTGATGATGTCTTCCAGTATCCCAGATTGTCACATATTTCCATGTCAAAAGGTTAGGAGGGAACTGAATTAAACTGTGTGAGAGGCCTTTCGGCACCATGCAATTCTGCTTAAAGTTGGACCAGCATAACATTCTGTGGTGATTTGCATATGCAGCCCATGATGCTTTGCATTGTTGGAGCATGTGTGATTTTGTATTTACCAAAATACTGGTCATGTGGCAGAATTTAGTGAGGAAATATGTCACACTGTAATGAAATCTTGTTGTAAAGTAACTGTGTTTTAGATCATGCGGTCTAAAGAAGTTTGATAAATGCTTGTAGCATTTATTCTCTTGCTCCCTAAGCAGTCTTTAATATTAAACCCTTTTAAGGTGCAAATATTGAAATATCTAAAAAATACAGTATATTACAGCCCACAACACGTGTGCTAATAGGGCTGAAAATAACACTGTTTAAAAAGACTGAAACAAGAAAGTAACAAAAACTAAAAAAAATGAAATATATTAATATGTATTTTAGTTGGCCAGCTCAAATGCATACTGGTAGCACTGTGAACCATGGGAAGCTTTCATTACCTTTACATATCTCAACAGAGGGGGTAACTAATGAAAGGACCCACCACTCGTAGCCTAATGAAATACTACTTCTCAGCTCTGAAGTTGATTCTTCTGATTTTGGTTAGGGTACTGGACTATAAATCAGGAATTCACTCACGGGTGAAGAGTCACTGTGTTGGACTTTTAGCAACCGCAGAAACCAGTGTAATTTGACAAAGCTCAGACAGACAATTGCAGAGGGGATGCAAAAAAAAAAAGAGTAAAACCAGTACTGCGGGGAGAGGGAGGTTAGCACACAGAGGCAGGGAGTCTGAGGGAGTGTGATGGATTATTTCAATGTGCTGGGACAGAAAATGAAGGGAAGGTGCAAAATTTAAATATTTTGTTAACAATGTACTATACACTGAACCAGGCTGCATATTAATTAATGCTTTCCTCACCACCCCTACTTCTCTCTTGTAACTATGTTGCCCTATAAGTTGCTTGTCATTAACAATGTTAAACAGGAGACTCATATTTCCTCTTATACAACTTTTCTGGGAATAAGGCAACTATAACTGTGATCCTTAGTCCACATATGACCCTACATAGGCTGTATGTAATGTGGTGGTGCAATTATTTTTCTACTTCTGCTGTTTATGCTCCTTAACCAGCTAGCAAAAAGGTGCATAAAAATAAATGCAACAAAAGCATTACAGTAAATTTCTCAATGTTTTAATGTGCAAAACGGCAAACGGACTGACAACACAGAGAGGGTGGCTCTGTTCTGCCTATTCATTTGCCATTTTTACAGATTAAAACACTGGAAAATTTACTGTAATGCTTTTGTTGCATTTATTTTTGTGCACCTTTTTGCTAGCTGGTCATGTCACTTTTGGGTGCTGCATTTGACTGAACACCTAGTTGTTTTTTATAGTTTATTCTCCTCCTTATACTACACAGCTAGTACCCATTCTGATTTTGCTGCAGTCTCCTTACATTGCTGACTGTGGTTTGAATTGATACATACTGCTCAGACAAACAATTGCAGACGGGAAAAAAGAAAACAATACTGGGTACTGGGAGGGGGAAGGAGGACAGGATACAGAGGGAGAGTGAGGCATTGGGTGTGATTATTTAAATGTGCCAGAATGGGGAAAAAGGGAAGGTGCAAAAGTGAAAAATCAATTGAGCAGTCCATGTATTGCACAGAATGAATTTATGTGCAGTGCATTTATCCAGATGGGCAAATAGCTGATTGCTCCACTTTTGCAAATACTGTTTCCATGCCATCTGACATACTTAGCTCATGCATGCCCTATATATATTCTTATGTCACATTCCTTGATATTGAAATGTGCTATTAGTTTTCACTATGTACAGTGCACATCATGTATGTTTTTCAATTTCATATTGTTTTGCTGTCGCCAGGATGTTTTTCTTTTTTTTTTTATTTGGCCCATGTGCCTGACTGATATGGGCATTTGAGCTTCACATCAGTTTGCTACTCCTCAAGAAGTATTAGAGCAAATCTCATGGATATGTGGTTTGTTTTGTGATGCGTGCTACTGGCTGTGTTTTCATGCACTGCTACAAGAATAAATGTTTCTCACAACAGTCTACTTCTGTTACAGCATTTTCTATAGCCAGAAAAGACACAGCTAGTTTTCTCTGGGTTGGCTTCTACTGCTAGGCAGCTGAAGGATGAAATCGGCGCATGACTGCCACATGCTAGTCTACTGGTGAAATACTGCAGCAATTGTTCACTCTGTAGAAAATCACAGTACAGATTTCTAATGCACAATAAACGCCTGATAATGTGCTTCATCCTGGTGGGCGGCACTGTTGGTGACCATGTGTGGTAGTACAATTGAAATAAGCAGGTTAAGGTCTGCATGATGGCTGGCTCAGGGCTAGCCCATCGGCACAGCAGTAGGGCTCATGGGAATGTGCATCACTGCCCCTGTGACACTGCTGCCACCTAGGTAACCATGGGTGGCAAAAACAAGAGAGGTAAGCAGGTTAGTGTCTGGGTATGGCTGACTCAGTGCCAGCCCACTGGCACAGCAACAGTACTCAGGGAGGGTGGGTCACTGCCCTATGGCACTGCTGCCACTTAGGTGACCATGGGTGGCAGCACAATGGAGATGAGAAGGTTAGGGTCTGGATGATGGCTTGATCAAAGCCAACCTATTGGCAGAGCAGTAGTGCTCAAGTAGGTTGCAATCCTGCCTTTGGGGCACTGCTGCCACCTGGTAACCATGGGTGGCAGCACAAGAGAGATAAGCAGGTTAGGGTCTAGATGCTGGCTTGTTCTGGGCCAGCCCATTGGCATAGCAGTAGTGCTCAGGGGATGGTAGGTGTCTGCCTCTGCTGCACTGTTGCCACCTAGGTAACCATGGGTGGCAGCACAAGAGAGATAAGCAGGTTAGGGTTTGGGTGTGGCTGGGTCAGGGCCAGCCCACTGGCACAGCAGTAGTGTTCAGGGGTGGGTGGGTCACTACCCCATGGTACTGCTGCCACTTGGGTAACAATGGGTGGCAGGACAACAGAGATAAGCATGTTAGGGTGTGGATGATTGCTGGCTCAAAGCCAGCCCACGGGCAATGCAGTAATGCTTGGAGGAGGTTACATCCCTGCCTCCATGGCACTGTTGCCACCTGGTAACCAAGGGTGGCAGCACAAGATAGATAAGCAGGTTAGGGTCTGGGTGATGACTGACCCAGGGCCAGTGCATTGGCACAACAGTAATGCTTGGGGGAGGATGGGTTGCTGCCTCATGGCACTGCTGACACTTAGGTGACCGTGGGTGGCAGCACAACAGAGATAAGCATGTTAAAGTTTGGATGATGACTGGCTCAAGGTCTGCCCATTAGCACAGCAGCATTGCTCATGGGAGGGTGTGCCACTGCCCCTGTGGCACTGCTGCCACCTAGGTAAGCAGATTAGTGTCTGGATGAAGGCCAGTTTGTGTACCACATGTCATCATGCATGAGTACACTTGGGCCCTTGAATGCCAATATCTAGTGTTCAGCTTTGTGAATGACAGTGTACAGTACACCTTGCAAGCTCATTGATTGACTGGGTCCACCAATGGGCTGCAGGATGTACAGTAGTTGTCATTTGCAGACATCTCTGTCAGTGGGCAGGCATGGTGGTATATATGGGTAGGTTGAGCTGTCTGCTGATGGGGAATATGCAGGAATGAGTGAGTGGGATGGGTAGAGGGTGCATGAGTGGGTGGGGGTGGGTGGTCTGCTGAGCTACGAGGTGCATTTGGCTCAGGGTGGGGAGGGGGGTTCTGTACATTTTACTGTACTGCCACAGGGTGCAGCATTTTAACAGGGATGTGAGCGGGGGGAGGTTTGTGTACATTTCACTTTATTGCTGCAGGGAGTGGCATTTTAACAGAGGTACAGGTGGGGTGGGTTACTTGGTATTACTTGGTATGAAAGAACAGAAGAAGGCCAGAGCCCATCGAGACGGTTCCCCACACTATGTTGAACATTATTTATCTATTATCCCTCAACCAAACATCTAATTTGTTTTTAAAGACAGTGGCACTAGTTGCCTCTACCAATTCTTGTGGCAAGGTGTTCCATACAATGGATGCTGTTATTGGAAAAAAGTTTCCCCTTTTGCTGGTTTTATAAGTTTTTACTTCAAGCTGTTTATTATGCAGTCTCAGAACATGTCTCCTTTTGGAGAGTGTTAGACCACATTTTTCCATTAGATCTGGTGAATTTATTACATTAAAAACCATAAGCATATCTCCTCTTAATCTTCTAGTTTGAAGAGAGAAGAGACTAGTAGCATTTAATCTGTTCTGATAATCCAAGTTTGTTAATCTTGAAATCATTCTAGTTACTCTCCTTTGAACTTGTTCAAGAATTGCTATGTCTTTTTTGGTTTGGATTCGAAAGGGAGACTATAGTCTAGATATCTGGTCTAACAGATGCCTATACAATGGAATAAGGCATTGTTCAGTGTGATTAACAAAAGAGCGTTTTATTTGCCTTAAAAGTCTGTTGGTCATGCAAGCAGTTCTAATACAGTGATCATTTGATGTAAGTTTATTATTAACATATATCCCTAAATCTTTTTCACAATTTGATGAGTGAAGTGGTAGTCCGTTTATATGCTATATCGTTTTAGGATTATTTACACCGAAATGCATTACTAAACATTTGTCTTGATTAAACTGCATATGATTTTCATTTGCCCAAAGTGTTAATTTTTCCAAATCCTTCTTTAATGCAGAAATGTTTTCTTGATTATTAACCTTGCCCCAATTTAGTATTGTCTGCAAATTTAACTATGAAGTTATTTGGCCCTGTTTGTAAATCACTGATAAACAGGTTAAACAATGTTGGTCCCAAGACCGACCCCTGTGGTACACCACTTGTCACACTACCAGAATCAGACAAGATATCATTACTTCTGACTCTCTGAGAATGATTTGTCAACCAGTTTAAAGTCCAGTTGACAATATCAGGTGACAAACCTAGATTGTGCATTTTAGTAATGAGTTTTTCATGTGAGACTTTATCGAAATCTCTACTAAAGTCCAAAAGAATTACATCAGTAGGGATACCCACATCTAGTAGAGTACTTATATTATTGTAAAAAGATATCAGATTGGTGGTGCAGGAATACTTGGGAGTAAACCCATGCTGATTTGAATCATAAATTCTTAATTTTTTACAATCTTGATCTATTAGAGACTTCATTACTCATTCCATTAATTTACCACCCACTGAGGTCAGGCTAATTGGATGATAATTTTGCACAGAACCTCTATTACCTTTTTTAAATATGGGAGTAACTACTGCTGAACACCAATCATTTGGTACAATGCTTTCTTGTAATGATTTATTGAAAATAATTGACAAAGGTATAAAAATATTTATAGAGGTTTCAATCAGAAACCATGGATGAATACCGTCTGGGCCTGGACTAGTATTTTTTTTTAGTTTTTTGATAGCCTGTATAATGTCAGTTGGATGGAACCTATGATAATCTATGTGGTGAACTTTAAATGTACTAATAGGTGATTTTTGAGAGAAAACAGAACAAAAGTACTTATTAAAGAGATTCAAGGTTTCTATATCAGATAGAGAAGAGCCATTGGTTATAATGGGACCAATGGTCCTTGATACACTCTTTACTACTATTTATATAGGAGAAAAGAGATTTGTGACAGTCTTTTGTGTGAGCTAGTTTAAATTCTAGCTTATTTTTACCAATTTAATAGAATTTTTAAGTTTTTCACAGAAAGTCTGTATTTATGTAATATTGTTGTTTTAAATGGAACAGAACTATTCTTAAGTTTCCTAAAAAGTGAAATTTTTATTTTAATCTGATTTTTAATTGTCTTGTTGAACCAAGGGGGAATTTTCCCTTTATTATTAAATTTCCTCTTAGATGGAATAAAGGTATTTTCCAAATAATGTACAATGTTTTTAAAAAAGTCCCAAGTTTGTTGTGTTGTACAATTAAGAAGATTAGATTCCCAATTTATTTTTTGTATGCATTCATTGATTTTAGAAAAAATTGCTTTGTTATAATTTTTTGTATAGTATAACTTCCTTTGTGTAGTTTTAAACTGTTGAATTTCAAAAAGAATAGATGAATGATCACTGGTCCCAAGTGGATCCCGAATTTGTAAATTGCTAATTTGTTGCTTTATGTTAGTAAATACTAGATCCAAAATATTCGGACCTCAAGTGGGTTCAGTAACAAGTTGTTGTAAATCCAGTACTAACTACCACATCTATTAGTCCTTTCTCGGCATAGGACTGTCCTGAGAATGAGTCCCAGTTAATATGAGGGAGGGAGGTTAAAGTCACCAAATATTACAGTATCTTGAGATTCTGAAAAATGTATAATTTCTTTAAACATATCAGTTGTGTAATCTGAATTTGCAGATGGAGGTCAATAGATGTTATCAATAGTTATATAGGACTGCTCCTTCAATACGATTTTAACCCTTATACTTTCCAAAGGAAAGGGAGAACACACTTCAAAAGAAGGAATATCATTTCATATGTACATACAAACTCCACCGCCTTGCTTATCTAATCTGTTTTATGATATAATTTATAACCTGGAATTTCTCTGGACAAAATTGAGGATGCGTCCCACCAAGTTTCAGTTACTCCCACCACACCTATATTTAAAGTTTTACATTTGGCTTTGAGTACTGCTAATTTGAGTTGGTTTAAAGATATTGCATTCAAAGCTAGGAATTGACATTTAGTTGTAATAATATTTTGGTAAGTATTCAGAGACCTGGGAATAGACCCATTCTCCCCCATTGTTTTTAGTTTAAACAATGATTTATGATTTTAGTGATCCTTTTTCCCATAAGTGTACTACCCCATGACTGAGATGTAAACTGTCCCAGCAAAACAAGGAAGAATGATCTGAAAATGATTCCCAGGGGGTAATACAGGGAATATCCTGCTTAAAACACTACTTTCTCAGCCATTCATTTAGGGCTTTGATTTTCTGCGTCATGGTAGATGTTGCTCTCGGGACAGGTAGAATTTCAGATATACATACACAGCAGCCCTATCAAGTAACAGGTTACATAACACCACATAGTCCTGTTGTAACTGATTAAATGGGGTGTTGTTTATATCATTAACGCCAGCATGTGTGATAACCAGTGGATTTTCCCCTGCATTTTGTAAAATTTTAGGCATCATGGAGGTAACGTCAGATACCCTGGCCCTACGGAAGTGGGAACAAGTGTGGTTGCTCTTGTCACTAGTGCATACTGCCCTGTCAACGTGCTTAATGATTGAATCTCCCAGGACTAACACTTGTTTTGAGACAGTAGAGGTACAAGAATCAGAAACAGGTGATTGTTTAACACACTCTGGAGCGATTAACTTAATAGGTATTGATTTGGTAGCTTGAGACTTACTAGGAGAAGTATTCATGGGCATTAACTCCTGATTGAAAAGTGTTTTTGAACCATTATTATCAACAGAGGGTGATGCACAGGATAAATCATGTAGCACTTCATTATTTGATACAGTCAATTGTTCAAACCTATTACAAGTTTCAATAGGGGCACTATTGTGTATTTGACCACCTCTCCTTTTTTTAAGAGGCTTTGAGACAATGGTCTAGTCATCATTATCATGAGAAGAGGGCAGATAATCATCCACCTTATAAGAGGGGGCAGAGGCAACAGGTATACTAGTACTAGTCGTTACAATTGTCTCCTCATCAGGAGGCATAGAAATGCTACCTAAATGTGAAGGAAATTGTTCATTAGAATGAAGTTGTACATCCATAAGATCAATGTAACTTTCCAGTTCCCAATAACAGTAGAAACTGGTTTAATATTAAGCAAAATGCTATCTCTGCTTCAAGAGTAGTAATCAGATGGCAATTAGCACATACATACTCGCTCCCATTTTCCTCACTATACATCAAACATTGCATACACTTACTAAGTTCTTTTTCCATTATTAAAGGTGTATATTTACTAAGTAGAGGATATGCTAAAATTATCTTATCCAAGTTTGTGTAATGCCAGCAGTTTCAGTGTGCCCAGCGGACATAGCAGACATGCGTAAACGCAAATGTAGCTTCTTTTACTTAGCTGCTTTCTGATCTACAAGCAAGGCAAGCAACAGGAAGTTGCAATTTGAGTCACCTGCTTTTATAGTGTCTAAGCCACACCCCCAATTTAGCCCTCTCGACTCCTACTGGTTTAGCAAAGTAAGTTGATACAGTAGCCTTCACAGCATAGAACACACACTGACCTTCTTTCTCTTCTTTCTTTTTTTAACCCTAAATAAGACCCCTTCTACTTCTAATAAAGTATCTGTCTTGCTTAATCTCAACAGACACTGACTCCTGCTGAGATATAAGTGTTAAATTAATAAGAAAATGTAGCTTCTTTTAATTAGCTGCTTTCTGCTCTACAACAAGGCTAGCAACAGGAAGTTGTAATTTGAGTCACCTGCGTTTATAGTGTCTAAGCCACACCCCCAATTAAGCTCTCTCTCCTCCTACTGGTTTAGCAAAGTAAGTTGATACAATACTCTTCACAGCACAGAACACACACTGACTTTCTTTCTTTGTGTGGGTGGGGGGGTCTGTATTTGCCACTTTATTGCTGCAGAGAGCAGCATCTTTCCAGAGATGTGGGCGGATGGGGGGGAACACTGGACTGCCAGCGTGGGCAGGCTGCCATGCTGCTGTCTGCATTATGGCAGCTTGCCTGTGGGTAGCAGGCAACATAAGTCTACTTGTTGTAGACTTATCTCTGGGAGTTGCATCTCCAGACTTGTCCCAGAGTTGTGCCTCCTGGTCAGGCTGTAAATGAGGTTGTGCACCATATGCATGGGCACGCCCCCTTCACAGCGCCTCCAGATGCACGCATATCATTATGGATGGTATGCTGCATATCTGCGATACGTTGGCTCATCGGGGATGAGCCAGCACATCAGCCCCCTGTCAGGATCATGCCGGTGCACAATTTGGGGATGCACCAGTGAATCTCGGATGCGCTGGGTACATCCCCTTTGTGAATCCTGCCTTTTGTTGTTAATGTATAATGGTATTCGTTGTATGCATACCTTCACTATATTTTCTCAGAATTAGAAAATTCTTTTGCAATAATTAATTAACATTAAGGAGAGAGGTTTTCCTAGGGAATTTTAATTCAGCATATTTTTGATTATTAATCTTCTTATTAATTTAAATTAAGCACACATAGACTTCATTAATTTGTACCTCAATTTTAATAAAGTATATTCTGTTAGAGTAATTAAGGATAATTAAGGGGTTCGTTATTTTTCAAACTTATTTTAAGGCACCCTTAATTTTAAATTAAGGGGCAGATTATTAATTCAGGGGTCAATTAATGGAAAATTAAGGATATTTTAAGGTCTTTTTGTCCCCTAGTGCAGTGCATCTATCTAAAGCAGTTGACTGCACCTGCATATAGGTGATTGGGCATTTTGGAAGGTTTGATAAGGTGGTAAATAACTATTAGTGCTTTGCTAACTGCTGCCTCCAAAAGCCAGGTCTTTCTGATGTGCACCTCCATTAACCCCATCGCCAGCCACATAGTAATCATAACAACCCCTTATTGTCTAGTGGTCCCCCCTCCCCCAATCACATTCTTAATAATAATCATAATATTGCCTGTTCATCTATTTCCCCCCTTGCCCCTGATCATCCCCAATAATAATTATACCTTTCCTTGGTGGTCTAGTATCTCTCTGCTCAAATCACTCATTTGATAATAATCATAACATTCTCTGGTGATCTAGTGTCCCCCCACTCCTGATCACTATATCTGATAATACTGAAGTTCCCCCACCCTCCCAGGACTCTGCACTACCCCCACTAGACCCCACAGTCACCCAAGTAATAAGATTCTCTACCTTGAAGATGGTGACAGACAAAGCCCGTCTGCTCACCATGTCAGCCACCTATGAATAAGTATGTACCCACTGTAGAGACAGCTGTTTATATCTTTTTAGGTGGGTGGGACAGGAGTCTTCAGTATGACTGGGGGAATGGGGAGTTACTAGTCAGTAGGGAAAGATATGATTATTATCTGGAGGATGATCGTGGGGCTCGAGGGACACTAGACTATTAGGCAAAGATATGATTAATTACTGAGTGGGCAATCAGGGGGGCAGGGGGACACTTGACCACCAGAAAATATTATCAATATCTGGTGGCATTGGGGAGGGGTGATGGGGCCACTAGACTGCCAGAGAAGGTATATAGGCAGCCCTAAGATTGGCAGGATACAAACACTATCTGTTTCAGGCCTGTAATCAGGCCGTGGCCCCTTAGTGACTTGCTAGTGTTATCAGCTCATTTGCATAGGGATGTATTTATATGGCAGATTGCTCTGCAGGAGCAGTTGCCATTTGTGGACCCTGGATGCCCATTTGCCCATACAAGCCCCATACTGTAGCTCCCTAGTGGTCACATACCTCATATGGCCAGTAGGGGATTGTGGGAGCAATCAGGGTAGTGTCTGGCTCAGATGGTTGATATAATGGAACATGCCATTCATGCCTTGGTTTGATGGGACACTGAGGGAGTTGAGGAGACAGGGGCAAAGGTTAGAGCGGTGCTAGCACAAGTCCGTCCTTGATGCCGACCACCTTAGATTGATGGAACATTATTCTATCAATCTGCAATCACCCATAAGAAGGCAGAATTCCTGTCCAGGGAGATTGTAGTTGTACAGAATCGACCGGCTCAGCTGTTTTGGACTGTGGACAGACTGTGCAGCCCAGCCTGTCTACAAGTCCGGAAAGCTTTTTCACAATTGGAGTGCGAGGAGCTCACTCAGTTCTTTGCAAATAAGGTGGATGACATCAGGGTGGGCTTGCATCCAGCAATCTCTATGGGTGATGTTGTGGAACAGTGAGAGTTCACAATGCCTAGTTTCTCTTGGAGTTCCTTTTGCCAACCGGAGGTCGTAGATATTATGAGGATCATCCATAGTGTGCGGCCTATGAGCTGTAGTTTAGACCCTGGACCAAATCCCCTAATTTTGGTTTGTCTTGAGATCATGGCCCAGTTATGGTGCAGATGGTCTGGTGTTCCTTAGAGTCAGGTGAGTTTCCTAACTCCCTGAAAGAAGCAGTGGTTACACCTCTACTGAAGAAAGCTACTTTGGACCCAAACTGTTTTTCAAACTACAGACCTATCTCTAACCTTCCCTTTTTGGGGAAGGTTAAAGAGAAGGTAGTGGCAGCCCAATTGGAAGACCATTTAACCATCCATAATGTCTATGAATCCTTCCAATCTGGTTTTCGTAAAAGACACAGCACCGAAACTGCACTGGTTCGGGTGCTTAATGATCTTCTGAGGGCAAAGGATCAGAAGAGATGTTCTATTCTAGTTCTTCTTGATCTCTCATCGGCTTTTGACACTGTGGATCACCTGGTGTTGTTAGCACGCCTGAGGCAAATATGTGGAATGTCGGGAACTGTTTTAAAATGGTTCACTTCATTCCTTACCGGGAGATCACAGAGAGTTGTGTCGGGGGTTCATTCCTCCGCCCCAACTTCTTTGTTGTGTGGGGTGCCTCAGGGTTCAGAGCTGTCACCCATGTTATTCGCAGTGTATATGCTGCCCCTCGGAGACATTATAAGATGGTATGGGCTGAAATTTCACTGCTATGCAGATGACACCCAGCTATACCTGTCTTTTGTGCCTGACCAGGATGGAGCTCTCTCGGTGTTTAATAACTGTCTGGAAGAAATCCGAGGGTGGATGGATTCTAGCTGGTTGAAGTTGAACTCAGAGAAGACAGAGGTATTGGTGGTGGACCCTGGTGGTCAGATATTGAGGCCGAATGATGGCTTGCCCTCTGGAATTTTTCTTGACGGTGTGTCACTTCCAACCTCTGAACAGGTGCACAACCTGGGGATTGTCCCTAGATGACAGGCTGACCTTCCAATCTCAAGTGTCGGCCATTGTCAGGACTTCCTTTTATCATCTCAGAAATATTGCCAGGGTGCGTCACCTTGTTCCGTCTGACTCTTTGCCAACGTTGGTCCACGCCTTTGTGTCCTCGCAGCTGGACTACTGCAACGCCCTTTACTTTGGGCTTTCTGGGGTTGAAATCCATTGCCTTCAGCTGGTGCAGAACGCTGCAGCCAGGGTGTTGACTGGGACAAGGAGATCCAGTCACATTACCCCGGTACTGCGCGAACTGCACTGGTTTCCCATATGGTGGTGGATCACCTTTAAAGTAATTTTATTGACTTTTAAAGCCCTTCACGATCAGGGTCTGACCTATCTGAAAGAACTTCTGGTGCGTTACTGCCCCGGCCGAATCGCTACGCTTGGCTGATGAGGGGTTGTTAGAGATTCCAAGAGTGAGTTTAAAATCTTCTGGTAGCAGAGCTTTCTCTTATGCAGCTCCCACTCTTTGGAATTCTCTACCTCGCCAGTTATGGGAGTGCACCTCCTGGAGGTATTTTAAGAAAATTTGAAAACTACCTGTGGCGAGGGCCTTCTGGATGATTAACTGATATTTGAGTATTAATTTTATTTTTTGGATTGTATGGATGATTTTATTGTTAGTTTTTAATATGTGATGTTGCTATGTATTTATTGTATTTATATGTTTTACGTGATATTTTATATTGTGCATTTTGAGATGTAAAGCGCCTTGATATTTTGAAAGGCGCTTTTAAAATAAAGTTATTATTATTATTACTCACTTTGTGCTTTGGACATGTTCCACTAAAGCAGTAATTTGCATTAACTTGCACTTAGAGAAAACTGAGAATGCAGACAGGGATCTATGAATATGTGGCTTCATTCATCATGGCAAACTTGCTTTTCTAAATCTTTTGATCCTTGTGACTGAGATATGGCAAGCTTTCTCTATTACCAGGGAGATGATTACCCAATTTTGGTAACTGCCTTCCACCAGTTCCTTGACCCTTGCACTGTTGATTATCCAATCCCCGCTGTTGAGAACAATGTCAAGTTTGGCAATAAACCTAGTACTCTGTTGAACATGCTGATCTAGAAAGCAGTCCTTGAAGATGGATAGAATTTCACTTTCAGCAATGTCATCAGTGATCTCAAGATGGCAGTCAATGCCTGGGAGACTAATGTCCCCTAGGATTTCAACTGCATTTGATTTAGCTGGTCTCATAATCCTGACCACCTGGACATCATGCTCCATTCTGCTGTTTGGGGCCTCTTTTGCCAATTTTTCATCTTGCTCAATCCAGATAGACTTTGTGATATGGGTGTAAAGAGTGCGCCAGAGCCAACTTTGGTTCAGCATCGAGTTGGGCCTGAAAATTCTGTTCACCTTCACCAATTCAGCTAAACTGCTTCAGCTCTTAGTGTAGCAACTTGCATGGGAAAAAAAAACAGACTACAACTTGGGGGACATAAGGTCAGCAATGAATATGAATGACAGTACTGTAGCTTACGTGCTGCAGTTGCTTTTAGCATGCATCTGTTGTGGAGTACTGGCTGTCTTGTGACAGAATCTGCAAAACCTATTAGGGTTGCTATGGTCCAGTGTGAGCTGCAGTTTACTATTGATTGCTGACACCAAGGCATATACTGTACCTCTCTGTAGTGTCTGCTTAGTCTCCATGCCAATTACTATATTCCCTCTGTTGCCATCAATTTTCAAATTATATAATATTACCCCACCACCCTCAAAAAATAAAACAAGCTATGCTTCAGAAAACAACAACAAAAGCAACAAAAAACACAGAAATTAAAAGACATTGAATGTGGGGCATTACATTACCCTTCACAATATTTTCCATCAATGGATGTATTTTTCCTTTTTTCATTTTTTTTTTTGTACATCTTAAGTGCAGCAATAATTTAGATAAAGTAGTGGTGGTTACTCCACTTGCACCACCACCATCATCATCATCATCACCATCATTACTATGTATCCTGCCCCACTAGTCCCTTTATGGCTACTATTACCACCAGCCTTACTTTGTTAGGTTGCTGTAGAATATCACAAATAATGGTAGGTGTGGTGTTTAAGTAGACTCATAATGGAAACAGCTATGCTAAATGCCAGTTCGGCCCTGCAATCAGCAACATACATGCTTTCTTTAAAAGAGGCACCATCTGAGTGATTAGTGCATCAAAAAATAACAGGAAGAGCATGTATAGAAAATGTGATTCAAGAAAAATGCGATTCAAGAAAACCTGACTGGTCTTGACTTTACCTTTCTCACCTCATTTTAAATGATGGAACTGGTCTTGACTGTACCTTATTTCATCATATTTTACATGACATGGCTAGATTGGATTTCAGAACATGTAATTCACAAAATTGTGATTTGTGAAAATGTGACTGGTCTTGACTTTGCCCTTCTCACCATATTTTACTTAACATAACTGATCCTGACTGCTTTTTTCACCTCATTTTCTATAATGTGACTGTATTAGAGTTGAAAAAAACCTGATACTAGAAACCCTGGTTTGAGAAAAAGTGATTTAGAATAATGTGATTTAAGAAAATGTGACTAAACCTGATTTTACCTTTCTCAACTCATTTGACATGATGTGAGTGGTCTTCACATTGCCTTTCTCACCTCATTTTACATGATGTGACTGGTCTTGACTGCTTTTCTCACCTTATTTTACATGATGAGACTGGTCTTTACTTTGCCTTCTCACCTCACTTGACATGATGTGGCTGGTCTTAACTTTGCCTTTCTCACCTCCTTTTACAGAGCATGTCTACAATGGATATGAGAAAATGTGATTCAAGAAAATGGTTTTTGAGAAAATGTGTCTGGTCTTGACTTTGCCTTACTCACCTTAATTTACACAAATTGAAATGGGGGCCTGAGTGCGAGTAGTGGAGATTTCTTTTAAACCGGAGGCTGTTGAGGGAGGAAGAGGGTGAGATTGGTATGCTTATGTATTGCTTGGAGTGGGTCAATCACCAACTGCACTGGATGATCAGCATGTAAAGCTGCTTGGAGTGGGAGTGGAATCAGTAGACTTCTGAGGACTAAAGAACCATGCTTTCTTTGTTCATATGCTCACACAGCCAGCCCTAGTCATTCTGCTTGATGTTAGCTCTGCTCTACCACTATGACCACCACCACTGCTTACAAAACTGGCACATGGTAGAACTGACATGGTGGAACCTTTCCCTGTTCTTTCACTCCCCCCTGTATTCTTTTCTCCTCCTGTTCTTGTCCTCAAGATTTCTACATAACACAGCAGCAGATTCTTAACACAAACACTCCCATCACATTGCCAGTGCACTGTCGCACCTTCTTCCTCACCTTCGTGATAAAGATGGGTTTCTGTGCCCTGCACAACTAACAACTTACAGTATTTGTTAAATAATCCCTTCAAACGTCCTCTGCATCTTTTCTAGTCTACTAAATGCACTCTGCCTTACTTCTGCTGAAGGAGGGAAAAGCAATAAAATAATAAAAAAATATGGATTTCGATGTCCTGTATTCCACTACCACTTAGGAAGAAAAATATTTGTATTATTTAAAAAAAACTTGCTCCTTTCCAATCTACTAAATTCACATCGCTCCATTTCTGTTGTGTGGCCCTTATTTTGTTTAAACTAAACCTCCCCACCTGAACCATCTCACTTAACTTTAATATTGCATGGCAATCACATTTTGTTCTGATAAATTAGTGGGGGGGGTCTTTTATATTTTCTCTACATTCACAGTTTATTATTGAATATATTCATTGAAATATTAAGAGCAATGTCGTTTTTGAGTGGGGTGTCTATGTGATATCTTTCAAATTGCAGGAAGCTTTTGCCTTTCTTCTCAGGGCCTGAGCTTGAAAACAAAACACACATAAAAGTACCCCTAGGTTTGGCATTTGTTGGTGTATGCCCAGGCAAACTGGTAAATCATCAATCATGATTTTTGAAGATCAGTCATGACTGATTATTGTTAATCATCAAATGTTGGCATAAGATCATCAAAGGAGATCATGATCTAAGATCATCATCTAGATAATGATTTAATCATCAAACATGAACTTTCAAATCACTAACTGATGATTATTGATTATTTTTGTAGGCTTAAATTAGCATGATGGTTGTTGATGATCTGCGGATGATCAAGTGATGATTGTTAATGATTATATTAGTTAAGTATTACAAGTTTGCAAGTCACAGAAATAATACTTAATGCTTTATTAGTTATTTATGAAAATATGAATGTCACATGTCAGGAAAGACGAATTAATTATGAATTATAATGTAAATCACTTGAAGTCAAGTTTTAATCCCATTAGGAAGAGTACATGCAATGTCTGGTATAGGATACATATTTGCATACTAATTTGCATATTTCAGCAGCACGGTTTATGGAACAAAACAATTTAATTTATTTATTTATTGAACTGTTTCAAAAGGAAGGCACGCTGAGCAACACGTTGCTCATCTCCCTGTGCGACCTGGGGGTAGGAAACAATGGGATATAATACAGAGAAATGTTACAATGTTGGAATACAATTTGCTTACTTGCATATAATGAGAGCAGGAGGAATTACAGGTGGATAACATTGGTTAACAATACAACAGTTAAATATAGTAGATATGAAGACACTTATAGCAAATTAGCAACAGTTGGTGACAGTTGGTAATGCTGGAACACCTATAATAACTTGACAAAAGTATGTAGCACTAGATGGTAAGGTGACACAATAGTAATTGGTAGACATTAGTGTAACATACCATTAGATATTCAAGATTTACAGTGATTGGAGTAAAGAGAGGAAGAATGGGAGGAGGGAATGAAAAATCGTGGAGGGTAGAATGGAAGAAGGAAAGGAAATTTACAGAGAGATGCAGACAGAACACGATTTTCGAGGCAAACAGAGATGACAGGGTGGACTAAAGTGCATGTAAGACAGATATGGGGTAGGTTATAACTGCTTTTTTGAGTGAAGGTAATTTTCTATTTTAAAATTCATTTTGCACTGACAATATTAGTTTGCAGACTATTAGGAAAGGTTTTGAGCACAAACCAAGAACTTTTAGGAACTCATCACAACCATAAAAGGAATCACTTAAGGGGGCTATATAAACAAATATAAGCCTTTCTAGCTCCAGTAAGATGTGAGGTAGCAGAGTAAGCATAACTGAAAGCAGGGGGCTTCTAGAGAAAAGGTATCATAACTGATCATTCTAGTAAATATGATTAAATACAAGATACATTCCAAAAGTATAAAGAAAAAGAATATAATTTTTAAATTTATTTCTGTAATCTTGACCATGGGCAATCATGAAAAATCATGATGATATGAGATCATCATTAATCATAATCGCCATCTCCATAACTTCATGGTTTTGTGATTGGTGGCCATTAAATGGTGATGGTTAATTATTGTTCGTGATGATTGCAATGATGGTTTTTAAAGTTTAACACATTCTCTGAACATAACTGGATAATGATCATTCATGTTACATCATTAAAAAATCATCATCTTTTCAACTGTGTTTTAACACAGTTTGGAGTGCATGTTCCCCAAAGGTTCCCCTTATGACCACCTGATACCTGGTTCAAATAAAGGCAAAGTAGTTTTTAAAGGGGTTGTCTGTGTGATGTCTCTCAAACCACAGGAAGCCTTTGCTTTGCTTTTCAGTGTCTGTGCTTGAAAAACAACATACATAGAAGCACCCTAGGCCTGGTATGGTGTATTTCACAAAATTCAGGGCACAAGTTTCCCAAAGGTCCCCTTATGACTACTAGAAACATGCACTGAAACACAAAGGCAAAGTGCCTTTCATGGGGTTGAGTGTGGGTATTCCAGGGGTTATTGTGCAGTGAGGACAGTATAGACAAACTGCAATGAAAATGTGAATGAACTGCTAATGCCACTTACAGGTAGGGTCTGTGACAGCATTTTAGTATTAGTAGCTACACTGCACGAAACAGGTGGTGTGTTACCAGTGGATGTGGAATGCTGCAATAATATGAGATGTGGCAAATGGCACAACACAACATTATACTGGCCACAACCATATGGTATGGGCTTTCATTTTTGTACTTATGATGCCCAGTTTACAATTAATTGATAATTATACAGTCATCATAGTTTAGGAGCCAATACTTAAACCAAAGAGTTTGCAGCATGCAGTGCAGCAATGATTACTGAGTAAGGGCCAATACCACTATATCTGTAACATCTATTTTACAAAACAAACCAACAGAAAAAAATGGAAAAAAGAAACACAGATTTAGAATCTGGGCAAGATACTCTCTCTCACTCTTTAGCACTACAGTGCATCTGTGAGAAAAGCGAAAATATTAGGCAGTTTTTCACGAACACACTTTCGCAACAGCCTAAGCCAATAAGAACACTGGGTGTTTCTTCTCATTTCTAGCTCACTCCCAAATGTCTGTTTTGGGGCTTAAGGGCTGTCTGCCTGATACTGTTAAAACAGCTGTCTCAAACTAAACCTTGAAATGACTGATAAATTACTGGTGATTAGGAGAGCCACTCAGAGTAATATTTTTGCTGATGTCACTCCACTCCCTGCCCTCAACAGAGCAGAACTTTGTTAAGCAAAGGTTATTTATAATCTTGCTGTGCTTCTGGATCCCAGACTAACTTTTGAGATAGTGCTGTGATCCAGAATGGCTGCGAGCATTTATGTGATGTCATTAGGTCACAGGAATATAAGATGTAAATAGGCCACAATAGAGTATCAAAACCATCCCTTACATTGCAGCAGTTATAACCCTTGATGATCATAGACCTCCTATAAGTATCCAACTGGTTCTTAAAGATTGAAACTGATAAGCTGCATACCACTAGCAAACTGTTCCATTAGTACATCACGCGCTGGGCAAAGAAGTCCCTCCTAGGCACCTTCTTAAATTTTTCTCCCTTCAGTTGAAACCTAAGCCCTGATATATTGAGTGTCTGCTTTTAGTTTTAAATTAAGACACTTATAAAGAACTACATCTTTAATAGCTTTAAATACCAGGGTCATATAACCGAGCACTCTTCTAAGCTCTACTGTAAACAGCAGTAGCTCTGACAGTCTCTCTGATTAGTCTTTATCTATTAGGCCCATCACCATCATTGATACTCTGTTTTGCACTACTTCTAATCTACTGACATCCCCTTTTAGGTATTTTGACCATAATTGACCACAATAGTTTCAATGTGGCCTCACCTGTGATCTATACTGAGTCGCTGCTACCTCCTTGTTCCTATTCATATAATTTCTGCTGATGTTACTTATGTTTTTATTGCATTTCTTGATTAATCCTGCACACTGGTCTTTAAGCATCATGATAGTATTGATTATTACTTACAAATCACTTTTAATTTCTGAGACTCTCAATTGTTTTTAATTTTGAGACTCGAAAGTTTTCTTAGTGACGTGATTGAAACACAGCAATCAAGATATTCAAAGGAGATGTGCCCAGTGCTACTGAGTTGCACTGGAGCATCTAAAGAGCCCCTGAGCCATATTCAAAGGAAGGGTTCTCCATGCAATTCTAGATTTGCTGCTGTGCAAGATAATGTATATGGCATATCCGTGGGGCGTTCCCCATGCCGTCGGCAAGAATTGCAATATTAGGCAAGATGTGCTTTACAGCTTTCTGCACATCTCGGAGATGTAGCTGCACAAAGTTAGGCATGTAAAAACATGCCTAACTGGTAGCTACCACAGGTGGGCTGCTGTAGGCACAGTGCAACACACCAGCTACCAGCTCCTGGGTGGCTAACCCTCCCATCCCTGAACACAGAATAAAGTGAAACAATCCCTATTTCTCTGTTAGTCCAGTGGCCCCCTCCTTTCCCCACACCCTGATCATTGTGTACAGTAATGTACATTGATATTCCCTGGTAGTCTAGTGGACTCTCCCCTGTCCCCAGACCACAATGTGAATAACAAAATATATTTTCACTCATCCCTGGTAGTCTAAAGGACCCCCCTCCCATCCCCGAACCCAATAGTAGGGTAATAATAAAATCCCTGTATCCTGATGGTCCAGTAGACCACCCACCCCCACCCACTGAGGTGACCACACCACCTCACTCCTCTCCCCTACCCAGCATGGCCAGTTGACCACAGAGCCAGTGGACAACACATCCCTCCACACACCACCACAGCTGCCCACTGACCAGGCTGTCAGTGAATGACAGCCTACTGTATACCTAGAAGCTCAATGGTAGACACTGTTGACTAATGGGCTTGCAGTGTGTACTGTATGACTTCATTCATGACTTTGTGTCATTCACAAAGTCATGAATGGCTTATACAGTACATACAACAACTAATTAGTCACGACAATGTCTTAACTCTCTCCTCTCTCTCTCCTGCATCAGCACACACTGCTCTGCCTGGACATGCCTCACCTTGCCTCTGTAATTTCCTCCAGGGCTCAGCAGCCTGGATACTGCTGCTACTAGGCTTTGCTCCGTGACTTTATCACCCCTTGTTGTGCTCTTTTGGGATTTTCTGTGGATGGCACCTTTTATCCTTTGCAGCCCACAGCATGTCATCTCAGTTATAGTGGGCTTTATGCAAGTACAGCTGCTAGACTAAATCCAGGCATTTTACCTAATGTTTAAGGCATTTTACTTACTGTTTTAATTACTTGGTGTGTCATCCCAGCTAATGGAACCTGGCCACAGCTGCTGGTTATTAATTCAATTATTTTCTTACCAGCATTAATTCGATTATTTGATCCTACTGGTTTAATTAGCTGTTTGGCCTCATGATGCCTCTTTGTAGCTTCTCTGTTTTGCCCATTGTGGGTGACTGTGTTGCTGTAGCGGGCATCATGGCTCCAGGCAGCAGGAGCAGATTTAAACTTCTTACATGTTTTATTGGTTACTGGCTCACCCCTGCCTTCTATTGCTGCTCTCCATAGCCTTCATGTCAGTAGTGCATTCAATACTTGAGTCAGTCCTCCAAAACTGACACCCTCTACCTCAGTCTCTCATGCTAGTACCAATACATCTGTTTTTTAAACGATCCTCACTATGTCAGTGACCCTCACCATACGAGAAGTCAATCCTCTATTGACCCTTGCCAACCCCCCACTCATACTGATACATCTGGTTTTCCCAGACCCTTACTGTACCAGCCTTCATGGTCATACCTACCTTCTCAGCATTAAACCAATTAGTGTATCAAGTCTGCTCTTCTAGAACCTACCTCACCATTGGCACAGGACTTTGCCAAGCCTCACTGTTCTGTCACTTGTAACATTTAATTTATTCATTCCAAATTTGGCTTTCTAATGGGACTCAGTCAGCATACATTCCTGTGGTTGATAACTGCTTCATGCCTTAATCAAACCCACATGTGGGTCCTCAGTGCTTCATCTGACCTATGCACAGGTCTCTCCATGTCAGCGATCATAAAATCATGACCCATGTGCGGGTCCAATGCTATGTTACTACCACATTCTCCACATTTTGGAGACATGTTGACTGTATCCATTACTCCAGCACTCAGGGATAGCCCTGTGGTCATTGGTCTCTCTCTGCATCCCCAAAGTCTGCATCTTGAGCATGTGAAGCTTGGAGCATGGTCCTTCTCACCTGGCCCATTATTGGGAATGTCCTCACTCCAGTGGACCTTCAGTTGTCAGCTGTACTGATGGCATCTCTGAATGTAACATTTAAGACTTCAGCAGCTGAGGGGTGGGGCTCACATGGGAAGGGCCCCTTTAGCTGCCTGAGCAGTTTTGGTTGCACCCTTTAAAGCTATTCTTTCTTCAACCACCTTTGGTTTACCCAGTTTGTTCTTAAATCAGTAGGCTGGATGAGCCCCATCATGGTCATTTCTCTCCTCCTCCCACTTTGGAGGTTGGCGCCAAGTGCCCCAGTGTTGCAGAGTTCACTCACAACCCTCCACAGTATTCCCATTAGAGGGATAATGTGAGAGTGTTCCTAAAAATAGCAATTTCTCTAGATTGGTCTACTAAATTGCAGTAGCAGAGCTGTCACTAAACAAAACTTTCCCAAAGCCTGGAGGGAAGGCAACCTAGGCCTTGGATTCCCAGACATTTCCTCCTCAAAGGGTGTTTTCCTCTTCTCCATGCCATTGCTCATAATACCTAGCTGGGCATAGTTATATTTCCTAGGACACATAGTTAGGTTTTCACTGTTAGATGGAGTTGGGTGGCAACCCTGTAATTGTCCCTTCTCCCCTGTTAGCTGTTCTCTCTCTCCTTAGGAAGTCATGCCTCCATGCCTTACATTCAGACCCATGAGCTGGTCACCATTCACCTGTCATTTCCTGCCTACCCTACTCAAACCAGACTACCAACTGACTCATGCTACCTACTGACCTACGTACAGATCTTTGATTCCAATAAGTGTTCAGCACCTCTTATGCTTGCTCAACACTCTTTTTTGGTTCCTTCCTAAGGTACCTTTAGCCAAGGAAATCAAATCACCCCTGTGGCACCTCTAGTGTTCCTTGCCTTCATACCTCTACAGGGTGGTATATCCCATGGACAGAGAGATGAACAGCCAAAGATTATCTACCTCGCACAAGCATAACACTGTATCAGTTGTGTAGGCACATTGAATTGGAAGGCTAAAGCCTGTAGTTCAATGGGGTGGAGCAATTTGCCTCGCCCCTGCTCAACCCATTTAAAGGCAGCTCTTCCTCACTCTACCAGCGAACATTTTTCATTGCCCCTCCATCCATCCCTCTGCCTCAAGCAGCATGCCTCTCTCTTCTTTGGGCTCCTTCCTTAGGTATCTTTAGCCAAGGGAATCACTCCCATGGCACCTCTAGGGGTGTAACCCTCCTGTAGGGATCCTTGCCTTTGTACCCCTACAGGGTGGTATATCCCATGGAAAGAGAGGTGAACAGCCAAAGAGTATCTATGTTACATGAGCATAACAGTATATTAGTTGCATAGGCACACTGAATTTCTGTTGTTGTACACAGTGGGTCTTCCATGAAAATGAAGTCCTACATTACACAGAAACAATCAGGTTGTAGAAATTTCAAATACATATGTAAACCTCCAGGTTGCTACTTCAGTTATGTATAGATATTTGTCCTGCACTATTATAGTATTATAATGTATGGTTGCATGTTGTGAACACTAAAAATCCATAGTTTTACTGGGTTGTTGTACCCTCAGTGTGACATCACAATGTTGTTATGCCATCATGGGTATGTCACATTGATGATACAACAACATAGAATGCGTTCAGGCATGCATGGTAATATGCGAACATCAGGTCTTCCAGAACCAGCCATAGTGATGAGAGCTGGACCTGGAATGAAGGGGCAGTGACTAAACAGAAAATAAGAAAGTAAGGATCCTGTTCTCTTTTTTTGTTCTGTATGTGGACTATATACTATAACAGACAATGTATGGTTCACAGTGTAACAAAGCATGTGTTGCCATCTTGAGGTTGCCAGGATGACTGAAACTGCTTGAGCTTTGCTCTTGAGGTTTAAACAAACACTATGGCAATCTCTTGATAACTACTGAATACATATTACCAGTATGAACCATACATTATCAACTATATATTATGTTGATATTTTTTACTCCTTTGAATTTGATTATATATTGTGTGCCTTGACTTTGTGATGTACCCTCAACAGAGTATCCTAACTGAGCACACTATAAATAAAGATAATAAATAATAATAATAATAATAATAATAATAATAAAACTTTATTGTCACCTTTCAAATCATGAAAGGCGCTTTACATAAAAACATGAATAAGACAGAATAAAATATAAAAAGTGCTGTAAAATAGACAGAACAATATAACAGATAGACAAGATGGTGGTAGTTTAAAAAAACACAATGCTCCTCTTCCCACAACTCTGAATTCCTCCTAGTTTTATCACCAAATCTCAAATGTGAAATCTTCCTCCCTCCCAAAAGTTGTCTTTCATCCCACCTCCCTCAGAAATTGAGCTAACACAAATGCTTAAAGATTAACTAGGTTTGACTGTACTTTTTTATTCACACCTCTTCTAAAAGTGGTGACAAGAGCTCAAAGAAAATCTCAGATGGTAGAAATCCAGGAAATCAAAACAACACCTGAAGAAACAGTGGCAACAAAAGACTGATGGATATAAGGGGTTAATATATGAAAATGCTGAAACTAAACTGATAAGTAATTGTGATTTTCTTTTAAAGCAAGCTAATTATGTGTCTCTCCAGGGTTCTTTTCAGCAGCTGGGGGATGAAACCAAAACAGGGTGGACCTATGTTTAAAAAATGTAATGGGCTACTACACACACAGTTTGGGTTAAACCTCAGATACAGGACTGTATAGAACATATAGGATAAAGTATGGAGTGGTGTGTGTAATGAGAATTTTACACCCCCCCCCGAGGTGTTGGATGCCACATAAACCTAGAGAGCGAAGCTTGAGGGGTTTATCTCAGCATCCAACACTGATGGAATGTGTAAAATTTTAGTTTACACATCACCTCATATTTTATTTTATAGAATTGTTGGGTTTCATTTTTTTCCACCTCAGCAATTATATAAAATAAGCAGTGGATGCCTCCATGTGGACACAGCCACCATCCAACGAGGTTTGAGCAGGGTGAGCAGTCGAACCGTGTGCTACAAAGCACTTTTAAATTGTTTGTATAGCTATTTATTTTTTTAAAAAGGTTTGCTAACGCCAAATTGGAGGCGGTGTGCTGGTTGGTGGCAATGCAGAAGCGATGTCTGTGACTGGGCATGCACAAAGCGAGAAACCTGGTGCATGTTTGCCATAATAAACATTCCTTTACTACAGCATATTAAATCATTGGGTTTCTCATAGAAAAAATAAAAAAAAAGTATGATTGGTTATACCACAAAAGTATAGAAATGAGTTGTTACAGATAGCACTACCTATTGCAGTTCTTGTCCCTGAGTTTCGAAGTAGCCCCAGTGACTAAAAAGAGACAAGGTGCCCTGGTGCCCCTGCCCTTGATAGATGTGCCTTTTGAGGGGAGAATTACAATGGATATTAGATTTAGCCACTTGAGACAAAGTAAAAAGGGTAATTAATTTATTTTGTTGAAGTATCTTGACTATGCTACTTGATACCCAGAGGCAGTTCCAATGCATACTGTTACAGCCCCAAAAGTGGCAGCAGAGCTTGTCAAAATGTTCATCAGGGTGGGCATGCCTAAAGAGATTAGTACTGATCAAGGTAGTAATTTTGGTGCTGCATTACTGAAGGAGCTTTACTGACTACACAAGGTATCACTGCCATAAGAACCTCCCCTTATCACCCTCAGACAGATGGTCTTGTTGAGCATTTTAATCAATCCCTAAAATGCATGTTAAAAAGGTTTGTAAAAGGGGAAGGAAAATACTGGGACCAATACTTACCTTACCTTACCTGCTTTTTGTTTATAGAGTAGTGCCACAGGCATCAACAGGTTTTTCACAATTTAAAATACTGTATGGTAGACAACCTAGAGGGCCACAAGATGTAATTAAAGAAACATGGGATGATAAACCCCATCAGAAACAATATATTACATCTTATATGTGTGCCCTGAGAAAGAAGCTGGCAAACTATGTTGAAAGCACCCATAGTAATCAGGAAGAGGCCCAAAACCAGCAGAAGGTGTATTATGACTATAGGGCAAAAGAGAACACATTTTTGAATCAGGTGAAAAAGTCTTGCTACTGTTACCAACTACAGAAAATAAACTTTTAATGAAGTGGCAAGGGCCTTATAAGGTGCGTCAGTGTACTGGCACAGTTAACTATGAGATTAAGACCACTGCATAGGAAAATTCCTACTAAGATATACCATGCTAATCTCTTCAGGAAATGTGTTGGAAAAACATCAAAAGCTACTTTAGTTTAACCAGAAACTGAAAAATAAGATACTGATGGAGCTTATGACAGACTGGAACAAACTGTAACTGCTGACCCTGTAAAGGTGAATGTTTCCTTAACCTCCGAGCAAACTGTAGAAATTTGTAACTTGCTAAATATGTTTAACAGTATTTTCACCACAGTATCAGGCTGAGCAAAAGGTGTTGAGTATGTAATAGTTAGGGTTACCACCTTTTCAGAAGCCCAAAGTGGGACAAAAGCGCGTGACCTGGCCATTGGCAGCCAACTGCGCATGCGCGCGCCGCTGGTCCACGGCGTCCTTACGACAAAGGGTACCAATCAGGATATTTGGGATGCTTTGTCATGTGCCACTGCCCACGCCCACCCCATGTATGCCTTGACTCAGCACTCTTTGCATGTTCACCCATGGAACAACATTAACATTGTCTGTGTTCATAACCTTTGGTAATTTGAAATCAGGAAACAGACAAATGCAACACTGCAAAAAATGCATTTTTTATTACAAAATAAGAAGAAATAGTAAAGCAGCAAGGACATTTTCAAGCAATAAAAAGCAGATATTCACCTCTTTCAAAACTACTCCACCTCTTTCTCACTCAAACAGCTCTACACCTCATTTCTTAGCTTTGAAATTATACTTAGCATTTAATTTAACAGCCTGCAAAGGGGTCTGTTCACATAATGTTTGAATGGATTCACCACATTTCATTGGTAGTTTATTGTCACCATAAGTTCGGCTTTTGTCAGTTCTACCCTGCAACGATTTCTCATCGGTCCACTTGTCCTTTAGGAGAAAACACTCTCTCAGCAAAAGCATTTGAAGGTGGGATGCTCATGATACGTGCAATTACTGGATACAGAGCAGGCAGGTCTGGTGCATCGAACAAATCTTTTGCCACTTTTCTGCTGGTGCTAGGTCCAGTCTACACAAATCTGGCATAAGGGGCCTGATGACTGAATAGTCTTGAAAGAGTTTGTCTGCATCTATGGATTCCTGCAGAGAAAAGGCAGCAATGACATTCAACAAATCGTCAAAGGCAAAGGGTTCCTTCAAAGACAGCATAGACATTTTCTTTAGGTAGTTGTCATCACTGCAGTCAAACCACTGCTCCAAGTATTTGACAGCAGTTTCAAGGAAAAGGATAAAATCTGTCTCCAGCTTTTTACAGGAGACAGTATCCATATCCCTCATGAATGCCCGAAGCTTTCCCCCAAAAAACTCGTCTGCTGCACGGGCTTCAAGTTTTTGTCTAAGTGAGGCCATCACGGCAAATGTTTCCATAGCTGTCAGTTGTGATCTTTCTAGGGTGGCTATGTGTTCATTGAAATCGACCAGAACAGTACTAAAGAAATACAGGTAGCACTGTGGCAGTGTCGGAAGTGTGCCCTCCCCAAGTTCATTGTCAGCAAAGTATTGCCAGATCTGTCTAGGTGTATCCTCTCCTTGTGAGAGGAAATAGGACTACAGTGCAGCAAGATTTTGATTATTCTGTCAATTGCTGGCAGCAATGACAGCCATCTGGTTGGCACATGCCTCAGAAGGACTCATATTCCATGCCACAAAATTCAAAAACTCTTTAAATCTCTTGTTCTTGTGGCAGACCCTGAAAATGGCTAAACATTTTGGGACGAACACCTCCACATTATATTTCAGTTTTGCTGCTGCCTTCTTTGCAGCATTGTGAAGGATGTGAGCAGGGCAGTTTGCTTTTTGAAGTGATGGGCAGTTCTCTTTCAGTCTAGTATACACGCCTGACCGCTTCCCATACTTCACACTGACATTGTCAGCACCATATGCCGACACAGAGTCCCATGGCAAGGAATGCCTTTGCAAAATAGGTGAAATCTGCTCAGTTATGAAGCTGAGCAGATTCATCTCGATCTTCATAGAAGTCCAGGAGAGCATTAACCACACCTTCTTCCTTTTGAAATACCTTACTACCAGTGGAAATAGCTTTATGCTGCTCTTGTTGGATGCATTGGATGCCATTGAAAATGACACCCCTGGACTTTGCAAGTCTTTCAGAAGGCATTCCAGAGAATGTGGTCCCAGAACATTCTCTACAATGGCTTCAGCCTTTGTTCTGCCACAGGCAAGTTTTTTGGCAGTCTCAGAGTCCCCATACAGCTGACTGGCCAGCTTCAGCCCACAGTCCAAGGAATTGTAAGACATGTTGTGCTGCACTGCATGAAAAACTTCAGCCGCTTCAGCTGCAGTCACCTTCAGCTCTGTCCCATCCAGATTAGTTGTTCTGGTCCACTTCATCATCAGATGGGTGCGTTTGACTTGCTGGATGGCCGTCTTGTGTTGCTCTGTGCTTTCATGCCTTGTTAGGTCATTCCGCCCGCCATGCGACACCAGGATTTCCGTCTACAACACCTGCAGAAGGCTTTCCATGTGTCGCTGCACTTCTCGACCCAGTTGAACTCCATCTTCCACATCTTGCCACTTGCAGAGTCTCTTATTGTTGGAAGAAGATGCAGTCAGTGCAGATCGCTTCATTCTTTGAGCCCCGTTACTTACCTGTGCAGTTAACAAATGTTGCAATGTGATTTTTGTAGATATTCAGTGACAAACTGGTGCACTATGTGTCATCTTACTTGCAGGCACTATCACATGTGTGCCAGTCATGGTCTGAAAGCACAATGCAACTTCTGTGAATGGCAGCCAAAACCAAGCAACATAAGCCAGTGCAATTGTAGCTACAGGTTATGTAACACTGGAGCTGGAACATCTAGAGGCAGTGAACAGCAAGGAATATAGCTTGTTCCATGATGCCACCCTACGCCCTTGGTTTGAAAGCACAATGCAACGCACATACACTGCACCAAACAAGGCTTGAAAACACGAAAAAGAATCCCTAAATTAAACAGGATTGAACAATTCATAACTTAAAAATGACCGGCAGCAGACAACATTTATAACCATGGCAAAATATTCTTCCCATGTACCTTGGGCCTTGCAGATGGTTGTTTGCAACCAAGAATGTAAAAGCTGGGAAGGCAGCTGGCCTGGCAGTACAGACTACAGATTCTGACAGTCTCACACAGTCCAAACCCTAGTCTGTCCTGCTAGGTGCTTGCCCCACTTTGTATGTTCGGTTGCAAATGACCAACTCGAGGCCCACGGTATGGAAGAATATCTGCACGGGACTATTGAGCTTGTCACTGTACATACAACCAGCAGCATTTTCGTAACTGATTTGATTCCCCCATCTACCAAAATACAGAAACAGAAAGAACATAGAAAAGCTCCACAAAAGACATCAGGTGGCCACAACACCGTCCAACTAGTAGTACTAGTATAAGCAAAACACCAAAACACCAAAGTCACAGCCGAGCCACCTCATTTATTTTCTAGTTCTGGCAGTAGGCAGCATCTGTGATGGCTCAAAGCACACTTGTCATTTGGTCAACTGTCTCCAACTACTAAAAGCAGCAGTACTACCAAATCAGGCAGTGATGCAAGGATGCGACTACAGTTCCAGTTCCCTTATCTGTAAATATTTCCCCTAGTCAGCTTTTTTTTTTTTTTTTTAGATATTTGCAATTTGAATTTGTGGCGCCACAATTAATCTGGTGGCTGGCTAATTTTAAGCTACAAACCCCCCACAAATCACATCTTGTCTTTTGGTTACTGCTGTAGGATCCTGTGCCCTCTGTGTAGTACTGACAGTCAAACACACGTGCCGTTGGCAGCAGAGGGGGTGCCAGTATCCAGTGCAGAATGTAAACAAATGCAAAGAATAACTGAGCAAATTGGTGGGGGTGGGGGAAGAAGAATCGTACAATGCCAGTGGGAAAGGGTACATGATCAGCAGAGCACAAGGAATAAACTGACAAAAAAGCACAGATTGCATTTCTTATTACATAGTACTGCTGCTTTAAAGACATGCACATCCACAATCAGTTTCTAGGGGCATAAAGAATGACTAGAGCATGCTCGTGATAATCAGTTTGTGTCATGCAAAATAAAATTGTGTTCACAAAATCAAATCAGGCGTGTTGTCCTCTGTTCAATATACTGTCATTTGTTACCACATGTAGTGTGACACAGTGTGGGTCAATAAAAAACAATGCAAACTTTCATTAATCGCTGACACTACCAAACAAGAAGGCACGGAGGTGTAAACTAAGAAAGTGCTGAGTTCATTCTTCTGTAACAGATGGCATGAGCTCTGCACAGTAAGTTTTCACCTCTATGCCAATCTCCGGAATCTGTGGTGAAACACTCATCTAGCTCCTGTGTCACTACAGGAACTTGCTGAGTATTTTAATTTCACCAAAGATCCTTGAGATTGATTAGCAGAAGCAGGCAGTAGTGCTGAGCACACTGTACTACATGACATGTGTGCATACCTCTCAACCTCCTGCCTGATAAAATCAGGGACAAGGCTTAAAAAAAAATCAGGGACAAAGGACCAAAATCAGGACACATCTTCAAAATTAAAGATATCCACCCAGAAAGCTGGTAGAATATGGGGCTTAGTGCAAAATGCATTTTCAAAAGAAGAACAAGTCTGTAATTTTAATGCTTGACATTGTTTTGTGCTTATAGTCCCAACTGTTTAGCCACAAACACAAATTTTAGGAGGGACAAAGTACAATTCTGAGACAAATCAGGGATGTCCCTGAAAATCAGGGACACTTAGAGGTATCGTTTGTCATGTGCCATTTTATTTTTGATGGAGTGTCCTTGTCAAAACATCCACTATATGAAAGAGTGATTTTCCTCCAACAGGCTGTCATTATGATAAATTATACAATGGCAAGACAATTTCCTGGACTCTGATTGGTCAATGTGTGCCTGGCTGAGACAGTGATGTTATTACAAAATTTACACAATAACATCACTGTATTGATTTTTTGGATGATCCTTATGAGCCATTTTTTTTTCAGAAACAAAGATACACTACCTCACTACAAATCTACTAAAAACATTTCTCTATTTTTTTTATAACATCGAGCCATTGTATAATTGCAATAAGGCGCTCCAAGGTGTGTATTACCATGCTTCGCCTCGTGCTTTAACCCACCCCAGGAGTGACGTTGTACATGTAACACACACACAGAGTGCCTTATTGTAATATCCCAACACTAGCTAAGCCAGAAACACACAGCAGCCTAATTCTGGGGAGGGGCAGTCTTTCATCGGGAAGAGATAGATCAAAAACAAAATTAAATATATTTGCCCCACCACAATATAACCTACCACGGGGGGAGGTAATTCCGCAGGTAGCATCAGGTCACTGTGTTTCAACCCACCCCAGGAGTGATGTTTGTGCACCATAACACACACCGAATGCCTTATTGCTTAATTATCCCAACACTAGCTAAGCCAGGAAACACACAGCAGCCTAATCCGGGGAGGGGGTGCAGTCTTTCATCGGGGGAAGAGATAGGTCCAGAAAACAAAACAAAATGCATTTGCCCAGGTGGGGGAGGGTTAGACTCTACTAAGGTTACCTCTATCTGACTTGAGACAGTAGCATAGCAAATAAAAAAAATACTGGCTAGAAGCCTTACCAGACCCTCCTCAGTAGTGAGCCAGGAACACAGCCAGCCAGCATACACACAGTCCTCCTCAGTCCAGTAAAGTGATGGGATGGGTTTTAGTCACTGTCCTCAGATAGATTCAAATCTGCAAATTCACTGCAATGATGATGAGACCTGCTCCCAGACTCACTCACATGCATGCACCAAAAAGTGATTACAGCTCTTTTGGTTTGACTGAAAGAAGTAAGCCAAATGGTGCGCGTGTGTCCCATCTCAGAACTTGTAAAATTGCTTTTCTAATCTCACTACAGCCTGCCCTGCGCGGTGAGAATGACCGCTGACTGCCAGACAATGCCTTCCAAGCCGTGCTGCCCCCAGAGAGAGTCCGACCGTTGCACGCTCATGCTCTCCACTCCGTCTCCCTTCTTCTTCAAAAGCTCTGCGTGCTCAGACAGCCAGACCTTCTAAGTCACTCCTCGGACAGTCCTCGCTCGCTAGTGGCGACTGCTCTTTCCTCCAAAAAATATTTGCTCCCAGTGCCAGCCTGTCTCGATTCTATCTACCGTGGTGGCTCGTGGCTTTTTAAACATTCTGCCACCTGGTAGCCACACCCCCTGATGACTCTACAGCCAATGACACCACCAATCATGTTGCGGCAGCAGACAGTGGACCTGTTTGAGAACAGAGTGGACAGCTCCACCCCCTGCCCCCACACAGAAAGCCTGTCCCTGGGATCAGTGTAAAAAGGCACGAAAGTTAAACCTAACAAAAGGGCTTCAAGGGCTTGCCACTGAAGGAGTAGATGGTCGGGTGACTCGGGACAGACAAGAAGTTACAATACAAGCCAGTAGCTGTGGCATGGAAGTAGAACTGTTTATTTAAATTGCTAATTGCACCGCGCGGGTCCACAGCCGCCCACCTAACCTAACCCCGGCATAACTCGGCATACGGCGTTGCTTGTGACCGATCGGAGGAAGGGCAGCCTGGCCTGAACTACAGAATGAGGAGGAAGCAAAGGGAAACTGGGAATCTGTGTGCTGCAACAAGCAGGTATTGTACAGTATTCACATTGTGTTCTGAAAGCGGAGACATTTAACATCCCACAGTGAGGGAGTGCAGGAGGCGGACAGCAACCCGAAAAGTGAGACTGTCCCAACGAGGAAATAGGACGGTGGCAATCCAGAGTAATAGTGATAAGGAATGCTCACCCTGTTAAACAAAAGACATACAGATTACCAGAGTAGTTAGAGCAGACATAGTTAAGAAATACAAAAAATGAAAGAATAGGGTATTATTGAAGGAAAGAGCTACTGAGTCATCACCAATGACGAGTGTAAACAAAAGATGGGGATGTAAAGTTACTTGATTTTAGGAAACTTAATCAAGTGTCAAATTCTGACAGTTATCCTTTGCTCCAGAATAGATGATTTGGTGAACAGACTGGAAAGTGTCAAGTATATCAGTACCCTCTATCTCATTAAGGGTTACTAGCAAATTCCCCTAGCTAAAGAATCCAGACACAAAACTGGATTTACTACTCCTATAGGTTTCTATCAGTTCACCACCATGCCATTTGGTTTATATGGCACACCTGCTACATTCCCAGTGGTACATGGATGTAATTTTATCCCCCCACACTGGTTATTGTTCTGCATACCTTGTTGATGTTGTGGTGCACAGTCCAGACTGGAAAAGCCACCTGGAACACCTACAAGCAGTTATCCAGTCGATCAAAAAGGCAGGTCTGACGATTAATCCTACCAAGTGTACATTGGACATGCAGGAAACCAAATATTTTGGGTTATGTTTTGGGTAATGGAGAAGTCAAGCCAGAGGTTCCCAAAATAGAAGCTGTAGCTAACAGTCCTGTCCCCAAAGCCAAGAAACATGTTAGGTCATTTTTAGTGCTGGTTGGTTATTATTGGAGATTTATTCCCAGCTTTGCTGAGTTAGGTACTCTCCTCACTGAATGTACAAAGAAATGGTTCCAAACAATGTGAAATGGACCCCAGAGTGTAACACAGTTTTTCAGGCCATTAAGGCTGCATTATATTCAGCTCCTATTTGAAGAAGCCCAGACTTTGAGAAACAATTTTTGTTACAGACAGCTGCATCAGATTTAGGCCTAGGTACAGTCTTGAGTCAGCATATATATGGGAAAGAACATCATATTCAATACATACGTAGGAAATTGCATGACAGAAAGAAAAGGTACTCCATCATTGAAAAGGAATGCCTTACAGCAAAGTGGGCCATGGTATCCCTTAAGTTTTACTTACTAGGAGCTGACATTGTACTTGTAACAGATCACAATCATCTCTGTTGGCTTAACCATCTACCATCCACCCAGGGTTGAGAAATTGTTCCTGCAGGAAGTGGCAGACTTCATCATCAAGGTAGCATTGGAGTCACCCAGGCTGAAGGTCCTGGGTGACGTCAATGCTTGGGTCGATGATGAACTCTGGCAGTTTGGACATGACTTCCTCCAACTTATGTCATCATTGGGGTTCACACAGGTAGTTGTCTCTGCTACTCATAATCACGGTCACTCACTTGACCTGGTCTTCCTCCTGGGGATCGAGTCCTGCAATTAGGTGGTGGAGCCAGTTATTTGGTCCAATCACTACACCGTGAGATTCAATCTCCAGCCCCTCCCTTATAGGCCTGCCCTTGTGGAGATGGTTAGATACCGCCCACTGAGGGTTGTAACCCCTGAGGGTCTTATGGTGGTGTTAGGCCTATCGGGATTTTTGAGAGCAGCAAGGATCCAGACAATCTAGCTTTGGCCTATAACAAGGCTATCAGTGAGGCTTTGGATGTTATCACCCCATTCTGTGTTTGCCCCCTCTATCTCCACCCTCAGTCCCTCTGGTTTAATGGGACCTTGAGGGAGTTGAGACGGTTGGTAGAAGGTTAGAGCGTCACTGGCGGAAGACAGTCCTTGATGTTGACCACCTTAGATTGATGGACCACTATCAAAGTTATCAATCAGCAATCTCATGTAAGAAGGCAGAGTTCCTGTTCAGTGAAATAGCTGCTGCTCAAAACCGACTAGTTCAGCTCTTTTGAACCTTGGACAGGCTGTGCAACCCAGCCTGTCTACAGGTTCGAGAAGCATTTTCACAAGATAAGTGTGATGAATTCGCTCACTTTTTTGCAGATAAGGTGGCTGACATCAGAGCTGAAATCTGTCCAACAATCTCTATTGGGACTTGTGGTGGTTGGTGTATGGTCACTTTCCGTTGGTCTTCTTGGATATCTTTGACCCGACCCGGAGATAGGGGGACATCATGTGGGGCGGTCAGGGTACAGCCAACTTGCTGTGGTTTTGGATCCAGGCCCTACTAAGCCTAGTATTAGAGGTGTTTGGAGATCATTGGCCTGGTCCTTGAAGAGATTGTCTGGTGCTCCTTAGATTTGGGAGAATTCCCTCGCTCCCTGAAAGAGGCGGTGGTGATACCGCTTCTTAAGAAAGCTTCTTTGGACCTAGGCATCTGTGCAAACTACAGACCTATCTCTAACCTTCTGTTTGTTGGGAAGGTGATTGAGAAAGTAGTTGTGCTGCAACTGGAGAACCACCTTACCATCCATGATCCTCTCCAGTCAAGTTTCTGAAAGAGACATAGTGCTGAGACTGCTCTGGTTCGGGTGCTCAATGATCTCCTGGTAGTGAGAGATCAGAAGCACCATTCCATCTTGGTGCTTTTGGATCTCTCTTCAGCATTTGACACTGTGGACCATGAGGTTCTGCTCGAGTGCCTGAGGTTCATCTGTGGACTGGCTGGTCCAGTTCTCAGATAGTTTCATTCTTTCCTAGCCGGCAGGTCTCAGAGGGTGGTTTGGGGAATTTTTCCTATGAACCATTCTCTCTGCTGTGTGGGGTACCTCAGGGCTCGGTGCTGTTCCTCATGTTGTTCACAGTGTATTTGCTGCCCCTCAGGGATATTGTAAGATGATGTGGGCTGAGTTTTCACTGCTATGCAGATGATACACAGCTTTATTTGTCTTTTGCACTCGACAAGAATAGTGCGGTCTGGATGTTTAACAACTGTCTGGTGGAAATCCATGACTGGATGAAGTCCAGTTAACTGAAATTGAATTCTGGGAAGACTGAGGTGTTAGTTGTGGATCTGGGGTGCTGGATAGAGAGGCTGGTGGTGGGGTTACCTTCTGGACTTTGGCTTGATGGTGTACAGTTGCCCACCTCTGAATGGGTGCGTAATCTGGGGGTGGTATTTGATGATGGACTGACACTGCAGGCGCATGTGTCAGCAGTTGTCAAATATTCTTTTTACCATCTTAGGAACATCACCAGAATTAAGCGCCTTGTTCTGTCTGATTACCTTCCCACATTGATCCATGCTTTTGTGATCTCGCACTTGGACTACTCCAACTCCCTATACCTAGGACTTACAGGGGTTGATGTCCACCGCTTGCAGCTAGTGCAGAATGCTGCCACACAGTTATTGACTGGGGCTTCACGTACCAGTCATATTACTCCTGTGCTGCAAGATCTGCACTGGCTGCCTCTACAGTGGCGGTCCACCTTCAAGGTCGGTTTCCTGACCTATAAAGCCCTATACAGATTGGGACCAAATTACATGCAATTGCTCCTGGTTCCTTATAGCCCAGGCCTACCTCTACACTCAGCTGACAAGGGGTTGTTAGAGGTTCCCAGGGTGCAGCTAAAGACATCTGGTGCCAGGGCTTTTATGTTCATGGCACCATCCCTGTGGAACTCTCTACCTTATCAAATTAGAGAGTGTGTGACTGTGGAGGGCTTCAAGACCAGTTTGAAGAGTTATTTATTAAAACAGGAATTCAATATTTGAACTTTTAGGTATTTTGTGGATGTTGATTGAATCTGTTATTTTATGTGATTTTAATGAATGGTTTGCTGATGTTTGTATGTGAAGCACTTTGACACTGAAATTGCGCTATACAAATAAAAATATTATTATTTTAACCAAATGAAGGAGAAAAATTCTAGAATTACACGGTGGTACTTGGCATTATAGCCATTTAAATTTAAAGTGATGCACAACTCTGGGAAAGAGAATGTCAATGCTGATTTTCTGTCAAGATATGGATCAGGAACTGAGAATTCTGAAGGCTGAAAAAAATGTGAGTTGAACATTTTTAATTTAATGTGCTGTATATGCATTGAACTGTAAAGGTTATAAGCTAATGTTAGAAGGGAATTTAATAGAACGTTTTGGAAACCTGTTTTTGTAAAACAGGTTTCCTCTTAAAGAAGTAGTATGTGACAGGGTTGAATAAGGCCCTGCCCCATTTGTTATGCAGAAAGAGTTTAAATGCAAGGATCTGTTCTATCCTCTCCTTTTCTGTCTCTTGTCTGTCTGTTTGCACAATCACATTTTCTTGTGAGACCCAGGAACTGATCATCCAACGGTTTTGCATTTCTCTGCCTTTTGCTATCACTCTGCCTTCCCTTGCTATTCTGTCTTTTCTTCTCCCTCGAATATCTGCAGTTATAAAAATATATGTGAATCTTTATGTGGAAATGTCACTGATACTGGGATCTCTTTGTTTAAAAATGTATATAGTTTTACTGTTGAAATGATTGCAAAAAACTATTTGGAATGCAAGGGGTTTACCTGAAATGCAGTTATTGTAAACAAAAGGTCAGTTCTGGGTCACTATGTTCTTTTTGCTGCACCTGTACTGAAACTGACAAAACCACTGGAAACTTACAAGAACACTGTGTGAGAAGCATGTTGTTTTCTTAATGAGTTTCCAAGGCAGAGACTCATAAAAAGAGCATCAATGTTTGTGCAAGAGAGAGACCGAGACAGAGACTGAGATTTGAAATTGAGAAGAAAAAACACAGAAGGACTCTGTTTTCTATGTATGTATTGCCATTGTAAATAGTTGTACTGAACAATTTTGAAACTACTCCTGGTTTTCCTATGCTTTCTGACCTGTGCCTCGATGACAAAGCAAAGGGGGCCTGTGGCCTTAGGGATGGTGGCAGAGTAACTGGGATCAGGAGGAGCACGGTCCCCTTCAAAGAAGTCTCTGGAGGCTTGGGACTCAACTGGGGCCCCAGAGTAGAAGAAAAAACCCACATACACCAGTCATTAAGAGGATGACCTGAGTAGGAGTCCTGCCTTGGTAGAAAGGAAAGTTCAAGACCTGATGGGAACCAGGGAATAATGGAGCACCACCCTTCAAGGGAGGTCACCAAGATCCTTGTGGATTAACTGAACTGAATGTGGTGAGGCCAATGCTCTTTGGAGCTGTATAACAACTGTGCAGCAATAAACAGGCATCCTGCATGGTCCCAGCTCCAAGAGTGGGCAATGGTTTGTGAATAATCTCCTGTTAGTGGTATCCCTGAAAATGTGATTGGTTGCTCCTGATCTCCATTCATCCTGACTTCAAGTGGCAAGGTAAAAGGTAGAGGTACAGTGTTTGTGGCATACGATGAGTGCCCCTCTGATGAGAAAGTCCACTACATACCCCTAGACATGGGGTGAGCAGGGGTTCCAAGCTCACATTTATATGTGAGGTGATGCTGTGATATGGTGTAGTGATGCAGACCTGTCATGCTTAGCGTGTTACCAGATCTGAAATAGACAGGGAGATCTAATATATTTAATCATTATTGCTTATTCCCAAGATTTGTTATGTATTGATTTTGACAATGGGACTACAGATGCTTAAAGGACACCTAAATTGGGTATTTAAATACAATGACACTGCAAAAATCAGGAAACATAGGGATGTAGTATATAGAAAATGATGACTAGACAACTGTGTGTTATAAAGTTTTTACACACCTGAGGTGTGTGATGAGTGATGACCCATAAACCTCAAGAGCAACGCTTCAGAGGTTTATTAGGTCATCACACACTGAGGGTGTAAAAAAACTTCATAGGCACACAGTCACCTATTCTTCATTTTTTATAATTACTGGTGCAAGAAGTCAGTTGCTTGCTTTGGCCACTCTGCATGCTCATACGCACACGCATGTATTTGCACACACACTCCCACACACACTCTCTCTCTCTCCCCTTTTCCAGTAGGGACATTCTTTTTTTAAAACATACAGTAGGTAGCACTTCTCCAGAATGGACATTCTTTAGTTTTCAAAAACTTACAGTGTAGAACCATGGCCGCACATATGTAGCACTATAGGAAGTCAGCCATGGCCATTCCTGATTCCAGTTGCTATCTCCCTAGGCTGATGAACACCAGGATCAACCAAATACAATCAAGCAGGATCATCCAGATAAATACAGATACTGTAAATAATTAATACATTACCGATGATGAAAGTGAGAGGCAAAGGATGAATGAGGGTTCTCAGTAATGGAGAAAAAGTCACCATGTTTATTGTTGTGTTCTACCCACCCACACATGGAGTAACAGCCAATAAAGTGGCATGCTACAACTGAGTGACACAAAATGCAATACTAACCAGTTCTACCAGTTATTACAGTGTTTGAAAACCAGATGGACTCCATGCATTAAAGGGGGCCATCCATAATTATAACACCCTACTTGTTACATGCTGAGTTTCGTATAGTCCCATTTTGTGTTTTTATAGTTTTGTCAGGTTTAAATATGTAAACAAACAGGCAGAGGTTTTAAATGCAGCATTCCAGTAGTACCTTAGGATAGCCATGACATCCCTGCCTTGGGAGAAAGGGAAGAACAAGACCTGATGGCACCAGGGAGTAAGTAGTTTATGTTATGTTGCAGAGTGATAATGGGATCTTTATAGGGTCTTGTTATATGCAGTGGATTTAGCATTTCTAGATTGTGTCTTTTGGGGAAAATCCTTTACAGTGCATGTGTGATACCCTCTTCACTCATGCACATAAAAGATTTTCCTCAAAGACAAACTCTAAAAGCATTAAATCCTCTATATATAATAAGCCCCTATACAGATCCAATTATTGGTATGAGCCACTGTCCTGATACCATCATCACATTAGCACACCCTGATTGTCTTAGGGTACTACAGGAGTATTGCATTTAAAACCTCTGCTTGTTTGTTTACATATTTAAACCTGATGAAACTGAAATGAAATGCCAATTTGGACTATAAGAAACTCATCATGTGACAGGTAGGGTGTTCTACTATAGCCCTATGTTTTCCGACTTTGAGAGCTGAAGTCAGAGGGTACCCTCTTTACCTGTCTTTTAAGCAAATTAAATAATTAAATTTGTAGTCTAGAATATAATATAAATCAGTAAAATAATTTATGTGACTCTTACCTTCAATGGGACATAGACATAAAATATGATTCTAATAGGTCATAACTGCAGGGTTAACATTAATGTTACCAACTTGAGTTTCACTGTCACATAATCATGTTGTTCTGTATAGCATGGTGTCTTGGTAGAAATAACTGGCTTATGTAAAGATACTGTAGAGTGTGATGTTTAGATGGACAACAGCAAACTGACAGCTTGTTTTTCTTGGCACAGTATCCAAACCCTGCGATGAAAAATGGCATGGGCAAAAACAATGCTGCATGACCCTTGTAATCTAGCATCATCAGAAACCACTTTATTATGTAAACAAACTCTGAGACTGTGCACATCTTTATACCCACATGTTTTTTTATGTGCAGTCAGGGGTTTGACCGGGTACAGCTTTCATGAATTCCGGTAAACAGGAAAAGGTTCTATGTGATTTTAGCAAATCACAAAAGGTGACGGCAAAAGAGCGAGGCAGGAAAGAGTGACCCTGACTAAACAGCAATCACTGAAATGGCATCAACACTACAGTGCATCTCTGCAAAGGGCTTTGCCCAACACACACCCCCTTTCTAAATATAATCACCTCCGGGGGAGGAAACTTGGGGAGTGGGAGAAATCTGTAGGTTATCATTTTGGAGATTGCTGTTTATCCTTTTCCCTCCCCATTTTCCAGTCACCGTTATTGCTATTGCCATAATGCTATTGCACTTTTCACGGGATACCATGGGAAAACTGTGCACATGACTTTCTTCTTAACCAAATTATCATAATTTATCATAGTCTTTCTTGAGTTATAATATATAATTCATTTTTGTTAATTCCAATTTTCATTTTTGTGAATTGCTATTGAGAATCTAACTAAAACTGTTTCTCCATATCTCATATAGATACTAAACAGCTACGGCTTACAAACAATGAAGACAAATGTGAAGGACTTGTGGAGATATACCATAATGGTATCTGGGGATCAATATGTCATGATCATTGGGACATGAAAGCAGCTGATATTGCCTGCAGACAGTTGGGATGTACAGCAGCTGAAGCAGCAATGAAGAACTATCGGTTAGAATTTGCTGGAGGGCCCATTTGGCTGAGTGGCATGAAATGTACCGGAAATGAATCATTTCTCTCGGAATGTCAATCAAACCCTTGGGGTCAACATGACTGCAATCACTGGATGGATGCTGGCATTATATGTAAAGGTATTTGCATATTTTTAAAAGTTTTTCCCTATAAATGTGAATATTATTTTGTAAGTAGTTTATGTAATGTTACTACAGCCCTAGTATAATGCACTACAAAATATCTCAAGGTAATAGTTCTTTCATTGTTGTTGTGCCACTAGGCTCTTCCTGAGACCACACAAATAATATGACACCTCACAATATACTGAAGAGAACACATCAGCACACTGGAATATTTTCCATCAGTACAAAATAATGTGTCTGGTTAAGGCAAATTTGATTCTAACCTCACACGAGGCACTTAGAGTAAACCTCACTACTGATACTGTTGTGCAGCATGAGGGAGTGCTGCCCTCCTAAGGTGCTTGCATTCAGATGAAAATGTAAATGAAGGTCCCATTTACCTGTTCTGGTGCACATTAAAGATTCCATGGTACTTTCTGAAAAGAGTAGGGGTATTTTATTAAAATATTAATCATACAAAAATGTATCAGTCACATCTATTTACATTAACAAAAATACATAAAATTCAAAATAATGAAAACAAACTACAAATACAAAATAAATCAGAGAAATACTGTAGCAAAATACTTAATCCCCCACACAAAACCAAAATCCTATATAATCAAAATATAATATCAATATATTCCATCTATTATAGTACAATAGCTCCCTAGCCAACCCACTCCATTTCTTTCCATAGTAAAGCTACTTTATTTGCTGTGAGACTCTGTAACTGATTTGAATACCTTCTTCAATGACATTTTGATTAGTTTTATTACTATGTCAGGTGAACATAGTTTTTGTTGTATTTGTGACATACAACAAGCATGTTAGAGGTAGTATCTACAGTGAGTGAAACACACCTGCAAATAAGAGCTATAGATATTTCTCCACTGACTGGAAAATATACCTAGCATAACTGTTTGATAGGTAATTGTAGAAAACTGGGGATGTACCCACCTGTGACTTAATAGCTTCCAGAAATCTTGTGCTTAGGGGCATTCAAGTAGAAGATGGGTTTGTGTTTCTAAGACATCTATACATTCCTGCTTAGTTCCTGTCTTCCAACCTTTTATGCTTCCAGGAGCCTTTCACAGCCATCGCTTCATGGATGCCCTATCAAGTAATGTGCTTATGTGCTATATATGTTTAGGGATCTTAACATTTAATAACGGAGCTATTGCCACCATTTTATACCCTCCCAGACCATGTTTCAAAGTCAGGGGTATATGGAAGAAGAAGAAGAAGAAGAATCAGCATTTATATAGCACTTTTCATACACAGTACCCCAAAGCGCCTTACAAGCAATGCTAGACTGGTAGTGAAGTAACTGAAGTGTGTCCCCAAGATGTGGGAGTAACTTGTTTTCTATCAAAAGTGATTTGTCCTGGTGTAAGCTTCTATTTACAGATTTTAAGCAAGCTGTAATACATATACTGTGGAATAAAGTGAATATAATCCTTCCTCCTACTAGTCCATTTCCCTGTCTCCCAGTCTGAGAACCACAGGACAACCCAATTTAAACTTAAGGGAATCCGATACTGCCATGTATTAATCAATATTGGTTTAATATTATGGACTAAAAGTAATGGCATAAAGAAAGCAACAGGGTTAAGAATCCAAACTCCGCCTTCTGAGTAATCTTTATAGGTAGCTGCTTGTTTGACAGGGTTAAACTACTACCTACAATCCTTGAAAAAATACAATATAATTTGGTTTCAAACTCAGGAGGTAGAGGAAAAACCATTCCTATATAGAAAAATCCAGTCAATAATAATATTTTAATTAAAAACACCCTTTTCTTATTTAATAAAGGTCTAGTATTCCATAAAGTTATTTTATGTTTTGCTGTCTCTATACTAACTTTCCAGTTTTGTAGTGTCATATTCTGAAATCCAAATAGAACCCCCAATAGTGTTATGGGTCCTCCTACCAAAGGAATTCCTATAGTATTCCTTCATCTAGGGGATACATCTGATTGACTAATCAAAATACTGGGGTTTTTATGAAAACTCACCTTGGCTCCTTCCATACTGCAGTGCCTATTCAGAATCTGTTGTACCATGTCTCCATCACTCTTTCTTTATATTGCAGAGATAACTGCATAAGCTATTGTTTTAGTGTCTGGCACATCTTCAGCTAGAGTATTTCCTCTTGTTTTGTCATTTTGATTTATCATTAATATAAGGAGGTCTAAAGAGATTAAATATACAGTACAGTGAAGCTTGCCAGGATTAAACCCAGTTCTGCAGCATGCTGCAGCAGAGTTACTGCAGTAAACAATGCAGTTTCAATGGGAATTAGTCCCCTTTGTCATGCAGGAAACTGCAATACTGTGCTTCATCTTGGCATAATAAAGGGCTTAAGGGGCAACCCTGCTGCACACCTTTTTTTTAATCTGGAACTTTGGACTCTTATTGTAATTTACATAATGGATGCACTCTGCTGCTCTTCGAAGGTATTCGATTTATGTTACAAAGGTCTCAGGTATCCCATATTTCGATAACATTTTTATCAAAATTTTTGTAGAATCTGATCAAAAGATTTTCCTTATCTATTGACAAAGAAACCATTTACTAAACCTTTTGACCCTCTCTCCCATAGTTCTCTAAGTACCACAAGTTATCCCTAATATTTCCTTGTTTTGTTGTATACGTCTGAAATTCAGTATGCACTATTTTTGCTGCTTCTGGCAATCTGTTGGCCAGTATTTTAGATAGTAATTTTATATCACAATTTAACAAACTTAAAGGCCTCCAGTTTTAGCTTTATCTCCTATTTTTGTTAAAAAAAAAGTACCAGGGATTCTACCATTGATGTTGGCAGATTACCACTTTCAAATATTCCAGTAAAAACAATTTTCAGAATGGCAATTAAACATGTTCTAAAGGTTTTATAATATTCTGGGGCTGGATTCTTAAAATGTCATGGGACTAAGTCCCAATCCACAACTCCGGTTGTTGATCGAAATCTCTGCATCTTGTGGAGATTGCTATTCTCATCCACTGCAGCTGTGGAAGATGTTACATCTGGTCCCACTGGCCATAACAATTTTCTGTAGCTGCAGTGAAAAAACAGCCAAAGGCTGCCATAAATTGTGGAGCCAGTCATAAACCAGCTTCACTTTTGTGAATACGTACAGTAGCTAGGGAAAACTGTGGTTCGCAGTGGCAGCCTACTTGAGCCGAGTTTTCTTGCAGCTGCAGGAATTTGAGGAGGTTTGAGAATCTGCCCCTGGTGTTAATCCATCCATCCCAGGAGCAGTGGCTGTACCAAGGCTTTTTTTTTCTACTTATTATTTTCCCCACCTGTTTTTCACTGTCCCTCATCCTTCCACTCCTTCGGTCCCCAAGGAGTACCACCCACCCAACCCGACCGACACTCAGGGTCTGCTCCTAGAGTACCACACTCACTGCCATCAGATCAACCATGATGGCCCGGATTGCCCACCGGGCAGGGCAAGGAGAGGTCCCTACCTTACCCCTCCTTTGTCTTGCAGCGAGCTGTACAGCGGAGTTTGCCCTGATCGGTCGTCGGGTGGTGAGACTGTCTCCAAGGGACGTCATCCAGGAAGGCTGAGGGGCTTTTTCCTCCTACTTGTTCCCCGATGTCAGCGTGCAATGCGGCGCAAAGCTACTGGCATGTGTGGAGGCGCATGTCGAAGCTGGCCCTCTGCCAGCATCTTCCCTCTCTAACCGGTTCTCCTCAACGCACCGACCACCTGAGCTTCCCCAACAGGTGGCGGTATCGTGTGCAGGCGTGAACTCCCAAGAAGGAGAGCAGCCATTGGGCGCTCAATCCTTCTCTCTCCCTGCTGACCCCGTCGACCGGGCTTGCTCCGAACCGGGTCACCAGTGTGGTGCGAGTGTGGCGTCCAGCGCCTCAACCCTCAGCACCACCAGGCGGCTCACAATGGTTTTGATTGCTATATCAATTTCTGATAGCTGAATGTGATTGGTCAATAATGTTTGCATATAAGGGGGTGATTCTGGATTTCCTACGTTTCTAAAACGTCAGAGTCCCTTATATGTCTTGCTTCAATGCCAAAGGTTGTCTAAGCACAATCTGTTACAAACTCTAAAATTTCTTTATTTGTAGTCACTATATTGCCCTCCCCATCATTATATAGACCTTGTATGATTCTATTCTTTTTTTTTTTTACATATGTAATTATTTTAGATTTTCTCCCTTTTTTTCCCTAACCAGGAACCGGCGAACGTACGTGCGCTGCATGGAAGCACATGCGCTTGCAGGTACCAGCTTAGCCCTTCCATCCCACACCTACATATACATACCCTTTTCATGTCTATGCTTCCCACTGTACCTCCAACCAGTGGGAGCAGAACCAGAAGGGTTCAGGTATCCACCCCAGGAGGGGAGAGCTGCCTTGCAGCTGCTCATTCCCACTCTGTCCCTCCACCTGCAACACCTCTCCAACAACTTGAGGTTGTTCCCAAACCTGGGTCACCGGTGTAGCATGAGGTAAGGTGTCCAGCGCTTCAGCCCTCAGTGCCACCAGCCAGCTGTATGATTCTGTTTTGAAACATTTTTGACAACCTGTGAATTTGTTAAACAGCTGCAATTTAGTTTTCATCTCAAACTCCTTTTCCTGTTCTAGTGATTGGGCTCTATTACAGCATATTGATAAGTTTTCATTTCTTCTTTGGTAATAGTAATTAATTCAGTGAAATCTACGATATATTATCTTCCTCCCTCTGTGTTATAAGAGATGCAGCTGTTTCCTTAACTTACAGTAGTAAGTATACTTGTTTATTATTCATTTTCCTTTCTATTGTACTAATAAAAGGACCAAAAAACTGTCTTTGTATCCTCCCACCATTCACCTATAGTATCATCAAGGCTCCTAGAATTCTGTAGCTACAGAATTTTGTGCATAACTAGCAACCTACCACAGAATATCTGCAATGCTGCAGAATTCACTGTTCTTGGTGATCCTTTTGCTAGTATTTCCAGTTTATCCATAGCGCCTGGTTTCCTTCCCCTCCTTTTATGTCCCAAACCCCTCTGTGCTCAGCATGTGATGTTATCAGTGCTATCACACATCATACATTAGCTAAAGACATGGCTGCATTATGCCATAGAAATTAATAGTCACTTATCTACCACAGCTCCCACTCCCATAAGAAGTGACACAGAACATCAGGTACTATATTTGCTCAACCTGTACTACAGCCTAATACCATTTCAGTCTTAAGTTATTGCACAAGGGCCAACTGAAGAAATATTTGACAATAGCATAGACCTGTTAACTCCATACCTTATTTTGTACAGATTTATTTGTATCTTTAAGGTATAGTGACGTCGGCTGAAACGAATAACTGATAAAATGAATTAACCTGTTGTTTTTAAGAAAAATAAAGTAATTTTGCCCAGAAAGGTGGAATATAATAATGTGCAGACCTGTTGAAAAGAACAGATCTACTAAATGAATAATTGCACTGTACACATTTTTGCCAAGCATGATTGGTTACATGTTATCTCAGGTTGATAGAATTACCTAAATGTTATGGAGAAAGGTGTGCAGGGCCAGCCATTGGGCCAATAGGTAAAATGATGTGTTTCCATGCTGGCGACTCTGGTTCAGGGATGAGTTCTGGGAGCTTGCTTGGCAGCACGAGGATGGGGGGGCAGCTCTGTTGCACACCACAGGTGACACCTTGTGACAAGCTGGGAAGCCTTCTCTCACAAGGAATTCATGTGCATGTTATGGCCTAATGGAATTATTAGTGTGTCAAGAGAAGTGGGTTCAACCCGGTTGGCATGAAAGACGAGACCTGCAGTACCTCCTCTATTCTGTTTATTCCACTTCCAAAGGGACCTGTATGAATAAGGATACAATTTCACAATCACAAAAAGGGAAATTTATTAAAAAATAAATATGCTACATATTGCATATAAATATATAAGTGATACACAGTGGGGACCTCACAAGAGCTATAAACAGCATGAGAATATAGATAACATATTTATCACATAAGATCACCTCTGCATATTTCATGTATGCAATAGGATAGGCCCTGAAGTGATAGATTATTTTGAAGCTTTTTTAAAATAAAATGATTTCTAAAAGTCTGTTTTTTTTCTTTGAACTAGTGTTACTGTGTGATCCCCCATCCTGATTGCCATTGCCATGGACATGAAGTCAGGATGACGAGCTAATGCTCTGATGTGGCAGTTCATTGGTGCCACAGAACTTCAGCAGCAATTAAAAACCACCTCCGCAGACGTTCTGTGGCAAATGGTAATCCTGCCACAGATCGTGGTCTCAAAGTGCTGCAGAAAAGTAGGAGCCTTGAGTATCATATGCAGAAATAAAACTACACCATGCTTTCAACTGTTTTTACCACTGTGGTTGTACCGCTAACATACTGAAAAGGGAACTGTTTCGTTTCCACTATACCATTTTAGAAGGGTGACAAAAACCTAAGTAACATATGCATGTCACCATTTTGTGGTCTGATGTTTCTACCACAATAGCTCTTGCAGATCCCATAACAAAACTCACTGATACAAACAAGAAGTCAAACCTTGTCTGCAATGACCCTTTAGAGAAGGTAGCGTGTTTGCTTCCTCCTGCTGCTGTGACTCCATCCTTCAGACTGGCTGTGTTTAACATCTCATTCAAATACTTAGTGTCACTAAAAATCTTTCTAGTGTTCCCTCTGTCCCCTAAAGATAACCCACAGTTGAAATCTTCCCCCAATATCACTATTTTTCTAGTAGGTAGATGCAGATAAACTTCTTGAAACATAGACACATGCACAGATTTTGTCCGAGGGTCATATAGATTTATGAGGCACAACTGTTGTCCTCCACTATTGTTGTCTCACAAAAGTGCCCTGTCTAGTTCAATTTCTATTAAACATGATACCTGAAACATCACTACTCTAAGTAAAACTCCCACTCCATCCCAATTCTCGGTACCCTGTGATCAAAGTGGTGTTCCATTGTCTTTTGATAGTAGAAATTTCACAGCTGGACTTAATTTGTGTATCCTGCACAAACAACAGATTGCCAGGTAATGTCCCTAATAGTGATGCAGTCATCATACATTTCCTATAGGCCTTCAGACTGTTTAAATTCAAAGTGACAGCAATAATGCAAGAGCCAAAACACGTGATGTAAAATTAAGTAGGGGTAATATTTCCCTTTTCTGCCTATTCAGCCCTTGATGGAATCTTGTTCATCTCTTGCTTTTTTTTTATCAACAGATGCTTCAAGGAATGACTTGCACCTATCTGAGGAGGGGTCTCTAATCAAGGAAGTTCTGAAGGATGATCCTGACATATCCCCTTCATCCTCTGAGTCCCCCCACTGTCATGCTGTGGACAGGACCACATACTTGTTTTCCTATTTCTGTGGTACGCTCTTTCTTCACTAAGGGTTAAAAATGTTTCTTTCTTCCCCACTTCCTAGTTGTCACTATCTCCATTTGCATTTCCTCGGGGGATGGGGGGGCATCTCTGTTAGAGGGGTACCTACAATTCTTTGCTGGCTAACAGAAACTTCTGTCTCTGTCTGGGGCCTTAGATTATTATCTTCTGCTACACCTATACTACCTTCAGGGTCTACTGTCTCCTTTTGTGAAATAATAGGTTTTCCTAGATTCTGACACTGACCTCTCTGGCAAATATTCCTGACCAGTTCATGAAAATCTTTGTGCCAAGGACTGAGCAGTACCTTTAACCTGTCCTTTCATTATGCTAGCTTTATGGTTCATCCCTCAAGGCTGGTTGTGCACTGCACAGGGGCACTGCCACTATGAGTGTCCCTGCTCTTTAAACAAGTTGCTCTTTAAAGGGTTTGGGCAATGTAAACTGAAGTGCCCATATTCTAAACACAAATTACAATGTTGTGCATCACATGCAGCACTTAAATGTGTTCTGGAGCCACAATTGTTGGCACACACAGGGTTGGCCTGGGTAAAAGTACACCCCTCTATCTCTTCAAGGTAAAAACTCCCTGGGAGATTACATGTCCCTGTATTTGTTTGTAGATGTTTAACTTTAAACATCCACACACATTCCCAACCAAACTTGTTTTGAGTCAATGATAGGTTCTGTGGGTTCTAACACCTCCCATTGTTACTTTAACTGATAAGTAATATCTGTTACATTTTCCCCCTCATTCCAAAACAAAATAGTTATTGTTTTAATAGCTGGCTCAGATAAAGGAATAACTGAAAATGGAGTCCACTTTCATACTTTAACCAAAACCTTTCCAAAGACTTCAAAGATGTAAACCTGATGTCATAAGTAGTCTCCTCAGAAATGTAAATCATAGCATACAGTTTTGCCGTGGAAAAAAAAAAACATTTTATGCCAGATATTCAAAACTTAGCACGGGGACAAAATTAGCACTGCCTGGCATGCTATATTAGCCCAGATCCATTTGCATGCAATATTCAAAGGAATAGCCCCAGTGCAAAAACAATTTAATGTAGTGTGCAAATGAAACCTCTCAAACAGGGCTGTGAATGCAGTGCAAAATAGCCCAGCAAACAAGACAGCACTGAATATAGCAAAGGAGAGTGCACTGAATATAGCAACTGGGCAGTGCAAACAGCAACAGTAGCACAGTGCACAGGCAAAATGTGATCACTGGTGGCTCATACAAATCATTGCAACCCAAAATGTGAACAGCACAGCAGACAGTAGTGCACAACACAAACAACAGCAGAGAGAGCAACACGAGTATGTCCAGCAGATAACACAGGTACCCAAAAAGAAGAAGCAAGATCCAATGAAAATGACAGCAAAGTGAGACCACAACACCTAGTAACATGACAAGGATATAAGCAGTGCAAAAGGTGCATTGATGGGGCAGTGGTGATGTGACCCTCAGAATGGAAAAAACATGCCTGTGAGGCCCATGGACCCAGGCAGTGCCCACTGTGCACAGGTGAGGGAACAAGGATCCCCAGCACTGAGCAGGGCACTGCATACCACCATATACATAATGGGAGGGCATAGGGTGATGGATGGCTGCCATAGCCACAAGAAAGAAGCCCCACACAAGCCTGCAGACCAAGCTCCCCCCATGGAATGCAGTCGAGATGCACCCAAGGAATAGGGAACACAACATGTCCACAGGCACATACAAGACAGATGTCGCCTGAAGCACACACACACACAAAACATGCAGGATACACATGGAGAACAGAATATGAGAGCCATGTGGAGGGTAAATAGAACATGCCTGAAACAACCAACCACCACTTGCAATGCCACAGACAGCGCAGGGAGAGTAGTTGTGGGACCAGTGCCACAGAACACATCAGGATGGCATCCACCATGGTGAACTAGATGGACAGTAGGTGCAACACACAGCAGTAGTGTCATTGACGACAACAGTAAACCAATGAAGACACAGGATACAGGAAAACAACCAGCAAGGTATGTATTAATATAAATGCAAAAGTAACAGTAACACACAATAAACAAGTGACAAAAATATAAAACTGGGGAGGGGAAAAAGCAAATAATACTGTATAAAACTTTGTACAACAGCAGTAAAGCCCAAATGGGGGTGGGTAGGAAGAAACAGCAAACAAGACAGTGCCAAATTATGTACAAGAGAAGGACAAGAAAAATGGGGAGGGGGGGTGGGACAGGGAAGGGTGAGGAACAGGTGAAGTGAGGGAATAAGGGACTGAAGACTGGGACTGAGTGGGTGCAAGGAGTTTCTCTTCCAGGATAGCCACCATGCACTGATCTCACTGATTATGACCACCTGTTGTTCGATCAGGGTTCTCTGCCTCCACACCATCCTCCTCAGCAGGTCGTCCTGGCCCCTCTCATTCCTCCGGTCTCCTGGACTAAAGTGAGCTCCTATGGGTGGAATGACCATGTAAGGATGGTGTGCCAACAATGTGGAGCAATACAAACCCCAGGATGTGACCCCAGGGAAGGACAGCATGTCCCAAGCACCATGCCCATGCCCACAGAAATGTGAACAATGCACATGCCACCTGACGTGTGCCTGTATGCATCAGCTGAAATACCCATATTACACAAGCCAATCCCACACAGCTGGGATGGCCTATAAGGCCATTGCTACCATCACCCCAAATGGTATGACACCCCAGGCATAACAAATGTATACCCAGGCACAGCACAGCCACACAACCCCCCCAGGTGAACAAAAGACTGTCGCAGAGCTACATCAAAACACGTTGCAACAGAATGGTTGGGACATGCTGGTTTCACCAGGGGGAGGTCATGTCAGACCAACCTCGTTGAATTTTTTGACTGGGTGACTAGGGAGGTGGATCAGGGAAGGGCAGTGGACATGGCCTATCTGGACTTCAGCAAGGTCTTTGACACTGTGCCACATAGAAGACTATTACACAAACTGCGGAATATGGTGTGGGCAGGACAGTAGTGTGGTGGATAGGTAACTGGCTGGGTGGCAGGACACAGAGGGTGGTGGTAAATGGCTGTCACTCCACAGAGGAAGAGTGACCAGTGGGGTACCACAGGGATCAGTGCTGGGACCGGTCCTATTCAGCATCTTCATCAGTGACATTGCGCAGGACCTAGAAGGCAGAATTTCACTGTTCGCTGATGACACAAAGCTCTGTAACAAAGTAGACATACCAGAGGGTGTAGACAGAATGAGAAGCGACCTGCAGAAACTTGAAGAATGGTCAGGGGTTTGGCAGTTGAAATTCAATGCAAAGAAGTGCAAGATAATGCATATGGGGCACAAAACCCTGGCACAATATATCAGCTGGGGGTGAGGATATAGCATGCACCAAGCAAGAAAGGGATCTTGGGGTTGTCATCACTGATGACCTCAAGGTAGAAACAGTGTGACAAGGCAGCAGGTAAAGCAAATAGGATGCTGGGATGTATAGGCAGGGCATCACCAGCAGGAAAAGGGAGGTCATAATTCCCTATACAAGACACTAGTGAGGCCCCACCTAGAGTACAGTGTGCAGTTCTGGAGACCATACCTACGTAAGGACATAGACAGGTAGAAGGTTCAGAGGAGGGCAAAAAGATGGTGCATGGATTGCATCACAAGTCATATGAAGACAGGTTGAAGGAACTGAACATGTACTCTCTGGAGGAGAGGAGAGAGAGGGATAAGATAGAGACATACAAGTATCTTACAGGGAGGAACAGGGTGCAGGAAAACACTATTTTAAGCGAAAAGATGTTCCAGGACTAGGGCATGGGATGAAGTTGGAGGAGGACGATTCAGAGAAACATGAGAAAGAATTTCTTCACAGAACATGGTGGTGGACAAGTGGAACACCCTGCCAGAGGAAGTGGTGGGGGCTGAAACAATCACTGGATTTAAGAATGCATGGGATAGACATAAAGGAATTCTGGAGGTCAGGGGTAAGGGGCAACAGACTTTTAGGAAAACAAACTGAACTTACAAGCTCAAATGGGCAGACTGGGTGGGCCATAGGCCCTTATCTGTCGACACTGTCTATGTATCTATGTATCTATGTATGCTGCCCAGTATCACAGAAAGTAGTGCCAGGTGACCATGGAACAACAAAACATCAGGCCACACAAGCAACTGTCACGTGGTAGTGGACTGTGGCCTGTAGTGTCACTCCACAGGGCCATACAGCAGACAGTGTGCAGGTGCCCCAACCCCCCCCAACACAGCCACAGACCCTGACCACGACACATGTGCGATGTGTGGACATACAATAGCCACACTACCCAAGGCTATGACACCAAACATAGCCAGACATCAGCAGCAACTCCCCCACCCCCCAACAACTGGTCAATGGCCACAGTGAGCAGCACTGCTGAAGCCTGGAGGTACACAGGAATAGCACAGTGCAATGCGAATGGTCTGCAGGTGTGATGTAGATGGTGCATACAATGCCACACCACTGTGTGTACACAATGTCCACAGGGACCACAGACAATCCAGAGGCATGGCATGTGGTGCAAGCCTGCATGCTGTGTGCAGACACTCAACCACAGGAACCTGGCAAAACACACGCCATCTGCCACAGGAATGGGCTACACACAACACATGGCTGGCGTACAGTGTAAACTGTGCAGACATGTTAAATGCACAGGTACGTGTATCCTGTAGCCCAATACACAATATGAGCAGGGCACATGCTATCGTGCGACATGACTGTTGAATGGCAGCAGACACTGCATGCATTTCACACATGATAAACAGGTGTACGGCCAGAGATGGTCAACATGCACACACAACACCAGCCCCCCTTCAGTGGCATAATATACAACCACCCAAAATGCAGACCCAGTGCAGTTGACACCTTGATGCCCTACACAGGCTGTACCCAGATCAGTCCAGTAGTGACGCCTGCAGGACCTTCATACACAGTAGAATTAGAACAGTCACAAATGAGGGATTTGAGTGGGGACTGCACACAACTATGTGTAAATGAATGTGTACAGTGTGCATGCTTGCCAACACCATTTATACAGAACACACGTGGGGAACAGTGAACAATGCACATCACAATGCTGATGCCTGACAGAGCCACAGTGTACCCATGGCCAACATTTGTAGTGCTATGAGCAGGGTGCAGGGTGGCTGTCAATCCCATGCCACTGCATGATAGTCACAGATGTGACACAAGGCCAGTGAATGACTGGCATGGAATGCACAGGGTGCAGAATCTGCATAGCAGGACAGCAGCACCAAGGGTGATGTGTGCCAATGTAGCCTACTGTGACATGCACAGCATGGCCCACGTTTTTCTGCGTGCATGCCGGACACAATATGCATCGGCACTGCAGGGCTGTATGGGGACATGTGCAGCAACAACAGAGGATCACAAGCTATGTGTACAGGCTAGGCAGTGTCCATGCACACCATAACACAGGTAGCTTAATCTCTGTGCGATGCCCTGACCCACTGAACAACACCATGGGCAACCCCTAACTACATGCACCAGGGACCAGATTGTCCATCTCAGCCTCCCCCTACCAACCACTGATTCCTCTTCCCCATGGCCCTGGAACGCCTTCTGCTCACCATGTTTATGTAATGCAGATTTCCTGCCAATACCATCACACTGCTGCACACTGGAGCTGTGTAGGCCACTAAATGAAGTGTGCATATGCTAGCGCAGTGCTAGGTGTGTACATGGTGGTGCAGGATGCATTAGTGCCATGCAAAGTCGGAGAGCCTCCAGTGCACATGCACAACCCCTGTGCAACCCTGAACATGACGACATCCTTGTGCATGCTTCCTGGGTGTGGTGCGATGCCACTTTGCACTGAGCTATTCCAATAGTGCTGCACCATGGTGCTAATGCTTTGCCCAGTGCTAACACATTTGCATGGTGCCAATATTTGCTATATTCAAAACCGGTATGCTAATAAGCCTACTTAGGCAATTGTAGTGCAATCCAACACATTTGCATCTCATTACAGCCTCATCTGCATGCATTTCATTGTGGTTTGCCTGTCCAGGCTATTTAAGGGCTGCCTGGGACCCACCTACAGAGCTAACAGGTGCTGCAGGCAGAAGGAGTGTTTTACAAATCACAACAGTAGGCCACAGCATGTCCCAGGACTCAAACACTGGAGCACAAGGTAGGTGTCACATTGTAAGGAGAATGCTGTACTGCAATACAAACCAGTGTGTACCCTGCTACACTGTAATGTTGCTGAAATGTGTGTGTGTGTGTGTGTGTGTGTACAGGAGTGAGATGTACTCTGTGAGATACAGCTGGCCATGGCATGCACATAGTCCAGAGGCCCTGCATGCATGTGCACAGCTGTACCCATGTCACGCATGTCCCTCTGTAACTGTGCCACTGTAAGCACACAGTGTGTCACACATGGGTATGCAGATACACATCCGCAGGGAAACATTAGGCCAAGGGGGGCACAACACCATACAGTCCACATGGCTGCCGTGTGTTACCAGCATATGTCTGCCTCATGCTACGATACATGTCATCCCACGCACAGTGTTGTGTCTGATGGCAGCATGGAGCTCTGCAGCACAGCCCTGCCAAACATGTGATGGGCCACAGGGGGTACAGTGTTACAGTCTCAGCACTCAGAGTGTATCCATGTGGCTGTTGTACTGTTGCATACAACACCTGTCCATTGGCCAACTGCTACAGGTGGTTATGCTGAGGACAGTTTCAGGCCTGTGGGCAATGTGTACTGGTCTGTTCCCCCACATCAAAGTGACACGTTGATACAGACACTCTACCTGGGTTCATTGGTTTGTGTGCCAGGCCATCACACATACATACACATACGCAGACACACACACACACACACAAGCACACGCACACACACACACACACACGACCATCACTAGACACTGTCATCCTTCATTCCAACACAGGGTCATCAGATGGACGGGCAAGGCTGCGGTCCTACAAGTTCTCCTGGGAGGGCTGAGAGGCCCTTGTCGATGGCTACAAGGCAAGGGAAGAGGCCATGAAGTGCAATAGGAAAAACAATACCATGATCAGGGTGTTTTGGTATCAAATCACAGCAAAGGTCAACGCTGCGGGTGGCCATGGATGCACTATGGATGCTGTACGGTAATGTTGGCATGATATGCTGTGCAGGACAAAGGATGACGAGACACACTGCCTATGGGAACAGCATGCCACAGGGGGTGGTCCAAGACCCACAAGGCTGGTGACAGCAGACCCCATCATGGAGGTGATTGCATCGACCTCATGCATGGTGTCTGTGCCTGGTGTGGAGGGAGGTGGCTGCGAGATGCCACTGGATTTACACCGTGCATGAGAGTACAGGACAATGTATCACCATGGTTTGCATGACACCACAGGGTGTTACCGGTGGCTGTGCATGTGTGATGGCACACAACAGGCCTGGCCTCTGCACACATGTGTGCACTCTGTATGCCTCTGTGCTGTCTGGCAGTCACATGTCATGTGTATTCTGCATTGCCTATCATGCCGCATGTGTCAGTTGCACCCCGGTCATGTTGTACCCAGCAGGCATGGTCACTATGACCCTGCACATGGTGTGTACATAGCATGTGTGTATGTGTGTGTGTGTATACACATAATTATGTGATAAGGGCACTTCCCAATGGGCAAGTCCTCAATGGGCAACTGCACAAGGGAGAGTCCACCAAGGGTGACAGGGAAGAAGAGTGACCAGTGTTAAGAGTGAAGGCAGCAGGCAGAGGTGACCAAGGTGAAAGCACAATGGCAGAAGCCCTTGCATGCAGTCAATTGGAGTGGGGTCAAGAATGGTCAACAATTCATACACCCCTTACACAACACGAACCCCACCACCCTCCCCTACCTGACAGTGCACAAAGCCCAAATGCTCTGGTGCCCTGGTGGCCACTGGTCCCACCTCACCACCAATCCAGCCCCCCAAGTGTATAGTAATAGAACCCCCCCTGAATCCCAGTCCCTGCAGGTAGTATCCATCACTACTGGTCTAGTGCCAGCCCAACCCGCACATCTCTGTTGTGACTGCCAGGCTTAGTCATGCCAGCCATGCCCACAGTGAGTGCCTGTGGTTCTCTAGCCCCAATCGTTGCTCCAATGTTCCATCCACCATTGCTAACAGCAGCCATCCGGGGTGTGTGCTGTTCCATGCCTACTGGTTTCTGTGACTGGTGATTCACCCTCCCAATGGACTGCATGTCATGCTTGGCCTGCTGCAGGTAAGTGTTTTTGTTGTGGCTGTATGGGATGTGGTTCTTCTGCTTGTGGGACATTATGCACTCGACAGTGTTATTGTCCCACCTGTGTTACTCATGATGGGGGGTTGTGTCCGACATCCATGACACATTGCTACAGCCCTCATGCACCTTCATTGTTGCCACACGTCACTCCCTTGTGGTGCTGTGCTGCTATGCCTTCCCCACCACCATGGTTGTGGTTGTTCTGCAAGGCTGTGGGTGCCCTTGTGCTGCACGCCACCCATAGCCCTCGCTTGTCTGGGCCCAGTCCTCCAGGAGCTCACCTGCTCGACTGTAGCCACTCTTGCTGTTGCCTTTAGTGGGGCTGCAGCTACAGTCACTCATCCAGTGTTGGACATGCTTTTGGAGCATTTGCCTTTTGTGTATATACTCTTGGAGCCACCCACCCCACTGCATTGATATTGAAGCGCTCATCCTGGTGACAACCTGCATACACCACGCAGACATAACTGTTGCCACATATGTCACTGTGTGCTGCTACTGCCACCCACAGTATGGTGTTGGGTTTCACATGTGTGAGCGTGTGTGTGCACCCATACTGTGTGCTGGTTGACTTTGCCCTCTCTGATGCACATACTTTGTTGGTCGTGCATGCACCCTGGCTGTGGGTGTGTGCTGTGCATACCTGGTTTGTTAGGCATAGTGTTTCATGGGTAGTGCTCAGTTGTAGTGCATGCAATGGCACTAGTGGGGGACCGCTATTTCATGTGCAGGCCACTCGCAGGCTCCCTCTTGATCCACAGTGCAGAGTGCTGAACCAACAGCAGTGGACAGTGTAAAATCAGAGAATGTGGAGGGCCCATCATCATCAGGGATCAGGAGAACAATGGCACATGCTTTGGCTAAGCACGTCCCCATGCATACCAGGACAGGAGTGGACAATGATCCTGAGGAGGTGGAGGAGGATGATGTAGACAATGAGACAGTCATCCCGACCATGAACTACATTGGCAACATTGCCATTGGGGAAGGGTTCTTACCATCAGATTTTGGATTTGGGGATGAGGACATGCCAGAGTTAGATGGCAGTGGCCACACAGCTGCACCAACTGCATCACCCACCAGTCAGCCTGTGCCACTCCTGCTGCCAGGCTCCCCCATGGTACATGCTCTCAGTGCTACCACACCCAGCACAACCAGCTTCACCAACACCACCACTGCAAGTGTTCTCCCTGACAGGTCTGCAGCCACACACACATGCCAGCACACATGATCACCACCTGTGGGTGTACAGCCTGCTGGACAGGCACCATGGCCATGCGATGTGCTTGGAACTGAGGATAGTGCATTGGGGCAGCAGGCAGATCAACAGGGTGCTTGACACCCCCACATCGCTGATGGACACAGACACCCCAACCCCCTGTCCAGGGGGACCTTGCACCTCAGGGGCCAGTGGCCACAGAATCCAAGGTGTTACTACACTCAGTGGTGGAGTAAAAGACAGCTGCACAGCAGGAGCTACATGCCTTTAGTTGGGAGATGTGGCAAGAGCTGTCCCTGCTCCAGGAGGCAGTGAATGCTGGCCTTTTGTGGGTGGAAGAGCATGCAGAGGACTGGCATGCATGGTACATTGCTGCCTTCCACCAGATATCTGGTGAGCTTACTGGGCTGTGAGGGAGCTCAGCCATGGTGGGGTATGGTGGTATGGCTAGGCAGCAAAGCACCACTGGCACACAATGTCACCGAGCCAGTAGTGTACCCAGGATGCCTCCACTACACACAATGGATGCTCGGGGTTGGCCAGCACTGCTGCAACACCATCACCCATGGGCAGAGCATGGAACACTGGGCAGCAGAGAACATCGGCCACATCGAGTCAGTTCTGTGGTCGTACCAGGGCAATTCCAGCCATGCAGTCTTCACCTCTCGGCTCCTCAGCTCACAGAATGCCTGCCCTCGCAGGTGTACAGTCAGGAGTCTGTCAGGGTCTGCAGTGGGAAAGGGTGATGATGCCATGTGTGTGCCACAACAGCCTGCACCCCTCACCCATGAACACCCTTGACACGCACCTCTATGTTCATTACCACAGCCCAACACATTCCCACTATCACCTGTGTACCTTGCCTATAGTGTGCCATACACCTGCACCTGTCACCAATGTGTATCTGTCACTGTAGTGTTTATCCTGCCAATACACATCTTATCACATGTTTGTTGTCCATGGTTTGTTAATTCACCTGCCCATCTATGATAGTGTTGCTATAATGCCATTGTGGTCCTCTTGGGACCTCCTAGCCATGCGAGAGTCTAGCTAGTTGAGTTGCTCTACTATCACCTTGACCTCTGGCTCTGGCTCACTTTCTGACTGTTCCTCAGGTTCCAGTGTGTGTATTCCACAGTTCATTGCCATGTTGTGCAGCATGCAACAGGCATGGAATATACAGCATGCCTTCTGAGGGGTGTATTCTAGGGCACTGCCAGACCAGGCAAAGAAATCTCATTTTGAGCATGCCAAAGACATGCTCAATTATGTTCCTTGTTGCAGCATGTGCTGCATTGTACCACTTCTCTGCCACAGTTGCAGGCTGATGGACTGGGGTTAGGTGCCGGGGGTCTCAGGGGATAAGCACTATCCCCTGTGGAAACATGACCACATGTTAGCAGGTCTGTACTGTACCACACACCTTGCCTATCAACAGACCCTTCCCTTTGGATCCACCTGTTTACCTTTGCACCCCCCCTTCTCTCTATCACCCTACTCTGCTGTTCCAGGGCACTGACCCACCATTGGGGCTCTCTGGCAATATCCAACCCAACCCTGGCCCTCCACATCATACGGTTTGCCCATGGTCAGCTTCTGGGTTACTTACGATTGCCTCACTTAGTATATGCAGCTTCCTCCCCAAAATGGATGTTCTGAATGCCTGGATCCTACAACATAACCCTGACATTCTTTCAGTCGTAGAAACCTGGCTTTCACCAAAAATTGTGGATGCATCAATTTCCATTCCAGGCTACACAGTCTTTAGACAGGATCGTGACTACAAACATTGGGGTGACTGTGCAATATACCTCTGAAACAGTTTTCAGGGCCTTGTCCTGCTGCTGCCCAGTACTGATAACCACATGCAAGCCCTGGCCTTAAAAGTGCTCCTTGGGGCATACAACAAAACCCTTATTTTGTTTTCAGTCTATATTCCTCCCAAATCAATAGCCCAGTGCTTTGATTCACTCCTGGAGTGTCTCTGCTCCCTGAGTCAGAACTCGGAAACTATAATGCTAGAAGATTTCAATATTAAGTGGCTCTCACCTGACACAAGTCCTTGCAAAGATGCAGTTTCTGCTCTTCACTTCACCCATCTAGTTGAGTATCCCACTAGATTCAACTATAAAACTGGGACAAGTACCTTATTGGACTGGCCGCTCTTTAACTGCCCAGGACATTCTGTATATCTGGCACTACTGTGCTCCCAAATGCATCAGCAACCACTCCTCTGTCCTGTTTCATTGGTCAAATAAATTCTCCAAACCACCAGCTAGAACAATTACTACAAGAGTACTCATCCGTGATCCGTGGTCACCTTGACTCATTAAAAGTTGATTTACATAATCAGGATTGGTCAATGGTTTACTCCACTAACAAAATAGACCTTGCCCATGACCAATTCATCTTCCTGTTCAAAGCTTTGTGTGATAGGCACACCCCTTATAAAAAGTGCAAAGTCAAAGGCCACTGCAATCCTTGGTTCTCTCTGGACCTCCTTAAGCTCCTGAATCCAGGACCATCTTCAGCATCGAGTAAGGTCTTGTGTAATCCGGCCGACATCAAAAGTATAAAGCAGTTAGAAACAACTGCATGAGGGCTATTCATGCAGCAAAGGTAAATATTATAACAAAGCCCTCTCTCAGACCTGGAATAATGGCAGGAAATTTTGGACAAATCTTAAGGAGGTTACTGGGCATGATCTCAAATCCCCCCTGCCATGCTTAATATTGATGGTGTGCCATCACTTGACCTCAAACTAATTGCTAACACTTTTAACAATGCCTTCTCTGACCTGATTGGTGTCGTCCCACCTGGCTTCTTCTGTCACCCCAACACTAGTGACTACCTTGGGAAAGAGGTTCTGCCCCCCTACACATCCTCCCTTCTATTTCAAAACCCTCTCAACACAAGCAGTCAGAAAGTACCTACAGTACTTAAGGTACTAGGGAAATCGAGATTCAGTGGGGACACACTTTATCTAAAATTTGTTGCCCTTTCTTTGGAAGAAATATTGTCACCTCTAACAAATATTATCAACATGTCAATTCGATACTCTCAATTCACACAGAAATGGAAATCTGCTACTGTGACACCAGTTCATAAGTCTGGTGATTGCATTATTACAGGGAATTACAGGCCTATCTCTATCTTGCCCCCTCTCTCAAAAGCACTTGAGCATACAGTGGTTGACCAGCTGGTTGAATACTTGAAAAAATATCAACTACAGTGCCCTGCAACAACATTGGTTCAGAAATGGTTATAGTACCACTACTGCCTTGCTGAAGTTTATGGGCTTTATTCATCATCCCTTAGACCAAGGACGCATTGTTAGTTCTGTTTTCATTGATTTCACTAAAGCCTTCAACACAGTGAATCATGTCCTCCTGGCTGAACAGCTTACCACCATTGGACTAGCTTGTGACACTGTAGCCTGGTTTAAAAGCTACTTGCATAACCGTTACAGAAGGTAAAAATTGGGAACTTCCTCTTGGATAGCAGACCTGCCTTATCAGGAGTCCCTTAAGGGTCCCTCTTGGTCCCCTTTTTATTCAGCATTTTCATTAACAATCTCCCTCAGTCCTGTCAGGATCACATCCTGCTATACACTGATAATGCTGTCCTGTTCACCAGTGATCCAGACCCTAAAGTTCTTGAGTCCAGGCTACAGAGTAATTTTGATAATGTTGAAGATTGGTTCCATAAGCACAAGTTAGTCATGAATTACAAAAACTAAAACTATGCTGTTCTCCAGTTCCCAAAATAGGCATAGATCTTATCCTCTTACCATCACTAAAAAAACAGGTCTCTCCCTGGAGCTAGTTTAGCTCTTTAAATACCTGGGAATCATGATTGATACTACAATGACTTATTCCTATCACATTGACAACTTAGCTAAGGCTGTAAACACTCCCATTGGGCTGCTTTACAGGCATAAGCATTGCCTGACCCCCATTGGTCCTCAATACAGCCATTCATAGCTCTCTTGTCTTGCTCATAGATTATGGCCTAGTAATCTATGGATCTGCCTCTGAAACTACTCTTCGCCGTATCATCATGGCACTCAATAAAATGTGCTGACTATTTACCAGCTCCACCTGTCTGACTCACACCTGCGACATGTATGCTTTGGCTAACTAGCTACAATTCAAAGGTAGACGTATGTGCCAGTCTTGTTTGCTGGCCAAAAAAGTCAGTCTTGACAAAGTGCCCCCTGGTGTACAAAAGCTTCTTGCCCCCAAGGACAACTGTCATTACACTAGAAGCTCTACTAGCCAGATTTTCAATATTCCCTGATCTCGCACTTCCCTGGGTCAAAGGTCCATTACATACCACACCCATCTATGGATGAACTCTTTTCACTCTGGCATCACTTCGGCATCCAACTTGGTCGCTTTTAAGAAAAAACTCAGACAACAGTTGGTTGCTGATGCATGTTGCGACTGCTTCCAAAAACCAACCCCCCTTGATGTGACTAACATTTAATCATGAACTTATCCCATAGCAAATTTTGTCACCTCTCCTCCTCTTACTTATCCTCTCTTTTCCTGTCTTGTCTTCCCTTCTGCTCTCTGTAACCCCTACCCACAATGCCACTCCTCACATACTTCTGATTCCAAGCTCCTTCCATCACCATCTCCAAGTTCTCCTCCCTTACCACCCACCCTTCCCTCTCCCTTCCTTTCCCCCATTTACTTTTCCTGAGCTCCCAAGATCACCCTAAAATGTACCAACTCTAACCTACTCACCGCTGATGAGGCCCCTAGTCTGATTCCACCACTTACCCAGTTTTCTTTAGTTCTTAGTGTTACTCTGTTTCTCCTTCTCATTGGGAGTTCATACTTCTTGGTTTCAGACATTTGTGTACTCTGGCATACTTTGTGCAATGCCGATTGTATTGGCATTTCCTCTAATGATTCCCTCATTAATATCTATTAGATGTACTTCTGTTACTTGTCTCCCTGTATCATAGTTTACCAATTTGGTTTATCCACTAATGTGAACCTATGAAATGTATTGTTCTCAAAGGTGTTATCTGAGATTCCTGTATTGTAAACTCTCATATTGTCTACCACTGTATTTATGTAGTTACAAACTGCAACTGTATTCTAGTATTCTTATGTTTGTTCCCTTGTAATGACTATGTATTTTCCTTTACTATATTTGTACAATCCTGACGTGGAATCTTTGCAAATGAGCTTTCAGCTCAAAGGTTGTAATCCAAGACTTGAATTAATATATAAATAAATTGATGGTGCTTTGCAGATACTCACCGACAAAGTGTCCACTAGGTATTACATCAGCCTCAAGTGCCTGGCACAGCCGTGACTGGTGCCAGATGTAGGCATTGTGGGCATTTCCAGGGTACTGTGCAAAGACTTTGACGATGCATTCTCTTTCATCACACACCACCTGGCAATTGATAGAGTGGTAGCCTTTCCTGTTGATGTATGTTTCTGCAGCATCACCAGGTGGTGCATGGATGGCAATGTGGGTGCAGTCAATGGCACTGAGTACAGCTTATAGGTGCACAACATGATATAATTGCTGCATTGTTTTTCTGTGCTCCTGTGCCATGCTGGGGAATACAATAAATTCACCAGAGTGTGGCACAAAAGCCTCCAGGAACTGGGTCAGGAGGCACAAGGTGGCTGACTGCGACATGCTGATGGTATCCCCAACCGGGGGGGTCTGGAAAGTCCTGGTGAATAGAAAGCACATTGCAGACACCACCTTTTCTTCAACTGACATGGCAGGCTGCATTGGGTGGTAGGCTGCAGCTGCTCATGCAGGAGCTCACACAGCTGCCTCAGTATGACCCTGTTCATTCTGTACCAGCCCACAAGGTGGTCATCTGTCAGGGTCTCAAATGAGACTCTGGGCTGGTACATTCTGATTGCAGCATATCTCCTCCTTGGCCTATGGAGTGATCCAGGGTGGGCTGGGTCACTCTTATCCTCTTCAACCTGCTGCCATAAGATACATGAGCACTACAATGTTTGTGACCACCATTGTGTCCCCTGCAGTTTTCATGCCCCCTCAGTGGTTTGCTCTGAGTTTGGACTGCCTTTTTATAGGTGGTAACTAGTGCCATGCTAGGGGTTGCAATATAACATGTAACATGGTGTTAATCCTTTGAATATGCCATTGCACCAGTATACATGGCCCCAACCGTCAGTTTGCCCCTCGCATACATTATATTTCTGTGCCAGTGCTATCAGATTGTGCTGGCACTATCCGACCTTTTGAATATTGCAGCCTGGCACTATTCTGGTGCAGTCAGTTTGCTCTAAGCGCAAAGCTTTGAATATCTGGCCCCAAATCTTCTAATAGAGTTTGTATTGCATACATTCTATCTGTAGTAAGTTCCAAACCCCTCTATATTTCAATCTAATGGTGTTTCTCTGCTGGAATGGCTCTCCATGAGCTGCAAACAGGTCTGCCATATGGAACAGTCTGGGTTGTGACTTTGCTTGGGGAGCACTATGTTGAGGCCCTTCAGTGTCACTAAGTTCTGTATGCCGAGAGTTCATATCATCCATGTGAGTATCCATTCTTCATCTTGTTCAGGTAGAATAACTCTTTTTTGGGTGGGGGGTGACAAGGCCTGGCTCAAGTGAGGTTGTCTTAGCAACAGAAGAAACCTCATGTCCATTTATTTCAACTGTCTGTTTAAAGAGATGTCCCCCTGAAATGTTTGTACAGGGTCAGTACTTACAGGTTCATTTCTTGGGGCAGACTCAGGTACTGACTCTGCTGCTACAGTATGCAGTTCTCCTGATTTTTAGGGCTGCAGGTAGGCGGAGCCTGCAGCCCTCTTTCATTTGCTGTAAAAATGAGCTACCGAATTCAGACTGTGGAACACTTACTTCGGAGTTTTCAAAGAATCCTTCCACTCTCTGCAGCCCTTCAAATTTACCCTTGCAGGGCTGCAGAGTGAACATCTGTTCAGGGCTAAATCAGAGGGAACACTTCCTTTGGAGTCTTTGCAGCCTTCCAATTTAACTCTTGCTGGGCTGCAGACTGAACATCTGTCCAGAGCTCCATCAAATAGATTCCTTGTAGTTCTTTTGGCAGCCATGGGGTTAAGAAACAAATGCTGTGGACAATCAGCTTTCCTCCCTCACCTTATATTGTTTCAGCGAGTACAAGAAACACATGTTTTCTTTTGAATCCAACTTGGTATACAGCATTTACACTTACTCTGAGGCATTTCAGTTAACAGCAATAAATTGCAACAGAAGGACAGAACATGAAAAGTGTCAGAATATCAGATTTCTGCTGAAAAGCTGCATGCCATTTAAATCTGCTTTGCTGTGTCACAGCTAATTTGCATAGCTTGAGAATTCCATACTGTGAAAATGAGCTTTTATTGCGATTTGTGCGAAATGTAAGAGTTCTCATAAAGCACTGCACACCAGACCTACTGAACTCAATCCACAGTTAGTAATACACAGTAAAATTAAACTGTGCTTTTTTTATATTACAGACTTTTTTTTACACTCGCAGGCATCTGCCAGTTTTGAAGTAAAAGTAGAATCAACTGCCTCTGCAAGCAATCAAGACAATGAAATTGCAACCCAACTGCAAACTGAAACTACATTTATTTCCATAGACCGGTGGTGGTGGTGGGGGGATGGTTATGACAAACAGGTTTTCATTTAATACTTTGGTAACAGTAATAACCCCTTATAAAAAGGGATATTAATTTTAAAAGATGTTCACAAGAATCTTTGTAGAGAGCAATGATTCAAGATTGCTCCAAACTGCCTACATTTTTACAGAACTCCAACAAAATTCACAACTCTTACTGTTTTTATGTATTTATGTAGCTTTTTATTAGTATTCCAAACACACTGCTTTTTCAAACGAATAGTTATTACCCTTATTATAAAACACTTTCTTGCCAAAGTAAGGATACAGCAGAGTGTCCTCTCTCTCTCTCTCTCTCTCTCTGTTTTATTTTGCAAAGTTTTTCAGACTTCAGAATTACATAAAACAAATAAATACATTTCAATCTAGTTTGCAGACCCAGCTTTAATCCATATAGATATATCCTTGATGTGCAGCAGTCCATGGAAAATACTGTGGGTTTTTCTTTGTTGAATTTTAGGTTGAATAACATAAAGCCTGAAATTGTGAGCTGTTGGTCCTTTACAGCTATGCAAAGAGCGAACTGCTGGGTGTGGTTTGGGAACACCCTTCCCTCTCCACCCACCCCCTCTCTCTCCCACATCTATTGTAATTCTGCTGGTTCCACAGATGTGCAAGGCAGATGAGTGTTCTTTTTAGTTCTATGTTAGACTTATAAGAATGACAGTGGTTTTATATCAGAATCATTATTCATACATGTACCTCAATAAAATTCCATGTAACCCCAGGATACAGTTTTATTTGTCCTTTTATTGTACATTATTAGAAAACAATCTGTTGTCTCTCAGAACATATCACCTCAGAGAGCTTTTGAATAATTCTGTGGGGAAAACACACATAAAGAAAACCATTAAAGACAGCTAAGGAGGCTTTGAGCATACTTCTACTTACACTGATGATCCAACATCCAGTGAAAGTAGCAGTGATTCAGAAACAGTTACTGAGGTATTGTTGCCAGCTCTCAGTAATATAAATATGCAGGACACAGAGAACAGAATGTCATAAAAATGTTTTTTATGGTGGATTCAGTACCAAATTCAATTCAATTTGTATTTTACCAGGAAATACACCATTGAGAAGAACTCATTTACAAGGTGGTCCTGGGAGGTCATGTATGCATGGTCAAGGGAGAACAACAATACAGATACAGCAAAATACACAGAAAATAAAACAGTAAAGAAAATATACAATCATGTCATAACAATTATTATACAAACAACACATATGACAGTAACAATCTACCACTGATTGTACATTAAAAGAAGAGCCTACATAAGGCTAGGTGATACAAGGTGCTGGTAAGAACTAAGGGCCCAATTCCAAGATGGGTTACTCTGGCTTAAGTTGAGATATGCCAAACCCCTTGGCATAGCCCGCGGATTATGCCATGCGTTATACCCATTGGAATTCCAAGTGGCAACTTATGCCATAGCAAATGTGGCTGCAATAACTGCAGGTTACATCACCTGCTACACCACAGCCTGCAGTGCCATGGTGCAAGTGTGGGTTATGACAGCAACATCCCCCAATTCCAGGAGGGTGGCTGTCATAACCTGCCAGTGTGATTCTAAAAGGTGCACTGGCTTAGCATTGTTACAGCAGCTCAGAGCTATCCTAAGTGGCATCCGACAGTTGGCACTGTCAGATGCCACCATGCAGTGACATGGCAACAGTGACATACTGCCTCCAAGCCCCCACAAGCACACCCATACCCCCTAACCCCCTGATCATCAGGGACCCCTGGGGTTCTGATCCATGGTGCGCCCCCCCGATGTCTGTGCCATCAGTCCTGCTCCCCATGCCCTCTGGTGTGTGCCATGGTGGTCCAGGGTGGGGGCTTTGGGGGAGTGCCTGTCACCGGCCAAGATTTGTGACATGTGGGGCATATATGTCATGCTAATGGCATTAGCCTACACATGGCATATCACGCATGTCACAAGTGCCAGGACCTTGCCACTCTTTGAATTCAGTGTAGGTTCCCTGGCATAGCAGCGAATGGTATAACTCACAGCCACCTGTGAGTTACGCCATTCATCTTGGAATCGGCCCCTAAGAGATAATAGTAGAAAAGAGGCAGAGAATGGTACATAGCGTAGAGGGTAGAAGTAATAAAGCAGGAGATATAGTGGATAAGTGCTAGAGGGAAAGGAGAAGTAGATAGAGAAGTTAAGGTTGCTCATAAAATGATGGTAGTGTATACTCCACATCCATTGGTGAGTCAAATAAAGTAATTGCAGAGTTACACAGTAAAAATGAAAAGTGTAAATTGAGGCAAGTATCAGTAAAGGATTTTAAATATCAAGGAGGGAAATTTTTGAACAAACTGCGATTTGAGTCAGCAGTGGATAAAAGAATATGTGTTCCTGATGTGACACATCCAAGGAGCGGTAATAGAAATATGCCGTCCCCCAAAAAATAACACCTTTGCTGTCTGTGTCTACATCATAGTGTAACAGTAATGTAATTACATACAGATGAAATAGAAATCATATTAAGGCAAGTAGTCATATTGAGAAAATTGATGAAACACAACCAAATGTCAGAAATCAGGAAAATCTGGGAAAAATAACAATGTCAGCCACTCAAAGCAAAATAAGAAGTAAAAATGAAAGGCTCTTACTAAATTTCAAGCAGCATATGACCACGAAGAGTGTAGTCAGAGTTACAAAGTCTATATTCCAACTGCAAAATCAAATAAACTTGTAAGGCCAGATATTCAAAACATTGCACTGGGCGCAAACCGTTTGTGCCATATTTGCACCGGGTTCACGCGAGTCCCCTATATTCAAAAGATCAAATAGTGGGGGCAAACTGCATTAGCACCAGGCAAAATTATAATGTATGCAGCATGCAAAGAGAAGAGGCATGTACATGAATACAGGCACTCTGCTATAGTCAGTGTGTTAGCACAGCACAAAGTGCATTTGTGTAACTTTGCGCAGCATTTTGTGTGGCTCAAATTACTGCCCAGAAAAAGGTAGCCTTAACTCTGGGCAAAACAAGGATAGGGGATGTGGACACAGCAGCAACCAACAACATGACCATAAGCAACAACAGCATCATGGTGCACCTGATAACTGCAGCCAGTGAGGAGGCAGAGAGGGCAGACGGCCACTCTGGGCCACTCCATATGCCATGGAAGAGCCATGCTGCACACATGTCCAGTCCCCCCCATAGGAGTACACCACCAAAATTCAGCACACACTTGCATCACTGGGTGAATGGAGGGTACTGAGAGGAAGGTGTACTGGTGGCCAGGCTGTACCACATAGAACATGTTGCCACATGACTGTGGCCATCCACGCAGTACACATGTGCCAGTGATAGGAATGCCCCTCACATCAATGTACATGTATGATGGTATGTGTCTCCCCCAGGGCACATACTACACACCTGTCCAGACTCCCTGTCACACATGGTCAGCCATGTGTATGTTAGTGTTGGAATCCTATGCCTTTGGCGCAGTGTATGTGGGTGACAGGACAGTATGATTGTGGTGGCCACTGTCTGAATGTACCTACCAGCTGTGCATATCACTGTTTGGATAGCTGCAGTCATTGTTTTCTGACACACCACAGGCATTGCTGTGTCCTTCACAATACCAGCTACTATGGTAGTGTACCATCTGGTACACACTGTAGCAGGAATAACACTATCTCTATGTCATGCAGCACAACCACCTGTTCCTGTGATGCTAGTCCCCTGGCCACAACAGTCTGTGCTTCTGTGTCCAAACCCAGCCTGCAGCTACTGAACTGTTTATCATGTCTGACATACAGGTGGAGCTGTGAGTGCACCCAGCCTGCAGCAACTGACCTGCAGTTTCAGTCTGACATACAGGTGATACTGTGTGCACCATGCAATAGCACCAGGCTATTGTGGCTGTTTGACTAAGGGATTGCCTAAGTGGGCTTATTTGCATAGAAGCTTTGAATATAGCAAAATTTGCCACCAGGCAAATGTGTTAGTGCTTAGCAAATGAGTTAGCCATGGGCAAACCTATCAGTACCATAGCACAGCTCTGCTGTGTTTGGCCTGCAATGTTGCTTGTATTTGTAGTGCACCACTTCATTGCTATCACCCACATTGACCACCTACTGTACTGCAACTCTGCCTTACTCCACCTCTGTGTGCACTGGGCTGCTGTTGCAGTTTGGCCTTCCCAATTGCTATATTCAGGGCTGTCTTATTCGCTGGGCTATTTTTGTACTGCACTCTCAGCCCTGTTTGCATGGCTTCATTTGCACGCTATATTTAACTGATTTAGCCCCAGGGCTATTCCTTTCAATATAGCATGCAAATGGTTCTAGGCTAATTTTGCATGCCATGCAGAGCTAATTTTGCCCCGGGGCTCAGTTTAGAATATGTGGCCCATGGTCTCAAAAGGGAACAGTAACAGAATGTCCACAGAAGCACAAACTGCAAGTATTGTCAGTGATCCACATGAAACTGAATGGTTATGCACTGTGAGAGATACATGTATCAGGCCATTCTATTTTCCAGTAGGTGTGGTTCAGCGCTTTCCAGGTGAAGTTTTGAATCTTGGGGGAAGGGACAGTGCTTGGTTTCCACACTGTCTGCATTTACAGTAGTAGTGCCAAATTAGTCAATGGATTTTGTGAGATTCCCCATTTATCCTGCAGGAAATGTAGGGGGAAAAATCTCCAAAATCTCTTTGGTTATACCTACAATAGACACAAGATGGAGTATATGCTTTACTCTTGCTG